>CM063187.1:13945000-15277500 GCA_031835075.1 Saguinus oedipus
ACTCAGGAGGCTGAGGCAGGAGAATTGCCTGAACCCAGGAGGCAGAGGTTGCAGTGAGCCGAGATCACGCCATTGCACTCCAGCCTGGGTAACGAGTGAAACTCTGACTCAAAACAAACAAACAAACAAACAAACAAATAAATAAATAATGGCAGAAAGAAAGACGTTCTTCAAAACCAACGAGAACGAAGACACAACATACCAGAATCTCTGGGACACATTTAAAGCAATCTCTAGAGGAAAATATATAGCAATAAATGCCCACATGAGAAGCAAGAAGAGATCTAAAATTGACACCCTATTGTCAAAATTGAAAGAGCTAGAGGAGCAAGATTTAGAAAACTTAAAACCTAGCAGAAGACAAGAAATAACTAAGATCAGAGCAGAACTGAAGGAGATAGAGACTCAAAAAAATCAATAAATCCAGGAGCTGGTTTTTCAAAAAGATCAACAAAATAAACAGACCACTAGTCAGATTAATAAAAAAGAAAAGAGAGAATAATCAAATAGATGCAATGAAAAACAATAAAGGGGATATCACCATAGATTCCACAGAAATTCAAACTGTCATCAGAGATTATTACAAACAACTCTATGCACATAAACTAGTAAATCTGGAAGAAATGGATAAATTCCTGGACGCTTACATCCTCCCAAGCCTAAATCAGGAAGAAGTTGAAACCCTGAATAGACCAATAACAAGGTCTGAAGCTGAGGTAGAAATTAAGAGCCTACCACCCAAAAAAACCCCGGGTTCAGACAGTTCACAGCCAAATTCTACCAGACATACCAAGAGGAGCTGGTACCATTCCTTCTGAAACTATTCCAAATAATCCAAAAAGAGGGAATCTTTCCCAAATCATTTTATGAGACCAACATCATCCTGATACCAAAACTCGGCAGAGACTCAGCAAGAAAAGAAAACTTCAGGTCAATATCCATGATGAACATAGATGCAAAAATCTTCAATAAAATACTGGCAAACCGATTGCAACAGCACATCAAAAAACTTATCTACCATGATCAAGTAGGCTTCATCCCAGGGGTGCAAGGCTGGTTCAACATACTCAAGTCTGTAAATGTAATTTACCACATAAACAGAACCAAAGACAAAACCACATGATTATCTCGATTGATGCAGAGAAGGCCTTTGACAAAATTCAACAGCCCTTTATGCTAAAAACCCTCAATAAACTTGATATTGACAGAACGTATCTCAAAATAATAAAAGCTATTTACGACAAACCAACAGCCAATATCATACTGAATGGGCAAAAACTGGAAGCATTCCCTTTGACATCTGGCACTAGACAAGGATGCCCTCTCTCACCACTTCTATTCAATATAGTACTGGAAGTTCTAGCCAGAGCAATCAGGCAAGAAAAAGAAATAAAGGGTATTCAAATAGGAAAGTAGGAAGTCAAATTGTCTCTATTTGCAGACGACATGATTGTAGATCTAGAAGACCCCATCACCTCAGCCCCAAAGCTCCTGCAACTGACAAGCAACTTCAGCAAAGTCTCAGGATACAAAATCAATGTGCAAAAATCACGAGCATTCCTATACACCAATAACAGACTTAAAGAGAGCCAAATCAAGAATGAACTGCCATTCACAATTGCTACAAAGAGAATAAAATACCTAGGAATACAACTAACAAGGAACATAAAGGACCTCTTCAAGGAGAACTAGAAAACACTGCTCAACGAAATAAGAGAGGACGCAAACAGATGGAGAAACATTCCATGTTCATGGTTAGGAAGAATCAATATCGTGAAAATGGCCATACTGCCCAAAGTAATTTACAGATTCAATGCTATCCCCATCAAGCTACCAATGACCTTCATCACAGAACTGGGAAAAAACCACCTTAATCTTCATATGGAACTGAAAGAGAGCCCGCATAGCCAAGTCAATTCTAAGTAAAAAGAACACAGCAGAAGGCATCACACTACCGGGACTTCAAACTATATTACAAGGCTACAGTAATCAAAACAGCATGGTACTGGTACCGAAACAGAGATATAGACCAAAGGAACAGAACAGAGGCCTCAGAGGCAACACAACATATCTACAACCATCAGATCTTTGACAAACCAGACAAAAACAAGCAATGGGGAAAGGATTCCCTGCTTAATAAATGGTGTTGGGAAAACTGGCTAGCCATGTGCAGAAAGCAGAAACTGGACCCCTTCCTGACACCTTACACTAAAATTAACTCCAGATGGATTAAAGACTTAAACATAAGACTTAACACCATAAAAACCCTAGAAGAAAATTTAGGCAAAACCATCCAGGACATAGGCGTAGGCAAGGACTTCATGACCAAAACACCAAAAGCATTGGCAACAAAAGCCAAAATAAACAAATGGGGTCTAATTAAACTCCACAGCTTCTCCATGGCAAAAGAAACAGTCATTAGAGTGAATCAGCAACCAACAGAATGGGAAAAAAAATTTTGCAATCTACCCGTCTGACAAAGGGCTGATATCCAGAATTTACAAAGAACTAAAACAGATTTACAAGAAAAAAACAAACAAGCCCATTCAAAACTGGGCAAAGGATATGAACAGACACTTTACAAAAGAAGACATACATGAGGCCAACAAACATATGAAAAACTGCTCATCATCACTGGTCATTAGAGAAATGCAAATCAAAACTACATTGAGATACCATCTCATGCCAGTCAGAATGGCAATCATTAAAAAATCTGGAGACAAGAGATGCTGGAGAGGATGTGAAGAAATAGGAACACTTTTACACTGTTGGTGGGAGTGTAAATTAGTTCAACCATTGTGGAAGACAGTGTGGCGATTCCTCAAGGACCTAGACATAGAAATTCCATTTGACACAGCAATCCCATTACTGGGTATATATCCAGAGGATTATATATCATTCTATTATAAGGACACATGCACACAAATGTTCATTGCAACACAGTTTACAATAGCAAAGACCTGGAAACAACCCAAATGTCCATCAATGATAGACTGGACAGGGAAAATGTGGCACATATACACCATGGAATATTATGCAGCTGTCAAAAATGATGAGTTCGTGTCCTTTGTAGGGACATGGATGAACCTGGAAACCATCATTCTCAGCAAACTGACATAAAAACAGAATATCAAACACCACATGTTCTCACTGATAGGCAGGTGTTGAACAATGAGAACACATGGACACAGGGAGGGGAGCATCACACACTGGGGTCTGTTGGGGGGAAATAGGTGAGGGACACTGCGGGTGGGGAGTTGGGGAGAGATAGCATGGGGAGAAATGTCAGATATAGGTAAAGGGGAGAAAGGCAGCAAATCACACTGCCATGTGTGTACCTATGCAACAATCTTTCATGTTCTTCACATGTACCCCCAAACCTAAAATGCGATAAAAACAAACTGTTTAGAATTTTCAAAATTGTATCCTTGTGTGAGTCATATAATCATGTTTAAATACACAGAATGAGCAACAGAAATAGAAAACAGAGATGCAAGGAGAAGCACTGTAAAGGCAAGGCACAGATGTCTACATGAAAAGTTAAAGTTATGTGAGATGGTGACTCAAGTTCCCCAGCATGATCGGAGAGTATAGATGGGGAGAGTTTCCCTTAGGCATGGCCTGTTTTCTTCTTAGGCAATTCTACTTGTAAGTGTATCAACCGGATTCAACAGGAAATGGAAGACACATTCCTGCTGGGTAATTTAGGGGAAGTTTTTCAAAGGGGCTATTTGTAGCAATGTGGGCAAAGTTAAGGGCTGGTGCAGCACCCCAGAGCTAGCAACACTGGGAAGCTGTTAGCACTTGTTAATGGCTGATGGTGCAAAGAAGAGAATGCTTACAGATAACCCAGAGAAAGTGGCTGTGTGGAAGGGCCTATGGCCCCTAGTGAAGAGAGCAGCCAACTACAGCAACCAAGTACCTGGTATCTCTATAGTCTCCCTGACCTTTCTCTCCTTCTGACCTCCATCTCCTGACAATGCCTCCCACTGGCCAAACTGAACCAGAAACCAGAGGGTACCAAGCCCATCAGTGTGGTCCATATAGGTCAATCTCCTGAGACAGCAAGCAAAGTAGACCTTTTGGAACAAACAGAAAATACAGCACATAAAGCATAGCCCATATCATATTTTCCTGGAGGATTTCGTGGCATCAGCTTCATCACCAGTGTTCAGCCAACTTTTCTTTTCCTAATTCCACAAAGCATAAAAGTAGGTTATTGATCTGGGATCTTCTTTTTCAAAGTAAGCATTCACAGCTATGAATTGCCCTCTGAGCCTGCTTTTGCTGCATCCCCTAAATTTTAGTATGTTTTGTTTCCATTTTCTTTCATCACAAAGTACTTTTCAATCTAACATAATTTTCTCTTTGACCTACTGGTTAAGAGCATATTGTTTAATTTCCACATATTTGTGAAGTTTTTCTTCTATTACTGATTTCTTATTTTATTCCATTGTAGTGAAAGATACTAGGCCGGGTGCGGTGGCTCAAGCCTATAATCCCAGCACTTTGGGAGGCTGAGGCGGGGGTGGATCACGAGGTCAAGAGATCAAGACCATCCTGGTCAACATGGTGAGACTCCGTCTCTACTAAAAATACAAAAACTTAGCTGGGCATGGTGGCGCGTGCCTGTAATCCCAGCTACTCAGGAGGCTGAGGCAGGAGAATTGCCTGAACCCAGGAGGCAGAGGTTGCAGTGAGCCGAGATCGCGCCATTGCAGTCCAGCCTAGGTAACAAGAGCAAAACTCCGTCTCAAAAAAAAAAGAAAGAAAGATACTTTAGATTATTTCAATCCAATACCAGCGTCTAATTAAACAAAAGTGAACAACTAAAGCACAATGAGACATAACTTTACATCTATTAGGATTGATACGATTTTTAAAAAATATAAAATAATAATCACTGACAAGGATATAAAGAGACTGAAACACTCAGACACTGCTGATGGGAATGTACAACAGTGTAGTCACTGTGGAAAACTAGTTGGCAATATCTCAAAGAGTTAAATACAGAATTATTATCTTATTCCAGCAATTCCAATCCTAGGTACACACTCAAAGGAACTGACAACAGAGACTCAAATAGATATTTGTATACCCACATTCATAGGAGTGCTGTCTACAATTGACAAAAGGTGGAAACAAGCCAAATGTGTACTGAGAGATGAATGGATAAACAAAATGTAGTCTCTCCATGCAATAGAACATTATCCAGCCATTTAAAAAATGTAGCTCTGGACTGGGCACAGTGTCTCACGCCTGTAATCCCAGCACTTTGGAAAGCCAAGGCAGGCAGGTCACTTGCAATCAGGAGCTGGAGATCAGCTTGGCCAATATGGTGAAATTCTGTCTCTACTAAAAATACAAAAATTAGCTGGGCGTGGTGGCAGGTGCCTGTAATCCCAGCTACTCGGGAAGCTGAGGCAGGAGAATCACTTGAACTCGGGAGGCGGAGGTTGCAGTGAGCTGAGCTTGTGCCACTGCACTCCAGCCTGGGTGACAGCACAAGACTCTGTCTCAAAAAAAAAAAAAAATGAAGTTCTGTCACATACTACAACATGCATGAACCTTGAAACCATTATGCTAACTGAAACAAGACAGACACAAAATGACACATCTTGTGTGACTCTCGAGGTGAAATATCTAGAATATGCAAATTCCTAGAGACAGACAGTCGATTAGAAGTTACCAGACGGGGCCAGGCACGGTGATTAACACCTGTAATCCCAGCACTTTGGGAGGCAGAGGCGGGTGGATCACTTGAGGTCAGGAGTTCGAGACCAGCCTGGTCAACTTGTTGAAACCCCATCTCTACTAAAAATACAAAAATTAGCCGGACATGGTGGTGCACACCTGTAATCTCAACTACTTGAGAGGCTGAGGCAGGAGAATAGCTTGAACCCAGGAAGCGGAGGTTGCAGTGAGCCAATGTCGTGCCATTGCACTCCAGCCTGGGCAACAAGAGCAAAACTCTGTCTCAAAAATGAATAAATAAAAATAAATAGTATATATATATATATATATATATATATATATATATACACATGCACACACATGCATATATAAGCAGTATATATACGTGTGTGTGTGTGTGTGTGTGTGTGTGTGTATTTGTTTAATCTCAACAGATCCCAGAATAAGAGAGCTAAAGGTTAATAAAACAATAGCATGCAACTCTCGCAGGAAGAATAAACAAAGGCAGGCTTGGGTTGGTGACACACAGAGCCCTCCTGCACCCAAAAAAAAGCAAACTACTTCTTGGTGTGACAAAATAAAGGAATGCTGAGGACAGTGTCAGTCCCGATTAATGCTACTAAACATTACTTTCCACAGCCCACCATCAAGGGGCTGCCTCAATGGTGCCCTCCACTGGTGCATATCAGACCCTACAGACCACCATGCAATCCAGCCAAGTCCGGGAAATGAAGACAGAAGGAAAAGCATTCCTGAATTTATGCCAAGTCTCAGGCACTGTTAGTTGATCAGTGCTATCTCATTTAATACATGGAAGTGACCCCTGTTTACCAGATGGGACAACTGAGTCTGTGGAGGTACACATGCTAATAAAAACCATAGAGTGACTGGGCTCAGCGGCTCCCATCTGCAATTCCAGCATTTAGGGAAGCCAAGACAAGGATCACTTGGGGCCAAGAGTTTGAGATCAGCCTGGGCAACAGAGCGAGACCCTATCTGTACAAAATTAAAATTTAAAAATTAATTGGGCTTGGCGACAAACACCAGTAGTCCCAGCTATGTGGGAGGTTGAGGAGGGAGGATCACTTAAGCTCAGGAGTTTGAGGCTGCAGTGAGCCATGACTGCACCACTGCACTCCAGCCTTGGTGACAGAGCAAAACCCTGTCTCAGAAAGGGGGAAAAAAAAAACGAAACTAGAATTCTGGGCGCAGTGGCTCATGCGTGTAATTCCAGCACTGTGGGAGGCTAAGGTGGGCAAATCACCTGAGGTCAGGAGTTCGAGACCAACTTGACCAACATGGAGAAACCCCGTCTCTACTAAAGATACAAAATTAGCTGGGCATGGTGGCGCATGGCTATAATCCCAGCTATTCAGGAGGCTGAGGCATGAGAATCGCTTGAACCCAAGAGGTGGAAGTTGTAGTGAGCCAAGATCGTGCCATTGCACTCCAGCCTGGGAAACAAGAGAAACTCTGTCTCAAAAAAAACTAGAATAGCATGAAACGTAGAGCAGGGTTTCTTTTCTTTTCTTTTTTTGAGACGGAGTTTTGCTCTTGTCTCCTGGACTGGAGTGCAATGGTGCAATCTCAGCTCACTCCAACCTCCACCTCCCAAGTTCTAGCAATTCTCTTACCTCAGCCTCCCAAGTAGCTAGAATTATAGGCACACATCACAGCGGTCGGCTAATTTTTGTATTTTTAGTAGAGACAGGTTTTCACCATGTTGGCGAGGTTGGTCTCAAACTTCCGACCTCAGGTGATCTGCCTGCCTCAGACTCCCAAAGTGCTGGGTTTACAGGCCTGAACCACCACGCCTGGCTGAGCAGGTCCTTATTTTAAAACCCCACGGCTCCATGCCAGGGTCCTCCTGAGAGCCACCCTCACCTCCTTGTTCCGCAGAGCATACACCACAGGGTTCAGCAGCGGCGTCACCACCGTGTAGAACACGGCCACCAGGCGGTCCTGGTCGGGGTTGGCCCCGGACTCTGGCCGCAAGTAAACGATGGAGGCGCAGCCAAAGTGCACCACAACCACAGTGACGTGGGCCACGCAGGTGGAGAAGGCCTTGTGCCGGCCAGCTGCAGAGGGAATCCTCACAATGGCAGCCACGATGAAGGCATAGGAGAGGAGGATGAGGATGAATGAGATCAACACCACCAGGACGCTCAGGAAAAAGATGCCCAGCACCTTGCTGGCACTTTCAGCGCAGCTGAGCTTGAGCACTGGGGCGATGTCGCAGAAGAAGTGCTCCACGCGGTCTCCACGGCAAAAGGGCGATGAGAAGATCATGCTGGTCTCGATCAAGGCCACCAAGAACCCGGAGCAGAAAACAAGGGCTCCCAGGCAGAGGCAAATGGAGGGTCTCATGATCATGGAGTAGCGCAGGGGGTGGCAGATGGCCACGTAGCGGTCATAACCCATCAGGGTGAGGAGGAAGCAGTGGCTGCATCCCAGACCCAGGAAGAAGAACATCTGGGCCCGACAGCCAGGGATGGAGATGGCCTGATTCTCCATCAGCAGGTGGGCCAGCATGTTGGGGATGGTGACCAGCGTGTAGCAGGTCTCCGAGAGGGACAGCAGCTCCAGGAAGCGGTACATGGGAGTGTGGAGAGACCTACCTGCATGGATGACGGTGATGATGGTGACATTGCCCCCGAGGGTGGCCAGGTAGGTGAGGAGGAACAGGGTGAAGAGTGTGGTCCTCAGGTGTGGGAGGTTGGAGAATCCCACCAGCAGGAACCCTGTCACCAGCCAGGTCCCATTTTCCTGCTGCTTGTAAAGACACAGAGAGGAGACAACAGAATAGATAAAATGAGTGATTCCTAAGGGTCTGCAATGCATCAGGTAGCAGTGGGGAAACAAAATCGTTCCTGTTTTGGGCCAGGCGCAGTGGCTCATGCTTGTAATCCCAGCACTTTGGGAAGCCAAGGCGGGTGGATCATGAGGTCAAGAGTTGGAGACCAGCCTGGCCTAACATGGGGAAACCCCGTCTCTACTAAAAATACAAAAATTAGTCACATGCCTTAATCCCAGCTACTCAGGAGGCTGAGGCAGAACAATCACTTGAACCCAGGAGGTGGAGGTTGCAGTGAGCCGAGATCACATCACTGCACTCCAGTCTTAGTGACAAAGTGAGACTCTGTCTCGGGAAAAAAAAAATACCTGAATTGAACCTTAGAAAGACAAACAAAAAAGGATGATTTCAAATGACATGCATAGGAAGGTGGGAAAGTGAAACAAGGAAGGTAGACAGCCAATACAATGGACATCGTCGAGGAAGTTACTGCCACGGGCCACTGGAATTTAATCTTATGGGCTGGCCAGGCGCGGTGACTCACACCCAACACTTTAGGAGGCTGAAGCGGGCAGATCACGAGGTCAAGAGATTGAGACCATCCTGGCCAACACGGTGAAACCCTGTTTCTACTAAAAATACAAAACTTAGCTGGGTGTGGTGGTGCACCCTTGTAGTCCCAGCTACTTGGGAGGCTGAGGTAGGATAATCACTTGAACCAGGGAGGCAGAGTTTGCAGTGAGCTGAGATCGCACCACTGTACTCCAGCCTGGCGACAAAGTGAGACTCCTTCTTAAAAAAGTTTTTTTAAGTCTTATGTGCAGAAGAGTCAGACATGTCCAGGAATATACACTTCTGTGTTTTTCTACCTGAGGTGTGAGGGAGTATGGGGATATAGCCACTCAGTCCCATTAGCCATTGGTTGAAGGTTTCTCTCAGGAGGCATTAATGTGCCAGCGTATGCTGCTTGCCACATGTATAGAAAACTCAAACTCTGGCTGCTCAGCAAAAAAAAAAAAAAAAGAGCCATGGGGATGTAAGTGAGAATTTTACAGGGTCTGCTATAGTCCATGTGAAAAGAATATCCATCCAGGCACAGTGACTCATGCCTGTAATCCCAACACTTTGGGAAGCCAAGGTAGGTGGATCACTTGAAGCCAGGCATTCGAGACCAGCCTGGCCAACATGGTAAAACCCCATCTCTACTAAAAATACAAAAATTAGCCAGGTGTGGTGGTGCCAGCTACTCAGGAGGCTGAGGCAGGAGAATTGCTTGAACCCAGGAGGTGGAGGGTGCAGTGAGCCAGGATCACGCCACTACACTCCAGCTTGGGCGACAAAGCAAGACTCTGTCTCAAAAAAACCAAAAACCTTAGGAAGGCAAAGGCAAAGGCTGCAAAACTGATACTTGAAATGAACCAAACAACACTTTCAGGAGAGTGAGGTCAGCAAGGCTGTGGAATAAAAGTTTCTGCCTTTACTCCTTTCACCTACCAGAAATCCACTAGCAAGTGTTCAAAGGCAAGAATTCTATCATTCATATCCAGACCTTGGGAGTGAGGCTGAGATGCCCCCTTGAACTGAAGAATCAAAAAAAAAAAAAAAAAAAAGTCATGGCAAAACAGTAAGAGGAACGGTTCTCTTTGACCACACTATGCCTCCCTGAGGCCAGCAGGACACCTAGCTGATAGTTCTCCTGGGCCTGTGATCTTTGCGGTAGAAGGATGAATTGGAAATGAACATTCAGCTTCTCCACCATTCTGGGATGCTTTGTGGGTAGTTTGCTCCTATCTTGTCCCACTTGAAATGTTGGGAATGCCAGCATGGTTGGACACCAGGGGTCAGTTGGGTCAAAGAACAGGGGACAAGTGACTCACAGGAACCAGTTCATGGGTTTTGGTGCTTGTTCTGCTTTCCCACCTGCAGAGGTGCCGATATCATTAGGATATTTGTCCCCACCCAAATCTCGTGTTGAATTGTAATCCCTAGTGTTGGAGGTGGGGCTTAGTAGGAGGTGTTTGGGTCTTGAAGGCAGATCCTTCATGGTTTGGTGCTGTCCTCACAACAGTGACTGAGTTATTGCAAGATCTGTCATTTAAAAGTGTGGGTCAATTCCACCCCACTCTCTCTCTTGCTCCTACTTTTGTTATGTGAATTGCCTGCTGTCATTTTGCCTTTCACCATGAGTAAAAGCTCCCTGAGGCCTCCCCAGAAGCAAAGCAGATGACACCATGAAGCATGCTGGCACCATGCTTCCTGCACAGCCTGCAGAACTCTTAGCCAATTAAACTTCTTTTCCTCATGAATTACTCAGTCTCAGGTGTTTCTTTATAGCAATGTCAAGAATGGCTTCATACACTTGCCACACCATAGAAACTAGCAAACAGCATCATGTGGCCAGGTGCGGTGGCTCATGCCTGCAATCCCAGCACTTTGGGCAGATCCCAGCACTGAGGTGGGCAGATCATGAGGTAAGGAGATCGAGACCATCCTGGCTAACACGGTGAAACCCCATCTCTACTAAAAAAAATACAAAAAAAAAATTAGCCGGGCATGGTGGCACACACCTGTACTCCCAGCTACTCGGGAGGCTGAGGTAGGAGAATTGCGTGAACCCGGGAGACGGAGGTTGCGGTGAGCCAAGATCGCGCCACTGCACTCCAGCCTGGGTGACAGAGCAAGACTCCATCTCAAAACCAACAACAACAACAAACAGCATCATGTGCAAGAAACTGGTGCACGTGGTTGTCTGACATTATCACCCAGCCAGAGAAAACAGCATCTAACCATGCCTCACCAGAGGCAATTGCAGAGCCCAGCCAGCAGCCCCACATAATGGAAGAGTCCAGCCAGTGGCCTTACCAGACTGTGGAGCACAGTCAGAAATACCACCAACCTCAGAGAACAGGAAGCAACTCAGCCCAGTGAGAGAATCCCACAGCAAACTCTGCCTGTACGGAGTTTCAGCCAGCCAGCCCATCCAGAATTCCAAACTACGCTAAATAATAAAGGTCCATCGCAACTCAAGAACACCTTGTGCAAAGGCTGGAAAGAATGGCTATATCTCCTCAAATGTAAAAGCAAATACATAGACACGGGTTTTTTTTTTTTAATTTCCGGATCACAAAGTCAGGAGTTCAAGACCAACCTGACCAAAATGGTAAAACCCTATCTTTACTAAAAATACAAAAATTAGCCAGGTGTGGTGCTGCATGGTGGCTCATGGCTGTAATCCCAGCTACTTAGGAGGCTGAGGCAGGAAAATCATTTGAACCTGGGGGGCAGAGGTTGCAGTGAGCTGAGATCACGCCATTGCCCTCCAACCTGAGTGACAGAGAAAGACTCCATCTCAAAAAAAAGAAAATTCGTATCAGAAGAATGAAGTTCTACCTTTTGGCCCTGCTAGCGGTTTGGAGCCACCTGGGCCAGGAATTCTAGGGTCTTGTAGAGCATTATCTACAATGGGGTGCATACTCTTGACTTTGTAAACTCTTCAAGGGTGATATGTACAGATAACGGAGAGTTACATTTCCTCCTTTTTTTTTTTTTTCTTTGAGACATAGTCTTGTTCTGTCACCAGGCTGGAGTGCAGTGGCACAATCTTGGCTCACTGCAACCTCTGCCTCCTGGGTTCAAGCAATTCTTCCACCTCAGCCTCCCGAGTAGCTGGGACCACAGGCACGTGACACCACACTCGGCTAATTTTTTGTGTTTTTAGTAGAGACAGGGTTTCACCATGTTGGCCAGGATGGTCTCAATCTCTTGACCTCGTGATCCACCTCAGCCTCCCAAAGTGCTGAGATTACAGGCGTGAGCCACCGCGCCCGGCCGGTTCCTCCTTTAACAAAGGAAAATATTAATAAAAAAGGGCTTCATTAATCAAAAAAGGACTAAGAGCTGTAAGCATTGAAGAGTTTACAAACCCTTGGGTGGGGTAGGACAGAACAGGGTCAGAGCAGAGTCCTCAGATGCATCAGTGCCAGGGCAGGGCCCCTCTTGGCCAAGGCTAACAGTGGCCCTCTAATACCCCAGTATAAAATCAGCAGATGCCCTGACTTCATTAGGATATAATGTATGCATGGATTAAAACATCAAACTGTACTCCATAAATACTCAGAATAATTATGTGTTTGTCTAGGTAATTTCACACCCACATTTTTCTCATGAAAAAAATAACTGCAATTAGGTGTATAGGGAAGTTCATAATTGCATTATCTAATTTTTTTCTTTTTTCTTTGACATGGAGTCTCACTCTGTCGTCAAGACTGAGTGCAGTGGCCCAGTCTCGGCTCACTGCAACCTCCACCTCCCGGATTCAAGCGATTCTCCTGCCTCAGCCTTTTGAATTGCTGGGATTACAGGCACGCGCTACCACACCTGGCTAACTTTGTATTTTTTTAGTAGAGACAAGGTTTTACCATGTTGGTCAGGCTGGTCTTGAACTCCTGACCTCATGATCCACCTGCCTTGGCCTCCTGAAAGTGCTGGCATTACAGGTGTGAATCACCACACCTGGCCTATTTAAATTTTTAAAGTGGACATGACCTCAGTGTTCCATAGGAGAAAGCCCTTACAAACAAAGGTAAAACAAAATACACTCTAATTGAAAAAGATATAAAGCAGAAAAATAATAACACCCATTTTTAAAGTCATATCTTCGAGAATTTGAGAATGGGATACGAAACAGCAAAAACTGTGTAATGACATTCGCATACTTTTTTTTTTGAGATACAGTCTCCCTCTGTCGCCCTCAGCCTCCCGAGCAGCTGGAACTATAGGCGTGAGCCACCATGCCCAGGTAATTTTTGTATTTTTGGTAGAGACGAGGTTTCACCATATTGGCCAGGCTGGTCTTAAACTCCTGACCTTGTGATCCACCCACCTCAGCCTCCCAAAGTGCTGGGATTACAGACATGAGCCACTGCGCCCACTCACATACATTCTTTTTTTTTTTTGAGACAGAGTTTCACTCTTGTTATCCAGGCTGGAATGCAATGGCGCGATCTCGGCTCACTGCAACCTCTGCCTCCTGGGTTCAGGCAATTCTCCTGCCTCAGCCTCCTGAGTAGCTGGGATTACAGGCACGCGCCACCATGCCCAGCTAATTTTTTGTATTTTTAGTGGAGACGGGGTTTCACCATGTTGACCAGGATGGTCTCGATCTGTTGACCTCATGATCCACCCGCCTCGGCCTCCCAAAGTGCTCGGATTACAGGCATGAGCCACCGCACCCAGTCACATACATTCTTTATACTCTTTTGAATTTCCCAAATTTTCTACATCAATTGCTAGTTTGTATCAATAGAAGAAATAACATTTCTTAGAGGAATTTTATTGTCTTGATAAACTCTTTTCCTGTTTAATCAATCTAGTTTGACAGAGGAAACCAAGCGCTGAGATAAAGAATGCAAAACATGCTAAAACCATTTGTAACCACAGTGTTTTGTTTGAGATCGAGTCTTGCCCAGGTGGACTGAAGTGCATTTGCAGTGGTGTGATCTCAACCCACTGCAACTTCTGCCTCCCAGATTCAAACAATCATGCCTCAGCAAAGTAGCTAGGATTAGAAGAACCTACCTGCCACCAAGCCCGGCTATCATTTGTGACTAAAGTTTTAAGAAATAATCTGAAGAGCAAGTGCCTAGGAAAGAGGCCCTTTAAGGTGTTCTCACATGCTCCCTTCAAGTATAAGTCAGTCCCCTCTCGGGCATCATGTGGAGGGGAATTGGAAAGGAAACCCCCGCTCAATACATGCTCAGTGTAGGAGTGTCCTCTACCACAATTATCCTGCCTCCACTAGCTTGCCTCTGGTGATGGGAGGATCATTACCTGCAAAACAAAAATGCCCATTACCTAGAGAATAATCTCATGTTCAAGGACAGCCCCTCCGTGACCAGCAGCAAAAAGTAGAGCTCTGTAGTCTCACAAGCCTGGACTTGAATGTTGGTGCCTTACCGGGAACAAGGTGACCTTGGCCAGCTAATTTGGCTCCTCTGAGCTTCATTTGTGAAAGTAGAGATTGATCCTGTGAATTTATGGGTAAAAGGAAGATGCCCTGACAGTGTTAGAAATCTTTTGGTCTCTAGCTTTTTTTTTTTTTTGAGACTGAATCTCCCTCTGTTGCCCAGACTGGAGTGCAGTGGCACGATCTCAGCTCACTGCAACCTCCGCCTCCTGGGGTTCAAGCAATTCTCCTGACTCAGCCTCCCCAGTAGCTGGGATTACAGGTGCCCACCAAAACGCCCGGCTAATTTTTTGTATTTTTAGTAGAGATGGGGTTTCACCATGGTGGTCATGGTTGGTCAGGCTGATCTCAAAGTCCTGACCTCAGTGATCTGCCCACCTTGGCCTCCCAAAGTGCTGGGTTTACAGGTGTGAGCCACCGTGCCCGGACAGTCTCTAACTTCTTTTGAGGACACCCGGGATTACTATTCTCTGCTCTGCACTGCTTGAGAAGCAGAGTAGAGAGGGTATAATTTGCTCACATTCTCAGTCCTGGTGTTGAGACTGGAACCCAGGAGTCTGTCTCTGGAGGCTGTGCCTTCAGGACTGTAGGTTTCAGTGGCTTACTTTTCATCCCACACCTTTTCATGAGCAGCTCTGTGCCAGGTGCTGCTGAGGGCATGAGGGCACAGCAGGGAACTAAACGGGGAGAGATCCCTGCCCTGGAGAAGCAGAAGGTATTAGTGGAGGCAGCTGGGCAATAACCCACAAACAGGATAACTCAACAAGTGAGTTACATCAGAGCTAAGTGCTAGAAACAAACATAGGACCTAAAGGGAGAATTGTGAAATCAGGGAAGGTTCCCCTGCCTTTTTTTTTTTTTTTTTTTTTTTTTTGAGATGGAGTCTTGCTGTGTCACCCAGGCTGGAGTTGTGGCCCAATCTCGGCTCACTGCAACCTTCGCCTCACGGGTTCAAGTGATTCTCCTGCCTCAGTCTCATGAGTAGCTGTGACTACAGGTGTGCGCCACCATGCCCAGCTATTTTTTTGTTTTGTTTTTTGAGACGGAGTTTCACTCTTGTTGCCTAGGCTGGAGTGCAATGGCATGATCTTGGCTCACCACAACCTCCACCTTCCAGGTTCAAGCCATTCTCCTGCCTCAGCCTCCCAAGTAGCTGGGATTACAGGCATGCACCACCACTCCCGGCTAATTTTTTGTATTTTTAGTAGAGATGGGGTTTCACCATGCTGGTCAGGCTGGTCTTGAACTCCAGACCTCAGGTGATCTGCCTGCCTCAGCCTCCCAAAGTGTTGGGATTACAGGCATGAGCAACTGCAGCCGGCCTAATTTTTTGTATTTTTAGTAGAGACAGGGTTTCACCATGTTAGCCAGGATGATCTCGATCTCCTGACCTCGTGATCTGTCAGCCTCACCCTCCCAAAGTGCTGGGATTACAGGCCTGAGCCACCACACCCGGCCAGGTTCCCGTTTTTAATGGGATGGCCAGGAAAGGCCTTGTTGATATTTAATCACAGTCAGCTAAGAATTTCTCCTTCCTTGACTACCCCTATTTTCTGATCTCAGTTCTAGACTAAAGGTGGGTCAGGGTGGCTTCTCCAGCCAGGCAAAGACCATGAATGCACAATTGAAAAAAAAAAAATGAAGGACTGAGTCAAAAAGGAGGAGGTCATTCCAGGTAGAGGCAACAGCCTGTGCAAAGGCCCTGTGGCTGCTGCATGCCTGGTAGAGGAGCAGCAAGGAGGAATGGTGAGAGCAAGAGAGGGAGAAGGAGGGAGGAGGTGAGAGGTGAGGACAGGGAGGCGACAGGGGGGTGTTGTGTAGGGCCTTGTAGGCCAAGGGAAGGACTTGGCGTTTACTCCTAGTGAGGTGGGAGCCATGGAGGGTTCTAGGCAGAGGAGGGACATGCCCTGGCTCAGGTATCCTCAGGCACCCTCTGGTGGTTATGGGAAAACAGTGTCACTGACACATTGGACCCCAGGTTAAGAGGTGATTAGGCTGGTCCAGGCCGACGATAATGAACCAGTGTGGACCACATGGGCCCATGGAGGTGACTGGCCATGGTGGGCACAGGAGGTGAGGAGGAGTTGCCCCTCTGGATGGGTTCTGAAGTCGAAGGCCAGTGAATGTCCTGATGGGTTAGAAGTGGGTTTAGAGACTGAGGCCAGGCATGTTGGCTCATGCCTGTAATCCCAGCACTTTGGGAGGCCAAAGCGGCCAGATCACTTGAGGCTAGGAGTTCGAGACCAGCCTGACCAACATGGTGAAACCCCTGTCTCTACTAAAAATACAAAAAAAAAAGTATCTGTGCTTGGTGGTTTGCACCTGTATTCCCAGCTACTTGGGAGGCTGAGGCAGGAGAATCACTTGAGCCCGAGAGGCAGAGGCTGCAGTGAGCCATGATCGCACTGCTGCACTCCAGCCTGGGTGACAGAGCGAGACCCCACTTCAAAAAACTAATAATAATAATAGACTGGGTGTGGTGGCTCCTGCCTGTAATCCTAGCACTTTGAGAGGCCAAGAAGGGCGAGTTGCTCAAGCCCAGGAGTTTGAGACCAGCCTGGGCAACACAGTGAGACCCCATCTCTGCAAAAAAATTTAAAAATAAGCCAGGCACCAACGGCCGGGCATGGCGGCTCACGCCTGTAATCCCAGCACTTTGGGAGGCCGAGGCAGGTGGATTACCTGAGGTCAGGAGTTCGAAACCAGCCTGGCCAACATGGTGAAACCCTGTCTCTACTAAAAATACAAAAATTAGCTGGATGTGGTGGCACATGTCTGTTGTCCCAGCTACTCCAGAGGCTGAGGCAGAAGAATTGCTTGAACCCAGGAGGCGGAGGTTGCAGTGAGCTGAGATCATGCACTCCAGCTTTGGCAACAGTGAGACTTCATCTCAATAAATAAATAAATAAGCCAGGTGCTTGGTGTGCACCTGTGGTCCCAGCTACTTGGGAGGTTGAGGTGGGAGAATTGCTTGAGCCAGAAGGCAGAGGCTGCAGTGAGCTATGATCGCGCCACTACACTCCAGCCCGGGAAACAGAGCGAGACCCTGTCTCAAAAAACAAAAAAACCCTTAACCATTTCCATTCATTCATGTATTCATTGAACAAATATTTAAATATTTTTTGATTAAAAATTATTTTTTTGTTGGGCGCACTGGCTCACGCCTATAATCCCTGCACTTTGGGAGGCCGAGGTGGGTGAATCATTTGAGGTCAGGAGTTTGAGACCAGCTTGACCAACATGGCAAAACCTGTCTCTACCAAAAGTACAAAAATTAGCCAGGTGTAGTGACACGTGCCTGTAATCCCAGCTAGGGATTACAGGAGGCTGGGGCAGGATCATCACTTGAACCCAGGAGGCGGAGGTTGCAGTGAGCTGAGATCATACCACTGCACTCCAGCTTGAGTGACAAGAGTGAGACTCTTTTTCAAAAAAAAATTTTTTTTTGTTTTAAATAGAAGTAGGTTCAGAGAAAGAGCTGGTGGAGGAGCTGGCAGAGTTACACCTGGGGATAGGGCCAGGGCCAGCCTCATTGGAGTTCAGAGAGGATTCTTTCCATCTCAGGGTTGCTGGGGATAGGCTCACAGCGCCTGGAGCTCTCAAACCGACAACCCAGCCCCTCTCCACTCTCATCTTGGAGGTGGCATCTGCCCCAACACCCTGCACCCAGCCAGACAGCAGGAAGAAGAAAGGGGGAAACCCCAAATGTGGCTGAACATTAATTCTGCAACAGCTGAGGAGCTGAGACTGTGTTTGCCACAATATGTCCAGATTCCAGGCCTGACCAAAAAGGAGGTCAATTTACAGGAGTGGAATATTCAGTATGTGCCCACCTGGAACCCATGTAAACTGCACCCATTGGCCAGGCGAGGTGGCTCACGCCTATAATCCCAGCACTTTGGGAAGCCAAGGCAGGCGGACCACGTGGTCAGGAGTTTGAGACTAGCCTGGCCAATACGGTGAAATCCCATCTCTACTAAAATACAAAAAATTAGCTGGGCTTGGTGGTGCAAGCTTGTAATCCCAGCTACTCAGGAGGCTGAGGCAGGAGAATTGCTTGAACCCAGGAGGTGAAGGTTGCAGTGAGCTGAAATTATGCCACTGCACTGAAACCTGGGCGACAGAGCAAGACTCTGTCTCCAAAAAAAAAAAAAATTGCTGCATTCAGGGTCCAAGCCAATGCCACCTCCACAGTGCAGGGGAGAGGGGAGGGGGGACCAGGTGACATTCCTGAGAGCTGTCTGGAGCTGGGAAGGCAAGGAATGCGTGGGATTGGGGTCTGGAGTCTTTCCTTTTCCTCTTTCTTCTCATCAGGAAGTCCCCCAAAGGAAGAGCTCCTTCTCCTCCCCTTTCAGCCCCACCCTAAATGAGTGTGTGTGTGTGTGTGTGTGCACGTGCGCGTGTGCGTGTGCATTTATGCTCATCAGACTCTAGGGCACACACATCCACACCCCACATCTTCCCTGTCTGCCTGCACACCTGTTCACACCCTGATGCTGTGTCTGCCTGTGTGTGTGTGGCTTTTCAGGGCTCTCCTTTTGGTTCCCCCATATGCGCCTCCTTTTCTTTCTGGGAAAATCTCATATTCTCCTCCAGCCCATACTTTGTAGTCTGCAAAAAAACAAGATGGAACACCTTTCTGGGAAACTCCATCCAAGTGTGTCACCGCTCAGCCTTCCTGGGTTAGTGCCGTCCCTCTACAATTTCTCTTTCCCCACTTATTTGTAGATCTGAAACCTTAAGGCCAGAGATGGGCCGGGGTGGCTCCTTCAGCCAGGAAAAGCCTCTGAATTCACACTCACCATTGCCACGGGAGGCTCCTGCAGTGCCACTAGCATCGCTCTGTTCACCACCTAAGAAGGGAGGGGCTGAGGACACAGCTCCTATTATGCCGGGGGTCCCCAGAGCTGCCATCCCAGGGGCTCCCGAAACACTAACAAGTCCCATGGAGCTCAGGCAGGTGGTGCCCTCAGGGGTTTTTCCCTCCAGGAAACTCAAGACCCCTGGGTTAGCTTCCTCAGCCCACAGGCCCTGAACTCACATGTTTCTAATATAGTGAACCCCAAGTTTCTCTTCGAAGAATCAGTATGTCAGTATGTTCAGCTCTCTTATTCTTTAATTCTGTATTTTAAAGCTTAACTTCCTTGTAATTCCAGTAAACAACCTCCTCAACTGGTCCTAATCAGTAGTTCACATCTGTTTACCCCGTGCTCCCAGCTCCGTTCTGACTCATCGTGATCACCTGCTCCAGTCACCTGCTCGGTTCACCTTCTTTGACCTAGGTCACCCCTGGTTACCTGCTCTGACCGGCCCATAACTGTCCTTCCTGCCAAAACACCCACCGTGCCACTCCAGCTCGGACCCCTGCTGTCGTTAAAATAGCCAATCGGGATTAGTCTAGCTTGTGCGGTCTAACCCTAGACCATAGGGGAATGACACAGCAGTAGGCGACCCCTGTCAGGCATAAGTACCCCTTCCCACCTTGTCCAAGTGTGCAGCCGCCATTGCTCCATCCACGAGCCACACCCTTCTGTAGAAGTAAACTGCCTTGCTGAGAGGATTTATCTTCCACTGCTATTTCTATTGTGGCATCTAAATTTTACTTATAACACACAGAGTGGGAAAAGGATTCATTATTTGTGGATGACAGTCAGAAACACACTGTTCACTGCATCAATGCTCCTAGTACCCACCCATGCTAGGCAAGCCTGCTTCCTTAAGGAAATGCAGCCCAGGCCCCGCCCTCAAGAGAGGGAGGAAGAAGCAGATCACTTGATGTTGTTCTACCAGTGTTACCCAGGCCTCACATATCTTGATGGCCTCAGCCTTCTCCATCTCTCCTTCCCTAGACTGGTAATCACCAAATCAGCATTCTTCCTCTCCAAATTATTTCTATCCCCCAACTCAGAACTTCATTATTCTAACCTGTTGCAAGGACCTGTAGTGTCAACCTCCTCCAGTTTGACTCTGCACTGACCACCAGGACAGAAAACTGGGGCTGTGCCACTCCTCTTCTCAAGCACCTTCCATGGCTCCCCGTTGCCCTCAGAGTAAAATTTAAAATTCTTCCATCTTCACATCCAGGATCCTGGTGACATGACCCCTGCCACCTTCTCTACTTCTAAATCCAGCCATTGCTCCACTCATAATGACACTCACACATTTATTAAATTGCAACAAGGAAGAAAATCCCTCCTCTGGAACTCCTACTTTAGTCAAATTCCTACTTTTTGTAAAACACATCACCTCCTCCAGGAAGCCTTCCAAAGAACTTCCAAGCTAGTCATGTGCAGTATCTGGGCTACCAGAGGTCCTGGGTTTTCTCTCCATATTGTCTGTGTTCCTCTGTGTCTCCTGTTAGCCTGGGAGATGTCTTGGACCTGGCCTCATATTATTCCTTTTTCCAGGAGCATTAAACTTAGATTATAAATTCCCTCCTTGCAATGTTCCTTTCTCTTTCTTCTTCTTCTTCTTTTGTGTGTGTGTGTATGTGTGTGTGTGTGTGTGTGTGTGTGTGTGTGTGTGAGAGAGAGAGAGAGAGAGAGAGAGAGAGAACAGAGTTTTGCTCTTGTTGCCCAGGATGGAGTGCAGTGGTGCAATTCTGGCTCACTGTAGCCTCTGCCTCCCAGGTTCAAGTGATATCCTGCCTCAGCCTCCCGAGTAGCTGTGATTACAGGCATGCACCACCATGCCCGTCTAATTTTTTGCATTTTTAGTAGAGGTGGGGTTTCACTGTGTTAGCCAAGCTGGTCTCGATCTCCTGACCTCATGATTCGCCCGCTTGGCCTCCCAAAGTTCTGAGATTACAGGCATGAGCTGCTGCACCTGGCCCTAAGTTTTTGAGAATTCTAGAAATTAACTAAAAGTTTGCAGCAACTCTGAGAGCATTTATTTTTAAAAAAACCTACTGAATATCAGTGAGAACAGCATGCTAGTTGGCATTTTAACATCTCTGGTTCTATCTACCACTCTCCAGCTCAATGATTGTCTTGAAAACTAGCAGCCCAAACTCTGGTGCAGCCTGGCATCCCCCAGAGAAAGCAAAAAAGAGATAGATCCCCTTCAAGTCTCATTCTGAAATAATTGTCATTATTTTTCTTGTTTTCTATTTTCTTTTTTAAGATGGAGTCTCTGTTGCCCAGGCTGGAGTGCAGTGGTGCTATCTCAGCTCACTGCAACCTCCACCTCCCAGGTTGAATTGAGTCTCCTGCCTCAGCCTCCTGAGTAGCTGGGATTACAGGCACCTGCCACCATGCCTGGCTAATTTTTGTATTTTTGGTAGAGATGGGGTATCACCATGTTGGTCAGGCTGGTCTCAAACTCCTGACCTCAAATGATCCGCCCACCTCGTCCTCCCAAAGTGCTGGGATTACAGGCGTGAGCCACCTCACCTGGCTAATTTTTGTATTTTTAGTAGAAAGGGAATTTCCCCATGTTGGCCAGGCTGATCTTGAACCCCTGACCTCAAACGATCCACCCACCTCAGCCTTCCAAAGTGCTGGAATTACATGTGTGAGCTACCGCACCTGGCCAAGAGTTGTCATTATTTACCACGCTAGTGCTTCCCTGCAAGATCCCACTTGCAAAGCTCTCTATAGTTCATCTGGCTCTGAGATAAACAAGGGCAAAAAGCCTTCTACCTGGGAGTCCTTTGTCGACAACAACTATAGGAAAGTATTTTAGCTTCGTGGATGCCTGAGGCAGTGAGTAACAGTTGACACAAATAGACTAAACCAAAAGCTAGGGAATAAACTGTCTAACAGAGGCTTTGAAAAGCTCAGATACAGCCGGGCATGGTGGCTCACACCTGTTATCCCAGCACTCTGGGAGGCTGAGATAGGTGGATCACAAGGTCAGGAGTTCAAGACCAGCATGGCCAAGATGGTGAAACTCCATCTCTACTAAAAACTATAAAAGTTAGCTGGGTGTGGTGGCATGCTGCTATTAATCCCAGCCACTCAGGAGGCTAAGGTAGGAGAATCACTTGAACCAGGGCAGCAGAGGTTGCAGTGAGCCAAGATGGCACCACTGCACTCCAGCCTGGGTGACAGAATGAGACTCTGTGTCAAAAACAGAAAAGAAAAACTCATATATTCCTGGGAATCTGAAAGGCCACACAACTGTCAACTGCCTGATTTCATATTAAAAGTCTGCCTTCACGGTTGGGTGTGGTGGTTACGCTTGTAATCCCGGCACTTAGGGAGGCTGAGGTGGGTGGATCAAAAGGTCAGGAGTTCGAGACTAGCATGGTCAATATGGTGAAACCCTGCCTCTACTAAAAATACAAAAATTAGCTGGGTGTGGTGGTGCACGCATCTGTAGTCCCTGTTACTCAGGAGGCTGAGGCAAGAGAATTGTTGAACCTAGGAGGCGGAGCTTGCAGTGAGCCGAGATCACACAACTGCACTCGCCTGGGTGACAGAGCAAGACTCTGTTCAAAGAGCTAAGGGAAACCATGTCTAAAGAACTAAAGGAAAGTATGAGAATGATGTCTTACCACATAGAGAATATTGATAAAGACATAAAAGTTATTTTTTAATTAAAGGAACAAAAGATAAATTACGGAGTTAAAAGTTACCATGGCCAGGTGCGGTGGCTCACACCTGTAATCCCAGCACTTTGGGAACCTGAGGTGGGCAGATCACCTGAGGTCGGGAGTTCAAGACTAGCCTGATCAACATGAAGCAACTCCATCTCTACTAAAAACACAAAATGTAGCCAGGCGTGGTGGGCGCATGCCTGTAATCCCAGCTACTCGGGAGGCTGAAGCAGGAGAATCACTTGAATCTGGGAGGCAGAGGTTGCGATGAGCCGAGATGGCACCAATGCACTCTTGCCTGGGCAACAAGAGTGAAACTCCGTCAAAGAAGAAGAGGAGGAGAAGGAGGAGGATGGAAAGATTGGTAGATGGATAGAAAGATACATAAATGATAGATAATAGATAGAGGATGGAGATAGATAGATAGATAGATAACAATTAGATTGACAGAAAAAGAATGATTGTAAAAAGATGAGAGAAAAATAGAAAGACTGATAGATATAGATAACAGAGGACAGTACAGATGTAGATAGAGGAAAGATAAAAGATGATACACATAAATAGATAATAGATAAATGATTGACATGCTAGACAGATGAGGTGTGGGCAGAATGTAAAGGAATGAAACTATACCTTGGGGCTCACAATGATGGAGAGCCTTTATCACTTCTAGGCCAGAAGGGCCAAGGATATGAAACAATAACCCAGACTCACAGATGGTAGGTATCTGGTCGGAGAGCACTGCAGATGCCCTGCAGGCAGGGAGCCCGGGAGATAAATACATTCTACCCTCTAATCCCTCTCCTGCGTCTCTCATTGGCCAAACCCAAGTGGAAGCCAGTGAGTAAGGAAACCCATTGACGTCATCTACCTGGGTCAATGTCCCAGAGCACAGAGAAGAGTGGAGGAAGAGGAGAGCAGATCTAGAAGGCAAAAGGCCAATGCTCAGCTGTTCCATCATTATCCTCTCCGTCAAGAAACCAACTAGGATGTCAATTCCAAACCTTCCCAACCCTTCCCAACTTCAGCATCCCAAGGAAATCACATACATATGCATCTTTGAATTTCATTAGTTAATTTCTGCCCTCACCAATGCAGGCTTCCTAGTCCCCAACCTAACATCCTTTCTGCAATCTTTCCAGGGAGCCCCCAGTGTGGGTGAGTCTCACGTGTGCTTACAAATAAGTCAGCTCCACCAGGTATGAAAGTGGGTTCCCCCATGTCCCCACCAAGAGGCCATTTCGAGCAGGAGTTAACACCATCACCACCTTGGTGGAGAATAAGGAAGCTCAGCTGGTGGTGACTGCACACGACTTGGATCCCACCGAGCTGGTTGTCTTCTTGCCTGTGGTGTGGCATAAAATGGGGGTCCCTTACTGCATTATCAAGGGGAAGGCAAGACTAGGACATCTAATTCACAGGAAGACCTGCACCATGTCGCCTTCACACAGGTTAACTTGGAAGCAGAGGTGCTTTGCTAAGCCAGTGGAAGCTATGAGGACCAATTACAACAAAAGATACAATGAGATCCTCCCTCACTGGAGAGGCAATGTCCTGGGTCCCAAGTCTGTGTCTAGCATCGCCAAGCTCAAAAAGCCAAAGGCTAGCTGGGCACGGTGGCTCACGCCTGTAATTCCAGCAAGGCTGAGGTGGGCGGATCATCTGAGGTCAGGAGTTCAAGACCAGCCAGATCAACACGGAGAAACCCCATCTCTACTAAAAAATACAAAATTAGCCGAAAGTGATAGTGCGTGCCAGTAATCCCAGCTACTTGGGAGGCTGAGGCAGGAGAATCGCTTGAACCCAGGAGGTGGAGATTGCAGTGAGCCAAGATCGTGCCATTGCACTTCAGCCTGGGCAACAAGAGCAAAACTCCATCTCAAAAAAAAAAAAAAAGCCAAAGGCTAAAGAACTTGCCACTAAACTGGATTCAATGTACACTGTTGAGTTTTCTGTAAATAAAAATAATACAAATTTTCCTACAAAAAAAGAAAGTGGGTTGCTCCTGTGAAACACTCTTCTCTGATGCTCTGACATAAAGCCAAGGTTGCATGACAGAGTGAAAAGCGGGTAGGGAGAATGACTTTCTCCTCATTCGTACAGCATTCGGGAATAAGAACACTCACACTTACTCAAGTCCCAGTAGATATTCTAGTACTTATTCCCAAGAATCTACTCATGCATAAAGCTAAGACAGACGTCTCTTGGGCCTATGATTCAAGTGCAAGGAATGTATTCACAAGATCATTCCAGAAGCCTCTAGTAGGAGTGAGGAAGAGTGGGTTGCTGCTGTGGGCAACTGGGACCTAATCCCAAAGAGCATCCTTTGGGAAACTCTGTGGTTCACATCCATGAATTGCCCCAGAGAGTGGCAAGGAAGCTGGGGTATTTATCCACCATCTTTCATTCATCCCTCACATGATGAGCGTTGCTCCTGCCCCACCCAAGAGAAAGTCCCCAGGTGGAGTGTCTCAGGTGTTGGCAGTCAGATGCTCTCAGCATGCACTAGAATCGTAAGTTCCAAGATGTGGGAAGTTGAAAACTTCCTTTTTAAAGTTTCCTTTCTTGTTAAAGAATAAATGTGCTAATAACTTTGTTAAGCCCTAACCCATAATGTTGAAATTAAGACACCTTAGGTTAGAGGGTGGACACATGAACCAATTGGAGTCAAAGGAAAAATCAACCACAAGGTTGAGTGCAGTGGCTCATGCCTGCAATCCCAGCACTTTGAGAGGCCAAGGTGGGTGGATCATCTGAGGTCAGGAGTTCGAGACCAGCCTGGCTAACATGAGGAAACCCTGTCTCTACTAGAAATACAAAAATTAGCCAGGCATGGAGGTGGGCACCTGTAATCCCAGCTACTTGGGAAGCTGAGGCAGGAGAATTGCTGAAACCCAGGAGGTGGGGGTTGCAGTGAGCCAAGATTGTGCCATTGCACTCCAGCCTGGATGACAAGAGCCAGACTCCACTGAAAGAAAAGAAAAGGAAAGGAAAGAGAGAGGAAGGAAGGAAGGAAAGAAAGAAAGAAGGAAAAGAAAAATAAATCACTCCAGCCTGGGTGACAAGAGCAAAACTTCATCAAAAAGGAAGGAAGGAAGGAAGGAAGGAAGGAAGGAAGGAAGGAAGGAAGGAAGGAAGGAAGGAAGGAAGGAAGGAAGGAAGGAAGGAAGGAAGGAAGGAAGGAAGGAAGGAAGGAAGGAAGGAAGGAAGGAAGGAAGGAAGGAAGGAAGGAAGGAAGGAAGGAAGGAAGGAAGGAAGGAAGGAAGGAAGGAAGGAAGGAAGGAAGGAAGCCTTTCCGCCCGTGGACGCCACTGAAGAAGCACCGTTAAAGTCTCTCTTCTCCCTGAGATCATGTCTAAGTCAGAGTCTCCTAAAGAGCCGGAACAACTGAGGAAGCTCTTCATTGGAGGGTTGAGCTTTGAAACAACCAATGAGAGCCTGAGGAGCCATTTTGAGCAATGGGGAAGGCTCACAGACTGTGTGGTAATTAGAGATCCAAACACCAAGCGCTCCAGGGGCTTTGGGTTCGTCACGTATGCAACTGTGGAGGAGGTGGATGCAGCCATGAGTGCAAGGCCACACAAAGTGGATGGAAGAGTTGTGGAACCAAAGAGAGCTGTCTCAATAGAAGAGTCCCAAAGACCAGGTGCCCACTTAACTGTGAAAACAATATTTGTTGGTGGCATTAAAGAAGACACTGAAGAACATCACCTAAGAGATTATTTTGAACAGTGTGGAAAAACTGAAGTGATTGAAACCATGACTGATGAGGCAGTGGCAAGAAAAAGGGCTTTGCCTTTGTAACCTTTGACAATCATGACTCCATGGATAAGATTGTCATTCAGAAATACCATACTGTGAATGGCCACGCTGTGACGTAAGGAAAGCCCTGTCACAGCAAGAGATGGCGAGTGCTTCATCCAGCCAGAGGTCAAAGTGGTTCAGGAAACTTTGGTGGTGGTCGTGGAGGTGGTTTCGGTGGGAATGACAACTTTGGTCGTGGAGGAAACTTCAGTGGTCGTGGTGGCTTTGGTGGCAGCCGTGGTGGTGGTGGATATGGTGGCAGTGGGGATGGCTATAATGGATTCGGTAATTATGGAAGCAATTTTGGAGGTGGTGGAAGCTACAATGATTCTGGCAATTACAACAATCAGTCTTCAAATTCTGGACCCATGAAGGGAGGAAACTTTGGAGGCAGAACCTCTGGCCCCTGTGGTGGTGGCGGCCAATACTTTGCCAAAGCACGAAACCAAGGTGGCTATGGCGGTTCCAGTAGCAGCAGTAGCTATGGCTGTGGCAGAAGATTTTAATTAAGAAACAAAGCTTAGCAGGAGAGGAGAGTCAGAGAAGTGACAGGGAAGCTACAGGTTACAACAGATTTGTGAACTCAGCCAAGCACAGTGGTGGCAGGGCCTAGCTGCTATAAAGAAGACATGATGTAGATGAATGCTCATGTGTCTGGGCAAAAAACTCAAGGACTGTGTTTGTGACTAGTTGCATAACAGGTTATTTTAGTTTCCTTTCCGTGGAAAGTGTAAAACATTCCAAGCAAGGGTTTTAATGTCATTTTTTTTGCACCCATGCTGTTGATTGCTAAATGTAATAGTCTGACTGTGATGCTGAATAAATGTCTCTTTTTTTTATGTGCTGTGTAAAGTTTGTCCACTCTGAAACCATCTTGGTAAATTTCCCCAACAGTGTGAAGTTAGAATTCCTTCAGGGTGATGCCATGTTCTATTTGGAATTTATATACAATGTGCTTGGGTGGAGAAGCCATTGTCTTCAGAAACCTTGGTGTAGTTGAACAGATAGTTACTGTTGTGACCTGAAGTTCACCATTAAAAGAAATTACCCAAGCAAAATCATGAAATTATTGATTATAAAAATGATTGCTGGCACATCCTATGCAATATATCTAAATTGAATAATGGTACCAGATAAAATTATAGATAGGAATGAAACTTGTGTATCATCCATTATCATGTGTAATCAATAAATGATTTAAGTCTCTTGGAAAAAAGAAAGAAAGAGAGAGAGGGAGGGAGGGAGAGAAGAAGGGAAATCAACCACAAGACTAGAAGTTTCTCTATTCCCTGGAAAGAGCACTATAACCTATGATCTTTGCACCTATTTTGGTAACACAGAGAGAGGGCTGGAGCTGTGTGGTGCAGGGAAGAGAGGCTATGCTGGGTGCCATGTGGAGCGTGTAGGTTAAACTGATACCCAGAGAAGGCTGTAGAGATAGAAACTTAGCCATCATTGACTGCATTTGAACCACTAGATCAAATATCCCCTGAAATGGGTCTTTGTTATTTATATGAGCTAATAAACCCCTTTCTTGTTTAAGCCAGTAGACTTTTGTGTCATTTGCAACCAGAATCATCCAACCAACGGGGAGAATCAATGCGCATTAAATCCCATCCTCCTCTCCTGAAGATACCGGTGTAAACAGAACCTTGTCTTGGAGCACAATTGGTTGCAAGAAACAGAAACCCACCCAAGCTGGAAGTAAAGAAGTATTTATTACATAGGTCCAAGGTGTCTCCAGAACCCAAAGGAGCATAAAGTAAAAGTGAAATTCATGCAGAACCATCATCACACACTTAGAAAGCCATTAATAAATACCTGTTGATCTCAACGGAATGAACACTCCATTAACTGGAATTAATACTGCAGTGGGAGCCCAGATAACCCCTCCAGCCTTCAAGGAGACATCTGAGCTCTCACTTCTGATTCTCCCTGAATATTAGCTTCATTTTTCTGCCCTGTTTGCTCATCTGTTTGCCCACAACCTCGAACTGGCCACTGATATTTCTGAATCTGCTTGTGACTTTAAGAGCTCCACCAACTGACAACGGTCTTAGCCTCTCCATTAAAGAAAGTTCTCAAGCAAAAGAATCTGATTGGCTCAGCTTAAGTCAGGTGACCACCGCTAATACGATCGGTACTCATCTCCCAAAAGAGGAAGTGTGAGTAGACAGGTAAGTCAAATATATTTGCCCCAAGATGGGAGCTTAAGTTAGCCCTGGGTGGGGGAGATAGAAGTCCCACTGCCACCACTCCCCACCTTACCTAGACACAGACCAACAACACTGAGTGTTAACTATTCCTTTATTAGGTGGTGAGGGGAGTGGGGGCTGTACAATGCAGGGCTTGGGAATTCAGCTACACAGGGATTATGACCAGAAGCCATATTACAAAAATAGCCTAAAAATACTTCTATTCTGCTATGAGGCTGGGCCAGGGGATTACCAGGAAGAGGAGGTCCCACTCAGGCAGCTCCTCCTCTTCTTGTAGTCCCACATTTACAGGGAGACAAAGGAATGCACACATCTCCCTTGGACCCCATTTCCCACCAGCAGCCCCCTAGTTCCCAAAGGGAGGTGGCCCAGGGTGGTGCTGGGGCAGCGGGAGTTGGCAGTGGGCCCTTCCCCAGAAAGGCTATGGAACACGTCCCATCTGGAATGCAGTGAAGTGAGGGAGGTGGGGTGGGGAGGAGGCTCCCAATTCTCCCCCAACCCCTGGCCCCAGTGGGCATGCCCAAGGGTGCCTACTTGGTACATACCTGGGTGGTGTACTTGGTACACGGGAGCCCAGTCATGCCTGTGTACGTGGTACACAGAATCCAGCTTGGCCGAATGGGCTCACAGACTCAGCCCCACAGGGGCACTGGGGGGTTCACAGGGGAGGGAGCATCTCCATATATATATTTTGTAAAAAATAATAATAATAAGTTTGTTTAAATGAATTTGTTTCTATACAAAATGTAAAAAACAAAAAAAAAAAAGGAAAAAGGAAAATAATAATAATTCATTCATGTCAGAGTATAAGGAAATGAGAGACCAGAAGGAGAAAGACAGGAATGAGGGAAGGGAGAAGGGGAGAAGGAGGAGGTCCCAGACTCTTCACAAGGCTGAGAAAGTGGGTGGTAGCCCCCACCCATTATAAATAAAGGAAGATTGAGGCCCTGGGCTGATGACCTATCTCGGTCACACTGCAAGGCAAGGAGGCAGGAGGGCTGGTGGAGAGAGAGAGAAGATGAAAAAGGCTAAAAGGAAGGAAGAGACAGAGAAAGAAAGGAGGCACGATGGGGGTCTCTTCAGTGCCCCCCAAGATCTAAGAACTGAAGAGCATCTCAGGCCAACACTTGCCTCTTGGGGGTGACTTCCGGCTGGGGCCCCAGCTGGGTCTGGGCCTGAGCAAGGGAGCTGGGAACAGACAAGGGGAGTGGCTGGGAAGGCAGTGCCCCCGTGGTGGTGGCCATGGCCCCGGTGGCAGTGGCTGGGCTGGGCGTGGATTCGGACCAGTCCGAGAGGGAGGGAGGCGAGGGGCTGGCCCAGTGGTCAGGGGATTCTGGGGATGGGGTAAGGTAAGGGTGCTCGCTGGGCACCCGCAGGAAGCGGGCCTTTGGGGGGCTGCTGTGCGCCCCAGCCGCAGGGTACTCCTCGCCGTGTCCTGGGACTGCCAGGTAAGGCGGGGGCCGCTCCTGCGGGGAGACAGGGGTCCCTGGGTTGAGCAGCTGGGGTCCCGGCGCCAGTGGCAGCAGGAATGAGGGGCCTGGGGGGGCAGGTGGGGGCAGCCGGGCCCAATCGAGGGGGACAGCCACGGGGTTCAGCAAGCCCAGGCTGAGCACACATCCTCCAGGGGGCTGGCGTCCTAGACCCGCTCGGCCTGGGCCACCAAGCTGCGCCAGAGACACTGCAGTGGCTGCGGCAGCTGCATAGGGCCCCTCAAGGGGGAAGCCACCAGGGGAAGCAGGGGGCCCCCCAAAAGGCCGTGGGGAGTCCAGCGAGTCTACAGGTGACAGTGTGACCGAGCTGTCGGCCAGGGGGCCCGGGCAGGCCAGCGTCAGCTTCTTGCCTCGCCCCCGGGGCCCCTGCGGCCCCAGGCCCGCCTTCCCGGCCGGCCTCCTGCTCTTCTTGGCCCCTGACTGTGCCGCCTTGAGGCCCGGGAGGAAAGTCCCTGGAGGGCAGAGCAGAGTCCCCAGGCCGTGGGGTCCTGGGGGGCTGCGGGGCCCACTGGGTTGATCCAGCAAGCGCACGATGTCCTGGTGCAGTCGCTCCTGGGCTACGTCCCGTGGCAGCCTGTCTAGGTGGTCGGTGATCTCGCGGTTGGCGAAGTGGTCCAACAGCAGCTTGGCAGCCTCGTAGCTGCCTTCGCGGGCGGCCAGGAACAGGGGAGTCTCCTCCTGGGGGGCCAGAACCCACAGAGGTCAGCGTCACCCCGGCTAACAATAGCAAGGTCTTCCAGCCTCTTGGGGGAGCCCGGGAGCTATGAGTTTGGACACTGGAGCTTAACAGACCTGGGTTGAATCCCAGCTCTGCTGGGGTAGCCTTGACACCGTCTTTCCTCTAAACCACATTCATCTAGCACCTACTTTTATTTATTTATTTATTTATAGACGTAGTTTCACTCTTGTTGCCCAGGCTGGAGTGCAATGGTGAGATCTTGGCTCACTGTAACCTCCACCTTCCGGATTCAAGTGATTCTCCTGCCTCAGCCTCCCGAGTAGCTGGGATTACAGGCATGTGCCACCACACCCGGCAAATTTTTTGTATCTTTATAGAGACGGGGTTTCACCGTGTTGGTCAGACTGGTCTTGAACTCCTGACCTCATGATCCACCTGCCTTGGCCTCTCAAAGTGCTGGGATTACAGGCGTGAACCACCGTGCCCGCCTTCATCCATCATCTACGAAGTGCCAGGGGTCAAGGCCAAGACTAGGGTGAGTTAAGCAAGGTACTCACCTTAGACATAACTTTTGTTTTCTTTTTTTTTGTCTTTTTTTGAGACAGAGTCTCACTCTGTCACCCAGGCTGGAGTGTAGTGGCACAATCTGTTCATTGCAACCTCTGCTTTCCAGATTCAAGTGATTCTCCTGCCTCAGCCTCCCAAGCAGCTGGGATTACAGGTGTGCACCACCACGCCTGGCTAATTTTTGTATTTTTAGTAAAGACAGAGTTTTAATACATTGGCCAGGCTGACCTCGAACTTCTGACCGCAAGTGATCCACCCACCTCAACCTCCCAAAGTGCTGGTATTACAGATGTGAACCATGGCACCCAGCCATTAGGCACAAAATTTAAGGAGCCACCAAAAACTTTAGCCACCAAAGTAAATGATATTTCAATGCAATGTTTTGGATTTTTTTGTTTGTTTCTTTGTTTTTGAGATGGAGTCTCACTCTGTCACCCAGGCTGCAGTGCAACGGTGCAATTTCAGCTCACTGTAACCTCCACCTCCCAGGTTCAAGTGGTTATCCTGCCTCAGCCTCCCAAAGTGCCGGGATCACAGGCATGAGCCACCATGCCCAGCCTTCAGTGTTTTGTTTTGTTTGTTTTTTAAAGTAAGATTAATTTTTAAAAAATGAATAAAATATTAAAATGTTAAATCAGGACAGAATCTATCCCCTGCATACCTCTGAGCCTCATCCTTCTCATTTGTAAAATGAGGTTACAAAATACCACCTTGCAAGGGTTTTAAACAACAATCATTACAGTGACCTTTAATGAGGACTTGCTAAGCACTTTATAAATGCATTGGCTTCTGAATCCTCAGGAGATGCAATGAAGTGACTACTGTTGCTTCCTCACTTCACAGATGAAGTGAGGTTCAGATGAAGTGAGGTCCTCACTTCACAGATGACAATGAGGTTCAGAGAAGTTCAGAGAAGTTAAGCAACTTGCTCAAGATCACACAGCGATTGTCACAGACTTCCTCCAATCCACTGTTGGAGCCTCTTGGCCCCAAGTTCTACCCCCAAAAGCTGGCAGGGTGAATGTCCCCACCAGCCTTACCTCACCCTGGTCTCTGTCACCTGCAGGGTGCTGTGCCAGTGCTGAACCCCGGTGGACCCGGGGCTGGGGCTCACCTTGCTATCCTGCATGTCTTTGTTGGCGCCATTTTTGAGCAGGGCCAAAGTGGCTTCCACGTTGTTCACAGCCGCAGCCCAGTGTAAGGCTGATTTCCCTGGAGGGTGGAGGGGAGAGAGGTCAGGATCAGGCTCATGTCTTAGAATCCCTATGTCAGAGAGGAAGAAATTGCCTAGAATGTGGAGGGGTAGATGAGGCAGGCCTGCCATGAATATCCAGGTACTTGTGTCTGGGTCCATGTGTGTGCAGACCTGCAAAATGATTCTTTCTGTGCAATGGGGAGGCACTGTATCTGTGTGTGTGTGTGTGTGTGTGTGTGCACACGCACGTGCATGACTGTCTGTACACAGGGGGAGCTGTGTGGACCTCATTCAGTTGAACCTAGGGTTGTGCTGTCCAATACATTAGTCAGTCACATGTGGTTCTTATTTATCTATTTATTTATTTTTGAGGCAGTGTCTTGCTCTGTCACCCAGGCTGGAGTGAATTGACACAGTCTCTGTTCACTGCAACCTATACCTCCTGGGCTCAAGCAATTTTCCTGCCTCAGCCTTCCTAGTAGTTGGGACTATAGGCATATACCACCATGGCTGGATAATTTTTTGTATTTTTGGTAGAGATGGGGTTTCACTATGTTGCCCAAGCTGGTCTTGAACTTCTGAGCTCAAGTGATCCATTGGCCTTGGCCTCCCAAAGTGCTGGGATTACAGGCATGAGCCACCGTACCCAACCCACATGTGGTTCTTTAGATTTAAATGTCATAAAATAGGTGCCAGGACCACTCAATGGGGAAAGAATGGTCTTTTTAACTAATGGTGCTGGAACAACTGAATATTCACATCCAAAGAATGAAGTTGGACCCCTACCTCACATCTTATACAAAAACTAACTCAAAATGGATCAGAAACTTAAATATAAGAGCTCCAACTATAGAACTAAACATCTAGAAGAAAACATAAGAGTAAATCTTCATAACCTTGAATTAGGCCAAGATTCTTAGATATGATGCCAAAACCACAAATAACAGTAACAACTACAAAATATGGACATGATCAAAATTGAAACTTTTGGCCAGGCACAGTGGCTCAGGCCTATAATCTCAACACTTTTGGAAGCCAAGGTGGGAGTATTGCCTAAGGCTAGGAGTTTGAGATCAGCCTGGGCAACAAAGTGTGACCCCCATCTCCACAAAAAAAACTAAAAATTAGCCAGGTGTGCTGGCATGCACCTGTAATACCAGCTACTCGGGAGGCTGGGATGGAAGGATCACTTGAGCCTGGGAGTTTGAGGCTCCAGTGAGCTGTAATCACACCACTGCACTCCAGTCTGAGTGACAGAGCAATACCTTATCTCTAAAAATTAAAAACAAAAAAAGTGGTCCGTCAATACAATGGAATAGTATTCAGCTGAATTATGCTACAACATGGGTGAACCTTGAAAACATAATGCTAGGCTGGGCGCGGTGGCTCACGCCTATAATCCCAGGACTGTGGGAGGCCGAGGCAGGTGGATCACCAGGTCAAGAGATCCAGACCATCCTGGTCAACAAGGTAAAACCCCGTCTCTACTAAAAATACAAAAATTAGCTGGGCATGGTGGTGCGCGCCTGCAGTCCCAGCTACTCAGGAGGCTGAGGCAGGAGAATTGCTTGAACCCAGAAGGCGGAGGTTGCGGTGAGCCGAGATCGTGCCATTATACTCCAGTCTGGGTAACAACAGCAAAACTCCATTTCAAAAAAAAAATAGCCAGGTGTGGTACCACATGCCTTTGGTCCCAGCAACTTGGGAGAATGAGGTGGAAAGACTGCTTGAGCCAGGCAAGTCAAGACTGCAGTGAGCTGTGATTTTGCCACGTCTTAAAAAAAAAAAAAGAAAAAAAAGAAAAGAAAAGATAATGCTAACTTTTAAAAGGCAGACAAAAAAGACCACATATCATACAATTCCACTTATACGAAATATCCAGAACAGACAAATCCATGGAGACAGAAAGCAAATCAGTGGCTCCACTGGCCTGGAGATGAGGGCGCTTGGCAGATGATGGTTCAGTGGTGAGAGTTTTTTCTTCAGGTGGTAAAATGTTCTAAAACTGATTGTGGCAATAGTTGTACAACTCTGATTATACTAAAAGCCATTGAATTGTGCACTTTAAATGGGTGAATTGTATGGCATGTGAATTATACCTCAATAAAGCTTTTTTTTTTCTTTTTTTTTGAGACGGATTTCACTCCTGTTTTCCAGGCTGGAGTGCAATGGTGCAATCTCAGCTCCCTGCACCCTCTGCCTCCTGGGTTCAAGCGATTCTTCTGTCTCCCAAGTAGCTGGGATTACAGATGCCCACCACTATGCCTGGCTAATTGTTGGTATTTTTAGTAGAGATGGGGTTTTGCCATTTTGGCCAGGCTGGTCTCAAACTCCTGACCTCAGGTGATTCACCAACCTCGACCTCCCAAAGTGCTGGGATTACAGGCATGAGCCACAGTGCCCAGCCAAAGCTGTTTACAAAATAAAAATAAATAAAAGGCCAGTTGCGGTGGCTCACGAGGCATGTAACCCTAGCATTTTGTGAGGCAGAGGCAGGTGGATCAACTGAGGTCAGGAATTCGAGAGACCCATCTGGCCAACATGGCAAAACCCTGCCTCTACTAAAAATACAAAAACTTAGTCAGGTGTGGTGGTGGGCACCTGTAGTCCCAGTTACTTCAGGAGGCTGAGATAGGAGAATCACTGGAACCCGGAAAGTAGAGGTTGCAGTGAGCCCAGATCACATCGATGCACTCCAGCCTCAGCAACAAGAGCAAGACTCCATCTCAAAAAAAAAAAACAAAAAAAAAAACCCAGAAAACAAAAAGGTAACAAAAGGAGAGAAAGAAAATAAATAAACTAAAACATTTAGTTCTTCATCTGCCCCAGACACTGTTCAAGTGCTCAATAGTCACCACATGTGGCCAGTGGCTACCATACTGGACAATGCAGAAAATAATTCCATCATCACAGAAAGTCTTATTGGCCAGCCCTGCTCTAGAGCTGTGGTTTTCAACCAGGAGAAATTCCACAACCCACCCCCATGCCCCCAGGGCATTTGGCAATTGAACCTGCTGTTTTTTTGAAACAGTCTGTCACTCAGGCTGGAGTGCGGTGGCACGATCTCAGCTCACTGCAACCTCCAGCTCCTGGGTTCAAGCAATTCTCCTGCCTCAGCCTCCCAAGTATCTGGGTTTACAGGCACCCACCACCACACCCAGCTAATTTTTGTATTTTTAGTAGAGATTTCACCATGTTTGCCAAGCTGGTCTCGAACTCCTGACCTCAAGTGATCTGCCCGCCTTGGCCTCCCAAAGTGCTGAAACTACAGGCATGAGCCACTGTGCCCAGTCTGGATATGTTTTTGACTGTCACAATGTAGAGGTGGGATGCTACTGGCATCTACTGGGTTGAGGCCATGGATGGTGCTCAGCACCCTACAATGCACAGAACAGTTCCCCACAGCCAAGAACCATCCAACCCCAAATGTCAATAGTGCTGAAACTGGGAACAACTCCTCCAAAGGATGTGAGTGTCTTGAGTGTGTGTGTGGCTGTGTGATGTCCTCTGGACAGGAGGCCAGGATGGATACTGTGAATCTGCATGGTTGGGCTCTGCAAACAAGCCACCTCCAGCAAGCTGCCATCACATACAGATTAGGTTGATGTAAACTCTTTTTTTTGAGACAGAGTCTTGCTCTGTCACCCAGGCTGAAGTGCAGTGGCACAATCCCAGCTCACAGCCTCAACCTCCTGGGCTCAAATGATATTCCCACCTCAGTCTCCTGAATAGCTAAGACCACAGGTATGCACCACCACACCTGGCTAATCTTTTAAAAGATTTTTGTAGAAGCCACTGTGTTGCCCAGTCTGGTCTCAAACTCCCGGTCTCAAGGCATCCTCCCGCCTTGGTATCCCAAAGTGTTGGGATCACAGGCATGAGCCACCACACATGGCCTGATGTGCATGCTTACTGTAACGACTTCCAGCACGTGGAAGTAGAGGGTGTCCGTCTAACAAAGCAATGGAAATGAACTGTTTAGGGGAAAGGCACCTTTTTCTCAATCCCTGAGGCACACTAAGGACTAGTGGTGCCCCTGCATGAAAGTTCATGAAGCCTGGTTATGTGTGCATGAGCTTCAGTGAGTCTCAACATGGGTATGAGTTTGCACCAACATGACCCTTGGGGCCCAGGTGACACTAACCCAGCCTAGACCCAATTCCTCTTCCAACCTACCAAGCTCATCCACAGCATTGACATCAGCATGGCTGGCAATGAGCTCTTCCACCATGCCCTCCACTGCCAGGCGGGCTGCCAGAATCAGTGCCGTTGAACCATCCGCCATGCGAGCATCCAAGTCTGTAGAGCGATTTCGGATGAGAATCTACAATAGAGAGTGGATGCAGCAGGAGGAGTCATGGCAGGAACAGAGGAATCAGTAGCACCCCTAAGCCCCATGAAGTCCCCAACCCCCACACCCTGACCCCTGAAATTGATGAGGTTCAGGGAGCAGCTGCTTGACAGATACTGTACTCCCATATATCCCCATTTTCCAAAGAAGAAAAAAATGAGCTCTGAAAGGCAGAACTGGGGCTCAAATCCAGATAAATCTAATGCTTGCCCCAGCTCTGAAGTCTAAAGGGTGTGTCTGTCTCACCTGGAAGACACCCTGGGCATCAGCTGTGACAGCTGTGTGCAGGGGAGTGCGGCCCGAGTGGTCCTGGGCATTGGTGTCTGCCCCAGCATCCAGCAGCCGCTTAGCTGCATCAGCACGGGCATAACGGGCAGCCAGGTGCAATGCAGTCTCGCCAGTACGGTCAGTCCGTGCCCCAAGCTGAGCCCCCTGGCAGATCAGGTCTGAGATGATGCTGGCTGATGTGTCATCTGCCTCATCCTCCTCAGTTGGCATTGGCTCCAGGGTCCCCCCACAGAAGGAAGCCAGCATTAATGGGGTGAAGCCATCTGTGGGGACAGGAGTGTGTCAGCAGGGAGGTAAACACAGGGCTCTTTCCAGGGAGTATAATCAAGGGCACCACATTAGGAGCTCATGGGACATATGGGAGGCCAAGGTTTGGCAGATCCTCCTTTCTGTACACCCATACCCAGGATGAGGATTTGTAGGCATTTAATTTATCACAGAACAACTCCTAGGGACCAGGTAACACAGGACAAGGGACTCTGGGAGTCAAGCAAGTGTGCAACCTCCAGTAAATTCCTAAAGGGTTATTCCACCCTGATCCCACAGAGGGACTCTGGAACATGAGTTGTACCTCAGAGTTCTAATCTAGCTCAAAGGACCATCCCTTTCATACTCCTGCATCCACTGGTTAGGAGGTGCCCCTTTCTGCCAATTCATTAGAGTATTTAAAAAAAAAAAAAGCTGCCCCAGGGACATAAAATCCCAGGCACTTCAGGCTCCAGTAGCCAGAGGGAATTCAAAAGAGAACCATTAAGTACAGGCCATTTGGAGCAAAAGCAAAATGAAGCTAAGGCAGGAATACCCTGAAACATGGCAAAGATGGATCTCAGAGGATCAAACAACATAGTCCGCTACACTGCACACACTGTATACAAGTACTTGTCCTGGTTTTTCGTAGGAAGCCACCTGCATCTGGTTCTCCATTCTCAAGCCCTGGGTAGAGACCAACCTTCCCCCTGGCTCAAGGACAGGTAAGCAAATCAGTCTTAGTCAATTTGCATATTCCAGTCCCCTGGCCATTCTGATTGGCTCAAGGATGAGCGCATGACCCTAGTCTGTCCAATCAGAATGCACCCTGAGACTTTTGCTGGAGCATTAGGAAGGTTTTGTAAGATTGAAGTCAAAGGAGAGAGAAAATCTGAGTCCTGGATCCAAATGGGCCCACCACTTTTAGTTACATGAGTCAATAAATCCCTTGTTTCACTTAAGCTAGTTTGAGTTGGGCCTTTGTCACATCCAACCAAGAGTCTTGCTGAAAACACACCCTTCACAGAAGCTTAGAGACTCCCCCAAACACAGACTCAGAAATTTATTTCTCCCCAAAACACAGACTCAGAAATAACCTCTCACAAGTAGGATGGGTGAGGGGCATCACTTTGGGAGGGGCACTGTCACTGACCTGGGCCACGCACATTGACATCCATGCCATCAGCATCTGCGTCGCCCTGTGGTGGTGTCAGTGCCATGGCTGGTGCCACGCGTATGTCAGCAGCAACCAGATGGTGTTGAGTCCACTGACGGCAATCCACAGCCTCCTCAGCCCCCATGCCTGGCTCCTCTACCTGAAGGGGCAGGTACCCGGAGTCTCAGACCTCACTCTCAGACCTCACCCTTTGGAGGTGGGGAGAGCCAATGCCAGGAGTGGGGCTGGGTATTCCTACAGGTTTCTCTTTAAGAGATGCACACAGAGCCCTGGGAAATAATTTACCATCTGCTTGTTTTTTTTTTTAATTTGTTTTGAGACGTAGTCTCGCTCTGTTGCCTAAGCTGGAGTGCAATGATACGATCTCAGCTCACGGCAACCTCTGCCTCTTGGGTTCAAGTGTTTCTCCTACCTCAGCCTCCCAAGTAGCTGGAATTACAAGTGCATGCCACCATGTCCGACTAAGTTTTTATATTTTTAGTCGTGACGGGGTTTCACCATGTTGGCCAGGCTGGTCTCGAACTCCTGACCTCAAGTCATCCACCGACCTTGGCCTCCCAAAGTGCTGGGATTAAGGGGAAATTGATGTGTGCCACAGCCCAAGGAGCTAATAAAAGGAAGACACAAGATTTGTCTTTCTTTTTTGTTTTCTTTTAAGTAATAAATGGCTTTAATGATTTATGTGTGTATTCCTTAGAGACTGAGTCTCACTGTGTCACCTAGGCTGGAGTGCAGTGGTGCAATCATAGCTCACTGCAGCCTCAACTTCCCAGGCTCAAATGATCCTTTCACCTAAGTGGCCTGAGTAGCTGGGACTATAAGCACATAGTATAAGCAGCTTGGGATAGTGTCGGATGCAGATTCAGGTTCCAAACCACCCCTTAGTAGCTGGGAGGCTCTGGGCAAATCACATTAAAGCTCTGAGCTTCTCATTGGCAAAATCAGGATGACGCAGTCATTCCACTATGCCAAGATACCACCACAACTACATTGGGCCAACCCGTTAATACCTCTAATACCTACTTTGGGATGGGAAAGGAAAAGGAAAAGTCTGCATTAAGCAAATTTTTTTATCTGTCCACCATAATGGATGCCTCCATTTCACAACATTGTACGGAGGGAGTTGTAAATTGAACTATATGTCAATAGCTACTTTATAGAATCCTCAAAGAGATGAAATAAGATGTCTGATGTGCATTAGAGACATTCATGGGTAATGCTAGCAGGAGTCTGGAATTGTGCCCCCTCTAAAAATCGTACACTGGCCAGGCACCGTGGCTCATGCCTGTAATCCCAGCACTTTGGGAGGCCGAGGCAGGTGGAATACTTGAGGTCAGGAGTTTGAGACCAGCCTGACCAACACGGTAAAACCCCGTCTCTCTCTCTTTCCTCTGTCTACACAGAGGAAAGGCCATGGGAGGCTACAGTGACAGCCGTCTGCAAGCCAGGAAGACAGTCCTCACCAGGAACCAACCCTGATGACACTTTGGACTTGAACTTCCAACCTCCAGAACCATGAAAAAAATAAATTTCTGTTTGGGTCACCTATTCTGCAGGACATTTTTTTTTTCCAAAGTTTCACTCTTGTTGCCCAGGCTGGAGTGCAATGGTGCAACCTAGGCTCACTCCAACGTCCACCTCCCAGGTTCAAGGGATTCTCCTGCTGGGATTACAGGAACCTGTCACCATCCCCAGCTAATTTTTTGTATTTTTAGTAAAGATGGGGTTTCACCATTTTGCTCAGGCTGGTCTCAAACTCCTGACCTCAGACTATACACCTCTTGGGGATTTTTTAATGGCAGCCAAAGCTGACTGATACTGAACCCAAAGGCATGATTCCAAGAGATTTAATGGTGCTCAGAACCAGCTTGGAACTTTCAGGCTAAGCCCATGCTGGACAAAGTAGGAACCATCAGGGATAAGGCAGACTCGCTCTCTGGGCTAGGGCACCCCTCCAAAAAGAGTGCAGGCTGGCCAGGAAGCAGAATCCTGGCTGGGGAGGGGCAGGATGGAGTGAAGGATTTTCCACCTGCCCAGGGGGACCCTGGGGGCCCCAAGGGCAAATCTCCTTCCACCTTCTGAGGCCACAGAATCATGCTAAGAAAACAGGGTTGCAAAGCTGTGACCATTCTCTGGAGCTAGGGAGATGGGGACAGCAGCAACATCCCGAGCGCTCCCATTAGCCACTGGGGACTCCACCCAGTACCCTGAAGGGAAGGGTCAGAGTATGGGGCAAAGGTCAGAAGAGGGGGCAGTACCTTCAGCCGCTTGGCCTCTGGGCACTCTGTGTCCATCCAGTCTGTGGCCACTTCCCCCATCAGACTCTCACCCTTGGCCATGTTCCTGGCAGACAATGGGAAGAGGGGATGTGAGAGGGGACACTAGAGCTGTCCAGCTGGGAAGGAGGATTTGGGGTGGGGTCAGAGGTCAGAGTCAGGTCAAGGCAGAGTCCAGGGCTCACAAGGTCCCCGTAGTCAGGGACAGGGAGCGAGCAGGGTCCTCACTTCATGCCCAGCGCATCTTGGCCCACGGGTTCCCGCCGGCCCTTGTGACCAGCGGCCACGTCCTTGTGCAGTGCGAAGCCCTCGGGGAACCAGAGGGTGCTGTGCTCGCGCTTGCGCCGGGCCACCATGACGCCCAAGACGAGGATGACCAGCAGCAAGACGGCGCCTGCTGCCAGCAGCGGCAGCAGCGGGACGCTGGGCTCTGGAGGCTCCAGAGGCTCCCCTAAGGGCAGGAGGCAGGGGGCGGGGCTTCAACAGGGGGTGTGGCTTCGACTACCCCACCCCCACCTCACGCTCCGCTCTCGCCAGCCCCTCCCCAAGGCCGGGCCGCACCCCGCACATCCCGCAGTGGGTACGGGAAGTCCAGGCGCTCCACCGCTGACAGCGCTCCCAGGTAGTCAGCGGCGCTCTGGGCGTCGGGGAAGCAGTGATCATTCTCAGGCGACTGCAGGCAGAGCCGGTTGTCAATCTCCAGCATCACTACCGAGCTGCAGGGACAGCAGGGAAGGACCAGAGGGCTCAAGAGTTGCCTGATGTATCCCCTGGCACCAAGCCCCACCTTGCCTCCCCAGCGCATGGCTCAGAAGCGCCATCTCCACCCACAGGTGTCCATGGCCCACCTGCATCCAGCTAGCATCCAACCCCACCCTGCAGGCCCAAAACGTGTCTTGCTGTGGTCAGCAGTACCCCCAGAGCCGTGAATCCAATGGACATTGTTTTTTGGTCTTGTGCCCAGGCTAGAGTACAGTGACGCAATCTCAGCTCACTGTTACTTCCGTTCAAATGATTCTCCTGCCTCAGGCTCCCAAGTAATTAGGATTACAGGCACGTGCCATCACACCCAGCTAATTTTTATATTTTTAGTGGAGACAGGGTTTGACCATGTCACCAGGCTGGTCTTGAACTGCTGACCTCAAGTGATCCTCCTGCCTGGGCCTCTCAAAGTGCTGGGTTTACAGGCATGAACCACCGTGTCCAGTCTATTTTTTGTTTTTTGTTTTGTTTCTTGAGACATGGTCTCACTCTGTCCCCTAGGCTGGAGTACAGTGGCAAAATCACAGCTCACTGCAGGCTTGACTTGCCTGGCTCAAGCAATCTTTCCACCTCATTCTCCCAAGGAGCTGGGACCAAAGGCATGTGGCACCACACCTGGCTATTTTTTTTTTTTTTTTTTTGAAATGGAGTTTTGCTGTTGTTACCCAGACTGGAGTGTAATGGCGCGATCTCGGCTCACCGCAACCTCTGCCTTCTAGGTTCAAGCAATTCTCCTGCCTCAGCCTCCTGAGTAGCTGGGACTATAGGCACGCATCACCATGCCCAGCTAATTTTTTGCATTTTTAGTAGAGACTGGGTTTCACCTTGTTGACCACGATGGTCTCGATATCTTGACCTCATGATCCACCCACCTCGGCCTCCCAAAGTGCTGGGATTATAGGTATGAGCCATCACGCCGGCCAATTTTTTTTTTTTTTTTGTAGAGACTGGGTCTCACTATGTTGCCCAGGCTAGTCTTGAACTGCTGGGTTCAAGCAATCCTCCCACCTTGGCCTCCCAAAGTGCTGGGTTTACCGGCCTGAGCCACCATGCCCAGCCAACGGACACTGGTTGGTTGGTTGTTTGAGACAGTCTCGCTCTGTCACCAGGCTGGAGTGCAGTGGCGCGATCTCAGCTCACTGCAGCCTCCAACTCCCTGGTTCAAGCAATTCTCCTGCCTCAGCCTCCCGAGTAGCTGGGCCTCCCGAGTACAGGCATGTGCCACCACACCCAGCTAATTTTTGTATTTTTAGTAGAGACGGGGTTTCATCATGTTGGCCAGGATGGTCTCTATCTCCTGACCTCGTGATTTGCCCTCCTCAGCTTCCCAAAGTGCTGGGAATACACGCCTGAGCCACTACAGCCGGCCTGGACTGCGTTTTTATGTGAACATCTTAGTAACTCTCCTCACGCATCCTAGAGGATGTGATCCTTTACCAGGCTGGCGCACTTATCTCCCCCAGCTGCTATGAACATGTGCTTCTAACAGACAGCAGCTCCTTCTACCCAGAACTGTCCTCAGCAAAAGGCGGACTCCCTCACTTGGGAGGCAACACCCCCCAGGGCAGCCAGCAGCCAGAAACTGGCTGAGATACACAGTGCAGCACAAGATGGGACTAACTCCAAGGTGCTTTTCATGCTCCAAGGCTCCCCATGGGATCAGACTGGGGCCTCCAGCTGAGCCCGCCTCCTTCCTTAGTTGCTCCCCTGCCCCACTCTGTTCCCTCACTCCTTTTCTCTGGGGAGACGCCTCCAATACATCACATGGGTCTGAACCCTTATCTCAAGCTCTGAACCCAGGAACCCAACCAAAGACCCTTGCTTTCTCCAAATTCCCTCCTTCACTGGGATCCCAGTAACACGTGCCCCGATTCAACCCCTATCTCTCCAGCTGGTCTCTCTCTCTCAAGAGAGAAGGTCTCCCAGCCTGGCCAACATGGGGAAATCCCATCTCTACTAAAAATACAGAAATTAGCCAGACATGAGCCTGTAGTCCCAGCTACTCAGGAGGCTGAGGCAGGAGAATCGCTTGAACCCAGGAAGTGGAGGTTGCTGTGAGTCAAGACTGTGCCATTGCACTCCAGCCTGGGCAACAAAGAGCAAGATTCCATCAAGAAAGAAGAAAGAAGAGGCCGGGCGTGGTGGCTCAAGCCTGTAATCCCAGCACTTTGGGAGGCCGAGGCGGGTGGACCACGAGGTCAAGAGATCGAGACCATCCTGGTCAACATGGTGAAACCCCGTCTCTACTAAAAATACAAAAAATTAGCTGGGCATGGTGGTGCATGCCTGTAATCCCAGCTACTCAGGAGGCTGAGGCAGGAGAATTGCCTGAACCCAGGAGGCGGAGGTTGTGGTGAGCCGAGATCGTGTCATTGCACTCCAGCCTGGGTAACAAAAGCGAAACTCCGTTTCAAAAAAACAAAAAGAAAGAAGAAAGAAAGGAAAGAAGGAAGGAAGGAAGGAAAGAAGGAAGGAAGGAAGGAAGGAAGGAAGGAAGGAAGGAAGGAAGGAAGGAAGGAAGAAAAAAACAGAGAGATCGAGGTCTTGCTATGTTGTCCAGGCTGGATTCGAATTCCTGGGCTCCAGAGATCCTCCAAGTAGCTGGGACTACAGGAATGTAACATTGTACCCGGCTCTATTTTCCATGTCTTCAAGAAGGAAAAAAAAACCTACATATGCCCTTAGCCACTCTGCCAAGCCATTTAGCTGCCTGCCTCCCCAGGAGCCAGCACTAGACCAGGGCAATTCTACCCCAGAAGCACTAGCTCAATCTGGACACTGCTTGTCACAGTCAGGAGGAGGTGCTCCTGACATCTAGTGGGTAAAAGACATAAAGTGAAATGAAACACACAAGACCTGGATCAACTGCTTCACTCCTCTCCCCCGCCCCCACAGCTCTTCCAGGTGGGGTCACTCACCCGATCACCTCGGGGGCCAGTTCCCGACGGGCCCGGAGTTCAGAGTCAGGACTGGGCCGGTGGTAAGGAAACACCATGGCCTGGCCGTGCGCGTCCAGGCGGAAGCGCAGCGAGGTGCGCAGGATGGCGCTGAGCCGCTGCAGAAAGTCAGCGCTGGAACGCAGCAGCTCCTCCGGCGGCAGCAGCACTGTGAGCACCAGCACGCCACGGGCCAGCAGGGCCGGCACCTCGCTGGCACAATCCAGTCCATCCCAGCCGCACTCCTCCGTGTTGCAGCCCTGGTCGCAGCGGCCGTCGGCAAAGTGGTCGGCGCAGTACTTCTCGTATACCGGGCTGGTGAGGTGGGGTGAGGCAGAGAGGGGCGAGGTCAGGGGTCAGAGGAGATGATCCCCCATCCCATGCACACACACGGTAGAGCACAGAGACTCCAGACAAGGCTTGCACAGGGGACTGGAATGAATGTAGGAGCCCCTGTGAGGCTTTCTGCAAATCTAGCCATTCATTGGATTATTTTATTTATTTATTTATTTATTTATTTTTGAGACGGAATCTCACTCTACCTCCCAAGCTGGAGTGCAGTGGCGGGATCTTGACTCACTGCAGCCTTTGCCTTCCCGGTTCCAGCAAATCTCCCGCTTCCACCTCCCAAGTAGCTGGGATGACAGGCTGTGCCACCACACCTGTCTAATTTTAGTATTTTTAGTAAAGACGGGATTTCACCATGTTGGCCAGGTTGCTGTTGAGCTCCTGACCTCAGGTGATCCACCCACCTCAGCCTCCCAAAGTGCTGGGATTACAGGCATGAGCCACTGCACCCGGCTCTGGATAATGGTCTTTTTTTTTTTTTTTTCAATTAATTGGTTGAAATAGGATCTTGCTCTGTCACCCAGGCTGGAGTGCAGTGGTTCAATTATAGCTCTCTGCAGTCTCAAAGTCCTGGGCTCAAATGATCCTCCCTCCTCAGTCTCCTAAGTAGCTGGGACTGTAAGCCCACACCACATGCCTGGCCTCACTGGCTAACTATCAATCAATCAGTAAGTACTAACTGACTGACTGTCAAATGTTGGGCACTGCTGCAGGCACAAGGATAAGGCTCAGCCACAAATCCTGGCCCACATGTAGCTGGCATCCCACTCCATGAAGATAGACAGTAAAGGAGATACATGAGCCAAATATACAGCATCTCCATCACTCATCAATAAAATCAAAATACAGGCTGGGGGCAGTGGCTCATGCCTGTAATCCCAACACTTTGGGATGCTGAGATGGGCGTATCACCTGAGGTCATGAGTTCAAGATGAGCCTGGCCAACATGGTGAAACCCCATCTCTACTAAAAATACAAAAATCAGCCAGGCTTGGTGGCCAATGCCTGTAATCCCAGCTACTTGGAAGGCTGAGTCAGGAGAATCACTTCAACCCAGGAGGTGGAGATTGCAGTGAGCCAAGATCACATCACTGCACTCCAGCCTAGCCAATGGGAGAGAAACCCTGTCTCAAAAAATAAAAGAAAAATATATCTAAATATAAACATGCACACACAGAGTGCTGGACGGAATTTAAAAAAAAAATGCTAAGGAGAAAAATAAAGCAGAGGAAGGGCTGAGGGTAACCAGGGAGGAGCTCACTGAGAAGGTATGAAGCGATCCTCCAAGTAGCTGGGACTACAGGAATGCAGCTTGAAGGAGGTGAGAGAGGAGCCATGTGGGGGAAGGGAACAGCCAAGCAGTAGGAACAGCTTGTGCAAAGGCCCTGGGGTATCTGGGGAACGGCAGAGAGGCCAGCGTGGCTGGAGCAGAGTGAGTAAGGGGGAAATCAGGGAAGATGAGGATGGGAAGATGAAGGGGATGGAGACTTCCAAGCAGATAGAGAGGTATGCAGAGGAATAGAAGGGAGGTTGTAGGGATGGACAGAAGGACTGCCTAAGATAGATGTACAGAGGGGGCAGGAAAGGAGCAGAGAGAGTTAGGGGCATGCACAGATAGATGAATAGCTACATAGAGGGGCAAAAAGAGTGCATGGATGGTCAGATTTGGCCAAAGGATAGACAAGTGGGGGTACAGGAGGACAGCTGGGTACACAGAGGAATCAAAGGAATTCTTAGCCTGGTTCAGTGGCTCAGGCCCTGAGAGGCTGAGCTGAGTGGATCACTTTGAGCTCAGGAGTTCAAGACCAGCCCGGACAACATGACAAAGCCCCATCTCTACAAAAAGTACACAAGTTAGTTGGGCTCAGTGGCTGGCACCTGTGATCCCAGCTCCTCAGGAGGCTGAGGTGGGAGGATCACTTGAGCCTGGGAGGTGGAGGTTGCAGTGAGCTGAGATCAGGCTACTGCATTCCAGCCTGGGCCACAGAGCGAGACCCTGTTTAAACACAAAGGAATTCAGCCAGGCAAGGTGGCTCACGCCTATAATCCCAGTTACTCCAGAGGCTGAGGCAGAAGAATTGCTTAAACCCGGGAGGCAGAGGTTGCAGTGAGCCAAGATTGCGCCACCACACTCCAGCCTGGGCCACAGAGCAAGACTCTGTCTCAAAAAAAAAAAAAAAAAAAAAAGAGGAATTCTTGGGTGGAGAAAAGGACAAACAAACAGGGCACAGAATTGCATAGGCAGATAGAAACAAGATGGGCAGGGCACGTGGATGAACAGACAGATGGACGGATGGACACGTGGGGCACAGATGGGCAGATAGAGTGCAAAAAGAAACAGGGCAAGTGAATGGGCAGGTAGAAAGACAGGCAGGGACCATGGACAAACACTAGGATGGAGGCACGGACAGACGGATCGATCGGGTGGATGGGCTCACTTGCAAGTGCGCTCGCGGCCACCAGTGTGGCAGTCGAAGTTGTCGTAGAGGCAGGCGGGCGAGCTGCAGGCAGGGTCGCAGCGGCTGTTGTTGAAGAGGCGCCAGCACTGCAGCGCCTCGCACTGCCGCCAGGGGTCGCCCACGCTCAGCGAGCAGTCGCCGCCGTCCCAGCCGCAGCCAGGGCTGTTGCACTCGCGATCGCAGCGCTGGTCCCCGCGCTTGGCCTGGCAGGCGGCGCGCGGGCACCGCGGCTCCTCCGGGACCTCGGGTGCCGCGGCGGGCGCCTCGCAGCGCGGTCCGGTCCAGCCCGGCGTGCAAGCGCAGCGGAAGAAGGGTGCGAGTGGCGCGGGGCGGCAGGAGCCCCCGTGGAGACAGGGGGCGGCCGCGCAGCTGGCGTTGGTGGCCCCCAGCGGCGACCCCGAGAAGCTGCGGCAGGAGGACCCCGACGACCCCGGGGGGCATGCGCAGCGCGGCCCGCGGGGTGTCTGCTGGCATGGGACGCCCACTGGGCACTGCAGCTCCCGGCAGGAGCGCGCCACCCGCTCGCACCTTGGACCCCAGAAAGGCTGGGGGTCGGGTTTGGGGAGACAGGAAAAAAAGTGAGGGAGGGGAGTAGAGGGAAGGAGTAGAAGAAACGGAAGAGTGGGGAAAAGAAGGGTCAGGGACAAGAGGGGGAAGAGAAGAGGTCAAAACTAAGGAAGGTTGAGACTCCCCTAACCTCCCCATGTCCCACTCAACCTCTCGCCAAGCCCCGCCCTCCCTGGAGGCCACGCCCCCCAACACCTTTCCCTTCAAACCTCCAGGAAATGTCAGAGGTTTTATTGTGTCTTTGTTTTTGTTCGTTTGTTATTTGAGACGGAGTGTCACCCTGTTGCCCAGGCTGAAGTGCAATGGCACGATCTCAGCTCGCTGCAACCTCTGCCTCCCGGGTTCAAGCAATTCTCCTGCCTCAGTCTCCCAAGTAGGTGGAATTACAGGTGACCGCCACCACACTCGGCTAATTTTTGTATTTTTAGTAGAGACGGGGGTTTCACCATGTTGCCCAGGCTGGTCAGGAACTCCTGGCCTCAAGTGATCCACCCGCCTCAGGCCTCCCCAAGTGCTGGGATTACAGGCGTGAGCCACCACACCCGGTGGAAATGTCAGCATTTCCCAGAAACTCCCTTCTCTTCCCACCTCTCCCCTAAAGCCACATCCTCCTCCTAGAGGCCACGCCCCTAGTTCACAGGAGGCCACTCCCCCACTCCGCCTCCAGAGGCCCACTCCCACACCTACCTGGACGCAGTGGCAGGTGAAGGTCAACCCACCCCCAGGACCCGGGCTAGGACGGCACTGGCCTCCATGCTGGCATGGCTGGGACTCACAGGGAGACAAGACAGTCTGACAGCGGGGACCTGAGTGAGCAGGAGCATGTAGATTAGCCACAAAGGGGGAACAACAGGTGGGGCCCCAGGCCAGCCCCTTCTCCAACCCTTACCTGAGAAGCCAGCATGGCAAAGACAACGGAAACCCCCTCCTGGGTCCTGCAGGCAGTCCCGGGTGTGTGCCGCGTGGCAGGCACCTGAGCGACACTCATTGATGTCTGCCTCGCAGCGCAAACCGGTGTATCCTGGGGGACAGGTGCAGCGGAAGCCGCCCACCAGGTCCACGCAGGTGCCATTGTGTAGGCACCGGGGCCCTGAGTCCAGGGGTGGACCTGGGCCGCAGTCATCCTCATTAATCTCACAGAGCACGCCTGGGAGAAGAAATGGGGGGGGCAGGTAGTCAGGATGGGATGAAGACAGCCTCCCATCCTGTCCCACAACCCTGGCCCTGGCGTACCCAGCGTTCCTGGGGGACAAGAGCAGAGATATCGGGCCACAAGGTCAATGCAGGAGCCCCCGTGCTGGCAAGGCTGGGAGGCACACTCGTCTACGTCGTCCTCACAGTTGTCACCATTGTAGCCAGGCAGACACTTCAGTGGGGCGAGAGGGACCCACTCAGCTTAGTGGGACACAGACACACCTGGACATACCCATGAAGACACAACCCCAGCACAAAAGGACACACACAGATGCCCAGCACACAAAGACACGCCCAGTGTGCAGGACATACACAGAGACACAGTTAGTGCAAGGAAACACCCAAACACATAGGGCCATGGAAACAGTGCAGAGGGACACACATGCAAACACACAAAAAAACACCCCAGCCGAGGTGTGGTGGCTAACACCTGTAATCCCAGCCCTTTTGGAGGCCAAGATGAAAGGATCACTTGAGGCCGGGAGTTTGAAACCAGCCTGGGCAACATAACAAGACCCCCATCTCTACAAAAAAAAAAAAAAAAAATTATATATATATATATATCTTTCCTTCCTTTCTTTCTTTCCAACAGAGACTTGCTCTGTTGCCCAGGCTGGAGTACAGCGGTATGACATAGCTCACTTGCAGCCTCAAACTTCTGGGCTCAAGTGGTCCTCCTGCCTCAGCCTCCTGAGTAGCTAGGACTACAGGTATGTGCCTAGCACACACACACACACATATATGCCAGGCTTGGTGGTGCACACCTGTGGTGCCAGCTACCCAGCTACTCAGGAGGCTTAGGTGAAAGGATCACCTGAGCCCAGGAGTTCGAAGCTGCAAATAAGGTATGATCACACCATTGCTCTTCAGCCTGGGCAACAAAGTGAGACCCTCTCTAAAAAAAAAATGTAAAAGAAGGTTAGGTGCAGTGGTTCATGTCTGTAATCCCAGCCCTTTGGGAGGTTGAGGCAGGAAGATCACTTGAGCCCAGACCCTATCTCTCCAAAAAATAATAATAATAATAGCCAGGCATAGTGGCACATGTCTATAGTCCCAGCTACTCAGGAGGCGGAGGCAGGAGGACCACTTGAGCCCAGAAGTTTGAGGCTGCAAGTGAGCTATGATCATACTACTGCACTCCAGTCTGGGTGACAGAGCAAGATCCTGTCGGAAAGGGAAGGAAGGAAGGAAGGAGAGAGAGAGAAGGAAAACACCTAGACATCCTAACACGTACACAACCAAAGGTGCACACACACACACACAGATCTGCCCAGGAAACAACTGGATGGAGGTTCAGAGAGAAAAACACCCCAGACTGGGCATGGTGGCTCACAGCACTTTGGGAGGCTGAGGTGGGCAGATCACCTGATGTCAGGAGTTTGAGACCAGCCTGGCCAACGTGGTGAAACCCTATCTACTAAAAACACAAAAATTAGCTGGGTATGCTGGCAGGTACCTGTAATCCCAGCTATTGGGAAGCTGAGGCAGGAGAATCACCTGAACCCTGGAGGTGAAGGTTGCAGTGAGCTGAGATTGTCCCACTACACTCCAGCCTGGGTGACAGAGTGAGACCTTGACTCAAAAAAAACACTCCAGATCTACCCACAGTGACACCCACAGATATACCAAGAGTCCCAAAAGCAAAAACTCAGACACGTCTAGAGGCACACCCACACCAAGCCACAGATGTACAGAAACGTGTGCCCAGACACACCCAGGCATGCCCACCTCCTCTTCCCTCTCCTGGGGGGCACCCCCTTACCTCACACACATAGCCCCCCATGTAGCCACGGCAGGTCCCCCCATGCTGGCAGGGCTGGGACAAGCAGGGGTCCACCTCCAGCTCACAGTGGCTACCAGTACGGCCTTCTGGGCACACGCAGTAGTGGGAGCTGTCTTCATCTACACATTGCCCACCCGCCTGACACAGCTGCTCTGGCTGTACCCCTGAAAAGAGGAGAGTGGCACAGGAATAGCAGTGACCCCATACATCCCCCTTCTGCCTCCATCACACACATCATTCAACATCCTTGCTGGAATGAGTCCCCAGGATCACACCCACACTCCATCAGGTTCTCACACATCCCCCCAGTAGGAAAGGTCTCATCACTGACAAACACACACGTCTTCGATGCTCACAGCAGCTCGGTCACAGCCTGCAGCACCCACACCATCCCTGCTGTCTCATGGTAACAACGCACACACCATCCTGGCCAGTTGTCTCATGCTCACACACCCACAACACTCAGCCACACATCCCATCATGCCCCACAGGCTCGATGGCACCCCATTCAGCTCATACTAGCAGGAGGTACGTGCACGAGCCCCCTCATGGAGCCCCACACGCCTGGTCAAGTGCTCCCCCTCACCGATCTGGGCTGCGGCCTCCCTGCAGGGCAGGCTTCGAATGTCACAGAGGCGGCCACTCCATCCTGGGGGACAAAGGCAATAGGCCCCAGTCTGGACACAGCGACCCCCGTTTTGACAAGGCTCCCGGCTGCACCAGTCCACCAGCTTCTGGAGGGGAAGCACTCGGAGTCAGTACTGGGGGATGGGGGGGAGTCTGGGGTAGCTGTGCCCGGACTTAGCTTCTCCCTCCTAGATCCCGGTCAGCCTCCTCCCCCAGGTCCCCAGTAACTCCGCCCACCTGGCACTGGGGGCCCGTGAAGCTCTCGGGGCAGGTGCAGCGGAAGCCAGGATGGGCGGCGCTGCAGACGCCCCCGTGCAGGCAGGGCCGCGAGAGGCAGGGATCTGCCTCGAGTTGGCAGTGGGCTCCTGTGTAGCCGGGACGGCACTGGCAGCTGAACGAGTTCACGCCGTCCACACAGGTCCCACCATTGAAGCAGGAGCTGAAGGTGAAGGAGTGGGAGGGAGAATCAGGCTCTGCCCCCTCGCAGGCCCCGCCCTCCTTCCTCAGTCCTAAGTTGTTTGGGACGTCCCACTTCCTGATCCTTATCTCTGCAAGAAGCTGCAGCCCCAGCAGAAGCCAATCAAGTCCCTTTAGATCCATCCAATTCACCAGGGACTTCAGCCCTAAGCTGGAGGCCATGCCCTCTCAGGCACCAGAGACTCCAAGGTGACCTCGGAAACAGACACCCTGCTTCCCTGGCCCTGCCCCACCAGTCATCAGAGTCCTAAGTGGGTCCCAAGTTGAGGACTCCACCCAATCCTTGCTGTCCCCACTTCATCCCAGGCCCCCATCCCAAGCCAGAGTCCCTACGCTCCAAGCAGAGGCCCCGCCCACCTGGGGCTGCAGTCTGGCAGGTCCTGCTCGCAGTGGAAGCCTCCGTAGCCAGGTGGGCAGGTGCAGGTGAAGGAGGCCACGTGGTCGGTGCAGGTACCCGGGCCGCAGGGACTGCTCAGGCACTCATCCACATCGTGGGCGCAACGTGGGCCGGCAAAACCAGGGAGGCAGGAGCACGAAAAGGAACCCACGCCGTCTTGGCACAAGCCTCCATTCAGGCATGGGTCTGAGGGCAGGAGGAAGGCGGTCTGGTCACCTACCTTGCCCCCAGTAGCCCAGTCTGACTGGGATATGCCTTGGATTGAAAAGAATTCAGGAGGAAACCAGGTTCAACTGGGAGGGGGTACATTTGGTCAGAGGAATCTAAATCCATCCCCTTCTGTGGCCTCATCCCCTCCTTTATCTGGAAACCTCACCTATACGGCAAGGGGCAGGTGTTGGGAGAACCAAAAGGTCTCTTTAAGCTGCCAAGCAAATGCTGCTAATTGTGCCTGATCTAATTCCTGTGCTTGGGACAGGCCAAGAACAACGGTCACTAGCCACACGGGGCTACTGAGTCCTTGAAATTGTGTGGCCAGGTGCAGTGACTCATGCCTGTAATCCCAGCACTTTGGGAGGGTGAGGTGGGTGGATCACGAGGTCAGGCGTTCGAGACTAGCCTGGCCAACATAGTGAAACCCTGTCTGTAATAAAAATACGAAAAGAAAAATTAGCTGGGCATGGCAGCGGGCGTCTGTAGTCCCAGCTACTCTGGAGGCTGAGGCAGGAGAATCCCTTGAACCTGGGAGGCGGAGGTTGCAGTGAGCCAAGATCATACCACTGCACTCCAGTCCAGGAGACAGTGCAAGACTCCGTCTCAAAAAAAAAAGGAAAGGCCAGGTGCAGTGTCTCACACCTGTAATCCCACATTTTGGGAGGCTGAGGCAGGCAGATCACCTGAGGTCAGGAGTTTGAGACCAGCCTGACCAACATGGAGAAACCCCATCTCTACTAAAAATATAAAAAATTAGCCGGGCATGGTGGCGCATGCCTGTAATACCAGCTACTCAAGAGGCTGAGGTAGGAGAATCACCTGAACCTGGGAGGCAAAGGTTGCCGTGAGCCGAGATTCCACCACTGCACTCTACACTGGACAACAAAAGCCAAATTGTCTCCAATTAATAAAAAAGAAAAGAAATTGTGACTAAATTGTGACTAAATGGAGATGTGCTACAAATGTAAAATATACACTGGATTTCAGATTTTGTATTAAAAAAATAGGCTGGGCGTGGTGGCACACACTTGTAATCCCAGCACTTTGGGAGGTCAAAGTGGGCAGATCACTTGAGCTCAGGCATTTGGGGTCAACCTGGGCAATATATCAAGACCCCATTTCTTTTTTTTTTTTTTGAGACGGAGTTTCGCTCTTGTTACCCAGGCTGGAATGCAATGGCGCAATCTCGGCTCACCGCAACCTCCGCGTCCTGGGTTCAGGCAATTCTCCTGCTTCAGCCTCCTGAGTAGCTGGGATTACAGGCACACGCCACCATGCCCAGCTAATTTTTTGTATCTTTTTAGTAGAGACGGGGTTTCACCATGTTGACCAGGATGGTCTCGATATCTTGACCTCGTGATCCACCCACCTCGGCCTCCCAAAGTGCTGGGATTACAGGCTTAGCCACCGCGCCTGGCCTCAAGACCCCATTTCTACCAAAAATACAAAAATCAGCTGAGCATGGTGGTGCATGCCTATAGTCCCAGCTACTCGGGAGGCTGAGATGGGAGCATCACTTGAGCCTGGGAGGTCAAGGCTGCAGTGAGTCATGATCACACTACTGCACTCCAGCCTGGGTGACAGAGTAAGACATTGTCTCAAAAAGAAAAAAAAAAGTAAAAAATGTAAAATAACTCATTAACAATTTTTATATTGATTATATGTTGAAACAATATTTTAATACATTGAGTTAAATAAAATAGGTTATATATATTTAATAAATTAAATTTAAACATATTAAATTTGGCCAGGCACAGTGGCAGCACTCTGGGAGGCCAAGGCAGGAGGATGGCTTTGAGGCCAGGCGTTTGAGACCAGCCTAGACAACACAGTGAGAGCCCCGTCTCTACAAAATTAAAATAAAAAATCAGCTTGGCATGGTAGTGAGCGCCTGTAATCCCAGCCACTCAGAAGGTTTAAGAAAGGAGGGTTGTCTGAGCCCAGGAGTTCGATGCTGCACTGAGCTGTGATCGCACCACTGCACTCCAGCCTGCGAGACAGAGTCTCACTCTGAATAAATAATAAATAAATATTAAATATTACATTTAATATCTCCTGTTTCTGTTTATTTTTTAATGTGGCTACTCGAAAATTTAAAATTGCATATGTGGCTTGTGTTATTTGTCTATCGGGCAGTGCCCCTGGAGAACCCTCTGTGAGAGCCTTTTATCTCATACTTTGCACACAATACTAACTCAGGCCAGGGGTGATGGCTTACACCTGTAATCCCAGCACTTTGGGAGATGGAGGCAGGTAGATTGCTTGAGCCCAGGAATTCGAGGCCACTGTGGGCAACATGGCAAAACCCCATCTCTATAAAAAATATAAAATAGGCTGGGCGCGGTAGTTCACGCCTATAATCCCAGCATTTTGGGAGGCTGAGGTGGGCAGATTATGAGGTCAACAGATCGAGACCAGCCTGGCCAACAAGGTGAAACCCCATCTCTACTAAAAATACAAAACTTAGCTGGGCATGGTGGCTTGTGTCTGTAGTCCCAGCTACTTGGGAGGCTGAGGCAGGAGAATCGCATGAACTCAGGAGGCGGAGGTTGCTGTGAGCTGAGATCATACCACTACGCTCCAGCCTGGGCAACAGAGTGAGACTCCATCTCAAAAAAAAAAATTGTGTGTGTCTGTGTGTGTGTGTGTGTATTAGCTGGGCATGGTGGCGCATGCCTATAGTCCCAGTCACTGGGGAGGTTGCAGCACCTGAGCCCTGAGGGTAGAGGTTACAGTGAGCCATGATCACACCACTGTACTCCAGTGACAGAGCTAAGACCCAGTCTCACAAAAAGAAAAAAAAGAGAGGCAGTACACAGACTCCAAGGCTCCAAGCCCAACTCATCCCCTAACTCATTCCATGGCCATGGGCAAGTCACCCAACCTCCTGGGGCCTCGGTTTCCATATGAATAAAATGGGAAAAGTAAGAGAAGTGTGAAGATGACATGACAGCACAGTGACAGGCACGCGGTTCAAGCCGAAGGCCTGTGTTCCCCGGAGCAGCACCCCCAAAAGCTCTCATGCACTCACTGGGGTCACAGTCATTGATGTTCTGATCACAGGAAGGGCCAGTGTACCCTCCATGGCAGGTGCAGCTGAAACCCCCTGCCAGGTTGGTGCAGATACCATGAGGGCCGCAGGGTGAGGGGCTAGCACACTCGTCCACATCCTGCTGGCATCGTGAACCTGGGGGTGGGGAGCAAGATTACATTTAGGGTTAGAGGGTACAGGGCAGTGTCTCGGGGACCTGGGGCTCAGGAAGAACCTGCAGGCTGAGATGAGTGAAGATAAAATAAGGCATGCTGTCATTCCAGTCTGAGCAGTTTTGCATATGCAGTTTCAGAACGGTCATCTCCCTCTCTCAGGAGGTGGCAAATACATAGTATGAGATCTGCTCCTTCAGGAAGCTGTACCCAAAATCCCACTGGAGTTCCAGCATCTCTTGCCCCATCTCCCTTCCTCTTCCCAGGACTGACTCACACTGGTTGCAAGTATCTGTGTCCAGCTCTGTCCTTCCCAGAAGAAAGCGCCTCTTTTTGTTTGTTTGTTTGAGACAGAGTTTCCCTCTTGTTGCCCAGACTGGAGTGCAATGGCACGCTGGCTCACCACAACCTCCACCTCCCGAGTTCAAGCGATTCTCCTGCCTCAGCCTCCTGTATAGCTGGGATTACAGGCATGCGCCACCACACCCAGCTAATTTCATCTTTTTAGTAGAGACGGGGTTTCTCCATGTTGGTCAGGCTGGTCTCGAACTCCCAACCTCAGGTAATCTGCCCGCCTCAGCCTCCCAAAGTGCTGGGATTACAGGCATGAGCCACTGTGCCTGGCCAGGAAGCCCCTCTCAAAGGCAGGGCTGGGAGTAGGACCCCCTCTGGATCTCCAGCATCATCCAGGATAGGGCAGGGGGTAAAGGAGATGGAGAGGAAGAGGGGAAAGAAGCAGGCAGCACACCTTGCCATCCTTGGGGGCAGGAGCAGACAGCCAGCTGGCCAGGGGCAGACTCACAGTGGCCCCCATGCTCACAGGGATTTGGGGTGCAGAGGGAGAGGAGCTCACATTGACGTCCTGTGGGGCATAGAAGAGAGAGAAGCAGTGAGATCGCCTTAAAAGACACCCTGATCCCATCTCCCTCCAGGGTCCTTACCTTGATACCCACCTCCCAAGCTCCTGGAGGGAAATGATTAAAAGCAAAAAAGAAGCCAGTGTAGGGGGAGGAGAGAGTAGAGAAGGGAGATGAGAGAACAATAATGTTGGTGGGGCCACGGAGGGAAGGTGAGGTACACACCCTGAACACCAGGAGGACAGGTGCAGTGGAAGCCCGCTCCATCACTGCTGCAGGTCCCGCCGGCCTGGCAGGGCTGGGACTCACAGGCATCTCGGGCCAGGCTCTGGCTGCAGCGGGGGCCACTCCAGCCAGGCTCACATACACATCGGAACCTGGCAGGGGAGGGTAGTCAGGGCGGGCAGGTGGGCCAGGGAGATGGGGCAGTGTCTGAGGCTGAGAAGGGCCCTCACCCGCCAGGTGCATCATAGCAGATTCCATGACTGCAAGGCTCATGGGCACAGGGATGGCTCGGGGGGAGGCAGAGTGGGGGCAAGGAGCCGGGCGGGCAGAGGCAGCGGAAGCCGTTTTCCCCATCCACGCAGGAACCTCCCTCACCGCAGGGGCTGGAAGCACACTCATTGATCTCCACGTTACAAAGGGGCCCTGGGGAGCATATAAGGAATCTCATCTCAAAACAAAGTCCGCAAGAACAACCAGGGAGGGACGACCTGATCCGACTTAGGACACCCACACCCCCGAGCAAGGATAACCTCTTTTTCATAAGGCATCAGCTCTTATGCAAATTAGGACATCCACCTCCTCAACCAAGAGCTGCCTTGCCCAGATCATCCTGGTCCCCAGACTTCCATGAAGTCCCCTTCTTTTTGTTTTCTTCTTTGTATTTTTTGAGATAGGGTCTCACTCTGTCACCCTGCAGTGGCATGATTATACCTCATCACAGCCTCTACCTTCTGGCCTCAAGTGATCCTCCTACCTCAGCCTCCCAAGTGGCTGGGACTACAGATAGGAACCACCAAGCCCGCTGAAGTGTGTGTTTGTGTGTGTATTTACTTATTGACTAATCTGGTTTGGGAATATGTTTATTTTTTTGTAGAGACAGGGTTTCATTATGTTGCCCAGGCTGGTCTGGAACTCCTGACCTCAAGTGATCCACCTGCCTAGGCCTCCCAGAGTGCTGGGATTACAGGCGTGAGCTACCAGCCTGGCCTCCAGAAAAATCTTGAAACAACCTTATGCCAGCGAGACAGCACAACCTCAGGGCAAAGTATGGACAACATCACTGGACAAGAGTCTGCACAGATACAGGCAAAACAAGCCAACAGAGATGAGTGACGTCATCCTCGATCTAAGGACACCCTCTCCATGGCAGTCACTTGCCCACCTGTGAAGCCAGGCTGGCAGACACAGTCGTAGCGGTTGATACCATCACGGCAGACTCCAAAGGTGCAGGGGTTACTGGCACAGTCGTCAATGTTCACTTCACAGTTCACACCTGGAGGCCAGGAACATGGCATGGAGTGGCCACCACTATGCCCCACTAGATGCACCCTTCCCAAACCCTTGTGCCCCTCCAGGTGTGCTGTTTCTGCCCCAGACCCTTTCCCACCTGTGGTCCCAGAAGGGCAGCGGCAGAGGTACTTGTCCACCAGGTCTAGGCATTTGCCCCCATGGCGGCAGGGCTGGCTGCGGCACTCGTCCACCTGGCTCTCGCAGCGTGTGCCCGTGTAGCCAGGGGCACAGGCACATGAGAAGCTGGCGATGCCATCCACGCAGCGACCATGGTGGCACGGATCAGGGGAGCAGTCGTCCACGTTGCGTTCACACAGCATTCCCTCAAAGCCTGCGGGCGGGCGGCGGGGTGGGCGGGGGACGGACAGGGTCAGGCTCCGCCCACTTGCCAGGGGCCTGCCCACTGGTGAGGCCTCGGACCAATCCTGGTTCGGCTCTATCTAAGGCCCTGCCCATCAAGCTGTCAGGAGTCCGGCTCAATACAGGCCCCAACCCCCACTTGCCTCCACTCCATCCCCACTAGGAGCTCCAGAATTTGCCCCTGGCCAAGACCCTCCCACAGTTAAATCCCACCCCTAGCTGTGGCCCCACCTCCAGTCCTGTTTCTGCCCCACCCTCCACTGGAGATGGGAGTACATGGCCAGGGGAAGGAATTGGGCCCTCCCATTCAGTTACACGCACCCTGTGCTCCAACCCTTTGGCCCCACACCTAGGCTTTCGTCAGTCTATATAATTTATGGGCTCCACCCCCCAACTCTTGTCATTGGGTCCTGCCTTGCTACAATCCCGCCCCCAAGCTCTCCCCAAGTCTGTTATTGGCCCTGTCCCCCACAAGTGCCACCTCCTGATTCTTGTCGGACTGTCGTCAGCCCGCCTCACCCTCCGCACAGCGACACTCGTAGCCATCAGGCTGGTCCACGCACTTGGCTCCATTCCTGCAGGGCGTGCTTGCGCATTCGTCCACATCCAGCTGACACGTGGAGCCGCTGAAGCCTGGGGTGGGGAGTGGGATGAGCAGAGGCCCAGAAAGGGTGAGAGCAATACATCCCTCACCAGCTCCGTCTTGTTTGGGTGGAAAAACCCATTTACTTGGATTTACATTAACTTCCATGTGCTTCATAACATATAGTTTCTATTACAAATTACCAGCTAACGTGGTTTTATAGGTTCCCACCCTGGAGTTTCCACCCCCTCCCAAACATGTTTTTCAGGCTCCCTCTCCCGATGTCCTCACCCGAGGGGCAGGTGCAGGTGAAGCCGTTGACTCGATCCTTGCAGACCCCACCATTGACACAGGGGCTACTCTGACACTCATCGATGTCCACCTCGCAATAGGTTCCTGTGAAGCCTGGGGGCAGGGAACCGGGATTAGGAAAGTGGGGGCTACCCTATGGTGTAAATGGAGTGCAAGGAAGGAGGTACTTCCCTTCCTACTCATAGACAAATCCCCGGACCCTTAGTCCCCACCCCCACGCACCCAACCTAACCTTAATTTTCAGCCACAGGCTGGACTGTTACCCAGCTGTGGTCCCAACTGGCCCAAGGCTCATGGGAATCCGTCGAGACCTTGCCTTCAAACCCCTGCTTCTCTTCCCAGTCCTCAGACTAAGCCCCTTCCCCAATACCCTGCCCCCAGCCCCAGTGCCCCCATAGCCTTGTGCCCAGGTTTACTGCAAGACTGTCCGCAGCCTTCACCTTGACCACACAGCAGCCCGACACTGCTTCTCTATTCCCAGCCCCTTCCTGAGTGGGTCCTCAGGCCCAGAATACTACTCCGGTGGTAGGCAGACCACCTGAGGTTCTGCTGACTTCACTTGACCACGCCCCAGCCTCACACAGGATTCCATTCTGGCCCTGAGCCCACCTCCTTCCCGGCTTCAGTCTCTAAGGGTCGCACTCCAAACCCAGTTCTACCCTATTCCTCTCCCTTCCCCATCCGCGGGCTTCTCTGGCCCCGCCCCCTGCCTCAGGACCCGCCCAGGCCACGCCCACCACCCACCTGCCATACAGATACAGGTGAACTGGCCGATGCGGTCGAGGCACGTGGCCTGGTTGCGGCAGGGCCCCGACAGACACTCGTTGACATCGGTCTCACAGCGAGGTCCGGTGTAGCCACGGCCACACTGGCACAGGAAGGAGCCCTGCGTGTTCACGCACCTGCCCAAGTGCTCGCAGGGGTTGGCGCCTGCGCGATGGAGCACGTTCGGTGTGGGCGTGGCTGGCCGGGACCTCCTCCTCTCCCCTCTTTCCCAGCCCATTCCCAGATGATGGAGCTCCTCTCACCAATCGAGCACTCGTCCACATCCTGGTCACATGCCCCGCCCGTGAAGCCGGGCGGACAGGTGCAAATGGCCCGCCCGTTCACAGGATTCGTGTCACAGATAGCATCCTCATGACAGGGGTTGCTGACACAGGCGTCATCCAGGTGACACAGGAGGCCTGGGAAGTGGTAGGCAGACATCATAGGCAGTCTTTCCTGCTCTGCCCAAAAGGCCCACACCCCTAGTGGATTGTTTTGTGGTTTTTTGGTTTTCTATGTGGATTATTATTATTATTATTATTATTATTATTTTGAGACGGAGTTTTCGCTTTTGTTGCCCAAGCTGGAGTGCAATGGCGCGATCTTGGCTCACTGCAACCACCACCTTCCGGGTTCATATGATTCTCCTGTCTCAGCCTCCCAAGTACCTGGGATTACACCCGGCTAATTTTTTGTGTTTTTAGTGAAACGGCGTTTCACCATGTTAGCAAGGCTGGTCTCGAACTCCTGACCAAAGGTGATCCGCCCTCCTTGGCCTCCCAAAGTGCTAGGATTGATTACAGGTATGAACCACGACCAGCCTGCTGTTGTTTTTATTAAACCTAAAGAGTATTTAGTAGCTGCCTTTTTTATCCATTTATTATGAGAACTATCAAACACACAGAAAAGTTGACCATTCATATACTCACCACCTAGATTCAACTATTGTTAGCTTAATCCACCAATCTTTTTTTCTAAACCATTTAAAAATGAATTGCAGACCGGGCACAGTGGCTCAGGCCTATAATCCCAGCACTTTGGAAGGCCAAGGTGGGTGAATCACTTGAGATCAGGAGTTCAAAACCAGCCTGGGCAACATAGTAAGACCCCATCTCTACAAAAAATACAAAACTTAGCCAGGCATTGTGGCACACACCTATAATCCCAGCTACTCGGGGGACTGAGATGGGAAGATCACGAGCCCAGGAGGTCGAGGCTGCAGTGAGCTGAGATCGTGCCACTGCACTGCAGCCTGAGTGACAAAGTGAGACTCCACCTCAAAAAATAATAATCAAATAAAATAAATTGCAAACATCCAAATATTGTTTTTTTTGTTTTGTTTTGTTTTTGTTTTTTGGGTTTTTTTGAGACAGAGTCTCACTCTATAGCCAGGCTGGAGTACAGTGGCTCAATCTCGGCTCACTGCAATCTATACCTCCCGGGTTCAAGTGATTCCCCTGCCTTAGCTTCTCAAGTAGCTGACACTACAGGCGCATATCACCATGCCCGGCTAATTTTTTTGCATTTTAGTAGAGACAGGGTTTCACTATGTTGGCCAGGCTGGTCTTGAACTCCTGACCTCTGGTGATCTGCCCGCCTTGGCCTCACAAAGTTCTGGGATTACAGGCGTGAGCCACCGTGCCCAGCCTACATCCATATATTGTTTTAAAACCTATTGGCTCTCTTTCTGATTACAAAAGGGTCCTACCCTCCAGCCTTTGCTTCTGTAATACCCTCTTCCAGGTATGCCCTCTTTATATTTCCATGTTCCTCTCCTAAACATGTTCTCTGATCTTTGCCACTTCCAAAGGGAATGCCCAGGAGTTCCCCATTCCAATGGCTTCTGCCCTGAGCCATGTATCAGTGCAATGTCAGCCCCCTCCCAGTCTCTCCCCGGCTTACACTTCACCTCTAAACCCGCCTCCAGCATAATCTTGTTTTCTTATTTCTTTTTTTTAGACAGGGTCTTACACTGTCTTCCAGGCTGGAGTGCAATGGCTCAATCTCAGCTCACTGCAACCTCCACCTTTTGGATTCAAGCCATCCTCCCACCTCAGCATCCAGAGTAGCTGGGACTACAGGCATGCGCTACCATCCCCAGCTAATTTTTTCTATTTTTGGTAGAGACAGGGTTTTGCCATGTTGGCCAGGCTTGTCTCAAACTGCTGAGCTCAAGCAATCCACCCACCTGGAAATCCCAAAGTGTTGGGGTTATATGTGTGAGCCACCACACCAGCCTGCCAAGTTTTTATAAAGAAGAGGTCTCACTATGTTGCCCAGGCTTGTCTCAAAGTCCTGGGACCAAGCAATCCTCAGATTTTGGCCTCCCAAAATGCTGGGATTACAGGCATGAGCTACTGTGCCCAGCCTAGCAGACGGAATGTTGGAAATAGATGCTCGGTGCTGCAAAGAAAAATCAGCACTGAGGCAAAGGATCTTTCAGCAACACAATTTTTACTTCCTGGACTGCAGGAAGGGTACCCTCGCAAGCCATCGTGCCACTAGAGAACCTGCAGTCCAGGAAGTAAAAATTGCATTGCTGAAAGATCCTTTGCCTCAGTGCTGATTTTTCTTTGGGGCACCGAGCAACTATTTCCAACACAGAGTCTCGCTCTGTTGCCTGTCTAATTTTTATATTTTTAGTAGAGATGGGGTTTCACCATATTGGCCTGGCTGCTCTCAAACTCCTGACCTTGTGATCCACAAAGTGCTGGGATTACAAGCATGAGCCACCTTGCCTGGCTATATAATCAATTTTTTTTTTTTTTTGAGACAGAGTCTCACTCTGTCACCCAGGCTGGAGTGTAGTGGCGCTGTCTCAGCTTACTGCAACTTCTAACTCCTGAGGCCCAGTGATTCTCCTGCCTCAGCCTCCCAAGAAACTGGGATTACAGGTGTGCCCCACCACACCCAGCTAATTTTTGTGTTTTCAGTAGAGATGATGGGGTTTCACCATGTTGACCAGGTCTCCAACTCCTGACCTCAATGATCCACCCACCTCAGCCTCCCAAAATGCTGTGATAACAGGCATGAGCCACAGTACCAAACTACCATAATCTTTTTAACCCTCAAGTCAGCCTTCTTATTTGCCCCCATTAAAAACCATCCATGGCTCCCTGCTCCCTGCAGGGTAAACGGCCACTCACCAGTCTTGCCCATGGGGCAGGCACAGTAGAAAGAAGCCACGCGGTCATGGCAGGTGGCCCCGTGGAAACACACGGCTGTGGCACAGTCATCGATATTCTGACTGCAGCTCTCGCCTGTCCAGCCATTGACACACACGCAGCTGTGGCCACCCAGCGTGTTGAAGCAGGTGCCCCCATTGTGGCAGGCATTGGGCTGCAGCTGACACTCGTCTACGTCCTCCGTGCAGAACTGGCCTGTGGCACACAGATGCAGCAGTCCAGCCACCCAGCGCATGCCCACCCAAGGCCTGCCTCTCCGCCCCCATGGCATCAGTCCCCACCTGTCCACTCGGGAGGGCACTGGCAGTTGTAGGTGTTGACGCCGTCCACACATGTCCCCCCGTTGAGACATTGGTGCCCTGGACAGTCGTCTACGTTCACTTCACAATTCTGACCCTCAAACCCTAGCAGGGAAGGGGGCAAGGACGGTCACCACCAGGCTGCCTGCTGTCCCCACGTCCACCCCTCTGCCTACCCTGAGTAGGGCTCACTCACCGGGAAGACAGGCGCAGTCATAAGTGAAGTCACCACTCTGCCTGCAGGTGCCCCCATTACGGCATGGCGAGGGTGCACAGGGCACTACAGGGTTCTCACATAGTGACCCGGTGTAGCCAGCTGGACACTGGCAGCGGAAGGAGCCAGGTGTGTTGAGGCAGGTGCCACCATGGCGGCAGGGCCCCCCCACCCGGCACTCATCCACATCGCTTCGGCAGCTGCGACCCTGGTACCCAGGTGGGCAGGAGCAGAGGAAGCGTCCATCGGGCCCCACTGAGCAGCGGGCACCATGTGCACATGGGCTGCTGAGGCAGGGATCTGGCAGGGAGCAGTCGGGGCCTGGAGGGACCGGGACAGGATGAGCTTGGGACTGACCACACCCCCGCCTGCCTCTTGTTCCCCTCCAGACTCTTCCCCTCTCACCTCGGAAGCCACGGGGGCACCGGCATGAGAATCGGGCAGTGCCAGCCACCACTGAACTCTGGCAGACACCACGACCAGCACAGGGGCCTGAGTGACAGGGGTCCTCCAGCTGACACCGCTCACCCACCCAGCCGGGCGGGCACCTGTGGACAGAGATGGCTTGGTCAGGGCAGCACAGGGCAGTACAGCCCCAGACACAAAGATACACACAAGACAGGCAAGAAACACACAGGGAAATGGAGCATCAAACACACATTTGCTGGGTGAGGTGGCTCAGACCTGTAACCCCAGAACTTTGGGAGGCTGAGACAGGGAGATTACTTGGGATCAGGAGTTCAAGACCAGCCTGATCAACATGGAGAAACCCCATCTCTACCAAAAAATACAAAAATTAGCCGGACATAGTGGCGCATGCCTGTAATTCCAGCTACTCAGGAGGCTGAGGCAAGAGAATTGCTTGAACCCAGGAGGCAGAGGTTGTGGTGAGCAGAGGTTCCGCCATTGCACTCCAGCCTGGGCAACAAGAGGGAAACTCTGTCTCAAAAAAAAAAAAGTACCCAAAAAAATTTGCCGGGCATAGTGATGTATGCCTGTAGTCCCAGCTACTTGAGAGGCTGAGACAGGAGAATAGCTTGAACCCAGGAGGTGGAGGTTGAAGTGAGCCAAGATCATGCTGCTGCACTCCAGCCTGGGCAACAGAGTGAGGCTCCATCTCAAAAACAAAAACAGGCCAGGTGCGGTGGTTCAAGCCTGTAATCCCAGCACTTTGGGAGGCCGAGGCAGGAGGATCAGGAGGTCAAGAGATCGAGACCATCCTGGCCAACATGGCAAAACCCTCTCTACTAAGAATACAAAAAAATTAGCTGGGCATGGTGGCGTGCCCCTGTAGTCCCAGCTACCCGGGAGGCTGAGGCAGGAGTATTGCTTGAATCCAGGAGGCAGAAGTTGCAGTGAGCTGAGATCGTGCCACTGCACTGTAGCCTGGCACCTGGCAACAAAGCGAGACTCTGTCTCAAACAAAACAAAACACACACACATTCATTCATGTAACGAATATCTAGTGAGTACCTACGATGTCCTGAGCAATACAAATACACCAACAAATGCAATGAAAGTGATCCCTACCCCTCTGGATCCTTGCAGCCCAGGTCCAGGCAAGGAGAACAAATACAAATAAGAAATTAATATACAACATGCCAGCAAGGGGTGGTGAAAGCCATCAGAACCACGAAGGATGTAGTCAGTTGGGGGGCGGTCCCTGAAAAGATGACATCCATGTCCCAGAACCTGTGACTAGGACCTTATTAGGAAAGAAGGGGTCTTTGCAGATGTTATTTTTTTTTAAACGGAGTCCTACTCTGTCACCCAGGCCAGAATGTAGTGGCGCGATCTCAGCTCACTGCAACCTCCACCTCCCAGATTCGAGCAATTCTTCTGTCTCAGCCTCCCGAGTAGCTGGGACTACAGGTGCCCGCCGCCACGCCTGGGTAGGTAGATGTAATTAAATGACAGATGTCAAGATGAGACCATTCTGAATTATACACTTGGGCCCTAAATTCAGTAACAAGGGATCATACAAGAGAAAAGGTCACTACTGTCATCCCAACACTCTGGGAGGTCAAGACAGGACGATCACTTCCAGCCAGAAGTTCAAGACCAGCCTGAGCAACATAGGGAAACCTTTTTTCCACACCTACAAAAAAATAAATTAAAAAATTATAGTCGGGTGTGGTGGCGGGAGCCTGTAATCCCAGCTACTCGGGAGGCTGAGGCAGGAGAAACACTTAAACCTGGGAGGTGGAGGTTGCAGTCAGCTGAAAATGCATCACTGCACTCCAGCCTGAGTGACAGAGGGAGACTCCAACTCAAAAAAAAAGGAGAAGAAGAAAGAAAGAAAGACAAACCAATTAATGGGCCATGGTGGCTCACGCCTGTAATCCCAGCTTCTTGGGAGGCTGAGGCAGGAGGATCGATTTAGCCTGAAGTCGAAGGCTGCAGTGAAGAGACATCGTGCTACTGCACTCCAGCCTGGGTGACAGAGCAAGACTCTGTCTCAAAAAGAGAGACAGAGAGAGAGAGACAGAGAGAGAGACAGGCAGAAGGAGATGTGAGTGGGAGAAGGAAGAGAAGGAGACAAAGACAAGGACTGGAGTGAGACAGCCACAAGCTGAGAAACATCTGCAGCCACCGGAAGCTGTCAGCCAGTTCTCCCCTGGGTCCTGGTGAAGAGGCTCAGACCTGCCCATACCTTGATTTCACACTTTCAGCCTCCAGAACTTCAAGAGAATAAATGACTACTATTTAAGCTACTCGGTTTGTGGTAATTTGTTAGAGCAGCGGTAGGAAGCTAAACCACTGGGCTAAGGGGGATAGAAAGATGGGGTCGAGGAGGTGGAATTCTATTTTCACAGACCTATGAAGTAAGGCTTTAGGGGGAACAGCATTTCAGGCAGAGGGAACAGCAAATGAAAGGTCTCAGACCCCAAGACACAACCACCCAGGCACACACGGGCCCAGAAACCACAGCTACATACACAGAGGGACACACCAATTGGACGCCATGGCCTGGCGGACACTCAAGATACCAACCCACAGCATCCCACACGGAAATGAGCAACTCTCACTCACAGGGGCGGAAGCAGGTCTCCCACAAACCCTCCACTCCCTTCCCTGGGACATATACAGCCTCCTACGAAAGGATGGGTAGGTGGAGGGTTAGGGTGGAGACACCATTGTCCGTACCCTCATCTTGGGGAGGGTACTCCTTCAACCTGCAGCCCCTCCCCAAGCCCACCGAGGAGTGTGAGAATTCGGAACTGGGAGGGGTTGGTCTTAAATCTGGAAATCTCCAAGGGGCACCAGCGAGGTCAGAGGGAGGGCCTTGGAGAAGCCACAGGGTCCAAGCTCCGCCCCCGACGCTGCCAACCCTCACCCCCCTCTACCTCCCCCTCCCCTGGGGCGGTTGTCCTGCCTCCGGCTTGTCCCTGGCGCCAGCGACTGAACTCAGCGAGCGGCTGACTCAGTCCTTAGCGTCACCCGCAAGATCCCCCCCACCCCGGCCCCCAGAGAAACAGGTCGAGGCACGGCCGAGCAAGCGGGGGAGCGGGTGGCGTTGGGAGGGAAGGGCGCAGCTACCGCCCCCTCCTCCAAGACCCGCAGGGCGACCGCATCGGGAGGGGGCGCGCTGCGCCGGGTGCGGAGGAGAGCCGGTCCCACCGCCAGGCAGGGCGCGACCCGCGCGGGCCCCCTCCCTACGCCCCGGGCAGGTTCCCACGCTCGGCGTCCCGCGCCCCCGCCGACCGGTCGGGCCGGTTCCAGCCCCAGCCCGCGCCCCGCCCCACAGCCTGAGCTTTGGGGGAGACGAAGGGGGGAGCGCAGACTTAGTGGGGGGGTGGCACGGCGGGTGAGGCGAGGACTAGAAGAGATAGGGACGAGGTCTATGGAACCTACTGCGGCTGGCGGGGGGGAGTCTTGGGGGATCCATGGGTGGGGTGACAGCTTGTGGCATCCTTGAAAGGACTTGAGGATTTGAGACCAAGAAAGAGACTTGAGGGGGGCGCAAGAAGTGGTTCCCACAGCCCAGCTCGGGGGACTGAGCCCGCTCCACTCCGGGAGATCCAGGCTCCGGGCGCCGCGCGCGCCAGTGATTCACCTGTCGAAGGGCGGGGCAGCCGCGGGCGTATTCACCTGTCGGCAGTATTCCAGATGCGGAGCTCCACTGCGCAGGCGCCCGGCTCCTTCGCTCGCCCTCCCAGGTGTGTGGCTCTAGGTAAGGTCACACTTATCCCCACCCCGCCCCACCATCGCAGACCCCCTCAGCCCCAGGAAACCCCCTCAGTCAGGCTCAGCCCTCTACACAGGTGAGCCCGCGTGGGCGCTCCAGCCAAAATAAATGTAGGTGTAATTTCAAAGCGGCTCCTCTGGGTCTAAAATCACCCCAGACCCACCCAGCTTGGGCCTGACCTAGTACTTGGCACACACGATGTTGAATAAATGAATACATTAATGAGTCAATTAATGGCTACTGCGTGAACTGCTGTTATTAATGATAGCGTGAAAGGAACCATGCATTGCCTCATAACCTTGAGAGACTTCTCCTTATGGCACCTGTTTCCTGTCTCTACCATTATTATTTCTAATAACGCCTACGTGTTGAGCACGTACTGTATTCTGAGCACTTAATGTATGCTGAATGCATACAGGAAGTTATTATTGCCCCATTTTCTGGATGCAAACACTGAGGCTCAGAAAGCTTGAATGTTCAAGGTGTCCCAGAGCCCAGAATTCAAACTGAGCTCTGTCTCTGCTCAGCTCTTTCCCAGCCTCTGCTCTGCTCCCTGAAACCCTCTGCATTTCCTTGGGATATCTAACAACTAAATTGTTAAGCCCTTCATAGTCGCCAGGGTGAAGCATTCCCTATCTATTTCACAGGTGCAATGATGATCAGAAAGGGAAAGTGACCAACCCAAGATCACACCGCGGACTCAACTAACTATTGAGAAATGGAGGGGTGTGGAGGGTGTGAGCTGCTGCCATTGGTTCTTGATAGTTTGTTGATTGAATAATACCTGCCTCATGGGGGGGCTTTACATGTGACCCCAGGTGGCCAAAAACTGTGAAGCTGGGATTATTGGGCCCATTTTGCAGACCACCGCATTGAGACGCAAAGACTTTAATTCCTAGCCAGTCAGCAACATGATGTGGGACTTGAACACAGGCCGGGAAGACTGCAGAGCCCCTGCTCAGTTTCCAATGGGGAAACACGAGCGGTTGCCCAAGCCACACATATGTAGGAAGTGGTAGAGGCATCCATGGGGAACACAGAGGCAGAGGGAGAAGACAAACCGTCCCTGCCCCCCACAGGGCCCACTGGTGGCTCTGAGCCAGGCACTCACAGGCAGGCAGCCTCCCGGGAGGGCAGCTGGGTGCAACGACCTCCATTTGCACACGGGCTTCCATCCAGGCAAGGGGGGCCTGTGTGGGGGGCGAAGGAAGGTTGGGGGTCAGCCAGGTGCCCAGGAACCCGTCCTGAGTGACAAACCCCCTCCCTTCCTCGGCCAGGCAACAGCTGCCTGGGGCTGGGGGCGTCTCTGTGGGTGCAGGGAGGCCCCCCACTCACAGTTCCCACGGCCCCCCCACCGCCCCAGCCCCAGCTGTTGAGGCTGCAGCTGTCCCTGCCAGCTCGAGCCCTGGGAACCACAAAGCAGGGGCGGGCAGGAGGAGGGGCTGTCTTGTGCCAGATGTGGGGGCTCGGGAAGCTGCCAGAGCTAAGATGTTCAGAAGGGGGTGTGCCAAGACAGGAAGTAAGGGTGCTGAGTGTTACAGGGAGGTCTGGGGCTTCATGCCCAGGTTCAGGGGTAATAGAGGGAGAAGGGGCAGGGAGCCCTAGGGCCATAGGTCTTCCTTTTTTCTGATGGGCATCTACTCCAGCTGGGCAGGCCTGTGTGGTGCTCTGGGGAGAAGGGCCAAGGCATGTACCCACTAGTACATGCCTTGCATCTCCAGGGGTAGCCAGTGCTGGGTGTTGCAGGAATAGGGTGTGTGTTGGAGGGAGGGGCAACTGGCACAAGACATGTGCTGCCCTGTCCAATGTCGCCATCCCCCAGGCTGTGTCTCTCTAGGGTGTGGCACAGTCTAACTGTCCTGCCAGACGGGTCCAGGGTGTGGCTGGGTCTGAGCTAGTGGAGAATCGTGTGCAGGTGTGGGGCCATGGTGTGTGTGTCCATGTATGTGCATTCGGAGAGAGGATGATGGAGAGAGGAAGGAAGATGGAGAAAAATGGAAAGACAAAAGAATGAACTAGAAGCAAACAGACTAGGAGAAGACAGTGAAGGACAGAAAGAAACAGAAAGCGACCTGGCACCGGGTCTCACTCCTGTAATCCCAGCACTTTGGAAGGCTGAGGCAGGTGGATCATCTGAGGTCAGGAGTTCGAGATCAGCCTAGCCAACTTGGCGAAACCCACTATCTATTAAAATACAAAAATTAGCTGTGCGTGGTGTCAGGCACCTGTAATCCCAGCTACTCGGGAGGCTGAGGCAGGAGAATCGCCTGAACCCAGGAGGCAGAGGTTGCAGTGAGCCGGATGGCGCCATTGCATTCCAGCCTGGGTGACAAGAGGGAAACTCTGTTTCAAAAAAATAAAAAATAAAACAAAATACAAAATTAGCTGGGTGTGCTGGCAGGTGCCTGTAATCCCAGCTACTCAGGAGGCTGAGGCAGGAGAATCACTTGAACCCAGGAGGCAGAGTTTGCAGTGAGCCAAGATCACACCACTGCACACCAGCCTGGTAACAGAATGAGACCCCCTCTCAAAAGAGAGAGAAACAGAAAGCAAGAGGGTGAGTGACAGAATGAATTGAACTAAACCCGAGCGTGGGTGTACATGATGTATGTCCCCTTCCTCACAGGACAAGCTGATTGGACACTATCACCCACACGAGGACCTGTGGATTTTCGTGAACTCACACTGTGGGTCCCATAACATGGGCTATGGGCCATGCTGAGCTGGAGGCAATGTGAGGCACATGCGTGTGAACGCATGGGCTTGTGTGTCAGTCTGCATGTGGCTATGAGCATGCATCTTATTGTGTCTCTGTGTGGCTACAAGTGAGTCTGTGCATGCATGTCAGCGTGGGTGTACCCGTGTATGAACTGCACACCCATGTGGGAGTGTACAGATGTGTGTGCCGTCTGTATGTAGACTGCTGTGCATCTGTGCATGTGAACCGTGTATCTGGGTGTACAGCTGTGTGTTGGTGTGAACCGTGTGTGCATCGGTGTCTGTGTGTGGATTGGCTGTGTCTGTTCCTCTGCATGTGTGAGCTGGGTCTAAGCATGTCCTTGAATCTTCATCTATGTGTTGCCTGAGTGTGTGCAGGCAGCGTGCGTGCCACAGCTTACACTGGTGACGCGCAGTATGTGTGATCATATTTGTGTGCATGTATGTCAACGTGTGAGCTGTGTGCTTGCCGCTGGGTGTGTCTTTCCTGAGCCAGGTGTGCATGTCTGCGTGTGCTGTGTGTGTGCACGCTTGCATCTCTGTTACGTGACCTAGAGCTGTGTGTGCTAGCAAGTGTGTCACAGGCCATGTGTGCGCCGCGCTGGTCCGGCGGAGGCGGCGGCTCCTGCCCGGTCCTGCCCCGTCCGGGCCCCGGGGCTGAGCTGCGGAGGCCGTTCAATCCCGAAACCCCCACCTCGCCCAGCGCCAAGCCCTACTGGCATCTGGGACCCCTGGCCTGGGCCCTGGGCCCGCGCCCCTCCCCCGCCCACCAGGCCTCCCGTAGCGGTGAGGGGGGTGCCCTCGCAGCCCCCTCCCCGGCCCCGCCGCGGGTCCCGCTTTGTCTGGCAAAGAAAGCGCGAGGCCGGCCGGGGGGAGGGGGTGTCTAGACGGCGCGGCCATTGTCCCGAGTGGGGGAGGGGAGGGAGAAGAGGAGGAGGGGCGGGGGGCCCCTGGCCCTCTGGGGAGGGGCTCGGGCCACAGGGAGGGGGCGCTGGAGCCGGAGGGAAGCACGTGGGCCCTTGCCCCTTCCGCTCCCCGCTCAGGGGCGGGGTCCCAGGGCCTCCGGGTCCCCGCGACCAGAGGAGGGAGAGGGGCTGCGGATGGGGGAGGGGCCGCGCGCGCCGCCGAGGCTCCGGCTCCGGCTCCGGCTCCGAATCCGGGTCTTGCTGAGCGCCGGCCTGGGAAGTTTTCTCCGAGTTCAGAGCTCCGAGAACTTCGCGCCCCCTCCCCACCCCCTGCCTGGCCCGGCCCGCCCGGGGTGTCGGGGGTGGGGGGAGCTTTTGTGCGAGAGGTCCCCGGCCTGGGAGTACCTGGACCCCCAATCATAAACTTCCCAGGACTCCAGGCGTGAGTTGGAGGGAAACGAGTCCCCCGGACTCTGTACACCCCCCCACCTCAAGTCTCTGATCCCCGCACTTCGAGCTCACAGTCTCGGGCTCCGGAGTCACTTCATCAGCTCTGAGCGCTCTAGGGTCCCTGTTCCTCGGGCGTCTGGGGTCCTTCCCATTCTGAGTCTCCGGGACCGCCAAGACTGTCACGCAGTCTTGGGCTCCTGCGCCCTTTCCCCGACCCTGGCTCCAGCCTCCCGTGACCCCCCCAGCCCCGGCCTTGGGGGTTCTTGCACTCCCCCTCTGCCGCCCTGGTCCCGTCCGCCAGGTCCTGGCCCCTCACCTGCAGCCCCCGGCCCCGCTAGCAGCAGCAGCAGGGGCAGCGCCCGCACGGGTAGCGGTGGCAGTGGCGGCGACATCGGGTGGCGGCGGCGGCCCCGGGCCCCCGGCCCCATGGCGGCCGGCCGCGACCCTCCCCTCCTCCCTCCTTCCCTGGGCTCCGGGCGCGTCCCGGGCCAGCCTCTGCGCGGCCAACTTCGCCAAAGTGAGGCGGCCGGGCCGCCCCGCCCCCAGCCCTCGGAGGCTCGCCACGCCCCGGGGCCGGCCCTGCGCGCCCCCGCCCCCCGCCCGGCCTCCCGGGGTCCCTGCCCACCCTCCACCCGCACTGTCCGGGACGCGAGGACCCTCGGAAACGCAGGCCGAACATGCAGTGAGACGCTGGCCGAACCCGGAGTGGCAGGCACACACTCAGCCTCTTGAACACCCCTGCACCCCATCCCTATCCCCCAATACACACCCAGTGAGGGACACCTCTGGAGTCGGAACAAAACACAGCCCCCCAGAAACCCTGGAAACTGAGGCCAGGCACATCCTGAAAGGCCCATGGACCCACAGCCACGGACGCACACTCGCAAGCCCATGCACAAAGCTTCCCCAAAATCCTCTGATCGAAAACACTCACAAACCTAAAATTCAGACCGGACACGATGGCTCACGCCTGTAACCTCAGCATTTTCGGAGGCATAGGCGGGTAGATCACTTGAGGTCAGGAGTTTGAGACCAGCCTGGCCAACATGGCTAAAACCTCTCTACTAAAAATATAAAAATTAGGCGGGCATGGTGGTGTACGCCGGTAGTCCCAGCTATTTGAGAGGCTGAGGCAGGAAAATCCCTTCAGCCCAGGAGGCAGAGGTTACAGTGAGCCAAAACTATGCCACTACACTCCAGCCTGGGCAACACAGCAAGACCCTGACTCAAATCAACACAAACAAACAAAAAACGTTAAAACCTACTTAGCCAGGCCAGTAGCCTAGGATGACATTTGCAGCCTCAGACCTCAGATACATGCTCTCAGAGTCACATGCACACACACCCTTCTTACTCTCAGCCCTCCCAGAAAGCAACCCACTTCCTCCTCACTACCCTGTATGACCCTCAAAGGTTCACCCCAGCCCCCTAGTCCCTCCCCCCATTCCCCACACAGCTTTGTCCCTCAGCCCATGGGGCTCAATTTAATCAATTCTCTTTTCTTTCTTTTCTTTTTTTCCTTGAGATAAGGTCTTCTGTCACCCAGGGTGGAGTGCAGTGGCCCGACATTGGCCCACTGCAACCTCTGCCTCCCAGGTTCAAGCGATTCTTCATGCCTGTAATCCCAGCACTTTGGGAGGAGGCAGGAGGATCATCTGAGGCCAGGAGTTGAAAATCAGTCCGGGCAACATAGCAAGACCTCCACCTCTACAAAAAGTTAAAAGAAAATTGCCGGGCGCAGTGGCTGAAGCCTGTAATCCCAGCACTTTGGGAGGCCAAGGCGGGTGGATCACGAGGTCAAGAGATCGAGACCATCCTGGTCAACATGGTGAAACACCGTCTCTACTAAAAATACAAAAAATTAGCTGGGCATGGTGGTGCGTGCCTGTAATCCCAGCTACTCAGGAGGCTGAGGCAGGAGAATTGCCTGAACCCAGGAGGCGGAGGTTGCGGTGAGCCAAGATGGCGCCATTGCACTCCAGCCTGGGTAACAAGAGCGAAACTCCATCTCAAAAAAGAAAGAAAGAAAGAAAGAAAATTAACAGGATGTAGTGGTGAGCACCTGTAGTCCCAGGTACTTGGGAGGCTGAAGTGGGAGGATCACTTGAGCCTGGGTGTCACTGCACTTCAGCCTGAGCAACACAGCAACACCTCACCACAAAACAAAAGCAAATGAGAGTTGCAGAATAGCATGAACAACCTATATAAACCCTTTGTCCAAGGCCAGGCGCGGTGGCTCATACCTGTAATCCCAGCACTTCAGGAGGCTGAGGCAGGCGAATCATCTGAGGTCGGGAGTTCAAGACCAGCCTGACCAGCATGGAGAAACCCCATCCCTACTAAAAATGCAAAAAAAATTAGGCAGGCGTGGCGGCACATGCCTGTAACCCCAGCTACTGGGGAGGCTACAAGGAGAATCACTTGAACCTGGGAGGTGGAGGTTGCAGTGACCCTGAATCATGCCATTGTACTCCAGCCTGGGCAACAAGAGCGAAATTCTGTCAAAAAAAAAAAAAAAAAAAAAAAAAAAACCCTTTGTCCAGATTCACCAACCACCCACATTTTGCCACATTTGCCATATATATGTGTGTGTATGTACATATATGATATACGTATGTATATATGCATTTTTTGGCTACATGATTTGAGAGCAAGTTGAAGTGGGAAGATCGCTTGAGCACAGGAGGTTGAGGTTGCAGTGAGCTGTGATCATGCCACTCCACTCCAGTCTGGATAATGGAGCAAGACCCTGTGTTACAATAAATAAATAAGTATTTAAGCCTCCTAAGTAACTGGAACTGCAGACACTCACCACCACACCCAGCTAATTTTTGTATTTCTAATAGTTGATAATTCCAGTATTTTGTAAAAATACAAAAAAAAATTTTTTTTTTTGAGACGAAGTTTCGCTGTTGTTACCCAGACTGGAGTGCAATGGTGCGATCTCGGCTCACCGCAACCTCCGCCTCCTGGGTTCAGGAAATTCTCCTGCCTCAGCCTCCCGAGTAGCTGGGACTACAGGCGCGCACCACCATGCCCAGCTAATTTTTGTATTTTTAGTAGAGACGGGGTTTCGCCTTGTTGACCAGGATGATCTCGATCTCTTGACCTCGTGATCCACCCGCCTCGGCCTCCCAAAGGGCTGGGATTATAGGTGTGAGCCACCGCGCCTGGCCAAAAAAAATATTCGTATTTTTAATTGAGTCTCACCATGTTGGCCAGGCCAGTCTTGAACTCCTGACAGTGTGATCCACCTGCCTTGGCCTCCCAAAGTGCTGGGACAACAGGCATGAATCACCACGACCGGCCGGATGGATGATTTTTAAAGGCTGAAAGAGAAGAAGGCAAAGAAGACAGAGAAGGATTGTCAAAGAGAGGAGACAGCCAGACACAGTGGCTCATGCCTGTAATCACACTTCAGGAGGCAGACGCCAGAGGATCACCGGAGCAAAGGAGTTCCAGATAAGCCTGGACAACATAGGGAAATCCCATCTCTATAAAAAATTTCAAAATTATCTGGGTATGGGCAAATATCGGTAGTCCTAGCTACTTAAGAGTCTGAGGTGAAGTATTGCTTGAGCTCAGGAGTTCCAGGCTGCAGTGAGCTATGATCACACCACTGCACTCCAACCTGGGCGACAGAGCTGTCTCAAAAAGAGAGAGAAAGAGCTAAGGATGAAAGCTGAATGACTGACCAGGGGCTAGGATCAATGACAACCCCTGGCCTTGCCTGGCTTCTAAGAGGGCAGGAGCTGAAGATGTTCTATAATTTCCATCTTACAGGTGCAGACGCATCGCTTAGAGAAGACAGGTGGGGTGAGGTGGCTCACACTTGTAATCCCAGCACTTTAGGAGGCAGGGGAGGGTAGATCGCCCTAGGTCAGGAGTTTGAGAGCAGCCTGGTAAACATGATGAAACCCCATCTCTACTAAAACAAAAATTAGCTTGGCATGGTGGCAGGTGCCTGTAATCCCAGCTACTCAGGAGGCTGAGGCAGGAGAATCACTTGAACCTAGAAGGCGGAAGTTGTAGTGAGGTGAGATCGTGCCACTGCACTCCAGCCCGGGCAACAAGGGTGAAACTCTATCTCAAAAAAAAAAAAAGTGACTCACTGCAGGCTTTCCAGAAGAAAAGCCAGTTATGGCAGTGCATGCCTGTAGTCCCAGCTACTCGGGAGACTGAGGCAGGAGGATAATTTGAGCCCAGCCTGCGGTGCACTATGATCATGGCACTGCACTCCAGCCTTGGAGCAAGACTGTCTCAAAAGGAAAAAAAATGGCTGGGCACAGTGAAGCACACCTGTAATCTCAGAATTTTGGGAGGCTGAGGCAGGAGGATCACTTGAGCTTAGTTTCAGACCAGACTGGGCGACATAGTAAGATTCTGTCTCTATAAAAAATGAAACAATTAGCTGGGTGTGGTGATGTGCACCTGTAGTCCCAGCTATTCAGGAGGCTGAGGGAGAAGGATCATTGAGTCTAGAGTTCAAGACCAGCCCGGGCAACATAGTGAAATCCTGTATACCTGTAGTCCCAGCTACGTTGGCAGCTGAGGCAGGAGGATCACTTGAGTCCAGGAGTGCTAGCCTTCAGTGAGCCATGCTCGTACCACTGCACTACAGCCTGGGCAACAGAGTGACCCTCTGAAAAAAAAAAAAAGAAAGAAAAAGAAAAAACATGCCAGGTGCAGTGGCTCAAACCTGTAATCCCAACACTTTGGGAGGCCAAGGCGGGCGGATCACAAGGTCAGGAGTTCAAGACCAGCCTGGCCAACATGGTGAAACCCATCTCTACTAAAAATACTAAAATTAGGGCATGGTGGCACATGCCTGTAATCCCAGCTACTCAGGAGGCTGAGGCAGGAGAATCGCTTGAACTCAGGAGTCGGAGGTTACAGTGAGCCAACCTCCACCACCGCACTCCAGACTGGGCAACAGAGCGAGACTCCATTTCAAAAAAAAAAAAAAAAAAAGGGCCGGGCGCGGTGGCTCACGCCTGTAATCCCAGCACTTTGGGAGGCCGAGGCGGGTGGATCACGAGGTCAAGAGGTCGAGACCATCCTGGTCAACATGGTGAAACCCCGTCTCTACTAAAAATACAAAAATTAGCTGGGCATGGTGGCACGTGCCTGTAATCCCAGCTACTCAGGAGGCTGAGGCAGGAGAATTGCCTGAACCCAGGAGGCGGAGGTTGCGGTGAGCCAAGATCGCGCCATTGCACTCCAGCCTGGGTAACAAGAGCGAAACTCCATCTCAAAAAAAAAAAAGGAAGAAAAAGAAAAAAAAATGAAGCTGGGTCTCTCTCAGTGACTCCAGGCCACATGGAGCACAGGGGCAGGGTAGGGGTTGGACAGAGGAAAAGACAAAACTTGCCTAAGAAGGGGCACACACTGACTCACAGAGGCTGTGCTGAGTCAACATGCCCACAGGGCAGGCACAGATCTAGTACTGTGTCATGCCCACCACCCGGGAAGGAAATCCAAGACCCTCAGTCCTGCTTTCAGGACCCTTGGGCCAGGACTGACCCTCTCCTTCCTAACCCTCCCCACAATGCCCCTCCAAAAAAAACATCAACGCCTCATGTCGAACTCCATCTGCACCCAGCAGGCCTTGCGCTCCCACGGCCTTTGCCTGGGTGCTTCCTTCTCCCTGCGGCACCCAGCTGCACAGAAAGACCCTCCTGCTTCCTCCCCAAGCAGGAACTCACAGCAAATGTGCCCTCTTCAAAAATTCATCTTCTTCCAGCTGGAGGGAATGCTCTGCTGTTTCTCACACAGGCCACCCTTTTCCCCATGCTGCTTTCTTTCTTTTTCTTTTCTTGGGACAGTTTCGTTCTCTGTCACCCAGGTTGCAGTGCAGTGGCGCAATCTCGGCTCACTGGAACCTCTGCCTCCTGGGTTCAAGCGACGCTCCAGCCTTAGCCTCCCATGGAATTACAGGCACCCACCACCACACCCAGCTAATTTTTGTATTTTTAGTAGAGACGAAGTTTCACCGTGTTGGTCAGGCTGGTCTCAAACTCCTGACCTCAAGTGATCCGCCCACCTCGGCCTCCCAAAGTGCTGGGATTACAGGCATGAGTCACTGCACCCAGCCCTATTTATTTATCTTTTTATAGAGAGACAGGGTCTCATTCTATAGTCCAGGCTGGAGTGCAGTGGCAGGATCACGGCTCACCGCAGCCTTCACCTCCCAGGCTTCAGCCAGCCTCTCACCTCAGCCACTATGCCCTGCTAATTTTTGTGTTTTTTGTAGACATGGGAGTCTGGCTATATTGACCAGGCTGATCTTAAAGGCCTGAGCTCAAGCAATCCTCCCACTCTTGGTCTCCCAAAGTGCTGGGATTATAGGCCTGAGCCACTGTGCCCAGCCCCCTATTTCTGTTTCTGGTTTCCTCCCATCCATTCTTCAGGGATCCCACTCCGGGAAGTCCTCCCCTCTCTCTTCACCCCTCTCTCCCTGACACTCCAGCTCTCCCAGTGCCCTTTTTGTCCATTGCTCAACCTTTTTCACAAGGGGTTGGGGGTGCCTGTATCCTGGTGTGTTCCCTATTTAAAGACTGAGGGCTGGCTGGGTACAGTGACTCACGCCTGTCATCCCAGAACTTTGGGAGGCCAAGGCAGGTGGATCACCTGAGGTCAGGAGTTCAAGACTAGCCTGAGCTACATGGTAAAACCCTGTGTCTACAAAAAATAAATAAATCAGCTGGGTGTGCTGGTGTATACCTGCAGTCCCAGCAAATTGGGAGGCTGACGTGGGAGGATCTATTGAGCCTGGGAGGTGGTGGAGGGTGCAGTGAGCTGAGATTGTGACCCTGCACTCCAGCCTGGGTGACAGACTGAGACCCTGTCTCAAAACAAAAACAAAAAACAAAAAAAGACTGAGGGCTCCTTGGGGGTTAGGCAGAGGATGAGGCTTCTCAAGGGTCCTAGCACTTCCCAGCATGGGGTAAGCACAAAGCACTGACATGGGACAGTTTTGTGACTTAGGAAGGCACTGAAGGAGCTGGGAGGCCCAGCCCAGAAGAGCCACTTCAGGGGACTCAGACCACTCTCTTCAGTATAATTTTGCAGACGGGGTTGGTCTATGGTTCCACAGAAGGGTCTGGGGATTGAGGAGCAAAGTTAAGGCCCACAAGGAAGACCAGCTCCTCCTCTCACCCATCTGAGAAAGGGCTTTTTTTTTTTTTTTTTGAGATAGAGTCTCAATCTGTCACCCAGGTTGGAGTGCAATGGCTCACTCCAGCCTCTGCCTCCCGGGTTTAGGCGATTCTCCTGCCTCAGCCTCCCGAGTGGCTGGGACTACGGGCACGTGCCACCACGCCCAGCTAATTTTTGTATTTTTCATAGAGATGAGGTTTCACTATGTTGGCCAGGCTGGTCTCAGACTCCTGACCTCATGATCTGCCTGCCTCAGCCTCCCAAAGTGTTGGGATAACAGGCATAAGCCATAATACCTGGTCTTTTTTTTTTTTTTAGACGGAGTGTCATTCTGTCACCTAGACTGGCGTGCAGTGACTTGATCTCAGCTCACTGCAACCTCCACATCCCAGGTTCAAGCGATTGAGAAAGGGCTTTCTGCTGGAATGGATGCTGTAGGAGGTGCTGAGCTCATCACTAGGAGCAACCAAGGACTCTGGACACACATTTCACTAGGCAGGAAGTTCCGAGTCTGTGACTTGCTGATATAGCACACCCTGGTCTGTGGGAGATGGGGCATTAACAGTGAAAACACAGGCAGAGGATGACACAGGGGAATGTAGACTAAAAGAAGAGAGACCTGGCTGGGGACGGTAGCTCATGCCTGTAATTGCAGCACTTTGGGATGCCGAGACAGACTGATCGTTTGAGATCAGAAGTTCGAGCCCAGCCTGGCCAACATGGCAAAGCCCCATCTCTACTAAAAATACCAAAGCTAGTCAGGCCTGGTGGCAGGTGCTACTCGGGAGGCTGAGGCAGAAGAATCACTTGGACCTGGGAGGTGAAGGTTTCAGGGAGCAGAGATCGAGCCACTGCATTCCAGCCTGGGCAACAGAGCAACATTCTGTCCCAAGAAGAAAAGAAAAAAGACCCAGGTTGGGCACGGTGGCTCATGCTTGTAATCCCAGTGCTTTGGGAGGCCGAGGCGGGTATCATGAGGTCAGAAGATCGAGACCATCTTGGCTAACATGGTGATACCCCGCCTCTACTAAAAATACAAAAAATTAGCCAGGCGTGGTGGCACACACCTGTAGTCCCAGCTACTCCGGAGGCTGAGGCAGGAGGATCGCTTAAACCCGGGAGGTGGAGATTGCAGTGAGCCAAGATTGTGTCACTGCACTCCGGCCTGGGCAACAAGAGCAAAACCCCATCTCGAAAAGAAGAAGAAGGAGAAGGAGAAGAAGAACTACAAAGTACTCGCTCACCAGATGGGGTCTCAGCTGTGGGTTTCTGCCACTGCCCTTCAGCCACGGTGGTGGGACCCACCCAAGGTGTCCAGATCCCTAGGAGACAGGGCAGTCGGGGCAACCCTTCCCATGGCCTCGCAGCCCGTGGCGGAACAGTTCCCAATGTGGTGGGGGTGGGCTAGATCCCCCTCCCTGGCCCCTGCTGGCTGCCTTGGCTGAGGACTGCATTTCTCCTTCATGAGCTCAGTCCCTGGGGACGTGGGACCTGGGGCCAGGCCAAGACACAGCTGCCGGCCCCACTGACCAGGAACCTGAGAATGTGCCCTTGGCTTCTTCTCTTGGGACTGCAGTCCCACCCTCTGTGCGGAAGCTGAGGCCAGGTCCTCAAGTCAGGCAGTGGGCTGTGGGAGCCCAGTGAGAACCAGCAGGGGTGAGGGCAGTTGGGTGTGGGCCTTGGGCAAGTGTGGGGAAGCTGGACCCAGCCATATCACCTGGACACTGCTTCCCTGGGACACTCAGACGCTTGAAGCTTCCATGGCTCCCCATTGCCTGGAGTGACACAATTCCTCTTCACCTCATCAGCTTTATCTCCCTGCTGCTCAGACTTGCCAGGCTTTGCATGCAAGTTCCCACTGGTAGGAACATGCTTCACACCTGTAATCCCAGCACTTTGGGAGGCTGAGGCAGGTAGATCACCTGAGATTGGGAGTTCAAGACCAGCCTGACCAACATGGAGAAACCCTGTCTCTACTAAAAATACAAAATTAGCCAGGTGTTGGTAGTTCATGCCATGTAGTCCCATCTACTCCCAAGGCTGAGGTAGGGGGATCACTTGAGCCTGGAGTTCGAGGCTGCAGAGAGCTATGATTGTGCCACTGCACTCCCACCTGGGCGACAGAGCAAGACTCTGTCTCAAAAAAATAAAAATAATAATAGAGCGGGCATGGTGGCTCACGCCTGTAATCCCAGCACTTTGGAAGGCCAAGGCGGGCAGATCACAAGGTCAAGAGATCTCGACCATCCTGGCCAACATGGGGAAAACCCGTCTCTACTAAAAATACAAAAATTAGCTGGGTGTGGTAGCATGCACCTGTAATCCCGGCTACTCAGGAGGCTGAGCTGAGAGAATCACTTGAACTCAGGAGGTGGAGGTTGCAGTGAGCCGGGATCATGCCACTGCACTCCAGCCTGGTGACAGAGCAAGACTCCATCTCAATAATAATAATAATAATAATAATACTAAAGAGGCCAGGTGTGGTGGCTCATGCCTGTAGTCCCAGCACTTTGGGAAGCTGAGGCGGGTGGATTGCCTGAGGTCAGGAGTTCAAGACCAGCCTGGTCAACATGGTGAAACCCCATCTCTACTAAAAATGCAAAAATTAGCTGGGCATGGCGGTGGACGCCTGTAATCTCAGCTATTTGGGAGGCTGAGGCAGGAGAATCGCTTGAACCTGGGAGGTGGAGGTTGCAGTGAGCCGAGATCGTGCCACCACACTCCAGCCTGATGACAGAGGGAGACTCCATATCAAAAGAAAAGAAAAAGAAAAAAAAACAAAACCTAAACAGAACCGTTGAAACAAGATAGTTAAATGGGAAGGAGAGAGTGGGAGGTCGCCTAATGGAGGAGAGGAGACTGCAAGGCAAACAGCGGGGCAGAGGGTTAAGGGGTGGGTGTTCTAGGCAGAGGGAACAGCAACTGCAAAGGCCCAGAGGAGGAAGGACGCGTAGGCGAGAGGAACATCAAGGAAGCCTGGGTGCCGGGTGCAGAATGAGCGAAGGTGGGGAGATCAGGGAAGAGGGTGGGGCTCACACCCAAGGGGCCAGCTCAAGCTGGGTCTGGGATTCTAGCTCAAGCACAGTGAAGCCACTGGAGGGCTTTAGCACAAGAAGCCGATCTGACTTAGTTTAGAAAATTTAGAACAATCACTTTGGGTTTTTTTGGTTTTGTGGAGGCAGAGTCTAGCTCTGTCGCCCAGGCTGGAGTGCAATGGTACAATCTCAGCTCACTGCAACCTCCACCTCCTGGATTTCAAGTGACTCTCATGCCTCAGCCTCCCGAGTAGCTGGGACTACAGATGCACACCACCATATCCAGATAATTTTTTTTGAAACAGAGTTTCACTCTTGTCGCCCAGGCTGGAGTGTAACAGTGTGATCTCGACTCACTTTAGCCTCCACCTCCTGGGTTCAAGCGATTCTCCTGCCTCAGCCTCCCAAGTAGCTGGGATTGCAGGCACCCGTCACCACACCTGGCTAACTTTTGTATTTTTAGTAGAGACAAGGTTTCGCCATGTTGGCCAGGCTGGTCTTGAACTCCTAACCTCAAATGATTCATCTGCCTTGGCCTCCCAGAGTTCTGAGATTACACGCATGAGCCACCACGCCTGGTCGAAAAGAATCACTTTGCAAAGTCTAACATTCTTTTCTCCCAGGGATCCTTTCCTGAGGCTTCACACAGCCTCCATCAGGGCTCTGATGACTCCGTGTAATCCTGCCTGGCTCGCCCATTAGATTCCAAGATAGGTGGGCAACTGTCTTGCTCAGTGCTGAGTCCCCAATATCCAGCACAGAGCTTGATGCACAGTAACTGAAAGCATTGTCAACTGAATGAATGAATAAATTGAGAGCTGGGACCTAATCGTGTCTAGGGCCAGCCCTTGAGATCTCCTGAGCCCCCCTGTATGGACACAGACAGAGCCAGCCTCTACAGAATCAGGGGCTAGGTCAGAGGAAAAGATTGGGGGTGTTAGGGCTTCCCAAGGGAGGAGTGTGAGAAACGATGGAGAAGAAAAGGAAGTGGAGGGAAGAGAACTCACTCATTTATTTATTTATTTTAGAGATGGAGTCTTGCTCTGTAGCCCAGGCTGGAGTGCAGTGGCGTGATCTTGGTTCACTGTGTGATCTTGGTTCACTGCAACCTCCATTTCCCTGGTCCTGGTTCAAGCAATTCTGCCTTAGCCTCTCAAGTAGCTGCCATTACAGGCATGCACCACCATGCTCAGCCATATTTTTAGTAGAGACAAGGTTTCATTTGGCCAAGCTGGTCTTGAACTCCTGACCTTGTGATCTGCCCGCCTTGGCATCCCAAAGTGCTATGATTACAGCTGTGAGCCACCGTGCCTGGCATTTTTTTTCTTTCTTTCTTTTTTTTTTTTTTTTTGAGACAGAGTCTCGTTCCGTCGCCAGGTGCCAGGCTGGAGTGCAGTGGCACAATCTCTACTCACTGCAACCTCCGCCTCCCGGGTTTAAGCAATTCTCCTTCCTCAGCCTCCCTAGTAGCTGGGACTACAGGCATGTGTCACCCTGCCCAGCTAATTTTTGTATTTTAAGTAGAGACGGGGTTTCACCATGTTGGCCATGATGGTCTCGATCTGTTGACTTCATGACCTGCCCACCTCGGCCTCCCAAAGTGCTGGGATTACAGGTGTGAGCCACCACACCCAGCCTTTTTTTTTTTCCTTTTAGATGGAGTCTCCCTCTGTCGCCCAGGCTGGAGTGCAATGGTGAGATCTCAGCTTACTGCAACCTCCAACTCCTTGGTTCAAGCAATTCCGAGTAGCTGGGATTACAGGCACGGGCCACCATGCCCAGCTAATTTTTGTATTTTTAGTAGAGACAGGGTTTCACCATGTTGGCCAGGATGGTCTCAATCTCCTGACCTCAGGTGATCCACCTGCCTTGGCCTCCCAAAGTGCTGGGATTACAGGCGTCAGCCACCGCGCCCGGTCTTCTCAGGGGCTTTTGATGCCAGGAACTACATCCCTATTCCCTGACACTCCTCCCTCCTCCATTCCTGGGGCATCACATTTGCCTGGTTCACCTCCTATCTTTGTGCCCTCACTCCTCTGCCTGTCTCTGAGGTGTTGGGGACCCTCAGGAGTCAATCTCGAGTTTTGTTCTCCACTTTGCTCTAGGGAGACTTCACCCTGGCTCCCAGCTTCAGAGCCTCTCTGCTCCACAATACATTGATGCTTGCTGGGCTTTTTTTTTTTTTTAGACGGATTCTCACCCTGTCACCCAGGCTGGAGTGCAATGGCAAAATCTTGGCTCACTGCCACCTCTGTCTCCCAGGTTCAAGAGATTCTCTTGCCTCAGTCTCCCGAGTAGCTGGGATTACAGGTGTCCGCCACCATGCCCAGCTAATTTTTTTGTGTCTTTAGTAGAAATGGGGTTTCACCATATTTGCCAGGCTGGTCTCGAACTTCTAACCTCGTGATCCGCCTACCTGGGCCTCCCAAAGTGCTGGGATGCTGGGCTATTTTTGTCTTTAGCCCATAATATGCTTCTAGGTCCCTACCCCGGGATCCAGTCCCATCAGACTGAATATATCCCAAACCTGTCTCTGTACCTTTTCAGCATATCTGGTCCTTTTCCAGTGCCTGGACTTGAGTGTCTTTCTCCACTGCCTGGACTACGCCCATTCCCCCTCTGAGGCCTCCCCACCCTCCGTCGGCCCCTCTGGTCCGGCCTTTTCAGCACCCCGCAAGTAACATTCCAGACACACAGATCTGTCCGAGACCCTCCCTTGCTGGCCTGGGAAGCCTTTTACAGTCCCACGTCTTCCTATCCCAAACCTTCCTCCCAGTCTCACGGAAATGCTAAATCATCCCTACGTGGGTGGCTTCTGTGGGTCGGAGCCCAGCTTTGCAAAGTTCAGCTCCAAGACTGCTTCCTCCAAGGAGCCTTCCCTCCCTCCCCCAGGTAAGTGCTCCTCCCAGTTGCTCTTTCTGCCCGGGCCTGACCACACCCTGCAGGCAGTGTCTGAGCCGGGTTTTGTCTTCCACCACCTCTCCTGGAACTGGTGGCAGGGACAGACGAATGAATGAATTAATTAATGGGAAGTGAGAATTCTACTACTGAACCACCAATGCAGCTCTCTGAATGAGTGAGTGAGTGAGTGAGTGATGGAAAGTGGTCTGGAGGCAGGGAGACAGACTGGCCGATCTTGGAAGGAACCCCAGCCTGAGACCGCGAGGTCCCAGCTCCCGCCCGAAAAGTTGCGCGCGCTAAGGCCTTGAGCCAGGAGAGAAAAAAAAAAAAAAAGCGCGCCGGGATTGGCTCAGGCAGGGGGAGGCGGGTCTACGATGACATACGAGTTTCTATTGGCTCATTCGCCAGGAATCTGCCCAATCGACGGGATCGCCTTCAGAAGACCCCGCCTCCCTCACGCCCTCCCGCAGCCGCGGAGGCGGAAGAAGGCGCCTTTCCGTCGTCCTAGCAACCGTCAGCGGACCCCCGTCGCCCAGGCAACTGTCCCAGGCCTCCCGTCAGCCTTTGCCTGGGCCCCTCCGGTCACCCGGACAACCGCTACCCGTTCCGGTCAACCATCAACCCGTTCCCCGTCACCCTGGCAACCGTCGCCGGACCCACCGCCCCCTGGACACCGTCCTGGTCCAGTCCGCCGACCTCCTCGCCCCAAATCTCCGCCGCTGGCTCGGAAGTCCCGGGGCCCCACGTCTCGAGGGTCCCCTCCTCCCGCCCGTCTCCTCGCCTTCCTGGGGCGGGTGACTTTGCTCCTACCCCGGCAGGGGGCCCCGGGGGTCCCTGCTCGGTCGGGACAGTAGGACCGCCCTGTGCTGTGGCCACACGCAGCCCGCTGCAGGCCTCGGCGCTCGCACTCTTCCGTGGGGCTGTCAAACCGCCACAGGGAGCTCTTCAAAATGCAAGCCATGTCCCTCCCCTGCTGAAAAACCTCCCCGGCTCCACTTGAGAACCGAATCCAAGCTCCTGGCAGCCCCTGGCGGTTCTGGCTGTGTGGCCTCTTCTCTGAAGCCTCCTTGCTCACTGTTAGCAATCCCCTGGCCTGCGTGTTGTGACTCCAGTGACCCGAGGTTCTTCCAGCCTGGGACCTTCCTAGTCACTGCTTCCCACTCCCCCAAAAAAGTGCATCCCAAGATGGGCGTGGTGGCTCGTGCCTGGTGTCCCAGCACTTTGAGAGGCTGAGGTGGGAGGATTACTTGAGCCCAGGAATTTGAGATCAGCCTGGGCAACATAGTGAGACCTCTGTCTCTATAATATAAACAAATTTTGGGAGGCCAAGGCGGGCGGAATTCTTGAGGTCAGGAGTTCGAGATCAACCTGGCCAACATGGTAAAACTCCATCTCTACTAAAAATACAAAAATTAACCAGGCGTGGTGGAGCGTGCCTGTAATCCTAGCTACTGGGGAGGCTGAGACAGGAGAATCGCTTGAACCCAGGAGGTGGAGGTTGCAGTGAGCTGAGATCTCACCACTGCACTCTAGCCTGGGCAACACAGCAAGACTCCATTTTCAAAAAGAATTTTTTTTTTTAGTTAGCCTGGCATGGTGGTGTGTCCCTATAGTCGCAGCTACTTGGGAGGCTGAAGCAGAAGGACTGATTGAGCCCAGGAGGTCGAGGCTGCTGTGAGCCAAGATCACACCACTGCACCCCAGCCTGGGCAACAGAGCGAGACCCTGTCTCAAAACAACAAAACAGTGCATCTCTCAGCTAGGGTCCCACCTGTGGGTGTTCAGAGAAGGCTTCCCTGACCCTGTCAGCTCTTTTCTCCTTAAACTCTTTCTGGCTCATGCTGTATCCCTAGGACCAAGAATACTGCATGGTATCTATGTTGAGTAAAAGCATGTTGTGCTGGGGACAGGAGGGCAGAGGGGGGATGACCAGCAGGCAGGCCCATCTCAGAGACAGAAGAATGTATTTCTTAGGGCCCCTCAGTCTTCAATGGTACAGGTGATGACAGCAATGTCCCCAAAAAGCCAGGCAAAAGCCAGGGAGATACAAGCTAATGGGCTGTATCTCCCACCTTCCACTTGTAACCCCCACCCCCACCCCAGAGGGCTCCAGAGTCAGCGGAAACTGTGGCTAATTTGGAGCAGAAGTTTCCAGGAGCTGGAGGCAGGCCTCATATCCCAGATGGCTGTTCTGGGACCTGGTCGCTTCCTGCCCCCAATCCAGAATCGCCTTCTCTAACAGACCCAAAAGCTGTTTTCCCAGGGATCTGGAGCAGGCCAGCCCAGGCTGGGGCGAGAGAAGTTGACCTGACCAGGCCTTGGGTCATGGGGGTGGGTAAGGAAAGGGGATTGTGGGAGTTCCCCTGGGACTGGCTGGAGAGGAATCTGCACATCCACCTGCCTGCTGATGAGGGTCTGTCCTTGGGGAGGTTGTCAGGAGCCAAACAGGGAGGCCCCCAGCTCTTAGGCTAGGATTACTCTCATCAGCTCTGCCTAACAGAACATTCGTCACTGATGTGGCTATCGAGCACTTCAAATACAGCTGGTGTGGTCAAGCACAATGGCTCCTGCCTGTAATCCCAGCACTGTGAGGGGCCAAGGTGGGCAGATCATTTGAGGTCAGCAGTTCGATACCAGCCTGGTCAACATGATGAAACCTCATCTCTACTGAAAATACAAAAATTAGTCAGGCATGGTGACATGCCTGTAGTCTCAACTACTTGGGAGGCAGAGACACAAGAACTGCTTGAACCCATGTGGTGGAGGTTGTAGTGAGCCGAGATTGATTGCACCACTGCACTCCATCCAGCCTGGGTGACAGAGTGAGACTCTGTCTCAAGTAAAAAAAAAAAAAAAGAAAGAAAAAAAAGAGGCCGGGCGCGGTGGCTCAAGCCTGTAATCCCAGCACTTTGGGAGGCGGAGGCGGGTGGATCACGAGGTCAAGAGATTGAGACCATCCTGGTCAACATGGTGAAATCCCGTCTCTACTAAAAATACAAAAAATTAGCTGGGCATGGTGGCGTGTGCCTGTAGTCCCAGCTACTCGGGAGGCTGAGGCAGGAGAATTGCCTGAACCCAGGAGGTGGAGGTTGCGGTGAGCCGAGATGGCGCCATTGCACTCCAGCCTGGGTAACAAGAGCGAAACTCCGTCTCAAAAAAAAAAAAAAAAAAAAGAAAAGAAAAAAAAGAAATATAGCAGGTGTGACTGAGCAGAGCATTTTCATTGTATTTCATTTCTATTAACATACCTTTAAGTTGAAGTAGCCAAATGCGCCCAGCAGGATCGTATTTAGAGTAGCACTGAGCTGAAAACCCAGGCAGGAGGTGGAAGGCAGGGACAGAAAGGTCAGGGTTTAAAATTTGTGCAGTTATTCCAGGGACTGACTTTAGCAAGGAGTAGAGTGAGACCCTAGGGAGGAGAGAGGTGGGACACTTGGTCCCGGCATCTGGCTCCACTGGAGGAGAGGCATACCCAGGGTCAGAGCTTGCCACACATGCACTCATCCATGCCTGCGTGTGAGCACAGGGGTTGGTGTGTCCCAAAGCACCCACAGGTACACTTGTGTGAGATCCAGGAATCCCATGCCTATGAACGATTCAACAGTCCACCCATGTATGGACATTCTATGGACTCCCAGGTACACGCAGATGACGAGGGTGTGTTTCTTCCTGAGTATCCGTGCCTCCCAGGCAGGCCAGTAAGGGCCGCTAGTCCAGCAGGTCTTGTAAGAAAGCCCACATGTACTGGTGCATCTCCTGAGGGTGGCTCTGCGGGATCCAATGCCCTGCGCCTGGCAGGATGTGAGCCTCCAACCGGCCTGGCACAAACCGGCTGCCGATGGCTTCCACCAGCCCCAGCTCAAAGTAAATGTCCTTCTCCCCCCACAGCAGCAATGTGGGTGTGGCCAGCTCCTGGGGTTCCAGGGGAAAGTTCCTGTGGCCAGGAAAGAGACAGGCAGAAGGATGGCTACCTCCCACCTGTCTGCCCTGCAAATCTCCTGAGCTTATGCCTGGTGTCTGATCTCACCTGAAGAGGTTTCGGTAGTAGTTGACGGGCCCAGTGAGACCACCAGGCTGTGAGAAGTGATAGAGGAAGGCCTCAAGCTCGCTGGGGGCCAAGTATGGGATGCCTGTCTTGCGGTGGGTGAGGGTGGTCTTCAGAATCTGGGTACACAGCAGGACTCTGGCTTCAGTGCCCAGCCCGCCCACCCCCAACCTGCTTCCCTCCCTGCCCTCAACCCACACTGTCTGTACCTGGAAGTCAGACATAGACAGCAACTTCTCCGGCAGCCAGGGGAGCTGGAACAGGAACATGTAGTTGGAACGGAAGAACTGGCCAGGGTGGCGCATGGAGTAGTCTGGGGTGGAAGGGTTGGGGGAGAGCGATTCAAGAGTCCACCTGTGTGTGGACACTGTATAGACTCCCAGACACACGCAGATAACAGGAGGTTAATGGCAGAATATGTGAGGCCTGCTCCTGGGGTGGCCCCACACACCTGCACCCCTACACACACCCAGGTCATGCACACAGGATTCAGGAATGCCACTGCTGCCTGCTTGAGTCTGTGAAGGTACTAGACACCCCTCCCACACTTGGCACCAGCTACATTCTCTTCCGCCATGTGTCACTATTCACAGAATGGGGGCATCTCCCAGGAACCCCCATATCCACTGGTGTGCATTCCCTGCAGGATGCCTTTCCTCTGCCTTATTCAGCTAACATTTATTGAGCAACTACTGCGTGCCAGGCCTTGTTCTAGACACAGAAGTGAATGAGGCAGACAAAACACCCTGTTCATCCTAGGCAACTTAATAACACCCCTCTTTCTACAAAAAATAAATTTTTAAAAATTAGCAGGATGTGACGATGTGTGCCTATAGTCCCAGCTACTTGGGAAGCTGAAATGGGAGGACTGCTGGAGCCCAGGAGTCTGAGGCTGCAGTGAGCTCTGATTGCAGCATGGCACTCCAGCCTGGGCCACAAAGCACAACTGTCTCAAAAAAAAAAAAAAAAAACCCAAAAAACAAAAAACTCCCTGCCCTCAAGGAGTTGACAGTCTAGCTGGGGAGACAGACAAGTAAACAATGACAGGCCGGGTGCGGTGGTTCACTCCTATAATCCCAGCCCTTTGGGAGGCCAAGGCAGGTTAATCACTTAAGGTCAGGAGTTATAGACCAACCTGGCCAATATAGTGAAACCCTGTCTCTACTAAAAATACAAAAATTAGCCAGGCGTGGTGGCGCATGTCTATAGTCCCCACTACTCTGGGGGCTGAGGAAGGAGAGTCACTTGAATCCGGGAGGCAGAGGTTGCAGTGAGCCAACACTGCACCACTGCACTCCAGCCTGGGTGACAGAGCAAGACACAGTCTCACACAAAAAAAAAAAAAAAAAGGAAAGAAAACAACAAGACAGAGCACAGTTATGACCATAACACTGCGTATTAACATCAGATGATATGACAGACATTATTAACCTTTGCAGCCTGTTTCCTCCAGCTAGAACATGGGGATAATAAAACTTTTGGCCGGGTGTGGTGGCTCATGACTGTAATCTCAGCACTTTGGGAGACTGAGGCAGGCAGATCACAAGGTCAGGAGTTTGAGACCAGCCTGGCCAACATGGTGAAACCTCATCTCTACTAAAAATACAAAAATTAGCTGGGCGTGATGACGGGCACCTGTAATCCCAGCTACTGGAGAAGCTGAGGCAGGAGAATTGCTTGAACCCAGAAGGTGGAGGCTGCAGTGAGCCAAGATAGTGCCATTGCACTCCACCCTAGGCAACAGAGCAAGACTCTGTCTCAAAATAAAACAAAATAAAAACATTTCATAAGCCCAGGACCCTTAAGTAGGTTACTGTGTATACGTTCTTGTTACTACAAGTGCTTAAAAAGCATGTGGATTACACCTTATTGTCATTGATTTTTATTTTATTTATTTTTTATTTTTTTGAGACGAAGTCTCACTCTGTCATCCAGGCTAGAGTGCAATGGGATGATCTCGGCTCACCGCAACCTCTACTTCCAGAGTTCAAGCAATTCTCCTTGCCTCAGCCTCCTGAGTAGCTGGGACTACAGGTGCCTGCCACCGCGTCTGGCTAATTTTTTGTGTTTTGTATTTTCAGTAGAGACAGGGTTTTACCAACTTGGCCAGGCTGGTTTTGAACTCCTGACCTCATGATCCACCTGCCTCAGCCTCCCAAAGTGCTGGGATTACAGGCGTGAGCCACCATACCTGACCTATTTTATTTTATTTTTGAGACAGAGTCTCACTCTGTTATCTGGGCTGGGGTGCAATCTTGGCTCACTGCAACCTCCGCCTCTTAGGTTCAAGTGATTCTCTTGGCTCAGCCTCCTGAGTAGCTGGGACTACAGGCATGCACCACCATGCCTGGCTAATTTTTTTGTATTTTTAGTAGAGACAGGGTTTCGCCATGTTGGCCAGGCTGTGTTGAACTCCTGGCCTCAAGCAATCCACCCGCCTCAGCCTCCCAAAGTGCTGGGATTACAAGTGTGAGCCACCATGCCTGGCCATATTTTATGTATTTATTTTTTTGAGACGGAGTTTCTCTCTCATTGCCCAGGCTGGAGTGCGATGGGGTGATCTCAGCTCACTGCAACCTCCGCCTCCTGGGTTCAAGAGATTCTCCTGTGTCAGCCTCCCCAGTACCTGGGATTACAGGCATGCATCACCATGCCTCGGTAATTTTGTGTTTTTAGTAGAGATGGGGTTTCTCCATGTTGGTCAGGCTGGTCTCAAACTCCCAACCTCAGTTGATCTGCCCACCTTGTCCTCCCAAAGTGCTGGGATTACGGGCATGAGCCACCATGCCAGGCCTATTTATTTATTTTTGAGACAGGTTTGCTCTGTCATCACCCAGGCTGGAGTGCAGTGGTGTGATCATAGCTCACTACAGCCTCAAACTCCAGGGCAAAAGCAATCCTCCCACATCAGCCTCCCGAGTAGCTGGGACTACAGGCATGCACCACCAATGCCTGGCTAATTAAAAAAAAAATTTGTAGAGACAGGTTGGGTCTTGCTATGTTGACCAGAGTGGTCTTGAACTCATGGCCCCAAGTGATCCTCCCACCTCAGCCTCCCAGAGGGCTGGGTTTACAGGTGTGAACCGCTGAGCCTGGCATGTCATTAATTTCTGAATGAGGAGTTCCACAAGGGAAGAGACCGGGGATGACTGCCCCTGATGTGTTGACAGGCATACACAGAATTGCAAACAGATACACGCCCCTGCCCCCTTGCACACAAGTATATCCCAGCGTCCCAGTCTCTCACACACACCTTGGTACACCGACATAGGGGCACCACTGACCACAACCATCCGCTCGACCAGGGATGGGTAGTAGATGGAGAAATTCCAGGCAAGGAGGGCACCCCAGTCGTGGGCCACAAGTACGCACTTGGAGTAACCTGTGGGAATCCGAGGAGCTGGTATCAGTGAGGTGGCAGGTAGGGCTGAAGCAGGGGTGGGGGAAGTCATTCCCAGCAAGGACAAAGCGGGGTATGTGATGTGTAGGATGAGGGAGGCCACGCCCAGGATGGGGGTTTGTCTGCACCCAAGCCTAGGATGACATCCTTGATGTCCGCCAGCAGCAGGTCAGTCGTGTAGCAGTCCACATCTCCAGGTGCATCTGAGGGGCCATAGCCTCGCAAGTCCACAGCCACAACGTGGAAGCGGCTCTGGAACTCCCGGAGCTGGAAACGCCAGGAGAACCTGCCAGGCAGGCCAGGAAGGGAGATTGAGTCAGGGCCTTCAGGTTGTACCTGCACCCTACGCCCATCAGGGACCATTGGCAACTCCTCCTTCCTGCTCTAAACTTTCCCTAAAAGGAGGAAGGGGAATCCCAGTTAGAGGGAGAGGCTGAGGCTGAAGCCAGCTACACCCTGAATCCAGGGAGCCTTCATTAGCCTCAATACCCCTTTGTCCCATCCCTTCAGGGCCTAGAGATCCTGGGTGCCCTGGCTCAGTACCCCTGTCCTCCTCTACGTTAAGCCTGTCCCGATCTACGCAGCCCTCTCCCTCCCTCTAGGGAGCCGGGGCTCCACCTGCCCCCAAGTCCCGTGCACCCCAAGGCTCCTGGGTCCAGACGTACCAGTTCTCAGGAAAGCCGTGCAGAAACAGCATGAAGGGTCCGTTGCCTCGTCCAGCTGACACATAGTGCAGACGCAGGCCCGAGCTCTAGGGGGAGGGCACGGCCTGAAGCCTGGGGAACCCTCCCTCCCAAGGCTTGAACAGCCTCGACGCCACGCAACCCTGCAGCCCGGATGGCGCCCCGGTGCTCTCACCTCGAGGTTCAGGAAGCCGTGCTCGCCCAGCGAGGGGTCGCTCAGGCAGGCGGGGGGCGCGCTCCGGCGGCGCCCGCAGCAGCCGCGCCGTGGCCGGCACAGCACGTGCGTGAGCGCGATGCAGCCGTAGACCGCCGCGGCCACCAGCGCCGCGGAGAACACGAGGCTCCACATGAAGGCGCGCAGCAGCTTCAGTGACAGGCGCGATGGCGCCAGCAGCGCGGTCACCACCAGCTCGGGCATGTCGCCGCGCTCCGGGACCACAGCTTCGCTGCCGGCCGGGGGCACCTGCAGCAGCGGCGAAGCGGCGTCAGGGCTCAGGAGCCCACCGCCTTTGGCCTGACGCTCCTCCGTGCCGTCGGGGCTTGTGGGACGCGATGAGAGAAGAGACCGGCAGCTCAGGAGTGCACGACTCACCTGAGTGCCAGGTAAACACCTGGGCGGGACAGGGGCGGGAAACAAGGCTAGGGTGCGAGAGCTGGTGAGGGAGGGGTTGGAAAGCGGGGAAAGAAATGAGCGGGTCCTAGATGGGCTTGGGCGGGGCTTAGGGTTGGGGCGGGGCCCAGCAGGACTCCGCAGTAGGTGGGTGAGGGTCTAAAGAAGGCAATTCCGGGCCCGGCGCGTGGGCTCACGCCTGTGATTCCGGCACTGTGGGAGGCCGAGGCGGGCGGATCACCTGAGGTCAGGAGTTTGAGACCAGCCTGGCCAACATGGTGAAACCCCGTTTCTACTAAAAATACAAAAATTAGCCAGATGTGGTGGCAGGCCCCTGTAATCCCAGCTACTTGGGAGGCTGAGGCAGGAGAATCGCTTGAATCTGGGAGGTAGAGGTTGCAGTAGCTGAGATCGCGCCATTGCACCCCAGCCTGGGCAACAAGAGCGAAACTCCGTCTCAAAAAAAAAAAGGCAATTCCGAGTCCAGACAAACCTTGGGGAGGGGTCCTGTGTCAAGTGGGCGGCACCTGGAGTGATGGACGGGCATATGCAGAGCAGGTGTGGCCTACAAGCCAGAAAAGAGGGAAGAGTTGAAGTGGCAGGCGTGGCTTACGCGGGTAGGCGGGGAGAGGGTGGAGCCTAGAGGAGGTGAGGCCTAACATTGGGCGGAGAAGTCGGGAGCCTGGGCCAATGAGCTGACGGTCGGCCTGGAGGCCTATGAGGCCGAGGGCAGGGTGGGAACCTAATATGGCGGGTCGGGCGGGCTCGGAAGCGGAAGAAGAGGGACAGGCAATGCCAGGTCTAGGAGTAGAAGGGAGGCGCGGGCGGTGTTAGCAGACCGAGGAGGCTTCGGGAGGCCCGGGCGCTACCCGCCTGGTGCTCCCTACCCCGGGGCGCGGGACCCTCTCCTTGGTCTGGCTCCAGAGACCTAGAAGCACTGACTTTACCCAGCTCTGGTTCCAACGGCGGGTCCAGCGGCCTCGGCCCGGCGCCGTCCTCCTGTTGGCCCAACAGACCAGCCGGCCCACCCCTGTACGTCTGTGATTGGACGGCGGCGGCCACTGATGTCCAAGCGGCAGGTCCTGGCCCGGGAGCCAATAGACAGGTGTTGAGGCCCAGGCTCCTAGAGTGGGCAGAGGAGGCGGAGATACCCTGTTTCCTAGAGGGCCTGCCTGGTTCCCCCAGGAGGACCCGGCCTATTGAGTGACTAGGGTTCTAGCCGAAAGAGGAAGTGGGACAGGGCCGGGTGTGATGGGGCCTAGAGTCACAGAGCCCTGCGGCCCTGCTGTCCCTGCAAGAAGCCAGCTTCTTCCTCCTATTTTGCAACCTTCTCCTGGTATCCTTAGCAACCCTATTAAATGTAAATAGTAGTATCACATCACTGTAATACAGAACATGAACCTGAATTTCGAGGATGAAGTCATTTGCCTGAAACCATACATCTTGTTAAACAGCCATCCACAAAGACGTAGGGAAAAAGGCAGCTATCTGTGGCTACACCTCCCCTTTCTCCAGGAAGCAGCCGTTGGAACATTTTTAGCTTTTTCTTTTTTCAGATGCGATCTTAATCATAGCTCACTGCAGCCTCGAACTCCTAGGCTCAAACCTGTATTTGGGACTACAGGTCTGTGCCGCCACCCTCTTGATAATTTTTCAAAAACTTTTAATAGAGACGATCTGCTATGTTGTCTAGGCTGGTCTCAAACTCCTGGCCTGTGTCACCACACTCAGCTAATTTTTCAAAAACAATTTTAATAGAGGCGACTTGCTATGTTGTCTAGGTTGTTTTCAAACTCCTGGCCTCAAACATCCTCCAGCCTCGGCCTTCCAAAGTGGGATTACAAGTGTGAGCCACCATGCCTGGCCTCTGTTTCTTGACTTAACCAATTTGTGACATTAGCCACAGACTTTCTCACGTCACTACCCCGGCATGAGACATGCTTTTTCTCTATTAGCTTCCTTTAAAAAACTCCACTTGTCACCTCCTGCCCCTTTCCACCTCACTTTTGTCCATATACCTTTGTGCTGTCAAAGCTGCTCAACATTTTACTGTCCTGGGATAATTAAGTCCATGAAGTTGCTACTTAAAGGTGAATAGTGGATTATGTTCTGCCTCAGTAAACAATTCCTCTCAGAGCTGAGTAGACGTCTACGATTACGTTGCCCATAGTGTACAAACTTTTGTTTTCCCTGGACTACCTAACCACTACCTTTCTTTTGTTGTGATTAGCCTGTTATCATAGCTTTGGTTTTTCTTTTATTTTTTGAGATGGGAGTCTCCACCATGTTGCGAAACTGGAGTGCAGTGGTGAGATCTCGGCTAACTCAACCTCTGCCTCCAAAGTTCAAGTGATTCTCCTGCCTCAGCTTCCGGAGTAGCTAGGACTACAGGTATGCACCACCACAGCTGGCTAATTTTTTTTATTTTTTAGTAGACACGGGGTTTCACCATGTTGGCCAGGATAGTCTCTAAGGGATCCTCCAGCAATCCACCCACCTTGGCCTCCCAAAGTGCTGGGATTACAGGTGTTAGCCACCATGCCTGGCAGCTTTTTTTTTTTTTGACAGTCTTCCCGTTGCCAGGCGCCAGGCTAGAGTGCAGTGGCACAAGCTTGGCTCACTGCAACCTCTGCCTCCCAGGTTCAAGCAATGCTCCTGCCTCAGCCTCCCAAGTACCTGGGACTACAGGCACACGCCACCACGCTCAGCTAAATTTTTTAGTAGAGACGGGGTTTCACCATGTTTGCCAGGATGGTCTCCATCTCTTGATCTCATGATCCACCCGGCTCAGCCTCCCAAAGTGCTGGGATTATAGGTATGAGCCACCACACCCGGCCAGCTTTTGTTTCTTTTACACCTTCCATTAAATCAATTCTGATAATTTGATGTTCCCAGGATCTCTCCTGACTCCACTAATCTGGCTGCATGGCTGGTGGGCACCTGAGGACCCTCCCTTCTTCCTCTGCTACACATCACTGACCCACACCCTCACCTCCCCACTCCTATGTCTACCCTCAAACAAAAAGACAGCAGCCACCACAGGATGAGTAACTTTATATTCAGTACAAATGTTTATTTTTGCAATGAGAACTGCACAAAAAAAAAGAACCTTTCATATATATAAGTGAAAAGTCTGAATTCCCTTCTACAAATGTCTAAAGTGTTTAATACAAGTCTCAGATTCACTGACATAATTATTGGCCAAGCGATCCGTGCATACAGTACAGTAGGGGCTTTTACACACCTCTTACTCTGGTATAGGACTAAAATTTCTAGTACTGTGGGAAGGATTGGGAAATGGCTGGAGAAACTAAATAGATCCCAGGTTCTAATTACAACCCAGTTAGAGAGACACCCATCAGGGAGGTGTGGAGAAGGCCATGGCAGAGTTAAATCTTCAGCAGGAAGGTGCAGACAAAACTATCACTGGGGAAGTGTCTGAACAAAACCAGGAACAAAAATGAGGGGATGGGATGAGATGGAAAAAACCTCGAAGAACCTAAATATGACACACTTGAAGTGGCACAGAAGTCTTTGAGGAAGTGCCTGGGTGGGCAGGGACGTTGAGGAAGGGAGGGGGCGCTCTGGCTGGATGCCTAAATAAAACCCTCGAAGGGAGGTTTGGCAGATCCAAAGACAACAAAGGACCTTTCAGGTCGAAAAGTGGGGATGTAGGTTAATAAACAGTGCTAGAAATGTTTCAGTTTGTCTCTGCATACATATACATTATATACTTTTATCTTACATCTTAGGGGCTCTTGTTGGGCATCACCCGTGCCTCGTGGCTGGGGCATGTGGGTGTAGGTGGGCACACAGGGAGGGCAGCCACCTGTGGGCTTTCTTGGGCAGGAATATGTGCACACGTGTGTGTATGTGCATGGCAGGGTGAGGATTCTAATGGGGGGGGGGAATGTAGATTTCTCTAAGAATATCTGATTAACCCTGAGCTTAAATGAAAGGAGTTAGGTCGAGGCAGGCAAGGTGGAAGAAGTCGCCCGAGTCCTTTGGTGAGTGGGGGATGGGATGAAGGAGAGTGGAGGGGAAGAATACTGTCTGGAGTTTGGCCAGGGTTCTGCTGGAGCATGCCCTCCATCTTGGCCAGGGTCCACAAGGATGAGTACCTGGCTCTGGTCACAGCTTCAGCTTGAAGTGGCTGCTATGAGCCTGCATGGCTCCTGTCCAGGGCAGGCAGGGATAGGCCACAGGAGAGGGGCTAATTCCTGGTGATAGTTCTTGTACAGAGGTGGTCCGGGGTCCAGGGGGAGCCCCTGGGCCTAGCCTAGGCAACAATTGGTTCACAAAGAAATGTCAGGGAGACGCCAGCATTAAAAAAGAGAGATGTGTTTATTCCATGATCAGTACAGACCAAATGCATATTCACTGTATGAAAGTCAAACCAGTCAGTGACTCCAGAGTTTGGCCAACACTGAGGCACCAGTGTCGTGGTGTAGAGTGGGTTCTCATGGCACACGTAACCTCACCAAGGGCTCCAATTATTTTAAAAAAAAAAAAAAAGCATGGGCAGGAGCGAGCGGCCGCTGGTCAGGGCTGGGCACCAGGTGGGGGAATCTTTGCCTCAGTCTGTGGTGCCCCTGGGGCCTGGTGCCCACCTTGGCCCTTGGCCCTTCCTTTCTCAGTTTAAAAACAAAACAAAACAAAACAAACAAAAAAAAACCTCAAAACAGATCTGACATTAAAAAACAAGCCAACAAATGAGGGGTGGGGTGGGAGGAGGGGAAAGAAAATAAATTGCAGCTTTCTGGTTTTATAATTAAAAATAGACAAAGTTTGAAACTTGAGTAAAATATAGGCAGGATTTTTTTGTGTTTTGTCTTTTTTGTGGATTTTTTTGAGCTTTTTTTTTTTACACCAGTTTGGTGGAGTCACGAACAAAGTTCAAACAAAGATATGCCAACTATGTTCACTATACAGTACAGCCACGGTCACACACTACCCACAGCGCGGTGGCAGCCACTGCTCAATGAGGAGACGATCACACCATTTCAGAGATAAGCAGTGCCATGTGTCTGGAGAAGAGATAATTAAAAATAAAATAGAATTCAACAAAAAATATATATAGGAAAAAAACAAACAAACAAAACAAAACAAAACCAGAAACACAGGTGGGAAGGAACTGACTTTGGTTGGTGGCCTCACTCCCCGGGCGAGGCCTGCCCACATGGGACAGCCGCCTCACTCCGGATGCCATGGACACACACACCTCCACGGCACTATTCCCTTTTGCACAAGCAACACTTACAGAGAGCGACTCTCGATTAAAGGCTTGTGGGGGAGGGTGGGGGGGGGTCTGTTCAAGGCAAAGTCAGTGCCAGCAAGGGGGTGGGCTGGCCTCACCCACCTCCAGCCCACTCCGGCCTGCCCTGGCCTCCTGGGAGCGGGCGGCGATGGCTGGGGTGTGGGGAAGGACTCCTGGCGGGCAGGACGTCACAAATGTCAGGTTCTTGGGGACAGAAAACCAGTCACGGTGGCGACAGCAACGATGTCCTGTGTATACTGTGTAGACATCTGGCGGAGAGAAGGGTCTGTGCCCCGCATGTGGGGATGCAGGGCTTGGGTCCAGCCGGCACTTGCTCTTAACGAGGCGTGCGCTGAGCGGACGACCTGTGCAGAGTGGGTGGCAGGACGTCTGTCCGGCTGTCCGTAAGGCAGACAGGCTCTGCGATCCTCAGCTGCCCGTCAGGCCAGCCCCGGGCATAGCATGCAGGAGGGCCAGGCCCGGAGGTGTCCCCTGGCCACTGCTCCTACCTCCACCGCCGCCCCTAACACTATGGTAAGTCAACGTTTTGCCAGAAAATCAAAGTCAGAAGCCACCTAGGTGCGCTCAGAAAAGATTTTCTTCAAATATTGACAATAGATCACTCTGGAAATTCATGTCAATGGTAGCTGCCATCTGGAGGAGAAAGGAAGGAGTCAGGAGGATAACCTAGCCACCCCGAAGTTCCAAGCCCTCCCCAGGGCTGACCCCTCACTGCACCACCGCGATACAGCACTCAGGCCCCTACACCTGAGCCCAGAGGACTTCATGCCGATCGGCAGGGCCTGGGCTTCCCCACTACCCTCCCTGTCCAGGCTCCAGTCCCCACTTCCCAGCTTCCCCAGAGGCTAACCCTTACACAGGGGTCCCCACCGGGCCCCCAGACTCACGGCTTCCCGGCGTCTTCGTTCCTGCTCCCGCTTCCGAGCCAACTCCCTCTGCTGGTCCAGCATGGACTGGGGCTGGGAGCTCTGGGCCTGTGGGGTGGCAGCAGCAGCCACTGCAGCTGCTTGTTGTTGCTGCTGCTGCTGCTGCTGCTCCTGGCGTTGCTGCTGCTGCTGCTGCTGCTCCTGTCGCCGGCGTGCCTCCTCATGGGCCCGCCGGGCCTGCTCCAGCGCATCCTCGTCCTCTCGGCTCCTGGGCAAAGGGTCCTGGTCAGCCTGGGGACCTGTGTGGCCCCAGGAGTCCCCACACCCTGCCCAGAGCCTTCGCCCACCTCATGCGCTCCTGCCGCAGCCGCTCCTTTTCCTTCTCAGCGTGCTCAGCCTGAGCCTTCAGGGCCTTCTCACGTTCCTCCTTCTCCCGAGCAGCGCGGCGGAACTGCTCGAAGCTGTCGCTGGATGACTTGGCCGTAGAGGAGGGGGTGGTCGGATGCTTCTGCACTAGGCTGGCCCAGGAGCCCATGTTCTTGATTTTTAGGTCCTGCAGAACCGAGAGATTGGGGTGGGTGAGGGGCCTGCTGTGTCCAAAGGGCATGGCAGGGGGCATGACAGGGGACATGCCCAGCATAGCACCCTCCAGAGTCAAGGGGCAAATGGCACCCATGGGCCTCCTTTCCCGACCTTTTTGGGGGCAACCGGAGTCTTCGGTTCTTGTTTCTGTTTGTCCTTGTCAGGGGCCCCCGGTGGTGGTGCGTTCTGCTCAGGGGGCCGGATCACAGGCCGTCCGACATCCACAGGCTTCATCTCCGGCCCTGGAACATAAACACAGCCGGTAGGCCCAGGCCCACTTCACCCCAGCGGGGCACGGTCTACCAGCCCCACAGCGAGGTCACGTCTAACATGGGGCTGGGGGCCTGAGCCCTGGCTGTGGGCGGGGAGGGCACTCACGCTGTGGCAGGTGGACGGGGGCCTTGATGCTCTCCGGATGCTTGGGGGGCTCCGGCCGCAGCGAGGGGCTGAAGGGCTCGCTGCGGATGATGGGTGAGTGGATCTTCTCCTCCTTCACCACCACCAGGGGCTGGGGCTGGACCACGGAGGCCGCACGCAGCTCCTGGGATGGCACAGGCACAGCGGCTGGTGAGGTGGGCAGGCGTCCCTGGCCCCGGCCCACGCCTGGCTCTGGGGGCTGTGGCCCAGCCCTGCCCGTTACCTGCTTCTTAGGCTGGACATTTTGCTGGGGTGGAGACTGGTGGGTCAGGCCCTGGAACTGTGACATCTGGGGGGAATGTATCATAAGCGGGGAGGGGGCTTCACGGAGATGACCTAGGAGAGGGGACAAGGAATGTGTTATGGAGCTGGCTTAGAGCTGCCGCCCCTGGGCCACTTGGGCCTTGAGAGAATTGTCGGGAAGGAAAAGATGGGCTGGGTGAAGAACCTGCATGTGGCTGCCCAGGCCCAGGGGCAAGGGTCCATCAGCCCAGCTCAGAAAGAGTGAAGACCCATGCAAATGACTGGGACTGGTGAGGACATGACCCCTCTCCCAAAAAGCTGAGTGCCCCGTGTCCCCCTGCACATGGGACCTAAGTCATATTCTTAAACTCAGTGTGCAGCAGGGCTTTCTGTAGCCCTATGGCACCAGACCTGGTGTTTAAACCTCCTGTGTGCATCAGAATCACCCGGGACACTGGAAAACTCAGACCCTGACACATGTGGGCTTAGCAGTGCCTAGGCCCTAACACTTTGTAACCCCACAGAGTTCAGCCTGGGTTCCCACCAACTAGCCTGGCCCACCTGGATGATTACAGGGGATGAAGAACCCAGTCTTGGGGGTGTGGAACCTCAGGACCCTCCCCATGGTCCTATTTCCCCACTCAGCCTGCATGCCCCACAGAAGGGGGAAGCCTGGAACTGGACTCTAACTGGGCCAAGTGGGGAGCAGGCAAAACAGGGCTTGGAGCTGTCTCTTTTAGGAAATGGGCCAGCCTGCCACCTGCATCCAACCCAAGGCTGGGAGGGATCCAGCAGACACAAGGACTACTGGGCCCTGAATCACAGTGAGCCAGCACCTCAGGACTGTGAAATGGAGGAGCCGAGTCCTGCCCATCCAACAAGTGGCCTCCCTCTGCTGGAATCCCTGCAGGCGAGGAGCTTCACCGCCCCTTGACTAGTTCTAGCTTAGGATAAGCCACAATGTCCACAGAGAAGGTTGCCTCTCTGCAAAGCTGCTCCCAGCCTGGCCTTACACCCATCTCCTTCCACTGTCTGCCAGCACAAATACCCTTGGGATTTCCATGAGCCCTGCTGGCTGAAGGCACCTATTTTCGTAGGCCTGGAGCAGACCACAGTGCCCCAGGTGTGGTGGACCCTCCAGCCTCTCTAGAGCCAGGACCCACTTCTAATGCCAGAAGATATCTTGGAGCCTGCTGGAGCCCACATGGTGTCCAGGCCCACCCTGTCCTTGTGGCCCCCTGATCTGTGTGGCTGGTTTTGCTGACCTTGACGTCTCCTCCAATTCTAGCACAACAGAACCACTCTGGGCACTGCCATCCCCATGCACTGCTGGAGGGCCCCAGGCTCAGCCTGCCAGGGATCGACAGACATTTGACTGCAGCAGCTTCCCACCCATCTAGGAAAGCGCCTTCGGTAGCACCTGTTGAGACTGATCTGGGCAACAGTAGGCTTTGGAGGCTGTGGTTTATAAAAACCACCTGCCTGCTGGTGAGTTCAGAGGGTGGCTCAGGGATGGCTCCTGAAAGCTGGCTATGGGCCGAAGGATGCCTGTTGAGTCTCTTTGGGAGTCTAAAAACTTGACTTTTGGCCCGAAGGCCCAAGCAGGATCCCAACCCACATTGGTCTTGATGCTCCATTCTAGCCTGCTGGGGCTTGTGTCGGGGCCGGGGCCTAAAGTAGAACTGGCTGGAGGAGACCTGCCTCAGTCCCTGTAGGCGCATGGTGCATCCTAAGCCCGGCTCTTCTAAATGCCTTGCATCTCCTGTTCATCACCCCCAACAGGAGATTGGCCCTGCTTTGTGTGAGAACAGGCACAGACAGCAGGCCCAACACCAGGATTTCCCAGGGAGGACAGACAGCTGTTCTTGGCTCAGGGCAAGCAGCAATCCACTTGGCACCAGGCAGCATTTTTTTTTTTTTTTTGAGACAGGAGTCTCATTCTGTCACCCAGGCTGGAGTGCAGTGGCACGATCTCGGCTCACTGCAACCTCTAACGCCCAAGCGATTCTCCTACCTCACCTATAGCTGGGACTACAGGTGCCTGCCACCGTGCCCAGCTAATGTTTGTATTTTTAGTAGAGACAGGGTTCCACCATCTTGGTCAGGCTGGTCATAAACTCCTGACCTTGTAATCTACCTGCCTCGGCCTCCCAAAGTACTGGGATTCTGGGCATGAGCCACCATGCCCAGCCTGTACCCATCGCACCTGGTACGCCTAAGACAGATGGCACATCTACATTGCTGAGGCCAGGACCCTCCAGCACCACATCAGGAGGCACTAACCAGAATGTTCCCCTGCCGGAGCCAGCCAGAACATTTTGGTTACTGACATTTAAACAAGTACTCAGGAAAGACGAGAGGGCGCGGCTTGGCCAATGCTGTTGATGAGAAAACGGTGGCCTGGACTGGGCTGGAGGCTGGGAGCAGGCGATAAGGTCAGCTCCCAGGCAGGCTCTGAGCTCCCCATCATGGTTCTGGCTCCCCCTGAACCTTATTCCTCACCCGGCTTTCTATGTTGGCTGCTGCCTATCTGTAATCATCGCCTCCTGGAAGCATACCGTGACCCCCAGAGGTGGATCAGGTGCCTTGCCTTGGCTCCTAGCTTCCCCACCTAGTAAGGAGTCACCTAGCACTGTCATGCTCCTGACTGTAAGAGAGGGGCAAGAGGGGCCTGCTTCTGGGTCATCTCAGCTCACAAGCAAGACAGACACCTGATAAACACACTGCAGGAAGCACCAATGACCCTTCCAGGTCCCCCTCCAACCAGCTAGAGCCTTTGAGGCTCAGCTCTGAACCTACTGCAGCCAAGCATGAGTTAACTCTTCCAGCTCCCTGAGGACAAAACTACAGGCCCAGCATCAGCCTCCCTAGAGACCATGGGTGCAGGCTACTTACCAGTTGAATAGGGGTCTGACTTGTGGTGTCGGGGTGAGTGATGGTGCTGCTGGATGACTTGCTGAGGCTTGGCAGGCTGTGGCGGGGGCGGCTGCTGGCCCGGTGGAGGGTGTGGGGGCTGCTGGCCCTGGGGTGGGGGGGGCTGTTGGATGTGGGTGGAGAACTGCATGGGCTGCAAGTGCACGGGCCGTGGAGGGGGCTGATGCTGCTGTTGGGGTGGGGGCTGGGGCTGGGGTGGGGGTGGTGGTGGTGGCTGCTGCTGCTGTAGCTGCTGCTGCACAGAGGGGTGTGGTGGGGGAGGCAGGGGGGGTGGGGGCTGGGACTGCACCTTCACGGAAGGGAGTAGTGGCGTAGGGGGCTGCACCTTCTGCAGCTGCTGCAGGTACAGCTGCATCTGCATGGAGGTGAGAGGTGGGGCAGGTGGCTCTTCATCCTCCAGCAGCACTTGTGGGGGCTGGGCCATAGGGGGCTGTGGAAGCAGAGGTGGTTGGGTCAAGGCTGGTGACACGGCTGGAGGCCGGGCGGGCTTAGGAGGCAGGGCAGCAGCTCGGTTGCTGGGCCGTGATGGCTGCTGGGGCAGTGCATTGTGCAAAGCTGGAAGGACACAAAACCAAGGCAGTGAGGCCTGAGCACCTGTGACCCTAGCCTGGCCTTTCTGCTCCATCCTGACCTCATCTGGACTCCAGTGGCCTCCTACTGGCCTCCCTCTAAGTGGCACTCCCTCCCCAACGACTGGCCTCCCACAAACTCCAGAACAGAAGCAGATTTTGGAGAGGGTTCTAGGGCAGTGTCATCCTGCCCTATGCTCTGTGCCACAGCTCCTGCTCTCAGTGCTCACAATGGCCCTTCAGGCCTCAGTGCAGAGCTCCGTCACTCACTTGCCCAGCTGTTCCCCAGGCCCTAGGAAGGTGGCCCTGTCCCCAAATCGCCCAGGTGCATGCTGTCCAGGCTCCATGGGAGGAATCCCATCAGCATGACTATGCCCCAACCCCTGATGAGAAAAGCTGCAGAGGGGTCCTAGCTTTTCTCATCTAACAGATGCCTGGCCCAGCAGAACTGAGTCAAAATCTTCTAGATTGTTATGCAAATGATCTCAGGTGTTTAAAACAAAAACAAAAATCTTCTGAAGCAACATGTTAATAACTCCATGCAGGACCTGTCTTAAGGTATCTCCTTTAACTTCCAAGATGGCCCTGAGAAGCTGTGGACCTGCCTGCTAGAAACTAGAGCAGCTGAGGCTAAGAGGCTGCCTAGCCACAGTGCTCAGGTATCACATGGGAGAACCTAGGTGGAAAAGGGTCTCAGCCCACACTAAGGCAGGCCATGGCTCACCTGGAGGAGAGACCACTGCGTGCTGGTTGAGATGGGGTGGAGTGCTGTGCTCAGGCGGCTGGGGCAGGTGAGGGGGCATCTCAGGCTGCGGCAGGTGCAGGATGGGCTGGGTGAAGTGGCCGATGGGGTCAAAGACGCTGCCTGGGAGCTGGGGCTCCAGGACGGGCACCTGGGCGGCGATAAAGGGTGGGGGCGAGGACTTCATCGCCGGGGCTGCCTGCTGCGGCATGGAGGGTGGGGGAGGCGGGGGTGGCGGCTGCTGTTGCTGCTGCGCAGGTGGAGGCGGTGGGGGTTGCTGGGGAGGTGGGGGCGGCTGCTGGGGCACAGGAGCCGGGGCCTGCTGCATCTGCTGATGGTGGTGGTGATGGTGCTGCAGACAGAGAGACAGACAGGCTGACGTCAGCCAGGCAGAATCGGCCAAGGCCAGACCCAATGTCCCACCTAATGGAGGATGCCCCTGAGCCCATGTACCTTCTTCTGCTCCCTCCCGGGGTGCCCCTTCTTTTTTGACTTCGGAGCCATTTCTGCAGAGGAAAAGAGAAGGTAGTGAGGCTCTAGGGGAGAAGATGAGTGAGCTGGCCTTGGATAGAGAAAGAGGAGAAAACAGGGCATGTTCAGAAGGACCGGTGACCCTGGGAGAGGGCAGCTGGGTTTGATACAGGATGAGTTGGTCATTAAAGGGAGAGACATGCGAGGCATCACCTACCAACTTGCCTGCTGCTTTTCCCAGTAGGGACCGTGCCTGAAAAAGCCTCCCCTGCCAAGCTTCAGACCACCACAGCCACACGGGAAGTTGAGACCTCCTTGCCCAATGCCTCCCCCTATCCACAGGCCAGTCACTCACTATAGTGACAGAGTGCATGGCCTGGACTGCAACCTGCTGTTTTCGAACAACCTATGATGGCTGCAATGATCACATTCAGCTGACAGTTGAGAAAAGTGGGGCTCTGAGAAGGGAGGGGACTTACTATGGTCACATGGCTAAAAAGAAGCTACTCAGGGACCTCCAACTGCATGGCCCTTGAGGCCCACTCCTTTCCATTCTCCAGGGGAAGCAGAGAAGCTCAGCTGGGGCTGAGAGAGGCACAGCACGGTGAAAAACTTATCAGCAAGGGAAAACGCAGAGGGCCCAGTCCTGGGAGGAAAAAAAAAGGAGCAGGCTGCTCCCCTTGGAACAACTAGCAACTACAGGGGTAGACGGACCTTAGAAATTCCTGCCTTGGGACACAGTCACTGTGCTGCAGACAGAAGGCAGCATGCACCCTTGCTCCTGTGGGCCAATGGCTCAGCACCACAGCGGGGTGGATAGGTTTTAGGGTGTGTCTGCTCCTTCGAGGTGTACTCGAGAGCCAGCACACCCACCTCTGTTCCCACCCTGAGATTTACACCAAGGGACTTTTGCCAGCTGGACGTCCCCTCGCCAAACACGAATGGTGTACAAGCCCCAGATGACGATGTGAGCCCTGGCCAGTGCTCACAGGTTGGCAGGTCACACAGTCGCCAGCCACTGAATGGGAGGCGGGGCCCAAGGTATGGCGACTTTTGGATTCCTGTCTCTGAGAAGCACCTCATGCACTGCCTGGCATCACCTGAGCTCCTTGCCAGGGTGCTGCCTCTGTTGCTTGTGTTGGAGGACACATGCTTTGCCCAAACTGAGGGTCCTTCCACTTGGACATGCTTCATGGAGGGCCACACTAAGCTTCTGTGAGGCATGTGGCCCTCAGTGCAGCATGCCACCAAAAGGGATGGGGAAGGACTTTGTGCCCTGTTAAGAGCTCACCATTCCACGTGAGACAAGACACAGACACAGACCTCAGCAGCTACAGACACACGTCCCTGTACAAATGGCCAGGGGTTGCAACTGGGGACACTGGGGCCCCGCCTCAAACCTTCATATGGGACTCGGGACGCGCTGGGTCATAGTATGATCTCGTGAGAGGGATACTGTTGTGGGTGAGACATGCCAGAAGGGACAGCTCGGGTAGATTTGCAGGGTCAGGGCAATAGGGCATCTGACTGCTGTAGTGCAGGGGGAGGAGCACGGGCTGCAGAGGTTGGCGGCCCCAAGAACAGGGGAACCCTGCACACTAGGGAAGTGGGAAGAAAAGACCAGGGCTTCTCTCCCAGCACTAATGCCAGCACAAGGAGGTGATGGAGCCATGGTGTCTGGGGGCATGCCTTGGAGAGGATCTGGGGCAGAAAGGGCAAGTCAGGGGGAAGAGGCAGGGCCACCCTGTGAAGTCTGACTAGGAGAAGCCTCAGGGATGTGCTCAAATGCAGAGCTGAGGGAGAAAGTGTGTGTGGAGGGGAAGGACAGGCTGGGGCTTGCCTGCTGTCTTGTGGCCTTGGAAGGAAACTTGTTTTTTCTGTTGTAAAAGAGGGATGGTCACTCTAATCCCTCACAGTCTTCCTGCAGGCTGTGAGCAGAGGCCCACAGGAGATGTAGGGACAAAGTGCAGCAGGGCCTGTGGGGGGGTTCCAGGGGCATGTCAGCTGCCTTTGAAAGGCCACAGGGAGTATCCTGGGGACTTATCTCCAGGGCTCCTTGCAAGTGCGGGGGGCCCCCAGGCTGGGCCTAGAGAGTTGGGGAGAGAAGGCGGGAGGCACACGGTAGACCCCAGGACCAGATGACTAAAGGGGCTGCTGGTAGAGGTAGCCCCATCTGGCCCACGTGGTCTGACCTTTGTCAGTTACCAGTAAAAGACAAGACAGGAAGTGCACAGCTTCACAACACACCAGCCCAAGACACCCCCACACAAAACTCTCTAGAAAGGGTTACATGAAGATGGCCTCAAGTACGGTGTGATCTTTATTCCATGACAATCTTCAACTCAACACAAATTTCATCTTTACATAGGATGGTAATTGTACAAAGAAATAAAATGTTTTTGTAAAATCCGATTGAAACACTGATTCCGCCCACCCCCCAGACCCACTCCAGTGAAGGAGACAGGATGGAGAGTAAGGTCAGGGCAGAGGAGAGGAGTCTCCGCCTGCACTGAGCAGCTACCTCCCGCCCCTCCTCAGGACCCACGGCCAGCTGGTGCGTCGAGGCCTGGCTGGCACTTCCTGCACAGGAGGCTGCCAACAAGGAGAAGTGAGTGGGCACTGTTCTCTCTGGCTCTGTTCCTGGGGCACCAAGCAAAGGTGACAGCTTGTCTAATGAGCTTTCAAGTTCAACGAGCCCTGAGCGTTCTCTGCCAGATGGAAGCCCCATAGGCAAGAAGGGCAGGGACCCTGGAGGAGAACTGGCCTGTGGCTATGGCCCATGTGCACACACATGCAAGTTGTGTATGTTGGGGTGTGTGTGTGTGTGTGTGTGTGTGTGTGTGTGGGTGGTGGCAGCAAGGGCAGCACACAGGCCCTACATTGGGAATCCAGGCTGCCAATTGGTCCAAGAAAGCAGAATCTTCCCAGAAAGACAATGCCAGCAGCTCCCCAACTGTCCTATGGGAATCTCTGGGCATGAAGGTTCTCCTGCCTGCTCCTGTCCCAGCCAGGCTGGGCTGCAATGGAAACACATCAGGCACAGGCCAAAGGGCAGCTCAGAATAGTTGGTTTGGCAAACAGAGCTTGACTGGAAGCTGGATGCCCAGAGAGGATCAAAAGAAGTCCAGGAACTCCTGAGCATCAACGCAGGGCCCTGGGAGGCTCCAGTGAGGTCAAGGCTAGCTCCTGCTTCCACGGCAAATCTGGGGCAGTTGCAGCTGCTGAAGCCCAAGGAGCTGGGGAGAGCTGCCAGGGCTCCTAGGCGGGTGGGGAGCCGGCACCTGAGGGCCTGCCCATGGCAACCAGCCCACTTCTAGTTCCAGGAGAAGGCAGGCCTTTAAGAAGCACCCACAAACTACACTTTTAAAAAGGAGAAAAAATGAAAAGCCCCTGAAACGCAGATGCAGTTCCTTAAGGGACTTTTCACGTCAGGCAGTTTTCTGCTGAGATGCTAGATTTGTGACCAAAAAAGGGCCGGTATTTATTTTTAGAGCGAAAAAGCCTATTCAGTGCCTCTGGGAGTGCTTGGATGATGTGGCCACCCTCGCCTGCCCCAACCCCAGGGACTGTCGTCATTCTAAGGGACTGAAGACCAGGAAAATGTTCACACTGCTAACACCGATCAGAGGTGTCCACAGGGCAGTCCTAGTCCACGAGCCCAGATCCGCCCCCTCTAAAGGAGGAAGGTGAGGTGGGGTGGCGGGGGATAGTGGGCCCAAGGCCTATCACCAGTGCCTGCCTGGCAGGTCCTGCACACTGCAGCCTGGTTCCAGGAGGGACTTTCCCTATGTGACTTGAGAATAGGGAGGCTAAAGAAACTGGTGAAATGCCCATCAGGCAACTTAAGCCTTTGGAAATACACGGGAACAGTGGAGACGGAGGAGGAAAGACTCCAAAAGGCTGAGAGTCAGCTGTGGCTCAAGCCTCACAGGGTATCAGTGAGAAGCATGCTGTGGGAAGAGCCCCACTGAGCCTTTCAGGGTCTCGAGGCCTTGCCTCTAAAGCTCCCCACTCCTTATCTGGGACAGCTCTAGAGGTCAGTGTTCTTCCTTACACTGTACAAGAGTTCTCCTGGGCTAATGTCACTGGGAGGTTCAGGAGGGAAGCAGTTAGGGTTCAAAGTCCCAGAAAAAGAGGGATGGGACAAAGAGAGAAAACATACTTGGGGTTTGGCTTTGCACACAGAGCAGCACCACATGAACACGTGTGGGGGATTGTCATCACCCTCCAGGAGATGCCACCCACCCAGAAGACCCCAGATGACCAGGGAGGCTGGGCAGGACAGCCAGGCAGTCTTTACACAGGGAGCTCGGGCAGCTGGCCAGGCAGGCAGCCTTCCCGAAGGCGGGACTAGGCGTGTACTGCTGGACATGACTAATCCACCCCGGGGGACAGGCCCAGGGCTCTGAGGAATTCCATAACTTGATGGAGTCCTGTCCCTTTCACGGAAGAAAATGGACTTAAGCTATAGCTTGCTGGGAAGGAATCTGGAACTGAAGACCGTTTTATTAAGAGTCCGTGTCCAATGATTAGGCAGGACCTACGTAGAGGGAGAGAGAAACCAGTGTGAGAGAAATGGTGTGGAATGTACCGTTTAAGTCACAAGAACAGAAGAACTGCAGACCGAGCCAGCGTCCTGCGCCCTGGTGGCTGATGGGCACAAGAACGGCACTGGAGACTGGAGCCCTGCCCACTGCCTGGCTAATCTAGGATAGGGACAGACCCACCTCCCCCTTCGAAAGGCCACATAGTCAGTACGTGTGGATGCCTTTGAAATAGACCCAGCCTTCTAAGCTTCTATAGAGTGACCTTGGCTCCCACTGACGAGCTCCACGTGTGCCCTGAATGAGCACACACTGGCATTTCCTTTACTGTTCCTCAAGTGGCTTCTTTGGAACTTGAGTGGTGCCCCTGCCCTGTCCCCCCAGCCAGGTATGGCAAGCCCACCAGGCCCCTGCTGACTCTGAGCTCATTTCGCCTAGGGGCTTTGCACTGTCTAGTCTCAGGGATTCGATGTCAGCCCTTCCTCCTAGGTTCCTAAGAAAAGAGGTACCAGAGTGCAGAACTCCCAGTGGAGGAGAAGGAACAAACTGCCTCATCTCTGCGTTCCTTCAGATCGCCCAAACAAAAAGCTCAAACTCTAAAAAGCACAACCTATTATATACACTGTTGAGGAGGAGGAAAAAAATAAAAAGAAACAGGCCAAGGAATAGAGTCTTGTCCTTTCTTTCCTTTTCCGGGGCATCCAGCATGGCTCCCTGGATCAGGGAGGGGCGCTGGGCTTGTTCCCACCCACGCAACAGAGCGGATGCCTCTGCTGGAGTCACGGATGCAAGTGACGCGCTACGCCCTGGCCCCTGAGTGCGGGCATGGGAAAAACCCGCCCACTGGCGGCCTCTCACTCCGGGCCACATTCCACAAGGCTCGCCCTCACCCGCCCGTGAAGCCCCGGAATCCCTCCAGCTGTGAATGCTGAGTGTGTGCGGGGGGTGGGTGACACCTGGCTGAGCAGACAGACCAGCTACTACCCCACCTTCAAGTCTTTTCATACTCCCCCACCTCCAGGGTCCTCACCCTTCCTCAAGGAAAGTGCCACACTCTGGGGCAGGCAAGCAGCAGGCCTGGAGATATGACTAAGTCCCTCAAAGACTCTGGGGTTCAGGAAGCTGAGGCTGGTTGTGTGGTAAGAACGCCCCATGGCCTCTGTCTGCACTTCTCAGCTCAAATCTTTCCAAAACATCAAGCATTCCTTTTTCCCCTGGAGCAATTAAGAAACACCCACAAGTTCCAATCCTGGGAAAAGAAAGCCAGGAGACTAAAATAGCTGGACTGTGCTCTCGCTCCAACTAGACGACCAGACCAAAGCCCAGGAGGACCTCTCACACCTCCGTGAGACCCTGTCTAGCCCATGTAGCTGAGGTTAAGGGAGTATTCCTAAGAGGGACATAAGCTGTGGATCCACCTCTGCCCACAAAGACCTGTGCATGACACTTGGGAAGAGCCAGATATCAGCAATGTGACAAGTGAAAGCTAGAAGATTGCTAGCACATGCCCTGCCCCATGTGCTGGGCAGACCCAACCTCGGTACTGATGAAAGCAAAGCCACAGTGCTGTCCACGGCCCACCTGGGGCAGTGTCCTCCTCCAGCCTGCCCCACCTAAGTCTGCAGATGCCCTAGAAATAGTGGGTGGCATTTGTACCCTACCCCTGCCTGTCTCAATACAGAACCCTCAAGCAGCTCCAGGCTTTAGCTGGAATCACAGCTCAATGAAAGACCACAGCCCGAGCAATGTGGGAGTTCAGAGGAAGTGGTGGGGCTTGTCCACTGCACTGCATGCTGCCGGGGCAGAGGTGGGGAATACATGGTGGCCTGGGACCCAGCTGGGAAAGCAGCACCCGCCCCTGCCATCCTCTTCCTGCCTGTGTTCCATGGCTCCATGAACTGTAGCCTGGCCCCAGAGGACTGCCCCACGCCTGCGTTGGTCCACAGCATCCTGGTCTATGGATAGCTGCCAGGAGGGGTATCTATGTATTGCACCCCCCAGCCTCAATCTAGTGCCTCTGTTCGGTTTCTTTTGGTGATTCATGTCTCAGGGCCTAACCCCATAGTAAGTGACAAAAATAGGCCCTTTCAGGAATTTCGGCTCTAATCCAAATGGAAACACAAGAACAAGGAGGGGAAGGGGGCAAAACAATTAGGACCCAGGAGACCAAAGGGAAATACCTTCAATGTGCCCCCACTCTGCTCCACTCCCTCAAGGCAGAGCTGCCTGTAACTGGCCACAGACATCAAGGCTGCCCAGCTTCCTGGACCCAGGAGAGCAGCTGCTGCAGGATCTACGCCCCCTCTGCCCTCTGCCCACAGAGTATAGTCCTGTGTGGGACAGGGCAGCAGAAGGCTGCGTTCACTGGTGCCAAGGCGTGGGTTCCCACTTTGGGATCTGCCACACGAAACCCTTGCAGTAGCCCCTCCTGAGAGCAGAATAACCCTGCCAGCCCATGACAGAGCTCACTCAGTGCACACAGAAGGCAAAGGAAAGCCCCTGCTGGCCAGGACTGCCAAGACAAAAGGGAACCAGGCAAAACCCAAGGTGGGGAGGGCGCCTGGGAAGGGGAAGGCCAGAGCCCAGGCAGCTGCGAGAGCAGCCAGGGCTGGACCGCCAGAGCCTGGGAGCCTGGGAGCCAGAGGCTCTGAGACTGTAAATCTTGCCCTCCTTCCCGCCAGGACAGCTGTTCCCAGGACTCTCAGATTACTTGTTGCACAATCTTTCCACTTTTTTTGAAAGTGGGGGAGTGAAAAAATAATAATCTTGGCAGTGGCAGGAGGGGTGTGGGGCACTCACTCAGTAAGCCAGGAGCGCTCCCAACTCCTCTCCCAAAGCAGAGGAGTCCAGAAGAGGGTGCAGAGGCCAAGGGCAAAGGCCATGATCACAGACTCTGAAAATCAGGATGTGATGTCCACAGCCCCCTAAAGCGTCTTGTCTTGTGAGGGCTAAAGCAGCAACCCCACCACGGCCACGCCACGTCATTTTAGTAATCAGGTCCCCTGCCAATTTCAGCATCTGGGGTTTCCGCTTGGTCACTCAGATCCTTAGACGAAAAGGCAACAAAAGCCCTGGTGGCAGCAGTTGGCTAGAAAAGAGGAGGTGCAAAAACCCAGAGGAGGGCAAGCTGGAGGCTCGGCTGGCACCAAAAGTGAAAAGTCAGCAGCCACCAGGAATGCTAATTGGATCCAAGAATACAGCCATTCACCCCACTCATCCCGCTGCGAGTGGAGGCCCTAGCATGGGGTGGCAGGGCCAGCCCTTTCTGGGCAGCCAGAGGGTGCAGCGCCTCCTGCTGGCTGATGGATTACAAAAGCAGTGTGGGGAAGAGTGCTGGTTACAGATCAAAGCGTAAAAAATGGCGACAGGGAAGGCCAGGAGGACAGCGAGCTGCCCAGGGCATCCTCCACACAGTTGTGCTAGAAAATGTGGGCATGTGGAGTCCTGAAGGGTCCTTCAGCCCACTTCAAGGCAAGTTTCCTCACTCATTGGGAAGCAGAGGGTACCAGGGGAAGAACAATACTGACAGGGACCGAGGTGCCACCTGCCCCCGCCCTATCTGTGCACACACACCTCAGAGCAACATGGCTCTCCCCAGCTGCTATGAAGGATCCCCAATCTCCCTTGGCACGATCAAGTTATTTACATGCACGGATTACTGAGGGTTAGCATTTATTTCTAGTTAGAATAAAATTCCAGGGGTGGTAAGGTCTATGAGAGAACACACAGGAGTCTACTGCCAAAACACAGGTTCCCACTGTGGATCCTCACTCCCCAGCCTGCCTGAGACCCTAGGGCCAGCTCTCAGGTGGTCTGCAGCACGATGGCTCACTGATGCAGCTGCATCAGCCTAGCGGCAACCTAGACACAGAATGTTAGCACTGTCTCTGAGCAGGGGCTGGGCACCAGGCCTCCTGGGCACCATGGCTTCCTCCTCCCTATCCTCTCCTCTGGGCCAGCCTGAGCATCTTTGGCCCTGAGAATAATGAGGAAAACGCATACTTAGAGGACAGCAGCCCCCTCCCCACCCTCGCCAACACCCAGCATTGCTATCCACCTCTACCTTCCACTGAGGCTGCTGCTCCAAAGGTGGGCTCTAATGGGGAGCCCAGGGACAGATGTGCAGGCCAATGGGGCATGAAAAGAAGGGACTGTTAGTTAGAACTGCGGGTGGGACACACAGGTCCAGGTGTGCGTGGAGTTAGGGCAGATTCAGGAGCAGCCAACAACGCAATGAGCACACTCTGGGCAGGAGCAGGCAATGGCTGGGGCCCAGGTGATGGCACAGCCAGCTGCAGTCTGCTCTACATCCACCAGAAACTAGCGAAGCATCTTCCTGAAACAGCCACACTGTATGTGACTGTGATGTGGGGAAGGCCCTGGGGACATGGAGTCTCCTCTGGGGCAGAAAGCTGGGTGCAGTCATATCAAGGTCCACAGCATCCCCTGGGCCCCCACGCCCACAGTCCTCACAACCCAGCCTCCCCACCCACCACCCAGAGCTCCGCAGTGTCAACGCCCTTGGCCATTTGTCCTCCATGCCCAACCCCTGGCAGGGACAGCATGAGAGCCATGCCGAGAGAATGGACACTGCTGCAGAGTGCAGGGTTATCCTCAGCCCCAGGGAGACAGTTAACACAGACACAGGCAGACAGAGGACCTAGCAAGTTCTGGGAATGCTGCTGTCCCTAGGCTCTAGCATCCTGGACACAGGACTGAGCTGCTATCGGGCACAGGTGGGAGGAGTCTGATAAGACACAAGTCACCTAACCTGTTTCGGAGTCTTCGCTGTCAGAGGAGCTGGACTCACTGGAGCTCTCCGACTCTGAGGATGAGAAGCCCTTCATCTTGGAGGAGCCGGCAATCACATCAACTTTCTCAGCTGCAACCCAAGCAATGGGAGCTGGTTAGGCAGGGCCCCGGCCCAGGAGGTCGTTCTTAGCCATGGGCACACCCCATCCATCTAGAGGAAGAACCAGCGAGGAGCCTGAGCACTGTGGGCCCAGGGGCTGCTCCTAACTGCCAGCTGCCACTCCCAGAACCCACATGGACCCACAGTTCCCATGGGTAGACTGCTTACATTGGAATTACAACGTTCCTGCAATCTCTCAAAGTCCCCTTTGGAGGGTTTATCAAGAATTCAAGAGACCAAGCAGAGGGATAATTTCCTAACACAAAGTACTGCTGGACATGAGGCTTGGATTCTCTCACTTTCCGGGTAGAGGAAGAAGAGGACCCAAAAGGAACATGCTGCCCAGAGGTAATGCAAGGCAGGGAGAGGCCTGGGGGTCTCCCAGCACAGCTGTTCAGATGCACGCTGGAAGTCTTCATGTGGTGTGCTCCAGGAAGGGCCCAAGGACACCAAAGAGCCAGTATGGGCTCGGGACAAAGACTGTGTGCAATGCCAACACCACAGTCCTCAGAGGTAAGTTGTGGGCCAAAATGAGCTGTGACACAAAAGAGCTGCTTGGAAGAGTCCAGAGAGAATGTCATACTGAATTGTCCCTCTTACAAAGACACAGGCTGGCTCAGTGCTGCATTAATGCATCAGTACGAAGGTCCTGCTGGGACCCTGCAGACCTGCCTTTCCTCCTTCGCCCAAGAGGCCAGAGGAAGACTCAGCAGCAGGCAATCAAGGTTGAAAGCAGCTGTGGCTTAGAACAAGGTGCAGAGGGGCCCCAGATACATCCAGCCAGAGATCTACAAAAACACTGACAGCAGCCTAGGGGCGAGTATGATGTCACAACCTTCCAGAGGTTTCTGTGTCAAGAACAGAAATGTTGTAATTGGAAAAAGGCACAGAGAGAATGGACTGAGTAAGGAAGGGGAAGTGACACTTGGGGTTGACAGAAAAACCCCCATCCCCAGAGGGCTCAAACACACCTTGAGGTTTCCGTTTCTTCCGCAAACAGGAGGTGACATAGCGCTCCAGCTCACGCAGTGTGGATGGCTTCAAGGTCTCAAAGTCAATCTCGATCTCATCAGGGTTGGAGTTCTTCAGCGAGGGCTCCCGTGACTGGATGATGTGCACCACTCGGCCCAGCTTCTCTCCGGGGAGCTTGTTGATGTCCAGGCTGAGCTGCCGCTTCTCCTCATAGGACATAGGCTTGCACTTGTCCTCTTCCTCTGACTCATATGTGGGAGGGGGCTTGCTCTTCATGGGTGCTGGCTCCTTCTTGCTACGAAGGGACGATGCAGACACCATCAAGAACAGGCTCCCTGAGGAAGCCAGGAACTCATTCCTCCACATGTATGCTGGGGAGAAGGGGTGCAGGGTGTGTCCTTCCCATACCCCTCACCTACTGGCCTTCATAGGAAATGAGGCGTGGGCAACCCAATCTCTGGGAACACCCAGTGTGGAGACTGAAAACAAACTGTGGCTCAAGGCTGCCTGAGTTGCAGTGGTGTTACAGCCCTATCCTTGCCGCCTATCCTTCCCTGACCAAATGTGGTGAGCCCCAAAGGCTCACCCCACAGAAAAGGGCAGAGGCAGTGCAGCAAAAGTCCTGCATGCAAGTGGCCACCAGCCCACCCTTGGGGAGCCACAGCTGCAGGGGCCCTTCTCACCCACTGAGGACAGGGAGGGGCAGGGGCCCACATGGTGTCTCAAAAGGAGACGGTGGAAGGAGGATCCTCACCCAGGGCAAACTCAGGGGACACAGACCTCGCACTGCTGTTGCTGCTATTATTTTTCTTTGTCTTTTTGGGAGGAGGTTCCTTGGCTTTACTCTTTTTATTCTCTTCTACTTCCTCTTTCTTTTTGTGCTTTTCTTTTTTCTTTTCCTTCTTGTCTTTCTCCTTTTTCTTTGGTTTGTTCTGCTGGGGCTGAGAGAGGGCTGCAAGCTGCTCGTGCACGGCTTTGAGCTGTGGACCAGACAAGCAAGACACACACCCAGGGCTGAGATGGTCTTCCCATCACCCAAGACCCAGGCGTCTGCTCCAAAAAACATGACAGCATGCGCCTGAAGCATCAGGGTGTGGGCATAGGAGAGGTAGAGGGAGAGATGGCCCCAGCTGTGGGCCTTTCATGTTAACCAGATTCCTAACATGCCTATGCCCACCCATTCCCTCAACTCCAAAGATTGCCTGTGTTCTCCTCACCAGAGGAGCCCATCAAGCCAACAGACCCCATCCTGATCCCAGGAGAAGGGCCCTTAAGAGGCTCAAGAAGAGCATACATGTCAGGCACAAAGGACCTGATGACTGGCTGCAGGGAGAGGAGCAACCAGGTAGGGCTGGGAGAAATGAACATCCTGGTTCAACCTCCTCCTTCCTGACACTGACAGGATCAAGAAGCCTCCTCTCCACCCAGAAAATGGCCATGTCCCTCCCCATCCCCAACTGCAAGCTCAACACATACACCATACATACGTGTATGATCAACATGCACTTGACCTAGCAGAGAGGTAAAGGCCACAGGTGATCCAGTGGGAATTCTGCTCCCTTGGGAACTCAGAGCCAAGAACATCTCTTAGAAACTTCTGGGGAGGCCACCCTGGTCCATGGACTCTGGGGATTGGGAATGGAGCCACCAACACCCTTACCTGCTCCTGGAGCTCAGCCAGCCGCTGAGCTCGCTCCTCCTCAGAGTCATCAGTCGAACTGTCACTGTCTGAGGAGCTATCGCTGCTGCTGTCGCTGGATGATGGTGGGGCCACAACCTTGGTGGGAGGGGGCACTGCCGGGGATGACACAGCCACCACTGGCTCCTCAGGCTCATCTGGCATCTTGGCAAAACGCATTTCAAACACGTCCTGGTAAGGAAAAGCCATGTCATAATGAGGGCTGCTGGGTACCCAGGCCACAGCCTATTATCACCCTGGCCTCACTGACTGCTGGGGCCAACTCAACAGTAAGCAACAGAGGGCAAAAGAGGATGGTGGCCCTCTCTCTCTGCCACCAAGACAGGGGCAAGGGCCAGCTGAGGGCCTCTGACAACTCTTCCAACACTCCTCTCTCAAAGCTCACTTTGAAGAGCAAGGTGGTCCAGATGTAACTGGACACTCTCTCCCTGGGGGACACAGCCCAGGTAAGGATGTGACCCAGGCCAAGGCAGCCAGCCCACTGAAGTCTGGGGGTGCTTGACAGATGGCGCTGGGCCAAGGGTACCCACAGTCCCCAAAAGAATTAGCTGAGGATCCCGTCAGATGCACAGCTCACACAACAGCGGGGAGCAGGAGGAGTCTGTAGTTCAGGAGGGTGTTCCAGGCAGAGGGCACAGCAGGTGCAGAGGCCCTGGGTAGGAGTGTGCCTGCCACAAGTGCACCTCCTCCAAGAGGCCAGGCTCTGCTGTAGCAGACATGGGTCTAAGACAGTCTCCTCACACTCCTCAGATCGGCCTTGGAGCACTTAACCAAGCAGGGCTGTACGACTGGTGGAGGCATTTCCAGGGCACACAGGACAAGGTAAGAGAGAGGTCCAGGCAGCAGGTGTGGGGCACTGAGGATAGGCTATGAGAGGGAGCCACTATACGCAGGAGACCCTAAGACCTTTCAACCCTAAGATCCAGCAATCAGATGGAATCACAGGGGGTCACTGAGCTCAAGGAAGAGCAGCCATGCATGAACACTGGGGTCTGGCCACACATACTGCCAACCAGCTGGCAAATCCCTGCCCTACCCTGGGAGCACTGAGTGCAATCCAGTGATGGCTCAGGACAGAGGCAGAAGCACTGGGCTGGTTTCCCAGAAGGATTCTGGGAACTGCTTTAAACCAGGAATAAACTGATCAACGTGGAAAACACATGATGGCAAAGACCTTTCCCTAAATGTGTGTCAATGCTGGAGAGAGCATCACGGCTCTGGAATCCCCTCCTGATGGCTCAGGAAACACACCTTGAAGATGCCTGCTAAAGCAGGCATCCCATGTAACTGTGGTGTGAATTCCCTCCCCTTCAGGCCACCATCAATAAGACTTCCTTTAGCCAATAACTTTTTCTTTTTTCTTTTCTTTTTGAGATAGTCTCACTCTGTCACCCAGGCTGGAATGTAGTGGCGCAATCTCAGTTCACTGTAACCTCTGCCTCCCAAGTAGCTGGAATTATAGGGACACACCACCAAGCCCAGCTAATTTTTGTATTTAACAGAAAGGGGTCCTACCATGTTAGGCTAGGCTGGTCTTGAACTCCTGACTTCAAAAGGTCCCCACCTTTTGAAGGTGGCCTCCCAAAGTGTTGGGATTACCAGCACCGAGTCACCGCGTCCAACCCAGTAACTTTCTTTACTTTCTTCTACTTTTAATTTTTTTGAGATAGGGCCTTGCTCTGTCACCCAGGATGGAATGCAGTCCTCAATCATGGCTCACTACAGCCTCGTCCTCCTGGACGAGATCTTCCTGCCTCAGCCTCCTGAGTAACTGAGACCACCATGCCCAGCTAAATGTTTGTACAGACAGGATTTTGCCACATTGCCCAGGCTGGTTTCCAACTCCTGGGTTCAAGGGATCCTCCCACCTTGGCCTCCAAAAAGTGCTAGGATTACAGGCACGAGCCACACTGCACCCAGCAAAGAAGTAACTTCTTGAGCAGGTCTGACGTAAGGAAGATGATACACAAGAAGGATGACCAGAGACCATCACCAGCCTGAAAGAAGAGGGGCCCAGGCAGAAGTTAGGGGGCTTCACATCAGAGTGAAGGCCCCAGTAAGAGTGTAACATAGACCTCTAGCCCTGCAGCACCTGGCCATGTACCAAGTAAATAGTGCCCTGGATGTGGGTGGGCTCAGGTCCCAAATTGACTCCAAAGGACATCTGGGGCCACATGAGCTTCTGGAAGAGCCAAGCAGCAGCAAGCTGGTTAGAGAAGTGGGACTCAGAAGTGCCAGGATATCATGCTGAGAGAGACGATCAGCTCTCCTTCCCAGGACAGAGGGAGCACCCTCTACTGAGTGGTAGCTGCTTCAGAGAACTGATCTGTGAGCCTCGGCCAGCTTCAAGACATGAGGACATCCTCATTCCTCCCTGCCAGGTGATGACTGTTGTGTAAATGGTGGAGTAGAGGTGTGTGGTGTTCACTCTGAGGCCTCCTTCCATTCCCTGAGTGCTCATGGCCCTGGCTCTCCAAAGACCCCAAGAACAAAGAGCAAAGAATATAAGACATGAAGGCAGCTGGGATGAGAAACTAACATCGGCGGGGCTGGGAATTGCCAGCTTCTTGGCATGTCCAGTTGCATGACCCTGTCATCCTTCTGTCTCTTGGATGTGAGAACTCTGTTCTAGACTGAGTGGGGGGCATCCTGGGAAACCCACGAGCCACTGGGCCCAGGTCTGCTGTAGGAAAACCTTGCTGTGTGGCTGCAACAGTCAGATGATCCCAAGTACCAGCTTGATGGTAAACAGGAACGAGCTCCCTGTTCAAGGAGCTCTTAGTCTAGTGGGAAACAGAAAGGCAAATGAATGGACAGCATGGGGTCACTATGAGCTGGAAGTGTGCTGAGACCTGAGGATGAAAGAACACAGTTGGGGGTGCTGTGAGGCCAGCGAGAGGACAGTAACACAAGACTCAAGATGCACTGAGGGCAATCATCTCACAAGGGAGGCTGTGATGGTGAGGAGTAGTAGACACTAATAGTCACAAAGGAACATGGAGTGCAGGCATTCTGCTGTTGGCTTGACAGTGTCTTGAGACCCACGTGAGGCCAAGCCTCCTACCCGGCATCCCAGAACCTCCATTCCACTCCTCTAGAGGTCATGCTTCTCAGCTTCAGCATAGCCCACTAGTTTCAGACAAGTACCTTGGCTGTCAGGCTGTGGAATGTAGGTTTTCTTAAGGACTCCAGAATTTAGAGGCTGAGAGAGAAAACTGAAGTGGATCCTTTTCCAAGTAACTTTTAGGGACCCAGCCAAATTAAAAGACTCAACTAAGCAGGTCCCAACAGCTCCTGAAGAGGTGAGCAAGGGCTGGCTGGCGCTTTGTCCCTCCCCTTCCCTGATGGGGAATTTGTTCTACCCCATGCTGATGCAGAGAACTTAGAAATAAGTAAAACAAAGGCTGAAATGCCACAGACACAACTGCCCACTAGAAGAAAAGCCTGCCCTGAAACCCCTCCATATCAATTTTGTTGTTGAAGCAGAAACACCTCTACCAAGTGCTGGCACAGAGAGGTGCTACTCCCAACGACAGGCAAAGCAGGCTGAGGCAGAGGAAGTCCACCCACAGCACCCCCTACTCCTAGCCTGAACTGACCCCACCCCCTTGAGAGCAAAGCCTGTGTCTACTCCAGTCCAGCAACTGGAGTCCGTTATGTAGGAAGAAACTCTTCTGCTGCAGAGTCTCTGGGGTGTGGCAGACATCCTAGTGGCCTTGCTGTTGGTAAACTCCACGTTCAGGCAGGCTCATTCCCCTCCCAGAAGGAGAAAAATGCAAAAAACACTTGAAACCCCAAAATCTTTGTTGGAGAAAATTGTGAAAAGGAGGTGGCTCCATGGTGTCAGGAGAGGAAAAGGGAAAAGGGATAAAAATAAGGAAGGAAGAACTCTAAACGTATCAGAGGGTGCTTTCTCCTTCTCTTTGTAAACTAGCTCAAAAAAGTCACCTTTGGTACTGAGAGAGAATTTGTTTCTGATGAGTTGTTCCTATGAAGGTAGATGAAGGGCATGAGTACCAACGTGAGCAGAGTGGGCAAGAGCTACGCACCTGTCTTCTCAAGAGAGTGGGAGAGGGAGAGAGAGTGCGATGGAGGAGCTGAAGGCACAAATCTGAGGGCACCACTGCCACTGGGTGGCTCTGAACAAAAACTGCACAGAAATTAAAAAGCCTGAACTCCTTCAAGGATGGGAAATACAAACATGAATGATGAAGGGGCAATGTTGCTTGCGAAGAATGCACACAGACAACACTAAAGCAAAGGGAGGGCAACAACTCCCCAAGCCCCAAGTCACAGAAAATAAAACTAAGGAATGGGCCAGGCACCGTGGCTAATGCCTGCAATCCTGATAGTATGGGAGGCTGAGTTGGGTGGATCACCTAAGCCCAGGAGTTTCAGACCAGCCTGGACAACAGTGAGACACCATTTCTACCAAAAAAAATACAAAAATTAGCCAGGCATGGGGCACATGCTATCCTAACTACCTGGGAGGCTCAACTGAGCACAACAGGTTGAGGCTGAAGTAAGCAGAATGAGAACCTGTTTCCAAAAAACAAAAACAAAAACAGTAGAAATAAAAAGCTCCAAGCCTGAGCATGCATTTAAATAACAAGAGCCACGTCCATACTATTAAGAAAGAGTCCAACAAACCTCACAAGGGAAGTGTTTATCCTACTTCAAGAGTCTGAGCAATGTCCTCTGAACCAAAGGCTGCCCCTGATCCACAGTGAACAGGAGAGATAGTGCCTTAGGTCTGGTGGGAGTAGGTAGGGGATGCTACGGTGGGGAGTCTGGGACAACGTGGGGAACTGGCGCAGCTGGGAGGCAAGCATGCAGTGGGGCTCTGGTGACCTCTGATTGACACAGATCTTCAAAGGCTTTCCAAGTCCTTACTTCTGCCCGGGAAGCAAATGGCTGCAACAGCCAGGTGTGCAGAAGCCCACTGAGGCCTACAATGAGCACATCAGCACCTTGTGATGGCAGGTGACCCATCCCACAGCCTGTCTGTCTGTAATTCCAGCACTTAGGGAGTCTAAGGCAAATGGATCACTTGAGCCCAGGGGTTCCAGACTAGCCCATGCAACACAGCAAAACCCCATCTCTTAAAATAAAATAAAATAAAAAGGCTAAATTAGCCAGGCATGGTGGTGCAAGCCTGTAGTCCCAGCTACTCAGGAGGCTGAGGCAGAGACCTGCTTAACCCAGGAGGTGGAGGTTGCAGCAAGCCAAGACAGCACCACTGCACTCCAGCTTGGGCGACAGGGCAAGACTCTGCTCCCCCCCCCCCAAAAAAAAGCCAGGAACAGTGGCTCACACCTGTAATCTCAGCACTTTGGGAGGCCAAGGTGGGCAGATCACCTGAGGTCGGAAGTTAAGAGACCAGCCTGACCAACATGGTAAAATCCCGTCTGTACTAAAAATACAAAATTAGCCGTGTATGATGGTACATATCTGTAATCCCAGCTACTCAGGAGGCTGAGGCAGAAGAATTGCTCAAACCCAGGAGGTGGAGGTTGCAGTGAGCCAAGATCAAGCCAGTGCACTCCAGCCTCGGCAACAAGAGTGAAACTCCATCTCAGAAAAAAAAAAAAAAAAAAAAAAAAAAAAAATTAGAAAAGATGATGATGACAGTACTAAATCATGATGTTATTCTCCAAAAACTTTAATCCAACCGTATTAACCAAGACATTGTTTAAACTTAGGTATTTTTCGTTTTTTTTTAAAAAAATACTATAGTTAGTCTATACATCTATGCTATAATCTCCCCTCCCTGCCCACATGTGCACATGTCACAGTGTGCACCACCCAGGCTCTCAACTTGAAGGAAGTGGCCCAGGATCCCCCATGAGAATTGTGGCCACGTGGAAACAACTTCTCTGCAGCTAGAAGGCTCTCTTAAGGCTCTGGTGAAGAGATGTCCACAGTGCAGATGTCCTCAGCTCATGACTGTGACAATGTCTACTTTGCAAAGAATACCCCCCATGCCCAACCCACCTGAGACAGGTCTGTTATGTAGAAGAGACTGGGCCATGCACAGCACATACCCATTCTTCCAGCCAAAAGCAACTGAGTGCTGGTGGAGGGTGGGGAGGAAGCTTGCAGAGTGGAACACCACTCTGCTTTAATTATAATCAAATAACCCCAAATTAAAAGGTATGCACTAGGCTGAATTTAGGCACTTTTCTAAAGCAACATGGCATCACCCCAAGGAAAGTGACAGAGGCCCAAAGAGGTCTACTCCCACGAGCACCTCAGCCCGCTCTGCTGAGGGTGGCTAGGTCCTCCCGAGCCTCACCTGGAGCTTGCGGGCCATAGCCACCACCTCATGGTCGGGAGGGTTGTATTTATAGCAGTTGGAGAACATCAATCGGACGTCAGCACCAAACTCCTGAGCATCACGGTACTCACGGGCCTCCAGTTTAGACTGGAAAACAAGACAGGTCCCTGTCAGCTGTGTCTGCCATGTGACAGTGGAGAGGTGGCTGGCAGCAGACAAAAGGGTTGTCTAAAGGAGCAGGTTGATTTCTCAGTGGCTCTCAAGTTTGATCCAGGCTGTAGTGGGGGGACATGCCATCACCACAGTTCCTAATCTCAGGGCTGGGACCAGCCCTGCCAGCATCCCAACTTACCCACCTGGCTCAAAGGTAGGTGGACTCAGAACTCACAAGAGGCAGAACGTGAGCCAGAACTGAGGGGAAGAAATAATGGAGAGGGCTGGGCCCACCTCATCATGATGACACAGTATGGGAGCTGGTCAAAGGGACACAGCACTGTCCCCTGCTCTGCCTGCCCCATGTTTAGAACTCCACTCACAGAAGAAACACGTAACAAGTCGTAATACCAAAAAGGCCTCAAAACACTATGGCGACAATGTTAGCTCTTACAGCGTGCCTCCCACACGGTGGAGACAGCAAGGCCCTCCCCATCACAAAGAGCCTGGCGAGGCCACCAAGCCCCAAACTCTCATGAAGCATTTACAGTGTGTGCAAGGCCAGAGGGCTTGTCTTGCTTTTCCTCAGACAGGAGAAGGGGCAGCACAGCTGCCTACAGTCACAATGGCCAAGCACCGGGTCTTGGAGCGTGTCCCATAGCACCCAGCAGGGGGCGCTGAGTTTCTTTGGGTTTTGGGGAAAAGCCCATGCAGCCCTAGTTCCAGGCCTGGGTCTCCTCTTGGACTGGAAGGTCTGGGGAGATTCTGACATGGAGGGAGGGCCTGCCCACCTTGTCCCACCCTGCTAAGGCACATCCAGCTCACCTTGATTGTGCTCATGTCCATGGGGTGCTTGATAATGTCACAGTAGTCATGCAGGCCCAGCGCCTCCACGTCCACAGGCTTGTAAAAGGGCCAGGCATAGGCGGCATGCTTCTTAGCAAACATCTCCTTGAGGATGCCGCTGCAGCACTTGAGCTGCTCTGAGACCTTGCTGCTCTTCTCTGGTGCTGGATGCTGCTGAGAGTCGGGCACGTCCTTCTTTGGAGGTTTCACAGGACGGCTGCTCTCCCGCCTCGGGCCCAGTTTGGTGGTCTTAGGCTCCGGGGGTAGTGAAGGTGGCTCGTGAATGGGGTCAATGGTGGTAGGGGTGGTGGTGTCTGCTTTCCTCTTCACTCCCTTCTTTGTCTGCCAAGAACAAGGGGGCCAGCAGGCAGAGTCAGAAAAGGCAGCGGTTACAGCTGCCCCTTGGGGTCACCCCCAAAGCCAGGCCCCATCTAGCGGCCCAACATTCACGTAGGATGGACCCAAAGATAACTGCATAGGCAAAGGGCCAAGGACAGGCAGACCCTGTCCCACCACTCTGCTCTGCAGCTGGGACAGGACCTGCCAGTGGCAGGAGAAAGCATACAACCGACTGCTCACTTGGAAGTCAAAGAACCTCTGGAGGCTGCATCCTACCTAACACCAGCGCATCTCCCCAGCTGCCTAGGGGAGGCAGGATTCAGAGACGACTAAGATGTCACATCTGCAAATATGTGCAGTCTAAATTAAGAGAGGGGGCAAGGGGCAGGAGCCCACTAGGAGGTGTGACACAATTATGGGATCTTTGAGTCAGCGAGGCATCTGCTTCTGGGCTGCAATTTCAAAACAGCAAGATCTCCCCAGAAACACCCTCCAGTGCCTGGGACCCAGGACAGGCTCTGTGCAAAGCATAGGCAAGGACAGGGGCCACTCTCTTCCCTGGTGACAGAAGCCCTCCAAAGCCCAGGACACTCACCTTTACAGGCTGCGGGGTGGCCGCGATGATGGGTGGGTGGCTCTGTACAGGCTGGGGAGCTGGAGCAGGTGGGGGTTGTGGCTGAGGGGGCACCGGCGGGGGCGTCTGCAGTGGCTGGGGAGGCACCACCGTCATGACAGGGGTCTGGACGATGAGGTCTGGGGCGACAGCAGGGAAGGGGTGAGGTGTGGCCTGTACAGGAGGAGGATTCGGCTGAGGGGTCTGGGTCTGCGGAGGAGTTGATGCTTGAGTTGTGTTTGGTATTGTGGAAACGCCAGGTTTTGCTGTCCCTACGAATCATAGTAAGACAGGGAGTTAGAGGCCATGCTGACATCCACGTGCTGACTTTGTAGGGATATACACCACGCACAGTGAACGCACATCGGTGTGTTTTGTTTATTTGCCTGAGAGACGAATATCCCAGACCCCACTTTGCCAAACCAGACCACCTGTCCCTGGGACTCTGAGAACAGCGGAAAACTGCACTTCCATTTCCTAAGGCGTCAGGGCTGCAACTCCCAGCTCAGGCACAAAGACCCCTTCATGAAGCCTGGAGGCCCAGGCTCAAGGAGCAGGAAACACACACTGACTGTGGTTAGAGAGCGGGAAAACGCTTCTCGAGCTTCCAGGCACAGCTGCGCTTGTTCCCAGAAGCACTGCTTTCTCAGTAAGAGCTTCTGGCAGGGAGCTGGCAGTAGCCGCCCTCGCCAAGGTTTCTGGAAACTGGCAGGCCCCTACCTCCCGGAGCCACAAGGGACAGCTGGACTGTTGCCCTTCACGACTGGCTCAGGCGCTGCCTCCTAGCAGCTGTGCAGGGACTCTGAACACACAATGGTCACATGGCCCACCCAATCAGCTCCAAAAAATGAGGGGTTATGGCCAGAGCTCTAACAAGAGTGGGCGGATCTGGCCGGGCGTGGTGGCTCAAGCCTGTAATCCCAGCATTTTGGGAGGCAGAGGCAGGTGGATCACGAGGTCAAGAGATCAAGACCATCTGGTCAACATGGTGAAACCCCGTCTCTACTAAAAATACAAAAAATTAGCTGGGCATGGTGGCGCGTGCCTGTAATCCCAGCTACTCAGGAGGCTGAGGCAGGAGAATTGCCTGAACCCAGGAGGCGGAGGTTCCGGTGAGCCGAGATCGCGCTATTGCACTCCAGCCTGGGTAACAAGAGCGAAACTCCGTCTCAAAAGAAAAAAAAAAAAAGAGTGGGCGGACCAGGGAGTCAGTGTCTAGGAGCATGACCTGGGTCACCACATCCTTCGTGTGCACGTTGGCTACAATGAAAACAGACAAAGACACCCAGCGCCTTCATGTGCAGGCTCAAACAGCACCCATGTTCCAGGTGCATCTCAAGGAGCAAGGGTGAGATTCTGCTGAGTTTCCCAATTCTCCTTCCCCAGGCACAACTCCTGGGCTTCTCCCAGACTGGAACAGGAGGTGCCACCATGTCTGGCCAGCATTCAGCCCAAACCCCTGGTCCCAGGGAGCAAGGACCAATATCCTCATGTAAGGATAAGGGATGTGACTTACATGAGGATCAGGGATGTGACCTGATATGTACAACAGCCACAGGGTGACACGTGAGACTAGTTCTCCTTGGGTACCCTTGGGTGCAGCAGGGGACACAGCAACCCCCTTTCTGCCATCACTTCAAAACAGAGTGGGAGACCAGGTGAAAGGCTGCTGCTCAGAGAAGCAAACAACTCACACTCAGGGAACACCTTGCAAATGTCACCCTTCTGCAGCATGGAACTGCAAAGGACAAGATGTAGACAGCAGCTGCTGGAGTTTCCTAGACAGAATCATTTCCTGGAGTGGGTAGCTCTGCCAGCTGGCCCCCGGAAACCTGTGTCAGTTGAGGGGTAGTGACAAGCAGAGATGGACAAGGAGGGCTTTCATTTCAGACAACTGAGCATCAGAAGCAGGGATGGCTCTGACACCAGTGCATCAAGGTAATTCCAATGACAAACCTCATGGTTTAGAACTGAGATGTTACTTAAAATGACTTCTGGTCATGTTAATGTCCTTAAAATGGAAAAGTAAAAATCACCCACAACACTGGCAGAGTGAAGCATTCAAACAACGTCAAAGTGTTTTGACAAGTTACAATTTCTTTTTATCGTTAAGTCCATCACCTACCCTCAAAAAAGGCAGGGCCCAATTATTTCTGCTTAGAAAAGGTCACAGGGCCACATGACCCTGTGGGATGGATCCAGCACTGAACCCAATCCCACCACGTCCAAACACCAACAGGGCCTGTAGTATGTAATGTCACCATCTTCCTCCCACTCCCAGCTCCCCACCGAACTTGGAAAAGGGACAAAGGTCAGGGAGAAAGCCAATTTACTTGCTATTTCAGTACTCTACCTGCTTCTTTCCTCCCACGTCCTCTTCCTTTTGCCTGTACTATCATGATCTCGGTTTCTTCTGTGGGTAGTTCGTTTATTTTTTGCAAGAAGAGCTTCTCCAGAGCTTCTGCCATTAAGACTATGTCATCTCCAGGCTGGATAAGGAGACACATGGGCAGAGTCAGAGGGCCCTCCCCTCCCCACCTCCATAGACAGGGCACCCCATGCCACCCCCTGCCCCAAAGCATGAAGCGTCGTATTCCAGGTCCTTCCCCGATCTGCACCCAAAGGAGCCACAATGGCTACACTACCAGGTATCACAGAGGCTTGTGTTCCCACAGGTGTGCTGAGCCTACACTTGTCTACCTACACCTCCCTCATGTTTTAAGCTCTGACCTGTCTGAGAAGCCATCCTAATGCCTTAAGCATCTGCCAAGCTCAGCCGATCACTGAAAGGGGCCCTCCTTTGACACAATTCAGTTTCACCAGAAATACTTGAATGACACAGGATTTCTTGCCATGATACATTAGCAGGGCCCCAACAATGCTCCCCAACGTACCCCCATGGCAGCTCACCAAGACTCTGGGCACTGCACATCTCACATTAGTTTAGGGGTCCCACTCTGTCACCTCATCTATAACATGCTGTTCCCACTCAGTTCTAAACTGAGAGCCTGGTCTGCACATTTTGCTCAAACCTAAGTGGTGAGAGCTGAGACTTTAAAAAACACAGTAAACTTCAAGAAACTCACCTACCCATCTCTTCTGGGCATTTTTACCCACTACACCAGCAGAGGTCAAAAGCTGAGTTCTGTATAGTGTCTCCCTCCAGAGTCGTTCTATTTGAAAGGGTTGATTTTAATCACATCTGTGGTCTGAACTGTAAACAAATGATCTGGCTTCATGGCACAGCCGAGCCGAAAGGTTTGGCTACGGGGTTAGGAAGTGACCTTCAGGTCTACATGTAGGATCGGGGGGGACACTTGATCTATGGCCAAGAGTTATCGACAGTCATGTCCACAGTTCCAGCAGACCAACACCCACAGAGCAGCTGAGCTCTGCGCCGGCCCCATCACACCCTCTCTCACGTGGAGGTCTCTGTTTGGGCACACCTCTGCACAACTACATTTTAGCAGGCTCTTTCCTAACAATTTACATCACCCAAATGGACTTTGTCGTGAGTCGCCACTGTTCTCCTCACACCTTCTCTACTAGACATGCTTAGGAACCAAAATCCCAAGGGCACCCAGAAGCACATGCTTCAGGCTAACAAGGACGGCTTGGAAGTTCAACATGGCCAGCACCCTCCTCCCAGCAAAAAATCCCACACCCAGTCACAGGCACCACCACAGGTCTCATTACCTCTACCTCCAAGGGTCTCCTCTTGCCAAACTCGAAGCCCAGCCACACCCAGCACCCCTGCCCATGGGCTCCTGACACGCCCACTGCCGCGGCCTCCCCTCTTCTCTCCCCAGGGCAGCTGGACACCCACCCCCATATCTCACCTTGTTGTAGATGTAACAATTTGTAAACATAGTGTTGAAGTCCTGGATACATTCCTGAGCATTCCAATAGTAGTTGTTTTCCAAGCGCTTCTTTATTGTTCCCATATCCATAGGTGTTTTAATGATCTTATAGTAATCCTGGAGAGCAAAGAACAGAAGGCCCGTGTCACCTAAGAAGCCAGGCAACACAAATGCTGAGCTGGCCAGACTGGCCTGGGGACCTCACCCCGGGCTGCTCCACAGGTAAATCCATGGGATCCATAGCTCCTAATGGCATTAGCAAGTGATCACTCACAGCAAGGGAAAACACCAAAATAAAGTGGAGCAGGGAAGGGTTCCTGAATGCTGGGTAGTAATTCAGAGGGAAAAGGTACAAGTTTCCCACTGCCCTGTGTTGGAACAGGTTGGCTTTATTGAAATGCACATTTTTTTTCTTTTCTTTTTTAATAAATAAGGGAGAAACCAGGCAGCCTTTTAAAAGCAATTCTCACCCAGTAAAACAACCATGGCAGGTCCTACTTGTCCCCACCATTTGAAATTCTAACTGTCCATAAAATGCAAATCCCCGCAGCGCCAAAGATGGAGCCCACTCTTGACCACAGCACTCATGCCTTCTTGTCACCCTGAAAAGCTGTGGAGCATAAGTTTCCACCCTTAGTCTAAGTTCACTGGACTTACGTTCCTTTCACTTGCACACAGTCTACCACTAATTCGTTAGTATCCATATACAGTTGAACGACCAGGTTAACCGCCAAATCACAAATCTGGACAACCTTCACAATCCTCAGTTAAAAAAAAAATCCACCATCTCAACCCTCAAGACTTCAGATCTTAACTCTCTAAGTGCCAAACAGAAGTAGACAGATAACAGATGTAAATGTCTTAAAGTGCCACAACTTTTATAAATCTAAACCTATTTTAAAACCAAGTTCATTTTTAAAAACAACCACAGAAGGAATGTAGGGACAGAGCAAGCCATGCCTGGGTTTCCAGGTATGAGGATCACAGAGGGCCAGGCAGCGGGGGCTGCATACAGGCAGCAAGCCCCCAATGCAAGACCAGCTCAGGCTGTTGGCCTGACCCATTGAGAGCTATCACACCGAGTGAAGACAGGTACTCCCATAGTTAAGCTTGAGTGGCGTAACAGAACCAAATCCAAGTGGATTCCCACCGTAGAGGGGCAAGCTGCAGGTGGAGAGGCTGTTGCAGGGAGGAGAGAGCAGGTATGCTGCTAGATGTCAATTCCCGAGGCCATGCTCAGGAATGGTAGTGGACAGTATCAGAAAGGGCCACACAGGGTACGGGTGTGGGATTTTTGAGATGTTGTGACATCTACGAGAAAGGGACAGGGCCACCTGCTTACATGTAAGGGTTTGCCACAGTCATGGCACTGCCCTGGGTGTGAAGGCTACAAGTGCACACCCTGGTACCTTAGGCAAGTGGTCAGGAGGGGAGACTGGAAGCAGACTATCAGTGCCACTTTCTTTGCTCTGACTTCCTTTACCAAGTCCAAATAGGTCAAACCCAGTAGAAATTCAGATTTTACTCTATGACCAAAGGCCACTGAATTGCCCACAGTGTGTCATGTGGCTCAAGGGCAAACAGGACAGTGGGGAGGAAGTGGGGTGAAGGCAGAGACAAAGATGGGGGAAGTGGAAGTGCCAGCCTGGATGGTAGGTTTAGGGGCGTGACAGAAGTTCAAAATGTGGGTGAAGACTTGGAAGGCATCAGAAAACAGACAAGGAATACTTTTTGGGGTGGCCTTATTAACATCTCCAGAAGGAGTTCCCAGAAAACAGCTTTAGCACGACAATGCTCCTGGCCAAGGACCCCGTTTAGCTCAGCCCCCTCCAAACACCCAGAGACCACTCTTGCCCACCAAGCTCCCTCCTCAGCTCCTTACTCTACCATCTCTGAAGACATCAAATCAGGGCCACCATGGATCGACCCCTTCTTCCTGTATCAGAGCTAATGAGGGCAACATCAACAGTCATAGGGACAGGTAGATTCACACTCTGCCCAGAGCAAGAATGTCCTGCCTACTCTCCAGCCTGCACTTCAGAGACTGATCCTGAAATCCGAAACCCCATGGCCTAACCAAATACCCATATCCATCTGTCCCGCTGGCCGGCACTGTTCCCTCAACCTCACCTGGGATGCTGGTGCCTTCTCAGCAATCTCAAGTCCCTCAGCTCTCCCTTCTCCTGCCTTCACCTTCTCAGCCCTCCCTGCATTTTCTTGTAACAAGCAGACCTCTCTGCTATTCTGGCACTGATACATATCCCTTCAAAGCCAAGCTTCTTAAAATGGTGGCTTCACATCCTCACCTTCTCATTCACACCATCGCAAAGCTGGTTTCTACTTCTGTGTCACATCTTCCTAAGGTCACCAATGCCCTCCTAAAGGTCAACAGGACGGTCAGGTCAAAATCCTCTCTTTAACCTCCCTGTAGCTTCTGATATGGGTATCTGGGGAAATGCTCTCTTCTGTAGGCCTTCCGCTTTCCCAGCAACCCCTGAGGGCCTCAGAGAGCTCTGGGTTCCACTCCAGCCCCCAGCTCCTTCTCTCCTGGTTTTGTGCTATGAGAATGTCACTCTCAACTATGGACCCTGTCCAGCCCAGCTAGAGACTGGTGCAGTGAGCTCCCTCAACAGTCTCCCTCCCACAGGCCACCACGGCTGATTGCCTCCACTCCTTATCTCAGTCAATGAAGACTGTGGCCTCTCTTTTGCCTCTGTACTTTGCCTGAGCCAATTCAAGACCCAGACCTGCAGTGCCCTCTTCTGATTTTCCCGAGTGCATGACAGGTACTTAGTGAACCAATAATACCAGGAGTTCTTACAAACACAATGGCTTTAAACTTGGGAGTCTGGACACCTGGCAGAGGCTAAGGCCACTCCTACACACAAGTAGCTCTAGTGTGCACACACCAGCCTGGGTCAGTGGCTGCAACCACCTAATGCACTCACCAGGGGGTATATGGGACTTGGCAAAGAGCAAAGGACAATTTAAAAACAATTAGTCCTGGCCGGGCGCGGTGGCTCACGCCTGTAATCCCAGCACTTTGGGAGGCTGAGGCAGGTAGATCACGAGGTCAAGAGATCGAGACCATCCTGGTCAACATGGTGAAACCCCATCTCTACTAAAAATACAAAAAATTAGCTGGGCATGGTGGCACGTGCCTGTAGTCCCAGCTACTCAGGAGGCTGAGGGAGAAGAACTGCCTGAACCCAGGAGGTGGAGGGTGCGATGAGCCAAGATTGCGCCGTTGAACTCCAGCCTGGGTAACAAGAGCGAAACTCCATTTCAAAAAAACAAAACAAACAAACAAACAAATTAGTCCTTGGTGCTTTAAAGAAAATTTAAAAAATGAAAGCATTTATTCCATCTGCTCCCTGAGGTTCAGTTGGAGAAACAAGTTGTGCTTGCAGAACAGTTTGCTAGGGATATGGGAAAACGGAAAACTCTCTAGGGAAAGAAAAGAGGGGTGGGCTTACAAAAGCACAAGAGCAAGTATGCTGCAGCCACAGGGAGGAAGAGAAACACCCCTGTGCAGCTGCAGCCATAGCCACCTTTCTCCAGCCGGGGCCGCCTCCACATACTTGCTCCCTGCGATGTAATCCACTACCTTTCCCCACCGTGTGCTCTGGGTGACAGTGATGACGATGCTCGGTGACTGCTACCAGAGCAAGCCAATCCCCCTCTAACACAGTTTGATCAACTACGTCTACTTATCCTTAATCAACTATGTCTACACTTGGGAAGGGGCCAGGATGGCCAAGTGCTCTGACTTCAACCCACCATGGAAGTGGAAGTACCCACCATGGAAGTGGAAGTAGATCTGTGGGCCTCCCTTATTCCCACTGCTTCAAACTCTACACAGTTTTCCAGAGGACTCCGAAATCTAAGAAACCAGCTATTGTTAAACCAATTAGCTCATTCTTTCTCCCCAATTTCACCTGATCAGAACTGCTGAAACCACTCACTCAAGGGCCCTGCAGCTCACACCATGAATCCAAATGCATCTCCTACCCTGCCCCAGAGTCTGTCCTGACAGGAGACATGCAGGAGAGAGGGGACCTTGAGGATGGCAGATGGCAGCCCGGGGCCCTACCCATGCTACTCACAGGGAGGTTCAGCTTGACGGCATCCACAGGCTGCTGGAAAGGCCACGCAAACTGGTGTTTCCATAGTGTCTTGAGCACCACTCTGAGCAGGTATTGCAGCTGGTTGGTCTGCCTCTTGGGCTTGTTAGGGTTGGAGGTCTCTGGGGGCGGGGGGTTGGTGCTGGCTGCATTGGCTGGCTGGGGTTGGGCCTGGGCCTGCGTTGTAGACATTTGGGAAGTTTCTAGTCCATCCCCCATTACTGGCAGATTTCTCAATCTTGTCCCAGGGCCGCTCTCCGCAGACATGCTAGTGATCCCATCACATTCTTCACCAGGCACTCTACAAAGGAAGAGAAGAGTCCCCATGAGAGACCAGTTAGCAGATGAGCACCGCTTAGAATGACAAGTCCCTCTGGCTGTAGGCTCCAAGGACTGAGCTCCCCTGGCAATAGCTGGTCAGGTTGGCGAAGGGGGGTGGGCAGGAGAGACACCTCATGCTTTGTCTACAAGGGTTCCAATGTTTCTCCCCAAAGACTTACCCTCCAGCAGGGAGGAGACCACGTACCAACAGAGGAGGCAAAGTGAGGTGGTGAGAGCCTTCTAGCAGGGGTTCTGGGAACTATGGAGGTCATGGGGAAGGAGGTACAATGAAGCCACATCTCACAAACCTGCACATCCCTTTTCCCACCTGTGAGCTTTTAGGAGATGCTGCCTGTGTGTGGAGAAAAATGATTTGCAGGCTCCCAAATATAACATTTACATTTAAATTGTTTGCATTTGTCACTCACAAAGCATTGAGCTAAGTCAGTAATTCCATTTGACGGGCCAGGCAGGGAGAAACAGGAAGGTCGGGCCTGCCCACCCGTGGATGGCCCACCCAGTCCACTACCAAGTGCTCAGGACAAAGCCACAAACTTACTAAGAATATATTCTTGGTAATTTAAATAATGCAGGTTTGCTGAGGAAAGAATCTGCATGTTTACTGCAGATAAAATAAAAATGAATCCATACGAGTGCTACCATTTTCCTAACTATAAGGTGCACCTCCAGTAGCAACACAGGCCCCTGCTGTTAGTGCTTGACCACCTCCTCTGATGCCCTTCCCTCACCTGAACAACCCCTACTGAGGGCCACCCCAACTTTGCAAACCCTGCCACAAGCATCCTCACAAGAGTGATTCTGAACACCTGTCCAGTTTTTCCAGTGGGACAAATCCCAAGATGAACAGCCACAAGTCAAGGGTATGCATGTTTTTATTGCCAAATTGTCCTCTGGAAACACAACCCACCCCTTGCAGTGACGTGAATTTCCATTCTGATGATTCATTCATTTGCTCAGATGTATACTGGCTATTTGCATCCTTTTTGTGACACTTTTCTACAGGCAGTACATACATACATATAGTTGGCTTTTTAAACCCAGTTCCAGTAGTAAAAACAACTCTGAAAGCTAAGGGCTGACTACATCTATCAAGCATATCTAGTAATAAACCTCAGAGCTCAGTGAGGATACCATTCTGGAATAAACTTTTAGGGGGTTCAGAAGCAGCTTTATGCCTGGCACACAGTAGGTACCCTAGCTGACAGTGAATTACTTTTGTAACTTATTTAAACCAAGGTTACACAAACTTTTTTGTAAATATAGTTTTGGCAAATAATCCTATTTTAAAAGTGCCAAAAGGAGAATTTGGTACATAAAGCAAATCCACGGACTAGGCTGTGGAGATAGGCAGCCAGTGAGATAGGAGAAGACACAGGGACAAATGACACCAGCCACATACCAGCTCGCTGGGAACCTTGGATCTAGTGCACCAGTTTTGGTCCAGGCATAGATTATAGGACACACCAAGTGACTGGACACAAGTATTGGTAGAAGGACAGCCATCACAGACAAGGAAACACAGCAGTGGGGTTTCAACCCCACTCACATGTGGAGTCGGCTGGAGAGGGCTTCCATGCAGCATGACCGGCAAGTCCAAAGGGACCAAAGGGGACAAGTGTGATGGGGCCCCATCACAAGGGGAGGGGAGGCCTAAAGGCACAGGGGAAGCCTAGATCCTGGGATGGAGGGTACACAGAGTGAGGCCAAGGAATGCCACGTAGTTTGGTTTCCACGAGTACATTTATCCTAGAAAGCAGCTCCAGAAACATACAGCTGATGCTGTGCACCAAGCACATGCCAGCTGACTGATGGCAGGCAGTGGCGAGGGCAGCCCAGCCACAAGGACACAGGTCACCAGGGTGCAAAGCCAAATTTTCCCAAAAGGAAGCAGCCCCTGTAAGTTTATCATTAAGCAATGACATTCTGGAAATCTCCAAGCACTGTCCCTGAGACAAGATGAGGCCAAAGAAACACTTCTAGAACTTCTGGGTTGTGCCATCCTTTTCTCTTTCCAAAAAGACTTGCAGCAAAGCCAAGGGATGAAGGACTTGTGTGTGCTCTGGGCCAGTGACCACTCTTCTTCACCTTCTCATCAGGCCCAAACAGGACCTTGAGCCAAGAAAGCCGAATTTTCTTATTTTATTTTATTTTTTTCCTTTTTGAGAAAGAGGGTCTGCCACCCAGGCTGGAGTGCAGTTGTGCAATCCTGGCTCACTGCAACCTCTGCCTTGCTGGGGTCAAGTGATTCTCCCACCTCAGCCTCCCCAGTAGCTGGGATCAGGTGTGTGCCACCATGCCTGGCTAAGTTTTGTATTTTCAGTAGAGATGGGTATCACCATGTTGGTCAGGCTGGTCTCAAACTCCCAACCTTCAGGTAATCCGCCCGCCTCAGCCTCCCAAAGGGCTGCTATTACAGGCATAAGCTACCATGTCCGGCCAGAAGCTGGATTGAGAAAAAAACAATTTTCTACAGAAAATCTGACTCTTGAACCTTGCTTCATTTGGTGTTTTAAGTCACTACAAAAGCCAAAAAACCCTTCCCTAGCCAGCCAGCTCACAAGAGATGCACAACAGTTAAATCCTCAACAATGCCAACATTGCTTCTGGCCTCATCACCACTTTACAGATAGGGAAACCAAGGCAGAGAGAAGTAGCTGACCCAGGAGTGGAAAGACCAGGTCTAAGCAGACAGGCTGGCCCAAAACATTGCATCTGATTCCTGGGCAGTTTAAGTTGGCCTTTGAACTAAGGAAGTCCTCATTAGTGAGCTGCATACACGCACACACATAAGTGCCCAACACAGTCAAGATACAGTGGCCACTATCCTTAACACACACCCATAATGACCAAGGGCAGGCCCCTGAGGAAAGAAACTGCTAGAGGTTGTCTGTTTGAATGTTAAGGTATGACAAGTTCAACATATGAGACAAACCTGGGAACTAAACGTACCCCAGTTTCTTTAAGAAAGCTCTGAAGATAGCCAGTGAAAGTGACATCTGGCTGGGCTCAGTAGCTGATGCCTGTAATCCCAGTACTTCAGGAGGCCAAGAAGGGTGGATCACCTGAGGTCAGGAGTTTCAGACCAGCCTGGCCAACATGGTAAAACCCCCTTTCTACTAAAAATACAAAAAATGAGCCAGGCGTGGTGGCAGGTGCCTGTAACCCTAGCTACTCGGGAGGCCAAGGCAGTAGAACTGCTTGAACCCAGGAGGCAGAGACTGCAGTGAGCCAAGATTGCACCATTGCATGCCAGCCTGGGTAACAAGAGTGAAACTATGTTTAAAAAAAAGAAAGAAAGAAAGACCAGAAAGACAGACATAAAGACAGAAAAGAGAGAGAGACACACATTCATGGCCCCACAAAAGGGGTCACCAAAAGATGCCTGCGGACTCCTGCTCTGCACTCACTCTGGGCTTGTGCAGCAACTGCACCTCAGGGGGCCACACTGATCTACTGCTATGCCCGAAGCCTTGCCATGACTACAGGAAAGACCAACCCTTGGGAAACTTCAAGAGCCCATTCTTACTGCAGTGACAAGAAACATGAGGAAAACCAATCACTTCTAGGCTGTTATGGGGCAAGAAAGAGAAGTACACTGAGACGTCCTATGTGAGAGCCAGATGACTTTTTCAAGACTCAAATTTGATGAGGTCAGCCTCCTTGGTTGAATTCTTCCCAAGTGGTTGCCCCCACCCCACACTGCCCTAGGCCATTAGCATCTATGCTCCAACAAGTCGGCCACCCCTGTCACCTTCAGCTTTTGATCTGCTACCCCTGTTGCCAGACAAGACAGACGGATGGACACAGACCTAGGCTCACAGTTTTTCTCTCTCTCTCTCTGGCCCACAGATTCTGGTGTTTCCCTAATCTCCGTCTGCTGAGTTCCATGGTCAGCCCCACAGTAGGCACCCCTGGGAACCTGAAGGCAGGCTCATCTTTATTTCACTTTTGTCCTCCCACCCAGCACACAGGAGGTGTACCCTCGGCAACCACACCCAGATTGTCATCCTGGGGCTTCCAGCTAGATCTCAAAGCTCTGGAAAAGAAAAACAGTTCATGCTCTCAACATGGATAATTTGGAGACCACCAGACTGTCACTTGCTCAGGCAACAGGTCCTAACATGCCTTGCCCTGGGACTCAGCGGCTGAGGTGGCATTTTCCCGAGTGATTAGGGAACACTTAGGGGTGAATACCACGGAGAAGGGCGGGGCTGCTCTGGCCATGGACGGGGAGAGGGATTTGCACTGACCTAGAGGGACAGGGCGGCATCTCTGAAGAAGGGACAGAGAATGAGACCGGAGGGAGGAAGAGTGTGTGCACTTCTGTGGTGGGGGAGAAGCAGGCAGTGGCAAGAGAAGGCATGCCTGGTATAGTTAACAGGAAACAACATTTTCAAAATTTTCCATCGAAAAGATTAAAAAATGCTGCTCCCTCTCCATTTTCATACTGACTTGTGGCCATTAAAAGCAGGAGCCACCATTCACCATGTTAAGAGTTACCTGAAGGTCAAGGGAAAGGAAAAAAAATTTGCTTATTGTTTCCAATCCAAAGAAGGCTACATAATTGAACTGGATGTCTTATTTTTTGTATCTACCTCCAATAGATAGATATCATGTTCTCAATGTAGAAGAAAAGGATGAAGCGAGGTTAGACAAGGCCATGGTTCCCAAACTGAGTACCCAGGTGCCATGGGGATTTCATGGTAAACTCAGATGGCACTGCAGGAAATATCAGCACAAGGCAACTGATCATTTCAACATCAGATTGCATTATACTCCTTTCAACAATGTCATAGCCTACAACACTTGGCGATCAGCAGTTGCTATAATAAAAAGCAAAGATCGCCTGGGCGCAGTGGCTCATGCCTGTAATCTCAGCACTTTGGGAGGCCAGGGCAGGTGGACCAACTGATGTCAGGAGTCTGAGACCAGCCTGGCCAACATAGCGCAACCCTGTCTCTACTAAAAATACAAAAAACAAACCCAGGCATGGTGGTTTGCATCTGTGGTCCCAGCTACTTGGGAGGCTGAGACAGGATAACTGCTTGAACCCAAGAGGCAGAGTTTGCAGTGAGCCAAGATGGTGCCACCATACTCCAGCCTAGGTGAGTGAGACTCCACCTCAAAAAAAAAAAAAAAAAAAAAAAGCAAAAGTCATATAAAAATATATAAAAATCAACATTAACAGCAAACACAGGTAGTGACATTCAACCTGGTTGAGGTTTGAGGATTTGTGCGGTGTCCAACAGGCAGACACATCCTATTAGAAAGTAACTATGGGCTGGGCACAGTGGGTCACACCTGTAATTCCAGCACTTTGGGAGGCTGAGGCAGGTGGATCACTCAAGGTCAGGAGTTCAAGACAAGCCTGGCCAATCTGGTGAAACCCCGCCTCTACTAAAAATACAAAAAAAAAAAAAAAAAAAAAAAAAAAGCCAGGTATGGTGGTACACGCCTGTAATTCCAGCTACTCCAGAGGCTGAGGCATGAGAATCACTTGAACCCAGGAGGCAGAGGTTGCAGTGAGCTGAGATTGCACCACTGCACTCCAGCCTGGACAACAGAGTGAGACTGCCAAAACGAAAGTAACTATGGTTATGTAAGGATAATATATTATGTTTTTTCAGACAGCTAACACAGTTGAGACACTGGTACTTATTCTGTTGCTTGTGCTTAACCACCCAATAAACAAAACTGTTGGCTATTTCCTTTGGCCTACGAGTATCATAGAAAAAAAAAAACTGAGATGTTTAAAGATGTTGTAAGCCAAGAAAGTTTGGGAACCTCTGGGTTAATGAAAGTAATAATGTAGATTTTCCCTCTAAATTCGTAGACCTCTGATTAAGCATGCCTGTTTATAAGGATGTTCTTTGCAATCATAATATTTAAGTGAATTTTGGGAAAATTTTAGGGATAGTACTTAACAGAGAATACAACTGCAATGTTTTGTAACTTTGAACAGAAAAAAAAAAAATGGTTTCCTTGGATGTTAAAATCTGGCCATTAGTTCAGACAAATTAGAAATCTAAAGATGCAGAAAACGAAAAATCCAAAACAAGTTCAGAAAGTTTGAACACTTTGTGCAATGATGAAGTTCCTACTTGCAAAGTGGATGGCAGCAAGCCCTCTTCATTGGCATCCTCCAACAAGTCACAGTTCTCTTTATCGCCTACCCCAATTAGCTCCTATCCTTTGACAGGGCTTTCAGGGTCTCCAGATAGGCTTTGTTCTGAGCCCACTCATCACAAAGAAGCCTGGCTCTAAGTAACCTTTTCCCAGACCAGGAAAGGAGATTAGAAAGCAGGATAGAGATAGATACAGACATGCAGGGCAGGCTTAGTTCTGGGACTCTGAAGGCAAGCCAGAGAGGAAAAGAGAAAGACCACAAACAACTGCCCAGAATCTGCTGATTGCTAGAGATTCGGTTCCCAGTTCCAACAATCATAAGTCACTGAGAAAACCAAGTGGGCTGGGACCAGCTATATTTTGCATTTGTGGTTCTGAAGTCCTAGCCTCCCAGTGGGCCTCCTGAAACCCAGTGATCCTACCTCCATTCTGCCGGTCTGTTCAGACTCACCCGTCTACTAAAGTGACAGAGCACACAGGCAGAGAGATGCCAGGGAAGGCAGAAGCAGTCACCAAGATGATGGCTGGTTAACAGAAGGCTTTCTTAATTCTCCCGTAAAATATGGTGACCACACTTAGCACAGATTTACACAAGCCATCATCACACAAACATGCACTAGGGCCTAGCTGAGCTCCACAGTAGGTACCTGTCACTTCCTAGGCTGATGCTGTTATCTGGCACTTCATCTATACTGGCTTGGTTATCCACACAGCAACCCTAAAGCGCAGGCTGCGACTTCATCATCTTCATCATCATCCGCATGGTGACAGAAGCAGAGTGGATGGTGGCCTGGTTGGCTGCACGTCACTTGGAGCAGCGTGTGCTTCAAGTCTTCTGCTCTGCAGCTCCCTCCACTCACCAAGCACAGTGGCAACACCTACAAGGGGCAGAGGCTCATCACCCCACACCGGTCTTTGGCTTGGACTGTAGCACCATACTTTGCAGTACACTTCAGTGGCCTGCCTTCTCCACAGAAGTGAGTGCCATGTGGCCCATAAGCTGGGTCTTAAGTCAGACTTCCAGCAGTAATATTTCCAAACAATTTCATCCTCATAAACAAATCAGAGCTAAGACCACTTCCTGCAGCACCTGACCATCTGCTTGCAATGAGACATAACCCATGTCATAGGTGAAATCTAAAACATATCATTCTGCTGAAGCTATGAGGTATGGGAGCAAGGGGAAGGGACACCAAGTTATCATTTATGCTTCCCAAGCAATAAGATGCCTGCAGGGACATGGCTTAAATTTGTTTTATTCCATACAGAGTGCTAGCCAATGCCAACTGACTACAGTCCCTCATGAAATCACAAGGTCACAGTCGCACATGACCTTCAGGTAGAGGAGGTCACCTCTCTACCGCTCCAAGGCTCTTGTATAAACAAGTATTTTCGAGGAATGCTAGATTCTGCCCAGGGACAAAAACAAGGGGATGAGGGACCCTGACTGGTAAAAACCTGGTAATTTCTCAATACTATTCATTTACAGCAATTTACATCTTACATCTTATCTTGTCCTAGAAACTTCTTTGCTGAAATGCTGGTTACACAACATCAATATCAGAAGGTCTATTCCCCTCCTAGGCACTAGAGTGGCGGCTACTTCAAATTCATGACGGCAGCCCTGTTTAATTGTGCAATCTGTGTCAGTGGGGAAGCACAAACAGGATTACTTTTCCATCTGACCAGCTCAGGCAGCTGGTGAGAACAGCACTCATGTCATCAGCCAGACTGTGCTGCCTGGAGCTGGGCCAGTGGCCGTGCGCTGAGGCAGCTCTTAGAAGGCTTAATTCTCCTTCATGCAGCGTGTACACACCCTGCCCCCAACCCCTTGGACCAGCCAAGTGGTGGGGCCCCATTACCTCTGACTGTGCAGTACCACAGACCCTGCAGCTTGCCTTGAATCAGACAAGCCAAGGCAGAGATATACCAGTCTTCCTGCTAAGGGAGAGTATAAGCCACACTCATGCTCTCTGTCCCCCACTGGAGGGGACACAGGCACACAAGGACCTTGCAGCCAGGAGGATCAGGAAACTGGGCAGGCCACAATCCCACCAATCAGAATTCCAGTCTCTCTGCTTTAGAAACTCATCACCAGGCTAATTAAACTAGGAGCACTGAAAATGCTGCACCAACTTTTCCCTGCAAAAGCTGCCAGCAGCTGGAGGGACAAGTGGCTCAGGTACAGTGAAAGGTTTCATTGTTACATGCGGGTTATGTCATGTTGCTGATGGATAAATCTGGGTGGATGGATTCGTGAATGTACAGTGTTTCTGTGAAAAGCATGCAGCAAAAACAAAACAAAACAAAACCTTGACGTGGACAGGATCAAAACTTTTCGGTTGGCCAGACACGGCTCATGCCTGTAATCCCAGAACTTTGGGAGGCTGAGGCAGGTGGACTGCCTGAGCTCAGGAGTTCAAGACCAGCCTGGGGAACACGGTGAAACCCTGTCTCTACTAAAATACAAAAAAAATTAGCGGGGCATGGCAGCATGCGCCTGTAGTCCCAGCTACTCAGGAGGCTGAGGCAGGAGAACTGCTTGAACCCAGGAGGCAGAGGTTGCAGTGAGCCAAGATCTCACCAGTGCACCCCAGCCTGGTTGACAGAGGAAGACGATGTCTCCAAAAATAGAAAAAAACAAAAACTGTTGGGTTAAAACATATTCCAGCAGGGGCTGGCTAGGCTAACTTTTTCTATAAAGGGCCAAAGAGCAAATACTGTCAGCCGTGCAGGACAAACAGTCTGTTAAAATAGTCCATTCTGGCATCATAACATTAAAGCAGCCACAAATAATCCTGAAACAAACGAGCCTCACTGTGTGCCAATAAAACTAACTGGCCTGCAGGCCATAGTTTGCAGCCCATTCCACAGATTTCTCGGCTTTGTGAAGGGGAGAGAATGTGATGTTACATTAGAAAAGCAGAATGCAAAATTACAGAAGAAATTAGGTAATGATGCCAGCTGGGTGGGCACGCAGACCTACAGAATGAAGCCGGAGGTGGTGGCAGGTGTGTAGATGACACCACCAACTTACAAATGAAGACCAACCAACCACCCAGCACAAATGTAGAAACTACTCAGTCTCTATGCAATCTATCCCCTTTCACAAGCCCCTACTGGGCTCTTGGTGTCTGTCTACTTCTACCTGGTTGAGCTGGCCCTCCAGGCACTACACCTAGCCAAATTAAAGGCTGAAAGATTATGACAAAAATGTGTCATTAATTCAAATTATGCATTTATGCATTCTCACTGACTCAGTTGTGCCCTTCACAGGTAAGAGTAACATTTTCTCCTGGTTGCCTCTTAGCCATTACCGTGGCTGGGCGCAGTGGCTCATGCCTGTAATCCCAGCACTTTGGGAGGCCAAGGTGGGTGGATCACAAGGTCAATGGTTTGAGACCAGCCTGACCAACATGGTGAAATCCCATCTCTACTAAAAATACAAAAATGAGCCAGGCATGGTGTGTGTGTGCCTGTAATCCCAGCTAAATGGGAGGTTGAGGCAGGAGAAATTTCTTGAACCTGGGATCCGGAGGTTGCAGTGAGCTGAGATCGAGCCACTGCACTCCAGCCTGGGCAACAGAGTGACTCTCCATCTCAGGAAAAAAAAGCCATTACCCCATCTCCTTTACCTGCCTTCACTTTACACCTTTTTAATTATCATCTTTTTCAACAGAGCTGATGTGGGGGATGTGGCACTGAGATTTATCTGCACCATTATGTGAATCACAGCTGGACATGCTGTCACACACAGTCCTAAGCTCTGGGGAGGCTAAGGCTGGAGCATCGCTTGAGCTCAGAAGTTCGAGGCTGCCGCCACTGCACTCCAGCCTAGGCAACAGAGTAAGACTCTGCCTTTAATAATAATAAATAATTGCGAAACACAGTATGACATGACTCTAAATTTATGGATTGAAACCATGCTTTGAGAGAGACTCCGAGATGGCCAGAGACCAATGCATATCACAATGTGGGGGCTGGCAGTGAGCTGGGCACTTCACTCTGCTTAAGAGGGGTGTTTCCTAGGAGGAAGAAAACACAGGGACACATTGGAGAATGAAAGACTCTACAAAGGCAGCAAGAGTGGGGAGGAAGTTCGCTTCTTAGCACAAATAATTAAAATGAGAGGAAAGTTTAAGAGTGAAAAATGAGTTTAAATTCAGTCTTGGGCTGCCCCTGGTGTCAATCAGAACATTTCTCAGGATGACATCACACTGGTCTTCTGGAATTTTCCCATTTCAAACAAAAGCATAAGAACTAAGCTCATAATCCTCATTTAAATTTAAAACTATATGCCAACTTCCATGTAAGTGGTCAAGATCATGCCCTTTGGGAATCTGGGAAGCCAAGAGGGAGATGAGTGAAATGCAAATGACAATCTGCATGGTTCATGACAACACTGCCAGGGGCTGAAATGTTCCAAAACGCACCAGCTTAACCCACAGGCCTGTTACGTGTAAGTGGAAACAAAACTGAGCTCCTGAAACAGACCCACAAGTGGGAAAGGTGACATTTCAATCAACTGCTCTAAATTTCACCCACTGAGAAGCAGCCTGGATGAGTAAGCAAGAGTGTATCATGCCTCTTAAGTTTCTTCTCAAAGCAGCAAAGCAGCTGCTGGCTGACTCAAGGTGTCCCTGGAACCTGCCTATACTCATTGGGGACACAAAAGGGCACAGGGTTAACACAAGTGTTTCTAGAGACACCATGACCCAACACACCCAGCGACATTTTAACCATGACCACCAAGAGCCACTGCTGGGTGGGAAAGCCAAACTAGACCTTTGATGGCCATGAGGAGAGATGGAGCCATGCCAAGAAGCCAGGAACACACATTGACTCAGGGTGCAGAGATATTGGAGCCTGGGTATCTCGATGAAGAGGTGACGTTAATCTTTTCCTCAATGATATTACCCTGGGCACTTCACTGTAATTTTAAAAGAAAGATCTGGAAAAAAGGTTATACCAGTCAGTATCCAGACACTCAAGAAGTGCCTTCAGGCAAGATGACTTTTCTTCTCATCTTGCCCTCACCACTCACCAGGTACAGAATCCAATCTATGGGGATCAGGAGGAAGGGCATGGCTTTTTTTTTTTTTTTTGGAGAAAAGGGAACACACAGAAAGCTATGCCAAATTAACATCAGAGCATCCAGCTTCCAAAGACCCTCAAGTTCCTGGCTGACAAAGTAGGAACTGAAGACTGACCCAAGGCCCAAAGATGACCAGTCAGTGAGAGCTGACAGTGTCTCAATTGCTGGATTTATATCTGATCCACACTACCAAGGGTACACAAAAGGCCATTCCTACATCTTTACAGAAGCCTTTGATGGTCAATGCTGTCCTAGGGAAATAGGCCAAGGGGTCCCGACCTTCCAGGCAATGTTAACCTCACTTTCACCCTTCCCTTTCTTCAGGTAAAAGCAAGCCATCCAGATAACTCCCTCCATGCACTGCTGGGAGGCCTTCTTGCAGACTGAGTCCATCATACAAGAAGCAGACACATCCAGCGTCTACTTTTGTCCAATCGAATTGAATCAGCTGCAGAGGGATGCTTGGATGTAAATGGCTGTCACCTTCTCATCTCAGTAACTTTCAGAATGTAAAAGCAGCAAAATGAAATGAAACTTACACCATTTCAGATGAGAACAGCTACGGAAGCAAAAAACTTGTCAGGGATCTATCGCTTCATGAGAACCATGTTCTTGTCTGCCTTTAATTTCAGTCTAACTTCCACAAAATAACCCACAGAAGTCAAGCCCCCCAACTCTCACCCTGACAGGTGAGTGTATGAGGTGCTGGAGAGAAAAGACAAAAAGCATGCCTCATCTCCTCACTGTGTGCACCCTTCCTCCTGTCTCCAGCGTTTGCAGGCTGCAGCCACTCTCAGAGCAGCCCTGGGTGCTGTGCCCCAAGGGAGCCTCAGGTGCAGCCGAACTGGCATCTTGCAGACTCAAGAGTCCATCATACTACCTAAGTTTACTCCCCTGCAGATGTGGCCAGCTTGTCCTTTGAGTCCAGTGAGGAGTAACAGCCACTTACCGGTAAGGAACTTTCCTACTGACAGAAACCAAAACCCAGGGCAGTGACTATCACACTCCCATGGAACCTGTAGCACTCCCTAGGAATGCCTCATCACCTTTCTACTAAAAATGTGATTAAGTTCAGGAGTTCAAGTCCAGACTGGGCAACAGGACAAAACCATCTCTACTAAAAATACAAAAAATTAGCTTTTTGTATTTTTGGTAGAGATGGTTTTGCACACCTGTGGTCCCAGGTACTCTGGAGGCTGAGGAGAAAGGATGGTGCACACCTGTGGTCCCAGGTACACTGGAGCCTGGGAGGCAGAGCTGAAAATGTACCACTGCACTTCAACTTAGGTGACAGAGTGAGACCCATGTCAAAAAACAAACAAAGGGAAGAAATATCTAAGGATGTAGAAATAAGGTGTATCAGATAAAGCTTTAGACTAGGGTCTAGCACACAGAATTAAAGAATAAAAGAAAACATGCACATCCCTGAGTAGAAAAAAGATGGCAAGATAAGATATCTTTGGCTAATTTTTATTACTACTTTATATATGTTTTTTCCAACTCCATGAAATACCATGTACATAATTATCAATCAGAAACCAAGGGGAAAAACACTTTAAAAGGAGAACTTAAATGGCCAGGGATGGGTGGGGGCCCAAGGCACAGCAGGAGAGACACATGTCTTAGTCAGGATGGTGCCCACTCTGAGTTTAGTAACTGCTTTGGGGGCGTGTGTGAGGAGTCAGAGAGCAACATGAGGCCCATGGGCTTTCCTCCCCAGCTTCCTAAGTCATTCCTAGGTTCTCTCAGATGCCATGCTAGGCTTGCCTTGCTCGGGGAGGGAGCCATATCAAGCAGGTGCCCCATTACCCAATGCCCTCCCACCAGTTCTTCCCATGCCTCTGTCCGTCTACGGACCCATGGCCAAAAGCCAGACAGAAGGGGGCAAAGGTCTTTCCTCAGGTATCCAGTAACATATATCAGTCCAGTCCCCTCCACCCCAAGCAGATGAGGAAAGCAGTAGAGCTCCTTCCCTGAGCTGGCCCAACACGGAGGAGCCAGAATGGTGCTACAGCAAGGCCATAATCAGGCACCCTGGTATCACAGGGTGGAGGCCTTATTAGCACAGAAGAGGAGAAAGAGACTTCAGCAGCAGAGACAGGGAAGTAAGAGGGGGATCAGGTGCAGGGCATGAGAGAGGAAGGTGGCTGGTGCATGGAAGAAGTAGAACTCCATACTTGCACATCTGTGCATATCCAAAAGAAATCTAATGTGGCTACTCAAGCTATTTTAAATTTTCTAGGAGCCACATTAACAGAGAAAGTAGGTAAGCTTATTCTTTATTTCTCTGAACTCAACATATCCAAAACACCATTTCAACACGTAAATGTGTAACATTTTTTCTCCCCACTAAATCTGTGAAATCTATGTGTGCATGCCCTACAGTCACAGCACAATTTGGGTGCTTTTTTTTTTTTTTTAAACACGGAGTTTTGCTCTGTCACCCAGGCTGGAGGGCAATGGTACGATCTTGGTTCATTGCAACCTCCCCCTCCTGAGTTCAAGCAATCCTCCTGTCTCATCCCCTTAGTAGCTGAGATTACAGGCACCTGCCACCATGCCAGGCTAATTATTGTATATTTAGTAGACACATGGTTTCATCATGTTGACCAAGCTGGTCTTGAACTCCTGACCTCAGGTGATCCACCCACCTAGGCCTCCCAAAGTGTTGGGATTACAGGCGTGACCCACCATACCCGGCCTCAGGTGCTAAATTTGTATGCAAAATATGTGATCTGCATTTAGATCCCATAAAACTTGCAGCTAAAAAAAGTAGATTCACATACCCAAGGTATCCCCAACACACCTGGATATTTTTCATTAACTCAACTGAGCATCAATTTTGAAAATTGGTTAGAACTTAAAGTAATTCATTTCCTCAGTAGCACTAGCCACATTTTTGATGCTCAAAAGACATGAGGTTAGTGCTGACCTGTGAAAATCTACAACGTTCCACTGGCTAGGAGGGGAAGGGCAGGCATTTTAAAAACTCTACTCTGGGGCCACAGGGATGGGGAATACTACACATTCAGGCTGGTTAGACCCCAGTCAGTTTCACACCCACCAAGTTCATCACCCACAAGCCCGCCTGTGCTTTTAATCAACGTGCTCAACTAAATATACCTATTTAAGAGAAAACATTAACATATCATTACTATTAACACATTGCCTGTGATGTGTGAACCTGTGTGAATGGGGGGAAACACATGGGAATTATCAACACGGGATACAATCGTTGAGTTTCCCGTATGCAAAAATATTTATGTGGTTTTAGAGGACAATACCTTTATTCTTTTTTAAAAAAAAAAATAGTAAAAAATTAAATAATCTCATGGTAAAAATAAATGTAACATAAAAATTACCACTTTAACAATTTTTTACTGGATAGTTTGGTGGCATTAAGTACATTTACACTGTTAAGCAACCACGATCCAGAACCTTTTAACTTATGTATTTTTTGTTTTAAGACAGGGTCTTGCTATGGTACTCAGATTGGTCGCAAACTCCTGGGCTCAAGCAATCTTCCTGCCTAAGCCTCCCAAAGTGCTGGGACTATAGATGAGCCACCACACTGGGTGCTTCAGAACTCGTTCACCTCATAAACTCTGTACCCCATATATCCATTAAATAACTCCGGCAACCACCATCCTACTCGAGTGAGTGAAATCACACAGTATTTGTCCTTTTGGGGTTGTCGTATTTCACTTGGCATGATGTCTTCAAAGTTTATCCACATTGTAAGCACCTCTGAATTTCCTTTTTTTTTTTTTTTTTTTTTTTTTAAGAGATCTCTCCCTTTGTCACCCATGCTGGAATGCAGTGTTGTGATATAGGCTCACTGCAACCTCCACCTCCCAGGTTCATCGATTCTTGTGCCTCTGCATTCTTGAGCAGCTAGGACTACAGACACGTGCCACTACACCTGGCTAATTTCTGTATTTTTAGTAGAGATGGGGTTTCACCATGTTGGTCAGACTGGTCTCAAACTCCTGACCTCAGGTGATCTGCTGCACCAGGCCTGAATTTCATTCCATTTTAAGGCTGATTATGATTAATACTTCACATTTTGCCTATTTATCCATCCATTGATGGACATGAGTTGCTTCTATAATACCTTTTGGCTATTGTACATAGTGCTGCTATGAACATGGTCATACAAATCCATGTTCCGGTCTCCGCTTTCAAAACAGAACGTCCTTAACAGATGTTTGCTGAAGTACATAGAGTTAATATCACATCTGCAACTTACTTTGAAAGGATTTATGCGGGTGCTGGGAAGGATCACCTGAGGCTAGGAGTTCTAGGCTGCAGTGAGCTATATATAATCTGCACTCCTGACTGGATGACAGAGAAAGCCTATCTCAAAAAATAATAAGTAAGTAGGCGAGAACTGAAACACAGGATCCAGTTGTCAACTTGGACAATTACCCATCAAAAATCACCTCCTACCCAGAAGCTGTTTAAGAGGCACAGGCAGAATTCACCCGGAACTTCAGACACTGCCCTAAGCCCATCCACACCCTCTGCTGGCTTCTCCTGCTGGTGTGCAGATAACAGAACAGCTTCACAGTCTTCCCTTGTTCTTACCAAACCAGCCAAGTAGCTGATGCTACACAGGCTGGTGTGTTGCCCACCAGACATGCAGGGCTGCTCAAAGGAGGAAGTCAACGCCCGAGGGTGGCCACTAAGCAAAGTGGCGGGTGCCTGCCCCAGCAGATGGAGGAGGGCTGAGTTCTGAGCAGACTACTCTGTGAATGGCATGAATGAGCTTTTTCACTGGCACCAGAGAGAGAACACGCAACAGTACCATCTGCTGAAGGGAGGGAAAGGTCAGAGGAGCAGGCACTGACTCCTTAGCCCTCCCCAGCCACCAGGTCTCTACTGTGCCAAGGCGGCTGCAACAGCCAAGCCCCCTCCTCCGCCACTGAACATGAGAGCTAAACAAAGTCAGGTACAGTTTCTTGGTTTATTACCCAGGGAAAGCAAACTACAGAGCCACATTAGAAATGCTTCATGTCTTTTACCTCTGGTTGCTTTTGTTCAGCACCCGGCCCAGGCCCCACAGTTCTGTTTCTGGGTTCTGACAACTAGTGCCCTGAGGCAGAGGCTAGGCCCTGAAGAGAGAATCTAGGCAAGCTTGAGATGTTTCTCCCATGACCTTTCCAAATGATTCCAGTAGAAAGCTAGGCTCCTTAGCTACTTAAAAATCAGAAAATAGATGGGTATTACTTCCCTACTCAAAACCACTCTCATGGTAGCTAGAGTTAGTGCAAAAGTAATTGCTGTTTTGGTAAAAAAGAAAAACAAAACAAAACCGCAATTACTTTTGCACTACCCTAACAGATCTGATAAAACCAAGAGAATGGAAGCTAGGAAAGGCCCAGAGAAGTGTGCTTGTAAGGACACTGGAGCCCCCAGCATCTGGGTTCTGACCACAGGGCACCACCCACAGCCAGGTCCCTGCCTGCACAGACAGGAAGGAAAAGAGGGGTACTTCACAGGGTGCTAAAGCCTCTCAGCAAGGGACTTAAGTCAGGGAATGCTTTCCGACAAAGCAGCCTGAAGGGCAAGGTGTAATTCACATTTTTGTTTTAGTTCTTAGAGAGGTTTGGGTTCAAGGCAGGACAGACACGTAAAAACCATTTGACTCCCTTAGGCTTAAGGGTGGGGCAGGGGCCACAGGCTGGGCACATGAACCCCTAATGACAGAGGTGTACGTTGCTTCTGAAATGCAGAAAATGAAATCCCTAAGGACTATACTGGGGATACACGGAGGATTAAAAAGAAGCTCTCATCTAGCACCCCCTCCTGCCCAAATGACATTTAACACCAACATTAAGCTGACATGTAGATTATTAGAAGTGTATTCGAAGTCAATGTTAAAAAGTTAGTACTGGACCATTTCAATTCTCTTTAAAACACAGCACTGACTTATAATGGAGTTTCAGTGTGCCTCCACTAATCCTGTTAGCACATTAGAAAACAAAGATGGAGGCTGGGCACGGTGGCTCACGCCTGTAATCCCAGCACTTTGGGAGGCCGAGGTGGGTGGATCACCAGGTCAAGAGATCGAGACCATCCTGGTCAACTTGGTGAAACCCCGTCTCTACTCAAAATACAAAAACTTAGCTACGCATGGTCGTGCGTGCCTGTAATCCCAGCTACTCAGGAGGCTGAGGCAGGAAAATTGCCTGAACCCAGGAGGCGGAGGTTGTGGTGAGCTGAGACTGCACCACTGCACTCCAGCCCGGGTAATAAGAGCGAAACTTTGTCCCAAAAAAAAAGAAAGAAAGAAAACAAAGATAGAATTTGTTCCCTTGGCGTTCACTGGTTGCCACAGAAATAGCATCAAAATGCATTATACTTTCAGGTGAAGAAATTCATCATGGGTGCTGAAAAAGAAAAACCCTCATCAAATCCACTACAAACTCAAACCTCTTTAATAATAAATGGGTGCAAGTATATACCCAGAACAACACCCAAACAGATGTGTTCCAGGCCTGGGGAAGCAATTTCATTCATTTCAAGATATAAAACACCAACCCACAGAAAGATGCTATAGGCAAACAGCTAATCTGGCCAGTTTGGGACTCTGCCTCAGATGGTAAAGCTTCACAACACATACAGCCGCTTCTCAAAGCCCGCAGTTTTCACATTTCCAGGTTGTTCCATTCTTGTACCCATATGTATGAAAACGTAAGTGTAGCCCCTTCTTCCTCATAAACACAGGCTCCCTCATGAGTTGGGTTCGTTATCTCTAGGGGATGACGTATAGGCTATTATAAATTTGATTTCAACCCAAGGAAAACATTTGAGACGTTTTAATAATAAGCGTTCGTTATAAATGAAAAAGAAAAAGTCTATATCATTAAAGAGGTAGATGGCATTTTTTTTTTACTGGTCCCAGATGGAAAGAAGTGGATTTAATGGCACTTCAGATCCTACAAAACTCCCAAGTCGATGGGTTATTTTAACTGTGACCTGATCATTGTCTATCACCCACCATCACTATCCCCATCCCCTTTCCTAACATGTGTCTACTGGGCCTGCTTCTGACCTGCTATGCCCTGCTTCAGGAGCGGGTCTATAAGGAGATGGTGTTCGGGTGAAGAACAGACTGCAAACTGGCTCTTGGTTGACGCTAGCCAAGCAGCAGGTGCCTGGGGATGACTCAGTATTCCCATCATTTGAAGTGTTCCTGGTTTAGGTGAAAACATTGGGAGTTCTGACTCATCCTACTACATATCTTGGGAGACCGTGGGTTCAGGAGATTCAACACAAAGACATCTGCCCTTGTGGGTTCACAGGGACAGAGAGACAATCAAGAATGAAAATAACTAAAATTAGGAGATGGTAAACACTATGAAAAAAAGAAATGTAGGCAGCAGATGGGATGGTGCTTTTAAAATTCCTACTCCTTATGACTTCCACAAGTGAGGCTCTGTAGTTCCTAATCTCTTCTCATTGCCTCCATATTATGCATTAAACAGGATGGCAGTCCACCCAGAGAATACATTTTCTCCACGGGAACATCTCATTCATGTGCAAATTGCTCTAAAGCTGGTTCCCCTGATATATAACTATTTTGAACACAGGGGCTTGTGGCTTACTTAAAACCACAGTTTCCATTTGGTGATAGCACCTTTACACTATTATCTTTAAAGATAATGAGAAAGGACTGAATTTACCTTTGAGAATGTACATATAAAAAGAGCAGCTCATTAAGCCAATCCCATACGACTTCAGTAGTTCACATGCCTTACTCCTTTGCCTAGACATTGATTATAACAAGCTTATGTCCATTTCCGAGTCAAATGAAGGTTCAGTCATCCTTGACTCTACCCTTCAGGCAGGTTATAATGACAGCAACCCCTAGGTTTACACTGTAACAGCCAGAAGGATGGTAATTCCTTCCAGCATACCAGTTATTTTGCTAAGTAGTAACAAAATGATTGGCTGAATAAATTGTAAGCAGTGCTGAATGACAGCCACTCAGCTCATCAATGTCACATTTTTCATTTTACAAATATGTTCCACATTTAATTGGGAAAGCAAGCCAAAAGGAGACCCCCTAGTTATCACAACATGCCACCATGCTTAATGATCCCACCCTGGTCTTCTCTGTATGGTGGGAATTCTCAGAAGTTACATAGCTCCCACAGGTCAAGGCAAAAGAGCTTCATTTCACAGCCACCTGGAGGTGCTTTCATGACACTTAACCTATGGCTGCAGACTCAGATGACTCATCTATGCCCCCAAGGGTCTCTCTCAGCTGCTGGAAACGCTGGACCCAGAAGCCCTTGGCACTAATTTGGACCACACAATGGACTATGGGAAAAGCTGCCTGCCTAAGAGGGCATTGTGAGCAAATGAGAAAACCTCTGTAGATGTTTCTTTAAAAAGCCAAAAATATCCCTAAACCAAAAGTCTAGTTTTAGGTTTCACAATTTTGGACGTGAAAGGACAGGGTAACTCTGCTCACTGCTGGGTGTTAATGTCCTACTCTCTAACTCCTCTTAGAGTTAAGTGCCCCTGAAAGGGTGCTTCCTGCCAGACCACACCAAGTGCATGCCTGGGTGCCCGAACAACAGCCATCTACTGTTGATGCCAAAAGTTCAAGAAGGTCAATGGCAGCACCACTCAAAAGAGCGACATTCGGGCTGGAAAAAAAAAAATTTATATAAACGCATCTTTAACTGAAAACAAGATTAGCTGAACCTCAGGGGCCAATGTAAAAACTGCAGCTAAAAAACAAGCCTGAAACTATACCATTTCTCTTGTTAAAGACACCAGAGTGGTTATTTTAAGGGCTCCTGGCTACCTGAGCCCAAACCAGAAGTCCCAAGAAGGTGGCACTGGGCAAGGCCACCACAAAGCCCACACCACTGAACAGGCTGGCTTATCTCAGTTCCCAGGACACCAGATCATTAAGTAGTCCATTAAAAGGAGAATAGCAGTTAAAGGCATAGGACAGGAAGCAACAGCTGGCAACTCCATAGCAGGAAAGCAGATAGCTACATCCTCTTGCCAAAAGAAAAATCAGCCAAAAGTTTAACCGCCATGGCAGAGGGTAAGAGCTTTAGTCAACCTGTGCAGGCACCACTCCGTTACAGTCTCTGGCAGATATGAGTGATACAGTATGGTGTCCCCAAGCTAGCGACCTGGAAGAGGTAAAGTACACGTATGTTTTAAATGTTACTTAATTTATTGTAAAACACACAGAACATAAAATTTGCCATTGTAACCATTTTTAGGTTTACCATTCGGTGGCATTAAGCACATTTACATGGTTGTGCAAACATCATCACTATCCTCCCCTAAAACTTTTTCATCATTTTAAATAGAAACTCAAGCCACTAAACAGTAACGCCTCAATCCCCCTGCTCATGGTAACCACTATTCTGTTTATGAATTTGACTATTTTAGGTAGTCATGTAAGTGGAATCACAATATTTGCCCTGTGTCTGGCTTCTTTCAGTTAGCATAATGTCTTAAGATTCATCCAAGTTGTACCACGTGATATGGTGAAATACACATTTGGTCTTCACTGTCTGCTGGTATACAACTGCTGGGAATCCCCAAAATGTTAAGTGTCTTTTTGTATCCTAATGAGTAGACTGAGGGCTGGGGGCTCCTGGAGAGCCTCAGGCTGGGGGCGTTGCCAGGGGAAACCAATCATCTGATTAGAAAGCTGGGACTTTCAGCTCAACCTCCCAAAGTGGGAGGAGTAAGTGTTAGGTTAAACAGATCATCAGTTGTCAATGGTGTAATCAATCATACATATGTAACAGGGCCTCCAAAAAACCAGAGGAACAGAGGCCAGAAAGCTTCTTAAAAGCTGAACACAGAGGTTCCCGCACTCAGAGAAGGCACTTAAGTTCTGCGCCCCTTCCCCTGTAACTCGCCTTATGCATCTCTTCATCTGCACCCTCTGTGACATCCTTTATAATAAACTGCTCAGTGTTTCCCTCAGTTCTGTGCCACTCTATTAACTGAATCCAATTAAGGAGGGGGTCATGGAAACCCCCTTTAATATATGTGGCCAGTCAGAAGCACAGGCAAAAACAATCTGGGGTTTGTGCTCAGCACCTGAAGTAGGAGACAATCTTGTGCGACTGAGCTCTCAATCTGTAGAATCTGATGCTATCTCCAGTTAGAGAGTGTCAAAACTGAATTAAGGTGTCTACTGAAAAAGTGAGCTCACTGAAGCTGGTGTCCATTGAAGAACTGAAATGACTGGCTGTTAGTGGGGAGAAATTCCCACACATTTCTTGGTGATCAGAGGTCACAGAAGTCTTTTGTGTTGGTTGCTGAGAGAATTTTTTAAAAAATAAAAATCATGTTTTTTTTTTTATTACCCTATATCCACGAAGAGTATATGTCAGAACCGCATTCCTTTTTAAGGCTGAATAATATTCCATTGTATGATGGATCACATTTTGTGTATCCATTCATCTATGACAGACATCTGGATTGCTTCTACCTTTTGGCTACTGTCAACAGTGCTGCTATAAACACTAAAGGCACACTCAGTATTATCTCAGGGCAAAGTTTCCCATCTCAAATGACTAGCAGAAAAAGCTTCAGCCTTCTTCCCACATTTCATCAGGGCTGAAATGAAGCCCAAATAGTCACTTGGGCCTTAATGAACCAGACCACCATTTTTTCACTCCATTCTCAGAATAAGAAGGTGATTTCTGCAATGGAAACAAACTCCAGGAGCAAGTATAAATAAAAGCATTTAGCCAAACACGTCCAAGAAGAGTCTGCAGCTTGCCCAGGCTCCATCTCTTCTCACTAGACTGTGTGGCTTTTGGATTCTCAAAACACAGCACCCAGCCCAGGTTGAGGCCTGGTACAAAGCTGCACTGTGCATAATTGGCAGCATCAGGGAAACATTACAAAACACTGATGCCTGCGCTCCTTCTCAGAGTGATTCCAACAAAAAAGGGTCCTGACTGGGGGCCAAAGTACTGGGATTTTCAAAAGCTCCCCAGACAATTCTAACGTTTAAGACAGGATTTTGAACCATGGCACAATCGAGAAATGGAGCACCGTGCTAGAACACACCAGGAGTCTGAGTTTTACCAAATGTAACAATTTTCTTATAATCTGAAACTAAACATTTCTGTGTTGAGTAAAACATAAACAAAAACGCCAAGGCAAAATTGTTCTTGTTCCCTTGCATGTCTGCAGCTGTAGCTGATAAAGGTCTGGACATGCAGTTCACAGCAGAGGAGAGAGACTGTGGCTGCTCTGAACACATCCGGAGGACAGGCACCCAGCCCTCACGGTGCTTTCCATTAGCTAAGTAGAAACACCTCGTGTAAAGATTTCCTAGGCCCATTTACTTCCTCTCCACTCCATAAAGGGATAAAAAGAGGAATGCTGGTAAGTGATTTTTGCAGCTAGCACTGAACACAAGTGAGGCTTGGTTATCTTGCCACCTGGAAGGTTAGGTGAGGGGAGGATGACACTAAAAGAACTGGCCCAGAAATGCAGGGCTAATTTTGTTCCCTTTCCCCACTATTTTTGCAGAAATCTTGTCAATATACCACAGGCAGCCAACAGCTCAGGAGAGGCTTGTGTTCCAAAGTTTCATCGAGCCAATTCTTGGGACTTCTTTGCTGGTTTCTGAGGGAAGAATGTTGTAAATGATGGCTGGGTGCCATGGCTAATCCAGAATTAACAGAACTGCTGATCTCCTCAGAGCCTGGGGCTCCAAGGCCTGGCTGACATCCAAGATGCCTGGGATACAGAGAGCCAGTGAGGGGCATCTGCAGCCCTGTGTGGTGAAGCAGCAGGCAGTCAAGGACACTGAAAGGTGTGCAGGCTGTACCAGCCCAACGTCCAGAAGGCCATTCAGAGACCAAAGCACATGACCAGCTCCAAAACGAAGATAAAACTATGGTTCAGTTATGAATAAGTTCCCTGACTGTCTCAACACTCAACACCATACTACTACTTTGTGCTGTTTACAATTTCCTAGCCTGCTATTAAATAGAGGTTCCATGAAGAGGGACAAAAGCCCAGAGGACAAACCATATTGTTGAAACAGAACCTCTATTCACCCCAGAAAACTCAAGGTTACTGAACAAAGCTGTGCCATGTCCCACCGCAGCCTGAAAGTGCCACAGCGTATGTCTGGTGTCTATGCAGACTGTATTCCTGGCACCTCAGGGCACCAGGCAGGTGACAAGAGCCCAGGGCCTAGACAGATTCTCCCATCTCTACCACGGATGCACTTGCTGTTGCTAGTTCATGTGGCCTCCTGACCCTTGATTCTTTCTATCCCTGCAATAGCTTATCCTCCATGGCACTCCATCTGGCTAAACCTTTTCCTTCAAGAGGCTTTCCTTGTGTCCTCTACTTTTGTCAATTTCAAGCCTGCCTTGGGTGGCCCTTCCAACTGTTCCTGTGGCCAGAATTTGTCTTAATACAATCACAAGGTGTACTTAATACTGAAAAACTAGATGCTTTCCCGAAGGCAGGGATAACCTTTCTTAGCACACCTTTTCAATCATCACACTTTAAGTTCAAACTAATGTAATAAGAAAAGGAAATGAGAGGGGCACAAAATGGTAAGGAAGAAATAACACAGTCTTTGTTAGGGCTGGGCACGGTGGCTCATGCCTGTAATCCCAGCACTCTGAGTAGCCGAGGTGGGTGGATTACCTGAGGTCAGGAGTCCAAGGCCAGCCTGGCCAACACAGTGAAACTCCATCTCTACTAAAAATACAAAAATTAGCTGGGCATGGTGGCACATGCCTGTAATCCCAGTTATTTGGAAGGCTGAGGCAGGAGAATCACTTGAACCTGGGAAGCGGGGGTTGCAGTAAGCCGAGATCACGCCACTGCACTACAGCCTGGGCAACAAGAGTGAAACTCAGTCTCAAAAAACCTGTCTTTGTTCACAGATGACATGACTGTTTATGTAAAGAATCCCAGCAGGGTACAGTGACTCATACCTGTAATCCCAGCACTTTGGGAGAAGCGGACCACAAGGTCAGAAGTTTGAGACCAGACTGGCCAACATGGTGAAACCCAGTCCCTACTAAAAAAAATAAAAAATAAAAAAATTAGCTGGGCATGGTGGCATTCGCCTATAATCTCACTACTTGGGAGGCTGAGGGAGAACTGCTTGAACCAAGGAGGCGGAGACTGCAGTGAGCCAAGATCCCACCACTGCATTCCAGTTTGGTGACAGAGCAAAGAAAAGAAAGAATCCCGAAGACTCCCGGAATTAAGAAGCAAGACTGCAGCATACACAAACATCAACTGCTTCCTTATATACCAGCAATGCACAAGTACAAACAACCACAGCATCTACCACACTGTAATGCTGTGATTGTGTTTGCTCCCCTTCTTCCAAGTTCATATTGGCATGGACACCATCTAGTGAGTGCTTCGAGGGCTGACAGGCCTCAATTTGTGTTTGAAGAAAGCCAGAGATTAGTAAGGACGGTCAGCCACACAAAGCTCAAAGCCTGGGGCAGAGGCCAGAGCATGATGTCTGAAGACCAGCCAGTGTGTCTTTAGATAGCAGTGGCGCAAAGAGTAAACTATAGCTGCTAAAGTGGGCAGGGAGTCAAAAGGATCTAAGATGTGAAGCAGCACCCCAAAGTGCAATCTCTTGACCTTCCAGCCACACCAAGGTTCTGAAGTACCACTCCGCCCAATGGCAGAGCTTTAAGTTTGAAAATCCAGAGGCATAAAGGAGGGCAAATCAACTTACTTTAAATCCTCTGAAAATCCCCGTGGCAAAGGAGTTGTGTTGACAGAGACTTCTCTAATCTGAAGAACAAGTGTTTCTCCCTGGTTCTCTAGGCATATGACACTTTCTGCCCCCGCCCCCACCCCACCCCATGCCTCCCCCCTCATGGAGAGTAGGCTAAGACGCCAACAGCCCCTCCACCAACCACCACCACTACACGAAACAAACAGATACTTCAAAGTCAGATAGATCTTTGTTCAGATCCTGCCCTTGTGACCCTGGGCAGGCGCCTCAGTCCCAGGTCCATCTTTCTAGGCAGATTTTGTAACATCTACCTTGTATCTTTGTGGAGTAAACAAAAGATACATAAACACAGCCAGCATAGCTTCTAACAGATGATGTTTAAAAGTTCCTTCCCCTCTGACACACAAAATCACAGGATGTGAAACACTAGTAGCCCTTAGCTACATTAACCCTCAGCTACATTCTTGATAAAAGACACAACATAGCATGGCAGCCAGACCTGGTGTGGTCTCCAAGTTGTGCCCTCCCACTGGCCAGGCTGCACAGACCGCAGAACCTTCCAAGCTGCTCTTTCTGCAGTCCTGAATCTACTCGAGAGCTGTCGCTAAGAAACATCAGATGGACTATACTGCTACTCCCTATCTTCCTGAATAAACAACGTAGGCACAATACAGAGAAGCACTGAGCCACCGCCACCACCTCCACTGCCCCCCCAAACCCTGGCTTCACAGTTTTAAAATTGCCTTGGGGTACTTCAGTTGCTCTTCAAGTCTTTTACCCATCAAAGCCTGACGTACTTCAGCACATTCCTTTGTAGTGTTTACTGGACAAATGCAAGGATCTAAGATACACTGTATTTACAGAGCTAATGGGCCTCTTTCAGAGCAAGTTGACATCTCATCTCCTTTTGGAGGTGACTCTACTCAGGGATCAGGTTTAGTGAGAGATGCCCCATCTGCTGGCAAATGGAATAGGCTGTGGGTTCTAACCAGGAGTCCTCATTTCCTCTGTATGAAGCCAGCCTTCATCACAGGAGATGATGTTAAGAGGCTGAAAGCAGTTGGAAAATTGCAGGTGAAAAAGTGACAGCATATAAGGACCAAGCCCAGGAAACCCAAGGCACCAACAGCAGGGGGAAAGACGTGCTACCTACATGCATGCCCATCCACAACCTCAACCATTCCTGCAATCTCACCTGCAAGGTAAAAGGGAAGCATTACAGTAGATTCTATTATAACCAGTGGTGTCTGCAGTTGGGAGAGCCACTATGAGGCACAAGACAATGACGTGCCTCACACAGGGTATAGCAGCACCCAATAATCCCGAGAAAAGATCCCTCTGTTCCTGCATCTGCAGGCCCAATGACTCAGTCAAATTTGAACTTTATTATAAGCAACAGTTTAAGATGGGCTCTGCAAAAGACACAAACATGGGTGGATGTCCACAAACAAAAACACCATAAGCACTGCTGGAATATTTGGTTTGTTTTTGCCTGATTCTTAGCTAAATCTGTAGAGGACTGTGGTTAACTCAACGGCTTTCAAGAAAAATACAAATTACTTTCTTTGCTTTTTTTTTTTTGAAACGGAGTTTCACTCTTGTTGTCTAGGCTGGACTGCACTGGCACAATCTCGGCCCACCTTGTAACCTCCACTTCCTGGGTTCAACCAACTCTCCTGCCTCAGCCTCCCGAGTAGCTGGGATTACAGGCATGTGCCACCATACCCAGCTTTTTTTTTTTAATTTTTATTTTTTATTTTTAGTGAAGATGGGGTTTATCCGTGTTGGTCAGGCTGGTCTCAAACTTCAGACCACAGGTGATCCGCCTGCCTCGGCCTCCCAAGGTGTTGGGATTACAGGTGTGAGCCACTGCGCCCAGCCTGCATTCTTAAAAGAAAAGTTGGCAGTCACACCCTTCTCTCCTCACTCCACCCTGAAAAAGAGATGAAAGAAATTCTATACAGCTTCCCTGACACTTTGAACTAAGCCAAAATTATAACAATCTACTTCCCACAACCAGAAAATCAGCTTAACAGAAAGAATGCCCAATCATTCATGTCTAGTTAAATAATCTATGTGACTCTGCCTAAGGCCCAAAGAAAGAAAATAGGTCCCACACTAAGAGATCCCCAAGCAGCCCAGAATAATTTCCTGGGATTCTGACATTTGGGTAACTGCTGACACATCATATCACCTTTACAAGTCACAACCCTCTTCTGTTGGGACACAGCCCTTCCGGAGTTACGGTGGCACCACAAATACTTGCAGAAGTGGACACATGGGGAGTAAACATGCTCAGCTACCATGGCTGCCCACTGGGGTGGCTAGGTATCCCCCACTTCGCAGAAATAGGCAGTGTCTTCTATCTGGGACAGAGGAGAGGCTCTCATCAGTCTTGTCTATTCGTGATCTATGTGTCTGTTTTAAGGGACAAGGCGCCATCACCGTATGAAAAGTGATCATGACACAGAAAAGCGAAAGAATGCCAACATTTCAAAAAGAATTCCCCAAGACTAATGGTTGCTGAAGAGTTCTGCAACTTTCACAGAAAGTCACACAATTCCTTTGCATGATGTATGAGTTCAGTCAACATACCAATCAATATGAAAAGTTATCATGCAGAAAAGGGACAGAATAACTGCCGACATTTCAAAAAGAATTCCCCAAGACTAATGAATGGTTGCTGAAGAGTTCTGCAACTTTCACAGAAAGTCACACAGTTCCTTTGCATGATATATGTGTTCATTAATGAGGGTAGGGAGGGGTGAATGAAGGAGAGGCAAACATGTAGGGCCTGGGACATCCCCGCCACAGCCAAGTCCCACTAAGAAGCTGATCTACACAATTTTCGGTTTATTCTGTGATCCCTAGCTTAAGGCAGAATTCTCAATATGGACATATGTAGAGAGACACACAGAACAGGGACACATTTATAGGGACATGTTTCCATGGTTCCTTCAGTGGGCCAGCATGAATGGACTCCTTGGTATGATGTGTTTCCTTTTCCCCAGGGCAAGGCTGTAGCAACCAGCTGGCTTCACTCAGGGGAGCGGGGCCCAACATTCCAGCGCTATCTGTCTTAATAGCAAGTGGCCATCCACTTCTGCACCTCACCCACCCAGGCCTGTTAAGGTTCATAAGCAAAACACATGACTTAATTGCTGCTCTACAGAATTGCTGTTCTACGGAGAGCATATTAAGAGCTGCCTCTCCAGCTACAAAGAGAATCCCTTGTAAGTTTTTGCCTGGCCAGGTACAGTGACTCATGCCTGCAATCCAAGCACTTTGGAAGGCTGAGGTGGAAGAATCACTTGAGCCCAGGAGCTGGAGACCCGCTGGACAACATAGTGAAACCCTACCTCTACTAAAAAATTTAAAAATTAGCTGAGTGTGGTGGTATGTGCTTGTAGTTCCAGCTACTTTGGGGGCTGATATGGGAGGACCGCTTGAACCCAGAAGGTCAGAGACTGCGGTGAGCCATGATAGCCACTGCAACTGCTGCCTGGGTGATAGAGCAAGACCCTGATCCAATAAATAAACAAAATCCATGTATGGGCAGGATGTGGTGGCTCACGCCAGTAATCCTAGCACTTTAGGAGGCTGATTACTTGAGATCAGGAGTTCAAGACCAGCCTGGCCAACAAGGTGAAACCCCATCTCCACTCAAAAAAAAAAAAAAAAAAAAAAAAAAAAAGCCAGGCGTGGTGGTGGATGCCTGCAATCCCAGCTACTTGGGAGGCTGAGGTGGGAGAATCGCTTGAACCCAGGAGGCAGAGGTTGCAGTGAGCCAAGACTGTGCCACTGCACTCCAGCCAGGGCGACAGAGCAACACTCCATCTTAATAAAAAAACAACAAAAAAAAACCGTGTGTGGGGTAGGGCAGATCGCCTGTAAGACAAAAATAAGAAGATAAATATATACCCCCCCCAAAAAAAGAAAGAAAATGCACATGGAAAGATACTCCCTGCCACTAGTTATGAGGAAATTCCAATTAAAGACACACTGATACCACTGTACAACTATGTGAATCCACTGCTTCCCACCCCAGAACTCTGACAATACCAAGTGCTAGTGAAGATGTACAACTAAAACTCTCACCCACTGCTGCTGATGAGCATGAAAAATGGTGCAGACCCTTCAGAAACATCTGACAGTTTCCTATAAAGCTAAACATGTATTTATTCTAATGATCTAGCCATCTCACTTATAGGTCTTAAACTAAAAGAAAGAAAAACATGTTTACAAAAAGAACTGTATGTGAATAGTTTTAGCAGTTTCATTAAGAGTCAATCACCAGAAACTAGGAACCACCCATGTGTCCTTCAACTGAGAAATGCAGAAAAGACTGGGGTCTATCAATACAATGAAACACTACTCAGCAATGAAAAGGAACTGAAACACTCCCACTAAGTAGTCAGATGACTCTAATGAACGGTATTAACTGAAAGAAGCCTGACTCAATCCTCACCTCCCCTGAATTGTATGATTCCATTTAATACGACATTCTAGAAAAGGCAAAATCATAGACATTACAGACACAGAAAACAGATCAATACTTGCTGAGTTGGGTATGGTCTAATGTCTGTGATCCCAGCACACTAGGAGGCTGAGGCAAGAGGATCACTTGAGGTCAGGAGTTTGAGACCAGCCTGACCAACATGGTAAAAACCCCCATCTCTACTAAAAATACAAATAATTAGCCAGATATGATGGCACAGGCCTGTAATTCCAACTACTTGAAAGGCTGAGACTCAAGAATGGCTTGAACCCAGGAGTCAGAGGTTGCAGTGAGCCCAGTTGCTCCACTGCCCTGCAGTCTGGGAGACAGAGTGAGTCTCCCAGTCTCTTAACCAAGAAAAACAAAATAAAATAAAGTGAATTTTACTGCATATAAACTTAAAAGAATAAACAAACCAACAAACCACAGGCAGTACCCCCTACCTTCAGACCTGGTACAGAGACACTGCCTCCCCTCCCCAAAGGACTGGGAGATGTTCCTTTGCAGGGAAAGCAGACAGACCTGCAAGTGCAGCAGGCAAGGACAGCCTAGTCTGAACACCAAGCTTCCATGCTAATCTAGGGGACTCCGAGCAACAGATGTTGTCAGCCTTGTGTTTCCTGTCTGTAAAAACAGAGCAGTTTGGCTGGGCATGGTGCCTCACCCCTGTAATCCCAGCACTTTGGGAGGCCGAAGCGGGTGGATCACGAGGTCAAGAAATTGAGACCATCCTGGCCAACATGGTGAAAACCCTGTCTCTACTAAAAATACACAAATTAGCTGGGTATGGTGGCATGCACCTGTAGTCCCAGCTACTCGAGAGGCTGAGGCAGAAGAATCACTTGGAACTGGGAAGGCATAGGTTGTGGTCAGCTGAGATGCCCCTGCACTCCATCCTGGGTGACAGACCCTGTCTTTAAAAAAAAAAAAAAAAAAAAAGTAGTTCACAGGACCCTCGGGGATGTCCCAAAGATCAGCACACTTACAAATGGTGCCTGATGTATGTGAAGTGCTTTACATCCAATCACAGAGACTGACGGGGGATAAACCTAAACTATTCTACTTTCTAGAATGAGCCATCTACCTTGGGTAAACTGGGAGTTCCAAAACAAACAAACAAACAAACAAACAAAAAACGCAACTGTAACACCAAAGAACAACTAAGAATTAAAAAGTGGGCCAGGCACGGTGGCTCACACCTGTAATCCCCACACTTTGAGAGGCCAAGGTGGGTGAATCACCTTAAGTCGGGAGTTGAAGACAAGCCTGGTAAACATGGTAAAACCCTATCTCTACCAAAAATACAAAAATTAGCTAAGTGTCATGGCACATACTTGTAATCCCAGCTACTCAGGGAGGCTGTGGCAGAATTGCTTGAGCCCAGGAGGTGGAGGCTGCAGTGAGCTGAGATTGTGCCACTGCACTCCAGCCTCAACAACAGAGCAGGATTCCATCTCAAAAAAAAAAAAAAAAAAAAAAAAAAGAATTAAAAAGTGCTTTTCTGAATGGAGGGCTCTAATTAAGGTAAACTATCAGTTCTGTGACTTGCGGTTTACACTTAAGAGAACAAAGCAGCAAGGCTAACAATCTTAAAGGAGTAATACAGAGTCCATGTGGTGTACATGACCCCTGTATTCACATCAACTGGAGAAGAGAAGGTACTCCCAGCTCAGAGTAAGGGAAAGTTAATACACAGTTATTCAAGAGTGTTTAAGGTAGAGACAACTAATCTTGAGAGATCAAATTCTGTGGACAGAACAAAGCTACTGTTTAAAATATTTTTCATACTAATGCTTCCTCTGTAGGACCTTGGCCCTATGTTTAGGTTTTCATTAAATGTCAAACTAGTAAAACTGTTTGCCTATGCAGGGAGGGAGAGAAGACGCCTCGTCAACACAGCGCCAGATTCAAAATTCCCCACTAGCTCTGATAGCGAACACCTTCAGATTCAGAGGGGAAAAGCAGCCTTACACAGACAATTCAGCCTATCCACTGAGATCATCTTATTAAATGTCTAACTGTCATTACAATAAAACACAGCAAAGCCACGAAGAGAGATAAGGCTACCCAGTATTCTAGCACCTATTTGCACAATTAGCCCAGAGTTACTTACAAACAATATTCCTCTTACATAGTCTGTGTTCTGTTTTTGATGGGACACTGTGCACAGAACCTATCTATCACCTTTAACTTGGATGCGGTAACCAGAGCTCACACAACCACTTCCCAACTGTTTCTGTCAGGATGTTTCCAGTTTTTCAAGTATGAGCATTACAGGGTTAAGAGAAAGACCAACAAGCATTTGATGGCTAATTATGACAAAGTCCCTGATCAAGGTGTCAGCAAGAACATTCACCGCAACAGACTCCATGCACAATGCTTGCCCTCTGAGCCCAAAAGCACTTGCTCTTACATCTGACCACCAAGGTAAGATGAAAGAGCTCAGGGTACAAAGAAATATCCCCGTACCTGTCACATTAAAGGGATTATCTTCATTACGTCCTCTCCAGAAATAAAATCAAAGTCCCTCTGATAGCTTTTTCACATTTAACCACACCATCCTAGCCCATTCTATTCCTTCACAAGTCATTCAGAGAAGGCATACGGTGGTGACATAAATGATGATGACCACCAGGTCCCCCTGATCTCCAGCATCTCCAGCTGTCTGTTTGGTTACCCAAAGGGACACACACTGTGTGCCTGCAATAACTAAACAAGCTTTTCTGCCCAAAGAGGCTGAGCTCAGTGCCTCCAGGCTCCCCACCATGGTTAACAGTGCTGGCCTAACCAAGCTGTGCCTGGACCCAGCTTTGTGTTCAGGCTGGAGTGCAATGGCACGATTTTGGCTCCCTGCAACCTCTGCCTCCCAGGTTCAAGCGATTCTCCTGCCTCAGCCTCCCGAGTAGCTGGGACTACAGGTGTATGCCACCACACCTGGCTATTTTTTTATTTTTAGAGGAGATGGGGTTTCATCATGTTGGCTAGACTAGTCACAAACTCCTGATCTCAGGTGATCTGCCTACCTCGACCTCCCAAAGTGCTGGGATTACAGGCGTGAGCCACTGTGCCTGGCCAAAACACATTTTTATGCTTTCATTTCTGTAATAAATGCATCAGATATCACATGAAATCAGCTATAGGAATGACTGAGCACCTGCCTGCTATACATTTTCCAAGTCGCCAGTGCCCTGTCGGGGGATATGCTGAGCAGCCAAATCCAACCTGACCATGATGCCTGTAGTAAATTGGCAGGCAATGTACAAGCAGCAACTTTCTCTGTTAAGCGCCAACTTTCCCTGAGTGTCCACATGCTTAGAGAACAAGGTTGGACTGAAACCAACACAGTTGGACTTAAACCAACAAGTAATTACTGAATGCCTGCCTACGGAGACATGGGGCTCAATGTGTCTGTATGCTGTATTCCGACCTCACAAGAACCTTGCACACAGCAGGGATTAGGGTCTCAGTTTTGCACCCAAGAAAGCTAATGCTAGAAGAGACTGTTAATTCATCTAAGGTCACACCTGACTCCTCACCTTATAATCCCAAAAAACCATTTCCTGATGGATCAAGGGCATAAATTGGAAAGGCAAAACCTTACAACTTTCAAAAGAAAATATAAAATAAATTTCATTTCAGGGAAATGTTCTTCCCACCAACCAAAAAACAAAGATTCATAAATTTACCTACATTAAATTAAGACCTTTTTTTTTTAGATGGAGTTTTGCTTATGTTGCCCAGGCTGGAGTGCAATGGCATGGTCCTGGCTCACCGCAACCTCCACCTCCCGGGTTCAAGCAATTCTCCTGTCTCAGGCTCCCAAGTACCTGGGATTACAGGCACGTGCCACCAAACCTGACTAATTTTGTGTTTTTAGTAGAGATGGGGTTTATCCATGTCGGTCAGGCTGGTCTCGAACTATGGACCTCAGGTGATCCGCCCACCTCGGCCTCCCAGAGTGCTGGGATTATAGGTGTGAGTCACTGTGCCCAGCCAAGCACCTTCCTAAAAAGTTTTGAGATAGGGTCTCACTCTATCGCCCAGGCTGGAGTGCAGTGGCGTGATCTCACTAAAACCTCTGCTTCATGGGTTCAAGCACTTCTCCCTCCTCAAGCTCCAGAATAGCTGGGATTACAGGCGATACTATGCCCAGCTAATTTATGTATTTTTAGTAGAGACAGGGTTTCACCATATTGGCCAGGCTGGTCTCTCAACTCCTGACCTCAAGTGATCCACCATGCCCAGCCTGAAATGTATTTCTTAAATAACAAGACTTGAGGCCGGGCACGGTGGCTCACACCCGTAATCCCAGCACTTTGGGAGGTCGAGGCGGGCAGATCACGAGGTCAGGAGATGGAGCCCAATGTGGCTAACATGGTGAAACTCCGTCTCTACTAAAAATACCAAAAAATTAGCTGGGCATGGTGGCGCGCCCCTGTAGTCCCAGCTACTCGGGAGGCTGAGGCAGGTGAATTGCTTGAACACAGGAGGAGGAGAGGTTGCAGTGAGCCAAGATCGCACCACTGCACTCCAGCCTGGCAACAGAATGAGACTCTGTCTTAAAAAAAAAAAAAAAAAAAAAAAACACAACTGCAGAATGGATGTTTTAGCAGGCATGAAAACATTCTTCTCCTTGGACATCTCCATGAGAGATCTTGGGTGACAAGGTGCATTATCAACTAGTTGTAATATTTAGAAAACAATTTCTCTAAGCAGTAGGTTTCAACAGTGGGCTTAAAATATTCCGTAAATGATACTGTAAACGAATGTGCTATTTTTTCATTTATACAGCACAGGCAGAGTAGATATAGCGTAATTCACAGTTAGCATAATTCTTAAGGCCTCTGGATATTCAGAATGGTGAATGAGCAGTAGCTTCCACTTCAAGTCACCAGCTGCAGTTGCCCCTAACGAGAGGCAGCCCGTCCTTTGAAGCCAAGTACTGATTTTTCTCTAGCTGTGAAAGTCCTAAATGGCATTATCTTTCAATAGAAGGCAATTTTGTCTACACAAAAATGTTTACGGTAGCCACCTTTATCAATTATCTTAGCTAAATCTAGATAACTTGCTGCAGTTTTTCCATCAGCACTTGCTGCTTCACCTTGCACTTTTATGTTATGGAGATGGCTTCTTTCCTTAAATTTCATGAACCAACCTCGGCTGGCTTCAAACTTTTCTTCTGTAGCTTTCTCACCTCTCTCAGCCTCCACAGAATTGAACCTAGTTTTTATGGCCTTGTCTAGATTAGGCTTCGGTGTAAAGGAATATTGTGGCTGGCATGATCTATCCAGACCACTACAACTTTCTCCGTATCAGTAATAAGGCTGTTTAACTTTATCATTCGGGCATTCACTGAAGCAGCACTTTTTAATTTCCTTTGAGAACTTCTTTGCTTTCACAACCTAGATAACTGTTTGGCTCTAGCAGCCTAGCTTTTGGCCTAGTTCAGCTTTCAAAATGTGTTCCTGGCCTTTTGTTGTTGTTAAAGAAAGGGTATTGCTCTGTCATCCAGGCTGGAGTGCAGTGGTGTGATCACTGCTCGCTGCAGCCTCAACCTCCTGGGCTCAAGCACTCCTCCCATCTCAGCTTCTTGAGTAGCTGGGATCACAAGCATGTGCCACCACACCTGGCTAACTTTTCCATTTTTTTTTTCGTAGAGACATGGCCTCACTATGTTTCCCAGGCTGGTCTCAAACTCCTGTCCTCAAGTGATCCTCCCACTTCTGCCTGTCAAAATGCTAGGATTACAGGCATGAACCACTATATCTGGCCATTTTAGCTTTTGACTTGGTATGAGAGACGTGAGACTCTTCCTTTCACTTGAACACTTTAAAGGCCATTATAGGGTTATTAACTGGCCTCATTTCAATATAGTTGTGTCTCAAGGAATAGCAAGGTCTGAGGAGAGGAACAGAGATGGGAAAAAGCCAGTAGCTGGAGCAGTCAGAACAAACATTTCTAGATTAAGTTCACCTTCTTATATGGACATGGTTTGTGGTTCTCCAAAACTACGTATGATATTAACACCCAAAATCATTGATCACAAATCGTAACAGATAATATTCTGAACCATTGGACACACTACCAAAATGTGACAGAGATGAAGTGAGCATACACTGTTGGAAAAATGGTACTAATACAGACTTGCTCAACACTGGGTCACCACAAATCCTCAATTTGTAAATAAACAAAAAACCTCAATTATCTGCAAAGCACAATTAAATGAGATATAGCTATACATGGAACCAAGACAAAACTGGTAAATTCAAAATTCAGGATGGGTAAGGAAGTAAAGTAGGGAAAAGAACACAGAGGAAGCACAGGCGACTGAGTTGATGAGGCCAAGTCTTCTCAAGTTGGGTGACACAAATCAGAATCACTCAAAATTGAAGTGCTAACCAAACCACTGCACCATTAATCACCTATGACAGAGCACCTTCAGCAGAGTACAAGCACTGCAGGGTGAGTAGGAGCAATTCTCTCTGCTGTGCTTGACCCTCATCAGTAATGAGCAGAGCTAACCCTGAAGGTGGATGGACTGCTTTTGCTACCCAATCTCACTAACAGAGAAACAGGCTCAAAGATTAGGCAACCTGTTCCAGATCACTGCCAAAATTTCCAAATTCCACTGGGTGAATGTCCATTTTGAGCTTCAGTACCAGTAGTCATATTAGTACTCACCCGCTGACCTGTTGAGGTAGTATATTCCATTTTCAGCAAGTTCTAATTGCCCGCATAAAACACATCAGAGGCACAGAGATCTACAACTACGCACATAATCCAACACTGAGTGACTATCTCATACCCTTTCAGGCAAGACAATGCCAAAAAGAAAAAAAGCCTGGGTGCAGGAGTAAGCACCTATAGTCCCAGCTACTTGAGAGGCCAAGGAGGGAGGATTGGCTGAGCCCAGGAGTTCTGGGCTATAAATTGCACTATGCCAGTCAGGCGACTGCACTAAGTTTGGTATCAGTGTGGTAACCTCCGGAGTGGGGACTACCAGATTGCCTAAGAAGGGGTGAATCAGCCCAGGTCAGCCAGGAGTGGTGGCTCACACCTGTAATCCCAGAATTTTGGGAGGCCCAGGCAGGCAAATCGCTTGAGGCCAGGAGTTCAAGACCAGCCTGGCCAATAAGGCAAAACTGAGTCTCTACTAAAAATACAAACATTAACTGGGCATAATGGTAGGCGTCTGTAATCCCAAATACTCGGGAGGCTGAGGCAGAAACTGCTTGTACCCATGAGACAGAGGTTGCAGTGAGCCAAGATTATGCCACTGCACTCCATCCTGGGCAAGAGAGTGAGTCAGACTCCATCTCAAAAAAAAAAAAGCAGGGGGTAAGAAAAAAAAAGAAAAGGGGCAAGTCAAAACTCCCATGCCTATGAGTAGTGAGCGGGGTCAGGCATGTGCATTGCCACTGTACTCCAGCCTGGGCAACACAGTGGAGACCTTATCCCTTAAAAGAGCAGGTTAGGCCGGGCACAGTGGCTCACGTCTGTACTGTCAACAGTTTGGGAGGCGGGCAGACTGCTTGAGGCCAGGAGTTTGAGACCGGCCTGGGAAACAAACATGGTGCATTCCTATCCCTACAAAAGTTAGCTGGGCGCAGTTCTGTGTGTGGTGGCTCAGGCCTGTAGTCCCAACACTTTGGGAGGCTGAGGCGGGCAGAACAACTGAGGTCAGGAGTTGAGACCAACCTGGTCAACATGGTAAAACCTTTTCTCTACTAAAAATACAAAAATTAGCTAGACATGGTGGTGGTAGGCTGTATCTCAGCTACTCAGGAGGCTGAGACAGAAAAATTCCTTGAACCCACAGGGCCAAGGTTGCAGTGAGCTGAGATCATGCCACTGCACTCCAGCCTGGGCAACAGAGGGAGACTCCATCTCAAAAAAAAAAAAAAAAAAAAAAAGATATGGCAGTTTAACAATGAGGCACTTCCTGTAAAAGTCTTCATCCTCTACCCTCAACCAGAATCTGTTAGCAACAAGTACAGTGAGTCAAATAGGTTCTGACATGTATTTTTAGCCTCAGGTACACGTGTGCTTGTGAGCAAAAAAACAAGAGGGAGAATGATGTGGACTGGAACCCTTTACTCCAAGATCTCAGCACTATACTGCCTAAAAAGATTAATTAATTCTTTTTTTATAAGCACAAAGAAAGTCCATAATACAAACTTAAAATTCTACCTCTTGACCACACCATGACATTCAGGTCTACACACAGGGCCACCTTGCAACTTGTATGTCACTTGACAAGACTCACCTGAGCAGGAGAGGCCACCAAAACCACTGAGAAAACATGACTTACTAAAAAAAAAAGAAAAATTAATAAAAAAAATAGAAAAGATATTTTAAAAAATTATTAAGGCCAGGCACAGTGGCTCATGACTGTAATCCCAGCACTTTAGGAGGCAAAGGCAGGCGCATCACCTAAGGTCAGGAGTTCGAGAACAGCCTGGCCAATGTGCAAAAACCTCATCTCTACTAAAGTACAAAAATCAGTCAGGCATGGTGGCAGATGCCTACAGTTCCAGCTACTTGGGAGGCTGAGGCAGGAAAATCGCTTGAACCAGGAGGTGGAGGCTGCAGTGAGCCGAGATAACGCCACTGCACTCCAGCCTGGCAACAGAGTAAGACTCCGTCTCAAAAAAACAAACAAACAGCAGCAACAAAACCCCCACAAGACTTATCCTGCAATTGCTGCTCAAAGTGATGATCAGAGGAAGAGAATAGAAAGTATAATGGCTGGACGCAGTGGCTCACAGCTGTAATCCCAGCACTTTGGAAGGCCAAGGTGGGCAGATCATGAGGTCAGTAGTTCGAGACCAACCTGGCCAATATGGAGAAACCCTGTCTCTACTAAAAATACAAAAAATAAGCCAGGTGTGGTGGCACGCGCGCCTATAGCCCCAGCTACTCGAAAGGCTGAGGCTGAAGCATCGCTTGAATCTAGGAGGTGGAGGTTGCAGTGGGCCAAGATGGCACTAATGCACTCCAGCCTGGGTGACAGAGTGAGTGAGTCTCAATCTCAAAAAAAAAAAAAAAAAAAAAGTATAAGCTGTGACATTAGAGGAAGAAAAATGACAAAAATAAAAAGGTAAATTTTAAAAAAGTGGGAAAAAAGCATAAGCTAAAAATCCATAAACGTTAAACCTCTGGCAGGTTTAAAAGGAATCTGTGCTATCATCTAAAAGACAACAGTTGTTGGCAAGGATGTGGAGAAACTGAAGCCCTCATATGTCCAGCAATGTAAAACAGGGCAGCCACTTTGGAAAAAGTCTGGCAGTTCCTCAAAAGGTTAAACATAGGTAATGAATGTCCCAGAAATTCCACCCCTATGTATACGCCAAGAGAAGAGAAAACATTTCTACACAAAAAGTATATATGTGGGCACTCACAGAGGTATTATTTATAAGAGCCAAAAAGTAGAAACAAATATCCACAAACTGATGAATGGATGGTGTCATTTCTAAGGATATAACCAGATTTTCTGAAATTGGGGGTAGGGGGTAGGGAAGGGGAATTAAAGATGCTTCCTTTTGGAGGAGCAAACTGTAGTGAGGCAATCAATCCTGAGGCTCCATGCTGCCCTTCCAAGGACTGAGGTACCATACCCAAGAACTACCGTGCAAGAGTAAAGGACAAAGTAATCAAATCATCCATGCACAAGTCACAGAACACTGAGTGCAGAGAGAGGCAGAGCTTGCCAATCTGGCTTCACTGGAGGCTCCTCTCACCTCTGCTCTGTCGGCTCAAGAGTCAGTAAGCGCCCTTGCACTTAAAACATTCCAAAATCTAAGCTCTTCTGGTTACATTCTGAGGCAATGCACAGAGAAATGTTAAATGTTGATTCCCTTTTCAGGGTGAAATCAAGACAGAATCAAACTACTTGCTGTGGAAATTATTGTACAAAATGGATTGGAGTGAGAAGCCCACTGATAGGATGAGACCCTGGGAATTTAGGAAAGGGACTTTCCTTAAATACGGATTGGATCTCACTACCCAATTTTTATTTAATCAATATAAAGATCGAATCCATACTTATCAGTCTTTTTTTTTTTTTTGAAACAAAGTCTTGCTCTGTTGCCCATGCTAGAGTGCACAATCTCAGTTCACTTAAACCTTCGCCTCCCAAGTGACTGGAACTACAGGTGCATGCCAGCACATTCCAGCTGATTTTCGTATTTTTTATTAGAGATGGGGTTTCACCATGTTGGTCAGGCTGGCCTCGAACTCATGACCTCAGGTGATCCATCCGCCTTGGCCTCCCAAAGTGCTAGGATTACAGGCGTGAGCCACCGCACCCCGCCTAAACAGTCCTTTAGGCTGTCCTGACAGATACCTGGCTGGACACTGCTGCACCATTGCTTGAACCATCTGAAACTTATGTCTAATTTTCACAGGTACCCAATAAAATATTCCATCCTCAAATCAGTTTCGGCATAGAGGCAGGATATAGGGAATTTTAAAGTCCCCCAGCAGGATTCTGCAATCAAGTTCTTAATCCTAACCTGTGTTCAAAAAGTAGGCAATAGAGAAAGAGGAATTCGCACAGCAGGTAATTAAAAAAAAAAAAGAAAGAAAAAAGAAAAAAGTAGGCAAGATGGCAGGGAATGGAGGCTCATGCCTGTAATCCCAGCACTTTGGGAGGCTGAGGCAGGTGGATCATCTGAGGGCAGAAGTTCGAGACCAGCCTGGCCAACATGGTAAAACCCTACCTCTTCTAAAAATACAACAATTAGCTGGGCGTTGTGAAACGGGCCTGTAGTCCCAGCTACTTGAGAAGCTGTGGCTGGAGAATGGCCTGAGCGCAGGAGGTGGAGGCTGCGCCACTACACTGCAGCCAGGGCAACAGAGAGACTCCATCTCAAGAAAAAAAAGCGGGGAGCAAGTGGATATTTGTGCACACTTAGGTTCACTTCTGCATTATTCACAACCCAAGTGCCCATTAATAAAGGAGTGGAATTCTGACATGCTACAACACAGATGAACCTGGAGAACATTATGCTTAGTGAAATAAGCCAATCACAAAAAGACAAATTCTAAGTACTGCCTAATTCTACTTATATGAAGTAACTACAGTAGTCAAACTCATTGAAACAGAAAGTCGAACACTGGCTCCCACAGGTTGGGGGAAGAAGGGAAAGGGAAATCAAATGATACAGTGTCAGCTTTGCAAGATGAAAACTTTCTAGCAACCTGCTGCACAACAATATGCATATAGTTAACACTACACTTTAAAATGGTTAGCATGGTATATTTTGTTTTGAACACACATACACATAGGCAAATGGGTTCAGCCCATATTCCTCAGTACTAACATGAGAGAATGCCTTTACAGGCCCGGGACAAATGAGATGCTATACAGAGCAAGTGTTCAATAAACACCCACTACTAAATAAAAACAAATGTTGGTCAGGCACAGTAGCTTGTACCTCGTACCTGTAATCCCAGAACTTTGGGAGGCCAAGGCAAGCGGATCACTTGAACTCAGGAGTTTGAGACCAGCCTAGGCAACATGGCGAGACCCCATCTCTACTAAAAATACAAAAAAGGCCAGGTGTGGTGGCTCATGCCTATAATTCCAGCACTTTGGAAGGCTGAGGCTGATGGATCGCCTGAGGTTAGGAGTTTGAGTCCAGCCTGGTCAACCTGGGGAAACCCTGTCTCTATTAAAAATACAAAATTAGCCAGGTGTGATGAAGCACACCTGTAATCTCAGCTACTCTGGAGGCGGAGGTAGGAGAATCACTTAGAACCTGGGAGGCAGAAGATGTAGTGAGCCCAGATTGTGCCACTGCACTCCATGGGCAAGAGAACAAGACTCTGCCTCATAACAAAACAAACAAACAAATGCCAGGCGCAGCTACTCAGGAGGCTGAGGTGGGAGCACTGCTGGAAGGCAGAGGTTGCAGTGAGCCAAGATTGCATTATTACTCCAGCCTGGATGAGAGAGACCGTGTCTCCAAAAAAAAATTGCAAATGTCATGACATAACTATTTAATATATTAATATTTGCATTTCACAATCTGCAATCACGTAGTAAAGGCAAGCGGGCTACATCATTTGTCCTGCAGTCTCCTAGCACATGAATTCAGCAGGCAGGAGGGTGGGCTCCACCCACCTTGCTTACTGCTGACCTCCAGCACCTATACAGTCCCTGGCACTCAGTACAAATAACTGCTCAATTACCAGAAACATCAAGTGCTTATCAGGAAAAACCCGTTATGAGGGAGAGGGACGACCGAATACAAAGGCCAAACTTGAGAATCTCCACCTTAGGAACTCAGGGGCCATCCTGCCTGAACCATCAGGTGATATTTTCTCAAGTCATCCCAACTACTGGTTGAACACTCCAGGTGTACCCACCACCGGCACCTTCTAGAACCACAGCTAAGTCTTGAGTATGTGCTTGAACCTTCATTTGCATTTCACATTTTCCCACACAAAAGTAATGTGACAAAATGAGCCAGTCCTGCTCCCAAAACCCTGCTCACAAAATGGGGGACGTAGGGATGTGGAGGCATAGAATGAATGAAATGAAAGATGTGAGATAAAGCAAATTCCAAAGAGAAGTGGGGGATTTTCTAGGTTCCAAGAACAGAGGGCAAAACTAGAAAACATGATGCTTATCTGGGTCATTGGAGTTCACTCTAGGACACATCATTTTGGAAACAAAAGCCCTTCACCCTTCCCCAGATGAAAGCAAATTCACTAACCTGTGTTCTTACTACACATGGGCATGGCTTTCTCAAGTCTGGGGCCCTGCTGGGCCTCTATTTCCGACGTCCTACTGTAAGGAGAGATCTCACCCATCCTCCTGGTGATGCCCAATGCCCCCAAGTCTGGTCTAGATCCACCCCTGCATTCCAGGCTTGAACTCCAACTGCTCAAACGACAGTATCCATGAGGATGTCCCACACGCTCCACATGGTTAAGGAACTAAAGTGGCCTCATTTTCTCTAAAATCTGTCAAAGGAGGTTGACAACAGTGTTACTGAGTGTTCCAAGCCCCCTTCAAAGGCTCAATTACCACAGGGGGCAGTGGCTACCAGGCTAGATAACCCAGCTGCAGTGTTCCTGAAGCTGCAGCAAGTCCCCCTGGACAGCACTGCTTTGGGGTAGTGCACTGTAAAATAAGTAAGGTCCAAACCAGACCTTGGAAGACGGAGAGAGTGGGGTTTAGGGGACACCTGGAAGAAGTGAAGAATTAAAGGAAATGAATGAGGCAATTGTGTGTCACAGAACCCAGAAGCCCAGGGTGCCATGTGATAGGAGTGTAGATCTTATCCCATACGCAGTGGGGTTTCAGGGTGGCATAATCATGCTGCAGTCATATATTCTATTTTCATCTGTACTTTTCAACTAGCTTACTAGCAGCACTGTGCGTGGAGTTTAACCACTTCTACCATTTTCTCTAAACTCGGTTTTATTCACAGCTATTCAGAGCCAATTTCCTATGGAAGGAGATCATGTGTCATTTTACAAAGTCAAAGACAAGATGTAAATGAATCACCACCTTTCTAGCACAGGGGCATTAGGATCTTGTGCAACAATCTCCACCACTAGAGACATTACAATACCTGAAACATCTGCCTCACTCAGTCATGTCTACAGTGTACAAAGGACACACACAGGAAACCTCTCTGTTAACCATCACTCCATATGCAGAATGCAAAACAGTGTCTGATTACCAAGTGTATCCAGCACACGCATTGGACGTGGATGTTGACTGAGTCCCATTTGATGTGCCTGAGGCAGGCAGGAAATTCCCTTTGAAACAGAATCCTTAATAGGGTGGTGGAAGCACCAATGAGCTAGAACTCAATTATACCCTACAGTAAGCAACACTTCAAGGGCACAGTGGCTCACGCCTGTAATCCTAGCATTTTGGGAGGTCGAGGTGTGTGGATCACTTGAGGTCAGAAGTTAAAGACCAGCCTGACAACATGGTGAAGCTTCATCTCTACTAAAAATATGTAAAAATGAGCTGGGTGTGGTAGCGGGCACCTGAAGTCCCAACTACTTTGAGAGGCTGAGGCATGAGAATCACTTGAACCTGGGAAGTGAAGGCTGCAGTGAGCTGAGATCACACCACTGCATTCTAGCCTGGGTGACAGTCTCAAAAACAAAAAAGCACTTCAAGACTGAGAAGCTCACCTGAAAGATCATCCAGTTCATACCCTAATATTAACACACCTGGGGCACCTGGACTAAAGAGGCACTCCAGTTAACTGACTTTCCCCATAACCCTCCCACTTCATGAGAAACTCATGAAGACATTAGGGTAGCACTGATTTTACTAACCAGATGTCTGGGTGAAAAGGAGACCCGTCCAGTCAGTGTTCTGCATCCCAGTTCTGGCCATCCCCTCAGCCTGGTGAGCACTTCCAAGGAACAGTTACTTGCTTTCAGACCTGTCCAGGTCTCTGTTCAAACCTCTGCTGTTGTCACTGAAGAACCAAACTAAACACTAGCCCGCTTCCTGTGCTCCCAGTTGGAAGGTCTCTTCCCTCTCAGGCTGCCTGCCTGGACATCTTGGAGAGTACTTCTGTCCTCATTACATATCACCCAAACAATCTGAGTTCATTTAGAGCAAAGGTGAACGTGGTGGACCTCCCACAGCTTGTAGCACAGCAGTCAAGAGCTAGTGAGCTCTGGAGACAGGTGCTCCCATTAACCAGCTCTGGGACCCTGCAACCCTGCCCAAGTGGCAGCTCCCCAAGCATCAGCTTCCTTATCTGCAAACTGGGATGTACTAGTGGCCACTGCATACAGTTGTTTCCTGAGGACTTAAGGAATACATAGAGTCTTAGAAATACTCACTAAAATGGAAAAATCAGCAGCAGTGTGCTCAAGCTCAGGGTCTGGGGAGGGGAATGTGGCAGTGAAATTTAAGTACTGGATCGAGTACAAAACTAGCACTAAGACAAAAGTATGCTAAATTGCAGGGTCTTTACTGCCAGCGGCCATGGAGGACTCATGTTTTTCTAACTCGTGGCCCTGAAGAAGGGTGACAAGACCTTTTTATGCCTTTAAACCACCTCTGGGGTGAGGATGTGGGGCGGGGGTGGGGCTGAAGGGATTCAGACAATCTTGAGGGCCAGGGAATTCTGTAAGTCACTTCCTGGGCAGAGATGAGGGTGAGGGTCTCTGGACATTCCAAGGGCTAGGGGACTTGTTGTCACTTCGATTGTTACCTAAGTGGTTTACAGAAGTCAAGATAAGCATTAGTTTACACATCATCTGGGTAGTGGTGGAAATTACAGATCTTAGTTACTTATTACAAGTTGCTGGGGCCAAGATGGAATTAGCTTGGGCTGCTTACTCTGGTCATTACTGGTAAGCAAAGGCCGGCAATTCTGGCAGTTACTGATAAGAAAAGGTAAGCAGCTTTACATAGTGGGCATTTTGCAGAGCAAGTTAGCAGTTTTACTTAACAGAAACCAAGGTTAGCAGTCACTGTGAGGAGAATGGGGCGGCCGTTACAACTTATTTTTGGAAAACAGCTTTGTCTTGTATAAAATGACGTTGCTCAGGTTCCAGCTACAACACAAAGTGACCAGCTCTGCAGTTCCCTACAACATCATGGTTGACACAGAAATTGGAATGATGGATGTCTGGCTTCACTACTTCAGAATGGGCATGCAGTAAGTACTAGGAAAAAATAATTAAGGAAGATGTCAAGCATCCAGTGAGAAAATGTCGTTTTAAACTTACTTTACAGGGAAGCCTACTCATAGGCAGCTATTTGCTACAAACCCTGAAACTTTTCAGAGTCAACAATCAAAGATAAGGGCTGCCTTAAGGTGAACAATGTGCGGGGCGGAGAGAGAGGAGGGGCGGAGGAAGGCCAGGAGAAAGAGATACAGGCCAGAAAGAGTAACCAGCTCTCAGGAGTGCAAAGGACATCAGTTACCAAGGCAGACAGGCCCAGAAACTGAAGACAGGCAAGCTACAGGGAGCATGCTGTGCAACTCAAAAGGGCCCAATAGAGAGACCGTTCCAACACTGGTAATTTAAAACTGCATTCCTGGGATTACACATAGGCGAGCTATTATTTTGAAATAGATGAACATGAAAGTAGTATTATTTCCGGCCAGGCGCAGTGGCTCAAGCCTGTAATCCCAGCACTTTGGGAGGCCGAGGCGGGTGGATCACGAGGTCAAGATGTCGAGACCATCCTGGTCAGCATGGTGAAACCCTGTCTCTACTAAAGATGCAAAAAATTAGCTGGGCATGGTGGCGCATGCCTGTAATCCCAGTTACTCAGGAGGCTGAGGCAGGAGAATTGCCTGAACCCAGGAGGCGGAGGTTGCGGTGAGCCGAGATCATGCCATTGCACTCCAGCCTGGGTAACAAGAGTGAAACTCCATCTCAAAAAAAAAAAAAAAAAAAAAAAAAAAAAGAAAGTAGTATTATTTCCAAGCAGCTAATCTGTCAGCTCAATGATTTCCTACTGTCAAAAGGAAAACAAATGAAGAGTCTCATACACGCGAAACTCTATTACTTGGCAGCTTTTTATAAATCAAAGTGCTTCAGGGCCAAGTAATTTTTAATGAAGATTATAAATGAAAACAACCTACACAAAGATAGCATCGCCTTTCACAAAATTCTTTCACGTACATGATCTTATTTCTCTTAATTACAGAAAAGAAAGGGGAAGTTGCTTTAGTAACAAAAATCACACCGGTACAAGACTGCAATTTAACTGAGTGGAGAAATGGGATTAATACAAGCCAAGACCAACAGTAAATCAATGAGGGAAAACATCCATTAGCACATACAAGTTTAATCTTCAAACTATAGAGATTAGGTGAAGGAGTCTGTAATACGTGCTATTCTTTAAAAGTAGTAAGATTTATTTTCCATCCTCTGACTCAACTCTGCCCCAATTACAGAAGTATGAATTATTCAAGTTTATGGCATTGTGCACACTGCCTGGTGTAGCATGTCAATATCCCTAAATATAAGCAAGTCATACTGAAGAATGGTACTTCCCCACAGGCTTTCTTCCTCAATCTGCAGGTTCAAGTGCATGCGTAAGCAAACATCCCACAGCAAAGAGCAGGCGTTAAGTGGACCATACAGCATAAATCTTGTAAGCCTACCCACATCCACCACCACCAGATAATCACCAGGCTGGCTATGGACCCATTCAGTTACCTTTTGCAACAAAGACTCCATATAAACAGCAAAGAAACAGTTTACAAACAGCAGCAGCTTCAGTGAAGAGCCCTAGTACCAAGACCTTCATCTGCGGCCTCTGAAATAGACCCTTTCTGGTACATTCTGAAATTCCTCAACTCCAGGAAAAAGCACAAGCTGACAAAGTTGGGGGTATAGGGGCCTTGGGCAGGTTCACATCATTGCTGACACGTTACCTCACAACTCTGAAACCTCTGGAGAATTTTTACAAGGACAAACCAAAACGGGTGCTCCACCTTGTTTCCAAGTCATAAAGTTGTAAATGTCTACAAAAGCAAAATGCATATGAAAACCAGCCAGGCATAGTGGCTCACCCATGTAATCCTAACACTCTGGTAGGCAAAGAAGACAGGAGGCTTGCTCGAGTACAGAAGTTCAAGACCAGCGTGGGCAACACAGTGAGACCTCGTCTCTACAGAAAAGCAAAAATAGGCTTGGGAGGCCTCACGCCTATCATCTTAGCACTATGGGAGGCTGAAGCGGGCAGATCACTTGAGCCCAGAGTTGGGAGTCTGGGCAACACGGTGAAACCCCATCTCCAGAAAAATACAAAAAATTAGCTGAGCATGGTGGCTCACACCTGTAGTCCCACCTACCTGGGAGGATGAGGTAGGAGGATCACCTAGGCCCGGGAGGCCGATGCAGCAGTGAGCGATTGCACTATAGCCTGGATGACAGAGTGAGACCTTGTCTCAAAAAATAAAAATAAAAATAAGCTAGGTACGGTGACACACACCTGTAGTCCCAGCTACTCAGGAGTCTGAGGTGGGAGGATCACTTGAGCCTGGGAGGTCAAAGCTGCAGTGAGCCAACATCATGCCACTGTACTCCAGCCTGAGCAACAGAGCAAGACCCTGTCTTAAAAAAATTAAAAATAAAGGCCAGACACGGTATTTCACACCTGTAATCCCAGAACTTTGGGAGGCCAATGCAGATGAATTGCTTGAGCCCAGGATTCCAGATCAGACTACCTGAACAACATGGCAAAACCCTGTCTCTACAAACAAACAAACAAAATAAATAACTAAAAATAAAAATTAGCGGGGTGTGGTGGCCTGTACCTGTAGCCCTAGCTACTCGGGAGGGTGAAGTGGGAGGATTAACTGAGGTTTAGACTACAGTTAACCATGATCATGCCACTGCACTCCAGCCTGGGCAACAGAGTGAGACGCTGTCTCCAAAACAAACAAACAAAAAAGCCATCAACAGCCTTTTAACCAACATCATAACAATTTTTTTCTTCCTCTGAGTAAAATCAGGAAATTCACTCTGGTACCTGGTCTTTACAGTTCAATGTTTATGCATATGTGCATTTTGTGGAGAGAAGATCCAAAGCATTCATCACACACTTAAGGAGACCCTCCAGTCTCCTCTTAAGAAGTGATGATCTGGACCTAGAAATAGAAATTCCATTTGACCCAGCAATCCCATTACTGGGCAGATATCCAAAGGATTATAAATTGTTCTACTATAAGGACACATGCACGCGAATGTTCACTGCAACACAGTTTACAATAGCAAAGACCCAGCTGGAACCAACCCAAATGCCCATCGATAAGACTGGACAGGGAAAATGTGGCACATATACACCATGGAATATTATGCAGCCATCAAAAACGATGAGTTAGTGTCCTTTGTAGGGACATAGATGAACCTGGAAACCATCATTCTCAGCAAACTGACAAAAGAACAGAAAATCAAACACCACATGCTCTCACTCATAGGTGGGTGTTGAACAATGAGAACACATGGACACAGGGAGGGGAGCACCACATACAGGGGTCTGTTTTGGGGAAATGGGCGGGGGGGCACTGGGGGAAGAGATAGCATGGGGAGAAATGCCAGATATAGGTGAAGGGGAGGAAGGCAGCAAATCACACTGCCACGTGTGCACCTATGCAACAATCTTGCATGTTCTTCACATGTACCCCAAAACCTAAAATGTAATTAAAAAAAAGAAAGAAAGAAAGAAAAAAAAGAAGTGATGATCTAAGGAGCAGCAGGGCCAGTCCCATTCTTGGCCACTAGACACAATTATTTTGAGTCCCTTAAAGGACTGAATGAAAAACAATTATTACAGTAAGACTTAACACTTGTTTTTGATTACGGAAATCTGAGGAGGCTTTTTGTAGTACTAGAGGAATGCCTAGCAGCAAACTACAAGAACTTGAGTATAGAAACAGTTTAGCAAATAGCAAAATTACAACTGTAGCTTTTGCAAGCATGGAAGATAGGCAAATCCCATCTCCTGAAGTAACAATAGTTATTTGTTACTTTACTTATATGGGAGAGAAACCTAACAGGACTAATACAATTTCAATCTTGTATGCATTTATTGAAACTTTTTATCCACCTGGTGTCTCTTATCCAAGACTTTCCTTAACACTTCCTCATTTCGTGAACTCTTCCTCAATATTCTAAACTAATTTCACTACTCCTGTGCTCCCTTCAGGGCTGTTTACTGGCCACCTGCATCCTTCAGCTCACCCAAGTGACTCCGGAGACTTAGCTTAACTTCTCTCAGAGCTCCTTCTATGATTGACACAGGTAAGATAAACTATCTTTCATCTTCTACAAAAATATTTGGGATACACACATCTTTAACTCTCAACTATCTTCATTCTACCTTTGGTGACTAACTCAATTCTGAACTGATTTCCACTAAATCTGGTTTACGTACTAGTATGAAAACCTCCTTTCAGCCATCTAAAATTTCTTGCTTCAAGTTCGGGGGTACATTTTACTTCTAGTATAGAACTCTTGGTCAGGTTGTGGTGGTTTATGCATGCAATCCCAGCACTTCAGGAGACTGAGGATCACCTGAGGTCAGGTGCTCAAGACCAGCCTGGCCAACGGGGTGAAACCCTGCCTCTACCAAAAACACAAAAACCAGCCAGGCACGGTGGCACATGCCTGTAATCCCAGCTACTCCGGAGGCTGAGGCGGGAGAATCACTTGACCCAGGAGGCAGAAGTTGCAATGAGCCAAGATGGTGCCATTGTACTCCAGCCTGGGTGACAGAACGAGACACTATCTCAAAAAAAAAAAGAAAGAAAGAACTCTGTCAGTTGGACAAAACATCCCATCTAGCATGCCTCAGATCAATGTGCAAGATGCTGCTGGAGCTACTACTTGGGTGAGGGAGTGGAGGGCAGAGACCGCTACAGGCGCCATACTTGATGCAAGCCAGTTAAGCATTCCCATTCTGCACATGGTCAGGGATGGGCAATGACACAACCTAGAGTCCTCTGCCATCAGAGGGCACTACTGGGGAAGACTCACTCTTGACCTTGAGGTCAGAGCATTAGTGACAGAGAACAAATTCTGAAGTCATTGTGGAGCCCCCCGATTCAACTACTCCTAAGCCTCATGTCGCCACCAGGCAAAAATTCCCTTCTGCTTCAACTAATTTTGTTTATTTATACCAGAGAGAGACCTAATTAATATAATCATTTCCTAACAGTAATCTAAATAAAGCTAGAAGGACAACATCTGAGAATAATGGACCGTAGCTTACCACACATGCGCACAAATGACACTCTATATACTTCTTGGTTTGCCTGTGGCAAACTACTAGACCTTCACCACTACATGCTTCTTCAATTTTCCTCACCCCACCCCCTACAAAGCTTCTAAAAAACAGTGGGTACAGGAAAGAAAAGAAACTAATAATCTATGCATTTCACCTGCTACTAGAATGCATATCCAGGACAGTCATTCTTGGGCTAATGAAGAAACAGATCACAAAATGGCCAATAAAATAAAATAAATTAAGGTACTCATAACTGCCATCAAGTAGCACGGAAGACACTCCTCTGACATGACCTCCTCTCCCCAGTAAGAAACACGTTTTATCACATACACAATACCTAAAATCAAAGCAAAAGTTTTAGGACATATCCTTGAAAAGTGTGACACCCTTTCACATTTCCCTTTTCTCCCCTGTACACCAATTGCAACCCACTAAATTTGTTTCATGCATGGTTTTAAAAACACACATATAAATAATTATTTTCTTCCAGCTAATTGGGAGGCTAGGCAGGAGGACCACTTGAACCCAGAAATTCAAGTCCAGCCTGATAAAAAAAAAAAAAAAAAAAAAACCTAAACTACTTTCTCTTAAAATCAAGATTCTGATCAAATTTCTCTGGAACCAAAAAAACCTATCTGCCCCAATTTATATATGAAAAACTGAGGCTAGAGTGGATAGGCAATGGGTCCAATGACACAGGTGGATGTCCCCTGCTGAGTGTGCCCCAGCCGCAGTGTATGGCCCAGACTAGCACCTACCACCGGGCTAGCAGGTTCCACCTCCAAGTATTTTTTGTTTGTTTGTTTCAACTCTCATGATAATGATCTGCTCCCACAAAAATACATTTCCTCAAGCAGCATGGAAAATTTTCTAGTATAAAGTCCCCAAATTTTCCTTACCCTCTTCCCTTTCCTTTACACAAAATCTTGAAGGCTAATCCACCCATAGACATGCATGTGTTACTGCCTGAGGAGGAACTGGGGACATTAACCACACATAGGGACAGAATAATTACTTATTCACGTTTCTGAAAACTCTAATACCAAGTCCAACACCTCTCCCCTGGAGCTGGCTCCACAGTGCACCAGTGTCTCTTGACATAACAACAGCTAGTAACAAAGATTTCAGCCTCAAGCAGAGACTAAGACAAGGAAGGTGACCACGTACACAAAGTAGGAAGGGTCTGGACAGCATTTCTCACACTCTTTCAGGAAGACAGCAGAGCCAACACTCCTTGGTCCCCACCTCTCTTGAGAATCCCAGTCATCTTTATACAATTAGACATGAGGCCCAGGTCAGTACTCACATGGTCTCACTTTTGTCATTGTGCAGGCATACTGAGCCCATACAGAGATGATGTAACTCCCCTGAGGTCAAGGCCAGAAGTGGGCAGGGCTGGGACTGCACCCAACAGTGAACTCCATGGTGTTCTCTCTCCTCTCCTGGTACAGGGCTCCACCCAAGTCCAATCAACCCTATCTGCCACAGCCCAAGTTCCCAGAAACTTCCTACACTGGGCAGAACAGGCTAACACATGTGGCAGGGTGGGAGGGGGGAATCATACAACAGTCTACACCTAGGATAAATGAAAAACAGAACAAATCTCAAATTTGTTCACATTCTCTTAATTTGAAGTTAATGCTTAATGTGACAGTCCTCTAAACAAAATATATGTTTCAATTGCATTTCACACAAACAAAAGGCAACCCGTGTGGAACTGGATCCCAAAACTCCTAGTAACAGTGACTGGAATTAACTGGTTCTTCCGGTCAAAAGGCCCAAAGTCAATCAGCAGTATGACAGGATCCCAATCAGGACCTCCATACATCCAGCTGCCAGGATCACTCTATCAAAGTTTTCCAGGGAGAAGCTTCCTGGGGACCAGAATCCTTTCACCAAGCCCAGATGCCAATACAATTAGAATCAGGGCCAATGGAGGACAGAAAAATACAAAAAGATGTTTCTGTGTTCCGGAAAAACTTTGGCCACCAGTGACTTCTGGCTCCCTGACACACGTCTTTGTGTTCAAATAACCAGGTTTCCATAAGATGGGTAAGTTACATTTTAGGCTTGAGAATACACTGGGATGGTTTTCCCTGCTGGATCATTTCCCCGAACTCTGCAGCAAACATCCCAGAGTGGATGCCCCCAAAGCTGCTGTCCCTCTACTAATCTCATTATCACCACTTTTAATCCCATCATCAGATAAAAACAAACTCAATCCCTCTTTCAAGCACCTCTTCCACTGGTCTCCACTTACAGTTCACTTGGAAAATGCACCTGTAAGAAGCACCTCCGAAGGCACCCGGTGGACCGTAGTGTCACCCAGTGCCATGCCCTGTCAGCTGATGCATCTTCCTGGCTGCGAGCAACTCTACTGGGATCCCTGGCTTCCTCTTCCCACTTCTATTCTTCACTCTGGGTAAGGACAGCAGTAACTAACCTTGAGAGGGCACAGCACTGTTGCCAAGACTTGTGCTTGTGTGTCCTCTGAAGCACGGTCTCATTTTACCCTCATCTGAAAGATGGGCCAGTGAAACTCTGGTAATGCTGAGTGACAGACTGAAAGTCACACAGTGGGTAGCAGGGCCAAGATTCTAACCGAGGCCTGAATATGCTGTACTGGTGTTATCAGTCTTTGGAGCAGGACAGCAAAAATGAGATAGGACTGGATGCCAAGAGGCTGCTCAAGCCCTCCAGGGTCACACTCCCTAGAGCATTTCAGTAACACTGGGCTCATAGTGCCAGGTCAGGAGACTTGATTTCAGGAAACAAAGTCCAACTCTGGGCAGGAGAGGGTAGAAAAGTCAAAGGGCAAGAGCCTAGAGACACTTCTACCTTCATCACATTAAAAAAAAAAAAAAAAAAAAATTTGTTTTCATACATTATCATTTGTGGGGGAAAAAATGTTTAAAATCTCACCCCTATAAACAAGACACTGTCTGGAGAAATGAAATACATACAACCTTTCCAGAAAATAATTTAAATCAAATTTTCAAAAATATACACCCATCGATCTAGTGATACCCCCTAATTCTAAGACAAAAAAAAGAGAAAACTTGGCAATATCAAAATGTCCAAAAATACCAGAATTAAGTTATGGTACATTCACAGGATAGCTAAGCAGCCAGTTAAAATGGAGCATTAGAAATGTTCACAATATAGAATTAAAAAAAAAAAAAAAAAAAAAAAAAAAGCCAGGAGAGGCTGGGTGCAGTGGCTCACGCCTGTAATCCCAACACTTTGGGAGGCTGAGGCGAGCGATCACCTGGGGTCAGAAGTTCGAGACCAGCGTGGCCAACATGGTGAAACTCTGCCTCTACTAAAAATACAAAAATTAGCTGGGCACAGCGGCAGGTGCCTGTAGTCCCTGCTACTCGGGAGGCAGAGGTTGCAATAAGCCAATCTCTCCAAGGATGACAGAGGAGGACTCCAGTATGGGTAACAGAGCGAAACTGTCTCAAAGAAATAAATAAAATATTAAAAATTTAATAAAGAACTTCACTACAGATACAGAAAAATGACTAGAAGAAAATGGAATTAAGAGACAATTTCTACCATCATTTTAACATTCTGTATTTTCCAAATGCCTTAAAATGACCATGCATACTTTTGTTTAAAGAAAAAAAAAAAAAATCTTATAATCTCCTTTTCAAATGATGTGGACCAACCAACGTTCCCCTTCAGGGCGTGGACAAGAATGAGACAGATGGCTGCTTTGCCCTAACCCTGACACTGGACTCTTCTTCTACTTCTTCGGAGTGGAATGTATCCCATGAATTAGGCTGGGACATGTGGATATGGCTTAATTGAGGTGGGTAGCTTGTTCAGACTGAAAACAAATAGCTTTAAAACATTACCCTTTACAATAATCGAAGTGCCAGTAAGGGGTGCATCTTCGAGGCTGTTCTCTATGGAGTAGTATTTCAAACTGTTCTGTAACCATGCACAATTAAAAAAACCAAACGGTGACCAAACCATGCAGGCAGTAGGATTACAACATGTTAACCTGCTGATATCTATCCTTGCAGTTCCATTTCCTCATTCATTTAAATAGTTACTCAGTATCCCATTAAGCTTTAATTTTAACCCTTCTACCTAAGTACTAGAAAAACCAATGCCATTAAAAAGTCACTGTCCATCCTCAAAAACTTAAACGTAGACATATGACCCAGCTATTCCACTCCCAGATATCTGTCCCAGAGAAAAATCTGTACACGGCCAGGTGCGGTGGCTCACGCCTGTAATCTCAGCACTTTGGGAGGCCGAGGTGGGAACACCTGAGGTCAGGAGTTCAAGACCAGCCCAACCAACATGGAGAAACCCCATCTCTACTAAAAATACGAAATTAGCCAGGCATGGTGGCGCATGCCTGTCATCCCAGCTACTCTGGAGGCTGAGGCGGGAGAAATCACTTGAACCCAGGAGGCAGAGGTTGCACTGAGCTGAGATGGCACCACTCCACTCCAGCCTGGGCAACGAGAACATAACCCCGTCTCAAAAAATAATAATAATAAATAAAATCTGTACACAAAAGGCCACACACTATGACTCATATCTGTAATCCCAGCACTTTGGGAGGCCAAGACAGGTGGATGAGTTGGGCGCACGAGTTCAAGACCAGCCTGGCCAACATGGTGAAACACAGTCTCTATTAAAAATACAAAAATCAGCCGGGCATGGTGGCCGTCACCTGTAATCCCAACTACTTGGGAGGCTGAGATTCTGCCACTGCAATCCAGCCTGGGAGACAGAGAAGACCCCGTCACAAAAAAAAAAAAAAAAAAAAAGTACACAAATGTGTTTTAACAGCACTATTCAAAGTTACCAAAAAGTGAAAACAACCTAAATGTTCACCACTAATGAATGGGTAAACAAAATGCAGCAGAGCCATATAATAAAATATTCAGTTATAAAAATGAATGAAGTACTGATTCACGCTATACATCATGAACCTTTTGAAGACAGTACAGTGAGTGAAAGCTGCCAGGCACAAAAAGTTACATATTGTAGGATTGCTAAAATATCCAGAACCGGCAGATGTCTAGAGACAGAGAATATATGAGTGGTTTCCAGGGGTAAGGGGGCAGGAGGGTGGGGAATAACATGTAATGAATTTCTTTTGGGGGGTGGAAATGTCCTTAAATTGGTTGCAGTGATGGCTGCAAATCTCTGTGAATATATTCAAGAACTGATGACTGTATAATATACAATGTTTATCTCAAAATAATTTTTTAAAAAAATGTTTGATAGAATTTAATAGTATTATGCTCAAATTATACATGATATTCAATAAACGTGGGGAGTGAACACACTAATAAAGACTATACATATTAAAGTCATTATACAAACATCTTTTGGTCTTTCTTTGTATATAGTAAGGGCTCAGGGACTAACTGTAAAGACAGACAGGCCAATCATGCACACACAAAATCAAAATATTTAAAAATCGCATTTTAAAAAGTGATCAGGTTTTTACGGCTAACATGAGATTCACATTAAGAAATGCTACCTATGTGTGTATCACGCACTTCATCTCCCTCTTAAAAATACTTTTTGCAGATGAGGGTTGCACCACAGTGCAAAGCCACTCATCCCACTTCAAACTGTTAAGTGGGAAATGTACAGTAGTGCGTGGAAACACTGCACGCCAGGCTGCTCGGACTAGTAATAAGCTTACTGCGATTCCAAGGGATCTCATCGTCATCTTAGTTAAAACTCACATTCCTTGTAAGTCACTACTGAACAATTACGTTCACGGCTAACAACATTTTCAGAGGGGTTTGGCATTATAGCATGCAAAATTCTTGCATGCTCAATTATTTCTCCAGTTTATACTCACTGAAAGACTATTTAAGGTGCTATTTCCAGGAATAAGATACAAAAGAAAAAAATAGGCAAAGCCAAGCAAACAAAACCCTGTCCTCATCAAACTTACATTCCGTCTTTTTTTTTTTTTGAGATGGAGTCATGCTCTGTTGCCCAGGCTGGAGTGCAATGGCGAGATCTTGACTCACGGAAACCTCCGCCTCCCAGGTTCAAGGGACTCTCCTGCCTTAGCTCCCAAGTAGCTGGAATTATAGGCTCCTGCCACCACGCCCAGCTAATTTTGTATTTTTAGTAGCGATAGGGTTTCTCCATGTTGGTCAGGCTGGTCTTGAACTCCCGACCTCATGGGATCCACCCGCCTTGCTGCCTCAGCCTCCCACAGTGCTGGAATTACAGGTGTGAGCCACAGCTCCCAGCCCATCTTTTTCTTTTTTTTTGAGTTTACAAGGAAATTTTATCTTTTCAAACTCGTCTCTTATGTATTGAATGTTAGCACTAACAAGGAATTCCCCCACAATTCTCACCTTGCAAATGTATTCTTCTCTAAATACTAAAAATCACAAAGATTTATAAAACATTAGGAGCCGCCTCCAATAACAAGCTTATCTTTGCTTTTTACCGATTTGCCAGGACCATAAAGACAAATATGCTCTAATCTACAAGTTTATTCAAAATCAGAAACCAAAACGTTACACATTCACAAAACAAGACAAACATTAGGTTGTCAGAAGCAGATTTAACCGCCCAGGGTCTTCAAATCACTGAGGTGCCAAATGGTTTTTTGCTTTAAAAACAGAAAAAAATTCAATCTCTCTCTCAAATCTGTAAATCTCAAGTCATTCAATAACCTGAATTGTGAAACAAGAAAACATTGTTACCCTCAGCTCCTAAAGCAAAAGTGCAATTTAGTACAAAGATCACAACAACTGGCAAAAAGGCAACTTTTGGAAACAAAGTCTAAATTCCTTTAAACAATTCAATAATGTAGTGGAAATTTTGCTAAGTGGCCAGTGAGTCTCTTGCAATTCTTAGCTACCCTGCCCCGCTGTCAACCAAACTAGCGAAGCTAGACATACAGCACCCAAGAAAAGCCGAACCATCCTTAAAATGCAGCAGCTATCTTCCTATCTTGCATCTGTAGCGAGGTTCCTTATCTTCAGCAATTCCACTGGGCAAGATACACGGAGGTGGGCTCGACTCCTCCCAGGTAAGACCAACTAAAGCCATTCTAAGACCAGCTTATTCCAGCTTGAGCCTTTAGATAACTATGTTTCCTACTAAAGTCAGATGTATGGAGGGTAACAGAGACAGCAATACATTTTGTTTCAGGTTAGGCTTTGCCTTCTCCATTTGATCAATGGAAACAATGAGTGGTTTATCTTTCCCAGGTTGAGGTTTTTTTGGGAGGCAGTTGGTTATCTACAACCCATCAGTGGAAAGATAATCCCCACCCAAAATAAACAGAAAGAAATGTTTTATTAAATTACTGGCGGCCGGGCGAGGTAGCTCAACACTTTGAAAGTATGAGGCGGAAGGCATCTGAAATCAGGAGTTCGAGACCAGCCTGACCAACATGGTGGAAACCCGTCTCTACCAAAAATACAAAAATTAGCTGGGCATGGTGGCAGGCACCTGTAATCCAGGTACTGGGGAGGCTGAGGCAGGAGAATCGCTTGAACCGGGGAGGCAGAGGTTGCAGTGATCGCGTCACTGCACTACAGCCTGGGCGACAGAGACTCCCTCCATCTCCTCCCCCCCACCCCGCAAAAGTATTGGCAAGGTCATAAAACAGATTGTGCCACCAAAAACCTTCTTGAAATCGAAAACACATTGATAAATCCTCTTGAATATTGCTTTCTTTACAACTTCTAAAGACTACAAATTCCTAGGAATTTGTAGGAAACTTGACAGCTCCATTCATTTAAAAAAAAAAAAACTCCTGACCATTATTAGAGCCTCAGAGCCACTGGCTTAGAGGTAAACTGCGACTTGGTTTTTGGAACCACGGACTGTTACAGTCCCGTCGAAGGTAAGCAAAGACATTCCAATTCTCGTGGGGCACAGATTCCTAAGCGTCACTTGCATCCAAAATACACACAGAGAAATGAGCCCAATGACAAGACCAGAAACCTCACCAGGCTGAACGAAACATAAAGAAGTAAACAAGCAAATAAAAATCTTAAAAAATCAAGCGTGGTCTTGAGTAAAAGGCAGGTCAGCCACCCAATAGAAGCACATGACTCATGCACGGGCCTTAAGTATTTACACCGTCCACTACACTAGATGGGGGTTTCCCATCTTCATGAAAGGCCCAGCCTTGGGGGCATCTCAGCCGGTGAAGCCGTGCCATTTCCGTTTGGGAGGAAGAGGATCATTTTATTTCGCTGAATCACAACTCCCCTACGTCCCCACCCCAAACCACCACCACAGCCACACACGACACTGCAAATAAAAGAGGCCGTTGCAAGGACGCCGGCGAGCACCGACGGAGCAAAACAAAGCGCCCAGCAAGGGGCTACCAGGTTGGGAGTGGGTGCGTCAGGAGGGCCAAGCTCACCCCCCGCAGGGCACCGCTCCCGCCCTCTGTGGTCTGTCCTCAGACCGGCGTGAAGCGGCAATCACCTCCGTCCAGAGGGAACCTGCCCCTTTCTCCACAGGGCTCCCGGGACCACCCGGAAGATGAGGTGATGGGGGCGGGGGCGAGGTGCCCCGGCCCAGGCAAAAGGACCTGAGTGCCAGAGTGAGAGCGTGCCGGGCCCAGCCCACGTGAGCGCCAGCGTCGGGCCCGGGGCCGGGCCCGCTCCCGCCTAGGGAACCGCACACGGGGAAAGCGACGCTCGCGGGCCCCGCGCCAGGCCCGGACTTACCCGGGCCGGGCGCGCCGCAAAGCCCGCGGCGGCCGCTTCCTCCTCCTCCTCCTCCTCACTTGACAAAATGGCGGCGGCAGGAAGTGCCGGGCGCCTCGGCCCGCCCCCCGCCCGCCCCCAGCCGCCCGCCCAGCCGCGGCGCCCGCGCCCCCAGCCCGAGCCCCACCGGCCGGCCAGAGTCCGGGTCCGACGGCACCAACGGCGGGGCGGCCACGAGCGACCCCGCCGCCCCGAGGCAAGGGACGCAGGCCGTCTTGGCCCGGCGCGAGAAGCGCGGGTGGCCAGAAGGCCCGAGTCCGCGTAGCCCCGGCCTCCCCGCCCCCGCGCCGCGCTGATGGCGTAGGTGGCGGCGCACCGGCCCCATTACGCAATGCAGGTTACGCGGGCCGCGCCGCGAGCCCCCGCCGGCCGCCCCGCGCCGTCCACCGCCCCGAACGGCACCAGTCCTCACCTGAGACGCTAGGCCGCACGCCGCCCCCGCCGGCCGTCAGCCCGCTGCCGTCGCCCGCTCCCCGGGCTGCCCGCGCGGCGCCGGGGCCCGCCCGCCGCGCCCGCCGCTCCGCCGAGCTCACAGGCCGCGCTCGCCCGCGGGCACCGCCGGCAGCCGCCGCCGCTGCCGCCGCCGCCGCCACTGCTTCGGCTCTTCGGCTGCGGGAGAGCAGAACAAACAGCCCTGCCGCCGCCGCCAGCGCACTGACGTCACCGCGCACGCTGCGCGCGCGCCCCGCGCCGCTGCCGCCGCCCGGTGTGCGCGCCCCGCCCCCGTGCCCAGCGCGAACGAGCTCCGGAAAGACCATGGCTGCGAGGTGAGTGGGGGACGCCGCGGACTGAGGGAGGGGACCCCCACTCTGAACGATGAAGCGGGCTGGGGGAAACGCACGGAGTGCAGACTGGGCCTGTGGGAAAAGATCTGAAGGCTGAGAGAGACCTCCAAAATACTGAGAAATGTCTGAAGACAGACCCTCACAGGGAGGGAGGACGGTAAGGAGGAACCTCAAAGACTGATGGTGGAGGCGGAGGACAGAGCCCAGTCTGAGGGAGGACTCCAGGTGGGGAGGCTGAGACGAGAGAGCTGCTATGGGAGCGCCGGGGCTGGGGTGAAATGGAGGAAAGGAGATGAGAGAAGGCTGCAAGCAAGTCCAAGACTGCCCCTGGGATCTAAAGGTGCAGGGAGGTAGCACCTTTCCTCTTTTATGTCCCCCTGCTGACCTTCTTCCAACCTACCCTTTTTCTTTTTTAAAGAGACATGGTCTTGCTCTGTCCCTCAGGCTGGAGTGCAGTGGTACAATCAAAGTTCACTGCAGCCTCAAGCGATCCTTCTGCTTCAGCTTCCCAGGTAGCTGAGACTACAGGTGTGCACCACCAAACCCAGCTAACTATTTTTTGTAAAGACGGGGTCTCACTATGTTGCTCAGGCTGGTCTCTGTCTCGTGGGCTCAAGTGATCCTTCTGCCTCGGCTTCCCAAAGTGCTAGGATTACAGGCATGAGCCACCACACCCTGCCCTTCCCATCCTTAACACTCAACCCTGTGATCCCAGGAACGGTGGCTCAGGCCTGTAATCCTAGCGCTTTGGGAGGCCTAGGCAGGCAGATGGCTTGAGGCCAGGGGTTGGAGAACCTCGCCTCTACTAAAAATACAAAAATTAGCCTGGTGTAGTGGTGCATGCCTGTACTCCTAGCTACTCAGGAGGCTGAGGCAGGAGAATCACTTTAACCTGGCAGGCAGAGGTTGTGCAGTGAGCCGAGATCATGCCACTGCACTCTAGCCTGGGTGACAGAGCAAGATTCTGTCTCAAAAAAAAAAAAAAAAGGCCCAGCGCGGTGTCTCACGCCTGTAATCCCAGCACTTTGGGATGCTGAGGTGGGCGGATCATGAGATCATACCAACTAATGCTGTGAGATCCCATCTCTACTAAAAATAGAAAAAAATTAGCCGGGTGTGATGGTGCACCCCTATAGTCCCAGCTACTCTGGAGGCTGAGGCAGGAAAATCAATTGAACCTGGGAGGCAGGGGTTGCAGTGAGCTGAGATTGTGCCACTGCACTCTCTGGCCTGGGTGACAGATCAAGACTCTCTATTAAAAAAAAGGCGGCCGGGCACGGTGGCTCAAGCCTGTAATCCCAGCACTTTGGGAGGCCGAGGCAGGTGGATCACGAGGTCAAGAGATCAAGACCATCCTGGTCAACATGGTGAAACCCCATCTCTACTAAGAATACAAAAAATTAGCTGGGCATGGTGGCGCGTGCCTGTAATCCCAGCTACTCAGGAGGCTGAGGCGGGAGAATTGCTTGAACCCAGGAGGCAGAGGTTGTGGTGAGCCGAGATCGCACCATTGCACTCCAGCCTAGGTAACAAGAGCAAAACTCCATCTCCAAAAACAACAACAACAAAAAGGCTCAACCCCAAGTCAGCTCTCTAGGGCGTATGTGCTTCCTCTACATGTGAGTCCAAGGGAAAAAAAAAACATCACACGACCTCTTCTGGGGCATGCAAAGCACCCCACCTGGCCATGTGGGTCCAATAAACATGGGGTAGTTTTGAGATCACTGAAAGGAAGAAGTTAGGCGTAGGTCTCTTGCAGCTTAAAATTATTCTGTGAAGGACAGACCGTGTATGTGACGCGGTCCCATAAGATTAAAATGGAACTGAGAGAAGCTGAAGATGGCCCTTTAGGAGCAGCTCAGGATGCAGCTCCCAGTGAAAGCTCAAAGGGTAAGTGGACGCCACATTTCCAGACGGATCTTTATTGCCCACAGACTAGGAGATTCCCAGGCGGAGGAGCCCCACGGGTCGCTGGCGCGGCTGTTTTGCTGGCGCCCCAGCTCGGTGGTTCTCTGTACAAAATACACTGGTTTGGTTGCCCTTTTAAGCTGGCAGTTGGAGCTCTGTGAAGGCATATTCGCCCATTCATCTGATTAAATGGGTCTGAAACAGGGAGCCAGGCCAGGAGATTCCCGGGCAGTGCCGTTGTTTCAGCCGGCACAGGGGGTCACCACACTGGAAATCACACAGATCCCGGCGCCCTTTCAGCAGGCGACTGGAACACTTGGGAGAGTCAGCTGTTCAACTTAAAAAAAAAAAAAGGCTCCAAGGCAGGGAGCCAGGTGATCAGGCTCGGTGGGTCCCACCCCGACAAAAACAAAAAAAAATTACTCTGCGAAATTTTTCAAGCCTGGAAATGTAACTACTTCTCCTTTCTTTTACATATATATGATCCTGTCTGTCTCTGTCTCTCTCTCTCCCTGCCCCCCCCGCCCCCCGCCGATATGGAGGGAGAGAGAGACAGGGACAGGATCTTGCTGTCACCCAGGCTGGAGTGCAGGCCAAATCATAGCTCACTGTAACCTCAAACTCTCACTCTCAAGTGATCTTCCCACCTCAGCCTCTTTAGTAGCTGGGACCACAGGCATGTGCCACCATGCCCAGCTAATTTTTGTATTTTTGTAGATAGGAGGTCTCACCATGTTGCCCTGGCTGGTCTTGAACTACTGGGCTCAAGCAATCCACCTCTCTCAGCCTCCCAAAGTTGCTGTAACACAGGCGTGAGCTACCACACCCAGCCCACTCACTTAATTCTCATCTTTTAAAAATGGAAAGCAGGCTGGATAGGGTGGCTCATGCCTGTAATCCCAGTGCTTTGGAAGGCCAAGGCGAGTGGATCACTTTAGTAGGTCAGGAGGTTGAGACCAGCCTGGCTAACATGGTGAAACCTTGGCTCTACTAAAAATACAAAAATTAAGCCAGGCGCAATGGCTCCACGCCTGTAATCCCAGCACTTTGGGAGGCTGAGGCAGGCAGATCCCCTGAGGTTGGGAGTTCGAGACCAGCCTGACCGACTTGGAGAAACCCCGTCTCTACTAAAAATATAAAATTAGCTGGGTGTGGTGGTCCATGCCTGTAATCCCAGCTACTTGGGAGGCTGAGGCAGGAGAAGTGCTTGAACTCGGGAGTTGGAGGTTGTGGTGAGTCAAGATCGCACCATTGCACTGCAGCCTGGGCAACAAGAGTGAAACTCCATCTCAAAAAAAAGAAAAATAGACAGGTGTGGTGGCAGGCACTTGTAATCTCAGATACTCAGGAGGCTAAGGCAGAAGAGTCACTTGAACCTGGGAGGTAGAGGTTGCAGTGACCCAAGATTTCGCCACTGCACATCAACCTGGGCAATGGAGTGATACTCTGTTTCCATAAAAAAAAAAAAAGGGCAGGCACGGTGGCTCATGCCTGTAATCCCAGCACTTTGGGAGGCCAAGCCAGCTGGATTACCTGAGGTCAGGAATTTGAGACCAGCCTGGCCAACATGGTGAAAAACCATCTCTACCAAAAAGACCAAAAATGCCAAAAAAATTAGCCGGACGTGGTGTTGCATGCCTGTAATCCCAGCTACTCTGGAGGTTGAGAATTACATCAACCTGGGAGGCGGAGGTTGCAGTGAGCGGAAATCATGCCACTGCACTCCAGCCTGGGTGACAAGGCGAAACTCTGTCTCAAGAAAAAAACAGTCTACATGGTATTTTCTTTTTTTAAGTCCAAGTAATGAAACATTTCCTTATGGCCCCTGGTTTCAGAATATATTGATACAATAAGATACCAGTAAAATCGTTTTTTTTTTTTTTTTGGTCACCCTGTCTGGAGTACAGTTGTGCAATCACAGCTCACTATAACCTCCCACCTCCCAGGTTCAAGCAATTCTCCTGTCTTAGCCTCCCAAGTAGCTGGGACTACAGGCACACGCCACCACACCCAGCTAATTTTTGTATTTTAAGTAGAGACAGGGTTTCACCATATTGGCCAGGATGGTCTTGATCTCTTGACCTCGTGATCCTCCTGCCTTGGCCTCCCAAAGTGCTGGGATTACAGATGTGAACCTCTGCCCCCAGCCAAATTGTTTCTTTTCTATCATGTGTTAGCTCATGCTTAACCAGAGATAATCATAAATCACTAATGGGTCCTAAGCAAAGTTAAAAATTAAATTTTTTTCATTCATTCATTTATCTATTTATTAATTTATTCATTTATGACAGGGTCTTGCTCTGTTGCCCAGGCTCGAGTGCAGTGTTGCATTCATGGTTCACTTCAGCCTTGACCTTCTGGGCTCATGCGATCCTCCCACCTCAGCCTCCCAAGTAGCTGGGACTATAGTCATGTGCCACCACACCCAGCTAATGTTTTAAATTTTTTGCAATTGGCTGGGTGCAGCGGCTCACACCTGTAATCCCAGTACTTTGGGAAGCTGAGGCGGGTGGATCACTTGAGGTCAGGAGTTTGAGACTAGCTTAGCCAACATGGTGAAACCCCATCCCTACTAAAAATACAAAAGTTAGAAAAAAAGAAAAAAATTAGAGCCCAGGCATGATGGCTCATGCTTGTAATCCTAGCACTTTGGGAGGCCAAGGCAGGTGTATCACCTGAGATTAGGAGTTCAAGACCAGCCTAGCTAACATGGTAAAACCCCATCTCTACTAAAAAATTAGCCGGGTACAGTAGCAGTTGCCTGTAATCCCAGCTACTCTGGAGGCTGAGGCAAGAAAATCACTTGAACCTGGGAGGCAGAGGTTGCAGTGAGTGAAGATTGTGCCATTGAACTCCAGCCTGGGCAACAACAGTGAAACTCCATTTCAAAAACAAACCAAAAAATTAGCTGGGCATGGTGGTGCACACCTGTAATCCCAGTTACTTGGGAGGCTGAGGGAGGAGAATCGCTTGAGCCCAAGAGGTGGAGGTTGCAGTGAGCCAAGATTGAACCACTGCACTCCCACCTGGGTGACAGAGCAAGACTCTGTCTCAAAAAAAAAAAAAAAAATTGTAGTCATAGGGTCTCACTATGTTGGCCAAGCTGATCTCAAACTTTGGCCTCAAGTGATTCTCCCTCCTTAGCCTAACCCTTTATCTAACAAAGCATGAGAAAACAAATTATTACTTGCAAGAAATAAAGGATGTAATTGTAACTCGTTCATTGACACTTCCTTTTAACTCTGTATTACAGAATATTAAAATTTGTGAATATCTTCTGGCCCCTAATTTTGCATCCCTGGCAATTATGCAGAAGATGATCAGAAATGGAAAAAAGAACAGGAAGGCATCCAGGGCTGTTTGAATAGGTATTAGCAACTAGTTTGTTGTTACTGGGGTTTTTGTTTGTTTTTTTAAGGAAACCAGAATGTATCCATTTTAAGCTGTCCTTCCCTGTAGTTACCTTGTCTCATTGCATTATCCACTTAATTTATCATTGTTGCTGACAATTAATGTTTTTGGAAGTAATTTGGAGCTGCTGCTTTACAAGTCACATAATAAAACCTGTCACTCTAGAGTCACAATTTTAGACAAAATTATACATCCAGGTTGATAACTAGACCCAGCTAGATGGCTTTTGGCCATTGCTACAAATTAAATCCAACCTGGAGAGAATATTCAGGCAGTAAAGGCACTTCCAAAAGCTGTCTCCAGAAATCTTTTAGGACGACAATGTCTCCTTCTTTTTGTCTTCCATAGTGCTTAGCCTAACTCCACAAAGATAGCTCCAATGTTTATCTGGTTGAGTCACTTTAATAAAAATAGTCGTGTTACCTCATGGTTCACATGTTATTTATTTATTTATGAGACAGAGTCCCGCTCTGTTGCCCAGGCTGGAGTGTAGTGGCGCAATATTGGCTTACAGCAACCTCCGCCTCCCAGGTTCAAGAGATTCTCGTGCCTCAGCCTCCCAGGTAGTTGGAATTACTGGCGTGTGCCACCACGCCCAGCTAATTGTTTAGTACTTTTAGTAGAGACGGGGTTTTGTGGTGTTGGCCAGGCTGGTCTCAAACTCCTGGCCTCAGTGATCCACCCACCTCGGCCTCCCAATGTGCTGGGATTACAGGCGTGAGCCACTGCATTCAGCTTATTTATTTATTTATTAGGTTATAAAGACAAGATCTCAGGCCGGGCGCGGTGGCTCAAGCCTGTAATCCCAGCACTTTGGGAGGCCGAGGCGGGTGGATCACAAGGTCAAGAGATCGAGACCATCCTGGTCAACATGGTGAAACCCCGTCTCTACTAAAGATACAAAAAATTAGCTGGGCATGGTGGTGCGTGCCTGTAATCCCAGCTACTCAGGAGGCTGAGACAGGAGAATTGCCTGAACCCAGGAGGCGGAGGTTGCGGTGAGCCGAGATCGCGCCATTGCACTCCAGCCTGGGTAACAAGAGCGAAACTCCGTCTCAAAAAAAAAAAAATAAAATAAAAAAATAAAGACAAGATCTCACTCTGTCAGCCATGCTGGAGTGCAGTGGCATGATCACAGTTCAGTGCACCCTCGCCCTCCTCTACTCAAGCAATTCTCCCTGTTGTACCTGAGCGAGTCAAGGAATGCGTCACACTCTCAGAATGATTTATGAGTCCTTTATTAAGTCGGTGACCGAGAGTGGCTAATGCCCAAAATTCTCTCGGCCCTGAAGAAAAAGTTAGGTGGTCTTTTATACACTAGTTTTACCAGGAAGAGGGGAACCTAGCTGAAACAAAGTTTTCACACAGGCAGAGTAAACAAAAAGTTAAAAAGAAAAACTGATATATAAAAAATAAAACAGTGCCAGGTGTGAGTAGTACAGCTGTCAGGAAAGACATACAACTTATAGATAAGGTGGGTTCGGGGCACTCACTGCAGCCGCATGTCCAGGCTCTGCTGACACCACTTTACTCCGCCTCTTATCAACAAAGCCATTTCTGGGTGCCCAGAGTCAGTCTGACCTTACTTTATACTGTAGTTACATACTTAATAGGGAGAAGGTTACTAAAATGAAGAAGCCAAGATGGAGTCTGTTCAGCTCAAAAAGGCTAACATAGAGCCTGAACAGCTTTTAGTCAGGGAAAAGGAGAGTTAGTTTTAGCTGTCAGAAAGCCGGGTATCACATCCCACCTCACCCTCCTGAGTACATAGGACTATACCCATACCCCACCACACTTTGCTGTTTTTTTAAATTTCTTTTTTTTTGTTGGTACCAGTAAGCTTTCACTGTGTTGCCCAAGCTAGAATGCTGTTCACAGGCGCAATCATAGCCGACTACAGCCTTGAACTCCTGGGCCCCAGAAACCTCCTACCTCAGCTTCCTTAGTCGCTGGACTTAGAGCTGCCTGCCCAGCTTAGATTTTTATTCTCTGCATCAATGTATAGAAATAGTTGTGTTATTTAAACAAAAGGGATCATCCTATATCTGCTGCTTTTTGCTGTTTGTTTGTTTTTAGACAGGGTCTTGCTCTGTCACCCAGGCTGGAGTGCAGTGGTGTGATCTCGGCTTACTGCAACCTCTGCCTCCCAGCTTCAAGCGATTCTTGTGCCCAGCCTCCCAACTGTATTTTTTCTTTTTCTTTTTTTTTTTTAATTACCTTATTAGACTCAATATTCATTGGTAGCATAACATCCCAACTATCTAGGACTATAGATACCACCACGCCTGGCTAATTGTTATATTTTTACTAGAGACAGGGTTTCGCCATGTTGACCAGACTGGTCTCAAACTCCTGACCTCAAGTGATCCACCTGCCTCGGCCTCCCAAAGTACTGGGATTACAGGCATGAGCCACTGCACCCGTCCATCTTTTTAAATTTAATACATATAGCCCAGAACTCCTAGACTCAAGCGATCCTCCCAGTCCACCTCAGCATACTAAGTAGCTGGGACTACAGGTGCATGCCACTGTACCTGGCTAGAAGTCATTTCCCATGAATACTTGGAGATCTGCCTTATTGGAGATGATGTCAAGATCATATACAGTATGTTATCATAGTATGACATATCTATCTCAGATAACATGGTGGCTCAGCTGAGATTGCGCCATTATACTCCAGCTTGGGCAAAAAGAGTGAAATTCTGTCCCCCCCCCCCCAAAAAAAATCCCAGCACTTTGGGAGGCTGAGGCAGGTGGATCATTTGAGGTCAGGAATTTGAGACCAACCTGGCCAACATTGTGAAACCCCCTCTCTACTAAAAAATACAAAAATTGGTCAGGTGAGTGGCTGACACCTGTAATCCCTATACTTCAGGAGGCTAAGGCAGGCGGATCACGAGGTCAGGAGTTCGAGACCAGCCTGGCCAATATGGTGAAACCCCATCTGTACTAAAAACTAGCTCGGTGTGGTGGTGTGCACTTATAGTCCCAGCTACTCCGGAGGCTGAAGCATGAGAATCGCTTGAACCCAGGAGGTGGAGGTTGCAGTCAGCCGACATTGTACCACTGCACTCCAGCCTGGGGAATAGATGGACACTGTGTCTCAAAAAAAAAAAAAATTACAAAAATTAGCCAAGTGTGGTGGCACACACCTGTAGTTCCAGCTACTCTGGAAGCTTAAGGCATGAGAATTGGTTGAACCCAGGAGATGAAGGTTGCAATGAGCTGAGATTGTGCCACTGCACTCTAGCCTGGGTGACAAAGCAAGAATCTGTCTCAAAAGCAGCAACAACAACAAAAACTAAACTAAACTGAAAAAGGAAGGGAAAAGAAAACCTGGAGTTGTTCCTTTGACTACATACATGTAGATCTGTAAGAAAAGTAATGTAGACATCCAGGGAATGGGGGAATGGGTACTGTTGAAAAAGGAATGTCCCACGAGTGTTATGGCAAAACTGGAGTAGTCTACAATATTACCCAGCATGCTGTTGGCATTGTTGTAAACGAACAAGTTAAGGGCAAGATTCTTGCCAAGAGAATTCATGTACATATTGAGCACATTAGTAACTCCAAGAGCTGAGACAGATTCAAAAGGCCTGAAGGAAAATGATCAGAAAAAGAAGGAAGCCAAAGAGAAAGGTACCTAGGTTCAACAGAAGTGCTAGCCTGCTTCACCCAGAGAAGCACACTTTGGGATAACCAGTGGAAGGGAGCCTGAGCCGCCCAAACCTATTCCCTGTTAATTCATGGCTTAACAGATGTGAAAAAACAAAAATAGTCCAGGCATGGTGGCTCGTGTCTGTAATCCCAGCACTTTGGGAAGCCAAGGTGGGTGGATCACTTAAGGTTAGGAGTTCAAGACCAGGCTGGCCAACATAATGAAACCCAGTCTCTAGTAAAAATATAAAAATTAGCCAGGCGGGATGGTATGCACCCGTAATCCAAGCTACTTTGGAGGCTTTGGCAAGGAGAATCACTTCAACCTGGGAGGTGCAAGTTGCAGTGAGCCAAGATCATGCCACTGTACTCCAGACTGGGTGATGGAGTGAGACACCGTCTCAAAAAACAAAATAAACAAACAAAAAAAACCTAAATAAATAAAAAATAAAAGACCAGTGGACTATTAAAAAAAAAGTAACTGGACACAGTGGCTCTCACCTGTAACCCCAGCACTTTGGGAGGCCGAGGCAGGCAGATCATGAGGTCCGGAGTTTGAGACCAGACTGACCAACTTGGTGAAACCCATCTCTACTAAAAATACAAAAAATTGGCTGGGCATGGTGGCGAGCTGCAGTAATCCCAGCTACGCAGGAGGCTGAGGCAGAAGAATCACTTGAACCAAGGAGGCAGAGGTTGCAGTGAGCTGAGATTACACTATTGCACTCCAGCCTGGGTGACAGAGTGAGACTCCATCTCAAAAAAAAAGAAAAGGAAAAGCAAGGATTAATATATATAGCATGGTCAGCTTTGAAAGTGCCAGAGAGGCCAGATGTGGTAGCTCACTCCTATAAAACCAGCACTTTGGAAGGCTGAGGTGGGTGGATCACTTGAATCCAGGAGTTCAAGACCAGCCTGGCCAACATGGCTAAATGCCATCTCTACAGAAAATACAAAAGAAATTAGCTAGGTATTGTGGCACATGCCTGTCATCCCAGGGATGCTGGGGCGGGAGGATCACCAGAACCTGGGAGGCAGAGGTTGCAGTGAGCCGAGACTGAGCTGCCTTCACTCCAATCTGGGTGACAGAGTAAGACCCTGTCTCCAAAAAAAAAAAAAAGAAAAAAGAGGCCGGGTTCAGTGGCTCACACCTGTAATCGCAGTATTTTGGAATCCTCCAACTGAGGCAGGAGGATTACTTGAGGTCAGGAGTTTAAGACCAGCCTAGCCAACATAGTGAAACCCCATCTCTCCAAAAAAAAGTAAAGAATTAGGCCACACATGGTAGCACACTGGTAGTCCCAGCTATTCAGGAGGCTGAGGTAGAAGTATCACTTGAGTCCAAGAGTTTGAGGTTGCAGTAAGTTATGATTATGCTACTACCCTCAAGCCTGGGTGACAGAGTATGACCCCTATTTTTTTTTTTTAGACATAGTTTCACTCTTGTTACCCAGGCCGGAATGTAATGGCGTAATCTCGGCTCGCAATCTTTGCCTCCAGATCCAAGCGATTCTCCTGCCTCACCCTCCTAAGCAGCTGGGATTACCAGTGTCCACCACCACTGGTAATCCCAAATACTTGCTTATTTTTCCTTATAGTTTTACTTTCCTAAAATAAACTTACAGTCTGTTTTTGTGTGCTTTGGAAATCTACATAAAAATGAGATAATTAGGTAGACACACTGGCATTGCTTGTTTTACATTCCATAGTTTGTAAGAATCATCCAGCCTGGCCAACATGGTGAGACCCGTCTCTACCAAAAAAAATTTGCTGGTCATGGTGGCACATGCCTGTGGTCCCAGACACTTGGGAGGTCTAATTGGGAGGATCACTTGAGTCTGGAAGGTCAAGGCTGCCTGGACAACTGAGAAACACCCCGTATCAAAAAAAAAAAAAAGAATCATCATCTACATTCGTGTGTGTGTGTGTGTGTGTGTGGCGGCGGGGGTGGGCTGGGGGGCTGTGGCTTGTGCATTTTCTTTTCATTTATTTATTTCTTTTTTTTAAGAGTTAGGGGAAGGCCAGGCACAATGGCTTACACCTGTAATCCCAGCAGTTTGAGAGGCCGAGGCGGGCAGATCACCTGACGTTGGCAGTTGGAGACCAGCCTGACCAACATGGAGAAACTCCATCTCTATTAAAAATACAAAATTAGCTGGGTGTGGTGGCACATGCCTGTAATCCCAGCTACTTGGGAGGTTGAGGCAGGAGAATCGCTTGAACACTGGAGGCAGAGGTTTTGGTGAGCCAAGATCGCGCTACTGCACTTCAGCTTGGGCAACAGTAGTGAAACTCATCTAAAAGAAAAAAATGATCAGACACTATGTCTCAAGCCTATAATCCCAGCACTTTGGGAGGCTGAGGTGGAAGGATCTCTTGAGCCCAGGAGTTCAAAACCATCCTGGGCAACATGGTGAAACTCCGTCTCTACAAAAAATGTAAAAATTAGCTTGGTGTGATGGCATGCAGCTGTAGTTTCAGCTACCTGGAGGCTGAAGCAGGAGAACATAAGCCCAGGAGTTTGAGGCTACAGTGAACTACCATTGCATCATTGCACTCCTGCCTGGGTGACACAGCAAGGAAGACCCTGTCCCCAAAAATATGTCCACTAGTCATCTGGGCACAGTGGCTCACCCCCATAATCTCGGCCTGATGGGGTGGCTCACACCTGTAATCCCATGCAGCACTTTCAGAGGCCGAGGTGGGCGGACCGCCTGAGGTCATGAGTTGGAGACCAGCCTGGCCATTGTGGTAAAACTCTGTCTCTACTAAAAATACAAAAAATTAGCCGGGTGTGGTGGCTGGCACCTGTAATCCCAACTACTCTGGAGGCTGAGGCAGGAAAATCAGTTGAACGCGGGAGGTGGAGGTTGCAGTGAGCTGAGATTGTGCCATTGCACTCCAGCCTGGAAGACAAGAGTGAGACTTCATCTAAAAAAGAAACAACAAATTCTCAGGCAGACCCCCTGAGTACAAAAAAATTTTTTAATTTAAAATTTTTTAAATGGGCGGGGCTCAGTGGCTCACACTTGTAATTCCAGCACCTTGGGAGGTCAAGGCAGGTAGATCATTCCATCTCTTTTTTTTTTCCTTTTTTTCTTCACTTAATATGCCTACAGATCTCAGAAAAAAAACAAACAAAAAACCTCAAGGGACACAGAATCAAAACAATCTTGAAAAAGAGGAACAAAGTTGGAGGAGTCACACTTCCTTACTTTATTTATTCATGTATTTATTATTATTGCAATGGAGTCTCACTCTGTCACCCAGGCTGGAGTGCAGTGGTGCGATCTCAGCTCACTGCAACCTCTGCCTCCTGGGTTCAAGTGATTGTTCTGCCTCAGCCTCCTGAGTAGCCATGATTACAGGCATGCACCACCATACCCAGCTAATTTTGTATTTTTAGGGGAGACGGGGTTTTGCCATGTTGGCCAGGTGGGTCTTAAACCCCCATCGACCTCAGGTGATCTGCCCACCTCAGCCTCCCAAAGTGTTGGGATTACAGGCATGAGTCACTGTACCCAGCCTTGTATTTATTCATCTATTTATTTTTCTTGAGTAGGGTCTGTGTCACTCAGGGAAGAGTGCAGTGGTGTGATCTCAGTTCACTGCAACCTCCACCTTCCAGGCTCAGGTGATCCTCCTATCCCAGCCTCGCCTCTCCACTAACTGGGACTTCAGACAAGTGCGACCATGCCCTGCTAATTTTTTGTATTTCTGGTAAAGAATAGGTTTCATCATGTTGCTCAGGCTGGTCTCCCAACTCCTGAGCTCAGGTGATCTACCTGCCTCAGCCTCCCAAAGTGCTGGAATTACTGGCATGAGCCACTGTCCCTGGCCCACTGTTGTATTTGAGTGAGTTAAGGAATGTGTTGCATTTTGAGATTGAATTAATAAGTTTTTTATTATGTCAGTGACTGAGGTGGCTAATGCTTAAAATTTTCTCAGCCCTTAAGATTAAGTTAGGTGGTCTTTTATACTGTAGTTTTGAAGGGGAAGGGGGAACCTAGCTGAAGCAAATTTTTCATAAAAGCAGAGTAAGTAAAAAAGTTAAAAGATAAACTGGTACATGAGAAATAAAACAGTGCCAGGTGTGAGGGGGTAAAGTTGTCATGAAAGACATACAACTTATAGATAATGGGGGCTCTGGGCGCTTGACAGCACCTACATTCCCAGGCTCTGCTGGTACTTAACTCAGCCTCTTATCAACACAAATGCATTCCTGGAGGTGCCCGGTGTCAGCCTGCCCCAGCTACATACTATAGTTAGATACTTAATGGTGGAAATATAACTAAAATGAAGAAGCTAAGATGGAGTCTGTCCGGCTCAAAAAGCTAATGTAAGGCCTGAACAGCTTTTAGTCTGAGAAACAGAGAGTTAGTTTTAGCTAGCAAAAAGCAGGTTATCACACCACTTTCAGTTGGTTTTTCTCGTTTGTTTGTTCTTTTTTGAGACAGAGTCTCACTCTGTTGCCTAGGCTGGAGTATAGTGGCGCCATCTCAGCTTGCTGCAACCTCGGCCTCCCGAGTTCAAGCAATTCTCCTGCCTCAGCCTCCCGAGTAGCTGGGACTACAGGTGTGTGCCACCATGCCTGGATAATTTTTTGTATTTTTAGTAGAGACAGGGTTTTACCATGTTAGCCAGGATGGTCTCGAGCTCCTGACCTGGTGATCCACCTGCCTCAGCCTCCCAAAGTGCTGGGATTACAGGTGTGAGCCACTGCACCGGCCTTTTTTTTTTTGAGGCAGAGTTTTACTTTGTCACTCAAGCTGGAGTGCAGTGGCACAATCTCAGCTCACTGCAACCTCCACCTCCTGGGCTCAAACAACCCTCCCACCTTAGCCTCCCAAGTAGCTAGCTGGGATTACAGGAGTTTACCATCATTACAGGAGTGTAGTTTATTTTTTTTTGAGATGGAGTTTCAGTCTTGTTGCCCAGGCTGGAGTGCAGTGTTGCGATCTCGGCTCACTGCAACCTCTGCCTCGCTCCTGGGTTCAAGCGATTCTCCTGCCTCAGCCTCCGGAGTAGCTGGGATTCCAGGTGTGTGCCACCACGCCCAGATAATTTTTTGTTGTTTTTTTTTTTTGAGACAGAGTCTCACTCTGTCACCAGGCTGGAGTACACTGGCATGATCTTGGCTCACTGCAGCCTCCGCCTCCTGGGTTCATGCAATTCTCCTGCCTCAACCTCCCAGGTAGCTGGTACAGGGGCATGCCACCATACCCAGCCAATTTTTTTTGTATTTTTAGTATATTTAGTTTCACAATGTTGATCAGGATGATCTAGACCTCTTGACCTCGTGATCCGCCCGCCTCGGCCTCCCAAAGTGCTGGGATTACAGGCTTGAGCCACTGCACCCAGCCAATTTTTTGTATTTTTAGTAGAGACCAGGTTTCACCATGTTGGCCAGGCTGGTCTCGAACTCCTGACGTCAGGTGATCTGCCCACCTCGGCCTCCCAAAGTCATGGGATTACAGGCTTGAGTCACTGCTCCCAGCCTGTCCAGATAATTTTTATATTTTTAGTAGAGATGGAGTTTCACCATCTTAGTCATGCTGGTCTCCAACTCCTGGCCTTAAGTGTCCGCCTGTCTCAGTCTCCCAGCGTGTTGGGATTACAGGCTGAGCCACTGCCTGATTTTAAGTCTTACTTCAAAGCACAGTGACATAAGGATAGATATGTAGAACAATAGAGTAGAGCTGACTGTCCAGAAGTAAACCATGTAGTTATGGTCAACTGTCTTGACAAGGGTGTCAAGACCATTCAGTGGGGAAAGAACAGTCTCTTCAACAAGTAAGTTTAGACAACGGGATAAGCCACATGGAGTAGAGTGAAGTTGGATCCTTATAGCTTACACATATATAAAAATTAACTTGGCAAGGGGCAGTGGCTCATGCCTGTAATCCCAGCACTTTGGGAGGCCAAGGTGGGAGGATCACTTGACATCAGGAATGTGAGGCCAACCTGGCCAACATAATGAAACCCCATCTCTAGTAAAAACACAAAAAGTAGCCAGACGTGGTGGCACAGTTCTGTAGTCCCCACTACTGGGGAGGGGGAGGCTGAATTACTTGAAGCCAGGAGGTGGAGGTTGTAATAAGCGCAGATTGCACCACTGCACTCCACATGGGTATCAGAGTGGGATTCCATCTCAAAAAAAAAAATTAACTTGAAATGAACTACAGATCTCAGTATGGCTAAAACTATTAAATCATTAGAATAAAACAGAGGTAAATTTTTTTTGAGACAGGATCTTGCTCTGTTTCCCAGGCTGGAGTGCAGTGGTACAATCTTGGCTCACTGCAGCCTCTGCCTCCCAGGTTCAAGCAATTCTTCTGCCTCACCCTTTTGAGTAGCTGAGATTACAGGTACGCCACCACGACCTGCTATTGTATTTTTAGTAGAGACAGGGTTACACCATATTGGCCAGGATGGTCTCTATCTCCTGACCTCATGATCCGCTCGCCTCAGCCTCCCAAAATGCTGAGGTGGGAGGATTGCTTGACCCTGGGAGAGGAGGTTGTAGTGAGCTGAGATGGTGCCACTGACCTGCAACCTGGGTGTGAGAGACCCCATGTCAGAAAAATAAAAATTAAAGGCCGGGTGTCATGGCTCAAGCCTGTAATCCCAGCACTTTGGGAGGCCGAGACAGGTGGATCATGAGGTCAGGAGTTCGAGACCAGCCTGACCAATATGGTGAAATCCCATCTGTACTAAAAATACAAAAATTAGCCGGGTGTGGTGGCACATGCCTGTAATCCCAGGTACTCAGGAAGCTGAGGCAGGAGAATCACTTTAACCCAGGAGGCGGAGGTTGTAGTGAGCCGAGATTGCACCACTGCACTCCAGCCTGGGCTATAGAGTGAGACTCCATTTCAAAAAAAAAAAAAGAGAAATTTAAAAAGCTGCCTATAGAATGTACATGGCCATTGGTGTGTCACAGACCTGCATGTTATTTTGGGGAGCCCATCTTTGCTGTGTGACCCTGAAAGTTACTAATCTCCTGGTCCGGTTTCTTCTCTGCAAATGGGAGAAGTAACTGATAAATATTAGTTCTCCTCCTTTAAATAAGCTTGCAATTTCTGTCAGTTTTGGAAAACATAAGAGCACTCCATTTGTATGACATAAGTATTCCTCATCTTGGGGAATGAGGGCCTGGTTTAACCCTAATTGTGGGACTAAAGTAATGCATGAAGGTTGGGCACAGGGCTTTGCATCTGTAGTCTTAGCTACTTCAGGAGGCTGAAGCAGGATGATTTTTTTTTTTTTGAGACAGAGTTTCGCTGTTGTTACCGGGACTGGAGTGCAATGGCACAATCTCGGCTCACCGCAACCTCCGCCTCCTGGGTTCAAGCAATTCTCCTGCCTCAGCCTCTCGAGTAGCTGGGACTACAGGCGCGCACCACCATGCCCAGCTAATTTTTGTATTTTTAGTAGAGACGGGGTTTCACCTCGTTGACCAGGATGATCTCGATCTCGACCTCGTGATCCACCCGCCTTGGCCTCCCAAAGTGCTGGGATTATAGGTGTGAGCCACCGTGCCTGGCCGTAGGAGGATTTCTTGAAGCCAGGAGTTGGAGGCCAGCCTCTACAAAACTTTTTTTTTTTGAGATGGAGTCTTGCTCTGTTGCCCAGGCTGGAGTGGAATGGTGCCATCTCAGCTCCCTGCAACCTCCGCTTCCTGAGTAGCTGGAATTACAGGCATGTGCCACCACCATGCGTGGATAATTTTTGTGTTTTTAGTAGAGACAGGTTTCATGATGTTGGCCAGGCTGTTCTCAAACTCCTGGACCTCAAGTGATCCACCTGCCTTGACCTCCTCAAGTGCCGGGAATATAGGTGTGAGCCACAACTGGCCAGGTCTTGGATTTTTGGTGGAGTGGGGGCTGGTGCAGTAGTTCATGCCTATAATCCCAGCACTTTGGGAGGCTGAGGCCAGCTGATCACCTGAGGTCAGGCGTTCAAGCCCAGCCTGGCCAACATGGTGAAACCTGTCTGTACCGGCATGGTGGTGGGCGCATGTAATCCCAGCCACTTGGGAGGCTGAGGCAAGAGAATCTCTTGAACCTGGGAGGTGGAGGTTGCAGTAAGCCAAGACTGCGCTACTGCACTCCAGCCTGGACAACAGTGAGAGATTCTTTCTCCAAAAAAAAAAAAAAAAAAAATAGGGGAAATAAAATTAAGGAAATAAATCAGTTCCACTACTGTTTTTGTACTACTGATGTTGAATGCTACCAACGTTTGCTTTAACAGAACAAGCTTTTTTAAATTTTTTTTTATTTTTTTAGAGACAGAGTCTCACTCTGTTGCCCAGGTTAGAGTGCAGTGTGCAATCTCAGCTTACTGCAAACTCCACCTTCCAGGTTTGAGCGATTCTCTTGCTTCAGCCTCCTGAGTACCTAGGACTACAGTTGCGTATCATGGTGCCCAGCTAATTTTTGTATTTTTAGTAGAGACAGGTCACCATGTTGGCCAGACTGGTCCCTAACTCCTGACCTCAAGTGATCCACCCACCTCACCCAAACTGCTGGGCTTACAAGCGTGAGCCACCTCGCCCAGCCAAGAGAACAAGCTTAAAGGGCACGTTCAGCCTGTGAAGAACGTGCATTTATGCAACGTGAACAGATGGTGAGCAGAAATGACCCAGAGGCGCCTTCGTCTCATCAAGCAGTTTATTTCCATTTTTAGTTCTAATGTTGACTTCTTCATATTCACCCAGAATCTCCACTAAGGCTCCTCAGGAACAGGGCCCAATTCCTAGGTGTATTGTGTTAGCCCCTGGTATACAGTAGAGAATCGCCAAGTCATTTTATTGCCTCCTTTCCTAATGATTTCCCAGTGGCCCATGTTTCCCAACATGTGAGATGTATACAGTTCAAAAGGCCACAGGGAAATTGACACAGCACGACCATTTCAAAAGGGATCTTCAGACTCTTCTGATTTTAGGAAATTCTGTGTGCTAACTTTGAACACATGCTAGCCTCCCTTTCTCAGATTCAGAAAGGTCTAAAGTAATAGCTATTTCTCTAAAGTGAAACATTGTTTCATTATATTTATTTTGTAATAGGTAACTTCTATCTATGCCAGTTTATGTTGGATTATTCCATCTATGGGAATAATTTCCATCAAGTTTTCTTTCCGAGATGGGGTCTTGGTATGTTGTCCGGGTTGGTCTCAAACTCCTAGGCTTAAGCTATCCTCTTGCCTCAGGCTCCTAAACTGCTGGGATTATAGGCATGTGCCACCACCATGTCCCACCAAATTTTCTTTCTAAATGCGTTTGAGTGGGAGTAACTCATTTTAAAGGAAAAAACCTGAACTAATCTAGAGGTGGAACACAAATGAGGTAAAACATGAAGAGAAGCAATGCCACGAGACTAACTGTTGGAAACAGTGCCCTCTGCACAGTCTGGCTCTTGAGGGTGAGGTGGGTCAGATTCTTCTGGCCTCTGCACGCGTGGATGTGACATAGGCAACGCCACATTGAAACAGGTGCTGTCAAGTTTTGTAAAGGTCACTCACCACACAGAGTGCTACAAAGATACAGGTTAAAGGCTAAAGCTTGAAATGAAAAAACAAAGATCCTCTATAGAGGAAGGTATATTTCTAGTGTTGAGCTGTTCCCAACCAAAAAAAAATTAAGGACAAAAAAAAGGAGGCATTCAGTCATTGGTTGTATTGAATAAGCAAAGTATCATCAAGCTGTAATCACTCAACCTTTATTATTCCAAGTGCAGTGTCAAGAGAAATGTTACAGCCACTAAGGAAAAGGTACTGCTGCAGCACTCAAACGCAGGCAAGAGGCCACATGACTGCGTGAGACAAGCTGAGGGGCTCTGCCCAGGAGGAAATGGCTGGGTCTCTTCACCAAAATCAGTTTACAGTGTATCCCGGTAGCACACACCCTTGTACTGCTTACAAACCAAGGGAGAAAGAGCAACACGTTCATCATACAACAGCTCCCCTGGAGCAGGGAAATGAGCATCATTCTGTGACAACAGCATCTTTGGACTCTGCATCAGTTTGTTCCACTTCGGTATCCATGGCAGCTGGGGCAGGGGCAGCTCTGGTTTGGGCACTTTCTCCCTCTGCTGCCATAGTCTCGGTGCCACTTCCTGTCTCCACGACACCCTCCTCAGATGCTGTTCCGCAGGACATCTGCTCCTCCAGGGGCTGTTCAGCTTCAGGATCACTACTGGCCTCTGCTATGTCCACAGGGCCTTTGCCCTCAGCTGGCTCCCCACTGCTCTCCAGAGCCGGCGCTCCTTCCCCGTCGACTGCCCTCACTGCTGCCGTGATCACCTCAGCTAAGACGTCCGTGGCCACCTCCTCAGGTGTCTCTTTCTTATCCTCACCTTCTAAATTGTCATCTCCTTCCATTTCTGGATCAACAGTTTCATTGGTGAAAGGGTCCTCACCCTGGCCAAAGAGAAACACACATTGTGTAGCAGAACTCAGGAGGCCTACGAATGCTGGGATGTCAGCTTTGCAGAACCAGCAGAGTCCACAAGAGAAACACTTCCATAAACAACACCATGGGAGTTAAACCTACAGGTTCTCAGAGCCTACAGATTCAGAAAAGACCTCGGAAAAATGTCACTAGACATTCTGCTATTTTTTTAAGTTGGCCTCTCACTCTGTCACCTAGGCTGGCTGGACTACAGTGGTATGATCTTGGCTCACTGCAGCCTCCACCTCCCGGGTTTAAGTGATGCTCCTGCCTCAGCCTCCCAAGTAATGGGTTTATAGGCATGTGCCACCACGCCTAATTTTGTATTTTTAGTAGAAATGGGGTTTCCGCCCACCTTAGTGTCTCCAAGTGCTGGAATTAGGCATGAACCACTGCGCCAGGCACATTCTGCAGAAAAGTTCACAAGACCCAAGATTTCTTAACTTGATTTAAAAAAAAAAAAAAAAGGACACGTAGTCTGGGCATGGTGGCTCACGTCTGTAATACCAGCACTTTGGGAGGCTGAGGTGGGCAGATCACAAGGTCAAGAGATCAAGACTGTCCTGGCCAACATGATGAAACCCGTCTCTACTAAAAATATACAAAAATTAGCTGGTTGTGGTGGCGCGCACCTATATTCCCAGCTACTTGGGAGGCTGAGGCAGGAGAATTGCCTGAAGCTGGGAGGCGGAGGTTGCAGTGAGCTGAGATTGCACCATTGCACTCCAGCCTGGCACCTGGCGACAGAGCAAGACTGTGTCTCAAAAAAAAAAGGGACATCTAACAGGAAGTTAATATTGTTAAATTTCAGTGTCATTCAGGTGGGAGGCTGGGGCGGGAGGACTGCTTGAGCTCAGGAGTTCAATACCAACCTGGGCAACACGTCAAAACCCCGGGCTCTACAAAATATACAAAATTTAGCCGGGTGTGGTGGTGCATGCCTGTAATCCCAGTTACTCAGGAGGCAGAGGCATGGGAATTGCTTGAACCCAAAAGGTGGAGGTTGCAGAAAAAAAAATTGTGTGTGTCATTTATGCCCATAGCCCTGAGATAAATTCCCATTTTTACAGATGCAGAGTTGAGCTTCACAGACCAGTAACTTGCCAAACATAACAAAGCCACACTAAACATCAGGATGAAGATTCAAATCCAAGTCTGACTTCCTCAAAATTCTAAGTACAGGCTAAAAAACTATCTCTAGTCTAAAACAAGCAAATTAAAAATTATTACCAGATTAGGAAACATATCTTAAAATATGATGTTTAGGGCAAGGCGCAGTGGCTCACGCCTGTAACCCCAGCAATTTGGGAAGTCAAGGCAAGAGGATCATGTGAGGCCACACCAGCCTGGGCAACAGAGCAAGACTATCTCAAAAAATTAGCTGGTGTGCTGGTGTACTACTGCAGTCCCAGCTACCTGGGAGGCTGGGGTGGGAGGATCTCTTGAACTCAGAAATTTGAAGCTGCAGTGAGCTATGATCACACCACTATACTCCAAACTGGGTAAGAGAGTAAGACCTGGCTTTAAAATTAAAAATAAATAGAGACACTTAGAAGCCTGAGTCTATACTTGACTCTAGAACTCTGTCACTCAGTGCAGTGGCATGATCTCAGCTCATAGCAACTTCTGCCTCCTGAGTAGCTAAGACCACAGGTGTGTGCCACCATGCCCAGTTAATTTTAACTAACTTCTGGGCTCAGGGCTCCTCCTGCCTCAGCCTCCCAAAACGGTTTCGCCATGTTTTCCAGGCTGGTCTCAAACTCCTGAGCTCAAAGCAATCTGCCCATCTTAGCCTCCCAAAGTACTGAGATTACAGGCGTCAGCCATCATGTCCAGCCATGTTTCTTAAACTGGTTCATTTCTGTGCCTTTAATAGATGGAACTGTCAACTACAGAGGCATTTAGTAATTGAGAGGATGGAAAACAGGTCCTGAAGTTAGGTTGTGGGCTGGGGCTTAGCTACCAGCCCCAAATGCTGAAGTCCTGGGATGAACACTGAACAAAATGGGTTCCACAAGACAACTGGGAGTTCTTCCAACCAGCTTTCTCTTCATGAACACCCACTTTGGGACTTTCATACGCTGCTCCCATCACGAAGGCCCTGGTTCTTCACTACCCCTCATCTTCAACCTCACTGTCAGCTGGCTCTGCCAACAAAATCTCTTTAGCTTATCTGCTAGAAAATTATCTACGTCTAATTTTTTTTTTTTTGGCGATGGGGTCTTGCTCTGTCACCTGGGGTGGAGTACAGTGGCGCAATCATAGCTCACTGCAGCCTCTAACTTCTGGGTTCAGGGATCCTCCTGCCTCAGCCTCCCAAACTATTGGAGTTACAGGCATGAGCCAGGACTCCCAGCTCCCAGCTTTCTTTTAAAGACCAGGTCTTGCTATGTTACCCAGGATGAAGTGCAGTGGTACCACCATAACTCACTGTAGCCTCAAATTCCTGGGCTCAAGTAATCCTTCCAACTTCCCAAGTAGAGCTAACCTTGAGTTTTTCTTGAAAAAGCCCCTAACCATCATTTGCTCAGAATTTTAAGACTAAACCATTAGGGATTTTCGTGTTAAGATTCATGCCATTACACACTGATTAATCAGGCAGTGCCACATCCCCAGAGTGCCCAGGCATGCAGTGAGTTGGTGGAAATCCCAAGTTGTCACGTTCCCGAGCCTGATATATTCTGGTGTCCCTCAACTGGTCAAAAGACTCAGAAGTGCTAAACACTGCACTCTGGATTCAAGTCCCTGCCCGTGGGGTTCATCCTCCCTTTCAAAAGCTTTTCCCATCCATGGTACTTGCAAGCACAGACCTTGAGGTATTTTTCCAGCATCTTCACTATGTGTCTATTGTTCAAAACACTCTTAGCCACATGGAGACTGGTTTTCTTGAACTGTTCAGCAGCCAACTGCAAAGGGAACCAAATGTGAGCTTTTAAAAATGGCACAAATAAGGAAGAGAACAAACCAGCCAGGCTCTGCCGAGTCTTCCTGAGATCAGCCCTAGGCAGAGAGGCAAATCTCAAACACCAGGCTTCAAGAAGTGAGAAGGCTCCAGAGACCGTGCAACCAAGACTAACAGACTGGAAAAGCTGGACAGTCTTAAGAGATAAACACAGATGTGCCACTGAGACCCATGTAGCACGTGCAGAATAGGGGGTGAAACAAGAGCATGTACAAATGAGAAGCTGTGCAGACTCAGTGGAGGAAAAGGGCAAGCTCTTTCTTTCCAGTTTTTGTTTTATTACATTGATGTCGTAATGACTTCAACAACAAAAGCATGACTTTGCTGGGTGTGGCGGCTCACGCCTGTAATCCCAGCAGTTTGGGAGGCTGAGGCGTGTGGATCACCTGAGGCCAGGCGTTCAAGACCATCACGGTGAAACCCCATCTCTACAAAAAATTAGCTGGGCATAGTGGCGCGTGCCTGTAGTCCCAGCTTCTCGGGAGGCTGAGGCAGGAGAATTGCCTGAACCCAGGAGGCGGAGGCTGTGGTGAGCCGAGATTGCGCCATTGCACTCCAGTCTGGGTAACAACAGCGAAACTCCGTCTCAAACAAAACAAAACAAAAAACAATTATGACTGCACCAAGTCTCTGACTGTTTTAGGGTGTGACTCGTTTGCACAATGGTCCCTTGTTTGTATACTGCTTTCCAGCTGATCTTCTTATTTTTATTTATTTTCTTAAAGATGGGGTTTCACCATGATGGCCAGGCTGGTCTTGAACTCCTGACCTCAGGTGATCCACCCACCTTGGCCTCCCAAAGTGTTAGGATTACAGGTGTGAGCCACTGTGCCCAGCTCAGCTGATCTTTAAATGTACTGTGGCTGAGCCTGGTGAATCACCTGAGGTCAGGAGTTCAAGACCAGCCTGGCCAAGACGGTGAAACCCCATCTCTACTAAAAATACATTAGAAGGTTGCCGGGCGCAGTGGCTCAAGCCTGTAATCCCAGCACTTTGGGAGGCCAGGGCGGGTGGATCACAAGGTCAAATGATCAAGACCATCCTGGTCAACATGGTGAAACCCCGTCTCTACTAAAGATACAAAAAATTAGCTGGGCATGGTGGCACATGCCTGTAGTCCCAGCTACTCAGGAGGCTGAGGCAGGAGAATTGCCTGAACCCAGGAGGCGGAGGTTGCGGTGAGCCGAGATCGTGCCATTGCACTCCAGCCTGGGTAACAAGAACGAATCTCCGTCTCAAAACAACAACAACAACAACAACAACAACAAAAACGCTGAAGCAGGATAATCGCTTCAACCTGGGAAGCAGAGGTGGCAGTGAACCGAGATCGCGCCATTGCACTCCAGCCTGGGCAACAAGAGTGAAACTCCATCTCAAAAAAAAAAAAAAAAATTCCAAAACCAAAGAGTACTGTGAGATGGGTGGGCAGCTCTTGACATCCCCACTGAATAGCTGGATAAACTAAGAAGAGAGATGCTAACCCCGGGCCAGAAAGTTCCAGCCTGCAGACCAGACGCAGCCACAGCCACTTTTACTGTCTGCTTTTCTGCACTGATAGTAGGTAGAGCTGTGTTGCTGAACAGACTCTATGGTCTGCAATGCTAAAAATATTCATATATATGATGCCTTACAAAAAAGAATATGCTGACTCCTGAGCTCAACATTTAGCCAGAAGACCCATCAGCAAGGTAAGGACAGAACCAGTCCTTTAGTCCAAGTCCCCTGGGCCACTCAGCTCTCAATGGCCGTCAGCTTCAGCTTACGGAAGCCCCCAGGCCTTCAGCTACTGGGGAACTGACTGATGTGACTTACAGGAAACACTCAAATCAGGAGAATCTCAGCTACTGCATTTAATCCATTCTAAGCAAATATGTTTTCTCACATTTCTATAAAAATATAGGCGAATCTTACAACAAATCAATGGAACTGACAGACTTCAAACACAGCGAGAACCCCTGAAGATGTGGGTAATTCCCCATAGGACGCAGCAGGCTCTGAGTCACAGCCTGCAACACGCACCCCAGGCAGTGTGGGGTGGAAGACTCACCCTGCGATTGTGATTGTGGTCCACGGAGTGCAGGTGCCGCTGAAGGAGCTGCGGCTGCGCAGGGATCAGCATGTCGCAGGCCAGGCAGTGAGCAGCCTCGATCCTCTTGAAGAAGTGCTCCTGGCCAATCCCTGCGAGGAAATATATGTCTTAGAGGATCTGGGACAGCAAGTGATGCTTTCCTCCTCCCACTCCCCAACAGGGTCCAGGTTTTCTCCCGGCAACACTCAGGAATCAGAAGGGTGTAGGCTGCCCTTCTTTAGGGAGTATGGGTCAGCACATCTGGCCTCTATAGCTGGGAATCCTGCACATTTCAGCTTTTCTGTTCCTTTTTTTTTTCAAACCAAGGAGGAAAAGACATCAAAGTGCTTAACGTCACTTTGATGTCAGCTACGACCTATGCAGAGCCACACCGAAGGCTTCTTTCTATTGCTGCTCAGCGCTCTTCCCACAGGGCTCACTGCCACCTTCTCAGCCACCTCGGGCTGGCCTTGCGCCATGTTTCACGGGTCACATGCCTTGCCACCATCCAGGACAGCAAGCATCCTTCAACTACAACTTACCTTTGAAAGGATCTGGTTTTGGTTTTGGGCTCTCTTTCTCCATCAATTCCTGACGTCGCTTCTCAATTTTCTTATTTCTGTTAACAATGTATTCCTAAGGTGGATTTGGAGATGGCATTAAGTAAAATGAGAGGCTGGCACGTGTGGCCATTTCTAAGCTGCCAGGGCTAGGCAGGCAGCTATCAGAGGAGCTCCGTGGGCAGAAGAGTGGGAACCACGATGGCTGGAGCTCTTGGTTGTTCCTGTGACTCGGGGACTTACTTACTTTTTTTTCCCAGATAGCTGTTCTATCTGGGAAAAGAAACCTTGACCAAGTTTACACCTCTGATTTCCCTTCCTCCTTCAAAGGATCTGGCACCTGCGGGATTGGTGGGGGACGTGGTGACGGGGGCCAGGTGTCCTTTACCTGGAGGAACTCCACTGTCTTGTCGGGCAGCTTGGTGCTTATAAACCGCAGCGTCTCTTTGTGAAATTTGCTTTGCAGATGCTTCTGGATCTCTTCGTCTTCAAAGCTACGGAACTTGCACACAGAACAGGCAAACTGAATCCTGGACAAGGAAAACGAGGAGGGAAGTGAGGCAGGGAGAATCAGCTCACCTCTGGGGAGAGCTGAAATAGAAACAGGATTTTTCTTTTTTTTTTCGAGACAGAGTCTCACTCTGTTGCACAGGCTGGAGTGCAGTGGCAAGATCTCGTCTCACTGTAATCTCTGCCTGCCGGGTTTTTCAAGCGATCCTCACACCTCAGCCTCCCAAGTAGCTGGCATTAATGTCACTGCACTCAGCTAGGGAACGTGGTTGCTAAACCAAGAGTTCTGACTTCCCAAGGGGCAACAGAATAGCAGTTACCCAGGCTTCCTCAGCTGAATAATAGGAACATAGACTTACAAGTATCTCAGGCAAAGATTTGTAATCAGCTGACACTGCAGCCCCTCTGGCCCCAAAGCCCCTGAGAAAACACTGGAAAGCAGTGACTGCTCAGAACCAGGGACCTGCTAAGCTCTGGCTGGCAGCTCCTTGGGGTGCAGCATCTACCTCCCAGCTTCTCAAATAAACTTTGCTCCACAGCCACTGGGATGACACAAGGCAACCTCATTTTACGTGCAGAGAAAAGACCTCATACAATTCAAAACACAAAACCCAAGATCAGTTCTCCCATGGGACTCCCTGTAAAGACATGTCACATCCAGTTCTACGGATAAAAAGTGAGGCTTCTGGCCGGGCGTGGTGGCTCACACCTGTAATCCCAACACGTTGGGAGGCCGAGGCAGACAGATCACCTGATGTTGGGAGTTTGAGACCAGCATGACCGACAGGGAGAAACCCCGTCTCTACTAAAAATACAAAATTAGCCAGGCGTGGTGATGCATGCCATGCTGCTTGGCGAGAAAGAGCGAAGTGCAGGCCCCAGGCCACCACACTGGGGTGCTCCCTCCCTGGCTCTGCCCTGGAGGTTCCAGCCCTTCTGGTGTAGGGGTGCAGGCCCTGTGGCACTCAGGATTTCACCTCTGCCAACTCCACACGCCTGGCTTCTGACCCCTGACAAGCACCATGAAGATACTTCCACTTCGGGAGACACCCCCTACGGAGGAGAAAAGGGGACATATCCCGGGGCTCATACACAGAGCTGCCGGGAAGCTACAGACGAGATGCACGCTTCCCTACTACACCTCTGCCTCCCTGTGACAATTCCTCTAAGTCCCTTCAAGATCCTTAAGTCCTCAGTCACTAGTGCAAGCTCTGAAGGTTTCTTTTCAAAAACAAGTCACCTCTTTATTGGAAGAATATACAAGATGATAAAATGCAAAAAGTAAAAAATGTCATCTCTATGCCTTTCTCCCAGTACTCTGCGAGGCCAAGGCAGGAAGATCTCTTGTGGCCAGTTCAAGACCAGCCCAGGCAAAAGAGCAAGACCCCTGTCTCTAATGAAAAGTCATCTCAATTTCCATGTGACATGGAAGTCATCTACTCTATCCATTATTTATCTGTTTAAAACGACAATGGTTACAATGTTCCTGTACTAAAGAAGAAACAGTTCTTTTTTTGAGACGGTATCTCGCTTTTGTCCCCCAGGCTGGAGTGCACAGATGAAATCTTGGCTCACTGCAACCTCCGCCTCCTGGGTTCAAGCGATTCAAAATGAGGCCAGGAGCTATGGCTTGTGCCTGTAACCCCAGCACTTTGGGAGGCCAAGGCGAGTGGATCACAAGGTCAGGAGATCGAGACTAGCCTGGCTAACATGGTGAAACCCCATCTCTACTAAAGATACAAAAAAATAAAATAAAAAATTAGCTGTGTGTGGTGGCACATGCCTGTAATCCCAGCTACTCAGGAGACTGAGGCAGAATTGCTTGAACCTGGCGAGTGGAGGTTGAACTGAGCCGAGACCATGCCATTGTACTCCAGCTTTGGTAATAGGGTGAGACTCCATCTCAAAGAAAAAAAATTACTTTTTGAGCAGCTGGAGTCACCAAGCTGGAGAGCAGTGGTGTGACCTTGGCTCACTCCAACCTCTACCTCCCTGGTTCAAATGATTCTCCTGCCTCAGCCTCCCAAGTAGCTGGGAATACAGGCAACCACTACCATTCTTGGCTAATTTTTCTATTTTTAGTAGACACAGGGTTTCACTGTGTTGACCAGGCTGGTCTTGAACTGCTGGCCTAAAGCAATCCACCTGCTCAGCCTCCCAAAGTGCTGGAATTACAGGTGGAAGCCACCGCGCCTGGCCCCTTTTACTAAGCATTTCTTTGCAGAAGAAAATCGCTATCCCATGTGAGCTTTAAGGTCAAGGATTCCCCAGCATCACATGATCACTAGGGATTTCAATTTCTAGTCAGAAGCCAGTTAACCGCTGACAGGGAGCGGCAGGGACATGATGTGGTCATGCTGACATCCTTTGGGCTCGACATGTTTGCATGTCTTTTCTATTCTGGGAGGAAATCTTGATGGTAGGACCATCTCTCTACCTATCTCCCAGCTCTGTCGAACTCCAGGAGTGTTCTGGATTTGAACAAGGTGAATGCAAGAAACTTGTCTGAGATGCCAGACACCAGGTCAGAGGACAGGGACACCCCTCAGGCCTGCAGGAGAGTAAGAGAGCCCCCTGCTGGGCAGTTATGGGCCATGCAGACTCACCAGCAAGGCTGCAATTCCAGAGAAATAGACACACCCAAGTCAAACACCAATTCTCTAAGCAAGAGCAGAAACCTAACTTCACCAAAGCAACATCCCAGCCATTCTAGCAGACAGGCCGTGTGTGTGCTGTGAGCACAAAGAGTGGCAGTGTTTTCTGCACCCTCAACTGTTTCCTCTTTGGCCTCCCACTGGCATGGCCCTGGTGCTGTGGAGCTAGGCAGTGCCTACCCTGTGCCAGGTCCGCCTTCTCCAGTGGGGGTGGCGCCCACGCCTCACCTGTCGGCTGCGCGGTCCCGCATCCTGTCTCTCCTCCTTTGCTTTTCCCTTCTCTTCTTTACTTCCTCATCCTCGTCTTCCTTCTCTCCTGTAACAGACAAGTCCCTTCGAGACACTCTGAGGGGCCTGCAAAGGAGCTGAGCTCCAGGGCCTGGTCGGGGGCTACAGCTTGGCCTCCGCACCCCGTGTCTTGCCACTGCCTGCATCATGTGGCAGGGCCCAGAATGCCCCAAGGCACCATCAGAGACTTCCCAGTGGACATGGGTCTTGGGTGAGAACCCGGAGGAGTCACCTCACTCCCTGCATGGCCTGAGGCGGCTGGGATGAGCCAGGAACATGGCCTGTCTATCCCACGTGCACCACAGCCCCCTGCTCTCTCTGTCCTCCCCATCCTGCTTGTCCAATCTAGTGCCCTGCAATGGGGTCTTCTCCCAGTAACACAGGAGAAGCCAATTCTCCCCGGATGAAGAGGCGGCAGCTCAAGCCTTCAGGAGGTGAAGCAGCCTCTCTGCCGCCCTGTCCCACCTCTAGGTGGACCTTGATGAGTGTCCTGGAGGCCCCGTCTGAACTAGGGCCTCAGCAGGTCTGACAGTCCTTGCTGGCCCGACCTCTATCTTCCACTCACAAAAACCGTCAATCTAGGGCTTTCCCAGGGCTGCGTGGGAAGCAATCCTAGAAACAAAAATGGGAAGAGACCGATTGGTCCTCCCGTCCGTCCCCCAGGGCCAGCACAGGAGCTCCTCGGAGAGCCACGTAGCCATCGTCCCACTGTGAGGCCAGGCTGGGTCCCCGAGGCTCAAGGCCAGGGCCAGACGCTGAAAAAAGGTTGGAAAAGCATCTGAACCATAACCCCTACCCCTGATGCCAGTCCCGAGACTGTCCCACGAAGATGGCGACCGGCGTGCGCTGCTCAGAAGCCTCTCAAAAGGGCGTGTGGGATTTTTGGCAAGAGGTCACTGCCTGAAACTATGACTGCTGTTTAATAGCAAAGTCATCCCGGGTAGGTAGCAGGACCTGCGCGCAACAGACATGTCACCTTTGCTTTAGCATTGTGCCATTAAGCGCTCAGGGAACCCTGTGCTATGAACAGGACCGCTGCGGGTCATTGGGGGAGGACCGCAGAGGGCAGGCTGAGCTTGAATATGTAACAGGAGGGGCATCTAAGCCACGTGCCTCAAATGATCAGGAGCTGGGCCACCGAGGAGCCAGACTGTGATCCTTGGGGTAACCAGCTACAAACAGCCACAGAACGGGGAAAGAAACAAGTGGCTTCAGGGCGAGCTTCACGCCACAACGCCTCAGGCCACCCTGCCACACAGGCTTCAAGCCTGGCCCGCTGTTGCTGCAGACCCTCTGGTCTCCTGCGTTGGACATGAAGAAACCTGCTGAGCAGTGACTCCCTGGAGGACTCGGTGGGCCCGGGTGCTCCTGACCCTGCAGGTGTCTGCTGTCACATACTCACAGGCATGCGGCAATGCACGCTACAGCTGCATCCCCACCAGAGGTCACAGCACAGCCTTGAGCGGGCGACGGAGGGACTGGACAGAATTAAGTCCAGGAGAAAACAGTTCAGGGACATGCACTGGCCGAGAAGGGCACAGAAGATGGGCGGGGGGGGGGGGGGGGGGGGTCTCTTCTCTCATGTCTCTCCTTCCCTACAAACTTAAACTGTGGTGGACACTCAAGGTTGCCCCCATCCCCTGCTGCAGCCCACATGGGGTCAGGCAGACAGACCCATTTCAAGTACTGCCCCAGACACTTTGAAGCAAAGTGTCTGGTGATCGCCAATGTCAAGGCCCGTTTGGTGGCTGTAGCCCCTCTTCCCCCACAGCCACGGGCTCCTTCATCCAGGCCTCCGGCTTGCTCAGAAGCCCAGCCTAGCTGGGCAGCAAGTGCAGGGCAGCCAGGCAGACACAGGAAAGCTGCAAAGGCCACGGTGACGCCTACCTCTCTGTCGCCCAGACTCGCAGAATTCATCCTCCTGGAAAAGAGTGTACACAAAGTCCGGCAGTGAGCTGGTGTGTCCTGAACTCTCAACAACCAGCCTAGCCCCTGGCCACTGCCTGGTGGGTGGTCTCACTCCAGACCTAGGTGGCTATGCCACCAAGAATGAGCCAGTGTGTCAGGACTGGCCTCCGAAGCTCGGGACAGGACCTGTGTGTCCTGTTACCACTCCCGGTTGCCTTCAGAGATTCTGTGACGACCTTTCTAAAAAGCCACTCACCTGTCCTCTCTCAGTTCCTCCTAAGCTGCAGAACTGCCTGCCCTGTGGCAAACACCCACCTGCACAATTCTATACACAAAGCCTGCTTACCGACTGTAGGGTGAGGGAGTCTGACTTGGGGGATGCCAGTTCTGGCATTCTTTACCCAATGTCTTAGCAACAAATCACATATAGATAAAAATGACTCAGAGACTCAGAAATCTGAGTATCTGAACAGAGTTGATTCCTTAGGCAGTGAACATACAGTTAAATTAACAACTGGCAGGTTTGCAGAGATTCCTAGTCTCAAGACCTAAATCAGCAAAACAGAGACCAAGTGAGATTCTGAAAACCTGAAAAGTGCTGTCTCCTGCCTGCTCCCTGCCTGAGTCACCTTTAGGACCTGCGAAAAGCCCTCCTTCCACGCTGGACCTCCAGGCCCCATGCCCCCGACTTGGATCAGAATCTACACTGGGGTGGTGGAGGCACCTCCCCAGGAGCTTGGGGTGGTCCCAGCCATGAACTGGCCCCGATGCTGTCCACCTGTGCCTCATTGTGAGGATGGAAGGACGTGGACACTGGTCAGCAGCACCTGGCACAGAGCTGGTAGCAAATGAGCCTCCAGTCTGTGCTTGGAGGCTTCAGCCCACAGTCCCTGCAGTTACTGGCCTGGAGACCAGGGAGAGGAACAGGAGCTTTTTTCAGAAAGGGAATGTTTGTTGTAGGTGGAGCTTATTTTTTTTTTGAGACAGAGCCTCCCTCTGTCACCCAGGCTGGAGTGCAGTGGTGCAATCTTGGCTCACTGCAGCCTCCACCTCCCAGGTTCAAGTGATCCTTCTCCCTCAGCCTCCCAAGTAGCTGGGTCTACAGGCATGTACCCTCCATACCTGGCTAAGTTTTCTATTTGTATTTCACCATGTTGGCCAGGCTGGTCTTGAACTCCTGACTGCAGGTGATTCACCCACCTCGGCCTCCCAAAGTGCTAGGATGATAGGCACGAGCCATCATACCAGGCTAAGGAGGAAAACTTTTAGAAACCTAGCTAAAAGTGAGGGTCCTAAATTCCACTCAGAGGTAGTCAAATCTACCACGGCAGCTGCTCCTGCCCCTTTGTGAGGAAGGGAGATTAAAGAAAGAAAAAAATCCCACACTAGAGGCAAAAGTGCTGCCTGCTGGACTTACGCCCTTGAATTCTTCATCTCCTGAGCGAAAGTCACCAGCTCCATCATCTGCCAGACACAAAGAGAGGAAAAGTCAGTCCCTGCAGTGGTCTGATCCAGTTTTCGCCCTCCCAAGCTCACTGTCCATGATGAATCTGTCCTGACCACTGTGGGAGTTGAGGGAGTGGGGTGAAACATGCCACTGGCAAGTGTCCAGGACAAGGACAGGGCAGGCAGAGCCCCCAGCAGGCAGCTGACCCTTTCTACATCCCCCCGGCCTGCCTGGCCCCCCAGGGACGTACCATTTTCGGAGAAATCTCCTTCACTGTCAACCCGGGCCAGTTTGGTGTCTGGCTCCTCACACAGTTGGAACTGCTTCCGTTTCCTGCCCATGCCATCTGGTCCGAAGCGGTCAGACCCTCTCCTCCTGGGCTACAGACAACAAGCACACCCCATTAACTACTTACCTGGGCCGTGAAGATGCCCCACAGAAAAGAACAAAGAGGTTATAAGATCAGGCAACACAGGCACACAAGGTCTTTTCAAAAAGCAAAGACACAGCATACTTGAAACTAAAGAGAAAATTGTGCTGAGTGAAAGCAGCCAGGAACACAAGGCCACATGTTTCATCACTCCATTCGCACAAAACGTCCAGAACACGCAAAACCACAGAGACCAACTGGTGGTTTGTTGGGGGAGGAGACATGGTGACTAAGGAGCGGAGATTTCTCTTCAGGCTGACCGAAGTGCTAAGATTAGACTGTGGTGGTGGGGATGATTGCACAACCCTGTAAATTAACTAAAAGTTGAGCTGTGCACTTAAAATTTAAGTTTAAGTGAATGTTGTGATAGGGAAATTTTACCTTGACAAAGCTGCTAAAAAGAGAAGTCAAGGTGGCCCGAAGGAACCTTGTGAGGGCTTACCCGATCCCGCATCCGGGGCTGCGAGCGGCCACATCCGTAGGGTATGGTGCCGTCAAAGCCACCCGCCCCCTGCATGCCCATTACGCCGTAGTCGGGAGCCATGGACTGGGAGAAGAGGGATGGAGGCGGCCGGCTGGGGGAGGGCCCTCCTAGGCCCCGTCCGCCCACATAGTTCAGCTCGTTCCAGGGTGTGGACAGGGGCTCAGAGGTCGCCGTCGGAGGCATGAAGGGGTCACTGCGCATGAAGGTGCCAGGGTTGCTCCGGTCCTGAAAGCGGCTCTGGCCCCGGCCCCGCATGAAGCCATCAAGGGAGCCCCGCTCCCGGGCCGGGTCTCGGCATTCACCGTACTGCCCTGCAAAGCTGCCATCACGGTTGGACCCCAGGTCGAAGTCATAGTCGTAGCTGTAGCTGGGACGGTAGGGGTCGTGCTCTGGCAGACAGGGCCTGGAGTCATAGGACTCGAACGGCTGAAAGCGGAAGGAGCTGCAACGGAAACACAGCCTGTCAGGGGTACCCCAGTTACCTACCTCCACACTCCCTTGGTATAACCTCCATGTCTCCCCCACCCCCAACATCCCTACATTCAGAAGAGCAAACCAAACCACCTGCATCCCACTTAAGTACTTGGATGGCAAAACCGACCAATACCCTCCCTGGAACACTGCTGAGTGGGGGAAACAGAGCCCTTGGCCACAAGAGCAGCCTCATGAAGTAAAAAAAGAGTCTGGGGGAACTCAGCCAGCAACCATGCCCAAGCCCCACCATGCGGAAAACCAGCAAGGAAGTCCTATTGTAACGCCACCACTCCCCCACAAGCCCAGCTCATCAATGACACACCCAAGAGGGAGGCAAGGACAGCCCTCCCTCTAGGGTTGGTACCCACTCCCATGTGCACAGAGGTGGGTGGGTGGGTGTGGGGTCCTAGGGGAAGGGCTGGGGTCTATAATCACCTCTCCCGGTCCTGCATGCCCTCCCCACCGCCGCCGCTCCCGCCCCTGCCTCCTTCCTTGGACATCATGTCCAAACGCTGGTTGATCTTGGCAATGAGGGAGTCGGAATTGTCGGTGCATGGCTCTGGGACGTAAGAGGCCATGTGTATGGCAGGGCCCCCGGCCGCCAGGCCACCATCACTGGCCTTGGCAGCCTCCCATGAGGCTGGGCCATAGCTGTAGGTTGCGCCTGTGGTGACACTGGTATTCTGGGCACCGTAGTAATTGTAGTTTTCATAACCTGTCATGGGAGGAGGAAGCAAGTCAGACCTCAGTGGCTATGAGGCCTGCCTAAGGTGGACACGACTAGGGAGGGGCACCTGCTGCCACCAAGAAGGAAAAGGGGTATGGGACCCAGTGCTGCTGGCATCACTCCACACTGTGCTGTGACCTGCCAACAGGCAGCCCAAAGTGGCCAGAGAAAGGGGTAGCCTCAGTGCCGAGTGGCGGATTTTCTCTGCCAGACTCTAGGACCTGCTCCCCATCCAAAGCCAGGGTGACCAGGAGCCTGGGAACGGCAGTTCCGACTGCTGACAGGCCCCATTAAGGACCCTGCTCCCCAAGCACAGCTGCAATCCTCCCTGGCATGCTCCCCGGAAGCTGCCTGCCACAGCCCTCTGCAGCCCCTGTATTCACAACAGCAGCCCTGGCAGACTGTGTCTTCAGTAAGAGAGGCAGGAAATCCACGCCAAACCTCCCTGATGGGCTGACCTGCCTGGCCTTCAGATCAGAGGCCCCCTAACCCGCCCGCAGACCCCTCCCCTCCACTAAGAGCTTACCTTGCCAGCTGGCCACACCAGTTCCATATGCACCTTAGGGAAAACAAACAGAGCCCCGTTTGCAGAACGAAGGCACTGACGCCCCCACCTGTCACTTCACTCCACAATCCACAGACCCAGGGCCAGGGCTTCCCTCAGTGGTTCTTAGCTTACTCAACTCCTACATAGCACTGGGCTCTCTCCCAGGGAAGGCCAGGTTCCCATCAGGGCAAGGGAAGGGATGCTGCACACACCCCAGGAAGCTCGTCCACTGTCGGCAGCTAGCTAAGAGGTCGGCTGGGCCAAGCCCTGGGCAGAGTCCTCGTAAAGGGTCAGTTCCCACCAGAAGCCAGAGGGCAGGCGCTGCCACCTGCTCAGCGAGGCACTGGTGCAAAGTCACATCCTTGATTCAACCCGGCAAGAGGATGTTATGTGCCACAAAAGACCCAGAAGGCTGCCTCCTGGGACACCCAGTGGTGGGTGGAAAAGCAGTCCCACTCCCCAAATGTTGCCAGAGACACAGCTCAGGCTCAGAAAACAAAGGAAGCCCTTGCGCCCCAGCACACAGGCTGGCAGAAAGCAGAAAACCTTGCCAGCAGAGAGTACACACTGGTCCCCCAAACAAGCCTAGCATCATGACCCAGACTCTAGATCGGGGGTCTGCAAAAGGCCCGGCCACATTGAGCCCACTTCCCGCCTTGGCACAGCCCTTACGATTTTCCCCAATTTCAGTGCCCCCTAACTAAGTACCGGTACACTGCCCGCGGCCCTGCGTCCTCAGGCTCTGCCCTCAGATAAGAATGAATTTTACTTTTTCAAATGTTTGGGGTAAAACTTCTAAAGTATATTCAGTGACAAATGTTGACACGAGACACATCACTTACACATTTGTCAAAACTCAGAGAACTAGACAAATTAACAAAAACTATGTCGGGCATGGTGCCTCACGCCTGTAATCCCAGCACTTTGGGAGGCTGAGGCAGACAGATCACCTGAGGTCGGGATTTCAAGACCAGCCTGACCAACATGGAGAAACCCCATCTGTACCAAAAATAAAAAATTAGCTGGACGTGGTGGCAAATGCCTGCAATCCCAGCTACTTGGGAGGCTGAGGCAGGAAAATCACTTGTACCCAGGAGGTGGACATTGCGGCGAGCTGAGATTGCGCCGCTGCACTCCAGCCTGGGTAACAAGAGCCAAACCCTGTCTCAAAACAAACAAACAAAAAACTATGAGCTATAGTGAATAATATCACATCAACACTGGCTGATTAACTGTAAACACATCACACTAATGCAAGATCTTTTTTTTTTTTTTTTTTGAGACAGGATCTTGCTCTGTCACCCAGGTTGGAGTGCAGTGGCATAATCACAGCTCACTGCAGCCTTGACTTCCTGGGCTCAAGCAATCCGCCTGCGTCAGCCTTCTGAGTGGCTGGGACTACAGGCACATGCTGCCATGCCCTACTAATTTTTTTTAAAATAAAAGTATCACTTGAGCTTGGGTCTTGAACTCCCAGGCTCAACTGATGCTCTTGCCTCAGCCTCTCAAAATGCTGGGATTGCAGGCATAAGCTGCCTCACCCAGCTAATGCAAGATCTTACTAATGAGAGACACTATGCCTGAGTGGAGGTGGCTAGGGGTATGGAACTCCACTACTAAATCTAAAGCTGTACTAAAAAGTCTGTTAATTATAGGCCGGACACAGGGGCTCACGCCTCTAATCCCAGCACTTAGGGAGGCCGGATCACCTGAGGTCAGGAGTTTGAGACCAGCCTGACCAACATAGAGAAAACACTTCTCTACTCAAAATACAAAATTAACCAGGCATGGTGGCAGGTGTCTGTAATCCCAGCTACTCAGGGGGCTGAGGCAGCAGAATCGCTTGACCCTAGGAGGCAGAGGCTGCAGTGAGCTGAGATCACTCCACTGCACTCCAGACTGTGCAACGAGAGCAAAACAAAGTCTGCTAATTATAAAGGAAAAAAAAAACTTGGATATACCCTCAGCTTCAGAGACTGTACAGCTCATAAAGCCACCAAGATATTCACTATCTGATCCTTTATAGAAAGTTTGCTGACCCCTGGGCTACTACTCTCCCTTGACCCTGGTGAGCATCAGGGTCAGCTCTGCCATGCTAGGGCCTTGAGTATAGGGGAAGCCCACGCCTCACCTGCAAAGCAGAGCCCACTTACCCTGGGTGTTGGCAGGTCCAGCACTCCATGCACCATAGCCTGCAAGAAGACCCTGTGAGTTAAGATTCTAGTTGTCACACTAGAGAATGGGTCCTTTTGGGGGTACTCTGAAGAGCCTAAAGGGATCTCCTTGCAGTTCAGTGCCAGCTGTAGAAAAAGGAAGAACCCACCCCCACCTCCAAAGGCCCTCCCACAGCTGGCTAACTCTTACATCATAGCACTCCACCTGGCTGAAGTCAAAGCAGAAAAAGGGGAGAGGGAAGTGGGCTTGGAAGTTAGCTCTGCCATGCAGAGAAACTTTGGCCCAGGACCTTACCCTTCCAAGCTTCGCTCCACAACTGAGGCTAACACAAGGCAATCCACTCACCATGAGGACACATTCCCCCACCCATCACACAGCTAGGAAACTGGCTGAGACTGCCATCACAAGGACCCCGTAATTGGAAACAAGCATGGGAATCTGGTGGCATAAACTGCAACTCTCTAAGCTGCACTTCCTGCCACTTTAAGCCCTCCAAGGATCCCCTGAATCCTTAAGAGTCCCAAAGTCTTGGCCTGGCCCTAAGACATCAGACTGTACTCCTCACCCTTCCAACACCCCCACCCACTATGGCATCTGTCTGGTCCCTCCAGGAAGGAAGACTGGAACTGTGTTCTCTTCATTTCTGTGTCCCTGGGGCCCAGCACTGAGCTGCACACGGGTGGCCACCATGCTTGTCAAAAGACTTCACTTTGATAAGGCAGGAATACATCCTTGTCTACCTCAACAGAACAACCGCCACCTCTAAGCGCCTAGTGTGTGCCGATACACGACAAGTACAAAGAAAACCCTGTTGTTCCAGAATGCCATTCGGGAGAAGGGAGCTAGGCTCATGGGTTATGAGACTTGACCCAGTCATACTGCTGAGTTTTGCCCTCTGCTATGCTATGCCTTCCCTTCCCTGTCATACTGCAAGGCCCTCTAAATCTGTTTTCTGTATTCCAACAGCAAGTAACCAACCTCGTGAGACTGCTTCCTTAAGTGGCACGAGCTATTAAGTCAACCTGAAAACCCTCCCTGAAACACAAGAAATCAGGGAAGCCGAAATATCTCCACTACGTCTGAAAGGTTTTCAGGAGGTAGGAAGAGTGGGTAAAAAAATCTCCAAACTGGCCGGGCGCGGTGGCTCACGCCTATAATCCCAGCACTTTGGGAGACCGAGGCGGGTGGATCACGAGGTCGCGATCGAGACCATCCTGGTCTCGTGGTGAAACCCCGTCTCTACTAAAAATACAAAAATTAGCTGGGCATGGTGGCGCGCGCCTGTAGTCCCAGCTACTCGGGAGGCTGAGGCAGGAGAATTGCTTGAACCCAGAAGGCGGAGATTGCCGTGAGCCGAGATCGCGCCATTGCACTCCAGCCTGGGTAACAAGAGCGAAACACCGTCTCAAAAAAAATCTCCAAACTAAGACTGAAAAAGAGGAATACAGCACCTGCAAAAAAGATCTGATGGGAAGGAAGGAAAAGAATAGTGAAATCTACCTAGGCTGCGGGACTGGCAGACACCTAAAGCACACAGGCACAGGCTCCCACCTCAGGACCGACCGACCCCTCTCTCTCCCTGCAATTTCTGCTGCTGGGATCCTTTTGCGCTGCCGCTTAAGATCGACAACTTCTCGAGCTCTTGCAGCCAAAATCACACCACTAGCTTCTCTACAACCAGTCGAGCCCCAGCCAGCATGTCCCAAATATCCCATGGACAAACTTGGCTCTCAGAGGGCTCTGATTTCACAAGCTGGGAGCAGGCAGCTAGAGAAGATCGGACCTACTGCAGGGCAAGCGCTAAAGCCAAATGGGGAAAGGGCACGTTCCCTCTTGCACAGTTCCTTGGCCCCTCCAGGCCACTACAACACACGGCCTAAAGGAGAACGGCTAATCTGTCACCAGCCCCAGGGCACATCAGGTCTCCAGCTTTGCACCAACACTCTGCATCTTCCCCTCACTATCCTGTCCCGCGCCAGCATGCCCCGGGTACAGAGCTGGAGCCCGGCGAGGCTGACTCCTGCGCCGGCCACACTCGACCCCACCGCGCGGCACCGGGCACTAAAGGGCCGACCTCTCGCAGCACGACAGCTTCTGGGACAGGCTCCCTGAGCCACGTGAGCCCAGCGGAGGCCCCCACCTGGCCCCGCAGGCCTAGGACAAGCCTGCAGAAAGGCGGCCCCCGCGGTCAGCCGGCGACCCCAGACCCCGGGCCCCGGGCCCCGGGCCAGACCTCAGAACCCCATGCTGTGGCTCCGCCCTCCCCCCCAGCGCCGCCATTTTGTGGCGTCTTCGGAAGAGGAAGTCGGGAGTGCGAACACCGGTGTCAGTAGGGATTAGACGGGCGCCGCGGAAGCTGCGGGGCAGAAACTGCCCACACGGCCCAAGACACCCCCACTTGAAGCCCACCGCGGCCTCTACCCCAACCCCGAGTCCCGCCCGCCTCCTCAGGCCCTGGCGACCAATCCGCACGCAGCGCCCCGGGAGCGACGTCGCCAAAACCCAATGAGCGGCGCGCCCGCGCGCGCGCCCCGACCTCCTCTCCGTAGGTCCCGGCTGCAGCAACCACGCTCCGGACGAAGGCCCGGCCCATGGCCGTCTGCCCTGCGGCTGCGCCGCCCGCACAGCGCCTTTCCTCCCCGCTCCGCGCCCAGCAGCCAACACAAACCTCCGTAGCCCTGGTCCATGGCTTCGACGCGGCCCACCAGCAACCCTTTACTAGGCGGCCACAAGACGCATGCGTTCAACGCACTTCCACCGTCGACTACTGGAAGATAAGGCGCTACGTCACTACTTCCGCGCGCTCCTATTGGCAGGTCTTCAAAAAGACCCGCCCCCGTCGTCCCATCTGGCCTTTCGGGATCCTCAGAATCTGCATCCGCAGGGTATCGGGAGTTGTGGTGCGGCTGCTGGGCCCGAGGGCCCAGCTCCTGCGCATGCGAATCCAGCTTCTCCGCCCCAGCCCCGCCCCGCCCTGCCCCGCCCCGCCCCGCCGGCGCGGCAGTCACCGAGAAAACCGGAGATGGGATGGAAAACTTTATTAGGATTGGTTTCCAGCTTCGGCCCCACGGGCCCCGCCCGCCCCGAGCTCAGGTCACGGGGCGACCCCACCGCCCTCCTCGTCGTCCTCCACGTCGAGACCCGGGATGCCGCGGATCTGGCGCTGCAGCGCCCCTCCCAGCAGGGGCACGGCGCCTTCCTCCTCCTCCTCCGGGGGCGGCGGTGGTGGTGGCGACGCGGCCCCTGGGGCTGGCTCTGGGGGAATGGGGGGCTGCGCCGGCGCGCCCTCTGCACCCTCCGAGACCCCTGCCGCTTCGCCCTGAGCCCCCTCGTCCAGGGCGCACCCCTCAGCCTCCTCCTGCTCTTTCTCCTCCTCGGGGCTGTCGGTGAAAGGGTTTTCGCCCTGCAGGGAGGGGCGCGGACACTGAACGGAAGGAGCACAGGCGGGGACTGGGCTGGGGACAGGGCCAGCCCGGGACCAGCGGCTCACCTTCAGGTAGCGCTCCAGCTTCTTGCTGATGAGCTTGTTGTTGAGGATGCTGCGGGCCACCATGAGCGAGGACTTCTTGGACTGCTCCATCATGAGCTGCAGGCAGGGCAGAAGGGGCTGGAGAGGCTGCTCTGGGTGCCCTGTAATTCCCCCACCCCCACTCTGCCAGCTCAGAGGGACCCCCCCCCCGCCCCCAGACCCACGCACTTAGACCTGGGGCGCAGCCCTACCAACGAAGGGCCATTCTACAAGCAGGGGAACCACGATCTATCTGATCTTTGTTCAGATTCCCTCTCCTTCCACACCACAATTACTGTAGGTGGTTAAAAATACAGATTATAGATCTCTGTATGTCTTTATGGCTGTATTACAGAATTCTGATTTGCTTACAAAAAAGCTATAAGCAGCGAACAAATCAACAAACTAAGAGCCAAAGGTGCAAAACCGTATCAAGGAGACAACTAGGCTAACAGGCAAGGAGCACTTTGGGGCCAACGGGGAGGATATAAAAGCAGGAACAGATATTTAATGAAACGTCTTTTTAACCCACAGAATTCCAAGAATGAATAATTCTTCCCAGTCATGCAAGGTTAGAGACACTTCTCTGCTGGTGGGAGGATCAACTATTTCCATTTTTTTTTTGGAAAGCAATTTGACAAAATGTATGAAAAGTAAAAATCTCTCTCATTAATCCCTTCCTAGAACAATCCTAAATTTAAGAATTGGAGACATGCGTGCACACTGATTGTAGTGGCGAAAAACGGGAAAACACCTAAATGTTCTTCAGTGCCGAAGAGGTTAAATAAATCATACATTCAAAAGTACAGCATGCAGCCCTTTAAATCGGGCTCATCTCTCCGCTGGCACAACAGAGGTGTGTAGTATAGTACTGTGGGCATAGCATGCAAGAGCCATTTTGTCTGGAAGGATTTCCGTCAGTATGCTAGGCCATTTCCTCATGGTGGGAGTACAGGCAAATCTCACTTTCGTCATTATCAAAGCCATAAGCTGAAAAGGGTATTTTTGGCGCGGTGGGAGAGCCTGTTGAGTCCCGCCCACTCCATTTACATGTTTCAGAAAGCCTTCGCACTTGCTGTTTCTACTCTCTCCATCTTCATTTTTTTTCTTAGCACGTTTTTCTCTACTACTGGAGGAAAATATTAACAGACATCGTACATGCTCATGACAAACTAAAGATACACAATTAGAATACTACTATAGACCGTTCCTCAGCAACTTTCTCACTTGCCAACACTTTGTCCCCCTGGGTCTAGATGCCCAGATGACCATACCATAAATTCTCCCAACTGAGGCAAATTTATGTTGTTTCCAGATTTTCTCCACAATAACCCAGCAACACCAGAATAAACTTGTATACTTCCATGCTGGTGCTTTTAATTCTAACCAGCTATGGTTTCAAAGTAATAGCGGCCAATTAACTGCAAAACATTTCCAAGTAATGCTTCTTCCACCAGTGTTAAAACAATGAACTGGTCCTCCTGCCTGCCCATCAGCACTGGGTGTTATCATTGTTGGGTATTTTTGCTGTGGATGAAAGAAGAATGTATGCTGCTGCCTCCCATGGCATTTCCTTGCCCACAGGCAACTGAGTGTTCCGATATGCACACTGGACCACCTACCCAGAGTTCAGAATCTTGTAAATATTTTCTGATCCTGGTATTATTTTTTTATTTATTTTTTAGACAGAGTTTTGCTCTGTTGCCCAGGCTGGAGTGCAGGGGCACGATTTCAGGTCACTGCAATCTTCGCCTCCCAGGTTTAAGCAACTCACATGCCTCATCCTCCTGAGTAGCTGGGACTACAGGCCTGCGCCACCAAACCCAGCTAATTTTTTTGTATTTTTAGTAGATACAGGGTTTTTTCCTATGTTGCCCAGGCTGGTCTTGAGTTCCTGAGCTCAGGCACTCCACCCATCTCAGCCTCCCAAAGTGCTAGGATTATAGGTGTGAGCCACCAGGCCCAACCAAATTTTCTGGAATTTGATACAAATTGAGTATCCCTTATCCAAAGAGCTTATGACCAGAAATGTTTCAGATGTTGGAATATCTGCATTATACTTACCAGTTGGCATCCCTACTCCAAAAACCCAGAATCTAAAATGTCCTAATGAGCATTTACTTTGTCATGTCTGTGCTAAAAAAGTCATATATATATATATTTTTTTTGAGACGGAGTTTCTCTCGTTACCCAGGCTGGAGTGCAATGGCGCAATCTCGGCTCACTGCAACCTCCGCCTCCTGGGTTCACACAATTCTCCTGCCTCAGCCTCCTGAGTAGCTGGGATTACAGGCACGCGCCACCATGCCCAGCTAATTTTTTGTATTTTTAGTAGAGACGGGATTTCACCATGTTGACCAGGATGGTCTTGATCTCTTGACCTCGTGATCCACCCGCCTTGGCCTCCCAAAGTGCTGGGATTACAGGCTTGAGCCACCACGCCCGGCTGACTCTATCTCTTTAAAACAAACAAACAAAAGGTTTTGGATTTCAGATATTCAGATGAGGGATGAACTTAAGTGTATGTTACGAGGTAGAGGGTCCGAAATTTTCTTTTCCAGAAATGTACAAAACAAACCTACCAAATTGGAATATAGATCTACAGTTGCTTAACTATAAATTGGAAGTCCAAAGGCTCTAGAAAACAAGTTTTCCCCCAACATTCATTTGGTGGCTAAATATGAATGGACATTACATTTTTATTTATTTCATTCATATAAGTCACATGAAGAATTATTGATAATTCAACTACAAGGCACTTCCCCCACATCCTATTGGAGAGGTTAGTGTTCATACCATATTGTCTTTCTTTTTATTTTATTTTAGAGATGGGAGTCTCACTCTGTTGTCCAGGCTGCACTGCTGTTGTGTGATCACAGCTCACTGCAGCCTCAAACTCCTGGGCTCAAGTGATTTTCCCACCGTAACCTCTTGAGTAGCTGGGACTACAGGCACTCACCACATGCTTGGGTAACTTTTTTATTTTTGGTATAGACGAGTTCTAACTATGTTGTCCAAGGTGGTCAGGAACTATTGGGCTCAAGCAATTCTCCCACCTCAGCCTCCCAAAGTGCTGCGATTACAGGTGTCAGCCACTGTGCCCAGCCTTGCATATTGGCTTTCTGAAACCCAAAAATTAATTCTGAAGCATCTAGCCCAAAGGTTTCAGATATCTATACCAACTTTAACAAATTACTAAGTCTGAAACATACTGGGCCCTGTTGCTAGTCTCTCCATACTGGTTCTACTGTTTCATTACCGTGTTAATATCACCTTTTTTGGTTTTTAATTGAAGTAGCTTGGTAGTAAGTTTTAAATTTTTTTTTTTTTTTTTTTTTTTTTTTTTTTTTTTTTGAGACGAAGTCTCGCCCTGTTGCCCAGGCTGCACTGCAAAGGTGTGATCTTGGCTCTCTGTAACCTCTGCCTCCTGGGTTCAAGCAATTCTCCTGCCTCAGCCGCCCAAGTAGCTAGCACTACAGGAGCATGCTACCACACCCGGCTAACTTTTGTATTTTTAGTAGAGACAGGTTTTCATCATGTTGGTAAGACTGGTCTTGAATTCTTTACCTCGTGATCCACCCGCCTTGGCCTCCCAAAGTGCTGGGAGGCCACCACGGCTGGCAAGTTTTAATATTTTCTAAATCAAGTCTCTCAACTATTGTTAGACTGAATTCTGCAATGTGAAACTTTAAAATAATTTCACTTCATTTCATTTGGTCCCCCTCCCCGACCTAGATTTTGACTGGAAATGTGCTGTCTATATTAATTTGGAGAGAACTGTTTTTTATTTTCTTTTACTATTAAATCTCCCATTTAAGAACACAGAATATTCCTCCATTCATTAAGATCTTATTTCATATTCTTGGAGTATTTGTAGTTCTTAAAGATCTCAACTCTTTCTTCTTCTTCTTTTTTAAGATGGAATTTCACTCTTGTTGCCCAGGCTAGAGTGCAATGGCGAGATCTTGGCTCACTGCAACCCGCGCCTCCCAGGTTTCAGTGATTCTCCAGTCTCAGCCTCCTGAGTAGCTAGGATTGCAGGTGCCAGCCACCACGCCCAGCTGATTTTTTGTATTTTTAGTAGAGACAGGTTTCACTCACCCACCTCGGCCTCCCAAAGTTCTGGGATTACAGACATAAGCCACCATGCCCAACCCTCAAGTCTTTCTTCTTAAATCTGTATTCTTAGCTATTTTATACATTGTGTAGTTTATTTAAGTCTCTCTCTTTTTTTTTCCATTTAAATTTCTAACTGGTTAGTACTAAAATGGAGAAACACTACTACTTTTTCTATGCTATCTTGAATCCTATCCCCTTATCAAATTTTATTAATTCTAAGAACATTTTGCTGATTCAGCATTTGTTTTTGTCTTTGTTTTTTTTTTTTGAGATGGAGTCTTGCTCTGTCACCCAGGCTGGAGTGCACTGGCACGATCTTGGCTCACTGTAACCTCTGCCTCCTGGTTCAAGCGATTCTCCTGCTTCTGACTCCTCTGGGCTCACATACGTCTGGCTTGTTCATAAAACCGAGGTCCCATGCCAGGAAAGGCAAACCAAGCAGAGGCTACAGCCCACTGTACCTCCTCTTATGTCTCTCCTAAAGTGGCAGTCACTCAAAGAGAGGCACTCCATTGTCTCCATCCCCAGAGCCTTGGCTCAGAGATTCTGCCCAGAGTGAGAGAAGATCCTTAAATCAGTAAACTCCCAATCTCTTCTCAAAGGAAGTGAATTCATTGGCAAGAGTGTTGGGAAGTGCAAGACTAGAGACTTTCTTAAAAACAATGGAGACCAGGGAGAAAAAAATTAAAAGGACACTGATAGCTTTGTTCTTTTTTCTACTACACAGTCATAAGAAAGAAAGACCCATAGATTTGATAGTGGTATTAGCTAACCCATAGGCCAACTAGGTTACCAAAGAGGACCAAGACCAGTAAAACAGCTAAAACAGCCTCCCTGGGTTCCGAATAAATCTAAAACCACCTCAAAAACCATCCCTGTAGGTCTGGGCGCAGTGGCTCACGCCTGTAATCCCAGCACTTTGAGAGGCTGAGGCGGCCAGATCACAAGGTCAAGCACTTTTGAGAGGCTGAGGCGGCCAGATCACGAGGTCAAGAGTTTGAGACCAGTCTGGCCAACATGGTGAAACTCTTATCTCTACTAAGAATACAGAAGTTAGCCAGGCATGGTGGTGTGTGCCTGTAATCCCTGTTACTAAGGAGGCTGAGGCAGGAGAACTGCTTGAACCAGTGAGGTAGATGTTGCAGTGAGCTGAGATTGTGCCACTGTACACTAGCCTAGGCGACAGAGCAAGACTTTGTCTCGGGGGAGAAACAACAAGAAGCCATCCCTATAAAGGAGCCCAAATTTAATTGGATCAGCTTTGGGCAGCAATCTATGCCCCAAAATATTGTTGAAAACAATAAAGGAATCAGCCAGCAATTGGTAGAGTTTAACAGCTGAGTATAGTCTAGGAAAAAAAGAGCAAGCCCATGGCTTCCTCCCTCCAAGACACATCACTAGTTTCATACTATATAAAAATAAAAGAGACCTCACTAAAAAAATCTGGCTACTCACTAAACAAATAGATAGGCAAACAGTAACAAGACGCTGGGAGGGTGGGTGGGGGATCAGTGCCCAGAGCCGCCACAACGAATTATCTAAGATGTCTACTTAACAATCAAAAATTACGAGACATCCAAAGGAAACTCTGACCCAGGCCCAAATTAAAAAAAGCAGACAATAGAAACTTCCTGTGACAGTGACCAGATGTCAACTTCAACAAAGATTTCAAACTAGCATTATAAATATGTTTAAAGAAAACTCAGGTAGAAGGTATGCCACTGTCTCATGAAACAATTTAATAGATTTGAAATGAATTACTGAACCTGTGAATCAAAAGAGATTATACAATCTGTAGAACAGAGAGAAAAAAGTGAGGAAAAATGAACAGTCTCAGACAACCATGGCACACCATTAAGAGACCCAACATACTGGTAATAAGCATCAGAAGAGTAATGAGATAAAGGAGTAGGAAAAATAACACTTGAAGAAACAATGGCTGAAAGCTGCCGAAGGTTAATGAAAACTGTAATCTGTACATCAAAGAAGCTCAACAAACTCCATGTAGAATAAACACAGAGAGATGCCCAAAAAGATATAATAAAAATGCCAAGAGTCAAAGACAAAGGAAGAATCTTGAAAGCAGCAAGACAAAGACAAATCATCACAAGGAAACCCCAGTAAGGGTAAAAGCTGACTTCTCAGAGGGACGTTGTGGCTCACACCTATAGTGGCAAGACCCTGTCTTTATTTTTTTTTTAAGAAGTTAAAACAGGGAACTTTCTAGACAGACACAAATTACTAAAACTAAGATGTCTAAAAAAACCCAGAATATCTGAATATACCCTATAACAAGTGGAGACTGATTAGTAATAATAAAAAGAAAAGCTAGTTAACTGGCTGGGCACAGTGGCTCATGCCTGTAATCCCAGCACTTTGGGAGGCCAAGGCAGGCAGATTTGCTTGAGTCCAGGAATTTGATACCAGTCTGGGTAACATAACAAAACCCCATCTCTACAAAAAAACTACCAAAACTAGCCAGGCATGGCGACACACATGCCTTTAGTCCCAGCTACTTTGGAGGCTGACGTGGGAGGCTGAGGTGGGAGGACTGCCTGAGCCTGAGAGGTGGAGGTTGCAGTGAGCCGAGAGTACACTGCTGCATTCCAGCCTAGGTGACAGTGAGACCTTGTCTCAAAAAAAAAAAGCTACTTAACAAAAACCAGGCCCGGATGGCTTCACAGGCAAATTCTACCAAGCACTTGAAGAATTAATACTAGTATACTAGTTCTTCACAACTCTTCCAAGAAACCAGAAAAAGAAGAAAAAAACTAACTGTATGAGGCCAGTATCAATTAACCTGATACCCAAACCAGAAAACTATCACCAAAAAACTAGACTATTATCTTTTATGAATAGAGATGCAAAAATTCTCAACAAAATACCAGCACAACTAATCTAATTTATAAAAATAATTACACACTGTGACCAAGCAGGATATATCCCAGGGATGCAAGGGTGGTTTATATCCAAATAAAATAATGTAACATACTGTAACAACAGAATTAAAGACAAAAGCCACATGATCGCCTCAAAAGAGGGAGAAAAGGCATTTGACAAAATCCAACACCATTTTAAGATAAAACATTTAATAAAACAGGACTAGATGGGAACGTCCTCAATTCAATCAAGGGCACCTATGAAAAACCTACAGCTGACATCATACAAATGGTAAAGACTGGTGCTTTCCCTGTAAGATCAGAAAGAAGACGAGGACATCCATTTTCACACTTCTTTTTTTTTTTTGAGACGGAGTTTCGCTCTTGTTACCCAGACTGGAGTGCAATGGCATGATCTCGGCTCACCGCAACCTCCGCCTCCTGGGTTCAAGCAATTCTCCTGCCTCAGCCTCCCGAGTAGCTGGGACTACAGGCGCGCACCACCATGCCCAGCTAATTTTTGTATTTTTAGTAGAGATGGGGTTTCACCATGTTGACCAGGATGGTCTCAATCTCTTGACCTCGTGATCCACCCGCCTCGGCCTCCCAAAGTGCTGGGATTATAGGTATGAGCCACTGCACCCGGCCCCATTTTCACACTTCTATTCAATACTGTACTGGAGGTTCTCACCAGGGCAATTAGGTAAGAAAAAGAAATAAAATGCATCTAGATTGAAAAGGAAGAAGCAAAACTAACTCTATTTGCAGATGACTCATGTTGTACAAAGAAACCCCTAAGAAATCCACTAAAAGCTATTGGAACTAATAAACATTATTTTATGTTTTTATTTTTTTAGAAACAGGGTCTTGCTCTGTCACTCACGCTGGAGTGAAGTGGTATGATCATAGCTCTATGCAGCCTCAACCTCGTAGGCTTAAGCCATCTTCTTACCTCAACCTCCTGTGTAGTGGGGACTATAAGCACTTGCCGCCACACCTGGCTAACTTGTTTCTTTTGTACAGAGAGGGTCTCACTATGTTGCCCATGCTGGTCTCAAACTCCTGGGCTCAAGTGATCCTCCCACCTCTACCTCCTAGTGTTAGGATTACAGATATGAGCCTCAATGACCAGCCATAGTTTAAATATTATTAAAATTATTAAACAGTAAAAATGAATAGTTCAGTGAAGTTGTAGGATATAATATGAATATATTGGCTGAGCACAGTGGCTCACACCTGTAATCCCGACACTTTGGGAAGCTGAGGCAGGAGGACTGCTTGAGCCCAGGAGTTTGAGACCAGCCTGGGCAATATGGTGAAACCCTATCTCTACAAAAAATACCAAAAGTAGCTGAGCATAGTGGCACATGCCTGTAGTTCCAGCTACTAGGGAGGCTGAGGCAGGAGGATTACCTGAGCCCAGGAGGTTAGAGGCTGCATTGAGTCATGATGGTACCACTGCACTCCAGTCTGGGCAACAGAGTAAGACCCTATTTGAAAAAAAACAAATGGTATTTTTAAACACGTGCCAAAAAAAAAAAATCCAAAAACACTAAGAAAACAATTCCATTTATAATAGTAACAGAAATAAAATACTTATAAATAATTTTAACAACAATAAAGAACCAAGTTTATATTCTGAAAACTACAAAATAAATGAAAGAAGTTAAAGGAGATCTCAGTAAACGAAAAGACATCCCATATTCATGGATTAGAAGACTTAATATTGTAAAGATGGCAATACTCACCAAACCGATCTAGAAATCAAACGCAATCCTATCAGAATACCAGCTGGCTTCTTTGGAGAAACTGATAAGCTGATCCTAAAACTTACATTGAAATCCAAGGAGCACAGAATAACCAAAACAATCTTGAAAAAGAGGAATAAAGTTGAAGTGCTCGAATTTCCTGGTTTCAAAGTCTAGTAACAAAGCTACAGTACGAACTGGTATAAAAACAGATACAAAGAACAGTGGAATAGAATTGAGAGTAAACCTACATGGCTATGGTTAACTAACTTTCAGCAAAGATGACAAGGTCTTTCGATGGGGGAAAGTCTCTTTCATATCTTTTTCAAATGGTGATGGAACAACTTAATATCTAGATGCAAAAAATAAAGTTAGACCCTTAACTTATACCATATAAATAAATGAACTCAAATGGAACAAAGACTTAACTGTAAAAGCTAAAACAATAAAATTCTTAGAAGAAAACATATGAGCAAATCTTTGTGACCTGGGATTTATCAATAGATTCTTAGTTATGACACCCAAAGCATAAGCAATGAAAGAAAAATAAATTGGACTTTATGAAAATTAAACTATTATGCTACAAAGGATACATCAAGAAGGTGGAAAAACCCACAGAATGGGAGAAAATATTTGCAAATCACATCAAATATGGGACTTGTAAATAGAATAAAGAACTAATAAATAAAAAAGACAACACAATTTAAAAATGCACAAAGAACTTGAATAGACATTTCTCAAAAGATACAAAAATGGCCAACCAGCCTATGAAAAGATGCCATTAGTCATCGGGGCTACGCAAATCAAAACCACAATGATACCACTTCTCACCCACTAGGATGACTAGATCAAAAAGTCAGAAAATAAGTGTTGGTGAATATGTGAAAAAATCGGAACACTTACAGATTGCTGGTGGAAATGTAAAATAGTGCAGTCACTTTGGAAAATAGTCTGGCAGTTCCCTCAACAGTTTAGTGTTACTATTTGATCCAGACATTTCAGTCCTAGTTATATACTCAAGAGAAATGAAAACATACGTCCACATAAAAACTTGCACAGTGTTTCTAAGAGCATTATTCATAATAGCCAAAAGGTGGAAACAACCCAAATGCTCTAAAAGATGAATGGATAAACAAAATGTGGCATATCTATCTATACAATGGAATAATATGAAGCCATATGAAGGAATGAAGCTCTGATACACACTGCAATGTGATTGAACCCCGAAAACATCATGCTTAGTGAAAGAAGCCAATCACAGAAGACCACGTTATGTGATTGTGTTTATACAAGTGTCTAGAATAAGCAAATACAGAGAGAGAGATTAGTAGCTGTCTAAGGCTGTAGGAGGACAAGAGGTTGGGGGGCTGATAGCTAAAGGGTTTCTTTTTGAGGTGATGAAAATATTCTGTAATTGACTGGTTGATGACTGCAAAATTCTGTGAATACATGAAAAACTGATGAATTGGTTTTTCCGTTTGTTTGAGACAGGGTCTTGCTCTGTCCCCCAGGCTGGACTGTGGTGGTGCAATCATAACTTACTGTAACGAACTCTTGGCCTTAAGCGATCCTCCTGCCTTGGCCTCCCAAAGTGCTGGGATTACAGGCATTAGCCATCGCACCCAGCCCTAAGACTACTGAATTGTATACCTTGAATCGGTAAATTGTACAGTATGTGATTATATCTCAGTAAAGCTGTTATCAAAGATAACGATAATAATTAGAAGCTTTCTATTCATCTCTATAGTCTGGAGTTCTAAAAAAAAATACAGTATTTAAACTGTATTCAAATTAGCTCTGTAAACCAATGACTTCTGATGCCTTCCAAATATCTTTTATCATACTTCCAAACCCCTCTATAATTATGAGCTGCTATGGTGTTTTTTTTTCTTTTTTTTAACTTCTTTTAGGATCAATTTTGAGTTTGCATTTTGCTAACTATCACTTCCCCTGGATTTTCCAACTTTTATTAATTATATATAGTTTCCATCCTCTGCAATCCTCTCTCTAACCTCTACTAGTTCCCAGCACAAGAATCTGTTCTTGGCAAGTTCCCTAAAGCTTCTCTGTTCCCAAAGCCAACTGACAATTTCCTTATCTTCCCAGACCACTTGGTGGCATTTCCAAATTCTGAGTCTCTGCAGCTACCCAAGCCACAGAGACTCCTGAGACTCTGTCCACTGTTCAGAATCATAACACTGAAAAAGGCTAAAGAGGCATTGTGATGAGCATGGAAAAAGGTGGAGAAATGCCGCTTCCCACGCTCACCTTGGATGCTATCATCTACTCATAAACCCCATCACTCTTCTCGGGGGTGAAGACAGCCAAGCCCCTCTTTGGCCCAGACCTGGTTCTGGACCTCTTTGCTTTCCCTGATGCACAGTCCCTTCACCCCTACCTCCAACCCAGCATGCCATCCATTCAAACAAAAGATACCTACTCTGGCTTGTGTGCTGGGCATTGAGGCTACACTGGAAAATGAGAAAAATTTGCTCATTCTCTTGCCATATGTTCTCCTTGCCCCTCAACATACTTCCCCACTGCTCCCTCATCTGCGACAATCTCGGCAACACCACTGTCCTCCCGGTTCCCCAAGTCAGAAACCAGAGTCACCACAGGCTCCTGGTCACACCCACATGCTGACCTCTGGCTCCCCTCCTTCAACTGCTCTTCTGTCCTTCACTCCCAAGGTGAGGTCTCTTCTCAAATGGAGACTGCAGCAGCTCCTCCTTGGCTCCCACCACCCCACCCAGGTGCAGGCCTGAAGTCTCTAGTTCAATACCAACTCTAATCCTGTTAATCCCACACTTGAAACTTCACTGGTTACAAGAAAAAGCCCAGGCCTCTCAGTGCAGCTCTTTTTTTTTTTTTTTTTGGAGACAGAGTATCACTCTTGTTACCCAGGCTACAGTGCAATGGTGTGATCTCGGCTCACCGCAACCTCTGCCTCCTGGGTTCAAGCAATTCCCCTGCCTCAGCCTCCCAAGTAGCTGGGACTACAGGCATGCGCCACTATGCTCGGCTAATCTTTGTATGTTTAGTAGAGATGGGGTTTCACCATGTTGACCAGGAGGGTCTCGATCTCTTGACCTCGTGATCCACCCATCTTGGCCTCCCAAAGTGCTGAGATTATAGGCGTGAGCCACCGCGCCCAGCCGTCAGTGCAGCTCTTTTAAGCCTCAAGCCCAACTCCCTCCTCCAGCAACACTTACACTGTATTACCTCCATTTGGTTTCTGAACCTAATCTGGTGCTGGCCCCTATGCACATGGAGGTCCCACAGAATACATCACCTTTTTCCAGGCAGAGTCCCCATCTCCCACCCCTCTCTCTGTAGCTGCGCTGCCTGCACTGGGCTAGAAATGTCCACATCCACCTGCTCCTGCCTCCACTGCAGTCCCTCATAGGCAGGCAGAGGTTCTAACTGCACAACCTTCTCAGAGATCTCACTCAATCTACCCACAGGACAGAGGGAGAGCACTGTGGCCACTCACCCTGCGGTTCCGGTTATGATCCATGGTCTTCAGGTGCTTCTGGATGATGCCAAACTGCATGGGAATGAAGAGGTCGCAGGCCGCACAATGGGCTGCCTCCACCTTCTTCACAAAATGCTCCATGGCAATTTCTGTAGTGGGAAGGAGGGAGACACTACTGGGCCCAGATGCCTAAGACAGATTCAGGTGTTTGAGAAAAAAAACCACACCAGCTCTTCCTCAACTCGCCCTGCCACTTCTACCTGGGCCTGAGCTGAGGCTGTTCTCCTGACCTTCCCTAGGAGAAGAGAAGGGTGTCTTGACCCTGTACTGAGAATCAGGAGGGTGGGCTGAGGCCTTGCCTGGTGGGAATTGGCTAGAATCTCCTCACCCTGGGTCAGATCCTGGTCTCTGTAGATTTGCTGGATGAGGCCATCAAGGTCCTCCACAGTTTTTCGGAGCTCCTCTGTCTTCTTGGTCTTGTTGGTGACGTACTCCTGCAAGGAATACAGAGGTTTGTATGGGCCACCTTCTGTTCTCAGGGGTCCAAGAAACTAAGAGTGGCTGTTACGCCAAGGCTCACCTGCAGAAAGTCGGCTGTCTGCTTAGGGAGCTTGGTGCCTACATACTTAAAATGTTCCTTGTGGAACTTGCTGTCTAGGTGGCTGGCCATCTCGTCCTCATAGAAGGTCCGGTATTTGCAGAGAGAACACACAAACTGGATCCTGCCACAGGAAGGAAACAAGGGGCTGAGGCTGCAAGTGTCCCAGGGGACACTGCTGCCGCCTCACCCAACCCAGACACAAGCCCTGAAATAGGCCTTGCTCACGGGCTTTTGAGGTATGGTCCCAGCAGAGGGACAGGCTGGGACCAGTGGGGTTGGGAGTAGAAAGGGCCAGAAAGTCTGCAGGCTGCAGATACTGCCACGTAGGGGACAGGGGAGGAGCTCTTCCTTCCCACAGGCAGGAGGCTGAAACCTGAGACAGCAGCTGCTGCAACAGGGAACGAGTCGCTGGAAGGTTGATGGAGGGCCTCGACACCAAGGCTGGGCAGGAGCGTGTGCACTTGGCCCAGGTGGGGACCAGAAGGAAGGATGCCCTGGCATAAGCCAGGTGGCACTGAGGTGCAAAGTGGAGTACGCAGTCCTGAGGCAGGGCCCGAAAAGGTGCTGCATCGTCCTTCTGGGATCTGGGGGACTCAAAGGCCCAGCCCATCCTCTGCTCAGAATGCTTGGGGGTGGTGTCGGGAGGGATGGGAGGCAGGCAGGCCTGGGCACCTGCTGCCTCATCTTCCTCTTCCAAGAAGAGACCAGTCTGAGCTGGAAGGAGGGCGCCTGCCCGGCCTGCCAGAGGGCAGCCTGGAGTCACCTGGGCGAGGTGCTCTGTCTGGGCCTGGTGTCCACAGCAGAAGCCCGGGGTCTGGGGCCTGAGCCGGAGCAGGCCGCCGTGGCAAGGGGCGGAGGAGGCCAGCCGCCACCGAGACCTCAGGGCGGGTCCCTACCTCTGCCGGACGTCCTTATCTGGGCCACGGGGTCAGCTTTGTCTGGAGAGCCCAGGGGCCGGGCGCCGGCGAGGCTGAGGAAGGTCCAGCAAGAGCAAGAGTCTGAGGCGGAGGAGGCAAGCGCCAGTGCGGGAGCCCTGAGGGCAGACAGACCCAACCAAGGGGCGTGAAGGGCTCAGCCGAAGACAGGCCCGGCCTGACAGGGCCAGCGGGCAGGGCAGAGGGCAGGCCCGAGGCTGCCACAGCCCACAGGTGCTGCCATCTCTCCTGGGCACGGCGGCGGCCTCTTGGCAGCTAGCTGGGGTGGCACAGGCGCCTTGGACCTCGAGTCTCTGATGAGCTGGCCCCCTCCCTCAGGGGCATCAGGCCCCCAGTGCACCTTGGGGTTCGTGCGCCGAGTGACCTAGCGCCGGAGCTTCGGAGCAACGGTGCCGAGCGGTGTCGGGTCTCGGGCCACAGATGCCAGCGGTCGCCAGGCGGCCGCAGAGGGGCAGGGGATGAGTCAGGCCTTGGGAGCTGGGCCTGGCGGGAAGCAGGGTCCATGCACGGCTGAGCAGGTGATGGCTCACAAGGGAGGCCAGAGGGCGGCGAGCTGGCAGAGCTATGGCCCTGCTCTCCTGGCAGCAGCCCCACAGCGAGGCAGAGGCAGAGGGGTGGAGGGAAGCTGGTTACCTTTCCACCATTCGGTCTCGCTGCCGCTTTTTCTGCTTGTCCTGACTCTTCTTGCCTGCCTGCAACTTGCGCTTGGTCTGGCCGTTCTCATCCTGGGTGGTCAGGGCCCCTGTGGGAGCAGATGGGCATTGTCACCAGTTTGGCTCTGCCAGGACAGGGCAGGCCCTGTGACCTCTGGCTAAAACACACACTGTCCACTCCAGAGGGTCCATCGAGAACAGGTGTCCAAGCAAGGCCTCTGGCCATGAGCAGGGCTGGGTATCCTGGGCTGTGTAGGGAGTGGGTTTGGCCTAGGCCCCAAGGAGTGGAAGCCAGGTGCTAACCCCTCCACTCTCCAGGACACCCACGCTCTCTGTGAAGGAGGCCAAAAGGACGCTGGAAAGCAAAGAGGGGCTATCTTGGTGGGGACACTGGCACATGTTCAGAGGGGCCAGGTGGTGGGATGCAGGGAGGCTGCTCATATGGCCCTGCCCACCCCCCACCGGGCAACGCGGCAACAGTGGGCTGGGGCTGGATTTGCTGTTAGGTACCTGCTGGCGCTCATCACTCAGGTGGGGGGACACGGACTCCCAACAGGGGCTGGAGAGGCGCTAAGGGAGAGGACACGCACACCAGAGCCGTAAAAACTGCACCGAGGGTCCCAGCTTGGACACCAGCCACTGAGGACTCGGAACTGCGCATTACTGAGGGACTGAGGGCAGGGGGTGTGCCTGGGGTTCCCCACACTTTTACTCACTGCCCCCATCTGAAGGCAAAACCAATGTGCTAGGCAGGGGTCACCACCATACACAGCCTCCACCAAGGAAGAAGGAGGCAGAGTGGGAAGGGTGGGAAGGGGGAGGAGGTGGCGAAAGAAAGCCCCCTGCCAGTGCACACCCGGGGCCACAAGGGAGGTCCCCAACTGGCTGCATATCTGCCACAACCCTGCCCTCAGCTGGGTCCCACCCACTGTGACCCCTGGAAGAGCCACCCCAGCACCAGGTATCCCAAGAAAACTCACCCTTCTCTGGATCCTCTTTTCCTTCTTCTCTCCCATCCTCTTTTCCCTCCTCGTCCTCTCCATCCTAACAATTTCAAATTCCAACTTTAAAACAGGTGCCTTTCTTTTCTTTTTAAAGAAACCAAGTTTATTAGAGCAACAGTATATAGCAAAATGGCTGCTTGCTCCACAGACAGAGCAGGGCTATCCCATAGGCAGGGTGGCTCAGAGTAGCCCAGTTACTTACAATGGCTATAAATGACAAGGTCCAGCTACGTGCTAGGAACCTCACATCCTCCTACTACCTGGTGCACAGGAGGCTTGTCCCATTTTCCAACAAGGAAACTGCCTCCAGCTTGGCAGCCTGTACTTTCTGCCAGACCACACTGCCTCCCCATGCTGGTCACTGTGCACACAGAGCTAACACAACACTGCCTCTAGCCCCCAGGGAGAGCACCACTCTTCAGCCCAGCTCACCCTTCCTGCAGATAGAAAATGCCCAGCCAGAGCCACTTACCACTCTGGAGCCCTTCTCCACAGCCTCGGTCCCTTCAGGTCCCTCTGTGGCTTCCCCCTCAGTGCCCTCATCTGAAAGGGAAGAGGTAAGCTCAGCCCAGGAGCCCCGGGAGGCATGGGGCAGCTGCCCAGTACCACCTATCTAGCTCACCATTGTCTGAATCGCTGTTGTCCGAGCAGTCCGTGCGGGTGGCTTTGCTATCTGGCTCATCAGGACTGCCGCCCTGCTTTCTCTTCTTCTTCTTGGTCTGGGTAATAAGAGGGGAAGCCATGTCAGGGAGCATGGCTCCTGGCCCTTAGCTCCGCCCCAGCAGGAACTAAGCTTCCCAGAGGGGAAGGCCGCCTCCACTCACCCGGAAGTCTGCTGTGGTCCAGGTCTTCCAGGTCCGCCTCATCTGTTTCATGCCATTGCCAAACCCAAAGCCAAAGCGGGAGCTGCCCGGGAAGGCGCCCCCACCTCGCATTCCCTGGAACATGCCATACTCGGGGATGATGTTCTGGGAGAAGAGGGAGGGCAGCCGAGAGGCACCAGACATGCACTGGCCCCGGGCCCCCATGGGGTCTTCCCACATGCGCCCATAGCCCGAGGCCATTGGCCGGCCGCTCCGGGCATCCCGGGCCCAGCCCTGTGCCCTGGGACCAAAGGTGTCGCTGCCACGCATGCGGAACTGGTCACGGTAGGCGTCGTATTGGCCCTCATAGGCCATTTCCATCTCAGGGTCAAGCTCGCTGTAGTCATAGCCTGACCGATACAGGTCACGCTCACTCAGGACAGCCCTTGAGTCACAGGCCTCATAGGAGTCATACCTGCAGAGGCATGGGACAAGCATCAGGTGGAGCCCCTCAGGGTCCCTAACCTCCAGGCGACTGCTCCTGCCCTCCCCACAATCTCCCAGTCCAGCACCCACCCTGTCCTGGTGGGCAGGCTCAATGTTCAGAAAAGCCAATTAAAAAGTTCCAGCCTCTCAGCTTATCTAGGGGCACCACTGCCCCAAGCTTGAATGTAGCCATACACTGGCTGGGGGACCCTAAGAAGGACTGAAACCTGGGGTGGAGGCTCTAATCCAGTGAGTATCAACAAGGGGCAGAGCTGCTCCACAGCTCTTGGGAACATGTGCACCATCTATGGGAGCTGCAATGCCGGAGGCTGCTCCCGGTAGGGCAGGGCGGAGCACCTCAGCACCCTGCAGGACACAGGCAGCTCCAGCACAATGAATATGCAGCCAACGAGGCTGATGATGCCCATGGGAAACACTGTGTTCTCGTCCCTCATAACTGGGGAACCTTCAAACCCTGCAAAGTCCCTCATTACCAAAACAACTAAGACAAAAGGGTGAGTATTTCCCAGGAAAGACACTAAGAGCTTGCCCAGGAACAAGAAAACCAGCTGCATTACATCAAGCCTGGAGCCCAGAGCCAGACATCAAACTCTATATACCCTATATTGCAACTGGGAAGGCAGGCCAGACCTCCTCCCAGGACACAGAGGGCACTTAAGAGAGCTTTTAACCATGACTACAGCTCACAGCCCACACCCCCACAGGCTTGGAACCCACACACCTCATAGGCACAAGGGCTCCCCTTACACGCTATTTCCTAAACCCAGGCCACCAGGAGGCACCAGCAGCTGTAAGAGCAGCAGTTGGTGCTGCCACCGCTCCGCTTCCCTGATCCCCGACTCCAGGCTGTGGCAAGAAGGTGCAGAGCAGCAACACAAGCCCAAGCCCCACACACCAAGCCTTTAGCTCCAAGTGCTGCAGCTGCTGGGTCAGGAGTTACAGAGCCCATGGCATCAGGTCCCCTTGTGCCTGTCCCATGCCCTGACACTACAGCTCTGGGGCCTCATTTGGCCCCACCAGTGCCTGGTCAGGTGACTCCCGACTCTCAGCTTTCACTAATCTGTTAGTTGAAGCTCCACTCTATCCCCTGCTACAGATACACCCGCCCTCCTCACCGAAGCCTCGCACTGGGCACAAGCACTCCTGGGCCAAGTCCAGTTCAGTTAATGACAAACGCCCACATCATGATGCTTTGGATTAGGGCAGATCTGGTGCGTGAGGCCCAGCCCCACCATGTACTTGCTGCGTGCCTTTGGGGTATGACCTGCCTGCACTTCTGTTTTCCCACCTGCAAAATGAGGACAGCAGCAGTTCCTCACAGGGGTGCTTCCATCAGGTACACATTTGTAAGGCACGGGAGAGAAACCAGGAATTGCCCACACCAGCCCCACCCCTTACGTGGGGGTGGCCCAGCTCGCAGTGATCAGCCCCAAAGGCTGGTCCCACCCTTCACACCAAACTCCGTCTGTCCTGCCCTGATACAGCACAGGAGGCAAAGTCTTGAGAGAATTCCAAATGGCTGTCCTTGGAGAGAGGGGAGCCTCAACACTTTGTTTTTGAGGGCATAGTGAAGGTCAGCCCAATCTGGGCTTGTTCCTCCCACTCCAAGTTGGGGAAAGGCTGACCACCAGGCAGTGCAGCAGGGGTTGAGGATGGGTGAGAGGAGACACAAGTCAGAGATGGGAAGTGCAACACACCCCGCTGGGAGCCACAGCAGCACCAAGTAGGGGGAGGAAGCAGACACAGAGGCACGCTGAGAGAGGAAGAGGCAGCAGGCAGCAGGCAGGAGCCACCCCTGCAGAGCCTCAGCCCCTAGGCAAGGGTTCCACTCACCTTTCTCCACCTGAGCCGTACACGCCTCCTTGCATCATGTCTGTCTCCAAATGCGGCACCATATCTAAGCGCTGATTAATTCTGGATAAAACGGAATCGGCACTGGCGCTACCCGAGGCACTAGTGTTTGCATTTGTGTCAGAGCTAGGCATTTCCCAAGAGTGTGAAGTGGCCATACCATACCCATAGTTGGTGGTGTTATCCTGGCCATAGCCATAGCCATAGCCATAGCCCTCGTAGCCTGCAGTGAGGGAGACAGAGCCAGACAGATGGTAGGGGCAGGCAGACAGAGACAAACACAGATACAAGGGCACCTTCTGTCACAGAGACAGGAGACCCTTGCCACTGAGGCTGGATGGGCCCTTGCCATTTTTTTTTTTTTAAGATGGGGTTTCACCATGATGGCCAGGCTGGTTTTGAACTCCTAACCTCAGGTGATCCCCCCACCTCAGCTTCCCAAAGTGCTAGGATTATAGGCATGAGCCACCGCGCCCGGCTCTGGCCCTTGCCATTCTGATGAGGGCCTCCCGTTAAGGAGCAGGTAACCCCAGAAACATGCCCCCTCCCTGCTCCCAATCTTGGCCAAGTGGGGCAGCAGCAGAGAAACAGCCAGAACAACCCCAAGGGATACACAGCAATCAAAGGAATGATACTTGCCTCTGTTTGTCCCAGAGTTCCAAGTTCCATATCCTACAAAAAGTAAAAGGGCAATTACATCTATACTTGCTTACAATACAAGAGCTTAATTCAGGCACAAAGACAATTATTCCCAGGATGTGACTCGTCAGAGCAGGCTGCACCTCCCCTAACTAAGAAGCCTTGAGCTGGTGAGCACTGTGCAAATGACCCAGACTACTTGCTGCCCTGGTGCCTGGCTGCCTGTGGCTCTGAGCATCTGTTATTTAAAGAGCCTCCTGTTCCTAACACTCTCAGCTAAGGAACTTGGCTGCTATACTCTTCGATTAAAGAGCCAGAATTAGAAGATGACCTCCATGACAAAGGCTAAGTGCTAATCAGTTTACAGCAGAAAACCCAATCCCAGTCCCCTAAGATTTGGCCTTAAAAGGGAGGGCCAACAAGCCCTTGAATTATAAACTGTGCTGTGCTGGAACACATCAGTGGGAGAAGCCCAAGAGGCAACCCCTTGCCTTAGAAAAGCTGTGGAGAGAATGATCTGGATTATAAACTTAATATGCTCTGGATTCAATTACAACACACAATAAAACTTCTTTCCTTCAGGAACATAAAGCCACCGAGAACTGACACAGTGTAAAGTCCCCTGGGAACTCTGAGTCAAACACACAGTTCCCCAAAGGAGGGCACAGAGCAGGTGACCCATTTCCCTGGGTCTCTAGTGAGACCCAACAGTTGCTTCCAATTCCATGTCATCTCTGCCCTGCAGACAGAGGACATGCTAATCCCCAGGGCAGGGGACCAAAGGTCAGTGAGACAGACAGCAGGACAATGAATGCCAGAAGCCAGACCAGAGCAGGACGAGTGTAAGTCAACTGAAAAGAAGAGAAAGAGGGAACAGGCAGGCTGTTGTCTTGCACTTGGGTTCCTCCACGACCCAGTACACAAACAAAATGGGAAGAAGTTGGAGAGAAGCTGAGGAACTGCTGATGACCACTATGTTTAACAAGAAAGCTCACAAAACAAAAACTCTTGGGCTGGAGAAACCAAAACAGAGGCTTCTCATCTAACTGTTGATGCATCCCCTAGGCACAGGAACAGAGGCTTGCAGTCCCAGGCACTGCTCAGGCACGGAGACCTGCTTGTTGCTAAGGGAGACACTAATAGCCAGAGAGCAGTATGGGTCAGCCAGGAGTGGTGGCTGAGGAAGGAGTGGCTAAGGAGCCATTCTGAGAGGCAAGAGAGGCTGGCAGAGCCACATAAAGAGCAATGCATAAGGCCGGGCACAGTGGCCCACACCTGTAATCCTAGCACTTTGGGAGGCCGAGGTGGGCAGATCACCTGAGATCAGGAGTGTGAAACCAGCCTGGCCAATATGGTGAAACCCCATTTCTACCAAAAACACAAAAGTTAGCTGGGCGTGGTGGTGCACACCTGTAGTCCCAGCTACTCAGGAGGCTGAGGCACAAGAATTGCTTGAACTCTTGGCCAGGCGCGGTGGCTCACACCTGTAATCCCACCCAGGTGGGTGGATCACGAGGTCAGGAGATCGAGATCATCCTGGCCAACATGGTGAAACCCCATCTCTACTAAAAATACAAAAAAAATGTAGCTGGGCATGGTGGCGCTGGCTTGTAGTCTCAGCTACTTGGGAGGCTGAGGCAGGAGGATTGCTTGAACCCAGTTCAAGCCACTGCATTCCAGCCTGGGCGACAGAGTGACTCCCTTAAAAAAAAACAAAAACAAAACACACACACAGGTAGCCCAGGCAGCTACCTGGCCACATGAGTTTATACCAGGGATGGTGGGCACTAGCTATTCTAAAGAAAACAGCATAGGGAGGCAAAGGCAGATCCATTAGGGCTGTTTGTGAGGCTACTACATGGTCACTACAGGCTTCACCTGCTGAGGATCTGCCAGAACAGAGTGAGGAAGCACAAGGAAAGGAAGCAGGCATCAACTATGTGAATAACACTTTATGTTTTAAAGACAGGGCAGGGCCTCCCACGATGGCCAACTCTCAGGAGTCCCTATAGGAAAATACTATGTGCCACTTGCTATGCCTGGAGCAACCCAGACTCCTTGATGGGACACCCCAGCTGGGTCCCTTCAGAAGGAAGCCTTCATCTAGACTGGTGTTTAGGGACTCCCCAAGACCTGCTCTTTCTGAAAGAACACCCCAATTCATTTCCATCCCTAGAAGGGATGAAATCATGGTTGACAAAGTAAATTTTAAGGATATATATATAGATAGATAGATATACATATCCTTAAAGATATCCTTAAAGATATATATTATATATATTTTGAGACAAGGTACTCTGTCCCCCAGGCTGGAGTGTTGTGGTGTGATCACAGCTCACTGTAGCCTTGACTCCCCGGGTTCAAGTGACCTTTCTGCCTCAGCCTCTGGAGTGGATGGGACTACAGGCATGCACCACCATCCCTGGCTAAATTTTTCTATTTTTTTGTAGAGATAGGGTTGTACTGTGTTGCCCAGGCTGGTCTCAAACTCCTGGGGGCTCAAGCGATCCTCCCATCTCAGCCTCTCAGAGTGCTGGGATTATAGACATGAGCCACCGCACCTGGCCAAGGACATAATTTTTAAAAGAAAAAAGAACACTGGTCACAGTAAGTGATATTTATGGACCAAAAATAGAAAACCATTCAATATTCATCCTTAAGGTAATAGTTGATCAGATTATAGCCTACCTACTCTACTCAGTGACATATGTAAGCATAAAAAAAGAATTTACTACACCTTATATAGTACAAGGAAATGCTTCTAACATAAAATAAAGGAGGATAGCTAGGCGCAGTGGCTCACACCTATAATCCTACCACTTTGGGAGGTGGGGCAGGCAAGGCAGATTGCTTGAGCTCAGGAGGTTGAGACCAGCCTGGGCAACACAGTAAAACCCTATCTCTACAAAAAAATACAAAAAGTAGCTGGATCTGGTAGGGCATGCCTATATAGTCCCAATTACTCTGGAGGCTGAGGTGGGAGGGCCGCCTGTGCCTGGGAGGAGGTGGAGGTTGCAGTGAGTTGAAATTGCGCCACTGTGCTTCAGCGGGCAACTGAGTGAGACCATATCTTAAAAAAAAAAACCAACAAAATAAAGCAGGACTCACAATTCTATCCACCTATAAATTATTAAACTACATGTAATTAGTAAGCTGACAAAAATTAAATATTAACATGGCAGGGTCTTGGTTGATTGTTTTTCAAAATGTTATTAAATGTTATATTGTTTTTGCAATTTAAACCAGAAGGAAAAATAAATCCATTTCTATTCTTTCACAACAACTGTGTATGTAAAAAAATCTAAAACAAATCTACAAAAGAGCTAATAGGAGAAGTGAGCTTAGCAAGGTTTATTACAAGGTCAATTTATTACATCAAATTTCAAATATTACAAGGTAAAACTACAAATCAAATAGTGATCAAATTTCTAAATATCAGCAATGAATTGGAAATTTTTTAACATACTATGGTACTAAAAGCATGAAAAACTTAAGCGTAAATCTAACAAAATATGTGTAGGATCTGTGTTGAAAACTACAAAACACTAATAAGTCAAAGAGCTACATCAGTGAAGTGGCATACTGTGTTCATGAATCAGAAGACTTGATGTTGTTAAGATTCAATTTTCTCAAACTAAACTCAAACTGATCTATAGATTCTATAGATTTGATAGATCTATAGACTTAAGGCTCTCTCACTCAAAATCTCAGGAGAAATTTTTTTTAAACTTGATAAACAGATTCTAAAATTTATATGTAAAAGCAAAGAAACTAACAATATTGGAAAAAAGACCAAACCTGGAGGACTCACATTTCAAGAGTAATACTATCCAGTAATCAAGACTGTATTTGTGGGCTGGGTGTGGTGGCTCATGCCTGTAATCCTAGCACTTTGGAAGGCCGAGGCAGGCGGATCACGTGAGGTCAGGAGTTTTGAGACCAGTCTGGCCAACATGGTGAAACCAGTCTCTACTAAAAATACACAAAGACTGTTTCTGAAGAAAGTTTAGATGTCTAGACCAATGAAACAGAATGAGAGTCTGAGGGTCTGGAAACAGACCCACAATATACGGTCAATAGGTTTTCAGTAAGGTAGGAAGGCAATCCAATAAAGAAAAAATTGTTTTTTCAACAAATGGTGCTGAAACAATTGCATATCTATATGCAACAGAAGAAGAAATCTTAATCTATACTGCACACCTTTTAGAAAAATTAACTCAATATGGATCACAGACCAAACATAAAACCCACAACGAAAACACCTCAAAGAAAATTAAAAAGAAAATCTTACACATTTCTTAGATATAAAACCAAAATCATGATCTATTAAAGAAAAGATTAAATTGGGCTTCAAAATTAACAACTTGTGTTCTTTCAAAGACACTGACAGAGAGTAAATAGACAAGCCACAGTCCGGGAGAAAATATTTGCAAATGGCACATCCGAGAAATGGCCTGTACCCAGAATACGTAACCCAGAGGGAAAAAAGAATTCAAAAGGATGTGCAGTTAGGAACTACATTTGATGAAAATGGAGAGGCAGGGAGCGCAGGGCAGGGAAGCCAAGCAAACCAAGTTTCTCCTCATTTATGAAATACCTGATACCTTCTCACCCAATTTCAAAACATTTCAAGTCTTCCCTCTTCCTGGGACTAGCTGCTGATACTTGGGGAGCTTACTTAAGTCTCTTTATTCAGTGACCCCTGAGGGCATGCTAGCTGTGCAGGATCAGACTTTCCCCAGACCTTGGTAGTAAATGAAATTACCCATCTCAGTAACTAGAACATTATCCCTTTTAATTCCAAAGAGAGTTCCTTCTCAACAGACACCTGTAGAGTCACAAACAAGCAAAGACCAGCTTTATCAGCAGTACTGGGCTGCCACAGCACAGAACACACAAAACAGCATCTGTGAATCCTGTTGGTGGCTACTTCTGAATTAGGGAATTAAGTGTTTCTGTCCACACTTGAAAACTCAATCAGAGATCTTCACTCAACTGTGTGTATGTGAAGCCCGCTGGCTTGAGGTGGCCTGGCTAAGCCTCCAAAAGCTGCTAGATTCACATAGTCTTCCTTCTCCCGCAACAAGGAAACGCACACTAAGCTGGGACTAAATTAATCACTTGCTTTCTCCTGGACCAATCCTTTGGACTTTTTTTTTTGAGACAGAGTCTTGCTCTGTCACCAGGCTGGAGTGCAGTGGGGCAATCTCAGCTCACTGCAACCTTTGCCTCCCGGGTTCATGCGATTCTTCTGCCTCAGCCTCCCGAGTAGCTGGGACTACAGGCATGTGCCACCACACCCAGCTAAATTTTTTGTATTTCAGTAGAGATGGGTTTTTCACAATGTTGGCCAGGATGGTCTTGATCTCCTGACCTCATGATCCACCCACCTCAGCATCCCAAAGTGCCAGGATTACAGGCGTGAGCCATGGGCCTGGCCTCCTTTGGATTTTAATTGGCCACTCTGACTCCCAGTCCCTCCCTCATGGGGATTTGAAGCCAGGCCTTTTATCAAAGAGCCTAACTTGCTCAGGAACACAGCTACGTTTCCCATCATTGCCCCAAAGGGAAGCACTAGCTATTCAAATGGCCACACCATTTCACACAAGTTTAGGTTTAAAAAAGCATGACAGGGGCTGGGCGCAGTGGCTCATGCCTGTAATCCCAGCACTTTGGGAGGCCGAGGCGGGTGGATCACAAGGTCAAGAGATCGAGACCATCTTGGCCAACATGGTGAAACCCCGTCTCTACTAAAAAAAAAATTTAGCTGAGCGTGGTAGCTCATGCCTGTAGTCTCTTAAAAAAAAAAAAAAAAAGCATGACAGGGTGACATCAAAGGCAACTAAGAAGACAAGGAGTTGTTCTGCAGAATACTTCAGTTCCCACCAGAGGCACACACTTACCATAATCACAGGTGGGCTGAGCACTGGTGTCCGAGTATGTCGACTGCAAAGTGGTTTCAGATCCCTGGACAAAGCCTAAACATAAAGACAGTGGGGTTAATTTCCCCTTGCAAGTCACAGGGAAATGACCTAACACTACCCTTTGGTATAGACTTGCTAGCAGGCCCTTCTCTCAATGAGAAGCCACCAAAACCTGTAGATTCCACCCTTTAATTAGACCTTCAGAAAAGATGAACCAATGGAAAGGCAGGCTATGTTTAACTTGCTATACCAGGACTAGATGAAAAATTATTTTACTTTTCAAAGACAGAGTGTTGCTCTGTCACTCAGGCTGTAGTGCAATGGCACAATCATGGCTCACTGCAGCCTCAACCTTCCAGGCCCAAACAATCCTCCTGCCTCTGCCTCCCAACCTGAGACTCCTGGTTCATGCCATCATGTCTAGCTAATGTTTGTTAGAATGGGGTTTCATCATGTTGCCAAGACTGGTCTTGAATTCTGAGGCTCAAGCAATCCACCTTCCTGAGCCTCCCAAAGTGCTGGGATTACAGGCGTGAGCCACAGAGCCTGGCCCCAAATAAAAATTTTTAAACATTTAAGTCAGCAATCTATTTTGATAAATGAGTACCCAAGTTATCATTCTGTTAAATGAGGAAAATATTCAAATCCCTGAAAGGTGAGCCACTTGGAATTCAAACAAGAATGGAAGTTAGCTTTAAAACCATGTTAAAGCAAATAATATCCTCTCTCCCTGCCCTAAATCTGACATACAGACTACTTTATATTTTAGTTTTCCCATTAAAAGTGTACCATAAGAGGCAGTATTTGCCTTTCCCATCAGAGTCAATTTATGACCTGAAAATTAAAGCCTATGCCTTTAATAGCTTGTAGGCATCCTCTTATTTCTGGGTCCTGCACGGTGGCTCACGCCTGTCATCCCAGCACTTTGGGAGGATAAGGTGACCAGCCTGGATAATAGGGCGAAATCTTGTCTCTACAAAAAAAAAAAAAAAGAAAGAAAAAGAGCCAGCTGTGGCAGCATACGCCTGTAGTCCTAGCTACTTGGGAGGCTGAGGTGGGAGTATCACTTGAGCACAGAAGGTTGAGGCTACAATGACCTATGATTGTACCACTGCATTCCAGCCTGGGTGACAGAGCAAGACCCTGTCTCAAAAAAAAAAAAAAAAAAAAAAAAAACAATTACTTCTTAAAAGTAATTATTTGGGGTTGGCATGTTCATATGGATGTAAGTATTATTTATACATGAAATTTCCTATCTTCTCAACTCTCAAACTGTTTCTCAACATAAAATGAATTAGGGCTGGATGTGGTGGCTCATGCCTGTACTCACAGTACTTTGGGAGGCCAAGGTGGGTGGTTTGCCTGAGGCCAGGAATTGGAGACCAGGCTGGCCAACATGGCAAAACCCCATCTCTAGTAAAAATACAAAAATTGGCTGGGCATGGTGGCGATTCTTGGGAATCTCCAAGTTCTTGGGAGGGTGAGGCAGAAGAACTGCTTGAACCCAGGAGGCAGAGACTGTAGTGAGCAGAGATAGTGCCACTGCACTCAAGCCTGGGTAACAGAGCAAAACTCCATCTCAAAATAAATAAATGAAATAAAACAAGTTAGTGCCAAGTAAATAAAACTTGAACCTTTATCAGAAACCACTGCTGCTACAGCTATGATTAATCCTAATCCTGAAACTTGCTTCAAAACTACATTAAGAAAAAAAACCCTACAGCTAGAAATACATACTTTTGAATAATTTTCTCTCAACACTGAAATTATGACAGATACCATAAGAGGCAGTATTTGCCTTTCCCATCAGAGTCAATTTATGACCTGAAAATTAAAGCCTATGCCTTTAATAGCTTGTAGGCATCCTCTTATTTGTTGACAGTCTCTCTCCTATCTCTTAAGACCACAGCAGTAGCAGCAGCTAACACTTAACAAGTGCTCTCCCTGCAGGGTGCTAAGAACCTTTATCTGCAATGATCGAATTTCATCCTCACTACAGGCAATAGGGCAGGTGGGAAAGATCCCTTTCTCTGCAATTCCCCCAGGTCCAAAAGGGTCTGAAGACCAAGTGTTCTCCACCAATGTGGTGCCAAAAGTCATGCTGGAGCCGTTTTCACCTGTGAGGACATTTACAATCTTTCTTTGTCCTACTTAGTACGGAATTAGTGTATTTAAATACAAGATACTTCCCCAAATCCCACGTGACTTCTCTTAATAAGCTAAAATTCCAAAATACATCTAGCTCTAAGGGTTCCAACTATGAACCCAACTTCATCTTCACTTTCCAGTGGAGGGACTGGGCCCTGAGGAAAGCTAAAACTGAAAGTACACAGATCCAGTCTCCTACCTTCCCTAAGTAAAGAGGGTAGGAATCCATTCAAAAGGTCAGTAAAATGGCCTCAGACTTTAGATAATGTAGTCTATGAGTACTGCAACTGCAAATGACAGACAGCCTACCACATCCTCACATGAATACAGCCAGCAAGCTGCTGAGCAAAACATCAGGCGAGAGGGGTCCTGGTTCTTCCCTGGGAAGGAAAGACGATCCATCAAACCCTCTGAGATCAATGGCAATCTCTGCTCTAACTCTATCCCCTGTACCAGGTTAACATTCTGTTCCATAATACTGTCCGCAAAGATCGCAGAGCAGGCCCTTCTTCAGCTAATTGTGGTTCCTATTATGAATAAATTCTTATCTGGCTTATAAAGTATTCTCTTGGTACAATTTATCAGCTGGATTAGCTCTGTCTGAATGAAAAAATAAAATATGCCCTATATGGCCCTATAAAGCTAACTGTCAGGGCATGGATTTCTTTCTTTCTATGTTTATTGGAGATGGGTGGGGGAGTGGTCTCACCCGGGCTGCAGGTCAACGGCACAATCACTGCTCACTGTGGCCTCAGCCTCCCAGGCTCAAGCGATCCTCCTCCTTTAGTCTCCTGAGTAGCTGGGACTATGGCCACATAGCACCAGGCCCAGCTAATTTTTGGGGTTTTTTTTGGAGAGACAGGGTCTCACTATGTTATCCATACTGGTCTTGAATTCCTGAGCTTAAGCAATCCTCCCACCATAAATTTCTAGTTCTGCAGCAGCTCTCCTTGCTTTTAGCCAATCTCTCTTGTGACAGGCATGGTGGCATGCACCTATAGTGACAGCTACTTGGGAGGCTGAGGTGACATGGGAGGATCACTTGAGCACAGGAGGTAGAGGCTGCAGTGAGCGTTGACTGCACCACTGTACTCCAGTCTGGGCAACATAGTGAGAACTTGTCTTAACAAAACAAAGCAAAAAAGCTTATCAGTTTTATTCTTTTCCTTCTTTTTCCTTTTTAAAAAAGAGTATAGGCCAGGTGTGGTGGCTCACACCTGTAATCCCAGCACTTTGGGAGGTCGGGGTGGGTGGATGACAAGGTCAGGAGATTGAGACCATCCTGGCCAACATGGTGAAACCCCGTCTCTACCAAAACACACAAAAAAACTAGCCAGGCATGGTGGCGTGCATCTGTAGTCCCGGCTACTCGGGAGGCTGAGGAAGGGGAATTGCTTTAACCCAGGAGGTAGAAGTTGCAGTGAGCTGAGATCACGCCACTGCACTCCAGCCTGGTGAGCAAGACTTCGTCTCAAAGAAAAAAAAAGTATAGGGATATATGGCCAGGCGTGGTGGCTCACACCTGTAATCCCAGGACCTTGAGAGGCCAAGGCAGGCTCATCAAGAGGTCAGGACTTTGAGACGAGCCTGACCAACATGGTGAAACTCCATCTCTCCTAAAAATACAAAAAAAAATGGCCAGGCGCGTAATCCCAGCTTCTAAAGAAGCTAAGGCAGGAGAATCACTTGAATCTGGGAGACAGAGGTTGCGCCACTGCACTTCAGCCTGGAAGACACAGCAAGACTCGTCTCAAAAAAAAAATAAATAAAGAATATATAGTTTTTTGAGACAGGATATTGCTCAGATGCCCAGGCTGAAGTGTACATGAAGTGGAGTGGCATGATCATAGCTCACTGGAACGTTGAACTGGGCTCCAGCAAACCTCCCAAAATCTTGCTCTGTCATCCAGGCAGGAGCACAGTGGCACAATCATGGCTCACTGCAGCCTCCAGCTTCCATAGCTAATTCTTTTAGTTTTAATTTTAATAGAGCAAGGGTCTTGCTGTGTTGCCCAGGCTCATCTTCAAACTCCTGGCCTCAAGCAATCTTCCTGCCTTGGCCTCCCAAAGTGTTGAGATTACAGGTGTGAGTGTGAGCCACCATGTCTGATCTTAAAAAAAAAAAGTCTTATTTGAAGGAATAACACAGAGTGACAAAAATTAAGGGATAACTGGAATTAGGTTAGGTTGCCTCCAACCTCTACTATTGGAGCCAAGAGTAGGGTGACAACCATCCTCCAAGATGGTCTCCAATAATTCTTGTCTGTTGACTTTATGTAGTCCCCTCCCAACTAATAAGAGGTAGCCAGTGCAACCAATAAGGTTTATGAAAATGACTAAGTGTGACTTCTGGGATATCCGCCTTGCTCCTTCTGGGGCCATTCACTCTGGGGAAAATCAGCCACCATGTTGTGAGGAGCCTCCAGCAGCCAGCCCTAGGGAGATCCATGGGGCAAAGAACTAACAACCAGCATCAGCCTGCCAGGCATGGGAGTTTAAGACCTCCAGCCTCAGTCAAGCTTTCAGATGACTGTAGCCCAGGCAGAGATCCTAAATATACTCTCATGATATTTCAAGCTAGAACCACCCAGCAAAATCACCTGTCCATTCCAAACATAAAGAAGCGGTGTGGTCCGGGCACGGTGGCTCAAACCTGTAATCCCAGCACTTTGGGAGGCTGAGGTGGGTGGATCACGAGGTCAACAGATCGAGTCCATCCTGGCCAACATGGTAAAACCCCATCTCTACTAAAGTACAAAAATTAGCTGGGCATGGTGGTGTGCGCCTGTAGTCCCAGCTACCCGGGAGGCTGAGGCAGGAGAAGTGTTTGAACCTGGGAGGCGGAGGTTGCAGTGAGCTGAGACTGTGCCACTGCACTCCAGCCTGGCGCCTGGTGACAAAGTGAGACTCTGTCTCAAAAAAAAAAAAAAAAAAAAAAAAAAGCGGTGTGTACAACCAAATTTAAGATAGTAAAGTAGAAAAAAAAAGAAGCGTTGTGAGATAATAAATGTTTCTATGACAAGTGTGGTAGCATTTCAGATCTTAGTTTGAGGGCCTGATTCTGGGTATTTCTGTCCTGTTTTCCACTGTTCTCCTCTTCCCCTCTCAGTTTTAGAGATGCAGCTTCCTTTCCCACGTATAAATAAAGTAACTGGGTTCAAAAACAGGGCAAGTTAATAAAAAGATTTATCAATCACCCTTTATGTTTAATAATGGTAACATTTGCTTCAAGGCCTCTAAGACTTACCCTTAAAGCTAGTAGCTGTCTGAAATGTGACTTAAAATGCCTTTGACTTTAGTGCCCTACTTCTTAAAAGGGAAAGACTCATATTATAAATGACTGTGGTTTTCAGTGTATCAAGATCAAGGAAAAACTAATCATTACTTTATTAGCTTGGCTATCTCAGTGCTCAACCAAACCCAGAAGTACAGACAAGATCTAGAACTGAAATTCAGGTTTGGTCATTAGCGAACTCTCTAACTCAGTTTCCTCATCTATTACTCATTCATCTTCTGGTTCCTTCAGCAGTCCTGTTTTGTTTTGTTTGTTTGTTTGTTTTTGAGATGGATCTCACTCTGTGGCTCAGGCTGGAGTGCACTGGCGTGATCTCGACTCACTGCAACCTCTGTCTCCCAGGTTCAAGAGATTCTCCTGCCTCAGCCTCCTGAGTAGCTAGGATTACAGGTATGTGCCACCATGTCCGGTTAATTTTTTATTTTTAGTAGAGGCTGGGTTTCACCATGTTGTTCCAGCTGGTCTCAAACTCCTGACCTCGTGATCCTCCTGCCTCCGCCTCCCAAAGCACTGGGATTACAGGTGTGAGCCACCATGCCCAACAGCAATCCTGTTTTTAAAAACCATGAAACTGTCTTCCAGTTCTTGCTAAGATTTGGTGAGAATTATACCCCAACCTCAGAGATGTCAGTAACCCTACAGTCTTTCCTCCTGAACTAGGAAAGCTACAGAAAGACTCAGGCAGAGCTGCCCAACCTGGGCACTACTGATGTTTGAGGCCAGATACTTCTTTGCAGTGGGTGTCACTGTGTATACTGTGGCATAGCAGCATCCCAGGCCTTTATCCACAAGATGCCAGCAGCACTCCCACGCCCATATGTGACAACCCAAAATGTCTCCAGACATTACTAGATGTCTTCTGGGGGCAGAATCACCCCTGGATGAGAACCCACTGGGCTGGGGGATGGTTGCTAGAAAAACTGGGGTTCTTGGCAAGCTCTGACCTGGGAGCCAGGGTAGAGAGGACTGGCACTACCTTCTTGCCTATGCCAACATAAAGCTGCCTACAAAGAAGGCCCAGAGACTCACATTCTATTCTCAGTTCTCAACATTCCAAGTAGAATACAGGTTACCTGGCAACCACACATGCTCAAGCCTGTAATACCCTCACCAAATGGGGAGGCCTTGTCTAAGTCTCCTGGCTGAGAAGCCTTATCAGTCACTGCCAAGGCAAACCCAGGAGGCCTTGGCAATTCACCCAGTGATGATTTACAGTCGCCCAAGCATATCACAGCGGGAGCGGGGAGAGGGGCCCTCGATCTTATCACCCACTCTCCCTTTCAAATCCCACTGGCCTCCCTGGCTGATCTTCTAACAAGCCAGGCAGTTCCTGCCCATAAGCCTTTTACAGTAAAAGCTCCCTGGGTCAGGTATCTTTATTCCCTCAGTCCATTTAGATCTCTGCTCAAATGTCATCTCCTTACCGAGGGCCCCAACCACTCCATGTAGTGGAGCGACCCCCGCAGGATACTGACCACCCTAAAATGTATCTCCTACACTTGCTTATTTGCCTATTAAGATCCGTCCTTGCCTCTAAGCTGCTTGAGGAATTCTTGTCAGTATTCCCAGTGCCCAGTCTGCACCGGACACGGTTCATTTGACAGACGTAGAGGGAATTAACGTGGAACCTTGTCATTCCTTGCAGTTCAGCCCCTAAGGGCCCAAGGCCCAAGGCTCCCCGCTCAGCCCAAACCCTTCAAATGTTTACTTATCCCCCTAGGGCCTGGCACCTCTCCCAGTTCTGAAATAGACAAAAGGGGGTGGTGGGTGGGATCCGGGTTGGGGTGCAGAGCTGCGGCGTTTTTGCAAAGAAACTGCGCCGGGGAGGACGCGACAATGGCAACGGCAGCCGAGCCTACTGACTGCTCGCAACGACCAAGGTCTGAGAAAGGAAGGCGTCGAGGTCCGAGGAGCGCAGGACAGGGACGGAGGTGGTGGGGGCGGACACCTCGTGCGCTGAGGCCCCAGACCTACGGACAAAGGCGACAGAAGCCAAGACCTCGGGCGGCCGGGAGCCGGGACGTCGACTGCAGGTACAGAGAGCTGAGGCAACGAGGCGTGAGGGTAGCGACCCTGAGGCGACGGGCCAGCGGCGCCATTTTGTGACCGCAGGGAGAGCAGTGACGGGGCCCCAGGGGAGGTGCGGGCGAGCCTGGTGTGGCATCCGTCTGTACTTGTCCCGTCCCCCACGCAGAGCCCGACCCCACCCTGCCAGGCTCACCTGTGTAGCTCATGGTGGCGGCCAACACAACATCCGAGGACGCCGACCGCTGGTGCTCTGCCCATCCAACCCTGCGATAGCGGCTGCTAACCCCAGGGTCCCTTCCACACACACACACACACACACACACACGCACACACACACACACAAACACACACACCCGAAGCCCCGCCTCCCGACCGCATTGGCTCATGACGGCGTCGGCTTCACATCTATTGGACGGAACCGCTGTCTATCTCAGCGTCTCCTCATATCAGTGGCTGGAAGCTGCTGCCAATCTCGTGAGAGCCCCGCCTTGTCCCCACCTCCTCCTGTTAGCCTAAGCCCTCAATGATTGGCCTATACAAGCCGGCAGAGAGGTGGAGTCCCGTAGAGTTCGAGGGGGCAGGACTGTGCACTACGGAAAGGCCCAAGGCCCAAGCGCGGCGAGCTGAAGGAGCGTCCGTACCCTGGAGACCCGCCAGAGGGAGCCGGGTCTACGGCTCAGGGCTTGGCTGGGATCCAGCTCCACCACCGAGGAGCTGGGTAAACCTAGCTAAGTCTCTCGACTTCTCTGGCCTTCAGTTCCAAAACGATCATAGCAAAGCCATGCTGGACTGAGAAAACTAAAACTCAGCGCCAAACAAGATGCTGAACACACGTTCCAACGTTACATAACAAAATGTGTGTGAAGAAATAATTCCGGTGCCATTGCACTGAATAAATGTTATTAATCGTCACAAAACAATAATCTATTTATATGGCATATGCTTATATGTGTAATAATTGTTTGTATTGTGCGTCATTCAAATGCTCCTTCAAACCTGCAAAAAGCTTTTAATCCCCACTTAAAAGAAAACTGAAGCTTGGAACTCATGATTTGCTCAAGGTCCTTGACGGTTACGTGTTAAAATGGGAACTTTGCTTCTAAAACACTCTGGACTCCAGAGATCCTGAAACAGTGCAGCCAGGCACCAGTCGTGTTCTCAGCCTGTTTCCTGGGCATGTGGAAACCCCTGCCAGGGACATCTCATAATTTCTAGAGATGACAAAGGTAAACCGAAGAGAGTACTAAACGTGTGTTTGTGAAAACTCATCAAGTTGCTCAATTACGACACTTCTACACTTCTTCCTCTGTTTTTAAAAGTTTTTTTTTTTTTTTTTTTTTTTAAGGTATGCTGTTGCTTCTCGATATTGTCAATTTCGTTAGGTGTAATGGTGGCACTTAAAACGTTCAGAGAAACATACTGAAATACTAAGAAGTTAACTGACCTTATGGCTGGGATGTGTTTCACACAATTCAGACAGGTAGAGAGAAAAGGGGAAAGCAAGGAGCTGTAAGATAAATCTCTCACAGCTTAAGACACTGGTCATGGGTTGGTAATTGATTGATAAGGGTTCATTTTACTATTTGTGCTACTTTTGTATAGTTGGAGTTCTCCATGATAAAATGGTTTAATAAGATTCCCTCCACCCAAATGAGGCTTATGCAGAGCTTGCTGCTATGTGGATCAAAGCCACTTATGCGTTCTGAGCAACTCCACAAGTGAAGCAGAGTTCTGATGGGTAAGCACTCTGACTTTGGAGTTCATCTCCCTCAGCCTCAGGGATACCTGCCTGTCTTCCAAACTAAGGCAGGGCCCCAGGATGACTTCCGCGTCCTACAGGTTCGTTCCTTCATGGCACTTGCCACAGCCATCACTGTACCAATTTGATTTCGTTAACATCAAACACCCTCACGGAGAGCATGGCTCAAAGGTTCAAACTTTGCTGCCTGAGGTGCATTAAAATGGCTTGAGCAGAGAAGAGTAACGCTCACAAAGTTTTAGGAAAACATCCCCCTGTGCTAAGAGCTGGAGGTGACTCTTGCAAGGACACACATGACCCGCACTTCACAGCATGATGGGTGGAGAGGAACTTGCCATGTGACTTAATAAGCTCTCGAATCATTTCAATGTTTTTTTTTGTTACATCTGGCCTATACCACTTCTATATTTTAAAAACTGACTTATGGGCCAGGCAGTGGCTCACACGTGCAATCCTAGCACTTTAGGGGGCTGAGGTGGTAGAACACTTGAGGCTCATGAGTTTAAGACCAACCCAGGAAATATGGCAAAACCTACGTCTCTACAAAAATTATAGAACTCAGCCGGGAGTGATGGTGCATGCCTGTGATCCCAGCTACCTGGATGTCTGAGGCAGGAGAATTCTTGAACCCAGGAGGCAGAGGCTACAATGAGCCAAGGTCCCACCACTGCACTCCAGCTTGGGCAACAGAATGAGACCCTGTCTCAAAAAATAAAAACTAATGAAAAGTTGAAAGAGGAAGATACACCTTTCAGTCAGCTCACAAGATGCTCTCCCTGCTCCCTAAGTCTTGGATACACCCATCCACCCACAGCATAGAATGGACAGAAGTGGTTGCGACCTTCTGCCACCAGCCGAGATGTGCATCCTGACCCCACAGGAGCAGATGTGTAGGCCAAGACCACCCTCGTGGGCTTGTCATTGAAGCCTGTTAACCCTCCTTCCCAGGCAGGGGTATGGCGGGAGGGCCTGGAAAGCAGGGCTGGGGGTAGAGGTGGGCCCTGCTATTCACATGCCATGAAGTCATTCCTACTTTCCTGCACTTGGCCGTTTAGTGAAAACGGTGAGCTGAAAAACCACATGCAATAAACAAGAAGGAGCAGCCAACAAAATCTCTTAAAATCTCAGAAATGTTCAATAAACATTTGCAGTGAGAGAAAATAAATAACATCGAAAAGAGCCAGCAGCTCCTCCTTTCCCCGCATTTCTAGAGTCAGGGGTGCACGTGTCTTAACTAGAAGTCACATCTTGAAAGCAGGCGAGTTCCAGCTCTCTACACCCCTCCTGGCCCCCGCAAATGCTCCCAGCGGGTCCCTGACACCCTCGCTGGTAGCTGCTGCCCTTGATAAGCTCCTCTAGCCTCAACTGCTTCTTGATCCTGGCTCCCTTCCCAGACAGGCTACCCTGAACCCTGGTTCGTCTGCTTACTGGAGCTACTTGGCCAGCCAGCCAGAGCCCCCACACAAGCCATGGCATTAAAGGAACTTGGGCTCATCCCCTGCTGCATCTGGTCGGCTTGGCAGCCAACGGGAAAACCCAGGGCCTCCATGGCTCTGCACAGAGGAGGCCCCGATCCCAGTCCCGGCTGCCAGCCAATGCCAGCCTGTCCACTCGACAGAAAAACACACGCTGGCCGCCTGCCCCGGGGCGTTTCCAGAAGAGAAATTTAATCTAATTTACATACTTCTAGGTACATCAATAACCAAAATGTGGCCACTGAAAAAAGTTAAAAGGTCAATCAGCTCCCGGCTTCTAGCTGGCCCAGGATTGCAAAATAAAAAGATCCACGTTCCTTATTCTCTACACAAAATGCGTTTTTAAAAAAGTGAAAGGTCTAGGGAGCTATACATAGAAAGCAACAGTGAAAAGGGGGAGGGGGCAGGAGTGGGGGAAGAGAGTCCCACCCCCCCCCACCCCACCCTCCAGGGCCCCAGAGCCCCTGAGGCTCTTTGGGGGGCCTTGACATGGCAGGAGGCAGCTGTCAGCTCTGAGCTCTTCCCAGCTGGGAAGGCCCCTCTGGGGGGCAGCCCACAAGGATTTCCGTGGCATTGTGGGCTCAGTGAGGGGCTCCCAGGCCCCAGCAGACCCCACAGAGGGAGCATGGCTTCCCCTGAGCAAGCACCGTGGCATGATGTGGTCATTTGACCCGGGAACTGGGGGTCCGGGGCAGATCCCGGGTCTCACGAGGTGCGTGTGTGTTCGCATGTATATGTGTGTGAGAGGATATTCATGGGGGTGAGAGTGAACCAGAACAGGGGTCTTTGGGGTCTTTGCAAATGGCCACGGATGGCAGACATCGCCCTGCCTGGCTGCTAGACGGAGGAGTGCTGTCTTCCCCTGTGACCAAATCGGCTGCCACCAGAGACCTGTTGCTGCCCCTGCTGGACCAGGTGGGCACGGGCTGAAGGAAGACACCCTGTGGCCCCAGAGTCCTTGGGCTGGGGGAAGGGCGGCTAGCTGGCTCCCGGCGCCCTGGCTGTAGTGTGCCCGGCCCCCAAGGGGCGCCGGTTTGAGGTTTTGGCTTGCTCCTTTGGAAATGGAAAGAAAGAGGAAGAGGGATGAGGGCACAGAGGAGAAAAAGAGGAGACAGAGGTGGCACAAGAGGGGATCTGGAATGCTTTTGTGTTAGGGAGCCTCTGCCGCCGCTGTCTGTGCCTGCGGGGCCTGGGACTCCTCAGGTGGGGGGTCTGCTTTGGAGAAGTTCATCTCCAGGATGTGCCGTTGTAAGTGCCGCACCCACTCTTCCTGGATGGAGAGGGGCCCCTGGAATTCCACTTCACAGAACCTGCATGGGGGAAGAGAGAGAGGGAGTGGCCAGTGCTGTGAGGAGAGGTGGAAGCATAGCCTTGCCCATGTCCCTGGCACACCTGCTGCTATTCGGTGTGGACAGAGCAAGCCCAGGAGGTGGGGGAAGAGGGACCCAGAGGTCAGGTGTTTCCCATGGACAGCCACCTCCACTCACCATGGGGTCAGGCAGGGTCTCACAGAGACCCCTGCCTCTATGCTCAGGAAGTCACTGGTGCCAGGTAAGGGCTACCGGGCTTCCAGGTCCCCCTGCCATCTGACAGATACATAGAATCTGAGACAGTAGAGGGCACAGAGAAGCAAGTCTTACCCAATGAGCCAGGCCCCCCTCTTCCTCCTGTCTTCCTGGCACCTAAAGAGGCCTCACAGCAGAGGCCTGGAGCCCAAGCTCCATGGCTCAAGACTTGGGTTTGACTCTGACTTCTGACTTGGCCTGTGTGGCCTCAGACCAGTCACCTCACGTCTCAGGGTCCCAGTTCCCTCCTCTCCAATGTACTTGTGGACTCTGTTAAGAATTAACTAAGATCTACTTTTTTCTTGAGCCAGACACTAGTTAAGTGCTTACTTACCACGTGCCAGGCAGTTCTGAGTGCTTTATAAATATTAAATTCACTTAGTCCTCGTAACAAATCTGTAAGGTAGGTTTGTTATCACCTGCTTTTATGAGTGGGAAAATTGAGGTAAGGAGCAGGTAAGTCCTTCTCTGAGGTCACTAAGCTGGTAAGTGGCAGAGTTGGGATTTGAACCCAGGTCTCCCAGGCTACCAAGCTCAGGGTGTCAGCCTTTAGCCTGGGCCCCACCACACCCAAGGGCAGCCACTGAGGTGACACCTCCCAGCTCCCACCAGACTGTGTCCTGTTCCAAGGCTCTGGGTGACCAAGGCCCACTCTAGTGGTCTCCCTCCCTCCCCCAGGGGCAGCCTACCTGCATTTGAGGGTGTAGATGTTGCCCACGAACTTGACAAGTGATGTCTGTGGGGGCCGGGGCACCAGGGAGGGAACCGGCCGGACTCGGGGTGGGGGTTGCCGCACCTCCTCCAGCTTCTGCTGTAGGTCATTGGTCTCTTCGCCTCCCCGAACTGCGGAGGCATCTGGAGGGCGGGCTTGTCGGCGTTCGAATTCTAAGGTGGGGAGGGGAGAAGGACCGGAGATGAGCTGGAGGGGTGGATGCTGCAGAGACTTGAAATACACAAGAACTGAGGATAGATGCTGCCTGGATGGGCGGGATGGGGGATGGACGGGTGGGATGGGAGACAGACGGGTGGGATGGGAGACAGATGGGTGGGGTTGCAGACAAACAGGTGAATGGGTAAGCAACTGGACAAAGGACTAAAGGGCCACAGCAGAGTGCCTGGGGCATGGCTGGGTAGGCCTGGCAGGTGCCCGCTGCCCTCCCACCCTCCTCCACCAGCACTCACTGTTGATGTTCTGCCGCTGGTGCTCCTCGGCCTTCACAGTGCCTGGTGGGCTGGCTGCCAGAGGCCGCTCACCACTGTCAGCTGCTCGGCCAGCCTCAGGCCCTGGCTCCCCACCGGCACTGCGGCCGACCACGGCCAGGCCCCCGGGTGCCAGCCCCAGGGACGGCCGCTTGTCACTGTCACGGCCATGGCCAGCACTGCGGAACTTCTTAGTGAAGGGGCGGCCGCCCTGGATGTAGCTGCGGTAGGCGCCCACCTTCTGGGGCCGATGCTTGATCCACTCGCTCAGTGTCTCGATGGGCGAGCCATTGACGCACCACTCGGTCACGCCGAACTGCCGCAGGTGTGCCCGTGCATGGCTGGCTAGGGCCTTGCGGTTTTCAAAGTAAAGGCCACACAGCTCGCAGCAGGCCTCGGTGGCTGCGGGGCGGAGGGGGTGCTGCTGAGCCACAGCCCAAAGTGGGCGGGTGCACCCAGACGGCACTGCCGAGGCCAGATGCCAATCCCACCTCCCACAGAGACCCAGCCATGGGGGCCCCACTTGGGGTCAGTGTGCACGCTTGTGGCATTGCCTGGCCTGGCAGGCCCTGGCGGTCGCCCTCCCAGGACCCTGCCACCCGCTGCTTACAGGAGTGGGAGGTCTTCTCATGAAGGGTCTTTGCCTTGAAGGGCAGTTCAGTCTGGATGTAGGTCTTGGCTTTGACCTCTGCTGGGAGGAGGCGGTCCTCCTGCAGGGGCCGCTTGGCTGCCACTGAGCCCAAGTAGCCAGTGGCTGAGGGCTTGGCCCCAGTGATGGGCGTCAGGCTGAGCTCTCGAGGAACCTGAGCCGGCCCTGCGCCTGGTTTGCCTGGCCGGCCAGCCAGGGGCGACAGCGGCAGTGGGGACTGCACGGGCCCAGGGGCCACAGTAGGAGGCCCGTCCTCAGCCAAAGTAGGGGCCAGGTCTCCAGCCGGTGGCTCCTTTTTGATGAGGCACGGCTTGGATTTCTTCTTGAGGATTTCTCGCAGTGTGTCGATGGGCGAACCATTGACGGACCACTCGGTCACACCCATCTGCCGCAGGTGGGAGCGCGCGTGACTTGACAGGCCCTTGCGGTTCTCGAAGAACTCACCGCAGAATTCACAGCGTATGTCGCGCACCGGCTCTGCCCGGGACGCTGCAGGGGATCCAAGGTGGGGGGAGGAGGAGAAGGAGGCGGCAGCTGCGGGCAGGAAGCCTCTAAGCTCAAAGCCCCCGTATCAATGCCAGCTGCCTAGCTACCCCTGTCCACACCACCCACCAGATCGTAATGACCTGCACCCTCTTCTGGGCCTCCAAAGGCCCTTATGTACCTCTGGTTCTTCTACTTGTTCTGTCACCTCAAATTCTAACTAGCTTCAAGATATCTCCCTGTGTGATCCTGGGCAAGCCACTTTCCCTCTCTGAGCCTCAGTTTCCTCCTCTGCAAAATGGAGATGAAAACCCTTCTCTCCCAGTGTTACTATGGGAGGGTCTAAAATGGGAACAGTTCTGAGCATGGGGTACAGAACTGGTACACAAGGCACATGAGTGCTAAGGCACAGCCTGGGCTGCCCTCACCTACTCAGCACACAGTGAGCATCCAATCAGAGCAGAATGAACACAGTGCTGGTGCGACAGGCAAGCAAGTGACATTACGATGACGGCACAGTTTTCTATAACCAGGTGCTGTGCTAAGTGCTTTATCCCACTTAATCCTCAAGAAAACCAGAGTTGGGACTATGGTGTTCTCCATCTTCCAAATGAGGAAACCTGCCCAAGGTCACATAGAGCTAGACTGTCGAGGAAGAGAGATCTTAACTCACACTTGACTCCAAATGTTAAGCACTTAGTTACCAGAAATGTCAGAAAGACACAGCTCAGACATTCACTGCCAGTCCCTTACTCTCCTGCCATGGCAAACATCACTAATTGATCCCTGCAGTCTTTCTCCCTAGGACTCTACCTGACAGACACTATCAATTGATTGAAATGGCACAAGAAACGGAACCTTTCTGCCATCACTGAATGACACAATCCTGCTTCTCAAATGAAGGACAATTGAGCAGCAAGCATTATCAGTTGCAGGGGTCTGCACAGCAGGAATACACAGCTGACCCTGTGTCCTCTCTACCTGCACATCCTCCCTTCCAATTCAACCCTAGGCACTCTGGATATCCCCAAGGGGAGGCAGGGAGGAGATCCCTCCAACCATTCTCCCTGCTCAACTGCAGGGTCACACTTACACAGGTTCAGGGGTGTCATGTCTTCCCGTGGTGCCCCCCAGGGACCCTCAGATGGGTGCAGCTCCCCATGAAGGGCCCCTGGCAGCATCTCCCTCTTGATTTCCACCCGAATTTGTTCAGGCTTCAGCTTCTTGGGCAGGGAGGGTGCAGCCAGGCCTGGGAACATCTTCCGGGCCGTGGGAGGAGGAGAGGCAGTTGGTGAGTGGCCCAGGGGGCTGCCTGGTGGCGGTGGCAACTTCTTGGCCAAGGGTGAGATGTGAAGGTCCGAGGGGCTGCGGGCTTCCAGTGAGCTGCCAGGACCTGCGCCACCCATCATCTTGGCCAGGGTTTTTGGGCTTGGCCCTGGTGGGTTGGGAGGTCCGCCAGGCCGAGACTGGGTCCGTCTCTTCAGGATCTCCCGCAGTGTGTCGATGGGCGAGCCATTGACGTACCACTCGGTCACACCCATTTGCCGCAGGTGGGAGCGTGCATGGCTCGAGAGGCCCTTGCGATTCTCGAAGAACTCACCACAGAACTCGCAGCGGATATCTCGTGCTGGCTCTGGGCCTGAGGCTGCAGCAGGAGGAGAAAGGGGCAGTTAGCATCGTGGAACTCCCAGCACGGCCACGTGCAGGAGTGTCCTGGTCAGCTGGGCATGGGCAGCAGCAGCACGCCCACAGGTTAGGGTGGTGAGGGCAGGTGCAGATAAGGGAGTGGAGGAGCGGGACTGGGGGCCAGATACCCGGCAGGAGTGAGGGGAGGCTCCAGAGAGCACATGGGCTCTCGGTCCTGGAGGAGGAGAATGGAACCAAGATTCCACTGCTCTGTGGGTCCCAACAAGGACAGGGTGAGGTGGGGAGGGCAGCCTAGGTGCTATGTGCCATCTAGACAGGGGCAGATGTGGGTGCCTTGCACACCAAAAGGCAGGATTTCTCCGCCTTGGCCTTGATTCTCAGGAAGGGTCACGGAGGTCAAAGGCCAAGAGAGAGGGCCTAGCAGCCCACTGCCAAGATCTCTGGGCAGAACCGGCCCACTGCCAAGGGCCCCTGTCTACTCCCTGCCCCAGCAGGGAGGGGGCTGTGACCCCCCCCGGGAGGGGCTCCAGGGCCCGCAGGGAGGAGGGGGCAGCTGAAGCGAGAACCTACAGAGGTTGAGAGGAGACGGCTCCACATCAGAGGCCCAGAAAATGCCGGCGGCTGCGGCGGCCGAGAGGTCCTGCTTCCCCCAGGGGCTGGCCATACCCGCGGCCTTCAGCTTGGCCTTCTTGGCCGGCGGTGGGGGGGGGAGCAAGGAGAGGGCCGCGGAGGTGGGAGGCGGCCGACCCGGGTGGGCCAGGGCGCCGCGCCTGGGTGGGAGGCGGATCTGGACGCCGTCCCTCCTGATGAGCCCGTGGAGCACGTCTATGGGGGATCCCTTGGCGTCCGGATCGCTGACGCCCAGGTGGCGCAGGTGGGCACGGGCGTGGCTGGACAGGCCCTTGCGGGTCTCAAACCAGGCACCGCACAGCTGGCAGTCCAGCTCTCTGCCCCCGTCACTATCTAAAGCTGCGGAGACAAAACACAGGGGGAGTTCACGGCCGCCACCTTGGCCGGCCTTGGGGGCCTGAGGCAGGAGGGTCTGGTGTGATTCTTGGCTGCTGAGGCAGTTGCGGGTCCAAGACTCAGGCTGCAGGTTTCTTTTGAGGTTTGGGATACAGGACATCCTGTTTCCTGCCTAGCCCTTGGCATCAAGGGGAGTATAGAGAGCTTAAGGACATGGGGTGGACAGGCAGTGACCAAATTCTAGATAATCGGATACTCCCAGACCCTCTCCCCTAGGATCCCTGCTATGGGAGCTGTGTGGGAGTGATGGTGGCTGCTGGGCTCATGCAGCAGCCAAGGGCATACCTGCTCAGGGCCCTGCCCATGGAAGCATGGAATTCTCAGTGGAAACAGCTTCAAGGGAACATGAGGTACCAAATGGGGGACTTCGCTGGGCAGGGGACCAGACCCTGGGGTCACCCCCAGACTCTAATGTCCACAAAGATATGGGAAAGCCCTTATTAAGCCTGCTCACTGCACCTAGAGGGTTTCTTCCCAAATGCTACCTGCCATGCCCACAGGCAGCCCAGGAGGTAGGGCTTCACCTGCAGGCACAGAGAGCTGCCTCTGCATGGACAGCAAGGAAGACTTGACAACAGGACCAACTGTGGGCACTTCCCATCAGGTGATCCCCTGTCTATCCAAGATGCTTCCAACCCCCACTGAGAAAGCTAGGCCACAGGAACCCTGATTATCTTCACTGCCCCCACCCTCAGGCCCAGAGAAAGCCAAGAGCTGCCCCTCAGTGGCAACACGACCCTGGCAGGCTCAGCCACTGCAGTGAGGCCTTTAGGGGAAGATCCGCAAAGTGAAGTGGGAGACACAATCCACATCCAAGGCGGCCCAAAAGGAGATGTAGAGGCTCAACCAATACTCTGGCCCAGTCGACCCAGGACATGGGAGCTGCAGTCCCCGCCGTCCCCACCCACCCTGGGCCCTGCAGCCCAACCTGAGGTCCCTGTCCCTCCCAGCGCCGGAACCTCCCTCGGCTCTTGGGACCCACACTCACTGAGGTTCAAGGGCCCCTCATCCTCAGACTGAGGCCACTGTGCCTTTGGGGAGGTCGGCCGGGGGCTCAGGGACAGCTGGGGGGTCTTGTCCTCAGGATTCTTAGGGGTAGGGGAGCCGGCCAGGGCCAGTGGTGTCTTTTTGAGGAGCGGAGAGCTGGGCGGGTGGCCCAGGCCCTTGGCTGAGAAGCCAGGAGGCGACTTGATGGCTTTGTTGACAGCAGGGCCATCCAAGGGCTTGGCCAGGGTGAGCAAGCTGGGCCGGGGGGCCCCGGTGACCACCTCCTTCAGCGAGCTGGACTTCTTAGCCAGGCCCGGGGGCAGCCCAAGGTGGGCATCAGGCAGGCCCTTCTGCTTCACAAGCTCGTAGAGGAGGTCGATGGGTGCGCCGCTGCTCTCCGACTCCGCCACTCCCAGCTGCCGCAGGTGGGAGCGTGCGTGGCTGGACAGGCCCTTTCGGGTCTCAAAGCAGGCGCCGCAGACCTCGCAGGTGGTCAGGCTCTGGGCTGAAGGGCAACACAGAGGCCGGGGGAGCAGGCTGTGAGGCCCAAGGTCCAGCTCTCCCGCTTCTCCTCCCCCGAGAGTCCCACTCGCCCAGGCTCCATGGAAGTGTTTTGCCTCTGTCAGGCCCCCCAAACCTCACAATGACCCTAACAAGGCGGAGATTAGCTTGTCTGCTTTGCTGATAAGGGTTAGAAACTGAGGCTCAGAGAGGGACAAGTTGTGCCCAAGGGCACACCGCAGGATGCAGAGTCCTTCTATCATCCAGCCAGTGGGACATCTTTCAGAACTCTGACTTATTGGGAGCCCTGGCAACAGCGTCACATAAAGGCTGACCTGCCAGCCACATGCTTCACTGAACTAAGTTTTAGCCACCCTATGTGGCTCAACTCCTGCCCAAAACACTGATCCTTGCAGTCTCGTGCACCCTCTTCCACAGAGCCTTTATTCTTGCCTATCTGCTTCTCTGTCCTGGTCCCCCAACTTGAATGACCCTCAAGAGCAAGGGCCAAATTCATTTTGCTCCTTTCGCCTCCCTGGAATCCACCCTAGCTCCCATCACTAGTCAATAGCAACCTTAGGATCAAGCAGAAAGAAAAAATGTCATGGGAGAGATCACACAGCTAGCAAAGGCCAGATTCAGCAAATGAGCTGGGCCTGAGCATGAGCTCTGGACCACCATGCCCGCTGCTTCTCTGGATGCCATTCCCTCGCCCTGTGAGGGTGCAGCTCAGGGCCATGAACGCCCAGGACCGTAGAAGTTCAAGAGAGAAGACAGCTGAGTGCCAACTATGGCGCCTCAAGGTGCCATAGGGAAAACTGCGGGCAACCTGGGGTTCCACATTAACCCCAAGGCATGAGAGTGCCCCTGTGAGTGTCACCAGCCTGGCCAGCATCCCCTGCCATGCCACCTGGGCCACTCACCCTTGAGGTCCTGCAGCTCCTGTTTGCTGCCATGAGGAACCTCTGCAGCCACTTTGCTGCTCAGCCGACTGGCCACCTGCTCCAGGGCCCCAGGGACAGGCAGGCTCTTCTTAGGGAGTGAGGGAGAGCCCAAGTCCATGGCCACCATTGCGTTTTCCTCAGAACCCAGGCCTGTGGGGTTGGGGAGACAGGCTCAGGCCAGGCAAGTTTCAGGCTGTCTATCCCCAGAACTAAGAAGATGGCTTTCTTATCCTTGCTGTCTGCTCTCACTCTGTGAGACAGCCCACACCAGGAAAGCTGAGGTTCCACCCACAACCCCCAGCACCAGTTCCATGCAGGGACACTGAGGCTGCCACTGACAGCAGACGCCAACAGCTGCTTCCACACACCACGGCATGGACAGGTCCCAGGTGTAATGCAAATTTGAGCCCAAACTCCCAACCCCGGGGATCTCAAAGAAAAGATCTCTCTGGGCAGAACTTGTGAGGGGGAATATCTGCCTGTCTTGAGGGTGAGGGTGGGAGGCAGTCAGAAGGAGAATTCAACAAAACACCAGGTTCAGGAGGCTAGAGAGGCTACACAGAGGCAGGGAGCCAGGGAGCTAGGGACAGGGAGCACTTGTGAGGAATCTCCATCAGACAAGACAGATGGGGTTGCAGAGACAATGGGGAAAAGGGTGGCCTACTCATCACAAGCTGAGCCCTAAGTGGGGTAAGGTGAGAACCTGGCGTCTGCGCCTACAGCAACCTAACTGCAGACAGAAAGGGTTGGAATCACATAACTTTGTGTTAAGTTTCTGAGACATCTATCAGGCCAAAGCTTCCCTGGGTGAGGAGTGTGTAGCAGATGGAACCAAGGGCGAATTTTCTGGTCTAGTTTTTCAGAGGAAGGGGCCTGGAAGGCCCGCTGAACTCCAAGTTTAGAGTTCAGAGTATGGCAAAGGCTCAGAAGATAAGGGAACTGTGTGCCAAGGGGGTCTTGGAGGCGCTCAATAGGAATGTAACGGGGCAGAGGGCCAGGTAGATTCTATGCTCAGTTTGTCTCGCAAAGGCAGAGTAGGCGATGAGGACTGGGACACCGAGGACTTTGTCAAAGTCTCCGGATGGGGTGGGCGCGTCTGTCAGATGGGGCAGGGCCGAAGTGAGTTTCCTTGCCGGACGGACCGGAACCGTGGCAAGGGACGCTCCCGGGGCTCCAAAGAGGGCAAGGGACATCTGTCAGACGGGGCAAAGGTCTCGAGGAGCGGCGGCGAAGTGTTTCTGAGGCCTGGGACCTTGCGAACGGCGACAGAAGGCCCTGGGCCCACGCAACTAAAGGGCCTGAGGGAGGGGGGGCGTCCCGAAGACTGGACGGAAGACGTCGGAGGCGGCGGCACCGGCAGGCGGGATTCCGACCTTCCCCTCCCCGCACCCTCCCAAGAGTAGGCTCTTACCCGGCGCGGACGCGGGCCCGGGCCCCGGCCCCGGCTCCGGCTCGGCCTTGGGCCCGTCCCGCGGCGGTGGCGGTAGTGGCGGCGGCGGCGGCGGCGGCGGCGGTGGGGGTGGGGGCGGCGGCGGCGGCGGCGCGGGGGGTGCCGCGGGGCCCGGGCTCGGGGGGCTGGGCGGAGGCGCCCCCGCGGGCGCGCGCTCCCGGGCGCCCCCCGCGCGCGGCCCCGCCACCGCCTTGCTCTCCGCTTTTGTCACTCGGCACTGGGCGGTGGAGGCGGCCATCTTGGCTCCGGCGCACGCGGGGCGGCCGCCCCAGGCAGAAGCAGCCGAGCGCCGAGCGCCGAGTGCCGCCGCCACCGCCGCCGAATCCGCTCTGCCCCGCCCCTTAGGGCGCGCCCAGGGTGGCCGGCTGAGTGCCGAGCGCCGAGCGCCACGAGCGAAACCGTTCGTCTGGGCCCTGCGGGAGGAGAGCTGCAGCTGCTGGAAGCTGCCCGCGCACCAGGTGCTCAGCGGCCTCCAACCGCAGTCCCAGCCTAGTCCTCGGACATCTCCTCCCCTAGGATGGGAATCTCACGGCCTCACTCAAACCCCGTTAAACAACGTCCAAACTCTTAAGGGCCCCGACGGGCGGAGCTAGGACCTGCCCCAGGACCCTACCCCATTCCCTTTCAGCGAAGTCTCCACCTCCGAGTCGGGGATCCTAGAAAACACCTGATCTCCAACCACGAGAATCCCTTCAGTATGATCCTGGTATCCAACCGTCCCCCGACGGTGCTGTTCCGCGGACCTAGGGAACCCCACACGGCCGGCACCACATTTCAATCACTGCCTGCTTCTCTCTCTGATTGTCCCCAGCTGTTCCTTGACAGTTGGGTGGGGACCGTTGCCCCGCCCCCACCCTGGCAAACCCGCCCTCTCCTGCCCACTTAGGGAGAGGGGGCAGGCTTCTAACGACAGGTCCAGTGCCCAGACCTAGCCCTAATGTTGCACATCCTCGCTTAAGGCAAGGCTTCCAGGATCTTTCTAATCACTCCTTAACCGCGAACCCTCTGCCTCCCAGTTATTCACTGAAAGACTGGTCATAGCTCGCTCTCCCAAGGACAAGACCAGGGCAGTGCCAAATCTGTCTCCTCTCTCATCCGTAAGCTGACTCATAGCCCAGCGCCTCCTGCACCCCTAGCCATCCTCAGAGCCAGCTCTGTCTCGCAGCCACCCCTGAGACACTACAAACCAAGCCAGATGTGGGTGAGCTGAATGCCCGGGGGCAGCCTTTAGAAGAAGCAAGAAGCCTGAGGTCAAGTTACCACTCTGCCTCTCCCTGAGGTGTCACCTCAACCAACCTCCATCCTCTCTGCACCTCCAAGGAGAGGGGGCTTTGATAGCCTCACCCTCCCCTTTTCAGCCTCAGTAGTGCCCTTCAAATGGGCTTGGGGATGGGTCTGACTGAGCCCAGAGTACAGGGCTAGGTAGGACCCCAGCAGCTGCAAGGAGGAGTACAGAAGGGGCCGGATGCGGTGGCTCACGCCTGTAATCCCAGCACTTTGAGAGGCCGAGACGGGTGGATCACTTGAGGTCAGGAGTTTGAGCTCAGTCTGGCCAATATGATGAAATCCCGTCTCTACTAAAAATACAAAAAAAAATGAGCAGGGAGTGGTGGCAGACACCTGTAACCCCAGCTACTTGGGAGGCTGAGGCAAGAGAACTGAACACTTGAATCCAGAGACAGAAGTTTCAGTGAGTGGAGATGGTGCCACAGCACTCCAGTCCCTGAGTTACAAGAAAGAGACTCCACCTCAAAAAAAAAAAAAAAAAAGCTGTGCACGGTGGCTCCAGTCTATAATCCCAGCACTTTGGGAGGCTGAGGCAGGCAGATCACCTGAGGTTAGGAGCTGGAGACAAGCCTGGCCAACATGGTGAAACTCCCTCTGTACTAAAAATACAAAAATTTCTTAGCTGAGTGTAGTGGCGGGTGCCTGTAATCCCAGCTACTTGGGAGGCTGAGGCAGGAGAATTGTTTGAACCTGGGAGGTGGAGGTTGCAGTGAGCCAAGATGGTGCCACTGCACTCCAACCTGGGCAACAGAGCAAGACTCCATCTTTAAAACAAAACAAAACACAAAACAGGAATAGTACCAAATGAAGCCCCAGCCTCCAGCAGTCCCGGGAGGATTCCCCCTGTTCAGAAACTCTCCATTCCTCAGAGCCCAACTACTCTTTGCAGCCAAGTTCTCTACCTTGTAAAAGCTCCTGCAAAGTCAGGCTGTGCAAGACTGGGCCCTTCACTTGTCCACTCCCTCTGTGGTGCCCAGTCCTGGGCTCCTTCACTAAATAGGACTTATGAATTTCCAAGACATCCTCCACTAAAGACTCCACCAAACAAGCTGCTCAGAAGTCCAGCTCTACAGCTGTGTGGCTGTGGCAAAGAAGATGACCCGTGGTTTCCTTATTCTTAAAACAGGGACTCAGCTGGGTGCGGTGGCTCACGCCTGTAATCCCAGCACTTTGGAAGGGTGAGGTGGGCAGATTAACTGAGGTCAGGAGTTTGAGACCAGCCTGGCCAACATGGTAGAACCCCATCTCTACTAAAAATTAAAACAAAAAAATTAACCGAGTTTGGTGGCATGCACCTGTAGTCCCAGATACTCAGGAGGCTGAGGCTGGAGAATCATTTGAACCCAGGAGGCAGAGATTACAGTGAGCAGAGATCACGCCACTGCACTCTAGCCTGGGGGACAGAGCGAGACTCCACCTCAAAGAAACAAATAAAACAGGGGCACAATAATCTTGGCCCCACAGACTTACACTGAGGTGTAAATGAGATAATACAGGTTAAAACCTTAGTACAGGGGCCAGACATGGTAGCTGAGGCCTCTAAATCCCTGCACTTTGGGTGGCTGAGGCAGGAGGATTGCTTGAGCCCAGGAGCTCAAGACCAGCCTGGGCAACATAGTGAGATCCCATCTCAAAAAAAAAACTAAAATTAAAAGACCTTAGTATATAGCCAGCATTTGGTAATGGAAGAGCATATCAGGTCTACCACAAAGCAAACATTGGTTGAAATATCTAGACTCTAGGCTGGGCGCTGTGGCTCATACCTGTAATCCCAGCACTTTAGGAGGCTGAGGCAGGTGGATCACTTGAGGTCAGGAGTTTGAGACCAGCCTGGCCAACATGGTGAAATCCTATCTCTACTACAAATTAGCCAGGCATGGTGGTGCACGCCTATATTCCCAGCTACTCAGCAGGAGAATCGCTAGAACCTGGGAGGTGGAGGTTGCTGTGACTGGGATCGCGCCACTGCACTCCAGCCTGGGTGGCAATGTGAGACTTAGACTCAAATGAACCCAGCTCATTTCGACTTTTTAACAGCCAGACGTGACCAGTGGTTGTCCCTGCAGGACCGTGCAGATAACTAGAGACCATTTCCAGCCATCATCTTGAAAGTTCTATGCAACAGTACTTCTCAAGAGAGATGAAGTCATTAACAGCAAAGAATCTGGAGCCCGACTGCCTGGGTTTCAGATCCCTGTTTTCCCCTTTCCAGCTGTGTTAATTAGCTCAGGTAAGTTAATTAAACTCTCTGTGCCTCAGTTTCCTCATCTGTAAAGGAGAAGAAATAATAATACCTGCCTTATAGAATTGTTGTGAGGATGTAAATGAGTTCATGTTTGTAAAGTGCTTGGAACGCTGTCTGGCTCCCAGTAAAAGCTCAGTAATCATTTGTCAAAGTCACTGGCAGGAATGATAGGGAAAAACTGGATCCAGAAAGAGACCTGGCCCAGATCCTGAGTGAAACAGAAAGGACACCTACATAGCAGGATCATTGTAAGGAGTTGTCAACATACTTTGTAAACTGACTCAAAATGCTTCCAGGAAGCCAAGTGGCTGCCCCTCGAGCCTCTCCCCTCCAATACTCTGGGCCCCTGGGAAGGACGGGGCTCCAGCATAGCCCGCCCCCTCCCCTTACCATCTCCATAGGCTGGCCCAGGGTCCTCAGCCCAGGTGGGTGGAAAGGGCACCGTGAGAGGTAAGCGGGGCCGACGGGAGGTCAAGAAGCTGCCAGGCAGACCCCCAGGCTCTCGGCCCAGGGGACTGGGGGGCTGCTCAGTGGCAGAGGTGGCCAGCAGCTCCTGCAGGATGTTGATGGGTGAGACAGTGAGCTCCCAGTTGGTAATACCAAAGTCACGCAGGTGGGCACGGGCGTGGCTGGAGAGGCCGGCCCGTGTGTCGAAGCCAGCCCCGCAGAAGTCACAGCGCATCAGGCTGAAGGTTCCTGGGTCAAAGTTGGCCACTGCGGAGAGAGGACGGGACTGCCTGAGGTGGGGAGCGGGCTACTCCCTAACCCCAATCCCTCCCGGTACTCAGGGCTTCACCCTGGACTGCCTTTCTTTCCCATGGCTGTCCCTTTTGCTCCTGCCTGCCCCTCAGCTCTCAGCTCATACATCCACCCCATTCCAGGAAGCCCAGCCCTCCCAGATTCCCCTTTCCCACATCTAGCACCATCAAGGAGGCACCTCTCCTGCAAAAACCCTTCTCCAGGGTCAGGTGCAGTGGCTTACGCCTGTAATCCCAGCTCTTTGGGATGCCAAGGCAGGAAGATCTCTTGAGCCCAGGAGTTTGACAACAGCCTGGGAAACATAGTGAGATCCCATCTCTATAAAAAATTTAAAAATTAGCTGGGTGTAGTGGTGCATGCCTGTAGTCCCAGCTACTCGGGAGGCTAAGGTGGGAGGATTACTTGAGCTCAGGAGCTCAAGGCTGCAGTGAGCTATAATTACCTCATGGCACTCCAGCCTGGGCAACAGAGAAAGACAGTCTAGGAAAGAAGGAAAAGAGGCCAGGCATGGTGGCTTATGCCTGTAATCCCGGCACTTTGGGAGGCTGAGGTGTGCAGATCACCTGAGGTTGGGAGTTTGAGACCAGCCTGACTAACATGGAGAAACCCTATCTCTACTAAAAATACAAAAGTTAGCCGGGTGTGGTATTGCGTGCCTGTAATCCCAGCTACTTGGGAGGCTGAGGCAGGAGAATCGCTTGAACCCGGGAGGCAGATGTTGCTGTGAGCTGAGATCGTGTCATTGCACTACAGCCTGAGCAATAAGAGCAAAACTTTGTCTCAAAGAAAAAAAAGAAAGAAAGAAGGAAAAGAAAGGAAAGGAAGAAAGGAGAGAGAAATGCTTCTCCAGTTGTGGACCTGCCATTCTCTGTGAGAGTTATTTGATTAATAGCCTCTTGTGCCTATTTTTACTCATGATCAACCAAGTGCTGTAAATTAAATATTTGTTGGATGAAGAAATGGACAAATGGATGTAATGCCCTCCACTGGGAGCCTTCTCTGAGCCCTGCAACTGAAGTTAGGGACTTTCTCTCGGCTTCCCCAGCCTCCTGGTTCTCCCAGCTTTCCCCACATCTCAGCCCTGATCACTCAGTGCCTCACTACCTGCATTCCTGGCTGTCCACCCTTTCCCCCCACCCCTAGTGTAAAGACACACACACACACACACACACACACACACACACACACCATACTGGCACCTCCCCAAGTGGGCTTTGTGTCTGCCAATGTCAGAACCACCCAGGGTGCTCCTGTTGGAGACAGACTTCTGGAATCAGAGCCTTGTCCCTGGGAACTGGCAAACCTTACGGGCAGCCCCAGGGGGTTCTGAAGCTGGCTGGGGTGGGGTGGAGGCGATCCCACCACTCCTGGACTGGTCCACGAACTCCAAGAGTCCAAGAACTGCTATTCTGTCCACTGCTGTGTCCCCAAGTCCCCAGGACAGAGGAGAACCTTGCTCAGTAAATATTTGTTGAATGGAGGAGTGAATGAAATTCTCTGCCCGAGGCTGACTCCTCCACCCACACTCTTTCCTCCAGCGGCTGGAATGGCTAGAGCACTGGGGTATTCCCACACATGCACCAACGGGGTGGCCTTTACGGCAGCTCCCAAGTCTCTCAGGAGCAGAGGACCCAAGTCCCCCTGCTTGGCGCTAAGGGAGAGAGAATTTAGATCGAGGGTGGGTTGCCCAGCCCTGTGTCTCCTGGGCCTTTTAAAGTGAAGCTGCCCTACCTTTTTTTTTCTTCTTCTGGAAGGAGAACCTGCGCTCAATGGCCTTCACTTCCTCGGCCGAGATGAAATGCCTCACATTGTAGCTGACGCCCACGCGGTTCAGGTGGCCCCTGACGTGGTTGGCCAAGCCGATGCCATTGTGGAAGCGATCGGGGCAGTAGGGGCATTTCCGCTCCTCATGCTTCAGTGCCATGGCTGGGTCGCCATCCAGGAGCGTGTCCAGCCCCAGGGGGCTGCCCAGCGGTGCATCCAGGAGCAGGAGGTCCAGGGGGTGGGCACCCGCCAGCCCCAGCTCCTCGGGCTGCAGCCTCGGGGGCACCCTGGCCGCTGCCATGACCTGCGGCCCCAGCTTGGCCACCAGCACAATGGGCACCATCCCTCGGAGCTGCTGCTGCTGCTCCTGCGTGGCCTCTGCAGCCTGCAGGGCTTCTCGGAAGGTTCGCTTCAGCTCCAGGGCCGGCTGAGGGATGAGGCTGGGGGTGGCTAGCGGGGAAAAGTCCATCTCGGAGGTCAGCATTACATCCTCCTCTTCCTCTTCTTCCTCCTCCTCCTCCTCCTCTTCACTCCAAGGGCGCCTCCGTTCCCCCAGCCCTTGTGGGTGGATGGTGCTTTTGTTTCTCCCGAGCTGTAAGGCATAGGGGGTGGATGCTAGCGCCGAGGGAAAGGCCAGCCTTCCAAGAGGCCTCTGGCCCATGCCATGCGGGAGTGGCTTTGACAGCGGGAAATCTCTCATGCTCAGCTGCTGGCATCCTGGGCCAAAGGCCAGGCTGGGGTTGTAACCAGTAGTGTTCTCCCGCCACATGGGGACTAAGGGCGGCTCAGCTTTGCCAAAGTAGTCCACGGCAGTGTCAGGGAAGCAGGTGTGAGTATCCTGGCTAGTGCCTGGCTGGCTGGCAGGGTCCTCTTCGTAAGCCTCGCTGTCCTCCTCCCAGTGGGGACGGGCGTGCACCAGCCTCACGTGCTCCCTTAGCAGGCTCTCGCTGGGCGCTGGGAAACCACAGAAGACACAGGCACTGAGGCCCGCAGCAGCAGCTCTGTAGGGCTGATAGAGGAGGGTGCCGGCCTCGGGGCTGGGGCTGCCAGCCCCACTGCTGCCTCCAAAAGGCTCCTTGGCCGTCTGGCCTGGGCGCTCACGCACGTGCAGCTTGGCATGCTGCACGTAGGCCCTGGAGGAATTGGTGCCAAAGACACACTTGGGGCACTGTAGCCGCGCCTCCCGGCCCTCATCCCCTGGCACTTGCTTCAGCTTTTGGATTTCCTCGATGATCTTCTCCCGGGAGGCCTGGTGCAGCTGCCGGTGCCTCTCCAGGGCGGCAGGGTCGGCAAAGGCCCAGCCGCACTCCCCACAGGCCAGCGGGGCTAGGTCTGCAGGGGGCTCCTGGCCCGGGGCTCGGCGGTGCTGGCTCATGTGCTCCAGGAGGTGCTCCTTCTGCTTGAAGTAGATGCTGCATTCGATGCAAGGGAACACAGCCGGCTCCTCGTCCTCGTCCTCATCCAGGCTGGCCACCCCTTCGGCCACCTCCTCCAGCAGCTCACACAGGTACGCCCCTGTCCGGATGGGAGGCAGTAGCGGGGGTAGCCGCTCTACAGACGCCTCCGAGTTCACCGTCCAGGTCTGCGTGGCCACCTCTGAAGCTGACGTGGGTAGGCCCCACTCGGAAGGCTGCGCCAGTCCCTCGAGATCCTCCAGGTCTTCTCTGCCACCCACCACTGCCATGTCCAGCGTCTTCGGGGTGTCTTCCACTGGCATGAACACCCTTCTGAAGGGGGCAAGGGGTAGTGGCTGGGCAGGCAGGTCCAAGGGCAGCCCTGCATCCTGGGGGGACCCCGGCTCATCCTCATCTTGGAGCCAGTCAAACCTGGGGCGGCCCCGCGGGTGCTTCTCCAAGATCCTTGGATCCCCCCGGTGGTGCAAGAACCTTCTAGAGCTCTCTAGCTCAGCATGTGGTCTCATGGTTCTCACAATGACTGAGTCCTCGAATCTCTGCTCAGATAGGATGCCCTCCCCAGCCTCCTGGACAAGGGGGTGCTCCCAGGGCCCCCGGACATCAGGGGTGCCTGGGAAATGGCCCAAGAGATGGGGTGGTGGGGAGCCCGGCCGGAAGTCCAGGCTGCCTCCATCCCAGTAGCTGCAAGGAAGTGCCAATGGGGACAGGTTAGCCAGGGGCCGCAGTTTCCTTCCTAGGGTGGTGATTGGGGTGCTCCCACACAGTTTGAAGCAGGCCCCAGAGATCCAGCCCGACAGTGACAGGGGTGTGGGGGTGAGGGTGTGGGGGTGAGGGTGGGAGGTAGGGAGAGTCCATGTGGACCCTTCCGGACCTATCAGGTCAAACGCCAGGTTCAACTCCTAGGAGGCACCTGTCCACAGAGCCTAGCCCCGCTGCATCTGGGGGAATGTGCGGAGACCACATCTAGGCCACACAAGGATGTGGCCCCCTCTAAGAAGTCTGGTGGCGACAGTCAATTCTCATCTCTCCCTGAGGAGGACCCAAGGCTCTCATCTGTGCTCCAGGCTGCTTCTCTCTTGGTCCTCCCCAAACTGGGGTGATTTTGCTAATTTAGCTTCACCTCTGCCCCAGATCTGGGTGAAAGTTGTTTGTGGCAGGACAGTTCAAAGGAATGTTCCCTTTTCCCCTGCGTCTCCCCCTCCTTGGAATGGCAGAGTCAGGAGAGGCTGAACATCCCTGCTCAGGCTTTGGCCCCAGTGATCAGGACCTTCAAGGGTTGGGGGTGGGAGTGGGGTTGGGGGAGGCAGGATAACCTCGCTGGGCCTCAGTTTTCCATTCCTAAAAATGGGCATCACTCCCAAGAACTGGGAACCCCTTTGTCCTTATGCAATATCTGTGGAGCTTTCTCATAGCCATCATTAACAAAAACTTCACACAAGGCGGGTGCTTATTTTCTCACAACCACAACCTTTCAATGACCCCACAGGGTGTAGGGTGAAGATGACACAACTCCGTGCTTGGGAAGTACTTTGTTTCACCTCATGCCTGGCCCAGTGTGGGTTCTTATTATGACCATTCATGATTGGTTTCCTCCTTCCTTTGCAAGATCCTGCCTCTATTGGGAGATTCCAATCATGCTCATGGAACAGATGTGGAAACGTTCCATCCAGATATTGAGTGGAGACCATAAGGTCACGTTTCCAAGCTCTGTCAGTGACATGTGATGCTAACCATCCTCCTGGGGCTGTGGTGAGGATCCAGTGGGGATAAACACATGTTCAGAGCTTAACTCACAGCAGCTATTATTAATTAATTAATAATATTATTGGCTAGCTGTAGTGGCTCACGCCTGTAATCCTAGCACTTTGGGAGGTTGAGGTGAGCGGATCATGAGGTCAGAAGTTCAAGACCAGCCTGGCAAACACGGTGAAACCCTCTCTCTACTAAAAATACAAAAATTATCCGGGCATGGTGGTGGGTTCCTATAATCCCAGCTACTGGGGAGGCCAAGGCAGGAGAATCCCTTAAACCCAGGAGGTGGAGGTTGCAGTGAGCCGAGATAGCGCCACTGCACTCTAGCCTGGGTGATAGAGTGAGACTCTGTCTCAAAAAAAAAAAACAAATTACTATGACCTATTAGTACCTGCCAAGCCATTTAATAAAGGGTAGGGACCATCAGCAGATTCCTGCTGTCACCCAATGCCCCTTGGACCCTCAAGGTGAATTCATGAGATGCATCTTATGGACTCCATCTTGCAGATGAGAAAACTGAGGCCCAGAGAGGCCTAGTATCATTCTAAGGGTCACCTGGCAGAGAGAGGACTCCAAGGGTCCAACCTCCAGGCTCCTGCCCCTCTGGGCCTACTTCTGGCAGGGATAATGAGAGTTGACCCTCTGTGTTCATCCCAGACCTCCCCCAACCCCTAGCACATGCCCAGGGGCTTGCCTGCCGGGAGCTGCCTCCTCCTCCTGCCTGGCTTCCTGATTCCCTCCTATCCCCTTCTCATTCCCCAGGGGCTTCTCTCAGGCCTGGGCATGTCCTGCTTGCCCCCCTGCCCTCCCTAAGGTCAGGGCCAGCATGGCACTCACCAGCTGCTGATCCGATGGGTGGCGGAGGTGGCACGGGGGAGGGCTTCGCTGAGTTCGGGATGGGGCTGCCCGTCTGCAACAGAGAGGGGAGACCCTGAGGGGCTGGGGTCCCCCTGGCTGGGGCCCTCCACACCCCAGCTCCAGGAGCCCTGCCAGGTGCCTCGAAGGGCCCTGCTGGCTTCCAATCCCTCTCCCGGAGAGGCCCGTGGCCTCTGCCATCCTGAGCCCTGAAAGGGGTTTCTTTGGAGGAGTCTCCTTGGCTCTCCTGGGGGACTCCACGGGGCCTGCTGCTTTCCAACCATCCTCTCTTCCCCACCACCCAGCAGCCAGGGTGGTTTTTTACAAGCCTCACCCTGGTAAAAACTCACCTGGCTTCTCATTATACCTATAATAAAAACAAGACTTTTTGTTTGTTTGAGATGGAGTCTCACTCTGTTGCCCAGGCTGGAGTGCAGTGGCGCAGTCTCAGCTCACTGCAACCTCTGCCTCCCGGGTTCAAATGATTCTCCTGCCTCAGCCCCCTGAGTAGCTGGGATTACAGGCATGCGCCACCATGCCTGGCTAATTTTTCTATTTTTAGTAGAGATGGGTTTTCGCTATGTTGGCCAGGCTGGTCTCAAACTCCTGACCTCAAGCGATCCACCCACCTTGGCCTCCCAAAGTGCTAAGATTATAGGTGTGAGCCACCACACCAGGCTTGAAAACCAGACTCTTAACCGCCACCTGCAAGGCCCTATGAGGTCAGACCTCTGCTGGTCTCTCCAACCTCATGTCTCTCTCCTGGCCCCTCAGTGTCTCCGCTGTAACTGCATGGCCCTCCTAGGGAAGCCCCAAGCCCACCTAACTCTTTCTGGCCTCAGGGCCCTTGCACTTGCTATGCCTTCTGCCTGGGGCACTCATCCCTAACCACCTAACTCAAATGAGCCCCTGTGATTTTCTCTTTCAGCACCTGTTTCATTTCTTTCTTAGCATTTTCTGAAAGCACCTGGTTCTTTCTCAGGATGACTGCTTGCTGGGTCCCCCACTAACATGCAGTCTCACTAGAGCAGGGACTTTGTTGGCCTCGTTCACTGTAGCATCCCAGCACCTCGCACGAAGCAAGTGCTCCACAAATCCTTGCCAGATGATGAACGAGGCGCCTGTTCCAACCTGAGTTGCGGAGAGCCCGTCCCTGCCTTCTGCACCCTTTCCCAGGCCTATGTCCTAAAATCCAATCCCCTCCCGAGACCCCATCCCCAACAACACAGATGGAGCCAACTCTCTATTATCTGCCTGTGGAGCCAATGCCTGGAGCGACCACAGGAATCCTGGCCTGTGTGGCCCGCCACGCTTGCCTGACGAGGGCGAGCTTGCCAATCGGGGAGCAGGCCAATTACCCGGGCCAAGGTTAACACACTGGGGGAACTTGTGCCCCGTCCAGGGCCCGACAGATGCAATTGTTGGATTAGCCTCAATTTGAGGATGGTCCAGAAAAAGGGATAGGGCTGGGGCGAATTATTTATCCAATCCCTCATGATCCAATTGGCCCAAGAAATTGAGAGCTGACTGTTGGAAGTCAAGGGATAGAAATGGAAATAGAGTGGGGAGGGGGTGTCGGTCAGAAAGGTGTGGTCACTGGCTGAGGGTCTTTCTTCTGAACTCAAGCGAAGGGTTGTGACTGCTGTGTGACCTCTGGAAGGTGAGGCGGGGAGCGGGTAATGAAAATCTGCATAATCTACAGCAAAGTTTCTCAACATCAGCACTATTGGCATTTGGGGCCAGGTCATTTTCTGGGGTGGTGTCTGTCCTGTGCATTGCAGGATGGTGAGTGGCCTCCCTGGCCTCCACCCTCCAGATGCCAGCACTTCCCCCGCTCAGTCATGACAACCAAAAGTGCCACCAAACATTACCAAAGTGTGCCCTAGAGGGGGGAGGCGCATCACCCCCATTTGAGAAGCACCGGGGTAGACTGACAGGCAGCAGAGCTGTGCTTGGGTGCAAGGGCTGGTTTTGCGATGGGGGTGTTGGAGAGGGCATTCAGAGTTGGGAAAGAAAGGCGTGGCCCAGCCAAGGGAGTGAGGCTCCCCAAGAAACAGGGTCTCTGGAGAACATGTGAGTCATAGATTTGACTATTTTCAGGGGAGGGCAACTGGTTCACATATAACCAGTCCTAGTGTGACCTAGAGGTGTGGGTCTGAGGGTCCTGGGCATCCTGCTTCTGAGGTTCTGGGACCCCAAGCTCCCCAAATTCCAGGCGTCCCAGATTTGATGATTCTGCGATTGCCGTTGTCTAAGAATTCCAAGAGCCAGGGGACCGTGTGGCCTCTTTGTCTGAGCCATTCCAGCGAGGCTCCTATTTTTAGTGGCAGTGACTTTGGAGGAAGCAGGCCAAGCAGGGCCCTGTGTCCGAGACACCTTGGGGGTGGGGGCTTCACCCAGAGGACTCCATAGCTGATGGGGATCCAGGAGTCCCTAAGGGTCAGATGAGGTGCCTGGGTTGCAGCCCTCAGGCAGTGGCCGTGCCAAGGGGCCCTCGCTGGCTCCTGCCATCTGGGGTCCCCGAGAGAGTTTGCAAATGCTGATGGCAAAGGGTGTCCGTGTGCAGCCTAAACTCCAGGCCTGGGGTCCAACTTGATAGAGTGGCCAAGAATCTAGATTCTGGAGCCAGGCAGATCCGAGTTCAAGGCCCCAGGGGTGCCCTGAAGGCCGTGCCTTTCCCACTCGGTTTCTTCCTCTTCAGTGGGAATAGCCACTGACCCAGTCTTGCAGGGCCAGCGATGGGTGCCAGCAAGATCGAAGTAAATGCTCCATCCAGAGAAGTGCAGTAGAGGGGAAGAAGGCTGGTGGGAGGCCTTGGGGGCGGGGGTCAGAGCTGGCTCAGCGATGTCTCAGGGTGGAAGCTGGTGGCTAGACCCAGAGCCTCAGGCCTGGTCACTCCATGCTCTGACTTCCCCCAAAGGCTGGGGCCCCAAGAGAACAGAAATGATGTGTCATTTGTTCCTGGGTGCCCTGTTCCCAACACAATTCCAGGTATGTACCAGACTCTTCATCAATCCATACAGACCATCTCAGCCCCCTGAATCTTTTCTGAATCTGCGAGGTCCAACTAGAGAGGTAGGAGCTGCAGAGGGGGTGTGGGAGCACCAGGTAAACAGCAGTAACAAAGGACAGAGGAGGCAGTGGGCACACCCGTCCTGTCCATGCCGAGAAGTCTGGAGGTGGCCACTCCAGGGGGCTCCGAGGGATGAGTGGGGATAGAGGAAGGCCCAGGCTTTGGGGTGGAATAGCAGCCCCAGAGCCTGTTCCTATTTATAGGCATCACAAGACTAGTAGGGCAGGTGCCTGTGTCTCAGAAGGGGGTGTCAAGTGGGCCAAGAGGGCAGTGAGAGAGATGTGGTGTCCCAAACCCAGGCATTCCTCCAACGTCCAGGCCGTGACCTCACTCTGAGTCAAGCCATTCCCACCCCTGACCCCCAGCTGCTGAGGGAAACCTTCAAGGGAGGGCCTGTCCCCCATTGGCAGCCACATTTCCCTCCTCCCCAAGCTATAAGACAGATGTATGCATGAGACCCTGTGTGATTTCCCAGGGGAGTGAGAATGCACCTACCTGCCTGCTTTTCCCCTCTCTCCAGACCTGGGGAGTCTGCCAGGCAGAGAAGAGATGTCCAATCCCTCGGAACCAGACACAGAGAGGACCCTGGGACCTCCCAGAGCCTGTACTCTCAGGCTCCCACAAAATCAAAGGCCCCGCCTAGCCCTGGCCGGCTATGCAACCTGGCACAAGATCCTGCCTGTCTCTGAGCCTGTTACTAACTCAGTTATTAATGACTTAGAGGAGGGAATTACTAAGTTTCCCTGAGCGCTGATACTCTGGAGTTCGGTGTGCCCTCTGCCCTCTGGGGTCTCACCTTGCCACCCCACTGCCTGGCACCTACAGATGCCACCAGCTACCTCCAAGCCTCTGCATGTACAAAGCCCGATGCCTAGATGCTTGCTGCCCCCTTGGTCTGGCTCATTGTCCCTCATCCTTCTTCTCACTTCCTGCAGGAACTCATCTGCAGGAACTCCCTTTCCCCCAAACTGCCGGGTCCTTTTTTCAGCATAGCCTTAGCCACTGTGTCATAACACCTGGTGACATAACACCAGGTCATAACACGGTGTCATAACGTCTGTCTTTCCAGCCTCAGATGGTGGGGTCTGTGAGAGCGGGGATGGTGTATGCTCCATCACCTCTGTGCCCCAGTGCCCAGCCCCTAGAAGGTGCTATACATTTATAAATATCCAAGCATTCGCCGGGTGCGGTGGCTCACACCTGTAATCCCAGCACTTTGGGAGGCTGAGGCAGTGGATCACCTGAGGTCAGGAGTTCGAGACCAGCCCGACCAACATGGAGAAACCCCGTCTTAACTAAAAGTACAAAAAATTAGCTGGAAGTGGTGGTGCATGCCTGTAATCCCAGCTACTCGGGAGGCTGAGGCAGGAGATTCGCTTGAACCCAGGAAGCGGAGGTTGCACTGAGCCGAGATTGCGCCATTGCACTCCAGCCTGGACAACAAGGGGGAAACTCCGTCTCAAAAAAAAAAAAAAAATCCAAGCATCATGAGAGTGAAGGTGGCTGGAGTAGGTCAAGGATCTGGCAGGTGGTTAAGAGTGAGGGCTGTCAAGCCATGTTACTCCGTGGATAGGTGACCTTGGGCAACTTATGTCGCAACCCAGGGTCTCAGTTTCCCTATCTCTGACATAGGATAATAATAACGAATGTTCCTTCACAGGGTTCTTTGGAGAATGAAAGAAGGTGATCATGCAAAAACCCTGGCATGTAGGAAGCCCTTGATGAGGTGTTTGGAGATGGGGGTGGGGTCTGATGCATCAGCTCGCTATTCTCCAGCCACACCAGCCTCCTACCAGGTCCTTGGACACATCAGTCTCCTCCCCACCACAGGGCCTTTGCACTTGCTGTTCCCTCTACCCAGAATGCCCTTCCCACCATTCACTCCATGCTCCATTCAAATGCCACTCTCTCAGGGAGGCTCTCCCGATCTCTCAGGCATGATCCCAGCACTCTGTTTAATGCCTTCACAGCATCTGTCACTACCTGTCCTTCTGATATTTATTTAGTTGCTTGTTGTCCATTTCCCCTACTAGAGTGTCAGCCCCCTGAGGGCAGGAATTCTTGCCTCTTTGGTTTACATCTGTCTTCCCAGCACCTGGCACATAGTCTGGCACACTGAAGGTGCTCAGTATTTAAAGAATGGATAACACATCTGAAGGTGGGGAGAGTGTGAAATACTTTTAGATGGGTAAACTGAGACACTAAGGGGTGGCCAGCATCCCTGACTACCCAGCTTTTCTTGTCACAGGATCCAAACTGTTTTGGCCCATGGCTCAGGAGCAGGATACACCAGACAACCAGAGGGAGCTGGGATAGACTGATGGAAGTGGGGAATACCTGTGGAAAAGTGGGCTGGGGGCAGGGAGCTTGGAGTGCTGAGATGGTCCTCTGTACCCAATCAGTATGCTCAGAGGAGGGAGCCAGGCTGACCTGAGTTCAAATCCCAGCTTCACACCACCCAGTGGGAAGCCTTGGTCTCGTCACTGGCTCCCAGGGCACCTGTTTTCACAATCATGAAATGAGAAACTAAACAGAGTGCAAAGAAAAGGCTCTGAACACAGGCAGAATCAGCATCCCAGCTCAGCTGCTGCTGCACCAGGTGACTTGGTTCTCTCTGAGCCTTGGGGAATGAGCTGGATGCTCCCTGGGGGCCACAGGGCCCATCCTCTTACCAGAGATGCCACCTCTGCCATCCAGAATGTCTTGGGGGCCCTCCTTGGTGACAGGCAGGTAACGGGCAGAACGGAAGATGCCACCTTCCCCCTCAGCAGCCTCGGCCCCACCCTCGATGTTATCCCTCGGCGCCGGGCCGGGCAGTCTCTCTGGGCCTCGGGGATGATCCAGTGTAGCCAGGCTGCCCGTCAGAGTCCCCTCCATTGGATTCTCTCTGCCTGGTTCCACTCAGCAGCTGGGCTGGCTCAGCGGGGCATTGTGGGCCTGGGGGCAGAGAGAGGGAAGTGCTTAGGAGATGGAGGAAAGGGAATCTGCCTGAGTTTCCCCTCCCTCAAACCTCGGTCCTCACCTTTGCAGCTCACTGCCTCAGTTTACCTCCCAGCCCAGGTGAGCTGATGGTGTTGAGACCTTATCCACACACCTTCTATCCCAATGGCCCCTACCCTCAGCATGCCTCCATCTCTTCATCAATAACTCCTCCCCTTTATACAGATCCTGCACTGCCTCAGTTTACTCATGTTGACACAAGCATACTCAGCCACCTGGTTTTCTTCTATCATTAATCTTACCACTTCTCCAGACGCCTCCATTCACACACAGCTGCACTTTCCCCAGTCCGGCCCTCACACCCATGCACATGCACATCCTACTGCCATGCCGTTTCCTCGGCAAGAATCCCAGCCACTTGTACACTTCGATCCTATACACTGTGAGGAGTCTCCCTGCATTATCCCTTTACTTTTCTCCATTGGGTTGTCCCACACCAACGATCCCTGTACTTTTCCCACACTCCAACCCTTCCCCCAACACAGGACCTTAGGGTTCTCCAGCATTAACCCCTTCACCCCCTCCACAACCACAGCCTCCAGTGACCCCAGCATTAACCCTTTCGCTTCTCCCCAACATTATCCCTCTTGCATATCCAGCCTGGGCTCCTCCATTCCCCCCAGCCCCCAACCAAGATTGCTCTAGTCCTCGGGCGAAAGAAAACGATGGGGCTCCTGGTCCAGAAATGGGGACCCTGGGGAGCGGGGGTTGTCCGCTCCACCTATAAATACCTTCAAGGTAACGGCGGAAAGTGAAGGGCAGGAATGAGGCGCCCTCCCCAGGGAGATGGTGGGGAGGCCGGGCCCAGGCAACCGGGGCGGGGCCGGGGCGCCAGGCCTGGTTGCAGGCGCTGCCCTCGGGGGCCTGGGGATTCCCAGGGGGCTTCTCCGTGGGCTGGCAGTCTTGGTGGGGGTCCCTACCCAGACCCAGAGGAAGCACCTGCGGTTGTCATCGGGTGGGCACTGCCCGCAGGGAACGGGCGGGACCGCAACTTCGGAGCACTTTGGCAGCGTGGGGAGGGGGCTCCCACCCGGACGCCCCCCAGGGGTCGCAGAGGTGGGGGCTGCGCCGCGCGGGTCCACTCCTGGGGGCCCCAGGATCTGGGGGATGCGCCCTCCGCCCGTGCACCCCGGGGCGGGAGACCCCGCGGGACGCACCGATGTAGGGGGGACACCTGCCCCAAGACCCTCGCCCCTCCCCCCACCTGCACGGCCCCGCCCCCGCCCAGGCCCCGCCCCTGAAGGCCCCGCCCCCGCCCTGGGGGGTCCCGCCTGGCTCGGCCCGGCCCGGGCCTCCCCCGCCCCGTTACGGCTCCGCCCCACCCGCGGGCTCCCCAGGCCGGGCCGGGCCTCACCGGGGAGGCGGCGCTGCCGGCCAGGTGCCGGGGCTCGGAGCTCCCCTCCTTGGTGTGGCCGTCGCTGCCGCTACCACCGCTGCCGCTCCCGGTGCCGGTGCCGCGGCCTCCGCAGCCGCCGCCGCCTCCACCGCTCGGGGGACATTGTCCCTTTAAATCGCTCCCCCCGCTGCCCCGCCCCCCCGGCGCGCCGCCGTGACCTCAGCGCGACAGCCCCGCCGCGCCGCCATGATGGGGAGGTCCGGGGCGCCACCCCCCCCGCCCCCCCCCGCGCCGCCCCAGGGGGGGCCGACCAGCGGGCGCGCCGCCATGTTGGGAGTGGCCAAGTGGGTCACCGTTAAAGGGCCCGCACGGCCTGACTCCAGGGAGAGGCCCCGTTACCATGACAACACCCTTGTCGTCCCACCCCCCCCAAAGGCTCCTCATCACCCTACTGGTACTTCCAATGGTAGGCTCGCTAAAAGCACTAAAAGAGCGGGGAGGGGGCAGAAAGTTCCCCCATGGATCATTGATAGGTCATTGAAGACTCCACCCAACCAATTTTTAGCCTTTTGTTCCCTGAGCTCCATCAGCTACCTTCCAACCACAAGCTCACTCGCTCCTTCCCCATCATCCACGCTGGACTTCAGCACCTCCATGCCCCTAGAGTTGCCCTAGGTCTTTAGTGGTAAGCCACCTTCTCCACCCAGTCCCCAGGATCACAGCTTCCAGGACTACTCCATCAGACATACATCATGGCCCGTGGTCTTCTCTTGTCCACCATGTATCCAGATGTCCAACCACCCAGCCATCTCATCCACTTGTTCAATCTATCAATCACTCATCTACCTATCCAATCAACTAATCACCTATCCACCCACCCCTCCAACCACCTATTCACCCCAACACCCACTCAACCCACCCATTCACTTCCCATCTACCCGCCTATTTATCCACCACCCAAGCAAATACTCATTTATCCATACAACCAAGCAAATACCCAGCCATCCCTATACACATCTTTCCATTCAGCCACTCAAATATCCATCCACCAGTTGCCTATTTGGCCTCTCCAATAGCATGTAAGTTCCATGAGGCCAGGGGTCCTGTCTAGTTCATTATTGTTTCTCTGCTGACCAGTTCAGAGTCTCAGGAGACTTCAACATATGTACGTATGATCACAACATTCAAAATACTTTTCCTACTACAAACCTGGCCCTTTCTAGGTAGACATACCCACCCATTGAGTGTGTGTTGTCTCCATGGAGGCAGGGTGCTTTGAGAGGCTGAGGTTGACCTGGTTAACCATCTACCCAATGACTCACCTACTAAGTCAAACATTCAGCAAACGCTAACCTACCCCTCACCCATCCATTCACCCATGATTGGAATGACTCATTATCCAATCATTCATACACAGAATCCAACCATCTTCTTACCTGATCCCCCTCCTTCAGCTGCCTCCCAGACCCATGGCCTCCCTGACATGAGGGCCTAGGAAGATGCTCTCATCTGTGGGTTTGCCAGGGGTAGAGTCACTGTTTCATTGAGAAGCAGCTGCCTATAACAATGGTGAATACCTTTTATTGAACGCCTTTAACTATAGGTCCTCTCACTGTGTAGGGAACTTTACGTCCATTTCACAGATAAGAAAACAAGGGCTCCTAGAGAACGAAGGTCTAAGGTCACACAGCTGGTGAGAACTGGAGTACATGGCCCTCTCCATGAGATTTCTAACTAGGTGAGAATTTGGGAGAGATACATAGGGATTGGGAACTAAGAACTGAAAATTCTTAGTGGGCCAAGAAACCACCAATGTTACTGAAATCAAGATTTTACTGGGCAACTTCATATTGCCAGGGTGGTTGGCACCTGCAGTTCAACTCCCCACTGTAGGCCAAGTAGGGCTAAGGTAAGGTCAGACACCTCCCCAAGATGGCTGTCTCTCTGCTCCCAGACCACGTGGGGTGGGGCGGGATGGACAGTTCAGGTGGTGTCTCCATTGAAGCAGGGTGTTTTGAGGTGCTGGGGTTGACTCCGAGACCCCCACGTCCTTGGAGAAAGCTGCAGGCTCTGTACAGCATCCCTCAGCTGGGCCTGAGTTCTCTCCATCTCAGTTAGGCGGTGCTCCTGGGGAGGCAGTGGAGATGGGGTTCAGAAACCAACCCTTACTCCTCCACCACCCAGACCTGCCCCAGGGCTCAGACGGAAGTCTCACCAGGCTTTTCAGACTGTGTCCTTCATTGCTTGGAAGGTTGTGATCTGAATCAAACTCTGAGCTCCTGTGGAGGTCAGGGAATGGGGGCGAAAGTCAGAGGTTAAGGAAGTCCCTTCCCCCTTCTGGTTGGAAAGCCAGGTATTCAGGGGGCGGAGCTTCGGGTGGAGGCGGGGCTTGTTCCGACTGGAGGGCGGGGCCTAAATATGCTTGAAGGACTGGAATAGTGGGAATGATAGGACCTATCAATCAACCCTTGGAGGCGGGGCTTGTCCAGTCCTGGGTGGGGTCGTGACTGGGCTTGAGGGAGTGCCCAGGCTGAGATATCTCACAGCCAGGTTGGGAGGGGCTCCTGGAGGGGTGGGGCCTGGATGAGAGAATCTGCCAGGGTCCCAGGCCGACCTACGTGGGGTGGGTCCATCTGGGGGCGGGGCTTGCCAGAGGCGGGGCCTGGACAGACATTGGGCCAGCTTGGGTGCGTGGTCGTACCAGGCGTGATTTGGGCAGGGCCTGCTCAGATCTAATTGGATCGGGCCCACCTGGGGGCAGGGCTAATGGAGAGGGCTGGGCTCACCCAGAGCGGAGCCTCGAGTCCGGATCCTGAACCTGGCCCCGCAGCTGCTCCTGCTGCTCCGTCAGGGCTCGGATATGGGTGCTCAGCGACTCCACGAGGCGGGACAGCGCTTTCTGCTCTTCACGCAGAGCAGCCACCTCGCACTGCAGCTCTGCCAACTGTGGTGGGAGAGCAGCTGTAATCTGACCCGTCATCCCGCTCCTGCGTCTCCCCGGAGACCCTGACCTCCTAGGCCCAAGCGCTCAGCGTCATCACCGCCTTGCCCAGTTGGGGAACATCCTTCCTGCTGTACAGCTGGGGAAACTGAAGCTCAGAGAGGGTCGGGCTTGGCCGGGGGTAACACAGCCCAGAGAGCTGGGTACTTGAATCCAGACTTGCCTGGCCTTTCAGTCTTCCTCAGTCGCATCCCTGTCTACCCCTTGCCACTCCCCACTCCCCAGGCGCGAACCTGGGCCCGACCTTACCTTGTTCACAGGTCTGTGCGAGCTGAGTGCCCGGTTTCGGTCTTGCGGCTGGTCCAGTTGGCGCTGCCAGGGCACCGACGGCTTCCGAGGCAGCGAGGCGGAGGCCCGGGTCCAAGGCCGGCCGCGGGGGGCTGGGCCCGTGCTCAGGGAGCCTTTGGGTCGCGGCCCGGGTCCGGCAGACTGGCGGCGGCGGGCAGGACGCCCGGCCGGGACACTCTGCGTGCGCTGCACTGGCCGGGGCCGCCGCAGGGGACGCTCTTCGTCGGGCCGTGGCCGGGCCCAACTCTCTGAGCGGCGAACGCTACGCAAAGACTGACTCTTGGAGATGAGAGGGGTGTGCTTGGGGAGGTCCCGGGGGGCCAGGAAGCCGGGCTTCTCCCCTGCGGAGAGGCTAGGAATGTGATGGAGAATCTCAGACCCTCTACTGGCTTCTGAGATGACCCCATCCCGACCTGACCAGAAATGACCTCACCCCCAGGTGACATTGTTCTTTTTTTTTTGAGACGAGGTCTCACTCCATCACTCCCAGGCTGCAGTGTAGTGGCTGGATCATAGCTCACTTCAGTCTCAAACTCCGGAGCTCAAGCTATTCTCCAGCCTCAGCCTCCCAAATATCTAGGACTACCAGCGCATGCCACTACACCTAGCTAATTTTATTTATTTATTTTTGGTAGACATACGGTCTCTCTATGTTGCCCAGGCTGGTCTTGAGTTCCTAGCCTCAAGTGATCCTCCTGCCTCATCCTCCCAAAGTGCTGGGATTACAGGCGTGGGCCACTGAGCCTGGCTCCTGTCCTCGACTTCTGACTATAATCCTGTCTTCTCTATGACCCTTGACTTGGTCACATCTAATTGGATCTGGCCCACTTGGGGCCCTAACCTCTCCTCTCATCCCTGAGGCCCTAACGTCTTCTCTCATCCCTGACCTCAAACACCATGTGACTTTTGACCTAACCCTCCCTTTCTGTAACCTGTGATTCCAGTCTGACCCTGGGGTTGACCTCTGCTCACAATGATCCATCTTCACCTCTGATCCCTGTCTGAGCCCTGCTTCTGTTCCTACCCATTTAGACCCCAGACCAGACTTGAGGTTACCTGGAATGGACCTGGGCCGGGGGCAGTGGGAGACGCATTGGCACTGACACGGGCACAGGCCGGCCCTCCTCGATGGCTTGCAGGATAGTGGGCAGCGGTTCCAGGGTGTCTCGGGTTGTCTGGTGAGGCACACAGGACAGAGACTGAGCAAAATCTCTGGGGTCAGAGTCTGCCAAGCCTTCTTGCCTCCCTGCTTTGGGTTCAGGCCATACCTGGTCAAGCTCAGCAAAGATTGTACAGAGCTGGGCATGCAGGACGGCCAACTGGAGAGCCAGGTCGCCGCTGCCTTGGTAACCACTGGGTGTGGCATCCACATTCACCATGGCCACCTGGTCCAGGAAGCATTGCATGGCTGGTCCATGTTCCTCCAGGAAGCTATTCATGAAGCCCATGTAGGCTTCTTTCTCACCGAACCTGGATCAGGGCCAGGCTGGGTGGGTCAGGCCAGGTGCCTGCCACCCCCACACTCCCAGCATGGTACCCCCCTTCAAGCCCTAGTTCCCCAGCACCTACGGAGCATGGTTGGCGAGGTTCTGGATGACTTTGGCAATCAGTGTGAGGGTGCGGGCTGGGCCGGGTGCTGGATGCTCTGGTGCTAAACCAAAGAGGCTGGGTGCCAGGATGGCGGGGCACAGGAGCCGAAGGAAAAGGGAGGCACACACCAGTCGGGGGCCCAGTGCCTCAGAGCCACGTGTCTTGCATGCTTCTCGCCAGCTTGAGAACACAATGCCTAGCTCTGCAGGGAACCAGCTGGTGCAGAAGAGGCAATGAATGGTCAGAGGGGAGGCTATGGGCATAAAGGGTTAAGGTCATAAGGTCGGGAGTCCCAGAAGCATTGCATGGCTGGTCCATGATCCTCCAGGAAGCTATTCATGAAGCCTCTATAGGCCTCCTTCTCACTGAACCTGGGGTCTGGGATCCAGGATTGGGAATATCTGAGATAACAATGCTTGGGGTTATGAGTCAGCATGAGGTCATAGCTTATGGTGTGGCTATGACAATCGCTGAGGACAGTATTCTTAAAGTTGAGGGTACATGGTCACATGAAGACAGAGGTTATGAGCTTGGAAGTACTTATTATTGGACATGGGATTAGGGAGCCAGAGTACAAGAAAGGGAGTAGAATTGGGGCTCCGGAGGTCACCTAGGGTCAGAAGTCACTTGATTGAAGTCAGGGATTAGGTATATAGATTAACTTAGGGTCAGAGGTCAAGGGATAGGAATCCCAGGTCTCTTGTGATTAGTTGCATGGGACTTGAGGTGGAGGGTCACTTATCATGGACTTGGGGTGTCATCTTGAATCAGAGGTCATAGGATTGAGGTCCTTTGTTAACTGGAGCCAGTGGCATGGAATTGGGGGTATGGAATCACCTGTGGTTACAGGACAAGAAATTGGGTCTCAGGTTACTTGGGGTCAGGTGGTATAGCATGGTGATAGGGTTGCCAGATGTGCCAAAAAATTCAGGATATCCAGCTAAACATGAATTTCAGATAATGGAGTAGTTTTTATTTATATATTTATTTTTAATTGGGACAGGGTCTCTGTCAACCAGGCTGGAGTGCTGTGGCATGATCATAGCTCATTGCAGCCTTGAATCCTGGGCTCAAGTGATCCTCCAGCCTCAGCTTCCTCAGTAGCTCAGACTACAGGTGCATGTCACCACATCTAGCTCATTTACAGAAAGCTTTTTGTAGAGATGGAATCTTGCTATGTTGCCCAGACTGGTCTTGAACTCCTGGGCTCAAGCGATCCTCTTGTCTTAGCCTCCCAAAGTATTGGGATTATGGGTGTGAGCCACTATGCCTGGCTCAAATGAATAATTTTTTAGTATAAGCATGTCCCAATTATTGCAGCAAATTTAACTGAGTGTCTCCTGTATTTTATCTGGCAACCCTAAACTGGAGGTCAGGATTAGCATGGTAAGCAGGGGTGGACTAAGGTATTGGGGCCCTGATTCTCACTCGTAGGAATGGATAATGGTTTCGAAGACCTCCTCGCAGCTGTTCCGAAGTCTGGCCTGGTGCTCTGGCAGCTCCGGGGCTGGACACTTGCTGGGGTCCACTTCACAGTCCTCAGTGGAAGCACACAGACGCCGCACAACCTGTCCTGTAGCTCAGCACAGCCAGATAGGGGCTGGGGGCATGACCACCAAAACCCTCCACACCCATCCTCCAACCTTATCTCCAGGTTACTAAGGAGGCACCCAACATGTGGGGGAGCTCCCAATTGACCCCAGGATCCTAGCATCCCCCAAACACCACTCACTACCAGAATGCAGGTCGCTCAGGAACTCCTAGAACTTCACCCAGGTCCCCTAGCTTACCCAGCAGGCCACTGTCACGGACTCCCCACCCAGCTCACCCAGGGTCTCCTGGAGGTAATCCTGTGCCACGAGCTTCATGTACTCATCGATAGCCTTGGTGGCCAATGTGTTTTCCCGGAACAGTAGAGCCTCACGGCCTCCACAGCGCGCCAGCTCTGCAGTGCCCAGGTCAGTCACCAGCGCCTGGGAAAGGGAAAGGGTCACCTTGCACCGGTTGCAGACTGAGTCCAAGGGAATTTGGACCCTTGGCTCCTCCCTCACATCAGAGGCACAGGCCTCGCCTCTCGTAGCTGATACTTAGGCCCAGTTCTTACTGCTGGGCTCATAACTGAAACCGGAACCTCTAACCCTCACAGCAGAAATTTAAGCCTTATAGCGCTGAGGTTCAACTTGGGCCCCGCCCCTCACGCTTGATGCTCAGGTCCCGCCTCTCGCAGCTGAAGCTTAGGCTCCGCCCTTCAAGGTGTCCCGCCCCTTATGAGTGACGCTTAGGCCCCGCCCCTAACAGCTGAGACTCGGGCCCCGCCCTTCTAGGTGCCCCGCCCCTCACAGGTGATACTCGGGCCACGCCCCTCACAGCTGCCCTCAGGCCCCGCCCTTCAAGGCGTCTCGCCCGTTGCAGGTACAACTCAGGTCTGCACCTCAATTCCCGCCCAAAGCGCGTTATCGGTCTACCCCTGGTCGCCCCGTCCGCGCTGTCTTGGTGCCGCACCTGCGCCCGGCCGGTGGCCCGCAGCACGCGCACCATGGCAGCTGCCAGCTCCTCCTTGGCCTGCGCTGGCAGCGCGGGCTCCAGGGCCCCGCAGAGGCGCGCGTAGTGGAAGGTGAGGAACTCCGCCAGCTCCTTGTAGCGCTCGGACGGCAGCACGCGCAGGCGACGCGCCCGGATCCGCGCCCGCAGCGCTGAGCCCACCGGCGCCCCGAACAGTGGGAACCAGCGCTCTAGGCCGGCTGCAGGAGCCCGTTGGGTGCCCAGCTCCTCCAGCGCCAGCGCCACGCGGCCCAGCACCGCGCCTCTCGGGCCCGAGCCGCGCAGCCTCAGCGACAGGCGACGTGCCGGTGGCAGCGCCTCGAAGTGGAAGCGCTCGGCCCAGAAGAGCTGGCCGGGACCGGCCCGAGGCGCCGTGCGTGCCAGCAGCGCGCCATCCAGCCACAACTCTGCGCGCACGCCAGGTGCCCCCGCTGCTGTACGGGGAAGCCCCTTCGCCTCGTGCACCCACACGCTCAGCCACGTCTCTTCCCGCTCCACGTTGTCCTGCAAATGGGAGTGGGGTGGGGGAAGCGTTTTGGTTCCTTGGCACCCCAAAGAGCGCACCACAAGTTAAGTGCGGAGCCTCAAAGCTGGTGCGCCGGGTCTCTAGGGGAGATTCGCTGGGCCTTTGGGGAAAGAGGTAGAGCCGCGGGAGTCCCGAGGTGGCTACGCAGAAGTCTTCTAGCTTTTCTGGGCTTTCCGGGGGAGTTCGGGGCCCCAGGGTATAGAAGAGTAGTCCTGGAGTGAAGACTTCGCGATTCCCTGGTAGGCAGGGTTTTGGGTACGCATGGGGCCGGGAGTGGACAGAAGGGGTGGGTCTGATATTCCCGGGGCTGGTAATAGATGGAAAGGGAGTCTTGAAGCCGTTGCAACGAAGCAGGCGGGGCAGGTGTGTTGGGGGCGCGGGTTAGGGAGCGAGCTGGTTTTGGGAAGAGTGAAAGGAGCGGGCCAGGCGTGTGGGGCGGGGTCTCCGTGTCCCACTTTTCTAAGGGCAATGACCTGGGTAGGCTGGAATTGGCGACGAAGGTCCTCGATCCACCGGTCTCTCTCAGCGGCCGAGCGACAAGAGAAGCAGCGACTTCCGCCTGTCCACGTTACCTGTTGGGATGGAGAATCCAATGGTGTGATTGAGGCCAAGGGTGAAGCCAAAGGGTGGGAGGTAGGACAGAGGTGGATTGTCCGCACTTACCTGAAAGCAGTGGGGCTCCCCGAGGAGGCTGGGGTGCAGTGGCCAGACCCGAACATCCTGCTCGGAGCCCAGGTCCAGTTCAGAGAGTGTGGCCAGCGACTCCCTAGAGCCTAGAGCACTGGGGGGTCTGGGAAGGGGGCGGATGAGCATGTGGTCATCTGCCTCTTCCCCATCCCCCATAGCCTGAAGGGTAGAGGAAGGCCGGGAAGGACTTCAATCCAAATCGGATCCTATTTCTCCCCTGGGCCTCCTCCCCATAGCACCTCCTTGCTTTTAGGATAAACTCAACTCCTCCTGGTGACCTACATGACCCAGCAGAGGCTAGATGTTTTCACCTCATCTCCCTCCACCTAATCCGTCACTTTCTTTTCTTTCCTTTTTTTTTTTTTTTTTTTTTTCAGAGACGGGGTCTTGTTATGTTGCCCAGGCTGGAATGCAGTGGCTATTCACAGACACGATCCCACTACTGATCAGCATAGGAGTTTTGACCTGCTCCGTTTCCAACCCGGCCGGTTCACCCCTCCTTAGGCAACCTGGTGGTCCCCCACTCCTGGGAGGTCACCATATTGATGCCGAACTTAGTGCAGACACCGGATCGGCATAGCGCACTACAGACTGGAACTCCTGGGCTCAAGCGATCCTCCCACCTCAGGAGGAGGTGGGACTACGGGCACGTGCCACCGTGCCTGGCTAATCATTTCTGAGCTCAAGCCTCCCTGGCCTTGTTTTATCTTATTTATTTATTTAGTTGAGACAGTCTGGTTCTGTCGCCCAGGCTGGAGTACAGTGGCTCCATCTCAGCTCACTGCAACCTCCGCCTTCCAGGTCCAAGCGATTTTCCTGCTTCAGCCTCCCAAGTAGCTGGGATTACAGGTGCTTGCCACCACGCCTGGCTAATTTTTGTGTTTTTAGTAGAGATGGTGTTTCACCATGTTGGCCAAGCTGGTCTTGAACCCCTGATCTTACGTGATCCACCCACCTCAGCCTCCCGAAGTGTGGGATTACAGGTGTGAGCCACCATGCCTAGCCCTATTTATTTATTTGTTTAGATGGAGTCTTGCTCTGTCGCCCAGGTGAGAGTGCAGAGTGGCATGAGATCTCAGCTCACTGTAACCTCTACCTCCCATGTTCAAGCAATTCTCCTGTCTCAGCCTCCCAAGCAACTGGGATTACAGGCGTGTGCCACCATGCCCAGCTAATTTTGTATTTTTAGTAGAGATAGGGTCTCACCATGTTGGCCAGGCTGGTCTTGAACTTCTGACCTCAAATGACCCACCCACTTTGTTCTCCCAACATGTGGGATTACAGGCATAAGCCACCACACCCAACCCTGTTTAGTTTTGAGACAGAGTCTTGCTGTGTTGCCCAGGCTAGAGTGCAGTGGCACGATCTCCTTCCTGGGCTCAAACAGTCCTCCCACTCAGCCCCCCTAATAGCTGGGAATACAGGTGCCTGCTACCACACCTGGCTAATTTTTGTATTTTTTTATAGAAATGGGGTCTCACGGCTGGGTGAGGTGGCTCACACCTGTAATCCTAGCACTTTGGAAGGCTGAGGTAGGTGAATCACAAGGTCAGAAGTTTGAGAGCAGGCTGGCCAATATGGTGAAAACCTGTCTCTACTAAAATACAAAAATTAACCCGGCACGGTGGCATGTGTCTGTAGACCCAGCTACTCGGGAGACTGAGGCAGAAGAATCACTTGTACCCGGGAGACAGAGGTTGTAGTGAACCGAAATCACACTACGCCCTCCAGCCTGGGTGACAGAGTGAGACTCTGTCTCAAAAAAAAAAGGGGGGGGTGGTCTTACTGTGTTGCCCAGGCTGGTCTTGAACTCTTGGACTCAGCAGTCCGCTCACTTTGGCCTCCCAAAGTGCTGGGATTACAGGGGTAAGCCACTTGGCCCAGCCCCTTTGGCCTTATTTTAGTTGCTTCTTTCGGCCTCTTCTTGGCCTTTGCACTTGCTGTTCCTTCTGCCTGGAATGTTTTTCCCACCCTCTCTTGGCCAAGTTAACTTCCATCCACCCTTCAGCTCTCAGCTCAAGGGTCCCTTCCCTGACCCTCCCAGACCACTTTATTGACTTAGAGTCAATTTACATTTTAAAGTCATTGGTCTCTAAAACATTTTAGAGTCATCGTGTCAGACTGCCCCCACCCTGGCTCGGTGCTAGGTCATTCAATATCCCCAGCATCAACTGATGTGGGGCAGAACACAGAGGCCACAAGGGGTGTTTGGTGAAGGTTGGAGTGATAGGCAGGAGTGGGGGGCAGTGTTGAACCTCAGCCCCTCCAGCCTCCCATACACCCTTACCCATCTCGGGGAGCATTGGCTCCTGGCTCCGACCTGGCCTTTTTCTTCTCTTTCAGCCTCTTGAGCAACCCCTGTGGGGAAGGGAATATCAGCTGGATTGAAATCTGTGCTCCCTCTGCACCTGCTTCCCTCCTAAGATATCCCAGAAGATTGGAGGACCAAGACCAAACTCAGGCTGTATTAGCTGGAATAATAAGAGCAATGAACAGCTTCCATTTTTTTTGGTTTCTTCATTTGTTTGTTTGAGACAGGATCTCGTGCTGTCACCCAGGCTGGAGTACAGTGATACAATCATGGCTCACTGCAGCCTCAACTTTCTGGGCTCAAGTGATCCTCTTGCCTCAGCTGGGACTACAGGTGAGTGTTACCATGTAGAGTTGGGGACTTGCTATGGTTGCCCAGGCTGGTCTCGAACTCCTGGTCTCAAGTAATCCTTCTGCTTCAGCCTCCCAAAATGTTGGGGTTACAGATGTGAGCCACTGTGCCTGGCCCAAGCTCCCATTTATAAAGCATCAATCCTATACTCTCCTTCACTATTCATTTATTTATTAAAGAGATGGAGTCTCTCCATGTTGCTCAGGCTGGTTTTTTTTTTTTTTTTTTTTTTTTTTTTTGAGACGGAGTTTCGCTCTCGTTACCCAGGCTGGAGTGCAATGGCGCGATCTCGGCTCACCGCAACCTCCGCCTCCTGGGTTCGGGCAATTCTCCTGCCTCAGCTTCCTAAGCAGCTGGGATTACAGGCACGCGCCACCATGCCCAGCTAATTTTTTTGTATTTTTAGTAGAGACGGGGTTTCACCATGTTGACCAGGATGGTCTCGATCTCTTGACCTCGTGATCCACCCGCCTCGGCCTCCCAAAGTGCTGGGATTACAGGCTTGAGCCACCGCGCCCGGCCTGCTCAGGCTGGTCTTGAACTCCTGGCCTCAAGCAGTCCTCTCTGCTCAGCCTCCCAAGTAACTGGGACTACAGCTGCGCACCGCCCTGCCTGGCTCCTGCATACTCTATTGGCTTCCCATAAACAAACCCTAGAGAATGTTCTTTCATTAGCTCTGTTTGACACATTGGGACTCTGAGGCCCAGAAAGAGTCAGCAACCTGTCCCAGATCCCCCAGCGAGCGTGGCCTTTCAGTTCTGAGGATCTGAGAGTCTTGGCTCTCCCCTCTAGCTCCCTGCTTCTCTGGCTGCCTTACCCGAACATTGTGGACCTGGTTGGGACCAGCAGTCTCTGGTTCTGTCTTTCCAAGCATCCGATCTGTGGGTAGTTACGGGTGGGAGGTTGTGGGGTTGGAATCATCTTAGATTCTGCCCAACTTTTAGAGCCTCCCAAATGCCCCAGACTTTCTGCCCCTCAAGCTTACCTGGATCCCTGAAGTTCCCCATGAGCACGTGGATGCTGCCCTCAGAGCTGGCACTTCCCACCCGGGGCCTTCGAGGACCCTGTTCTCCCGCAGGAGTGGGTAGTCAGAGAGGGGAGGCAGGCAGGCAGGCAGGCATGCAGACAGAGGGAGAGGCAGACACCTTCCCATCATCCTCCCTTCAGCCCCTGCCTCTGTTCTGCCCTCCTTCTTTTTGTTCCTTCCCTCCCTTTGCCCAGGTGCCCCCTCTCACCTCCTCCTCGCCTCCAAGCAGCACCAGCTTCCCATCAAGCAGGGTGAAGCCCCCAATGTCCCAGACAGGCACGTCGGGTGTGGGGGCCTCAGGGATCTGTGGGGCTGGAGGTTCTGGCTCTGGCTCCAGCTCTGGCTCTGGTAAGAAGAGACACTGGGGGACTTAAGAGACCTTTTCTCTCCCTCAGACCACCCTTTCCATTCCTCAAGGCTCATGGTGGGTTCCCTCCTAGGTGCCCTTCCCCGGCAGCCATATCAGACTGTATGACCTTGGGCAAGCCTTCACCTCTGTGTGGGCCTTGTCCCCACTAACCATGGGGAGCAGACACGGCCCACTTACTATGTGCCCAGTACCCTGTATACCACACACCTTCTTGCACTGAATCCTCCAAAAGCCATTCAAAGGGCTATGAGAACAGGCTCAGAGAGGTTGAGTGACTTGCCCAGGGCCACACAGTTTGTGAATGGTTGGGCTGGGCTTCAGTCACAAGCATTCTTCTCTTCACCAAGACAATAAGTGGGTCTGAGAGATTAAAAACAGGACAGGGGCTGGGTATGGTGGCTCATGCCTCTAATTTCAACATTTGGGAGGCTGAGATGGGTGGATTGCTTGAGACCAGGAGTTTGAGACCAGCCTGGGCAACATAATGAGACCCTGTCTTTTTTTTTTTTTTAAGACAGAGTCTTGCTCTGTCTTCCAGGCTAAGTGCAGTGGCACGATCTCTGCTCACTGCAACCTCTGCCTACCAACTTCAAGCGATTCTCTTGCATCAGCCTCCTGAATAGCTGGGATTTCAGGCGTGTGTCACCATGCCTGGCTAATTTTTAATTTTTTAGCAAAGATGGGGTTTCTCTGTCGGTCAGGCTGGTCTCAAACTCCTGACCTCAGGTGATCTGCCCGCCTCAGTCTCCCAAAGTACTGAGATTGCAGGCATGAGCCAGTGCTCCTGGCCCTCTTTTTTTTTTTTTTTTTTTTTTTGAGATGGAGTCTTGCTCTGTCTCCCAGGCTGGAGTACAGTGGCTCAATCTCGGCTCACTGACACCTCCTCCTCCCAGGTTCGAGTGATTCTCCTGCCTCAGTCTCCTGAGTAGCTGGGATTAGAGGCACACACCACCATGTCTGACTAATTTTTGTATTTTTAGTAGAAACTGGGTTTCACCATGTTTGTCAGGCTGGTCTCGAACTCCTGACCTGGTGATCCTCCTGCATCAGCCTCCCAAAGTGCTGTGATTATAGGCATGAGCCACCATGCCCGGTGAGACCCTGTCTTTAAAAATAGCCTGACACTGTGGTGTGTGCCTGTAGTTTCAGTTACTTGGGAGGCTGAGGTGGGAGGATTACTTGAGCCCCAGAATTCAAGGCAGCAGTGAGCTACGATCATGCAGTGAGAATTTAATGGGCTTCCAGGAAATAGAAGGACTGAATCGGCCCTCCCAGATTGCCTGTCTGTTCCTTTGTTTTAACCACCAGGAACAACAAATGTTAATGCCACTTATTAAAGGATCACTTAAAATGTGCTGGGTCCTGTGCTAGTGTTACATTCCTGAGCCCTAATTCTTGTGATATCCATTACCCTTCTAGGTCCCGCTGTGTGACACTTAGCACAATCTGTCATTTTCTTTTTCCTTTGAGATGGAGTCTCCCTCTGTTACCCAAGCTGGAGTGCAGTGGTGAAATCTCGACACACTGCAACCTCTACCTCCTGGGTTCAAGCCATTCTCCTGCCTCAGCCTCCTGAGTAGCTGGGATTACAGGTACCCGCCACCACGCCTGGATACCTTTTTTTGTATTTTTAGTAGAGACAGCGTTTTGCCATGTTGGCCAGGCTGGTCTTAAACTCCTGACCTCAGGTAATCCACCCACCTTGGCCTCCCAAAGTGCTGGGATTACAGGCATGAACCACTGTGCCTGGCCCATCTGTCATTTTCTTGCTGACATATTTACTGTCAATTCCACTACACTGTGAGCTCCATGGGGCAGGGAGTGTCATCTGTCTCTTTCACTGGTGTGATCTCAGTGCCTAAATCAGGGCCTGGCACACACAATACAAGCTCCACAACCCTCTGCTTGAGTAAATGAATGGATATGAGCAAATGAAATGATATACTCTCCAAAGGAGAGATCATGATTCTCATTGAACTGATGGAGAGGCTGAGGCTTAAGGGGTGAAGAAACAAAGATACGGAAGCTAGAAGGGAGGAGAGTGGGAGACAGGGTGGGGATGGATATCCAGGTAGGAAAGGATGGACCTGGGTCACTGAAGGAGAGACCCACTGGGGCCAAGAGCCATTTAGCCTCTGGACAATACCATCCTGGGTCTACATTCATGGTTCCTTCCTCAGAGGGACCCTCTGCCCACAGTACCCTGGCAACTCCTCCTACCCTCTTTAGGGGGAAAGAGGGAACAGGGTAGCTGGGCCCCAGCCACTTCCTGCTGGGCTTTTGCACTCCCCACAACTTCCTGTGTCTGCAGGGTTGATGCTCCGGAGGCAGACAAAACCCAAGCATCCGGCTTCCCAGCCCAGCCCCAGCTTGGGGTGGGGGAACCATGTACCTGGGGCCTCCTGCTCTGGCTCTGGCTCAGGCGGTGGGTTCTTATGCCTCCCCCAGAGGGCCTTGGAGAGTCGAAGGCGACTGGTCCGTGACTCCTTGGGAGGCGCGGAGAGGACCCGACGGAATATGGAGCGAGGGGCTGGCTGGCTGCTGACTATGGGCTCCTGGTGGCTCAGGGCCCTGCCCCAGCCAGCAAAGCGGCCCCAGCGGAACCCTCCAGCCCCCTTCTCCCCACCCCCCGCTGTGTGCCAGCGGTAGGAAGTCAGCGAAGAGGGGGCTGTGGGCTGGGTTTGGGAGGTCCGGCTCGGCGACGGTGGGTCCATGGTGGGGGGGTCTCCTGGGGGACGAGAGAGTGACAGTTGTGCCCAGTGTCTGCCCACATACTGCCCTCGTCTCGGCCCCCTCCCCACTCTCAGCTCTGCCTCCAGGAATCACCGTGGGGCTCCCCTTGCCCTCCCTCCCTTACCTTGGTTTCCTGACCAGCCCCAGACTCAGCAGCCGTCTGCACCCTGCCTCCTGCCTGGCTTCCTCCCTCAGAACCCAACTCCACGTGACCCTGTCTGTCCCACCCCACCCCACAGCCAGGCTGGGAGGACACAGTGGGGACAGGATGCTGGAGGTTCGGGGGAGGAGGAGAGGAGGTGGCCGATCAGGCTTCTAGCAAGAAGGAGCCAGACTCCCTCTCCAACCGGGAGGCAGCACTTGCCCCTCTCTCTGAGCCTCTGTTGCCTTCTCTGCAAAATGAGTACGGGCTGAACAAATGCTGGTGAGAATATGGAGCACCTAGAACTCTCATCCACGGCTATCCGGAGGGTAGACCAATTCACTCATGCTGGAAAATGGTTTGGCAGATCTACTAACACTATTGGCTGGATCTTCTCTGACTCAGCAATTCCACTGCTAGGTAGACATCCAATAGACATGACCCCCGCCCCACAATGCATAATAGCTCCACATTAGAAACAGCAGAAGTGTGCATTAGAGGTAGAAGGAATAAATTATGATCTCTTCACACAGCAGAATGTCATACAGCTGTGAGAACAAACTAATGATGATTGAACTTGAACTTGGGTGAATCAATCACAATGTTGAGCCAAAACCAAACCAAAGCCACAAAATGCCGGTAATCACAGCTATTCAGGAGGCTGAGGAGGGAGGATCGCTTGAGGCTGCCATGAGCAATGATCATGCCTGTGAATAGACAGGGCGCTCCAGTCTGGGTGACATAGGGAGACCTCGTATTTTTTTTTTCTTTTTCCCCACCCTGCTCTAGGGAGAACTCAACTCTAAAAAAAAACGATAACTTTTAAAACCCCCCAAACAATGACAGGTATACACTTTGTGATTCCATTTATATAAAGTTCTAAAGCAGGGAAAACCATATGTAACAAGTCAGGATGTCAGTTTCTTTTGGAGGCACAGTGGCTGGGAAGAGGTTACAAGGCGGGGGGCTTCTGGAAGATGGCCAGGTTTATTATTACTCTTATTATTAATTAATTTATTTATTTATTGAGAAGGCGTTTTGCTCTGTCTCTCAGGCTGCAGTGCTGTGGCACGATCTTGGCTCACTGCAAACTCTGCCTGACAGATTCAAGTGATTCTTCTGCCTCAGCCTCCTAAGTAGCTGAGACTACAGATATGCACCACCATACATGGCTGATTTTTTTGTATTTTTGGTAGAGATGGGGTTTCACCACATTGGTCAGGCTGATTTGGAACTCCTCACCTCAAATGATATGCCTGCCTCGGCCTCCCAAACTGCTGGAATTACAGGCATGAACCACCATGCCCAACCCTTATTATTATTATATATAAATAAAGTCTGTAAAAATAATATAGATTTCATAAAATAAAAAAAAATTTTATTTCATAGTAATACAAATAATATTTTAAATAATATGAATGTTATTTTTTATAGATGAGGTCTGTCATCCAGGCTGGAGGGCAGTGGCACCATCATAGCTCACTGTAACCTCTAACTCCTGGGCTCAAGAAATCCTCTTACCTCAGCCTCCTGAGTAGGTGGGACTACAGTTGCATGCCACCACACCTGGCTGATTAATTTTTTTTTTTTTTTTGTAGAGATGGGGGGTCTCAATTTGTTACCCGGGCTGGTCTTGAACTCCTGGCCTCAAGTGATCCTCCCACCTCAGCCCCCCAAATGGCTGGGATAATAACCACATGCTACCACGCCTGGCCTATTTTTTGTTGTTGCTGTTGAGGTGAAATTCACATAACACAACACATTTAGCATGTTCTTTCTTTTTTAATATGATTTTTTTTGAGACTGGATCTTGCTCTGTTGGCCGGGCTGGAGTGCAGTGGCACAATCACAGCTCACTGCATCCTCAACCTTCTGGGATGAAGTGATCTTCCCACCTCAGCCTCTTGAGTAGCTGGGACTACAGGTACACGCTACCTGGCTAATTTTTAACTCTTTTTTTTTTTTTTTTTTTTTTTGTAGAGATGGGAGTCTCACTATGTTGCCCATGCTCGTCTCGAATTCTTGTGTTCAAACAATCCTCATGTCTCAGCCTCCCAACGTGCTGGGAATACAGGAATAGCCTGAGCCACTGTGCCCAGAGAAATGAAGCCTTGTTCCATCACCCAGGCTGGAGTGCAGTGACTATTCACAGGCATGATTGTGGCTTACTGCAACCTTGAACTCCTGGGCTCAGGCAATCCTCCTGCCTCAGTCTCCTGAGTAGCTGGGACTGCAGGTACATGCCACCATGTCTGGCTAATTTAAATTTTTTTTTTTTTTAAAGAGACAGGGTCTCACTCTGTTGCCCAGGCTGGTCTCGAGCTCCTGTGCTCAGACAGTACTCCTGCCTCAAGCCCCTCCGTAGTGGCTGGTACTGCAGATGTGTGCCACCATGCTTGGCTTAACATGTTCTGTTTCTTGAGCTGGGTCCTGGTTAAATGTGTGTGTGCTGTTGTGAAAATTCATCAAGCTGTGCACTTCAGAGCTCTTTCAGTTTCCTTGCTCCCTTCCTTCCTTCCTTCCTTCCTTCCTTCCTTCCTTCCTTCCTTCCTTCCTTCCTTCCTTCCTCTTTCTTTCTTTCCCTCCCTGCCCTCCCTTCCTTCTTTCCTTCCTTCCTTCCTTGGTGGAGTCTTGCTTTGTAGCCCAGGCTGGAGTGTAGTGGTGTGATCTCGGCTCACTGCAACCTCTACCTCCTGGGTTAAAGTGATTCACCTGCCCCAGCCTCATGAGTAGCTGGGATTACAGGTGCCAGTCACCACACCTGGCGAAGTTTTGTATTTTTAGTAGAGATGGGGTTTCACCATCTTGGCCAGGCTGGTCTTGAACTCCTGAACTCATGATTCACCTGCCTTAGCTTCCCAAAGTGCTGGGATTACTGGCATGAGCGGCTGCACCTGGCTGGGAGCACTTTCTTGTATCTCTGTTAGGCTTCCACAGATGTTTACTTGAAAGCCAGAGGTGAGTAAATGCCATTCTGAGGAATAAATGGGTCAGCATAAATCCAGTCCAGGCACCGAGTACCAGCTGGCCCCTCCCTGTCTGTGTGACCTCAGGCAAGTAATTTCCTCTCCCTGAGCCTCAGTCTCCTTATTTGTACAAGATGATAATATCAGTTTCAAAAGAGTCACGTAAGCCTTTGTCTAGTCAACAAATGTTTCCTGAGTGCCTATTACGTGTTGGGTGCTGGAGAAGCCAAAGAGAACTAACCAAACTTGGTTTCTGTTATCCTGGAGCTCACAGACAATGGAGGTAGATAAGATCCTAAACTCGAACATGGGACATTTCTAGCCAGTAAGGAGGACTAGAAGGAAATACACTGCAGTGGATGCTCAGCAAAAATGCCACTCTTTGAGCTGGAAAAATCAGGGAGGACTTCCCTGAGGAGGTAACATTTGCAGCCATTTGTATCTAGCAGATAAAGTCCAATGTAACCAGCATTCCAAAAGTGCCAACGAATTAACATGTCCCTGAGAGCAGCCCTCACCTAATAACTGATGGGAGCTAGTGTATAAATACTCCCTCAACCCTTGTGTGGGATGACTCTGAAGTATGTGTCCTATGCTCTCCCCCAGGTGTCCCCAGTGGGACTGAGCTCCTGTTACCTACAGTGGAAATTTGCTTGAAAACACATTCTGTCCTGGCTGCCTCCAGTTCTCTGCCTGGGCTCACCTCTCTTTTCTTTTTCTTTTTTTTTTGAGACGGAGTTTCGCTCTTGTTACCCAAGCTGGAGTGCAGTGGCGCGATCTCGGCTCACCGCAACCTCTGCCTCCTGGGTTCAGACAATTCTCCTGCCTCAGCCTCCTGAGTAGCTGGGATTACAGGCACGTGCCACCATGCCCAGCTAATTTTTTGTATTTTTAGTAGAGACGGGGTTTCACCATGTTGACCAGGATGGTCTCGATCTCTTGACCTCGTGATCCACCCGCCTCGGCCTCCCAAAGTGCTGGGATTACAGGCGTGAGCCACCATGCCCGGCCTTTTTTTTTCTTTTTATTTCCCTCCCTCCCTCCCTTCCTTCTTTCCTCTTTCTTTTATTCCTTTCTTTTCTTTTTTATTATACATTAAGTTCTGGGGACATGTGCAGATGGTGCAGGTTTGTTACATAGGTGTACACGTGCCATGGTGGTGGTTTGCTGCGTCCATCACCCTGTCATCTACATTAGGTATTTCTCCTAATGCTATCCCTCCCAATCCCCCTTGCTATTCCTCCCCTGGCCCCCCACCCTCCAGGCCCCAGTGTGTGATGTTCCCCTCCCTGTGTCCGTGTGTTTTTATTGTTCAACACCCACTTATGAGAACATTTGGTGTTTGGTTTTCTGTTCTTGTATCAGCTTGCTGAGAATGATGGTTTCATGTCCTTTGAAGGGACATGGATGAAACTGGAAATCATCATTCTCCACCTTCCTTTCTTTTCTTTGAGACAAGGTCTCACTCTGTTGTCCAGGCTGGAGTACAGTGACACGATCATGGTTCACAGCAGCCTCGACCTTTTGGCCCAAGCAATCCTCCCACTTCAGCCTGCAGAGTAGCTGGGACTACAGGCACACACCATTATGCCTAGATTTTTTTTTTTTTTTTTTAGGCAGAATTTTGCTCTGTCGCCAGGCTGGAGTGCAGTGTTACGATCTCAGCTCACTGCAATCTCCACCTTCCAGGTTCAAGCAATTCTCCTGTCTCAGCCTTCCAAGTAACTGGGACTCCAGGTACACACTACCATGCCCAGCTTTTTTTTTGAGATGGAGTCTCACTCTGTCACCCAGCCTGGAGTGCAAAGATGTGGTTTCAGCTCACTGTAACCTCTGTCTCCCAGCGTCCTGCCTCAGCCTCCTCAGTAGCTGGGACTACAGGCATGTGCCATCACACCTGGCTAATTTTTGTATTTTTAGTAGGGACAAGGTTTCACTATGTTGGCCAGGCTGGTCTTGAACTCCTGCCCTCTTGATCTGCCCGTCTCGGCCTCCCAGTGTGGTCGGATTACAGGCATGGGCCAATGCACTCAGCCTTTTTTTTTTTTTTGACACAGGGTCTCGCTCCATCACCCAGGCTGGAGTACAGTGGTGTGATTTCAGCTCATTGCAACTTCTGCCTGCTGGGCCCAAGTAATCCTCCTACCTTAGGCATGCACCACCACACCTGGCTAATTTTTAAAATTTTTGCTAGAGATGGGGTTTTGCCATTTGGTTAGGCTGGTCTCGAACTTTTGAGCTCAGGCAATCCAGCTTCCTCAGCCTCCAGAAATGCTGGGATTACAGGCATGAGCCATTGCACCCTGCTATGCCTGGATAATTTAAAAGATTTTTTTGCAGAAATGAGATTTCACTCTGTTGCCCAGGCTGGTCTCAAATTCCTGAGCTCAGGCAATCCTCTCGCCTTAGCCTCCCAAAGTGCTGGGATTATAGATGTGAGCCACTTGCCCTGCCCTGGGATCTCCTCTCAATAAACTACTTGACTAGAATTACTGTCTTAAGGTCTGCTTCTGGGAAAACCCAAACTAAGCGTGCAAACATAGATGATGCATGAACAGAGACTTTCTTTCCATGCTGTCTTTATTAGAGGTCTGAGGCAGGCAGGGTCAATGGGGATGGCTTCCTCCTGGATCTCTGAGAGACACTCCTGGCAGGTCTTGTCTTCACATTCTGGAAAAGACAAGAGAGTGTGGGGCTTGTGGGTGGTTGTGGTGTGTGGTTGGGTCTGCCCTCCTGGTGGTGGAACCCTGGATCAGGGAGGGGACAGTGTCCCAAATGAGAGACTTGGGGACAAAGCCAACTATAGGCCAAGATAGGTATGCTCGTATAGCTTAATGAAATGAAGTGGCACTATGTAAGTAGCACGAGACTGTCCAGGTATGATTCTAAAATTGTTTTAGTGACGGCAATCAAGGGCTGGGATGAGGTCATCAGGCCAAAGTTGCGCTGGTATAAGGGTAGTCATCAGGAGTTAAGGAGTCAGGGACAAAACAAGCATCCTCAGAGTTGAGATTGTCTGGGCAGAGAATTGCAACACAGGATTAAGGGCTGGACAGAGGTTATGCAGGCAAAGGGTCACAGCCTAGGTTCGTGTTGTGTGGACAGAGGGCCTTGGGGTAGGGGCAGGGCTCCTGAGGTCAAGGTTTGCGGGCTGGGATGAGGGTGGTGCAGGCTGATGGGTTGTGGCTTGGGTAGAGTTATGAAGGCCAGGCTGAGGTTGTGAGGGCAGAGTCAGGGTCCATGCCCTGGCTGGAAAAGTAGAGGTATTAGGAGCTGGGAAAGGACAAGCTGGCTGGGTCCCACGCTAAGCTGAGGCTGCACAGGCAGAAGTCACAGGATCAGGGATGCTGCCCGCAGAGTGACCCGCGAAGGCTGGGCTTGGGTTGCCTGAATAGACTGCAGGGAAGTGGGGGACCTGGCTGGCACAACGGTTACAGGCAGGGGGCAGGGGCCTCCTGGAGCTGGTGCAGATGGAGGGGCGGCGGGTCCCGGGGGTGCAGGCGGGGCAGACTCACTGCGGTGAAGTGCGGCCAGGTGCGCAGCTGGTCGAAGAGCGCGTCGCCGGGGCAGTCGGTGCGCACCAGCTGGCGGTGGCCCAGCAGCGCGTAGTCTGGCCGCAGGACGCCGGCGCGCACCGCACAACTCGGGAGCGTGTCGCGCACCGTGCGCAGAGCGGCCTCGGTGGGTAGAGCCGCGGTGTAGTTGCCCACGATGGCCACGCCGAAGCCGCGGGAGTTGTGGCCGAGCGTGTGCGCGCCTACCCAGTACCAGCCGCGTCCCTCGTACACGTAGCCGTCCGAGCCCACCACGAAACTGCGGAGGGAAGGGGGAAGCAAGCACCACACGGCGTGAAGCCCCGGCCCTTCTCTGTTCCCCTCCTCTAGTCCGCCGCTGTGCCAAGGGCCACTGACCCCAAGCCCCACGCAGTCGCGCAGCCTCTGTCCCATCTAGCTCTGTCTCACTCTCACACCAATGGCCACTCCAGAACCGTTCGGTTTCTCTGGATCCGCCCTTCAGCACTGGCACGCCCCCTTCTGCCCTCCTCCTCCCACACTCTGACTTTTTTTTTTTTTTGAGAAGGAGTCTGGTTCTGTCACCCAGGCTGGAGTACAGTGGCACGATTTCGGCTCACTGCAACCTCCGCCTCCTGGGTTCAAGCGATTCTCCTGCCTCAGCTTCCCTATGAGCTTGGATTAGAGGCGCCCGCCACTACGTCCGGCTGATTTTTGTATTTTTAGTAGAGACAGGGTTTCACCATGCTGGCCAGCTGCTCTCGAACTCCCGACCTCAGACCATCCTCGGCCTCCCAAAATGCTGGGATTACAGGCGTGAGCCGCGTCCAGCCCCCTTGCCTTTCCTCAAGTCTAGTTCTTTCCCAATTCAGAGCGCTTTTCTGTTTTTTTTTTTTTTTTTTTTTTTTTTTTTGTGGGGGGGGGGGTGCTTTTTTTCCTTTCTTCTTCATCTCTCGCTCACTCGCTTGCTCGCTCTGTTTTTCTTTCTTTCTTTTTTTTTTTGAGATGGAGTTTCGTTTTGTCGCCCAGGCTGGAGTGTAAGGACGCTATCTTGACTCACTGCAACCTCCGCCTACCGAGTTCAAGCGATTCTACTGTCTCATCCTCCCCAGTAGCTGGGATTATAGGTACCTGCCACCATGCCCAGCTATTTTATTTAATTTTATTTTTAGTAAAGATGGGTTTCGCCATGTTGGTCAGGCTGGTCTAGAACTCCTGACCTTAGGTGATCCGCCTGCCTTGGCCTCCCAAAGTGCTGGGATTACTGCCGTGACCCACCGAGCCCAGCCCTGTGTGTGTGTTTGTTTGTTTGTCTGTCTTGGTTAGGTTTTTCTTTCCTTTCTTTCTTCTTTTCGAGACGGGTTCTCGCTCTGTCGCCCAGGCTGGAGTGCAGAAATGCGATCATAACTCACTAAAGCCTAGTAAACCTGGGCTCCAGCCATCTTCCCACCTTAGACTGCCGAGTAGCTGGGACTACAACAGGCCTGCAACACCACTCCCGGCTTTTTTTTTTTTTTTTTTTAATTTTTTCATTTGTAGAGATGGTGGTGGTGGTCGCGGCGGGGGGTGTCTTCCTATATTGCTCAGGCTGGTCTCGAACTCCCGGGCTCAAGTGATCCTCCCGTCTCAGCCTCCCAATGTGGTGAGATTACAGGCGGGAGCTACCTCGCCCGGCCTCCTTGTCTGTTTTAGGCCATCTCTGCCTGGCCTCAGACCCAGACTCTACCCCTGGTCCGGCTCCCCTCCCAGATCCCGCCTTCTGCCCTAGTTCTCTACCCTTGCCGGAGTCCCGCCGTTTAGCTGGTCCTGGTTCCTATTAAGTCCACGCCCCTAGCCTAGGCCACACCACCTCTCCAACTTGGCTCCACCTATCAGGACTCCTCCTCAGTCTTGTCAACTTTCCTCGGATTCAAGCCCAGTCCTCTGCATCAGGCTGCGCCCACTCAAGACCCCACCCCCTGACGTGGGCCCCGTCCCCGCCCCGGCCGGGCCCCTCCCACCTGTAGCCGATGTCCTCCCAGTCTTGCGTGTCCTGGTGGTAGCGCTGCATGGAGCGCATGTTGGCTGCGCAGCGCGCGAAGTCCGTGCATGGTGGGGCAGGCACGTAGGTGTGATGCACGTACAAGAATCCCAGTGGCAGTTGCAGCGGCGTCGGGCGGCCCCGATAAGGCGCCGCTCCCCAGCGGCAGCGGGGGTGGATGGCCGGGCATCCTACAGGCAAGGGGGTTCAAGGCTGGGGTCAAAAAGTGTTTCTCTGCCTGCCCCCTCCACCCCCATTAAAGTAGACATTCAGACCATCCCCCAGCCTCCTCTCAGATTTAGAAAGGGTCTAGTCTCACCCCACATTCGTCCTCCCTGGGGACCAACTAAATGTACTCAACTAAATCTATTTTATTTCTATTTAAAAAAAAACTTGGGGGTGGGTGGGGCGAAGTGTCTCACACCTGTAATTTCAGCACTTTGGGAGGACCAGGCGGGCGGATCACCTGAGGTCAGGAGCTCCAGACCAGCCTGGCCAAAATGGTGAAACCTTGTCTGTACTAAAAACACAAAAATCAGCTGGGCATGGTGGCACATGCCTGTAATCCCAGCTACTTGGGAGGCTGAGGCATGAGAATCGCTTGAACCCAGGAGGTGGAGGCAGCAGTGAGCCAAGATCACACCACTGAACTCCAACATGGGCAAGACACAGCAAGACTCTGTCTCGAAAAAAAAAAAAAATGCTTTTTGGCCAGGTGCAGTGGCTCATGCCTGTAATCTCAGCACTTTGGGAGGGTGAGGTGGGTGGATCACCTGAGGTCAGGAGTTCAAGACCCACCTGGCCAACATAGTGAAACCCCATATCTACTAAAAATACAAAAATAAGTCGGGTGTGGTGGTGCATGCCTATAATCCCAGCTACTCAGGACGCTGAGGCAGGAGAATCGCTTGAACTTGGGAGGCGGAAGCTGCAGTGTGCCGAGATCGAGCCATTGTACTCCAGCCTGGATGACAACAGCAAAAGTCTGTCTCAAAAATAAATAAGTAAATAAATAAATAAATAATAAATAAAATAATGTCTTTTGCAGCAACATGGATGGAACTGGAGCCATTATCTCAAGTGAAACAAGTCAAACACAGAAAGAAAAGTACCAGAAGTTCTTACTTTTAAATGGGAGCTAAACAATGCGTATACATGCATGCATGTAAAGATAGACAGTGGAGATTCAGAAGGGGGAGGGGGAGTGAGGAGGGAGGATGATGACAGATTGCTTAATGGGTCACTGTATGTTATTGGAGTGATGGATACCCTAAAATCCCAGACTTCACCATGATGCAATCTGTGAGAGTAACAAAGTTACACTTGTACCCCATAAATTAATGCAAATAAATACAACGAAACAAAACAAAATTAGATGAACTATTCATCCCTCAAGGCCCATCTCTAGCGTTTCCTCACCTGTGCAGCTATCCCACCCACCTCCGACCAGATTCCTTATTGTCCTCTCTGGATTTGCCTAGTCCTCAACTTCCCTGATCACTGGGGGTTGGGGTCATCTGTATCTGTGATGGTAAGGGTCACAGGGTGTGGGGAACCTCCTCACCCAGGAAGGCCTCTGTGAACTCCTTGGTAGCATTGGTGGCCACCTGGGCCAGGTGTTCCTGGCTCATGTGCTGAAGCTGGGGGTGTACCGGCTCCAGCCTCTGTAGCAGGACAAGGGTTCCCCACACCTGCTGGGCCAGCATGGGGGCTGAAGTCAGAGCAGCCCCATTCTGCCGTCGGAAGTTGCTGCGGAACCCTGGGTCTCCAGCCACCCCAGCCCCGTAGTACTGGCTCAGCAAGTGGCTGAGGGACGGCCGGGGCTCAGGAGTCCGACTCAGGTAGTCTCCAAGGATGAACCCATCAAGGGCACCATTGAGGAAGGCCATGGTTAACAGAGATGCCCTGGGGTCCAGGAGCCTAAAGGTCTGAGGGGCAGAGAGCTGGTCCCAGCAGCCCTCACTTCCCAGGCCTGGATGGCTCCGGGTCTGGGAACCTGGGAGGAAGGTCAGGCCCAGGTTTCCAGCCAGGGTGACTGCCAGGAGGCTGTCCACCGTGGTTGGGGGGGACTTGGCTTTGGCAGCTGGCAAGGAAGCTTGGACATCTGGAGAGCCTGTTGTAGCGTCGGGAGAGTTGGTTCCAATATTTGCAGTGGTGACATCTGGAGCAGCATCCCTGAGTCCTGGGGAGGAGGAGGCTCTTCCATCTGGAGCAACGGCTGCAACATCTGGAAAGGTGACTCCAGCCTCCTGAGGGGCAGCTGTGCTGTCCAAGGGCAAGTTTATGACCCTGCGCCCTTGCAGCCCAGCCTGCAGCCCCGCCAGCAGAGGCTCCACAGCCACAGTCGAGCCATCGGGTGCCAGCACCACCCCGTATTCCTGCCCATCTCGTACACCATGTTGGGCCACCTCCTTGGTCAGGCCTTGCAGTTCTGGGCTCAGTGAGTAGGGATCCAGCTCTGCAGCATCCAGGCTCCGTGCCTCCAGCAGGAAGTGGTAGAGGTGATTGTGGGGGCCAGAGCTTGGGGCTGACAGCAGCCATGCAGAAGCTTTGTGGCTGGCCTTGGCAGCCGGTGCCTTCTGCTCCAGCTCAGCCAGGGCCTGGATGACAGACTTCATGAGCAGGGGCAGGGAGGCTGCAGAAGGAAAGAATGTGTTAGCCCAGCTCCACCCATTCCTGAGCCTCCTTATATTGATTTCACATCTTCCCAATGCTCCCAGCTCTCCATCTGATAACCCCATGACCCCCAACACTATCCTTATATAGATGAGGAAACTGAGGTACACAGACTGGCCTGTTGGTTAAGAAACTCAGACTGTCTGTGAGTACTGGGGAGCCATGGCATGATTATGAGCAGGAGAGAGTTGTGACCAGTTTGGTATCCTAAGACTAGTTTCTTAAACTTAGATTTGTTTATTTGGCTGCCATAGGGAAATGGATTTTTAGGGTCCTAGAACAGAGAAGGGAGACACTGGAGATGAGAGATGAAGGTGGCAGAAGGCAGGTAGTGACATTGTAGTGGGCAAAAGCAGAGGAGTCCCAAGATATTGAGAGGAAGAGACGGACAGTCTTTTGTGATGGATTGAAGTTAAAAGTTGGGGACGTTAGAGGGAAAGGTATTTGGAAAGATGCCTGGGGCTGGGTGCGGTGGCTCACACCTATAATCCCAGCACTTTGGGAGGCCAAGGCAGGTGGATCACCTGAGCTCAGGAGTTCGAAATCAGCCTGGCCGACACCATGAAACCTGGTCTCTACTCAAAATACAAAAATTAACCGGGCATGTTGGTGCACACCTGTAATCCCAGCTACTCAGGAGGCTGAGGTGAGAGAATCACTTGAAAAAAAAAAAAAGGCAAATCCTGCCTCTGCCATTTCCTTGCTGTGTGACCTTGGGCAGGTAACTTAACCTCTCTATGCTTCAGATGCCTCATCTGTAAAGGGACATTATCTTAGTCCCTTTGTGCTTCATGTAGAGGTGGAGGTTGCAGTGAGCTGACATCGTGCCATTACACTCCAGCCTGGGCAACAGAGTGAGACTCTGTTTCAAAAAAAAAAAAAAAAAAAAAAAAAGGCTAGGTGCAGTGGCTCACACCTGTAATCCCAGCACTTTGGGAGGCTGAGGTGGGTGGATCACTTCAGATTGGGAGTTCAAGACCAGCCGGTAAAACATGGTGAAACCTTGTCTCTACTAAAAATACAAAAATTAGCTGGGCATGCTGGCACACAACTGTAATCCCAGTTATTCAGGAGGCTGAGGCAGGAGAATCACTTGAACCCAGGAAGTGGAGGTTGCAGTGAGCCGAGATCCCCCACTGCACTCCAACCTGGGTGACAGAGTGAGACTATATCTCAAAAAAAGAAAAGAAGAAAGAAAGAAAGAAAGAAAGATGCCTGGGAGGCAGTGGGTGGAACAGGACAGGGTTGTCCTGTTGGGGAAATGTCAGTGGCTAAACTGCAAACCTAGAAATGCTAAGTGAGGCTCAGAGCTGGTTCAGGGATGGGTTCTCCAGTAATGGCTGACATTTGGTAGACATTTACTATGTACTAGCTACTAGTCTAGCTGACTTCTATATTATAATTTAACTCATTAAATCTTCACAGCCCTGTGAGGTAGGTCCTACTAGCCTCTGTCTTAGTACATTGGTACTGCTATTACAGAATCTCTGAGGTTGGGTAGTTTGTAAAGAACCAAAATTTGGCTGGGAGTGGTGGGTCAGGCCTGTAATCCTAGCATTTTGGGAGGCTAAGGTGCAAGGATCACTTGAGATCAGGAGTTTGAGACCAGCCTGGTCAACAGAGTGAAACCTTGTTTCTACTAAAAATACAAAAGTTAGCCAGGTGTGGTGGTGGATGCCTGTAATCCCGGCTACTTGGGAGGCTGAGGCAGGAGGATCTCTTGAACCCGGGAGGTGGAGGTTGCAGTGAGCTGAGATCGTTCCATTGCACTCCAGCGTGAGTGGCAGAGTGAGATTCCGTCTCAAAAAAAAAGAACAGAGGCATCCAAGATCAAGGTGCTGGCATCTGGGACTTCTCAGCTTGCAGAAATGCAAGAAAGTAAATTTCTCTTCTTTACAAATTTCCTTGATTTCAGGTATTCTGATATAGAAGCACAAAGGGACTAAGATAGTGTCCCTTTACAGATGAGGCATCTGAAGCACAGAGAGGTTAAGTTACCCGCCTAAGGTCACACAGCAAGGAAGTGGCAGAGAGGATTTGCCTTTTTTTTTTTTTTTTTTTTTGAGATGGAGTCTCACTCTGTCATCCAGGCTGGAGTACAGCGTTGCTCAGCTCACTGCAACCTCCACCTTCCAAGTTCAAGGGATTTTCCAGCCTCAGCCTCCTAGAGTAGCAGGAATTACAGGTGGCTGCCACCATACCTGGCTAATTTTTGTATTTTTAGTAGAGATGGGGTTTCACCATGTTGGGCAGGCTGGTCTCAAACTCCTGACCTCAAGTGATCTGCGGGCTTCAGTCTCTCAAAGTGCTGGGATTACAGGCGTGAGCCCCTGCGCCCAGCCAGGCAGGATTTGAATCTAGGAAGTCTTACTCGCCACACTCTCCACTCTAGAATCTAGGTTCTTCTCCAGTCCACCACATTATTCCTCTGTAGCATTGTTCTTCTGTGCCTAAAAACCCTTTCTTGCTTCTCCACCAAATCAATGCTTTCTGCCTACCCTAGCTCCTATGTCTTCTCCTCCAGGAAGCCTTCCCTACTTTTGCTCCCCGGGCCCCAGATTCCTCCCGCTATCCTTGCCCTGACTCTGTGGGGCTGTGAATATCTATGTCTCCATGCTGGAGGTTCTCTGAGAGCTTGAGTCTCCAGCCTTACTTCATGCGGGACCAGACACAGACGAGACACCAGTACACCTTCCACAGAGCCAGGAGGTTTGGTTCCAGAACTCTGCCCCCTGACTCACCTGTCCCTGGGTTTGACCACAGTAGCAATCCGAGTAGGATCCAGAGGACACCCTGGGCCACCATCGCAGGATTCCAGTTTCCAAGGGGTATTCCCGGTTGGCCTCAGCAGAGAACCTCAGCGGTGCTGAACGGAGACAGGCACAGAGAACTGAGCAGAGCCTTTGGCCACTGTCAAAGTCCAGCGGCTAATGACAGACCTGCCTCTTGTAGAGCTGTGGGCAGGAGGCAGCAGGGATATGGGGCAGTGAACCCTGGGTCAAGGTCACTGGGGCCTTGCAGCCTCCCCCAGTCTCTCCTGTCCCTCTCCAGCGGCTCTGTAGCCGCTGTTGGCCACCAGAGGGGACTCTCAGCTGCCGCCTGCTGTACTGGTAAGACTGGCTGTGTTGGGGGAGGAGAGAGAAGCAGAGGCCTGAAGTTGGCACTGCCTCCTGCTGTTTTTTTGCAACCAACACTTCAGGCTCAGGCAGAGCATGGGTGCGGGGGCTGAGGACAGTGTTTGCTGAGGCCCACTCTGAGCCCACAGGGACCAGGAGCTGTCACCTCTCATCCAGTTCCAGCCCCAGATTCCAAGCCATCAGCAATGGCTTAGAGCACACCTTGAGCTTGAGTGTTCAGGAGCCTGGGATTGTCACAGGAGCTGGCTTCTGGGCTCACCTGGGTTGACAGTGAAGTGTCCTTCCTCTTGTCCCAGTGCCTGTGTCTGAGACCTGCAGAATGGGCCCGTCTCCCCTTTATCCTGGCATCAGGTGGGGAGGGTTGACGTGACTGGGCTGTTGCATATGTAAATTGCTTCCTCGTGGGCCTCCCACCCCAAAACCAGCCTGGGGAGTTTCCAGGAGACCCACCATGCTGGGGACTCAGCCCGGGCGGGCGGGCCTGGGAAAGTCCTGCCTGAGCCAGACCTGGGATTCCCCTGGAGGCCACACCTGGGGCCTCCTGGGATACCAAGTGTCCTCTTTCTAAGGACCTTGCACCTCCCAGCACAGAGCTGGGCATATAGTGGAGGCTGAGGAGGTGGGGTCCTAAGGGATAGAGGGAATGGGGGATACTTCCCAGGTGAGTCAGATACAATGTCTTCCTCCAAGCCCAAGTTTCCAAGGATTTGGGGATAGGAGCTCTGCCTGGTAGAACCATGTGAAGGTTGTGGGCTGAGGCAGGTACTAGGGTGAGGTATTCTCCTTGCTGCAAAATTTAAGGCAGTGCTGAAAATCTAAAGCACCGAGATAAATTTTTTTTTTTTGAGACGGAGTCTCACTCTGTTGCCCAGGTTGGAGTGCAGTGGCACAATCTCGGCTCACTGCAACCTCAACCTCCCAGATTCAAGCAATTCGCCTGCCTCAGCCTCCCAAGTAGCTGGGATTACAGGCATGTGCCACCATACCTAGCTAATTTTTGTATTTTTAGTAGAGATGGGGTTTTGCCATGGTGGCCAGGTTGGACTTGAACTCCTGACCTCAGGTGATCCATCCACCTCAGCCTCCCAAAGTGCTGGGATTACAGGCTTGAGCCACCTCACCAGATCGATAAATACTTTTAAGACTTTTTAAAAGAGTAGTTTTATTATTATTTTTTAAAGATAGGATCTTGCTCTGCTGACCAGGTTGGTCTTAAACTCTTGGCCTCAAGCAATCTTCCTGTCTTGGCTTCCCAAAGCGCTAGGATTACAGGCATGAGCCATTGTGCTTGGCTTTATTCATACATTTATTTTTATTGTTTTTGAGACAGTGTCTCCCTCTGTTACCCAGGTTGGAGTGTAGTGGCGCAATCTAGGCTCACTGCAGCCTCTGCCTCCCACGTTCAAGAGATTCTCCTGCCTCAGCCTCCCAAGGAGCTGGGATTAGAGGTGCCTGCCACCACTCCCAGCTAATTTTTGTATTTTTGGTAGAGACAGGGTTTCAGCATGTTGGCCAGGCTGGTCTCGAACTCCTGAACTCAGGTGATCCACCCATCTTGGCCTCCCAAAGTGCTGGGATTACAGACTATTGTTTTGTTTGTTTTTTGAGATGAGTCTCACCGTTACCCAGGCTGGAGTGTTGTGGCATGATCTCTGCTCACTTCAGCCTCTGCCTCCCAGGTTCAAGTGATTCTCCTGCCTCAGCCTTCCAAGTAGCTGGGATTACAGGCACCCACCACCACACATGGCTAATTTTTGTATTTCTAGTAGAGAGGGAGTTTCACCATGTTGGCCAGGCTGGTCTTGAACTTCTGACCTCAGGTGATCCACCTGCATCGGACTCTATTTTTATTTTTTTTAAAGAGGTGAGGATCTCACTATGTTGACCAAGCTGGTCTCAAACTCCTGGACTCAAGGGATCCTCCAGCCTTAGCTTCCCAAAGTGCTGAGATTACAAGTGTGAGCCACTGTGCCTGGCCTAGAGCAGTTTTAGGTTCGTGACAAAATTGAGCAGAAGTTACAGAGAGTTCTACCCACTGCCCCTACACATGCACAGACTTCCCTATTATCACTGTCCAGTGCTAGAATGGTATATCTGTTACAATCGATGAACCTGCACTGACATTATTATCACTCAAAGTTTGTAGTTTCCATTAGGGTTTGCTCTTGGTGATGTACATTCTTCCTCTTCTCCTCCTTCTCCTCCTCCTTCTTCTTCCTCTTCCTTTTCCTCTTGTTCCTTCTTCTTTATTTTTTGAGTCGGAGTTTTGCTCTTATTGCCTAGGATGGTGTACAATGGTGCAATCTTAGCTCACTGCAACCTCCGCCTCCCGGATTCAAGCAATTCTCCTGCCTCAGCCTCCCAAGTAGCTGGGATTTCAAGCTTGCACCACCATACCCAGCTAATTCTGTATTTTAAATAGAGACAGGGTTTTTTTTATGTTGGTCAGGCTGGTCTCGAACTCCCAACTTCAGGTGATCCGCCTGCCTTGGCCTCCCAAAGTGCTGGGATTACAGGTGTGAGCCACAGTGCTCGGCTGGTGGTGGACATTCTATGCATTTGGACAAATGCATAAATGACGCGTGTCCACCATTAGAATGTCACACGAAGTACAGTTGACCCTTGAACAACATAGGTTTGACCTGTGCTGGTCAACTTATATGTGGATTTGTTTCAATAAAAATTACATGGAATGTGTTTGCCTCTCTCCTCTCTCCCCTTCCATCTCTTCCACCTTTTCTGCCTCTGCCACCCCTTAGACAGCAAGACCCCTCCTCTTCCCCCCTTCAGTGTTAGATATAGTGAACCTCAAGTTTCTCTTCAAAGAATCAGTATGTCAGTACATTCAGCTCTCTTATTCTTTAATTTTCCATTTTAAAATTTAACTTCCTTGTAGTTTCAGTAAACAACCTGTCCCAGCAGTTCTAATCAGTATTTCACATCTGTTTCCCCAGTCCCCTGCTCTGTCCTGACTCCTCCTGGTCACCTGCTCTTGTCACCTTCTTATCACCCCTGGTTATCTGCTCTGACCTGTCTGTAGCTGTCCTTCCCCCAAACTACCCACCCCGCCACTCTGGCTCATACCCCTGCTCCCTTTAAAATAGCCAATTGGAATTAGACTAGACTGTGTGGTCTAACCCTAGCCAGTAGGGGAACGGCATAGCAGTAGGGGTGACCCACCATCAGGAATAAGAACGCCTTTCCCTCCTTTGTCCAGGTGTGTGCTCGCCATTGTTCCATCTGTGAGATGCATTCTTCTATAGAAGTAAATTGCCTTGCTGAGGAAATTCATATTCGAGTACTTCTTCTTTTGCCGCACCACAAATTTTACATATGACATCATCCTACTCAATATGAAGATGATAAGAATGAAGACCTTTATGATGATCCACTTCTATTTAACGAATAGTAAATATGCTTCCTCTTCTGTTATGATTTTTTTAAACTTTTTTTTTGAGACAGAGTCTTGTTCTGTCCCAGACTGGAGTGCAGTGGCACCATCTCGCCTTACTGCAGCCTCCGACTCTTGGATTCAAGCGATTCTCCTGACTCAGCCTCCTGAGTAGCTGGGATTACAGATGCTGCCACCATGCCTGGCTATGGGGTTTCACCATGTTGGCCATGCTGGTCTTGAACCCCTGACCTCAGGTGATCTGTCCGCCTTGACCTCCCAAAGTGCTGAGATTACAGGCATGAGCCACTGGGCCAGGCACGTGGATTTTTTTCAATAAATTACATGGACTGTGTCTACCTCTCCTCTCTCCCCTTTCACCTCCTCCAACCTCTTCTGCCTCTGCCACCCCTGAGGCAGCAGGACCAACCTCTTCTCTACCTCCTCCTCAGCCCACTAAATGTGAAGACAATGAGGATGAAGACGATTCACTTCCACTTAATGAATAGTAAATACACTTCCTCTTCCGTATGATTTTTTTTTTTTTTTTTTTGAGGTGGAGTCTTGCTCTGTCACCCAGGCTGGAGTGCAGTAGCCTGATCTCGGCTCACTGCAACCTCTGCCTCCTGTGTTCAAGCAATTCCCTGCCTCAGCCCTCTGAGTAGCTGGGATTACAGGTGCCCACAATCACGCCTGGGTAATTTTTTTTTTTTTTGTATTTTTAGTAGAGATGGGCTGGTCTTGAACTCCTGACCTTGTGATCCAGCCACCCTGGCTTCCCAAAGTGCTAGGATTACAGGCATGAGCCACCATGCCCAGCCCTCTTCTGTATGATTTTCTTAGTAACATTTTCTTTTCTTCAGCTTACTTTATTGTAAAGATACTGTATATAATATATATGTAACATACAAAATACCTATTAATTGACTATGTTATTGGTAAGTCTCCTGATAAACAGTTGGTTATTGAGAGTTAAATTCTTGAGGAATCAAAAGTTACACTTGGGCCAGGCGTGGTGGCTCACGCCTGTAATCCCACCACTTTGGGAGGCTGAGGTGGGTGGATCACTTGATCTCAGGAGTTTGAGATCAGCCTGGCCAACCAGGTGAAACCCAGTCCCTACTAAAAATACAAAAATTAGCCGGGCGTGGTGGCACGCACCTGTAATCCCAGCCACTTGAGAGGCTGAGGCACGAGAATCGTTTGAGCACAGGAGACGGAGGTTGCAGTGAGCTGAGATAGTGCCACTGCACTCCTGCCTGGGAGACAGAGCAAGACTCTGTTTTAAAAAAAAAAAAGTTATACTTAGGTCAGGTGCAGTGGCTCTCACCTGTAATCCCAGCACTTTGGGAGGCTGAGATGGGAGGAACACTTGAGCCCAGAAGTTCCAGACCAGCCTGGGCAGCGAGGTGAGATCTGTCTTTATTCAAATACATATATATTTTAAAGTTATTCCTGGATTTTCAACTGCACCTAGCATCAGTGTCCCTCACCCCCACGTTGTTTAAGGGCCAGCCATATTTTCAGTTTCCCAAAACTCCTCCGTGTTCTACCTACACATTCATTCCTGTATTCCCCACTAGCCCCTGGCAGCCACGGATCTTTTTACTGTCTCCATAGTTTTGCCTTTTGGAGAATGTCATACAATTGGAACCACATGGTAATGTAGCCTTTTTAGATTGACTTCTTTCACTCTGTAATATGCATTCAAGTTTCCTCCATGTCTTATGGCTTGATGGTGTGAAAGGAAAATATCTCGAGCCCCCCAGATCACTAAGGAAAACTCAAGCTGGAAACTGGCTTAGGACAATCCTGCCTCCCATTTTTTTTTTTTAAATTTGGAGACAGACTCTCACTGTGTCACCCAGGCTGGAGTACAGTGGGGTGATCTTGGCTCACTACAACCTCCACCTCCCAGGTTCAAGCAATTCTCCTGCCTCAGTCTCCTGAGTAGCTGGGATTACAGGTGCACACCACCATGCCCAGCTAATTTTTGTATATATATATATATATATATATTTTTTTTTTTAGTAGAGATAGGGTTTCACTATGTTGGCCAGGCTGGTCTCGAACTCCTGACCTTGTGATCCGTCTGCCTTGGCCTCCCAAAGTGCTGGGATTACAGGCATGAGCCCTCCCATTCTATTCAAAGTCACCCCTCTGCTCACTGAGATAAATGTGTATCTGACTGCCTCCTTTGGAAAGGCTAATCAGAAACTCAAAAGAATGCAATCATTTGTGTCTCACCTATCTGTGACCTGGAAACCCCTCCCTACTGGATTGTCCAGTCTTCCTGCCTTTGCTTCAAGTTGTCCTGCCTTCCCAGACTGGACCAATGTACTTCTTACATATATTGATTGATGTCTCACGTCTCCCTAAAATGTGTTAAACCAAGCTGTGCACCGACTGCCTCGGGCACATGTTGTCAGGACCTCCTGAGTCTGTTTGACCTGTGCATCCTCAACCTTGGCAAAATCAATCTTCTAAATTAACTAAGATGTATGTCAGATGGTCTGGGTTCACTATGGCTCATTTCTTTTTATGCTGGATAATATTCCATTATCTGGATGTATCACAGTTTGTTCATTCACGTACTACAGGACATCCTGGTTGTTTCCAAGGTTTGGCAATTATGAAAAAAGGCCGGTTGTGGTGGCTCACACCTGTAATCCCAGCACTTTGGGAGGTCTCAGCAGGTGGATCACCACAGGTCAGGAGTTCAAGATCGCCCTGGCCATCATGGCTAAACTCCGTCTCTACTAAAAATACAAAAAATTAGCTGGGTGTAGTGTCACACACGTGTAGTCCCACTACTCAGCAGGCTGAGGCAGGAGAATTGCTTGAACCTGGGAGGTGGAGGCTGCAGTGAGCCGAGATCTCACCACTGTACTCTAGCCTGGGCAATGGAGTAAGACTCTGTCTCAAAAAAAATTATGAATAAAGGTGATATAAGCATCTGTGTGCAGATATTGCGTGGACTTAAGTTTTCAACTCCTTTGGGTAAATACCAAAGAGCTCGATTGCTAGATCATATGGTATCAGTATGTTTAGTTTTATAAGAAACTGCCCAACTGTCTTCCAAAGTGGCTGTACTGGCCAGGTGTGGTGGCTCACATCTAACCCCAGCACAGTGGGAGACTGAGATGGGAGAATTGCTTGAGCCCAGGAGTTTGAGACCAGCCTGGGTAACATAGCAAGACCCCACTTCAACAACAACAACAAAATTAAGTGGGTGTGGTGGTGTGCATCTGTGGTCCTAGCTACTTGGGAGGCTGAGTTGGGATGATCGCTGGAGCCCAGGAGTTTGAGGCTGCACTGAGCTATGATCATGCCACTGCACTACAGCCTAAGTGATATAAAAAGACCCTGTCTCAAAAACAAAAAAAGAAAAAGATAAAGTGGTTATACCACTTTGCATTCCCACCAGCAGAGAATGAAAATTCTTGCTGTTGGTCCTTCTCCTTGTCAGCATTTGGTATTGTCAATGTTGTGGATTTTGGTTATTCTAATAGGTGTATAGTGGTATAGTGGTATCTTGCTGGTTTGTTTTTTTTTTTTGAGATGGAGTCTCACTCTGTCATCCAGGCTGGAGTGTAGTGGCACAATCTCAGCTCGCTGCAACCTCCGCCTCCTGGGTTCAAGCAATTCTTCTGCCTCAGCTTCCCGAGTAGCTGGGACCACAGGTGAGTGCCACCATGCCTGGCTAATTTTTGTATTTTTAGTAGAGATGGGATTTCACTATGTTGGCCAAGATGGTCTCGATCTCTTGACCTCGTGATCCACCCACCTCTGCCTCCCAAAGTGCTGGGATTACAAGTGTGAGGCACTGTGCCTGGCCTTTTTTTCTTTTTTTCTTTTTTTGAGATGGAGGCTCACTCTGTCATCCAGGCTGGAGTGCGGTGGCTCAATCTCAGCTCACTGCAACCTCCACCTCCCAGGTTCAAGTGATTCTCCTGCCAGCCTCCCAAGTAGCTAGGACTACAGGCACCAACTACCATGCTTAGCAAATTTTTCTCTTTTTAGTGGAGATGGGGTTTTACCACGTTGGCCAAGCTGGTCTTGAACTCATGACCCCAGGTAATTCATCTGCCTTGGCCTCCCAAAGTGTTGAGATAACAGGTATGAGCCACTGCACCTGGCTCAGATTTCTCTTTAAAGCTTGGATTTGGGGCACACACTGCCTTGTGTTAAGCCAGGGGCATGTCATTAATGGCAGCCTCTTTCCTTAGGTCTACCTAGGATTTGTGACCTTCTGGGGCAGGACACCTCCTCCAGGAAGGCTCCATGGTTACCTCTTTCTCCCCTTACTCCCTCCCAGCTCCCTGACCTGCTGTTCCTCCCTTACCTGCTGTTCCTCCCTTTAACCTAGGCTGTGCTTGCAGGGCTGGAAGGTTCTTTGTCCAGTTTTGTCTCCCCAAGACTATGAGATGCTGAGTTTTTTGGGGGTAACCAGAATTGCCCAGCATAGACTCAAGACCAAGTGAGTGTCAGGGAGAGATTGCTAAATGCACAAAAAGCCTGATGAATGATGTGGGGTTAGTTTGGGGTTGGGCTCTGAAATATATACATACATGTACACACATATTCAGGCACCCACACACCAACGCATCGGGGCTGGGCTGGGCCTGGGAGGCAGAAGGAAAGCTGGAAATCCCATAATGAATCACCTCCTACCCAGGTCTCCTCCCACCTCAGGAGGCCCACTTGTCAGGATAAATCAAGGCCCCTCCAGACAGTCTGGGGTGGGTCACAAGAGTAGCCACTGACTATGGAGCAAGGCTAGCTCCCATGATTAGTAGCTGTTAAATGTGCACTCTGAATGAAGGGAACCCCTAAACAGGCTTTGTGTGAGCAACAGGACTGTTTATTTACCCAGGTGTGGGTGGGCTACATCTGAAAAGAGAGTCAGCAGAGGGTGGTGGGATAGGAGTTGGTTTTATAGGTTTGGGGTAGGCAGTGGAAAGTTACAGAAGTTACAGTTTAGGGCAGCTTTTGCAAGCTCAGAGCGGGGTCTTAGGGTCTGGAGTCATAAGGTAAGTTACAAAGTCCAATTGCTTTATCAGTTGAGGCAGGAATAAGGAACAATAGAAGACTGTCTCAAGTTAATTAGGCACTGCAGGAGTTGGTGGCCTTCCAGTTACTTCAGACTTTTCTAGTGCCAGAAACTCATCTGGAATGTGCGTGCAGGACAGAGGTTACCATGGCATCCATGGTGCCATAGTCAGCCTAAAAGACCTTACAGAAGTATTGGCACAGATAGGCCAAGCCTTGGGCCCTGGATCTTAAGTGAGGCTGGGATCAGGCCAGAGGAGAAGGGACTTGGGGCAGGGCTGGGCTTGGGCTAAAGGTCAGAGTTAACAGCATTCACTGTGGTAGCACTAATGATGCCAACAATGAAGACCCCATGACTACTGTTACAGGAAAAGGGTCTCAATTGAGACCCTAAGAGAGGGTTCTTGGATCTCACACAAGAAAGAATTCAGGGTGAGTCCACAGAGTAAAGTGGAAGCAAGTTTATTAGGAAAGTGAAGGAATAAAAGAATGGCTACTCCATAGACAGAGCAGCTCTGAGGGCTGCTGGTTACCTTTTTTTTTTTTTTTGAGACAGAGCTTCACTCCAGTTGCCCAGGCTGCAGTGTAGTGGTGCAATCTCGACGTACTACAACCTCCACCTCCTGGGTTCAAGCAATTCTCCTGCCTCAGCCTCCTGAGTAGCTGGCATTACAGGTGCGACCACCACACATGCCTAATTTTTGTATTTTGTGGTTTCTCCATGTTGGTCAGGCTGGTTTTGAACTCCTGATCTTAGGTGATCCACCTGCCTTGGCCTCCCAAAATGCTAGGATTACAGGCATGAGCCACTGCGCCTGGCCTGTCTGGTCTTTTAAGACAAACTTTGTTGACCTCTGCTGAGCCAGCCCACCTGGGTTCAAATGCCTATGGTGCTGCTTACTGGCTGGAGCAAGTGACTTTATCTCTAGTTCTCATTTTGTCCATCTTTAAAATGGGAGAATAGTACTAACTGCATTGGGTGACCGTTAGCGTTAAGTGAGTTGATAAGCACTTGTATAAAGTGCTTAAAACAGTGCCTAGCATGGCTGGTCGTGGTGGCTCATGTCTGTAATCCAAACACTTTGGGAGGCCAAGGTGGGCGGATCACCTGAGACCAGGAGTTCAAGACCAGCCTGGCCAACATGGTAAAACCCCGTCTCTACTAAAAATACAAAAAAATTACCTGGTTGTGGTGGCACACACCTGTAGTCCCAGCTGTTCTAGCTATTCAGGAGGCTGAGGCAGGAGAATTGCTTGAACCCAGGAGGCGGAGGTTATAGTGAGCCAAGACTGCGCCACTGCACTCCAGCCTCGGCAACAAGAATGAAACTTTGTCTCAACACACACACATAACACACACACACACACACACACACACACACACACACACACAAGAAAGGCATGTGGAAAATACTTGATGAGTAGGGAGTAGAGGATGGTGGTGTCCTGGGTTCCTATTGTCCCACCCACCTGCCCCAGCCTCCCTAGCTAAGGTTCATTCCACGGAAATAATCCATTTAATTATTACTATGGCTGGATTCCCATGTCCTAGAGGAGTCCAGAGTTACAGTCATGCATTATTTCTGTATCTGGGGCACTTGTCCAAGCCTAGGGCTTCCCTGCTGGCCCCTGGTTTTCCAGCAGCCAGCTGGGCCTTAGGGCTGGGCCTGGAGTCAATCTGGAACTGCAGCCAAATCATGAAAGCCAAGGTCAGCCAGTCCCCAAATCAGTCAAACCCAATTAATTCACCAAAAAGAAACTCACGTCATGACATGAACCAGTGACCACACAGCCTCCAGCTGGGGCTTTTCTGCCATCCCCAGTGGGCAGAAGTTGACTTCAATTGCATCTTTCTGGGACATCGGGGTGAGATTTAATCTCTCAGGCACCTGGTCCTGGAACTGGGGAGGAGGGAGTTTTGTAACTCAGGACATGAGATATTGCAGAGATATGGCGAGCTTAGCTCTTGGTGGTATGCATGCGGCCAGGACTGAGTGTGGGGGAATGGGGCCAGATGTTAGCACTTCCTGGCAGAATATTTATGGAGCACCCACAGGCTCCTAGCAGTCATCACTCTGCTTAAGAAAATGACACAGGGAAGAGGGCTTTAAACATATCTTCTATAGAAAATCCCAAACATATTCAAAAGTAGAGAGAACTATAAAATGAACCCCTGTGCATACCCATCACCGAACTGACATCTTCAAATCACAATTCATCTTATTTCTTCTATACTCCACCCATTGTCTCTCTTTTGTGATATTATCTGCTGTTGAAGATCATTACCAAGATCTATTAATTCATTAGTAGGTACAACATGATGATATTTGAGTGATAATAGTCCTCCTTCATGTATTAGCTGAAATACTTCTATAAAAAGAAACAGTCTCAGCCAGGCACGGTGGCTTACGTCTGTGATCCCAGCACTTTGGGAGTTCAAGGTGGGCGAAGCACTCGAAGTCAGGAGTTCGCGACTAGCCTAGCCAGCGTGGTGAAAGCTCATCCCTACTAAAAATACCAAAATTAGCCAGGTGTGGTGGTGTGTGCCTGTAATCCCAGCTACTCAGGAGGCTGAGGCAGGAGAATCGCTTGAACCTGGAGGGTGGAGGGTGCAGTGAGTTGAGATCCTGCCACTGTACTCCAGCCTGGAAGACAGAGCGAGAATCTGTCCCAAAAAAAAAAAAAAAAGAAAAAAAGAAACAGTCTTTCATCTTCCATTTGGTAACTCAGTGGTATTATTCATATAGGAAAGGCAAGATGAGTCCTTGAGTCTTTTTCTTTTCTAGTTTTCTTTTCTCTTTTTTTGAGAGGTGTTTTGCTCTGTCACCCAGACTGGAGTGCAGTGGTATGATCTTGACTCACTGTAACTTCTGCCCCCCGGGTTCAAGCAATTCTCTGCCTCAACCTCCCAGGTAGCTGGGATTACAGGAACATGCCACCATGCCCGGCTAATTTTTTGTATTTTTAGTAGACATGGGGTTTCACCATGTTGGCCAGGCTGGTGGCGAACTCCAGGCCTCAGGTGATCCACCTGCCTCAGCCTCCCAAAGTGCTGGGATGACAGGCGTGAGTCACTGCCTCCGGCCTCTTTTCTAGTTTTCAAAATAATTATTGAATCCCTTAACATCCTCAAAAAGTAAACACTGAGATTTTTTTTTTCCCTTATAGATTTATGAGTCCATTAATTGAAATGATTAAAATATGTCAATACATTGCAGTTTTTATCAACACTAATAATCAAATTGGATTCCTTTTTTGGCCAGTGAGAGTCTTTTTATGTTGGCTGCGGAGTTCTTTTTCTTTTGACATGGCTCAGAGTCCTAGGTGGCTTTCTTGCTTCATGGTGTAACAAGATGTTCTCACAGGATACTGTTGGAACAGCTTGTTCATTTCCTGCCACAGGCCTGGGATCAGCAATTTCTTTGAGAAATCCTTGTTCCTTTGATAGGAAAATGATGTAGAGACCACAGTCAAGGAGCCAAAGTGCTCATGGCTAATGGGTTCGTTTTGTTTCTAGGTCTTTTCTCTGGACACAAATAGAAAAATCCCCCACTACCTTTTTTTTTTCTTTTTGGGAGGGGGGGCGCCATCACCCACGTTGGAGTGCAGTGGTGCCATTTTGGTTCACTACAAGCTCTGCCTCCCAGGCTCAAGTGATCCTCCCACCTGAGCCTCCAAAGTAACTGGGACCACTGGGCTCCACCATGCCCAGCTAACTTTTGTATTTTTTGTAGAGACAGGGTTTCATTCATCATGTTGCCCAGGCTGGTCTTGAGCTCCCGAGCTCAGGCAATCTGTCTGCCTTGGCCTTCCAAAGTGCTGGGATTATAGGTGTGAGCCACCACACCTGGCCTCCCACTACCTTTTTTTTTTTTTTTTTTTTAATATATAACATGGGCTGTGTAGGGGGGAAACCCCACAAGTGCTGTGGGATTCCCTGATATAGAAAAGATTAGAAATGTAGGCACATAGTTGTTCCTTTATATAATCACATATAATCTTATAGTTACTCACGTATAATCATAAAGATATATACTCAATATAACCTTTGATTTTACTAGTGACTATCAGGTTATGAAGCATGGAACTGAGGGGACATTGTGAACAAAGTGATCCTAAGGCAAGATGCTCTGAGCCCTCTGTCCACTCGCATGAGGGCTGCTGGAGGGCGCCTCGGCCGTGAGGCAGCGCCAGCGCTGTGAAAACACCCACTGTTTAGCCACCTAGGGAAGGAGATGTCCAAAATGACCGAGACCTCTCCTTCCTGGGGGAGTTAGGAGAAAACTCTGCTTCTCCAAGCTCTTGTGGCAAGGCCTGCCGGCTGTCAGGGAAGCCCAAAGACATCCGGGGGCTTAATTGTGTCTGTGTGATGCTGTGCTTCAGTGGTCACGTTCTATGCCCACTCTCATGCCCTGCTTCTGCACCTGGTTTCTCTTTTTCTCAGAAGATAAGAATTAATGTCCTTGATGTTTCTGACAAATATGCGAAGAGCACTGACGCATTAGGTTTTCTCCTCGCCTCGGCTACTTGAAAGTATTGGGTCCCCCCTCTCCAAGGCACGCTATTTACCTGATCCTATCACCGACCACCAGTACCTCACCCTGCCTTGCCTGCCCCCTGCTTTGTATTCAATAAAAGTCAGAGTGTCCAGGTACTTGGTGCCACTGAAGGTCTCTGCACTTTAGCTGGCAGTGGACCCCCGAGCCCAAACTCTCTTTTCTCTATCTCTGTGTCTGTGTCTTTTATTTCTACAGTTTCTTGTCTCTGCACCAGCAGGGAGGGGCTCACAGAACCCCATAGGGCTGGACCCTATAGGTTGGGTGCAGTGGCTCACACCTGCAATCCCAGCACTTTGGGAGGCCAAGGCAGGTAGATTACCTGAGGTCAGGAGTTCGAGATATGCCTGGCCAACATGGTGAAACACCATCTTTACTAAAAATATAAAAATTAGTCAGGCATGGTGGGAAGCACCTGTAATCCCAGCTACTCAGGAGACTCATTATATATATGTTTGTATAATGGGTTTGTACTCATGAGTACATATATATATATATATAATGAGTTTGTATTGATGCTTCCAATTTGTATTTTGGACAAAATAGCTTTTATTTAGCCTGATCAATTTTAAACCTGCATTTTTATTTTCTCCCATTGAAAATCCAAATTCTCACCATCAATAACACAGTTACTCACAATACATACGTGTTAATCTCAAAAAAACACACCAACAGTATCTTAAGTGATATGGTTACTGAAAACAGTTTAAAATTTTTCCCTGACACTTTTCATCATTTTGATATATTCCACTAGGGAATGTGCCATTAAATTACTGAGCTAAAACAGTTTATTTCTGATTGGTTATGCCACTAATCTGAAGTGTTTGAATTTTAGGGATTTTTTTTTTGAGTGTAGAAAGTGTTTCCTTTAAAAATTAGCTACAACAAGGCCGGGCGCAGTGGCTCACGCCTGTAATCCCAGCACTTTGGGAGGCCAAGGCAGGTGGATCACGAGGTCAAGAGATCGAGACCATCCTGGTCAACATGGTGAAACCCCGTCTCTACTAAAAATATAAAAAATTAGCTGGGCATGGTGGCACATGCCTGCAATCCCAGCTACTTGGGAGGCTGAGGCAGGAGAATTGCCTGAACCCAGGAGGCGGAGGTTGCGGTGAGCCGACATCGCGCCATTGCACTCCAGCCTGGGTAACAAGAGCAAAACTCTGTCTCAAAAAAAAAAAAAAAAAATTAGCTACAACAATAAAAACAACATCTCACAATAAGATTGTGCATTATAACTGCAACTATTAATAGAACCACTGTGCAATTAGAAAAATACCTCAAATGAGACTGGGCATGGTGGCTCAAGCCTGTAATCTTAGCACTTTGGGAGGCTGAGGTGGGCGGATTGCCTGAGCTCAGGACTTTGAGACCAGCCTGGGCAACACGGTGAAAATCTGTCTCTACTAAAATACAAAAAATTAGCTAGGCATGGCAGTGTGCAATTGTACTACCAGCTACTCCAGAGGCTGAGGCAGGAGAATTGCTTGAACCCAAGAGGCGGAGGTTACACTGAGCCAAGATCACGCCATTGCACTCCAGTCTGGGTGACAGAGCAAGACCCTGTCTCAAACAAACAAACAAATACAAACCTATTCATATTGTTGTTCATATTAATCTGTTACTATTACTAACTTTACCTACTACATCCAACCCCCCATTTAAAAATATCATTATAAATATAGTACCTTAGTCCAGGCGTGGTGGCTCATGCCTGTAATCCCAGCACTTTGGGAGGCTGAGGTGGGCAGATCACCTGAAGCTAGGAGTTTGAGACCAGCCTGGCCAACATGATGAAAGCCTGTATGTACTAGAAATACAAAAAATTAACTGTAATCCCAGCTACTCAGGAGGGGAGGCAGGAGAATCGTTTCAACCCAGGAGGTGGCAGTTGCAGTGAGTGGAGATTGCATCACTGCACTCCAGCCTGGGTGACAGAGCAAGACTCTGTCTCAAAAATAAATAAATAAATAAATAAGTACCTCAACACATGCTACTTTGACTTACTGGCATTCAGATGAAGTAATACCACATTACTCTTTTACTGTGGCAAAATACACATAACATACAATTCACCATTTTAGCTTTTTTTTTGAGATGGACTCTCACTCTGTTGCCCAGGCTGGGGTGCAGTGTTGCCATGTTGAGTCACTGCAACCTCCGCCTCCCGGGTTCAAGTGATTCTCCTGCCTCAGTCTCCCAAGTAGCTGGGACTACAGGCACGGGCCACCACGCCCAGTTAATTGTTGCAGTTTTAGTAGAGACGGGGTTTCACCATGTTGGCCAGGATGGTCCTGATCTCTTGACTTCCTGATCTGTCCACCTTGGCCTCCCAAAGTGCTGGGATTATAGGCGTGAGCCATTTTAGCCATTTGAAGTGTACAGTTCCAGGGCATTTAGTACATCTGTGCTGTGCCACCATCACTACCAGCCAGCTCCAAAACTTTTTGGCTTCCCCAGCTGAAACTGTCCCCATGAAACATTAACTTCCTATCCCCCACTTCTCCCCCAAGCACCTGGCAACCATCATTCTGCTGTCTCTGTGAATTTGACTACTCTAGATACGTCACATCAATGAAATCGCACAATATTTATCCTTGTGACTGGCTTATTTCACTTCCCTATAATTAGATCAATGCAGTTTTCCCTCCCCAGGGATTACCTTGCATTCCCCACTGGTTAAGCATATGAATGTGTAAAATACTCCTAAGCCTTTCCATTTGACCTGGCAGACTCCTATACATTCTTTGAAACCTACCTCTGGCTGGGCGTGGTGGCTCATGCCTGTAATCCCAACGATCTGGGAGGCTGAGATGAGAGGAACCCTTGTGTCCGGGAGACCAGCATAGGCAGACCTCGTCTCTACAAAATATAAAACAATGCTGGGCATGGTGGCATGCACCTGTCATCTCAGCTACTTGAGAGGCTGAGGTGGGAGGATCACTTGAGCCCAGGAGGTTGAGGTTGCAGTGAGCCATGATGGTGCCACTGTACTCCAGCTTGGGCAACAGCGCGAGACCCTATCATAAAACAAAGGCAGAGACAAAAAACCCACCTCCAATATCCCCTTTTCCAGGAAGTTTTTCTTTCCTCTCTGGCTTCTTGTTTTTGTCTTTGCTGGTTCCAGGCTGCCTTCTGTGTCTCAGTCTTGATTCTGAGAGGTTGGGAGTGTCTGTGTCCAACTTAGTAGTCTCTAGACTGGGAGTCCCTAAGGGCTGGCCCCGGGGCTGACTCTTCTTGGGGCATTCAGCACAGGACCGGCATGAAGAGGTGAAAACTCAGGAAGGTTTTCTGTCTAAATAGAACAGTTCCATAGGTCTCAGCCTCTCTGGCTGGGCTCTCCCGGACTATGGAAAAAGAACCAGGTCAAGTGTGCCAGTGTCCTGGGTTCTGCTCTCGGCGCTTTCATTGAGCCATCTGTGCCTAAGGGTGGTGACTTCACTGTGTACCTGTCACCTGCGTGGTTCTCTGCCAGAGGAGTGGAATGTGCCTGAGGTCAGGGAGGCCCTAGGTCCTCTCCAGGCTTCCCCATTCTCTGGGTGGAGCACCTCTCCCTTTCTGCGGCTTGTTTTTCCAGCTCTAAAATGGGAATGATAATGGTTTTATCTCCTGACTGTGGCAAAGGAATTGGTGAATTGAGAGCATATCAATCAACTTCCCACCATTTACTTATTTACTGAGATGAAATTTATATGACATAAAATTAATCATTTTGGGCTGGGCACCGTGGCTCATGCCTGTAATTTCAGCACTTTGAGAGGCTGAGGCAGGTGGATTACCTGAGGTCAGGAGTTCCAGACCAGTCAGGCCAACATAGTGAAACCCCATCTCTACAAAAAATACAAAAATTAGCTGGGTGTGGTGGCCAGCGCCTGTAATCCCAGGTACTCAGGAGGCTGAGGCAGGAGAATTGCTTGAGGGAGGTGGAGGTTGCTGTGAGCCGAGAACGAACCACTGCACTCCAGCCTGGGCAACAGAGTGAAACTCAGTCTCAAAAAAAAAAAAAAAAAAAGATAATTTTGAAGTGTACAATTCAATGACATTTAGTACATTCACAGTATTGTGCAACCATCACCTTTATCTAGTTCCAAAATATTTTCATCACTCCAGATGGAAACCCTGTACCCATTGAGCAATCAGTCATTCCCTGTTCCCCTCTCCCACCAACCCCCAACAACTGTCAATGGGCTTTTTGTCTCTATAAATCTATGCTGGGTATTTATTGTTTTGAGACAGAGTCTCACTCTGCCACTCAGGCTGGAGTACAGTGGCGTGAGCTTGGCTCACTGCAACCTCTGCTGCTGGGTTCAAGTGATTCTCCTGCCTCAGCCTCCCAAGCAGCTGGGACTACAGGCACATGCCACCACACCTGGCTAATTTTTTGTATTTTTAGTAGAGACAGGGTTTCACCATGTTGGCCAGGCTGGTCTTGAACTCCTGACCTCAGGTGATCCACCTGACTTGGCCTCCCAAAGCGCTGGGATTACAGGCATGAGCCACCATGCCCTGCCAATGCTGGGTATTTCAGATCAATGGAATCTTACACTACGTGGCCTTTTGAGTCTGGCTTCTCTCACCCAGCATCGTGTTTTTGAGGTTCATCCACATTGTAGCATGGATTAATGCTTCATTCCTTTTTGTGGCTGAGTAATACTCCATTGTAGGAATACAATATTTTGTTTCTCTATGATACAACTGGTGATCATTTGAGTTGTTTACACTTTTTTTTTTTTTGACACAGAGTCTCACTTTGTTGTTAAGGCTGGAGTGCAGTGGTGTGATCGCAGCTCACTGCAACCTCCACCTCCTGGGTTCAAGTGAGTCTCCTGCCTTGGCCTCCAGAGTAGCTGGGATTACAGGTGCCAGCCACCACACCTGGCTAATTTTTGTATTTTTAGTAGAGACGAGGTTTTACCATCTTGGCCTGGCTGGTCTCAAACTCCTGGCCTCAAGAGATCCACCCACCTTGGCCTCCCAAAGTGCTGGGATTACAGGTGTGAGCCACTGTGCCTGGCCTGTTTCTACTTTTGAGGAGAGTGGAAGGGTATTGCTATGAATATGTATGTACAGGTACTTGTTTGAGTACTTATTTTCAGTCCTTTTGTGCATTTACCTAGGAGTGGTATTGTCACGTGGTAAGTCCATTTTTAACTTTTTGAGGGACTGCTAAGCCCCACCACTTATGTTACATACTTTACCCCCCTGATGCCTATTAAGGAGAGATAGATGGAGGTTAATGAGGTTAACATCCTCATTTTGCAGACGAGGAAACTGAGGCTAGGAGAGGTGGTCCCATGCCAGCCTGAGGTTAATGGTCATCAGAATAGCTCTCATATGCTGTGGGCTATGGTGGCTCACACCTGTAATCTCAGCACTTTGGGAGGCCAAGGTGAGTGGACTACCTGAGGTCAGGAGTTTGAGACCAGCCTGATCAACATGATGAAACTCCATCTCTACTAAAAATATAAAAATTAGGCAGGCATAGTGGCACACACCTGTAATCCCTGGTACTCGGGAGGCTGAGGCAGGAGAATCACTTGAACCTGGGAGGTGGAGGTTGCAGTGAGCTGAGATCGTGCCACTGCACTCCAGCCTGAGTGACAGAGTGAGACTCTGTCTCAAAATTAAAAAAAAAAAAAAAAAAAAGAATAGTTCCCATCTGCTGAGTAGCCACTGGGTGCCACCCAGTTGCTAAGGAATGTCTTAGGATTGACTCCCTAAGAGGCCAAGCATGGTGTCACATGACTGTAATACCAGCACTTTAGGAGGCTGAGGCAAGAGGATCGCTTGAGGCCAGGAGTTCAAGGCTGCAGTGGGCTAGAATCACGCCACTGCACTCCAGTCTGGGCAGCATAATGAGATCCCAATCTCTGAAAAAAAATAAACATTGGGCTGGGTGCGGTGGCTCACACCTGTAATCTCAGCACTTTGGGAGGCCTAGGCAGATGGATCACGAGGTCAGGAGTTTGAGACCAGCCTGGCCAATGTGGTGAAACTCTGTCTCTACTAAAAATACAAAAATTAGCTGGGCAAGGTGGAGGGCACCTGTAATCCCAGCTACTCGGGAGGCTGAGGCAGGAGAATCATGTGAACCCGGAAGGCGGAGGTTGCAGTGAGCTTAGATTGTGCCACTGCACTCCAGCCTGGGTGACAGGGCAAGACTCCATCTCAAAAAAAAAAAAAAAAAAAAAAATTACTAGCCCCACTTCCCTCCTGCTCCAGCCCCAACAGCTTCATGCTTCATGTTCTCTGGAATTTGACAGCCCTGGGTGTAACCCCCAAATTGGGTAGATGACTTCCTTACTCTGAGCTTCTGTGTCTCCACCTGCAAATAATCATAATCCAAGCCCCTACTTTACAACCTTATTGTGGAGATGAATTTAATCACATAGGCAGAGGCTGGAGCCTGTATTAAGTGTTTGATTTTCAGATATATCAAACAAACAAAAAGTGGTCAACTGCAGGCACGGTGGCTGATGTCTGCAATCCCACACTTTGAGAGGCTGAGGAGGGAGGATCACTTGACTTCAGCAGTTCTAGGCTAGCCTGAGCAATACAGGAAAATCCTGTCTCTACAAACAATTTAGAAAAATTAGCCAGATGTGGTGGCGCACGCCTCTAGTCCCAGTTATTTGGGAAGGTCAGGTGGGAGGATCGTTGAACCTGGGAGTTAGAGGCTGCAGTGAGGTGTGATTGCACCACTGCACTCCAGCCTGAGGGACAGAGCGAGACCCTGTCTCAATAAATAAATAAATAAACAAACAAACAAATAAATAAAGTGGCCAACAGAGGCTCAGAGAGGTGAAGGATCCAGACTAGATCCAGCCTGCGAGCATTTTTGAGACATTTTCTGAAGCTTCTTAACCCTTCGGAAGCCAGGGAGAAGAGATTCCAAAGGCCAGGTTCTCCTGGGAGGGAGCCTGCTGCTGCATTGCTTTGCTGTTTTGGGGATCTGGCCAACATGGTGAAACCCCATCGCTACTAAAAACACAAACATTAGCTGGGGGATCTGACCTTTGCCAATGCATAATCCTTGCCAAATCAGCCTGTGGTGGCCTGTGATCACAAACAGCAGGAACTGGTTCCCTGGTGGAGGTGGCGGTGCCACTTTTGCTCTAACCCACTCACTCCTGCTCTCTGCTCTTCTGGTGATATCAGCAAAGCAGTAGGCAGGGCCTATTTCTGGAGCCTCAAATGCGGCAGAGTGTCTGGCACTTACCGGCTTCCAGCCATTGGCTGCTGCCAGTCCCCCTCCTCTGGGGCACCCTTTCTCTTTCCCTCTCATTCTTCCTGGCACATAGGGGAATCCCAGAAGAGAATTCACTTTCTGGCTTCTACTGATCCCTCTGAGCTCCCTTCCTGGGCGAGTGAATTCTCCCCCACACCACCCGCTGCCCTGAGGTCCAGGGCCTCTGCACTTACTGCTCACTTTGTTGGAATGCTCATATTCACCTCTTCCTGTCATTCAAGGATCACTCAAATATCACTTCCTTCTTAGATGCTTTCCCTGACTACTTTCTCTAGACCAGGTTTCCAGTCCCTCCCTGTGACCTCATCCTATTTATGCAGATCCCTATCTGGTGCACTCTTATTCATCTGCTTTTTATTTCTGCCTCCCCCAGTTGGATGGAAACTGTGTGAGGACAGGGACCTGTCCTGCTCAGAGCGGCATCCCAAGGGCTGCGACTGGTGCCTGGCACACAGCGTTCAGGAAACATCCGTCGACTCGACTGGCTGATGGTTGGGCTTATTATTATTATTATTTGAGATGGAGTCTTGCTCTGTTACCCAGGCTGGAGTGCGGTGGTGCGATATTGGCTCACTGCAACCTCCGCCTCCCAGGTTCAAGCAATCCTCCCTGCCTCAGCCTCCCAAGTAGCTGGGATTACAGGTGCCCACCACCATGCCTGGCTAATTTTTGTATCTTTTAGTAGAGATGGGGATTTCACCATGTTGGCCAGGCTGGTCTTGAACTCCTGATCTCAGATAATCCGCCTGCCTTGACCTCACAAAATGCTGGGATTACAGGCATGAGCCACTGCACCTGGCCTTGGGTTTGTTATTATAAATGTAAATTTTCTTTCGTCCTAAATCAGCTTGTGAGGATGAAGACCTTTTTCCATGCTTGTCATCGGAATCTAGGGACACTCCTTAGATGGACCACAAGAGTTCAAGTCCGTTAAGGGGGAAAAAAAAGAGGTCAAGTCCAACTCTGTCCTCACCAGGCTGTGTGAACTTGGGCAAGTAACTATCCCTTTTTGGGACTCCAATTAGTAAAACAAAGTTCTCATTGGGTGCAATAGCTCATGCCTATAATTTCAGCCCTTGGGAAGTTGAGGCAGGAGGATCACTTGCAGCCAGGAGTTCAAGACCAACCTGGGCAATATAGTGAGAGACCCTGTCTCTTAAAGTAAAAACACCACCACCCCCTCCCCACCAAGTTCTTAATTCATTTTCTTTTTAAAATCTGATGAAATACTGTGTACCCACAAAATTAAAAAAAAAAATTTTAAATCTAGCATAAGCTATAGCTCCCAATCTCTGCTGGAAAATGAACTCCTGATTTTGTACATGATCTTAAGGGATTTAACACCTCTCCCCACCAAAGGCCAATGTTGGATTCCACTGAAGCTGATCAGGATTAAAATATGTTTTTTCCCACTGACCCAATTTGTCATCAAAGATTGGAAAGGTATCTACCTCTATTGTGCCCAGTCACATACTGGGAGATTCTGGGTCCCCAAAAGGCCCAAGCCCTGGGCTCTGAGGTTCCCAGATTGGGGGCAATAGCAGCCAGTCAGTCTCAGCCCCCTGTGGTCAGGACTGTTCTAGCTGAAACAACCTAGATATGAGGTTAAGGTACAGCCTGGGATGGAGGCATAGAAAGATTTCTGGAAGAGGGGGCGCTGCAGGGGGCTTTGAAGAATGAATAGGAGTTGGTCCCACAGGCAAGAGCATTTCAGCAGAGGGAACAGCTTTCGGGGATTGGGATAAGGAGGAAAAGTGTGAGAATAAGGGACATTTACACAACATTTTCTTAAGGACAGACGATGTTCACACCCTGTTGGGACCTTAGGACCACCTTAAGAGGGAAGAAGGAGGAGCACTCCCATTTTACAGTTGAGAAAAATGAAGCACAGCGAGGCTAAGACCTGTACCTGAGGCCACAGAGCTGGTAAGTGTCAGAGGCAGCCTAGATATCTGCCTGCTTCTCCTGAAGGGGAATTCTTATTCACAGAGGGACAAGGTTGCTTTTGATAGGCTGGGGGAGCTGGGGGAAAAGGGGAGGGCAGTATCTGATTGGCTGAGGAACTGAAAAGTGGAAGTAGTAGGTAAGGTGGGCAGACAGGCAAAGTCTGATTGGCTGGAAAGAAGAATATGGAAGTCTGATTGGCTGAGAGTTAAGAGAGTAGTTTAATAGACTAAGGTGGAGTCTGATTGGCTGAGCGGTTGGAGAGTAGCGTTTTATTGATGGAGAGGGCAGAGGGCAGAGTCCAATCGGATGAGAAACGGGACATTGAGGTTTGATTGACTGAGGGATATAAGAGGATTTAATTGGCTGAGGTGTGGGAGGGTGGAATCTGATTGGCTAGTGGGAACTTAGCATGAGGTTTTCCCGGGGGTGTTAACAATGTCATTTCTCCTCTCCTTCACAAATCCCGTGTCTATGGGCCCTTGTAGAAGGAGGTGGAGATTAATCTCCGAGGACTATGGGGAAATGGAGGCAGGTGTGTGTGGAGGAGGGGAGGGGGCTGGGTCACTCCAGGCAAAGGCCAGAGAGGACACCACCCCAGCCATACCTGCTGAGAAAGAGTCTTGTTCTCCACTTTCCATCAGGCCTCCGCCAGAGTGACCACTAGGATTTATGGCCCAGAAGGGAGAGGTGTCACCAGTGCCTGGATAATTCCCAGGGATGAAGGAGCGGTCCTTCTCACCCCCTCCCCCTCCCCAGCAGAACCCCTTCTCCCCAATCCTCCTCCTTCCTAGGAGACCACAGTCTCCATCACTGTAGTTTCTGAGGACAAGGACCTCTCCTCCCTCCACCTGCCCAAAGGCATCTTCTCACACCCACTGGGATTTTATTGCTTTTGCCTTCCTCCTCCACTGGAGCTTCTCTCCCCTCCCTTCCTCCACCCCCAGTCTTCCTGTTTGACTGTTTTAATCTCTTGTCCTTCACCCTCCTCCTTCTCTTCTATTCATTCCATTAAAAACTCCAGCCTAGGCCAGGCAAGGTGGCTCATGCCTGTAACCCCAAAAGTTTGGGAAGCTGAGGCTTGAGCTCAGGGACTCAACATAGTGGGACCCCCATCTCCTCAAAAAAATTAAAAAAGTAGCTGGGTATGGTGGTGAACACCTGTAGTTTTAGGTACTTGGGAGGCTGAGACCAGAGGATCGCTTGAGCCCAGGAGGTCGAGCTGCAGTGGACTATGACTGCACCACTGCCCTCCAGCCTAGATGACAGAGTGAGACCCTATCTCAAAAATAAAACAAAACCTCCAGCCTAAATGATGCCCAGGCAGAAAACCTTGGAGTTACTTCCAGTCTGTCAGCGAATCCCATTAGCTCCACCTTTTCTTAAACAAATCACAAATTCCACTACTTTTCACAACTCTCAGTTCCTTCAGGGCAGGGTAGTGAGGAAGCTCTTGCTCCCCCTTTACTCTATTTGTGATATTGCCACCTGTTAAAACCTCTTAGAGGACCCTCTGTGGCTTCCACCTTCTTCAGAGTAACAACCTAAGTCCTCCCAGTGACCCCCCCAGGACCTAGACAACCTGTCCGGTCACTTCCCTGCTTTCATCTCCTCCCGGTATCCCCCTCACTTACTCTGCTCCAGCTTCACTGGCCTCTTGACTGTTCTTTAAAGGCATGGTCCGGCCTCAGGGCCTTTACACAGGCTGTGCCCACTGCTTGGAATGCTTTTCCTCCCCTCCCTTAAGATCTCTGTTCAAATATCACCTCCTCAGAAAGGGCTTCCCATCTCCTTACCTTGCTGGGTTTTCTTCCATAGCACATATCACATAGAATATGTGGTTTTAATTTATGTGTTTCTGTTTATTCACTGCAGAGCAATGCCTCGCACTGTGTGCAAACTTGGCATTTGTTGAATGAATATGTGCTGTGTGACAGCTGGGGCTGGGGACAAGATAGAGAATGAGAAAGACCCCTTCTACCTGCATGGAACTTACAGCCCTATCCAGGGCTAAACTAATCATTCTAAGAGCCAGCCGAGGTGGCTCATGCCTGTAATACCAGCACTTTAGGAGGCTTAGGTGGGTGGATCACCTGAGTTCAGGAGTTCCAGACCAGCCTGACCAACATGGAGGAAACCCTGTCTCTACTAAAAATACAAAATTAGCCAGGCGTGGTGGTGCATGCCTGTAATCCCAGCTACTTGGGAGGCTGAGGCAGGAGAATGGCTTGAACTAGGGTGATGGAGGTTGCAGTAAGCCAAGGTTGCACATTGCACTTCAACCTGGGTAGTAAAAGCAAAAGTCTGACTCAAAACAAAAAACAAAACCAAACAAACAAACAAAAAGAATAGACCAGGAACGGTGGCTCACTCCTGTAATCCCAGCACTTTGGGAGGCTGAGGTGGGCTTTGAGGTCAGGAGTTTGAGACCAGCCTGACCAACATGGTGAAACCCTACTAAAAATACAAAAATTAGCGGGGTACGTGCCTGTAGTCCCAGCTACTCGGAAGGCTGAGGCAAGAGAATTGCCTGAACCCAGGAGGCAGAAGTTGCGGTGAGCTGAGATGGCGCTATTGCACTCCAGCCTGGTGACAGAGCAAGACTCCTTCTCAAAAATAAAAAAAAGAAAAAGAAAGGAAAAAAAAATCATTCCAAGAGCTATTTTGGTGGGACCGAGGATACACAGGGCTGTGGCTGCATTGAGTACGGGCTTGAACAGAGCCCAGTGACTGGGGAAGCCCTCAGAAAAAATGGCCGGTAAGTAGGAGTTAGTTGGGTGGGTGAGAGGAAGATAATTCCAAGCAGAGGGAAGAGCATGTGCAAAGGGTTTAAAGTTGGAGAGATGATCTCGATGGGTTTGGCAAAAATGGTCCCAAGCAGCTTGTGTGTGGATGGGGAGAAGGAAAGTGGCCAGCACATGTTAGAAGGGGCCATTTAACACCCAACTCACCTCTCACCTTTGAATTGCTTTCTTTCTTTCCCTTTTTTTTTGAGACTCCTGTTGCCCAGGCTGGAGTGCAGTGGCGCTATCTCTGTTCACCGCAACCTCCGCCTCCCGGGTTCAAGAAATTCTCCTGCCTCAGCCTCCTAAGTAGCTGGGATTACAGGCATGTGCCACCATGCCTGGCTAATTTTGTATTTTTAGTAGAGACAGGGTTTCTCCATGTTGGTCAGGCTGGTCTCCAACTCCTAACCTCAAGGGATCCACCGACTCTCTCTCTCTAAATATATATAGATATGTAAAATTGGCGAAAAGGTACAAAATTACAAATAGAGGCCAGGCATGGTGGCTCACGCCTGTAATCCCAGCACCTTGGGAGGCCGAGGCGGGCAGATCACTTGAGGCCAGGAGTTCGAGACCAGTCTGGTCAACATGGTGAAACCCTGTCTCTACTAAAAATACTAAAAAATTAGCTGGGCAGGTGTCACAGGCCTGTAATCCCAGCCACTTGGGAAGCTGAGGGATGAGAATTGTTTGAACCCGGGAGGTAGAGGTTGCAGTGAGCTGAGATCACGCCACTGGACTCCATCCTAGTGACAGAGGGGAGACTGTTTCAAAAAAAAAAAAAATTGATATGAAATTCACGTAACATAGAATTAATCCTATGAAGTGTACAATTCAGTGACATTTTAGTGCATTCACAGTGTTAATGCAACCGTCACTTTTATCTAGCTCCAAAACATTTTTGTCACCCGAAAAGGAGGTCTTATAACCACTCCCCCTGGGTATGGGCTTCTCTCTCCATCCTCCTTCCCCAGTCCCCTTGGCAACTGCTGTCCACTTTCTGTCTCCATGAATCTATTTGGTCTGAATATTTCCTATAAATGGAATAATACACGGTGGGACCTATTGTGTCTGATTTCTTTCACTCAGCGCAATGTTTACGAGACTCATCTACATTGCAGCATGGATCAGGACTTTATTTTTATATTTATTTTTTTCAGATGGAGTCTCACTCTGTCACCCAGGCTGGAGTGTAGAGGCACGATCTTGGCTCACCGCAGCCTCTGCCTCCCGGTTCAAGCCATTCCCCTGCCTCAGCCTCCAGAGTAGCTGGGACTACAGTTGACCGCCACCACGCCTGGCTAAGTTTTTGTATTTTAGTAGAGATGGGGTTTCACCATGTTGACCAGGCTGGCTTGACCTCCTGACCTTGGGTGATCCACCCGCCTCAGCCTCCCAAAGTGCTGGGAATACAGACATGAGATATTGTGCCTGGCCTTTATGTCTTTTTTTATGACTGTGTAATATTCTCTTGCATGGGTGGACCACAATTTGTTTATTCATTCATCTGTTGGTAGAATTTGGGTTGTTTTTACCTTTGGCACTCATTATCCTGAGTACTCCTCTACAATTACATATGTGAGGACCTGTTCCTCTCCCTCCCCCTCCCCCTCCCTCCCCCTCCCTCCGTCCCCCTCCCCCTCCCCCTCCCCTCCCCCTCCCCTCCCCCCTCCCCCTCCCCTCCCCCTCCCCTCCCCCCTCCCCCTCCCCTCCCCCCTCCCCATCCCCCTCCCCCTCCCTCCCCCTCCCCCCTCCCCCTCCCCTCCCCCCTCCCCCTCCCCCTCCCCCTCCCTCCCCCTCCCCTCCCCCCTCCCCCTCCCCTCCCCCCTCCCCCTCCCCCTCCCCCTCCCTCTCCCTCTCCTTTCCTTCTTTTCTTTCTTCTTTCTTTGCTTCTCTCTCTCTCTCTTTCTTTTTTTGAGACAGGGTCTCATTCTGTAGCCAGGATGGCATGCAGTGGTGCAATCTCAGCTCACTGCAGTTTCAGCCTACCAGGCTTAAGCTATCCTCCCACCACAGCCTCACAAGTATCTGGGACTACAGGTACGCACCACCATGGCCAGCTAATTTTCTATATTTTGTAGAGACAAAGTCTCGCCATATTGTTGCCCAGGCTAGTCTGGAACTCCTGGGCTCAAGTGATGCTCTCTTGCCTCAGCCTCCCAAAGTGCTGAGATCCTAGCTGTAAGCCGCTGTACCTGGCAAGTACTAGTTTTCAGTTATTGTGGGTATATACCTAGGAGTGGAATATCTGGGTCATATGGTAATTCTGATTAGCTTTTTGAGAAATTCTCAAACTGTTTTCCACCGCGGCCGAACCATTTTATGTCGCCACCAGCAGGGCGCAGAGAGATCCCTCTTCTTATCTTTGGTCCCCTGCCATGACCTGACCTGTCCATTCCCAGACAGCTTTCTCCTACCATTTCCCCTGTCCAGCCACCGTCTCCACTTCCTGCCCTCCCACTCTAACCTCACCCCACTGAGACCTGGGCTGTGTCAGGCTGAGGGTTCCGGTGGCGTGGGAACCACGCAGCTCTAGACGTCTAGGTGCAAGTGATGGTGCCTGTTACTGCTCTTCTGCAAACTCCAGCTCCAGCTCCAACTCCATGCCGCTGCCTGTCCTCTCTCTAAATGTAGCTGTGATCCCTGAGGTCAGAAGTTCGAGACAGCCTGGCCAACATGGCGAAACGCTGTCTCTCCTAAAAAGACCAAAGTTAGCCCGGCGTTGGTGGCATGATCCTGTAAGCCCAGCTATGAAGGAGGCTGAGGCAGGAGAATTGCTTGAACCTGGGAGCTGGAGGTTGCAGTGAGCCAAGATCATGCCGCTGCGCTCCAGCCTGGGTAACAGAGCAAAATTCCATCTCATTTGAAAAAAAAAGGCTGGGGTGGCGGTTCATACCTGTAATCCCAGTACTTTGGGAGGTCAAGGTGGGTGGATCACCTGAGGGCAGAAGTTTGAGACCAGCCTGGCCAACATGGTGAAACCCCATCTCTAGTAAAAATACAAAAATTAGCTGGGCATGGTGGTGCACGCCTGTAGTCCCAGCTACTTGGGAGGTTGAGGCAGGAGAATCACTTGAAGCTGTGGAGTGGAGGTTACAGTGAGCTTAGATCATGCCACTGCACTTCAGCCTGGGCAACAGAGTGACAAAGTGAGACTCTGTCTTAAAAAATAAAAAAAGGCCCGGTGCAGTGGCTCTTGTCTATAATCCCAACACATTGGGAGGCCGAGGCGGGTGGATCACAAGGTCAGGAGTTTGAGACCAGCTTGGCCAACATGGTGAACCCCTTCTCCACTAAAAATACAAAAATTAGCCAGGGTGGTGGTGCGTGCCTGTAGTCCCAGCTACTTAGGAGGCTGAGGCAGGAGAATCGCTTGAACCCGGGAAGCAGAAGTTACAGTGAGCTGAGATCGCACCACTGAACTCCAGCCTGGACGACAGAGTGACAGAGAGAGGCTCCACCAAAAAAAAAAGCAGCACTTTTGCCCTCCCCTCCTCTTCTCTGCCCACCTCCCTCCTGAGTGATCTCACTGACCTACTCCCCTACCATCCACCATCTTCTCAAGGCAGGTGACTCACAGATGCACTTCTCAGGAGGTACCCTCACGCTAAGCCCAGCTGCCTCCTGGGTGTCTCCCTGAATATTGTCCCATGGGCCTTTTAGACTGAAGGTGACCCACAGTTTCCCAATCTTAGCACTGTCAAAATTTGAGTCTGGACCATTCTTCAGGGGTAGGGTGTTCTGTGCATAGCAGGATGTTGAATAGCATCTCTGGCCTTCACCCACTAGAAGCCAGTTGCACCGCTCCCCAATCTTCCCCACACCCACCCCCTCACCCAGCAGTGTGACCTCCTGATATTGCTAAATATTCCCTGGCGGAAAACTCTGCTCTACCAGGATGGCCCCAATCAAACTGCAAACTCTGATGTTTGTCCAGCCTGTGCTCCGTGCCAGGAGTGGGGCTGAACATCACCTCATCACGTGGGCTTCTCCTGAACTGTACCCACAGGGGGATGGAGGCTCAGAGCAGTTATATGACTTGCTCAAGGCCACACATCCACGAAGCCCACTCTTAGTGCCTCCAGGCCCTTTGGCTTACTCCTTCTTCCTGGTCTGCAGCTCTCTGAGAGCAGAGAAGCTGGGTGGATACCTTATTCTCCTCTCTTCCCTAGAACCCCGATGACCTCTGGGACCCCATCCCTAACCCCATCCTGGGTCTCAGCTACCCCCACCCATTGTCTCTGTCCCCTTCAGCCACTGGAGGGGTCCCTCTCAAACTTCACTCTGTATGAATCTCAGCATTTTCCAAAGTGCTTCCAGTAAGCTCCGCCTTGGCCAGAATTCTTGGCAAAACAAAATTCATATTTCTAAAACAATAGGCTTTAATGATATATTATGAATAAAAAATTAATAAAAAAGCTCTTCCTCAGAAGTAAATAAAAATTAAAGACGCAAATAAATAAGTTTTTTTTTTTTTTTTTTTTAAAAAAGCTCTATAAGCTGGGAGAATGGCTTGAGCCCAGGAGTTTGAGACCAGCCTGGGCAACATAGTGAGACCCCGTCTCTAAAAAAATGGAAAAAAATTGGCTGGGTGTGGTGACATGAGTCTGTAGTCCCAACTACTCAGGAGGCTGAAGCAGGGGGATGACTTGAGCCCAGGAGTCACCCCAGCCTGGATGACAGAGTGAGACCAATCAATTAACAGGGGCACCTCCCCTACTCAAGCACCATCCATGACTCCCCAGTGCCCACCAGACCAAGACGCAGCCACTTAAGCTGACCTTCACAGTCAACTCCTGCCTCCCTCCAGCCTCCACACCTCTCACACCACAAGGCCAGGCAAGTCACCTGCCAAGTCACACCCTCCAGTTTCTCTCTGCTTGAGCCCTACCCTGTCTCTCGTACCTGTTGAAATCCAACCTCTCCCTGCAGCCCCAGCTCGAATGTCACATCCTTCACGTCGCCTTCCCCGACCTCACGTCTGCCTCCTCCAAGCAGCAAAACTTCAATTACGTGTGTCTCCTCTTCTTCACCTGGAAACATGCCTTGCTCCTCCCACGCTCACTTCCCAAGGGCCCAGTACCAGGTGAGAGAGTATTATCGGAAAAAAGAGGGATAAGGAAGGCTTCTGAGTTTACCAGCTGCTGGGGCAAGTGGAGATTCTTGTCTTCTCATCTGTCTGCCCACTTGCTCAGGTCAGCCACACATCCACCCACCAACCCAGGAGGACAGACACATCCAGAGGCGGAGCTGACTGGACACATCTGGAACAGATGGGCTTGCCAAGGACAACATCCTGGCCAGACGCTCAAGGTATCTGGCAGTGGGTGGGGAGGAGTGGGGCGGGTGAGAAGAACCAGTCTGGTGTTATTTGCTGAGGCTGGAGGTCTTTCTGGCTGAAGAGGCTGTTGGAGGCTGCAGAGCCTCCAGGGGTATGTGTTGTGGGGGCGGGGGACGACAGGTTAGGTTCAGGATCCAGACAGAGGGGAAGGGCTGGTTCCCAAGGGCTGGTGGAGCCAGAGAATCCCTGAGGGCCCTAGAGGAGGCTTCTGGGGGGATTAGTGGGGCCCCAGGGGGTGATGGTTTAGGGATTGCTGTCCAAGCTTGGGTGCAAACCCGGGAGTGGGGGCCATGAGGAATGCTGGTGTGGGAGGAGTGTGGTCCAGAGCAGTCCCTGATGGGTTGGGACTTCCGTCTGTCTCTCTCCATCTCTCCATCTCAGTCTCAGTCTCTCTCTCTGTCTTTCTCCACCCCTTCACACCCCTATTTCTTGTTCTCTCCTTTTCCGGGGGCAGCCTTGGCGTCCCCGCCCAGAGCCCTGAGGGGGCCCGGGGGCGGGGTGTCCGGGGGGCGGAACCCCTTGGCGCGGTCGGGAGGGGTTAAAGGGCTGGGCGACGGGACGGTGTGGTCAGATCCCAGATAGTGGCGCCAGTGGATCCGGATCCAGGACGGGAAGCTGAGACCAACTGGTGAGTGCGCGCGGGGTGGAGGTTGTAACCTGAACGCCGCTGAGGCGCTGCGCTGTAACCCAAGGCTCGCCGGGCTCAGTGCCGGCGGGGCGAGGGTGAAGGACTGCGCCCGTGGAGGCAGGAGGGGCGCAGCCGGCCATGGGGACTCCCTCAGGACCCAGGACAGGGCTGCATGCCCGGAATAGTTGCTGGGAGAGGGGCACGTGAGTGCGTTCCCGACGTTTGCTGCATTTGTGCCTGTGCGTGTGTGTGTGTGTGTGTGTGTGTGTGCGCGCGCGCGCTTTGAAGTCCTAGGCGCACCCTTTGGATGTCTGTGATGGGGAGGGAGTCTCCAGAAGACCCCTTTCGTGGTCAGGGCATCCCAGATGGGTTCAAGCCCTGCCCTGGGACGCCTCTTTGGGGCTGAATGGGGATTCACCTTAGGATTTCACCGCTGCACATTGTCTTGAAGGGGAGGCTGTACATTCAACCTATGGGTTAGGCTTGCGGTCCAGCTGCCATCAGGGACCCTCTGCCCATCCATGCCAGACTTAGAGCCCCTCTATGAAAAGACGATGTTTTTCTGGCCCTGAGAATTGGCTCTGAGGATTGAGTGATGTCCTGCGGTTGGTCCCAGGTGATGTCTGTCTGGTAGATGCTGGAAGAATGATATTTTCTCATCTCCCAGGGGCCTGGACCAGCCTGGGTATGCAAGGTGGTCGAGGCTAGCCACCTGGGGAGTCTCAGGCTGGAGGGGCCCAGGCTCAGGGCATCTCAACTGGTTCATCTGCCTGCTCACCCCTCATGCATGCACTCATTGTGTGTCTGTCACCACCCCATAGGCAAAAGGAGATGGCCAGGGCTGGCTGTGTGCCCCGAAATTCCTCCTTCCCTGTACCTCTTGTCCTACCCCCTACTTCTGGGTCCTGGAGCGGTGCCCAGACAGGGCTGGGAGCATCAAAATCCTCCCTGAGTAACTCCAAACCCCAAAGAGGAGGAACTTACCTGGATCCCCCCACCACCCTCATTTTACAGGCAAAGAAACTGAGGCCCAGAGAGAAGAAGCCTGTGCCCCTGGACACCCAGGTGCCCAGTGGGAGAGCTGGGATTTGAACAAACAAGCCCTGTTTGACCCCAAAGTCCACGGCCACTTTCCAATGGCCCCGGCATCATCAAATGGCCCAGCTTGGGTTTCTGAACAGTAACATTACCTCTGGGCTGGTGTCCGGCGATGACCCGGGCTGGTGTCCACAGAGGGGCTTGGATGACTGCGGAGGCATTCAGGGAATGGGACCCATCTATCCTTTTTCTTTTTTCTTTCTTTCCTTTCCTCCTCCTCCTCCTTCTCCTCTTCCTCCTCCTCCTCCTCTTCCTCTTCCTCTTCCTTCTCATCCTCCTTCTTCTTTCTTCTTTTTTGTTGTCGAGACAGGGTCTCACTCTGTCACCCAGGCAGGAGTGCAGTGGCATAATCATAGCTCACTGCAGCCTTGACCTCCTGGGCTCAAGCAATCCTCCTACCTCAGCCTCCTGAGTATCTAGGACTACAGACATGCACCATCACACCTGGCTATTTTTTTTTTTATTTTTAGTAGAGACAGGGCTTCACTATGTTGCCCAGGCTGGTCTTGAACTCCTAGACTCAAGCAATCCACCTGCCTCAGCCTCCCAAAGTGCTGGGATTACAGGCATGAGCCACTATGCCTGGCCCTTCTCTCTTTGTTGACAAACCTTGGACCTGATTCTCCAAACCCCAGATGGCCAGGTCACAATAATAAACATGGTGGCAGCACCAACAGCAATGACAGGTATCACTGATCAAAGGCTTACTGTGTGCCCGGAAGTGGGCCGAACACTTTATAAATGTCGCATTGTCATTGCAGCCCCGTGAGGAGGGTAAATAGGGCTGCTGTCTTAACGGATGAAGCAATCAAGGTTTAGAGAGGTGCAGACTCACCCGAGGTCACACAACGAAGAGGCAGAGCTTTATAGAATCTTTTCTGAGGCTCCTGTCCAGGTGTGGCCACACTTGGGATGGTGGGCAGACAGCGATAGCTCTGCCATGGTCTAGATTACTAGTGGTTTTGAAACTTCTTTTCTTCCAGGATTCCCTTTGGACCAAGGAAATTGTTAGCAAAAGGTTCGAATATGATCAAAGCTGCAATGGGAGTATCCCCTTTACCCCATTTGCCGACTTGGCTCTGCCCTCATTAGTCATAAATGACTCTGAAGCTCTTTCTCAGAACTTCAGAAATTTGGAGTGCTGAGTGGAGACTCCAAAAGATCTAGAAGCCAAGCTGGGCATGGTGATTCACGCCTGTAATCCCAGCACTTTGGGAGGCTGAGGCTGGAGGATGGTTTGAGCCCAGGAGTTTGAGACCAGCCTGAGCAATATAGGGAGACCCTATATTAATTTTTTTTTGAGATGGAATTTCGCTATTTTTGCCCAGGCTGGGGTGCGATGGCATGATCTCTGGTCACCGAAACCTCCACCTCCCAGGTTCAAGCAATTCTCTTGCCTCAGCCTCCCGAGTAGCTGGGATTACAGGCATGTGCCACTACGCCCAGCTATTTTTGTATTTTTAGTAGAGACAGGGTTTGTCCATGTTGGTCAGGCTGGTCTCGAACTCCTGACCTCAGGTGATTGCCTCGCCTCAGCCTCCCAAAGTGTTGGGATTACAGACGTGAGCCACCACAACTGGCTGACCTTATATTAATTTTTTTTATAAAAAATTAGCTGAGCATGGTGGCAGGCACCTCAGCTACTTAGGAGGCTGAGGTGGGAGGATCACTTAAGCCCAGGAAGGGGAGGTTGCAGTGAGCCAAGATCACACCACTGCACTCCAGCCTCCTGGGTGACAGAGCAGGACCACGTCTAAAAAAATCAACCTAGAAGGCCCCTCTCAGCTCAGGCCTTCTGGGCTCTGGCACTTTGGGGGAATATGTGAATCTCTGGGGTAAGCCAGCCCTACAATGTGAAGGAAGTCAAGGCGATACCATGAATCAGCTGGGACAGGGTCAGGCTGCCTGACAGTAGGCTTGGAGTGAAAAGGAGGGCTGGGATATGGGGTGATGGGGCCAGCATTGGGGTGCTCTTCTGCCAGGCTCCTGGCTGGCCTCAGCTCCTGCAGTTCAAGAAGAGGCATGTATCTGGTACCTGGCGTCAGCCCTGGTCCATGCCCTGTATTTCTTCTTGGGAGCTCACACACCTTGTATAACGAGTCCTCAGCCGGTGCATGGCCAGGCCAACCTGACAAACCAGCGCTCCCTGGGTGTGGGCCGGGCTGCAGAGCCAGTCGCTGGCTTTGCCACCGCCAGATCACTTAAGCCCCAGCAAGGCGGGGCCACCTCTGCCAAGGCAGGCCTGCTGGATGAGATTGGGGCCGGTGTAGAGAGGGAGCGGGCATGCCAGCCACCCACAGCATTCTGAGGATGCCACCTTTGAATTGCTCTTGCTTCTATCAAATAGTAATAACAGGAGGAGTCATCATGGCTAACATTTTGTGTGCTAAGTGACAAGACCTTTCCGTGCTTATATGCCTTTTTTTACCGAGCTGTCCCAAACAACCTTAGGCGGTAGGTCTTGTTATTATCAATCCATTTCACAGGTTGGCAAAGGGAGGCTGATGGCAGGGTCTGGGTTCACCCAAGGCTGCTAACCTAGGAAATAGGAGAGCTGAGATTTGAACCCAGGCCTGTTGGAGTTGAAAGTGTATATTAAATTAAATTAAATTCATTTATTTATTTTTTTTTGAGACAGAGTCTTACTCTGTGGCTCATGCTCGTGTGCAGTGGTGTGATTTTGGCTCATTGCTGCCTCTGCCGCAGCCTCCCAAGTAGCTGGGACTACAGGTGGCTGCCACCATGCCTGGCTAATTTTCAGGATTTCACCACGTTGGCCAGGATGGTCTCGATCTCTTGACCTCGTGATCCACCCGCCTCAGCCTCCTAAAGTTCTGGGATTACAGGCTTGAGCCACCGCGCCCAACCAATTAATGAATTTTTATAATAGATTAATTTTTTTGAATGGGTGGCATGTGCTCACGGTATAGGAAATCAAAAGGCCTAGAAGAGTCGACAGTAAACTGAATTTTCCCTTCCACCCCTGCCCTGAGTTCTTTCAGGCCCTTTCCAGAGGCTGCCACCATTTCTCATGGGTCCTCAAACCTTCTCTCTCTCTTTTTTTATTATTACCATTTATTGGTGACAAACACTTAATTTTACTTACATTCCATGGGGAGAAAAATTCCAGTATAAATTATGAATGGAAGCAGTGCCTAACTCCCAGGGCTACCAGGCTGTCCCTATGGGCCGCACACAGAGCCTCAGTGCACACAAGCATCAAAAATAACACAGCTGTGTAGAGAAACACAGGCCATTGCTTTTGGCCCTAATGGAGATGTAATTAACAGTATCGAGCACTCTGGAAAATCAGTCTGCAGGTTTATATGGGCTACGTGGAAATTATATCCTGTAGTGTTGTGAAGGCTAAGTCCTCAAGAGCCATATGTATAGATCTTTTTGTAGCCTTCTTAAAGAATATTTATTTTTTGAGACAGAGTCTAGCTCTGTTGCCCAGTTTGGAGGCTGAGGCAGGAGAATTGCTTGAACCCGGGAGGCGGAGGTTGCAGTGAGCCGAGATCGTGTCACTGCACTTCAGCCTGGGCGACAGAGCAAGACGCCATCTCAAAAAAAAAAAAAAAAAAAAGAAAAAGAAAAAGAAATCTTCCAGCTCTCTTTAAGGGTTACTGGGAAGATGGAGTGAATGATGGTGGAAATCATCGCATATAGCAGGTGCTGGGTGATTCTTTGGAGAGTGATTGAGGGGAGGTGGCTGATTGTGGTGCAAAAGAGTGGACCATCAAGGCAGCGCTGGGGTTGGAGGATGAGGAGCTGGTGTGGGCAGACCTGGGGAAAGGCATGTGGATAGAGGGAACAGAATGTGCAAAGGCTCTGAGACAGGAACTAGCTTGGCCTGTGGCAGGAGTGGGCTGGAGTGGCCCAAGGTGAGCAAGTGACGGGGAACAGGGCTAGAGGCACCAACAGGGATGGGCAGGTTATTGTGATCCATGACAAAAAGTGTAAATTTAGCCGGATGAGGTGGCTCATGCCTGGAATCCCAGCACTTTGGAAAGCTGAGTTGAGAGAACTGCTTGAGGCCAGGAGTTCAAGACCAGCCTGGACAACATGGTCAGATCCCATCTCTTCCCAAAATCTAAAATTAGCTGGGCATGGTGGTGCCTGCCTGTAGTCCCAGGTACTGGGGAAGCTGAGGTGGGAGGATCTCTTGAGCTCAGGATTTTGTGGCTGCAGTGAGCTATAATTGCACCACTGCCTTTCTGCCTGGGTGACACAGCAAGACCCTGTCTCTGAAAGAAAAACCGTGACAACAAAAGAGTCTAAATTTCATTTAGAGCAAAGAGGGGAGCCATGGGAGAATTTTGAGCAGGGGAAGTTCACGGTCTGATTTAATTTGAGGAAGATCCCTCTGGCTGTGTGTGCAGAATGGATTTCTTGCAGGGAGAAAGGGTGGAACTCTAGGAATCAGTGGGGCCACTGCAGTGCTGGCCTGATGTGGGTTGGGATGACGGGGATGGAGCAGGATGAATGGATTCGGAAGATGTTTAGGGTGGACCACTAGCAGGACCTGGCAACAGATTGGATGTGGCTGAAAGGGGGAGGAAGAGGGTGAGGTGAATCTGAGAGTCTAGGAGATGCCCCCAGGGGGATGTTCAGGAGCTGGCTGGACCTAGTAGTGTTGGACATTGAGACCTGGGAATCGCCTTTAAGTTAGGATTGCTGAGACCATGGGAGGGGTGTGCTCCTCAGGATGTGGGCACAGAGGAAAGGGGAGACAATGTGGCTTTAAGAAGCCCCAACATTTACAAACAGGGTACAGAAAGAAGGGCTCAAGGCCAGGCATGGTGGCTCACACCTGTAGTCCCAGAACTTTGGGAGGCTGAGGTGGGTGGATCACCTGAGGTCAGGAGTTTGAGACCAGCCTGACCAACATGGAGAAACGCTGTCTCTACTGAAAAAACAAAATTAGCCGGGTGTGGTGGTGGGCGCCCGTAATCCGAGCTGCTCGGGAGGCTGAGGCAGGAGAATCACTTGAATCTGGGAGGTGGAGGTTGCAGCAAGCTGAGATCGTGCCATTGCACTCCAGCCTGGGCAACAAGAGCAAAACTCTGTCTCAAAAAAAAAAAAAAAAAAAAAAAAGATAAAGAAAGAAGGGCTCAAAGCACACTGAGAAGGGGACTTTTTTTTTTTTTTTTTTTTTTTAGACAGAGTTTCACTCTGTTGCCCAGGCTGGAGTGCAGTGGTGCAATCTCCACAGCTCACTGCAACCTCCGCCTCCCAGGCTCAAGTGATTCTCCTGCCTCAGCCTCCCCAGTAGCTGGGACTACAGGGGCTCACCACCATGCCTGGCTAATTTTTGTATTTTTAGTAGAGATGGGATTTCGCCATGTTGGCCACGTTGGTCTTGAACTCCTGACCTCAAGTGATCCACCCCCCTCAGCCTACCAACATTACAGCAGCCTCCTGGGATTACAGGCTGCTTCTTTCTTATTAAGGAACTTTGGTTCCATTTAAGTCCCACTTGGAGAATGTAGGATCATCTCCCCAGCTTAAGATTCTTAACTTGGCCAAATGCAGTTGCTCATGCCTGTAATCCCAGCATTTTGGGAGCCTGAGGCAGGAGGGTCACTTGAGGCCAGCAGTCCAAGGCCAGCCTGGACAACAAAGTGAGACCCCCATCTCTACAAAAATTAAAAAAATTAGTTGGAGCGATGACATGTGCCTGTAGTCCCAGCTACTCAGGAGGCTGAGGTGGGAGGATTGCTTGAGCCCAGGAGGCCGAGGCTGCTGTGAGCTGTGTTTTCGTGTCACTGTACTCCAGCCTGGCTGATAGAGCAAGACCCTGCCTCAGCAACAAAAATCCTTAACTTATTCGCATCTGTAAAGACTCTGGCATATGAAGTCACATTCACAGGTTCTAAAGATTAGGAAGTAGGGCTGGGTGTTGTGGCTCGTGCCTGTAATCCCAGCACTTTGGGAGGCCGAGGCAGGCGGACCATCTGAGGTCAGGAGTTCAAGACCAGCCTGGCCAACATGATAAAACCCAGTCTCTACTGAAAATACAAAAATTAGCCAGGCTTGGTGGCAGGTGCCTGTAATTCCAGCTACTCGGGAGGCTGAGGCAGGAGAATTACTTGAACCCCAGAGGTGGAGGTTGCAGTGAGCCGAGATCACACCACTGCACTCCAGCCTGGGTTACAGAGCAAGACTCCATCTGCCCCCCACCCAGAAAAAATAAAAAAAAAAGAGCACTTAAAGTTTCTAATTAGTAGTAGTTATCACAGCTGGCTTCCCCAGCATTGCTAGGCATAATCATTGCCCACGATTAAATTGGCATGGAAATAAATACCACCACCCGGTGCCGTGGGTCACTCCTCTAATCCCAGCACTTTGAGAGGTTGAAAAGGGAGGAATGCTTAACATCAGGAGTTCAAGACCAGGCTGGGCAATATAGTAAGACCCCATGTCTACCAAAAATTTAAAAAGCTAGCTGGGTGTGGCAGTGCATGCACGCCTGTAGTTCTAGCTACTCAGGAGGCTGAGGTGGAAGAATCCCCTGAACCCAGGAGTTCAAGTCTGCAGTGGGTTATGATCGTGTCATTGCACTCCAGCCTGAGCAACAGAGTGAGACCCTATCTCAAAAGAAGAAAAGGGAAATAAATACTCACAGTTGCTTCCTACGGAGCATGTCACTGGAGTTGCCTGTGTAAGAAGCGGCCCAGTTGCCCATCAGCATCTCGAGTTTGGAGCTTCTGCCTGGGACTTGTGACTTGGAGCTTCTTGTACTTCCCTTTGGGAAGTTGCTTCCTCCTCACCCCTACTCCTACTCTGGGCTTTCCAAAGGAAATATCACCTACACCAGACAGTCTGTATTTTTTTCAGAGATGGGGTCTTGCTGTGTTGCCCGGGCTGGAGTGCAGGGTCTGTTCGTAGGTGTGAACATAGAGCACTACAGCCTCGAACTCCTGGGCTCAAGTGATCCTCTTGTCTCAGCCTCCCTAGTGGCTGAAATTACAGGTGCTGACACAGTGCCTGGTTTTGTATTTTAAAAAATTTTTAATGTGGTGAAATACATATAACATAAATTTTACCATCTAACCATTTTTTTCTTTTTTTTTTTTTTTGAGATGGAATCTCACTCTGTCACTCAGGCTGGAGTGCAGTGGCGCCATCTCAGCTCACTGCAACCTCTACCTCCCTAGTTCAAGCCATTCTCCTGCCTCAGTGTGCCACCACACCCAGTTAATTTTTGTATTTTTAATAGAAACAGGGTTTCACTATATTGGCCAGGCTGGTCTCGAACTCCTGGCCTGAGGTGATCCGCCCGCCTCACCCTCCCAAAGTGCTGAGATTACAGACATGAGCCACTGCACCTGGCCATCTTAGCCATTTTTAAATGTACAGTTCAGTGGCATGAAGCAAATTCACAGTGTTGTGCAGCCATCCCTACCATCTGTCTCTAGAATTTTCTCATCCTCCCAAACTGAAACTCCCTCCCCATGAAACACTAATTCCCCATTCTCCTTCCCCACCACTCCTGGAAACCCCTATTTGACTTTATGTTTCTATGATTTTGACTACTTCAGGGACCTCATACAAGTGGAATCATACTGTATACGTCCTTTTGTGATTGGCTTATTTCACTGAGCAGGATGCCCTCAAGATTCATCCCTGTTCCAGCATTTGTCAGAATATCCTTCCTTTTGGCTGGATGAGGTGGCTGAAGCCTGTAATCCCAGCACTTTGGGAGGCCGAGGTGGGCAGATCATGAGGTCACGAGTTTGAGACCAGCCTGACCAACATGGTGAAACTCTGTCTCTATTAAGAATACAAAAATTAGCCGGGTATGGTGGCATGTGCCTGTAATCCCAGCTATTCAGGAGGCTGAGGCAGGAGAATCATTTGAAACCAGGAGGTAAAGTTTGCAGTGAGTCAAGATCGCAGAATTTCCTTCGTTTTGAAGGCTGAATAATATTTCATTATATGGAGGGATCCTATTTTGTTTATTCATTCATTTGTTGATAAACACTTGGTTTAGTTCCACCTTTTTTTTTTTTTTTTTTTTGAGACAGACTCTTGCTCTGTTGTCCAGACTGGAGTGCAGTGACTCAATTTCGGCTCACTGCAACCTCTCCCTCCTGGGTTCAAGTGATTCCTGGGCCTTAGCCTCCCCAGTAGCTGTGATTATAGGTGCCCACCACCACATGCTAATGTATTTGTACAATGTTTGTACACAAATTCAATTGTATGCAAATACAAATATAATATTGTATACAAATGCAATATTTGTATTGTATTTTTAGTAAAGATGGGGCTTCGCCATGTTGGCCAGGCTGGTCTCAAACTCCTGACCTCAGGTGATCTGCCCCCCTCAGCCACCCAAAGTGCTGGGATTACACGCATGAGCCACTGTGCCCAGCCTACTTCCATGTTTTAGTGATTATCACTCCTTCTCTGAACATGAGTGTGCAAATATCTCTTATAGATGCTGGTTTCAATTCTTTGGGGTGTATACCCATAAGTAGAATGGATGGATTATAGGGTAATTCTATGTTTAATTTTAAATTTAATTTTTTTAAGAGACAGGATTTCCCTATGTCACCCAAGCTGGAGTGCACTGGCATGATCATAGCTCACTGCAAACTCAAACACCTGGGCTCAAGCAATCTTCCCACCTCAGCCTCCCAAGTAGCTGGGACCACAGGTGTGCATCACCATGACCAGCTTGTTTAATCATAAAAGGAACCACCAGTGGCCGCAGTGGCTCATGCCTGTAATGCCAGCACTTTGGGAGGTCGAGGTGGGTGGATCGCCTGAGGTCAGGAGTTTGAGACCAGCCTGGCCAACATGGTAAAACGCCGTCTCTACTAAAAATACAAAAATTAGCTGGGTGTGGTGGCATGTGCCTGTAGTCCTAGCTACTTGGGAGGCTGAGGCATGAGAATCGCTTGAACCTGGGAGGCGGAGGTTGCAGTGAGCTGAGACTGTGCCATTGCACTGCACCCTGGGCAACAAGAGCAAAACTCCGTCTCAAAAAACAAACAAACAAACAAAAAAACACCATATGGTTTTCCACAGTAGCTTTACCATTTTACATTCCCACCAACAGTGCAAAACAGTTCCGATCTGTTCACTTCCTCATTTATACTTCTTTTCTGTTTTTTGTTTTGATTGTAGCCGTCTTAAGACTGGTCATATAGTCTATATTTTAAGTCATAATATCCATCCCAATTGGGATCACCAAATCTGAGGATGACCCACCTAGCTGTTTTCCCAGGATATGGTAACTAATAAAAATTTCACTTCTGAAGCCAGGCGAGGTGGCTCATGCCTATAAATCTCAGCACGTTGGGAGGCAGAGGTCGGGGGATTTGCTTGAGCCTAGGAATTTGAGACCAGTCTGGACAACATCATGAGACTCTGTCTCTACAAAAAATAGAAAAAATTATCTGCGCATGGTGGTACATACCTGTTAGTCCCAGCTACTTGAGAAGCTGAGGTGGGAGAATCGCTTCAGCCTGGGAGGCTGAGGCTGCATTGAGCTGTGATAGTGCTCTTTAGGGTCACTATTTAGCCTGAGTGATGGAGTGACACTCTCTCTCTCAAAAAGAAATTTCGCTTCTTTATTTTTATTATTTTTATTTTGTTTTGAGATGGAGTCTCACTCCATCACCCAGGCTGGAGTGCAGTGGCATGACCTCAGCTCACTGCAGCCTCCACCTCCCAGGTTCCAGCGATTCTCCTGCCTCAGCCTCCTGAGTAGCTGGGATTACAGGCACATGCTACCATGCCCGGCTAATTTTTGTATTTTTAGTAGAGACAGGGTTTTGTCATGTTTTCCAGGCTGGTCTCGAACTCCTGACCTCAAGTGATCTGCCTGCCTCGGCCTCCCAAAATGTTGGGACTACAGGTGTGAACCACTGCACCTGGCCAAGAAATTTCACTTCTGTATGGAAAATGTGATTTGGCATTGGCTGGCAGAAGAGCAAAGTGAAGCCTGGCATGATGGCTCATGCCTGTAATCCCAGCACTTAGGGAGGCTGAGGAGGGTGGATCACTTGAGGTCAGGAGTTCAAGACCAACCTGACCAACATGGTGAAAGCTGGTCTCTACTAAAAATACAAAAAATTAGCTGGGAGTGGTGGTGGGCGCCTATAATCCCAGCTACTCGGGAGGCTGAAGCAGGAGAATCACTTGAACCCGGAAGGTGGAGGTTGCAGTGAGCCAAGATCACCCCATTGCTCTCCAACCTGGGCAATAGAGTGAGACTCTGTCTCAAAAAAAAGAAGAAAGAAGAAAGAAGAAGAAGAAGAGGAGGAGAAGGAGGAAGGAGGAAGAGCTATACTAGTCTGAACCCTTAGTAGAGGGCGCTGTCGAGAGGGGTGGGTGGGGTTGAGGGCTCAGGGCACACCTGGAGTACACACCTTTAGCTGTGGTGCCTGGGGAGATAGGCATACAGAGGGAAGAAGCTCAGCCATTGGTACTGGCTGGAAAGGAGAGAAGAGAGCAGGCCCCAGTCATTTTCAGGAATCTCCTTGGGGTGATCTGAGATCCTTGGTCCCCCAAAGTGAAGGTGATTAAGGGTGGCCCTTGGTGGGGCCTTGGGGGAACCCCTACCAGCTTCTGTCTCTGTTGAGTTTGAGAAATTGAGCCAGGGTTTAGCTTCCTCATCTGGAAAATGGAGAGAATGATAGAACCTACCTCTGAGGACTGGTGTATGATTCTGTATTAGTCCATTCTCACATTGCTATAAAGAAATGCCTGAGACTGGAAAATTTATAAAGAAAAGAGGTGTTATTGGCTCTTGGTTGTGCAGGCTGGACAGGAAGCATGATGCTGGCATCTGCTCAGCTTCTCAGGAGGCTTCAGGAAACTTAAAATCATGGCAGAAGGCAGAATGGGAGTAGCTGCATCACTTAGCTGGTGCAGGAATAAGAGAGGGACGTGGGAGGTTGTTACATACTTTTTTTCTTTGGAGACAGAGTCTTGCTCTGTCATCCGGGCTGGAGTGCAATGGCGCAATCTTGGATCACTGCAGCCTCTGCCTCCTGGATTCAGCGATTCTCCTGCCTCAGCTTCCCAAGTACACAGGCACCGACAACCATGCCTGGCTAATTTTTTGTATTTTACTAAGACAGGGTTTCACCATGTTGCCCAGGCTGGTTTTGAACTCCTGACCTCATGTGATCTGCCCACTTCAACCTCCCAAAGTGCTAGTATTACAGGCTTGAGCCACCATGCCCAGCCAGTGCTACACACTTTTAAACAACGGCATCTCAGGCTGAGCATGGTGGCTTGTGCCTGTAATCCCAGGACTTTGGGAGGTTGAGGAGGACAGATCACCTGAGGTCAGTGGGCAACATGGTGAAACCCCATCTCTACCAAAATATACACTCAAAAAAAGAAAATTAGCCGGATGTGGTGGTGTGTGCCTGTAATCTTAGCTACTCGGGAGGCTGAGGTAGGAGAATCACTTGAACCCAGGAGGCAGAGGCTGCAGTCAGCCAAGATCATGCCACTGCGCTTCAGCCTGGGCAACAAGAGCAAGACCCTGTCTCCAGACAAGAAAAAAAAAAAAACCCACAACAAGATCCTGTGAGAACTCACTCACTATCTGGAAGACAAGCATCAGGAAGACAGTACTGAACAATTCATGAGATGCCACCTCTGTGATCCAAACTCCTTTCACCAGACCCCATCTCCAACCCTGGGATTACAGTGCAACATGAGGTTTGGGTGACAGCACAGATCCCCACCATATCAGGTTCCCTGAGATGAGGCTGGTACCGCCCGGAGCATGGTGGTGCTCGGCGCATGGGAAGCCCTTCCTGCCTGGTTACTGTTTTATTCATGTTATGGTTACGCACCCACTTTGTCTTGGTTCTTTAGGAGCTGGCCCTAAAGCACGGATCTGAGTGCAAGTAACTTTTTTGGGGAAGTGATCACAGAAAATACCAGCAAGGAAGAAAAAAGTGAACGCCAAAGAATTGAAAACAGGTACTCAGACCAATAAATGTGCATGCATGTTCAGAGTAGCATATTTCATAATAGCCAAAAGGTGGAAACAGCCCAAATGTCCATCCACAGTTGAATGGATAAAGAAAATGTGAGACTGTGTGTGGTGGCATGCACCTGTAGTCCCAGCTACTTGGGAGGCTGAAGCAAGAGGATCACATGAGCCTGGGAGGTCAAGGCTGGAGCAAACCATGATCACACCACTGCACTCCAGCCTGAGTTATGGAACCAGACCCTATCTCAAAGAAGGAAGGAAGGAAGGAAGGAAGGGAGGGAGGGAGGGAGGGAGGGAGGGAGGGAGGGAGGAAGGAAGGAAGGAAGGAAGGAAGGAAGGAAGGAAGGAAGGAATATCACTCAGCAGTACAAGGAATTAAGCTCTGATTGATGCTACAATGTAGATGAACCTTGAAAATAGGATGCTGAATGAAGGAAGCCGGACACAAAAGGCCACATAGAATGTGATAGATTTATAGGAACTATCCAGAATACTTAAATCCATAGAGATAGAAAGCAGATGAGTGGTGCCAGGGGCCCCAGGGAGGGAGAATGTGAAGTGGCTACTAACAGGGATGGGTTTTTTGGGGGGATAATGAAAATGTTCTGAAACTAGGTGGGCGAAGTAGCTCATGCCTGTAATCCCAGCACTTTGGGAGGCCAAGGCAGGAACATGGCTTGAGCCCAGGAGTTCGAGACCAGCCTGGGCAACATGTCAAAACTCTGTCTCTACAAAAACAAAAAACAAAAATCAGCTGGGCTTGGTGGCATGCACCTGTAGTTACAGCTACTTGGGAGACTGAAGTGGGAGGATTGCTTGAGCTGGGGAGGTTGAGGCTGCAGCGAGCCATGATTGTGCCACTGCACTGTAGCCTGCATGACAGAGGAGGCCTTCAAAAAAAAAAAAAAAGAGAGAGAGAGAAAGAAAGAAGGAGAGAAAGAAAAAAAGAAAGTCCTGAAATTAGATGGAGGTAGTAGTTGCATGATATGTAAATGTACTCAATGCCACTGAATTGTTCCCTTTAAAATGATTAATTTTGTGTTATGGGGATCTCATCTTAACCCCCCCCCCAAAAAAAAAGTAAAAGAGAGGGAAAGGAGGTGGCTAGAGAGTTTCTATTACAGGCAGCTGGAGTTTAATCTCACTAGGGAAGCCCAGAGTGAGAGTGGAAGCCATATCTCAGGGTCACTGCACCCAGGGGGTGAGGGAGCTGGGGTATTTATCCACCAGTAAGCACCAGTCATTGGTTGAGAGCTGCTCCTTTGGGAGGGGGGTCTAGGTTTCCCAGCCTGACCAGCTATGCAAGAGTAGGGAATGCCCTACGGTAGAGAATTCAAGAGAGCGACCTTGCCAAAGTCAAGGCTGAGGGCATACAAGCAGGGCCCTAAGTGTATTTATCTGTCCAGCTGGCTGGAGGTCAGGGCTGGGGGCTGAGTCCTTGGTGTCTGGGACTCACGTGTGCTGGGAACCTGCTGTGCCCTAGGCACACTACCTGACTCCATGGGTCATCGTCTTGTATGTTGCACTGACCCCCGACCCTGTGTGTCTCCAGGATGCTGCCCATCACGGACCACCTGCTGCACCACCTGGGGCTGGAGAAGACGGCATTCCGTGTATACACGGTGTCTGCCCTCCTCCTCTTCCTGCTCTTCTTCCTGTTCCGCCTGCTGCTGCAGTTCCTGAGGCTTTGCCAGAGCTTCTACATCACCTGTCGCCGGCTGCGCTGCTTCCCCCAGCCCCCGCGGCGTAACTGGCTGCTGGGCCACCTAGGCATGGTAAGTGTGGCTGGGCAGGACTGGGCTGGGCTGGGCAGGTGCGGGGTAATAGGTAAGGATGGTGGGGCTGCTGGCTTCCCACAGCCTCCCAAGAATCTGAGTGGAGCTAGAAGCAGATTTATATGATGGGGTATGAGGCTGAGGCTCAGAGAAGGCAAGCAGTTTACCCAAGGTCACACAGCTGGAAGGAGGCAGAACTAACTTTAAAGATAAATTATTCACTGCATCTGGAGCATAAAAAATAAAAAACATAATAAATAAAGAGGAGTTACTTTGGGAGGCTGAAGTGGGAGGATTGCTTGAGGCCAGGAGTTTGAGACCAGCTGGGAAACATAGTGAGACCCAGTCTTTACAAAAAATACAAAAATTAGATGGGTATGGTGGCGCACACCTGTAGTCTCAGCTACTTGGGAGGCTGAGGTAGGAGGATTGCTTGAGCTTAGGAGTTTGAGACCAGCCTGGGGAACACAGTGAGATCCCATCTCTATAAGAAAACACAAAAATTAGCTAAGTGCAGTGGTACACACCTGTAGTCCCAGCTACTTGGGAGGCTGAGGCAGGAGGATCACTTAAGCCTGAGAGTTTGAGGCTGCAGTAAGCTATGATTGTGCCACTGCATTCTAGCCTGGGTGACCTAGAGAGACCCTGTCTCTCTAAGAAAAAAAAAAAAAGAACTCTATAATTTTATAGCTCTCACTGTAGCAACAGGTACCTTTACCTTTGGAGTTTGGAATTCCAGGGTAGGGATGGAGGTGGGGAGGGGAACATGTCCTATTCCCAATGTGGTTCCACTCTTCTCCCTTGAATGCTGTGGTCCCAGGTCAGGACTCTTACCCTTTTATTGCATGGAATATATATATATTTTTGAGACAGGGTCTCAGTCTGTTGCCTAGGCTGGCCTCGAACTCCTAAGCTCGAGTGATCCTTTGGCCTCAGCCTCTTGAGTCCTTTTTAATTTTGCAGATATGTGCCATTTATTTTTCCAGGCAAATATTAACTCCTTCCGTCCTCTGGACAATCCTAGGAAGTAGGTCCCATGACTATCCCCATGTTGCTTGGAAGATTACTGGGGCACAGAGAGGTTAAGTAGCTGACCCTAGGTCACACAGCTTGCAAGTGGCAGGGCTGGGGTTCAAACCCAGGCTGTCGAGCTCCAGCTTCCCTGCTTTTAGTTCCACCCTCTGATGCCTCTGGTTTCTGCAGTTTCTGGATGAGATAGGCTGGACTTTCCTTTCCTTTTTTTTTTCTTTTTTAGAGACAGGGTCTTTCTCTGTCACCTAGGCTGGAGTTCAGTGGTGCAATCATGGCTCGCTGCAGCCTCTACCTCCTGGGCTCATGGGATCGTCCTGCCTCAGCCTCCCAAGTAGCTGCAACTGCAAGCCTGCAAGCGTGTGCTCCAATGCCTGGCTAGTTTTTGTATTTTTACTAGAGATGGGGTTTCACCATGTTAGCCAGGCTGGTCTCAAACTCCTGACCACAAGTGAGCCACTGCGCCCGGCCTCCCTTTTTTTAGTTCTACTCTCTGATGCCTCTACTTTCTGGATGAAATAGGCTGGACTTTTCCTTTTGGACTTTTCTCCTTCCTTTCTTCTATCCTCCACCCCTACTCAGGCCTTATCCTCTACTGCTGGTCTACGGTTCAGCCTCCTCCTTGAGTTCCTACCTTCAGTTTCATCTCTTCAGTTCATCTCCCATCCTGGCTCCAGAGGGATTCTTGAATGCAACCACATCCCTGACCCTGCTCACACCCCCCCCATGGCTCCCTATTGCCATTCAGAGAAAGGCTGGTGTTCAAGGCTCTTTCGGCTCCAACCTCTATCCTCCTCACTTATTTCACCATCCCTTCCTCGCTCCATAAAATCACTTCCCACTCCTGTAACAAAGCTCTCACCTCCAAGGCCTTTGCCCAAACTGCACCCTCTGTCCAGATAGCCTGCTCTGCTAGATCAACTTCTACTCATTCTTCATGCCCCATGTCCAGTGCCCTTACTCTAGAAAGCCCTCTCTCGATTTGACGGTTGTCCTAGAGGGTGTGGCCAGGCTCTAGTGCCTGGAGGAGGTGGCCAGGGCCAGCTTTAAACCCAGCCTTGACAGTATATGTGCAGCCCAGCTCCTAGGCCTACGGGGGCTGGGTGAGGTTGCAATTGAGCCTTGGGTGTGGACACGATCAGGCCTGAGCCTGACAGAGAAGGAGACACAGCAGCTAGAAAGGAGTTATTTGTTGGTTTACTCGTTTGGCAATTGCTGAGCCTTATTACTGGCTAGGCACAGGGTTAGCCTGCTTTGTATCTGAGCTCTCCTCTAGCTCTCACAGCCTGTGAAATGAGGATGGATCTGTCCTATTTCATGGATTCACACTTTTATAGATTTCAGCACAGAGAGGTTAAGTGGCTTGCCCAAGGTCACACAGCCGCTGAAGGTGGGTTTGAACTTGGATTTGTCTGACGTCGAGCCTGAAGCTTTCCTGCCTCATACAGCACGTCGAGGAAGTGCAATTTTACAGCCAGGTGGCCTGGGTTCCGGCACTAGCTTTGCAGATGATGCCAGAGCTTGCCTATATTCCTCTCAACCCGTTTTTGGATGCAGTGGCCTGACATCCAGCTGCCAGCTTCTGCATTTTAGGGGCTTTCTCTGGTGGCTGGAGCTTCCTCTGCAAATGAAATAAAGGCTGGGCACAGTGGCTCACACAGTTGTAGTCAATCCCAGCACATTGGGAGGCCAAGGCAGGAGAATTGCTTTAGCTTGAGAGTTTGAGGCCAGCTTGGGCAACATAGGAAGACCCAGTCTTACAAAAAATTTAAAAATTAGCCGGGTGTGGTGGTGCATGCCTAGAGTCCCAGTGCCTGTCCCGTTGGTTCTGTGAATTTGGGAATTAACGCCCCCAGGAGTGACCCTCAGCCAATGACTGATGGGTGTTGGTGCATAAATACCCCAGCTCCCTCGCCCTCAGGTGGGATGACTCTGAGATGCAATGCGCTCCTCTGTCCTCCCAGCTCCCCAGTGGGACCAAGCTCTGGTTGCCCTTGGGGGTAACTTCCTTGACACCTCATCCTTTACTGTCTATCTTCTTTTCCCATTTCACTACCCACGTTTCTGGGGATCACCCCCCAAATAAACTACCAGCCCTAGAACCCTTGTCTCAGGAGTTCATTCTGGGGGAGCCTAAGCCAGAACAGTCATCAACTTAACTTGTAACTTCAGAAAAGCCATTCGACCTTGCTGAGCAAAAATAAAATGAGGAAAATAATAGCAATGGTCTCATAGGGTTCTTGTGCCGATCAAATGTGCCAATGCATGAAAAGTCTCCACCACAGGGACCAGCGCAGTACAGACACCTGTATGTGGTGAAGATAGCAGCAATAATAACATCTTATTACTCACTAGCAAGTACTTGACGAATGTCAGCCATGACCATCTTTGTGTTTATCATTACTATTTTTATTTTTACTTATTTAGTTTTTTGAGATGGAGTCTCGCTCTGTCACCCGGGCTGGAGTGCAGTGGCATGATTTTGGCTCACTGCAACCTCCGCCTCCCGGGTTCAAGTGATTCTCCTGCCTCAGCCTCCTGAGTAGCTGGGACTAAGCTGCCTGCCACCACGCCTGGCTAATCTTTTGTATTTTTTAGTAGAGATGGGGTTTTACCGTGTTAGCCAGGATGGTCTTGATCTCCTGACCTCGTGATTCGCCTGCCTTGGCTTCCCAAAGTGCTGGGATTACAGGCGTGAGCTACCTCGCCCAGCCTTATATTTATTTATTTATTTTTTAAAGATGGGGTTTCACCATGTTGGTCAGGCTGGTCTTGAATTCCCGACCTCAGGTGATCTGCCCACCTTGGCCTCCAAAGTGCTTGGATTACAGGTGTGAGCCACCACTCCCGGCCTCTTCTTTTTATTTTTTAAGAGACAGGGTCTTGCTCTTATCACCCAGGCTGGAATGCAATGGCATGATCTCTGCTCACTGCATCCTCCGCCTCCCTCCAGGGTTCAAGCGATTTTCCTGTTTCGGCCTCCTGAGTAGCTGGGTTTACAGGTACCTGCCGCCATGCCCAGCTAATTTTCGTATTTTTAGTAAAGATGGGGTTTTACCGTGTTGGCCAGGCCGGTCTCAAACTCCTGACCTCAGGTGATCCACTCGCCTCGGCCTCCCAAAGCGCTGGGATTACAGGTGTGAGACTTTATGCCCAGCCACTATTTGTAGTTGTTGAACATTAGCTATGTGTCAGGCCTGTGCTGGGGCTCTTGCTTTGCTATTTCTACTGGCCTCAGACAGAGAGTTGGTTCTTCCCCATTTTTCCAATGAGAAAATGGAGGCCCAGGGAGGTGCAGCCAACTGCCTAAAATCATCATTTAGCACCACCCGGCTTGTTTTGTGACTAGAGGAGATGGCAGGAGGAAGGTGCCAGGGGAAGCTGGGGCTGGGCACCTCCTTATTGCTCCCCCCTTATCTCTTGCAGTACCTTCCAAATGAGGCAGGCCTTCAAGATGAGAAGAAGGTACTGGACAGCATGCACCATGTACTCTTGGTGTGGATGGGACCCATCCTGCCACTGTTGGTTCTGGTGCATCCTGATTACATCAAGCCCATTTTGGGAGCCTCAGGTAGGTGGGCTGGGCCTCAGAGCAATGGGTGAGTCCTCAACTCCCAGAGCCTACCTGAGATTCTAGGCAGGTGGGATATCCAGAGGAAGGGTCATTTGAATAGGGCTTTGAAGGATGAATAAGAGTTTGCCAAGGCAAGAATGGCAGGCCAGATTATGAGGACAGTATGGGCAAAGATGTGACAATGACTGAGTTCCAGGAACTCTGAGGGAATGTCCATCCCTCTGGCAGTCAGAGCCAAGCATGTTTGGATAGGCAGTTGTTCCTTATGGGTTTGTTAAGTAAGTGTTGCCCAATCTTTGGCCATGGCACTCCCATCATTTGATTCTTACACTCTCATTGTGGCCATGACTCTCGGTGACTCAGCCTGCAGCCTGGTGTCATCACTCGGGCTGACTCTGACTGGCAGGGAGGGAGATGTGGAAGAATTGCTTCTTCCTTGTGCAGTCCACACCTATCCCAGGATGTGAAACTCCCAAGCGTGCTTGGCAAGCTCTTGCTCAGCCTTCAACACCCAGCTCCAATGGCTGCCTCCTCTGGGAATCCTTCTCTGACTTCCCAGACAGACCCATTCCCAGTCCTAACCCTTTGGGCCTGGTATGTCTGTGTCCAGCTCTATCTTCCTCATGAGCAGGGCTCTGGATTCTCAGTGTGATGCCTTGTGTACCTGGAGTATTAGTTTGTTCTCATGCTGCTATAAAGGTCTGTCCTAGACTGGGTAATTTAAAAGGAAAGAGGTTTAATTGACTCAGAGTTCCACAGGGCTGGGGAGGCCTCAGGAAACTTACAATCATGGTCAAAGGGGAAGCAAACACATCCTTCTTCACGTGGCAGCAGGAAGGAGAAGTGCCAACAAAAGGCGGGAAAGCCCCTTATAAATTCATCAGATCTCGTGAGAAGTCATTCACTATCATGGGAATAGCAGCATGGGGGTAACTGCTCCCACGATTCAATTACCTCCCACTGGGTCCCTCCCATGACACATGGGGATTATGGGAACTATAAGATGAGATTTGGGTGGGGACACAGCCAAGCCATATTGTCTGGGCACCTCCAGAGGCATCAGGGGACATTTGATGAATGAGCTCCAGTAGGTCAGGCATGGTGGCTCACACCTGTAATCTCAGCACTTTGGGAGGCCAAAGCAGGAGGGTTGCTTGAGGCCAGGAGTTTGAGACTAGCCTGGGCAACATAGTAAGACCCTATATCTCAAAAAAAAAAATAATAACCCAGTGGCCATGATGTGCACCTGTAGTCCCAGCTACTAGGGTGGCTGAGATGGGAGGATCACTTGAGCCCAGGAGTTTAAGACCAGCCTGGGTAATCTAGCAAGACCCCATCTGTACAAAAACATTTTAAAAATATTAGCCGGGTGTGGTGGTGCATGCCTGTAGTTCTAGCTACTGAGGAGGCTGAGGTGAGAAGATTGCTTGAGCCCAGCAGTTGGAGGCTGCAGTGAGCTATGATTGCACCATTGCACTCCAGCCTGGGTGACAGAGTGACTTTGTCTCTAAAAAAAAAAAAAAATGTGGGAGGGGTGGGTTCCAGGAATTTTAGGATCTCTGGACCCAGCTTCATCTCTACAAACACACATCTGGGCACCATCTCCAGGGCTGCCACCCAGGAGCTATGAAAGAAGAAGCTGCCATCCTCCACTTCCCCAGCTATTCCCCCTCAATGCCTCTTTGTCCCCCCATTAATACATTTGTGAAGGGATGACGGTCCCCATGGAATAGGGGAAAAACCTAGACCTTGGAAGGGAGAAGTGGCTTTTCCAAGGGATGAGTCCCAACTTGTGGGAAGAGCCCCAGGCCAGGACTGAGGTGGGTTGGCTTCAGAGTCTGGCTTTGGCACATGCTTACTGTGAGACCCCAGCCATTTATCTAGCCTCTCTGGGTCTCAGTTTTTGATCTGTAAAATGAGTGCCGTTGTGAAGGCTGAATAATATAATGTGGATAAGAGGCCATGTGCAGCGTCTCATTCCTGAAATCTCAGCACTTTGGGAGGTCACAGCAGGAGGATCACTTGAGTCCAGGAGTTCAAGACCAGCCTGAGTGACAGACCAAGACCCTGTCTCTACAAAAAAATTTAAAAATTAGCCAGGTGTGGTGGTGTGTGCCTGTCATCCCAGCTACTCAGGAGGCTGAGGTGGGAGGATCGTTTGAGCCCAAGAGGTTGAGCCTGCAGTGAGCTGTGATTGTGCCATTGCATCCAGCATGGGCAACAGAGTGAGATTCTGTGTCTAAAAAAATTTTAAAAAGTTAAAAAATAATGTGGATAGGTACTAATAAGGGTTTCTCTTCTTCTGCCTTTTAAATATACATTTTTCTTTCTTTTTTCCTCCTTCCCTTCCTTTTCCTCCCTCTCCTCCTCCTCCTCCTCTTCCTTCTATTTCTCTCTTTACTCCTCCTTTTCCCCCCTCCTCCTTCCTATTTTTCTTTTCTTTTTTTGAGATAGAGTCTCGCTCTGTCATCCAGGCTGTAGTGCAGTGGTGCGATCTCAGCTCACTGCAACCTCTGCCTCCTGGGTTCAAGTGATTCTCCTGCCATAGCCTGCCGAGTGGCTGGGACTATGGGTGTGTGCCACCACACCTGGCTAATTTTTGTATTATTATTATTAATTTTTTTTTAGTAGACACAGAGTTTCACCATGTTGGCCAGACTGGTCTTGAACTCCTGACCTCAAGCTATCCTCCCACCTCAGCCTCTCAAAGTGCTGGGATTACAGGCGTGAGCTAGGAGGCCTGGCCTCTCTTTTTCTTCTTTCTCCTTCCTCGTCCCTCCTCCTCCCCCTCAGAGCATCAGTTTCCTGAGCACCATCCTGCCTGGTTCTGAGACTCCAAACAGACGAAGGAGTAGCACCCCATCAGGGGCTGGCAAGTAGTAGATGCTTCAGCCTCTTGCCCTCCCCTCCTTCGGGCGAGGCAGGGGATGTTCTGTGTCCCCCACCAGAGAACCCAGATAGGGAGCTCCGTGATGGAGAGGGTGGGGCTGTGAGTCAGCCTGGAGTGAGGCCTCTTGGCCCCAGGGTGCCCCTGCCTGGAATGACACATCAAGCTCCAGTCACAGACTCCATCCCTGCCCAGGACCTCGTGGGGCCACACCTGGGAGCAGCTTGCTACTCCGAGCTTGGAGGTGCACAGCCCTTGAGCCCAGAGGTGGGCCCAGCTCCTGTTGGAGCCTCAGTTTCCCCATCATCTTATAGGCCTTTGGACTAGGGAATTTTAATGAGAGAAGGTAGGTAAACATGCTTTATAGAGAACATCATGATATATGGGCATATAATTATAGCTTGCTTTCACATAATCTTTTTTTAATGGAGGTGAAATTCATGTAACATACAATTAACCATTTATGAGTGAACAATCAGTGGTATTTAGTGTATCCACCATATTGGTTAACCACCAGCATTCTCCAGTTTCAAACTTTTTAATCATCCCATAAAAAAACTCTGTACCCATTGAGTAATCATTTCCCATTTCCCTCCTCCTCCCATCCCCTGGTAACCTTGCATCTGCTCTCTGTCTCTACGGATTTTTATTCTGAGTACATCATAGAAAGGGAGTCATATAAAGTGTGACCTTTTGTGTCTTTTTTTTACTCAGTATAATGTTGTTGTGTTGTTGAAGTTCATTCACGTTGTAGCATGAATCAGTTTCTTCCTTCCTTCCTTCCTTCCTTCCTTCCTTCCTTCCTTCCTTCCTTCCTTCCTTCCTTCCTTCCTTTCTTTCTTTCTTTCTTTCTTTCTTTCTTTCTTTCTTTCTTTCTTTCTTTCTTTCTTTCTTTCTTTCTTTCTTTCTTTCTTTCTTTCTTTCTTTCTTTCTTTCTTTCTTTCTTTCTTTCTTTCTTTCTTTCTTTCTTTCTTTCTTTCTTTCTTTCTTTCTTTTCTTCGATACAGGGTTGGAGTGCAGTGGTATACCCATAACTCATTGCAGCCTTGAAGTCCTGGGCTCAAGCAATCCTCCTCCTGCCCCAGTCTCTTGAGTAGCTGGAACTGCAGGCATGCACCACTATGCCCAGCTAATTTTTTATTTTTATTTTTGTAGAGATGAGTTCTAGCTGTGTCGTCCAGTTTGGTCATTAGGGATCAATTCATTTCATTGTATGGAATTTTTGTTTATCCATTCATCTGTAGATGGACACTTGGGTTGCACCTACCTTTCGGCTGTTGTGAATCATGCTACTATGGACACATGTGTTCAAGTTTTGGGGTGGACATATGTTTTCATTTCTCTCTTGGTAGATACCTAGGAAAAGAATTGACAAGTCATATGGTAATTCTGTACTTAACTTTTTAAAAAACCACCTTGCTGTTTTCCACAGCAGGTGTGTATTAATTTGCTACTAACAGGAAACTCAACTATTTATCTCACAACTTCTTGATGCCAATAAATAATCATTTTAATCATAGTAATAAAAATAGCCAACAGTTGGTCAATTATTCATTTACATGCACATGTATTTAGTGAGCACCTACTATAAGCCAGAAACACAGGAGTTTGTTGGGTCTTATAGGGAGGCCATGAGGAAAGATTGTTCTATTTTCACTTTTGGCAGTGGTCATATGTCCAGGCTTACATATCTAGTTAGTGGCAGTGCTGGGATTTGAACCCAGACCTGGCCGGCCCAGAACCCCAGGTCTCAAACACAGTGATAGCAATCTTTCTGAGCATGAGTTTCTCCTTGCTAGAACCATGTGGGGGCATTTCATACACTGTCTCACCCATGGTAGGCATGACCATCTTCCCCTCTTTTTTTCTTTTTAAAAAACATTTTTCTAGAGACAGGCTCACTGTGTTTCCCAGGCTGGGTGAACTTCTGAGCTCAAGTGATCCTCCTGCTTCAGCCTCCCAAAGTGGGGGACTGCAGGTGTGAATCATGGCACCTGGCCTACCATCTCCTTTTCGTTGGAGGGGGAAACTGATGAGGAACGTGGACACAGACTTTCCTGGCATTGAGAGGTCAGGGTTGGAGTGGAGAAGGAACCTGAGGATGAGAGAGCAATGGTTCAGCTGAGAAGGGAGTTTGGAAAAGGCTTCCTGGAGGAGGTGTCAGTGAAGTGGGGCCTTGAAGGATGCCTGGGAGTTTGCCAGACAAGGACTCCCAGATGGAAGGTCCTACCAGTGCACTGATGTAGATGTGTGAAAATTCCAGGGGAACTCAGGTGACCTAGGGTGGCTGGAGTGAAGGTGATGTGTTGGGAGGAATAGGAAATGAGACTGTCAGTTAAGCAGGAACTGGACTGCAAAGTGAATGAACTTGTACTTTATCCTGGGAGTGATAGGGAGCCATGGGAGGTATTTGAACAAGGCAGCTGTTGACCAGATCTGGGTGTCAAAAAGACTCCTGTGGAGCCTATCTTGGAGTCCAGAGCCCAGAGAAGAGAGGAGGGACTAGACTCTCATTTTCCTCTTCGATGCTGCCTCCTCTAGGAAGCCTGCCCTGACTTCCAACAGCCCTTTTTCTGAGCCTTCCTTAGCACCTAGAACACTTCTACCTTCTTGGTAATTGCACGGCATGCCTCTGCTTTCCTTTCCTGCCTCACTCAGGAGCTCTTCCAGGGAGAGCATAGATCTGAGCCATCAGTGGGTCCCCAGCATCACCCAGTGTGGGTTGGGCACAGAAAGGCAGCAGAAGAGGTGTGTTGAATAGGAGGATGAGTGGACAGATGACTGTGCATGCAATTGGCCAATTCCCAGGGAGTGTGCGTGTGTAGGTGCCTGAGTCACGTTCAGGTAAAAGTGATATTACTAGAATTTCAGGTACTTTCTTCCTGGGCGTCTCCCCATTCAGCCCCATATCCATTCAGTATATAGAAGTATCCATCCATCCATCCATCCATCCATCCATCCATCCATCCATCCACATATCCATTTATCTACTCATTCATTCATCTATCTGCTCATCCATCCACCATCTACCCATCAACTCATCTATCCATTCATCCATTCATTCATCTATCCACCCACCCATCCATCCACTCATCCATTTATCCACTCATTCATTTATCCACCCACTCAACCATGCACCATCCACCCATCAACTCATCCATCCATCCATCCATTCATTCATCTATCCACCCAGCCATCCATCCACTCATCCATTTATTCACTCATTCATTCATCCACCTGCTCATCCATCCACCATCCGCCCATCAACTCATTCATCCATCCATCCGTCATCCATCCATTCATCCATCCATCTACCCACTCACCATCTATCCATTTGTTATTCATCCATCCACTCATCTATCCACCCTACACCCATCCACCATCCATCTATCCACTCATCCACCCACCCACCATCTATCCATCTGCTATTCATCCATCCATCCATGTACTCATCTGTCCATCTACTCATCCATCCACCCATTTATTCTTTCATTCATCCATCTTTTAATTGACTTATTTATTCCTTTAATAAAAATTTATTTTATATCAATATATCAGCGACCATCATGAATCCTCCTGTTAAGGGGCTTGCAACTGGGTGGGTACAATCCAGAGTGACTGCTGGGTCAGGGGTGGGGAGAAGCATTCAAGTTGAGACACAGGATGAGGGAAGAGTGTTTGGGGCCGAGACAGCAACCGGTAGAAAGTCTCAGAGCACATGTCTTTTTTGAGGAGTTGAGAAAAGTTCTGTGGTGTGGCTGGGCATGGCGGCTCAAGCCTGTAATCTCAGCACTTTGGGAGGCTGAACTCGGAGGACTGCTTGAGCTCAGGAGTTTAAGACCAGCCTAGGCAACATGGCAAGACACTGTCTATACAAAACATTAAAAACTTAGCCCGGTGTGGTGGTGTATGCCTGTAGTCCCAACTACTCAGGAGCCTGAGGTGGGACGATCACTTGAGTCCAGGAATTGGAGACAGCAGTGAGCTCTGATTGTTCCACACACCCTAGCCTGGGTGACAGAGCAAGAACCCATCTCAAAAAACAAAGTTCTATTGTGTTAGTTCTGTGATGTTAAATGGTGGGTGGAAGACAGAGGTGTCTTGAGAGAGAGCTGAACAAAGGCAAATCATTCAGGGCTTTGAAAATTGGCTGGTATGTGAGGGTGATGGGTGGTGAGCAGTAAGGGGCATGGTCAGATCTGATAGTCAGATGAGATTCTCCTGGGGCCAGCATGAGGGACACACTGGAAAGGGTGAGGCGGGAGGCTGGGAGCACAGGAGGTGTGATTCAGATGGCCTGAGCTGGAGAAAAAATGGGGGTGGGTTAGGGGAAGACTCAGGTAAAGAAGGCCATTCTGGATAGACAGCTCAGCCTGGCCAAAGGTTCAGAGGTGATCCACAGCATGTGTGAGAATAGGGTTATCTGGTGTATGTTGAAGGATGAGTTGGGAGAGGCATGGAAGGGCCAGATAGAATAGGGTTTCAATCCTAGGCTGAGCCTGGACTTTTTACAAGGGCAATGGGGAGACCTGGGAGGCATTTGAGCAGTGGAGACTCATGTTCAGATCAGTGTTTTATGAGGCTCTTTCTTGGATAGGTGTGGAGGATGGACTGGAGGAATGCTGTGGGAGGTCAGAGCCCAGTGAGGAGGCCTAAGGAAGTCATAAGCAAGGTCAAGGTTAGAACTCGGTTTTGAGGCCTGGCATGGTGGCTCATGCTTGTAATCCTTGCACTTTGGGAGGCCAAGGCAGGTAGATCACTTGAGGTTAGGAGTTTGAGACCAGCCTGGTCAACATGGGAAAACTCCATTTCTATTGAAAATACAAAAAAATTAGCCAGGTATGATAGTGGGCGCCTGTAATCCCAGCTACTCAGGATTACTGAAGCAGGAGAATTGCTTGAACCTGGGAGGCGGAGATTGCAGTGAATGGAGATTGCATCACTGCACTCCATCCTGGGTGACAGAGGAAGACTTCATCTCAAAAACAACAACAAAACAAACAAACAAAAACTCTGTTTTAAGTCATCATTGCCCCTTTGCCCTCCACAGCTGCCATCGCCCCCAAGGATGATCTCTTCTATGGCTTCCTAAAACCTTGGCTAGGTGAGTGCCAAGTGGGTAAGCTGAGGCTGGGGCTTCAGAGAAGAGAGGGAAGAGCATGGGGTTCCTTGGAGGGTTTCAGAGTAACAGGAGAGGCCCCTAACCTCAGTCTTCTGGGCCCAGGGGATGGGCTGCTGCTCAGCAGAGGTGACAAGTGGAGCCGGCACCGCCGCCTGCTGACACCGGCCTTCCACTTTGACATCTTGAAGCCTTACATGAAGATCTTCAACCAGTGCACTGACACTATGCATGTGAGTCCTAAGGCTTTGTGGGAAGAGGGTGTCTTGGGAGTGAGGCTGGTCCAGGCTCCAACTCATGCTTGGGCAAGGCATGTGACATGAGGAGGCCTCACTTACTTTATCTGTAAAATGAGCTGGTGGTGAAAATGCAGAGGGTCCTTATCAGGTTGACTCCCCATCTGTGGTTTCCACACGTATTCACCATGTATCTCTCTTCCAGGCTAAATGGTGGCATCTGGCAGAGGGCTCAGTGGTCTCCCTTGATATGTTTGAGCATGTCAGCCTCATGACCCTGGACAGTCTTCAGAAATGTGTCTTCAGCTACAACAGCAACTGCCAAGAGTGAGTGTGACTCTTCTTGGGAAGATGGAACCAACTGCTCTAGGGGCAAGACGGTGGCAGGAAAAAGGGAACTCCAAGGTTAGACCACTCTGACCTATGGGAGCCCTTCTACTGATGGGCCATGTGGTTCCAGGAAAGTGAGCATCTCTCTGAGCTTCACTATTATTTTTTTAATTAAAAAAATGAATATAATACTTCCTTCCCCATAGTCATTGTGTGAGAATTAAATGAGATAATGTGGGTCAATGGCTTGGTACATAGTAGGTGCTTAGTAAATGTTAGTATTTTTTTCATTCCACTATGAATAGTGTGTGGTCTTTGGACAGTGTCTTTCCCACTTTCTGAGGCTTAGTTTCCTTGTTTGTAAAACAAAGATGACCATCTCTTACTCTCTGAGAGATGCTTTATGGATAAAATGATGCAGCACTGCCCTGGCTCATAGTTGATACTCAGAGAATATTTGTTGAGTAAATGAATCAAATAACCAATGACCTGGTTTATTCATTCATCCATCAAATATTCATTGTGTGCCTACTATGTGCTTTGGCACCATGCTATTGCTGTTGAGGACAGCGTGGTGAACAACAGTCACAGTTCTGTGAAGTTTATAGTCTAAGTGGGGACATAAGGAATAAGGAAGATAATTAATGCAAAGTTTGCCACACATAGTTGGTCCTCAATAACAAACTAATGACATTGTTACTTTAGACATTATAAAGGCATGTTCCAGTTGGATAAGGCAAAGATAGTCTTAGTAATTAAATAATTCAAGATGGCCCTAGAAATTAAATAATTAATTCATCCAAGAAATATTCACCGAGTGCCTACTGTGTGCCAGCCCTGAACTAGGTGCTGGGAATACCACAGTCAACAAGAAAGACAAGATGTTGCTTTTCTAGAACTCCCATTTTAGTGGGAAGACAGGCAGTAACCATGAACAAGTAAATAAACAAGAAAATGACGGACTGCAATAAGCGCATGAAAACAAATGCACTTCAGGACTGAGTATAGCTCCCTGCAAGCCGCCTTCACCCTTTAGTTTTTTAAAAATAATAGCTTTATTGAGATACAATTCTCATACTATGCAATTTACTCATTTAAAGAATACACTTGAATTGCTTATAGTATATTCAGAGTTGTGCAACAATTACTACAGTAGATTGTAGAATATTTTCATCAATCCTCCCCCATCCCAAGAAACTTTATACACTTTAGCAATCCTTCCCCTTCCCTTTCTCCTTCAGGTCTAGGTAATCACTAATCTTCTTTCTGTCTCTGTAGATTTGCCTGTTACAGATATTTCACACAGATGGAATCATACAGACTTTTGTGTCTGGCTTGTTTCACCAAGCATGATGTTTTAACGGCTCATCCATATTGTAGCATGTATTGGTTATTTCTCTTCATTGGTGAATAATATTCCATTTGCCATATAATACCACATTTTGTTTATCTAGTCATCCATCGATGGACACTGTTTCCTCTTTTTGATTATTTGAATAATCTGCTATTAACATTGATGCACAAGGTTTTGTGTGAAAATTTTAATTCTCTTGACTATATACCTAGGAGCAGAATTGCTGGGTCATATGGTAATTCCATTTTAAACCTTTTGAGAAACTGCTAAACTTTATTTCAGTGGGTTTCAACATAGTACAAAGTGTTTGTACCATTTTGCTCTCCCAACCAGTGATGTGTGAGTTCCAATTTCTCCGTAGTCTCACTAACACTTGCTTTTTGTTGTTGTTTGTTTGCTTTTTAGAGATAGGGTCTTGCCCTGTTGCCCAGGCTGGAGTGAAGCCCAACACTTGTTATTATAAGTTTTGATTCTGGTCTTCTTAGTTGGGGGAAGGAGTATCTCATTGTGGTTTTGATTTGCATGTCTCTGGTGGCCAACTCTGTTAAGTATCTTTTCACATGCTCGTTGGTCATTTCTATCTTCTTTTGAGAAATGCCTATTCAGATCCATTGGCCATTTTAAAATAAGTTTTAAGAATTCTGCTGGGCACGGTGGCTCACGCCTGTAATCCCAGCACTTTGGGAGGCTGAGGCAGGTGGATCACGAGGTCAAGATATCGAGACCATCCTGGTTAACATGGTGAAACCCCGTCTCTACTAAAAATATAAAAATTAGCTGGGCATGGTGGTGCATGCCTGTAATCCCAGCTACTCAGGAGGCTGAGGGAGGAGAATTGCTTGAACCCAGGAGGCGGAGGTTGCGGTGAGCCGAGATTGTGCCATTGCACTCTAGCCTGGGTAACAAGAGTGAAACTCCGTCTCAAAAAAAAAAAAAAAGAACTATTTTAGGTATCAATCCCTTATCAGATATATAATTTTCAAACATTTTCTCCCACGCTGAGGAGTGTAGCCATTTAGTTTTAGGGATGCTACAATTACTATGCCTATGTTGAAAGTCCTTATCCCTCTTTGGGCCTGTTTAAAAATATACCTGGGACCAGGTGTGCTGGCTCAGGCCTACAACCAAGCACTTTGGAAGGCTGAGGCTGGAGGATCCCTTGAGCTCATGAGTTCAGGGCTGCAGTGAGCTATGATTGTGCCACTGCACTCCAGCCTAGGTGACAGAGCAAGACCTTATCTTAATACAGTAAATAAATAAAATAAAAAATAGAGTTAATATAGGGCTTCTCTTCGTTGTCTACTCACTGGGGAGAGAAGCTTATTTTAGCCAAGCCATGGGTCTGGTGGTGCTGTGCTAAAGGAAGGATCTGCACTCATGGCTCCCCTTCTCCCTGGCAGGAAGATGAGTGACTATATCTCTGCTATCATCGAGCTGAGTGCTCTGGCTGTCCAGCGCCAGTATCACTTGCACCACTACCTCGACTTCATTTACTACCGAACAGTGGATGGGCGGAAGTTCCGGCAGGCCTGTGACATGGTTCACCGCTTTACCACTGAAGTCATCCAGGAAAGGCGGCGGGCACTGCATCAGCAGGGGGCCGAGGCCTGGCTTAAGGCCAAGCATGGGAAAACCTTGGATTTCATTGATGTGCTGCTCCTGGCCAGGGTGAGGCTGGGCCCTGGAGGGTGGAGTCCTGCCTGGGATGGCCTCCCCGGGAATTGCATGTAAAATGACAAATGTGAAAACTCCATTAGGTGTGGCCCACATGTGTAATCCTAGCACTTTGAGAGGCCAAGGTAGGAGGATCACTTGAGGCCTGGAGTTGGAGATCAGCCTGAGCAACACAGGGAGACCCTGTCTCTACAAAAAGTAAATAAGTTGGGTGTGGTGCTGCATGCCTGTGGTCCCAGCTACTTGGGAGGCTGAAATGGGAATGTGGCTTGAGCCCAGGAGTTGGAGACTGCAGCGAGCTATGATGGTTCCACTGCATTCCAGCTTGGGTAGAACAAAACAAAACAAAACAACACACACATGCAAACCAAAACAAAATTCACAAAACGCATTCAATGGGTCTGAGATGGGGTCAGAACAAGTAAGACTCACTGGGTGAGTTTTCTTGGGCTGCTATTACAAAGTACTGCAAACTAAATGGCCGAAACGTCAGCAATTTATTCCCTCGCAGTTCTGGAAGCTAGAAGTCCAAGATCAAGGTATCTGCAGGGCTGGTTTCTTCTAAGGGCCATGAGGATGAATCTGTTCCAGGCCTTGCTCCCCAGCTTGCAGAAAGCTGTCTTCTCCCTGTGTCTGCGGATTATCTTCCCTCTGTGCCTGTCTCTGTCTTCATCAATTTGTATAAGGACACCAGTCACGTTGGATTAGGGCCCCACCCTAATGAGTTCATTTTGCCTTGGTTACTTTTGCAAAGACTCTCTCCAAACATGGTCATAGCCTGAGGTATCAGAAGTTAGGACTTACGAATTCTAGGGGTGGGGGGCAGGGCACTATTCAGCTTATAACAATCGCAAAGATGAAACACATGACCTTGAAGAGATGGGACGCTTGCAGAGGTGTATGGTCACTCATTGATGTGTCTGTGGATCTTTTGGGTTCTGGATTCAAATAGTCCTGGATTCCAGTTCTGGCTCTGTTGCTTAGAGGATGTTTGAGCTTAGCCTCAGTTTCCCCACTTACACGCTGGCTATCACAAAACCTGACCACAGGGTTGTTGTCAGGCAGCCAGTGGGATGCTTGGTGTTAGAGGCTGCTCCAGAAACATGAACTCCCTTCTTCTCCTCACCGTTGACTTTCCATCCCTCTTTCCATCTTTCTTTTCTTTTTTCTTGTTTTTAAAAAATTTAATTTAAATTAAATTAAAGTTCCAGGATAGGCTGGGTGCTATGGCTCACACTCATAATCCCAACACTTTGGGAGGCTGAGGCAGGTGGATCACCTGAGTTCAGGAGTTTGAGACCAGTCTAGCCAACATGCTGAAACACCATCTGTACTAAAAATAGAAAAAAAAATTAGCCAGGCATGGTGGCATGCACCTGTAATCCTAGCTACTCTAGAGGCTGAGGCAGGAGAATCACGTGAACCCAGGAGGTGGAGGTTGTAGTGAGCCAAGATCACACCACTGCGCTCCAGCCTGGCAGCAAGAGTGAAACTCCATCTCAAAAAAAATTTTTTTTAATGTAATTTAATTTTAAGTTCCAGGATACATGTGTAGGACATGTAGGTTTGTTACATAGGCAAACATGTGCCATGGTGGTTTGCTGTACCTATCAACCCATCACCTAGGTATTAAGCCCAGCATGCATTTGCTGTTTATCCTGATGCTCTCCCTCCCCCGCCCTCCTGACAGGCCTCAAGTGAGTGTTGTTTCCCTCCCTGTGTCCATCTGTTTTCATTGTTCAGCTCCCACTTATAAGTGGCAACATGTGGTGTTTGGTTTTCTGTTCCTGCCTTAGATTACTAAGGATGATGGCTTCCAGCTCCATTCAGGTCCCTGCAAAGGACATAATCTTGTTCCTTTTTATGGCTGCATAATATTCCATGGTGTATATGTACCACATTTTCTTTATCCGGTCTTTCGTTGATGGGCATTTGAGTTGATTCCATGTCTTTGTTATTGTGAATAGTGCTGTAATGAACATATGCATGGATGTATCTTTATAATAGAATGACTTATATTTCTTTGGGTATATACTCAGTAATGGGATTGCTGGGTCAAATGGTATTTCTGGTTCTAGGTTTTTGGGGAATTGCTATACTGTCTTCCACAATGGTTGAACTAATTTACATTCCCACCAATAGTGTAAAAGCATTCCTATTTCTTCATAGCCTCAGCAACATCTCTCACTCAGGGTCTTGCTCTGTCACCCAGGCTGGAGTGCAGTGATGCAGTCATGACTCACTGCAGCCTTGACCTCCTGGGCTCAATCCTCCTGCCTCAGGTTCACCAGTAGCTGGGATTACAGGCTTGCATCACCAAGACTGGCTAATTATTTTTTGTAGAAACGGGGTCTTATTATATTGCCCAGCCCAGTCCTGAACTCCTAGGCTCAAGTGATCTTACCAGGTGTGGTAGCTCATGCCTGAATCCCAGCATTTTGGGAGGATGAGGCCGGTGGATCACTTGAGGCCAGGAGTTTGAGACCAGCCTGACCAACATGGTGAAGCCCCATCTCTACTAAAAATACAAAAATTAGCTGCTTATGGCAGTGTGCACCTGTAATTCCAGCTATTTGGGAGGCTGAGGCATGAGAATTGCTTGAATCTGAGAGGCAGAGGCTGCAGTGAGCTGAAATTGAGTCATAGCACTCCAGCCTGGGTGATGGAGTGAGACTCCATCTTGGAAAAAAAAGATGTGGGGGAGATATCTGAGTTTTGAGGAGCCCCTAGGAGGCAGAGAGTGGGATGAAGTGGTCTGAGCATCCTCTACTGCCCATTCCAGGATGAAGATGGAAAGGAACTGTCGGACGAGGATATCCGAGCTGAGGCAGACACCTTCATGTTTGAGGGTGAGGACCATGGGGTGAGACTGGAGGCAGGCAGGAAGGGGCATCATTGTAGATACCGTCTCTGCTGTTTTCAGGCAGCCTCCATTCAGATACCCTTATCTGCCTGCAGGTCATGACACAACATCCAGTGGGCTCTCCTGGGTGCTGTTCAATTTGGCAAAGTATCCAGAATACCAGGAGAAATGCCGGGAAGAGATTCAGGAAGTCATGAAAGGCCGGGAGGTGGAGGAGCTGGAGTGGTGAGTGTGTGGTCAGGGGAATGAAGGGGGCAGGTTGAGGCCAGAGCTTTAAGTGTAAACCTCTGCTCTCCCACTTATTGATTGTGTGACCTCAGAGAAGCTTTAGCTTCTTGAATTGCAATTTCTTCAACTATAAAATGGGGGTGGTGGTAGTGCCTATTCCTGCCTCATGATGCAGAAGTTCTCAAAGTGTCTTAGTCAGCAATTGTTGCAATAATGCTGCATAACAAACAGCCCCCAAACCTAGTGGTTTATAGCAAGCATTTATTTCTTGCTTTTGCATGCACACATTTCTTGCTCTTGTCTGCTCATTACTCTAGTTGCTGCTGGACTTGGCTGAGTAGAGTGGAAGTTGCTTTCAAACTAAAAGCTGGGTTCAGATATACTTCATATACTTCCTCTCTGGTCTCTTTGGACCAGAGGCTACTACCCTGGGTCATGTTCTTCTCAAGGCAGATTTCAGAAGCACAAAAAGCCACAGAATTTAAAAGCTCTGCTTGGGCTGGCTGGGGTGGCTCATGCCTGTAATCCCAGCACTTTGGGAGGCTGAGGTGGGCAGATCATCTGAGGTCAGGAGTTTGAGACCAGTCTGGCCAACATGGTGAAATCTAGTCTCTACTAAAAACACAAAAATTAGCTAGGAATGGTGGCAGGCACCTGTAATCCCCCCTACTCAGGAGGCTGAGGCAGGAGACTTGAACCTGGGAGGTGGAGGTTGCGGTGAGCTGAGATTGCGCCACTGCACTCCAGTCTGGGCTACAAGAGTGAAACTCTGTCTCTAAATAAATAAAGATTTAAAAAATAAAAAATAAAAATAAAAAAGCCGGGTATGATAGCTCACGCCTGTAATCCCAGCACTTTGGGAGGCCAAGGCAGGCAGATCAACTGAGGTCGGGAGTTTGAGATCAGCCTGACCAACATAGAGAAACCCTGTCTCTACTCAAAATATGAAATTAGCTGGGCATGGTGGTGTATGCCTGTAATCCTAGCTGCTTGGGAGGCTGAGGCAGGAGAATCACTTGAACCCAGGAGGTGGAGGTTGAGGTGAGCTGAGATTGTGCCACGGTACTCCAGCCTGGGCAACATGAGTGAAACCCCATCTCAAAAAAGAAATATAAGTAAATAAAAAATAAAAGCTCTGCTTGCATTAGAGCATTGCATTGGCTAAATTAAGTCACATGACCAAGCCCAGTATGAAAGGGGCAGGATATATACTCCACTCACCTGAGGATAAGGCACTGCAGAATCATGTGACAAAGGATACAGGTATATAATTCTAATTCAGGGAGGAAGTGGAGAATCAGAAACTATAATTCACTCTATCAAATGCATGCTATTTAGAGCTGATTCTGGGTGATGAAAAGAAAACCTAGCATTGGGCTGGCCATGGTGGCTCAGGCCTGTAATCCCAGCACTTTAGGAGGCTGAGGTGGGCGCATTCCTTAAGCTCAAGTGTTTGCGACCAGCCTGGGCAACATGGTGAAACCCTGTCTCTACAAAAGATACAAAAATTAGCTGGGCTGGGTGGCGCATGCCTGTAGTCCCAGCTACTTGAGAGGCTGAGGTGGGAGGATCACTTGAACCCAGGAGGTGGAGGCTGTGGTGAGTCGAGATTATGCCACTGCACTCCAGCCTGGGTGACAGAGCAAGACCCTGTCTCAAAAATAAATAAATAAATAAATAAAATACAAAAAGAAAAAGAAAACACAGTGTTAAACAGCATCAGTTCACACAGTGAGGAGGTTCCTTTTGGTTCTGTTTCAACCTTTTGCATGATGACCTCAGGAAGACATGCTTAGTGGGGTGCTACTGTATCCTGAATGCTTTGCTAATCTTCCTTTTAAATAAATGGAGGCGATGTCTCAGGTTTGGAGAGCTGGGCAGGAGTTCGTGTATAGCCACAGTTTAATAACACGCTCCTGTTAATAACACCCTCCTGTTTTCACAGTGGTGTTTGTATGGGCGAATATCTTTATGCCAGGGATGCTGTTAGCCCTTTATAGAAACATGAAGTTTCTTTTATTTGAAGTAATAGGCTGGAGTGCAGTGGCACAGTCACAGCTCACTGCAGCCTCAAACTCCTGGGCTCAAGCAATCCTCCTGCCTCAGCCTCCTGAGTAGGTGGGACTATAGGTGTGTGCCACCACAACTGGCAAATTTTTAAAATTTTTTGTAGAGATGGGGACTGGCTATGTTGCCCAGGCTGGTCTCAAATCCCTGAGCTCAAGCGATCCTTGTTCTTTGGCCTCCCAAAGTGCTGGGATTATAGGCATCAGCCACTGTGCCCAGCCATAAAGTTTCTTTGAAAGAGAACCTGGGCCAGGCGCGGTGGGTCACGCCTGTAATCCCAGAACTTTAAGAGGCTGAGGTGGGTGGATCACTTGAGGCCAGAAGTTGGAGACCAACCTGGGAAACACGGTGAAACCCCGTCTCTACTACAGACACAAAAATTAGCTGGTGTATTGGCATGCACCTGTAATCCTAGCTGCTTGAGAGGCTGAGGCATGAGAATTGCTTGAACCTGGGAGGTGAAGGTTGCAGTGAGCCAAGATCACACCACTGCACTCCAGCCTGAGTGAAAGAGCAAGACTGTCAAAAAAGAAAGGAAACCTGTTGATTTAAAGAAACTAATCTAGAACATGAACCAAGAGTTATCATTAGCCCAGTTTTGGGCCCTCCAAAGGAAAATATGTTAAGTAAATAATATTATAAGGAGATAGTACAATTTTTTTGGGGGGGGGGATAGGATCTTACTCTGTGGCCCAGGCAGGAGTACAGTGGCATGACCATAGCTCAGTATAGCCTCAACTTCCTGGGTTCCTGAGTAGCTGGGACCACAGGTGTGTGCCATCATGCCCAGCTAATTTTTTTAACATTTGGTAGAGATGGGGGTCTCTCTTTCTTGCCCAGGCTGGTCATGACCTCCTGGGCTCAAGTGATCCACCTACTTCAGCCTCCCAAAGTTCTGGGATGTGTGAGCCACCATGCCTGGCCTGAACCAGTTTTTTTCCTTTTTTTTGAAACAGAGTCTTGCTGTGTTGCCCAGTGGTGTGATCTCGGCTCACTGCAACCTCTGCCTCCTGGGTTCAAGCAATTCTCCTGCCTCAGCCTCCCAAGTAGCTGGGACAACAGGCCGTGCCACCATGTCTAACTAATTTTTTGTATTTTTAGTAGAGACAGGGTTTCACTGTGTTAGCCAGGATGGCCTCAATCTCTTGACCTCATGATCCACCCATTTTGGCCCCACAAAGTACTGGGATTACAGGTGTGAGCCACCGCACCTGGCCCTTTTTTTTTTAAGGTAAGATTCTTGCTCTGTAGCCCAGGCTGGAGTGTAATGGTGTGATCTCATCTCACTGCCACCTCCGTCTCCTGGGTTCAAGCAATTCTCTTGCCTCGGCCTCCTGAGTAGCTGAGGCTATAGGTGCCTGCTACCATGCCCAACTAATTTTTGTGTTTTTTTTTTTCGTAAATATGGGGTTTCGCCATGTTGGCCAGGCTGGTCTCAAACTCCTAACCTCCAGCGATCCATTCACCTTGGCCTCTCCAAGTGCTGGGATCATAGGCAAGAGCCACTGTACCCATCCTGCATCAGTTGTTTAAGTACAGAAGTGGATGATATAAACTGGCATGTTACTGTTTCCCTGAGTCACCCTGGCTGTCCTGGCACCTCACCTAGGTGACCCTTGACCTCCAAATAATTCATTAATTAAAGGGTTAATGTCAGGCCCAGTAGAGGGCCCAGTGCTAGTGCTGTTCTGAGTGATCGGTGCTCAGATACTTTGCATCCTAAGTATTAGTAATACCCACCTGTGCATGAAACAATGGCAAATGGCAGAAGTTGGGGCAAGTCTAAAATCCTGGACTGGTTTCCTGCCCAGCTGCCCCTGAGTATCTGTGTGTGTGTGTGTGTGTGTGTGTTTGGTGTGTGTGTGTGTGTGTGTGTGTGTGTTTGGGGGAGGTGGTGTCTTGGTGGCTCGGCCTCTAATTATAGCTCCATTCTCCCCAGGGACGATCTGACTCAGCTGCCCTTTACAACTATGTGCATTAAGGAGAGCCTGCGCCAGTACCCACCTGTCACTCTTGTATCTCGCCGCTGCACGGAGGACATCAAGCTCCCAGATGGGCGCATCATACCCAAAGGTGCCCGCCGTGTTTCCCCTGCTGCTGGTGCACTGCCTCCAGTGATGTAGCTGCTCTATTGTCCATGGGGGGTCTGGCCATGCCTGCCCTGGGTGCACTATCCCTGCAGATGGGGCAGCTCTTTGTGTACCTGTTGCTTCTGGGGTGCTGGGGGAAACCCAGTGGTGTGTGCAGGGAATAGAGCCAGGTGAGTCCAGGTGGCAAGGAAGGAGGCAGTGTTGCAGGGATGGGTCTATGAGGATGCAGTTGGGGAGTGTCAGTTTCATTGAGTTGTCAGTTACTCCTTGAGACCAAGCCCTGTCTTGGTTGATGCTGGGGATCCTGGCTCAGGTTTTCAGTATTGCCCATCTTGGGGAGATACAGCAGGGCACAGACATCCCCAGGGATGTGGAGTCAGGACTAGGCTAAAGGGAGAGATAAGGGCTGGAATAGTTCAAATGTGGAGAGGAATGCAGGGAGGGCTGCCTGGAGGAGGGAATGTAGGAGGTGAGGCTTGGAGTGTGGAAGTGAAAGAGTGAGCATGTTTATGGAGTAGAGCCTCAGGATGCAGATCGTGAAAGGCCTGGAGTGCCAGGTGATGGCACTTGAACTGAATCCTGGGGCAGCAGGGAGCCAAGGTAGGTGTTTGAGCTGAAGAGGAGCAATGTCAGATCTGTGAGTGAGAAAGATCCCTATGGCCAGTGTGGCAGCAAGATTGAAGATGATAGAGTCCTCTTAGGGAAAGACGGGAAGAGTGGATGGAGCAGCAGAATTTTCTAGAGAAGGATGGACAGAAGGTGGTGGCAGATGGCTCCTGGACACATCATGGCTCCAGGGAGACCCAAGGAAGGTGATGTTTTTGGAGGAGACCCTGGCTCCCCTTTGGCTCACTGATCCCATCTTTCCCCACAGGAATCATCTGCTTGGTCAGCATCTATGGGACCCACCACAACCCCACAGTGTGGCCTGACTCCAAGGTGAGTGAGTGCCTGCCCAACCCTCCCTGCCCTCCGTTCCTCCCCTCCCGTGTCCCAGGGAGCCAGAGAGCAGGGCCGGTTGCAGGGTCTGAGTGCGCATTCCCCTCTCCCTTGCCATTTAGCCATCTCTTCACCCACTTGTTGTTAATTCATTAGGGCAAAAACATTTATTGAGCACCTACTGTGTGCCAGAGGGTGTGCTGGGCTCTGACAATAGAGAATGGTACTGTTTTTGCCCTCACAGAGCTCACAGTGAAGTTTGGGGGAAGACAATAAACAAATAAATCAGATTTGGGGTATTGATACATACACGAAAGAAAAAAAAATGGACCGGTTCCAATTTACAAGTGCAGTCGGTCACACTTGTAATCCCAGCACTTTGGGAGGCCGAGTCAGAAGGATCACTTGGGACCAGGAGTTTGACCAGCCTGGGCAACATAGCAAGACCCCCATCTCTACCAAAAAGGAAAAGGTTGGCCCAACATGATGGCTTGTGCCTGTAATCGCAGTGCTTTGGGAGACCAAGATGGAAGGCTTATTTGAGGCCAGAAGTTCCAGCCCAGCCCAGCCTGGGAAACACAGTGAGACCCTATTTCTACAAAAAGTTAGCTAGCCATGGTGATGCACACCTGTAGTGTCAGCCATTCGGGAGGCTGAGGCAGGAGGATCACTTGAGCTCAACAGTTCAAGGTTGCAATGAGCTATTTTTTTCTTTTTCTGAGATGGAGTCTTGCTCTTTCGCCCACACTGGAGTGCAGTGGCGCCATTTTGGCTCACTGCAACCTCTACCTCCCCAGATTCAAGCAATTCTCCTGCCTCAGTCTCCCAAGTAGCTGGGATTACAGGTACCCACCAACATGCCCAGCTAATGTTTTGATACTTTTAGTAGAGACAGGGTTTCACCATGTTGGCCAGGCTGGTCTCAAACTCCTGACCTCAGGTGATCCATCTGCCTTAGCCTCCCAAAGTGCTGGGATTACAAGCGTGAGCCACCGCGCCCAGCCTGCAATGAGCTATGACCATGCCACTGTACTGCAGCCTGAGACCCTGTCTCTAACACACAAACACAGAGAGACAGACAGACAGACAGACAAACAAACAAATAAAAGCTGGTGGAGGGGGTACTTTAGCTCAAGTGGTTATGAACGGCCTTGCCGAGGAGAAGTTTGAGCCGAGACCCTAGGGGATGAAGGAGCAGGGAGAAGCATGTTCTAGGCAGAGGAAACAGCAGGTGCAAAGGCCCTGAGGTGGAATCTCACTGGTATGTGTGAACAACAGAAGCAGGCAGGTGTGGCTGCATTGCGGTGAGTGCAAGGTGGAATGGAAGAGGTGGCCTTGAGGTGCTCTCCATCCATCTGTACTGACCCCCGGAGGCTCAGGGAAGGGGCCAGGCTGGGGCAGCCCTCAGACTCATCTCCAGGCTGTTCCTGCCTAGGTGTACAACCCTTACCGCTTTGACCCGGACAACCCACAGCAGCGCTCTCCACTGGCCTATGTGCCCTTCTCTGCAGGACCCAGGTAACCCCTCTATTTACCCCAGTCCAAGCCAGCTGTGGAGAAACAGAGGCAGGGAAAGATCAGGAATGTGCCTCTCAAGAGCAGAGATCAGATGGCACCCAGGTGTCCTTTCTGAAAACCCAACACTCTCTCCCCAATGCGCCAGGATGTCCCCAAATCAGACTCTGCAATAGCATCCTGGTTATTGAGCACCGACGGTGTGCCAGGCCCTCAGTTCTGGGCTCCCACGGTCCCATTGGCTCTATGATACCTTCGTCCCCATTTTTACAGATGAGGGAACTGAGACAGAGGGGGCGCCAGGCATCCGGGACACACAGCTAGTAAGAGGCTGCACCAGGATTCAAACACTCAATCCCAAGGTCCCATTCATTGAGCGATTTGTGGGATCTCACTTTAACCCTCACCCAGCCCAGGATGCTTTCTTCATTTTCGAGAGGATGCATACGACGCCCAGGGACCTGTGCTCACACAGAAGCTGGGCCTGAACCCTGTCCCCTCTTCCTCCAGGAACTGCATCGGACAGAGCTTCGCCATGGCGGAGATGCGCGTGGTCGTGGCACTAACGCTGCTACGTTTCCGCCTGAGCGTGGACCGAACGCACAAGGTGCGGCGGAAACCGCAGCTCATCCTGCGTACGGAGAATGGCATCTGGCTCAAGGTGGAGCCGCTGCCTCCGCGGGCCTGAGCGGATCCCCGGGGTCCAGGCCCCGCCCAGACAGGCCAAGACCCCGCCTCCAAAGGACCAGGCCACGCCCGAAAGATCCCGAGTGCATAGGCCACTTCCCTTGAAGTCCAGGTTCAACTCGGGGATGACCAGGCACAGCTGTTGAGCAGCCGGGTGGTGCTGACCATGCCCCTTAAGGCAAGACTCCGCCCCTTAAGGGGTCTAATCCCGCCCCTTGAGACTTTAGGTCCCGCCCCCTGACTGCTCTCACCTGTCCTGTTTGAGGGACCAGGCTCGGCCCTGCCCGCTCGGGCTCAGGCCCCGCCTTTCAGGATCCGCCCCTAGGATCCTAGGCTTGTAGTCCTCAGGCCACGCCCCTGAGGATCCAGGTCTCCAGGCCTTGCCCACTGAGCCTTCGGAGGACTTAAGACCCAACTCTGACTCAGGGTCCACCCTCTACTGGCTGAACCCCTGGCGGTTTTCTAAGTTGAGGACTTGAACGCTGGAGCCTGAGGTCAGAGCTTTGAACCCGGACATCACTTACATGAGACTCTCAGCTCATATGGGCAAACGGCTCAGGCATAAGGCTGCATCTTGGGCTCAGGACTGCTTACTTTTGTTGTTTTGTAAACTCAGACCCTTGCAAGCCCCTCCCTTCCTCCCTTGCTCAAAGACCTTTTGCTGAGTGTTCTGTTTTTGTAGAAGAAAAGCAAAGGATGCAGATCTCCCCCACCCTCCACCCTCAAGCTCAGACAGACCCTTACCTGTGGAGCCCCTAGCGGAATGAGGGACTCTGCAACTGAGCAAAGCTGCGGGATAAGAGGCTGGAAAGCCGTTTGTCCTAGGACATAAACTCAGATTTTTTGGAACAGTGTGTGTGTTCATTTGTTTTGTCAAGAGATCACATATTAATTGTTTGCCAGCACTGCTTCAGAACCACAGGCAGGTGCCGATTTCTGCCTTGTTGGAAATAGATGCTCAGTGTCACAAAGAAACATTGGCACTGAGACAAAGGATGCAATGCAACTTTTAATTCCTGGACTTGCAGGAAGGGTACCCCCGCTAGCCATCGTGCCTTGAGAGTACAATGAACAAAGGAAAACACACAAATTTATTTCTTACGCATTTGGGGTCATCCTTATTGATGTGTCTGATCTCTGTTGGCTGGAGCCACATCCCACAATCTAAACTCAAACCCAATTGGCTAATAACTTAAAACTTTTCTAAACAGGTAAAAGCAATGGAGAGCTGAGACATGCCTGTGAGCATGTCCAGCACAGATATTTTGGTTAAAATACAAGGACATAGAATGTACTACGTGCCTGTCAGCATGGCATGTCTAACAGCTACGTAGAATAGGGCTTAACAAAGTTATTAGCACACTTATTGTTTAACAAGAAAGGAAACTTTAAAAAGGAACTTTTCTATTTCCCACAGCGTTCTCAGGGGGTGGGGGACAGATGTTGAGCAGATAATTTCACATGTAAATGTTTATTTACAACCTGGGACAGGTGCTCCAAAGGAGAGGCCCTGGGTGCTGGATGAATATAGCAAATGGATGGGGAGCAGGTCAGGGAGAACTTCTCTGATGCTGAAGTGGAAATTGAGTGGGTGACAAGGGAAGGGAAGAGTATTCCAGGTGGAAGGAACATCTAAAAATGCCCTGAGTTGAGGGAAAGCAGAATGTGTTTGAGAAACTCACCAGGGGCCAGGTGGTTGGATCTGGGAAGTGGGGGCAGAATGAAGAAAGGGACCAAATGCACAGGCTTTATGCTGAGGGTAATAAGGAGCCATGGAGAGCGTGTGAGCAGGATCAGAACAGGACATGGACAGATCTAAGGCTGGCAGGGAGGTGACATGTGGGGGACCACTGGGGGTTGGGACTCTGGGAAAGAGGGAAGCTGAGGTCCAGACAACAGGAAGGGCCAGGATTGGGTGACTATCTAGCAGTGGGGGCTGAGAGGAGGGAGACAGTAAGGGTGATGTTCAGGTATTTGGCTGAGGGAACTGGATGGTGGAGTAGTTCCTGATATGGGAATATAAAAGGTGGGGGCCAGGTGTGGTGGCTTATACCTGTAATCCCAGCACTTTGGGAGGCTGAGGCTAGAGGATCGTTTGATATCAGGAGTTAGAGACCAGTCAGGGCAACATAGTGAGATTCCATTTCTACAAAATTAAAAAATTAGCCAGGCATGGTGGTGCACATCTGTAGTCCCAGCTGCTTAGGAGGCTGAGGCAGGAGGATCCCTTGAGGTGAGGAGTTTGAGGCTGCAGTGAGCTATGATCGCACCACTACACTCCAGCCTAGGCAACAGAGCAAGACTCTGTCTCAAAAAAATAATATGGGCAATGACAATGTCAGGAATTTTATGTACATAAAATGCTACCCAAAGGGAAGATGATACCACTATTATACTATGCATATATGCACACTATATATACACCATTTATATATATATATATAGTGGTGGTATAATAGTGGTATCATCTTCCTTTTGGGTGGTATTTGCCTGTAGACTATTTCCATCTAGGTTACTAGAGACAATAATAATATTAATTCCACAGGCTGGGTGCGGTGGCTCATGCCTGTAATCCCAGCACTTTGGGAAGCCAAGATGGGTGGATCACCTAAGGTTTGGAGTTTGAGACCAGCCTGCCCAACATGGTGAAACCCTGTCTCTACTAAAAATACAAAAATTAGCCAGGTGTGGTGGCAGGTGCCTGTAATCCCAGCTACTCGGGAGGCTGAGGCAGGAGAATTGCTTGAACCTGGGAGGTGGAGGTTGCAGTGAGCCGAGATCGCACTACTGCACTCCAGCCTGGGTGACAGAGTGAGATTCCGTCTCACAAAAAAAATTAATTCAACAAATATTTCTTGGGCATTCTGCTGTGAGACAGGCGCTGTTTGAGCCCTAGGTTCCTAGAGTTGACCACTAGGGAGGAGACACAATAAATAAAGTAAATAAATAAATAAATTCACACAGGGCCTTTTTCCAGGACTTTTATTGTGACAGAAATGGGGAGTTCTTAGCGGAGGAGGGAAAAGATCATCTCTTTCTTGAACGGTCACTTTTTATTTTTCCATTTAACAGAGATAGAAACTGAGCTTCCTAATGAAGTGACTCACCCAAGATCCTTCAGGGTATTTTTCGGTGGGGCCTCAGCGGGGGCCCTGAGTCCTTTTTTGCCCCAGCTCCCAGTCCTGGTCTGGGTCCCTAACCACTTTGCATAGAAGGGGGCGTCGACAGGTGTTGGCCTAGAGTAGGGGGCGTGGAGGAGATGAGCTAAAGCTGGGCCGGCTGCGTGTGTCCTGGGGCGCCCCTCGGTGGCCTGTGCTGGGGTCGTCGGCCGGAATCCCCTGTCCGAGGTACTCCGGGGCTGAATGGGAAACAAACAGTCCCAGACACTACGAATAGTCCAGTATCATCACACTGAGTTCCCGCCAAGGGCCACGAGGGGAGAGAGGAGTAGGGTCATTGGGTCCCCGGAGCCCTGCTACACCTGCAAGTGTAATTCAATTCTCTCTCTCTCTCTCTCTTTTTTTCCGAGACGAAGTCTCACTCTGTAGCCAGGCTGGAGTGCAGTGGCACGATCTCGGCTCACAGCTACCTCCGCCTCTCGGTCCCGGTTCAAGCAATTCTCCTGCCTCAGCCTCCGGAGTAGCTGGGATTACAGGCACGCCCAACCATGCCCAGCCAATTTTTTGGTATTTTTAGTGGAGACGGGGTTTCACCATGTTGCCCAGACTGGTCTTGAACTCCTGACCTCGTGATCCGCCCGCCTCGGCTTCCCAAAGTGCTGGGATTACAGGCGTGAGCCACCGCGCCCGGCCAAGTGTAATTACCAAAACACTCAAGTCTGATCCTGTCGCTGGCGGCTGTGGGATCTCCTTCCTCCTGAGTGTGAAGGAGGCTCCCTCTGCTGGACAATTCGGAAACAACAGGCGCTAAGGCGTCCGTTTCTCTATTCTTTCAATTTTGTGTCCGCGCACGTTGGAGTGTGCATGTGTGACCGCGTTGGTGTCTGGGTGCATTTGGGTAACAGTGTGTGCATTTGTTGTAGTGTGCACACAAGTGTGTGTAAATGTGTGTGTGACTGTGTGTACATATGGGTGGGTGTGCTGGAAGGAGAGGGGAGAACACCACTCACTGAGTCGCTGTAACTATCCGCACCAGGCTATGCTCCTGCTGACGGCTGGAGCCGCAGTCAGAGCCCCTGCCTCTGTCCCCAGATCTGACCTGTGCGGTGCAGGCAGTCCCTTTAACTGCTGCTGCATCCCCTTCCCAATCCCACTTCTTCACTGTCCTACTTGGGTTTCCAGGGATCACCTCCCAAAGAAACATCAGGCAGTTGAATTCTTGTCTTACAGTCACCCTCCAAATAGAGGATTTGCACTCAAATCCTTGTATCAGGGTCTAGTTCCAATGAACCCAAATTAAGACACATGTGTCTGCCAGCTCCTCCAAGCCCCACAAGTCTATCATTGTGCCCCCCCCTTTTTTTAACCAATGATTAATGTGAGGCTCAGAGAGGGCAAATCACTTACCCAAGGTCACCTAGCCGTGAGGGAGTGGCAGATCCTGGCTTTGACCACGGGCTGTCTGACCACAAGCTGGATGCTCACTCCTCTCCTGACAGCCTCCTTCCTCCTCAAGGACATCGAATGCGCAGGGAATAAGCTGTAAGTGTAAAAATTTGAAAGGGAAATTCTTCCATTTTCTGCTTCAGCTTCCTGCCTCTGGCCCAACAGTTTCGTGTGCTTTTTTTTTTTCGGTTTTTAAAAATTACATATATATGAATGTTTCCTAATGTATAGAAAAGGATTTATGCACACATTTACAGTTTGTTTGTTTGTTTGTTTATTGAGGTAGGGTCTCATTCTGTCACCCAGGCTGGAGTACAGTGGTGTGATCTTGGCTCACTGCAACCTCTGCCTCTTGGGTTCAAGTGATTTTCGTGCCTCAGCTTCCCAAGTAGCTGGGATTACAGGTGCGCCACCATGGTTGGCTTTTTTTGGTATTTTTAATAGAGGGGGTTTCATTATGTTGGCCAGGATGGTCTCAAACTCCTGATCTCAAATGATTTGCCCACCTCAGCCTCCCAAAGTGCAGTGATTCCAGGAGTGAGCTGTTGCACCCAGGCTTTTGTTTGTTTGTTTGTTTTTTGAGACAGAATCTCACTCCATCACCAGGCTGCAGTGCAGTGGCACAGTCTCGACTCATTGCAACCTCCATCTTTTGGGCTCAAGCAATCCTCCTGCCTTAGCCTCTGAGTACCTGAGTAGCTGTGACCACAGGTGCATGCCACCACACCCAGATACTTTTTACTTTTTTTGGTATTTTTTGTAGAGATGGGGTTTTACCATGCTGCCCAGGCTGATCTGGAACTCCTGGATTCAAGTGATCCACCTGCCTTGGCCTCCCAAACTTTTGTGATTATAGGCATGAGCCACTGCACCCAGCCCACTACCAGTTTTTTGATGACTCCAAACTTGTTGGGAAATGTATCTGTTTCAATGATCTATTATTGTATGTTGAACCACCAGGAAACTTACAGGTTAAAATGATATACAAATTGTGTGTGTGTGTGTGTGTGTGTGTGTGTGTGTGTGTGTGTCTGTGCACGAACTTCTATCTGTAACAGAACATATACAACTTTAAGTTAGCTCACAAATTTACCGTTTGGGCAGGGCTCAGCAAGGATGGCTTTCTCAATACTACACAGCATCAGTCTGGGCAGCTCAACTGAGGCTGGAAGAGATACTTCAAGGTGACTCACTCTCATGGCTGGCAATTGGTGCCGCCTATTTGCTGGGGGTCTCAGTTTCTCTCACATAGGGTTTCTCCATGGGGATGCTTGCACTTCCTTTTAACATGGCAGCTGGGTCCAAGGTGTCTATTTCTTTCTTTATTTAATTTTTATTTTATTTATTTACTTATTTATTTATTTGAAGGTGTCTATTTTAACAGGCCTAGAATGAAGCTGTAAGGCTTCTTATGACCTAGGCCCTGAAACCCTAGAAGACACAGAGAGAGCCCAGACTCCAGGAGTGGGGTATTAGACTTCACCTCTGTATCAGTTAAGGTTCTTTAGAGAAACAGAATCAATAAAATCAATCAATCAATCAACCAATCTTTATATATTTATCTTAAGAGATATCTGGGTTGGGCGTGATGGCTCATGTCTATAATTCCAGTACTTTGGGAGGCCAAGGTGGGTGGTTTGCTTGAGCCCAGGAGTTTAAGACCTGCCTGGGTGACGTGGCGAAACCTCATCTCTACAAAAATACAGAAATTAGCTCAGCATGGTGGCATGCACTTTTATTCCCAGCTACCTGGGAGGCTGAGGTAGGAGGATCGCTTGAGCGTGGGTCAAGGCTGCAGTGAGCCGTGATCACGCCACTGTACTCCAGCCTGGGTGACAGAGCAAGATCCTGTCTAAAAAAAAAAAGATATATCTTTATCTTAAGATATACATATATATATATGTATGTGTATATATATATGTGTGTGTGTGTGTATGTGTGTGTGTGTGTATATATATATAATTCAGTTTAAGACATATATCTGGCCATGTGCAGTGGCTCATGCCTGTAATCCTAGCACTTTGGGAGGCCGAAGTTGGTGGATCACCTGAGGTCAAAGTTTGAGACCATCCTGGCCAACATGGTGAAAACCTGTCTCTACTAAAAATACAAAAATTAGTTGGGTATGGTGGTGGGTACCTGTAATCCCAGCTACTGGGGATGTTGAGGCATGAGAATTGCTGGAACATGGGAGGTGGAGGTTGCAATGAGCCAAGATCACACCATTGCACTATAGCCTGGGCAAGGAGAGTGAAACTCTGTCTCAAAAAAAAAAAAAAAAAAAAAAAAAGACATATATCTTTAAGGAATTTGGCTCATGCGATTATGAGCTGGCAAGTTGGTAATCTACAGAGACAGCAGGTCACCAGGCTGGAAACTCAGCAGGTCACCATACTGTAGTCTGAAACTCAGTTTGCTCTAAGGCCTCTCAACTGACAGAATGAGGCCCATTCACATAATCCAGGGTAATTTCTTTTACTTAGTCAACAGATGATCTGTAATCCTAGCACTTTGTGAGGCTGAGGTTGGAGGATCTCTTCAGCCCAGGAGTTTGAGACCAGCCTGGACAACACAGAGACATCTCATAGCTATAAAAAATACAAAAATTAGCTGGGCAGGGTGGCACATGCCTGCGGCCTCCCAGCTACTTGGGAGGCTGAGGTGGGAGGATTGGTTGAGCCCAGGAGGTCGAGGTTGCAGTGAGCAACCACTGCACTCCAGCCTAGGTGACAGAGCAAGACCTCGTCTCAAAAAATAAAATAAAAAGTCCACAGATTGTAGATGGTAATTATATTCACAAACACCTCCACAGCAAAATCCAGTTAAGTGTCTGACTAAATAATTGGGTTCTACAGCTGAGCCAAGTTGACATAAAAAACTAACCATCACCGCCTCTCAGTAGGGAGGTAGCAAAGAGTTTGCTGCCAGCTTTAATCTATTGCACAGGAAGAGAAGGGGCAGCAAATGACCTCTTTTTTTTTTTTTTTTTGAGACTGAGTCTTGCTCTCTCACCAGGCTGGAGTGCAGTGGCGTGATCTTGGCTCACTGCAACCTCTGCCTCCTGAGTTCAAGCGATTCTCCTGCCTCAGCCTCCCGAGTAACTGGGACTACAGGTGCTTGCAACCACACTCAGCTAATTTTTGTATCTTTAGTAGAGATGGGGTTTCATCATGTTGGCCATGATGGTCTCGATCTCTTAACCTCGTGATCCATCCGCCTCGGCCTCCCAATGTGTGGGGATTACAGATGTGAGCCACTGTGCCCAGCCACAAATGACCTCTTTTTATGACCCTACACTTCCCAGGGGTCCACTTTCCAAACCTCCCTTCTGAGGCTTGCAGTGGTGGATGGTGGTTGGGCTAGCTTTGTTTTGTTGTTTTTGAGATGGAGTCTTGCTCTGTCACCCAGGCTGGAGTGCAGTGACATGATCTCGGCTTACTGCAACCTCTGCCTCCCAGGTCCAAGCAATTCTCCTGCCTCAGCCTCCCGAGTAGCTGGTATTTCAGGCATGCACCCCCATGCCCGGCTAATTTTTGTATTTTTAGTAGAGACTAGGTTTCACCATGTTGGCCAGGCTGGTCTTTAACTCTTGACCTCAGGTGAGCCGCCTGCCTTGGCTTCCTAAAGTGCTGGGATTACAGGTGTAAGCCACCACACCTGGCCATTTTCTTTCCTTTCTTGCTTTTTTTTTTTTGAGACAGTCTCTCTCTGTCATCCAGTCTGGAGTACAAAGGCGTGACTTTGGCTCACTGCAACCTCCGCCTCCTGGGTTCAAGTAAGTCTTGTGCCTTAGCCTCCTGAATAGCCAGGATTTTACAGGTGTGTGCCACCATGCCTGGCTATTTTTTTTATATCTTTAGTAGAGACGGGGTTTTGCCATGTTGGCCAGGCTGGAACTCCTGACTTCAAGTGATCCGCCCACCCCGGCCTCTCAAAGTGCTGGGATTACAGACATAAGCCACTGTATCTGGCCAAAATATATAATACATCAAAAAAATTATTAAAAGGAAAAAGAAGAAGAGAGGAAATCATTGAGTAACATTGAATAACATGGTTCCTAGCTCTTGTGTGACCTCCGAACTTTCCCTAAGTCCTTCTATTATTTCTGTCTTTCAATCCAGTTCATCTGGTCTTCTGTCGGGCTGCAAATGTGGCAGGTCCACCTGCTGCTCCTGCCCTCAATATGGACTAAGGGGCCTCTTGGGTTTTCAATAATAATTCTTCTTGTTCTCCTCCTCCTCCTCCTCCTCCTCCTCCTCCTCCTCCTCCTCCTCCTCCTCCTCCTCCTTCCTCTTCCCCTTCCTCTTCTTCTTCTCCTTCCTCCTCCTAGCCCTCCTCCCTTCCTCCTCCCCCTCCTCCTCATCTCCATCCTCCTCCTCCTCCTCCTTATTCTTCTTCCTCTTCTTCTCCTTCTTCCTTCTTCTTTTTGAGATAGAGTTTTATTCTTTCACCCAGGTTGGAATGCAGTGGTGCAATCCTAGCTCACTGAAACCTCCATCTCCTGGGCTCAAGTGATCCTCCCACCTCAGCCTCCCAAGTAGCTGTGACCACAGGCATGTGCCCCCACACCTGGCTAATTTTTTGTATTTTTCTTTTTCTTTTTTCTTTTTTTTTTTTTTTTTGCAGAGGTGGAGTCTTGCTGTGTGGCCCAGGCTGGTCTCAAACTCCTGGGCTCAAGTGATCCACCTGTCTTGGCTTCCCAAAGTGTTGGGACTACAAGCATGAACCACTGTGCCTGGCTGGGTTTTGAGTTCTTGAACATGTTAAATGAAACCTCACCTTCTTCTGGTGTGAGTGTTGGGTGAAATTTCGTAAGTCACCACGTGAGTCTCCAGTGTAGCTGATTCCTGCTTCTCCTGCATCTCTTGGCGGCAGGCACCCCTCTAGCCCTGATTATCTCAGTGCATTCAAGGATGGAAGTGAGAATGAACATGTGTGTCCCACCTGGTGCTGGGTCTTTACAGACCTGGCACAGCTTCAGGGAGTGGTCCTTACGGCAGAGCCCATTCCTTTATGTCATTCAGGTTCCTGCTCAAAGCTCACCTCTTGGGATGTCCCTGCCTGATCACTGAGTCCAGAACAGCCCCCTCAGTCACTGTCTAGCTTGTTTCCTTCTGTTAATTTCCCATAAGAGAAGTGGCATGTCACCATCTCCACGATGCACTGTTGGTTAAGCAACTCAAGTAGCTTGGGACCTCAGCCTCCCAAGTAGCTGGGATCACAGGCATGTGCCACCACACCGGGCTAATTTTTGGTATATATATATATATATATATTTTGGCAGAGACGAGGTCTCACTGTCACCCAGGCAGTATTGATTAAGCAACCAATAGCGCGTGGTGGAGGTGGTGACATGCCTCTTCTGTTCCGAATCCCAGGCCAGTCCAGATTCAAGGGGAAGGAAATTAAACTCTTCCTCTTGCTGAAGACCAGTGACGAATGTTCTGGGTTAGAACCTGAGATTCTGCATTTCCAAGATGCTTCCGGTATGAGGACCCCATCTTGAGTATTCACTTCTTATAGCTCATGGATAAGAAAGTCCCTTTCTTCCCTCAATCTTTAATGAGCACCTCCTGTTGAGGATGAGCCGCTGACAGAACCCCTCACCGGAGCGGAGCGAGGAAGGAAGAGACTTTCATGCAGGTGGCTGTGGAGCATCGGTTGACTCGTGTCCAAAAAGCCTCTTCCTTTCTCACTCCGGTGTCTCAGGGGTTCTGTCAGCAGCTCGTCCTGCAACATTTCTGGTTCCCTAACTGGGAAGGGAAACTTGCTTTGGCGGACGACCGGGACAGCCCCTTAGGCGCCTTTGGCTGCCCTGCGGAGCATCCCCGTGGGGCGCTCTGGCTCGCCGAGGCCACGCGAGGCCTTGAGGCACTTCTGAGAAGGCACTTTTGCTTTCTTGGTGGACCGCCTGGCGGGAGCGAGATCGGGCAGGCTCCGCGGGGATCAACGCAGTGGCTGAACACCGGGAAGGAACCGACACTTGGTGGCGTCCGGACGACTGGGAAACGGTAGGATGGATCCTGGAAACCCGCCCACTCCACCGGAGCGGAAGTGTGGGCTGATCACCCACAGTGCGCTGGTTTTGGCACCTTGGTTTGGATTTTGTTTTCTGGTAAGCCAGTCCTGGCACCTTCAGCTTGTTTCTGTTCTTTTTTGTTTTGTTTTTGAGACGGAGTTTTGCTCTGTCGTCCAGGCTGGAGTGCAATGGTGCGATCTCGGCTCACCGCAACCTCTGCCTCCCGGGTTTGAGCGATTCTCCTGCCTCAGCCTCCCGAGGAGCTGGGACTACAGGCACCGGCCACCACGCCCAGCTAATTTTTCTATTTTTAGTAGAGATGGGGTCAGGCTGGTCTCGAACTCCTGACCTAAAATGATCGCCCGCCTCGGCCTCCCAAAGTGCTGGGATTACAGGGATGAGCCACTGCGCCCCGCCTTGTTTCGGTTTCTTACTTGACTGGAGGGAGGAGAGTGAAAGTGAGAGACTGAGAAGGGTACCAGGTGGGGGCTCCAGCTCCTCCTCACCTGAAGCGAAGCGAGTGTGTGCCTCGAGCGGCGCTTCTGTAGGACGCCTCGAACAGCTAAGTGGCAGACCATGCTGTGCCTCCTACCAGCCTGCCTGCGCTAAAAGTGTCCAGACTCCCGCCAGAGGGGCGGCTGGCTACAGGTGAAGCAAGTGTCAACCCCATTCCCCTTTCCCTTCTCGTGGTGGTGTGAGTGGTGTTTCCTCCATGGGGGAGATGGGAAACAGAGGGAAAACCCACCGTGTTGGGGACTATGTTAAAGAATTTTAAGGAGTGTAGTGGTGATTACTAGGTCTCTATGACCCCAGGGAGGTTGCATACTCTGTGTGAGATAGATTGGCCGGCTCTGGAAATAGGATGGCCAGCAGAGAAAAGTCTAGACGGGTCTTTGGTTTCTAAAGTGTGGAATCAAGTTACAGGCAAGCCAGGGCATCCAGACCAGTTCCCTTATGTAGATAGTTGGCTTCAGCTGGTGTTACACCCCCTGCAGCGGCTGAACAGGTAGGCTGCAGCAGTGTGAGTGGCAAAGGGACAGTTAGAGAAGGGAGATTCACACTCCACTTGTCCCAGAAAGCAGAAGCCTATGGTTCTAGTCAATCCAGAGCCAGAAGACAACTTGCCTCAGGAAACAGCTCTCTCTCCCCCAGCTCCTCCTGCCCCTGGAGAAGAGAGGTCTGAGCTAACAGCACCAGAGCGACTGCCCAGCCCTCCCAGAAACCCTAGGTTACCCCGGGTAGAGGAGAGAGGCAAGGCACCTCCAGCGGAAACGCCTCCCTTGGTGGCCCGTCTGTGGCCCAGACGGGGTGCAGTTGCCTTTAAGAGAACAATGGTATACTGGGGTGGATGAGGATGTTTGTGTACCAACCTTTCACCACCACTGATTTGCTTAATTGGAAAAGCAACACCCCCTCATATACAGAAAAGCCACAGGCCTTAAGTAATTTGCTGCAAACTATTCAGACACATAACCCCACTTAGCCTGATTGCCACCAGTTGCTCATTTAGCTCTTTAATACGGATGAAAGACAGAGAGGGCTTCAGGCAGCAACTGAGTGGCTGGAAGAACACTTAGTTGTGTTTTTATTTTGTAAAAATACAAAATAAAAATTACAGGTGTGGTGGCATGCACCTGTAATCCCAGCTACTTGAGAAGCTGAGGCAGAAGAATTGCTTGAACCTGGGAGGTGGACATTGCGGTGAGCCGAGATCGTACCATTGCATTACAGCCTGGGCAACAAGAGCGAAACTTTGTTTCAAAATCAAAAAACAAAAAAAGACCCCAAATGCCCTGCTAACCAAATACCAGGGCTTGTTGTGGGAAAACCCGAGCATAACCACAGAAGTTTGTAATACCCTAAACTCGGCCACCCTACTCCCTGTGTCTGAGGACCCGATGACGCATGACTGTATGAAGGTGCCGGACTCAGTCTACTCCAGTCGGCCGGACCTGCGGTACCAACCGTGGGCACAGGCAGACGGGGAGCTGTATGTGGATGGGAGCAGTTTTGTCAGACCCCAAGGAGAATGGGGTGCTGGATATGTGGTGGCAACTCTGGACACAACTGTAGCGGCTAAGCCACTGCCTCAAGGTACCTCTGCACAACACGCAGTTAAGAGCCCCGATTCGTGCCCTAGAACTGAGCGAAAGAAAAATTGTTAACGTCTTTACTGACTCGGTATGCATTCCTCACTCTCCAAGTGCACGGGGCGTTCGTTGTATAAGGAAAAGGGCCTACTTAACTCTGGGGGTAAAGAAACAAAATACCAACAGGATTTTTTTTTCCTGACACTTTGTCTCTATTTATTTTTTTATGGTACTTTGGGCATCCTGCAGGATTGTTGCATAGGTACATACATGCTATGGTGGTTTGCTGTCTCCATCCCCGCTCCAGTCACCTACATCAGCCATATCTCCCTGAGTTATCCCTCCCCATCCTCCCCGGTCCCCGCCACTGTCCCCCAATCCCTCCACCTACCCCAGTGAGTGTTGTTCCCTTCCCACCAACAGGAAATTTTGCAGCAGTTGGAGGCAGTGTGGAAGCCCCAGAAGGTGGCAGCCGTATACTGCCCGGGATACCAGCAAACTTCTGCCGCAGTAGCACAGGGAAATGCCCGTGTGGATGCAGAGTCCCCGAAAGCAGCATCCGTTCCCTGCCGGGCGTCAGTTACAGCTCCAGGCTCCTGACCTGGTGCCATTCTACTCTAAGGAGGAGAAAAGCTCCTTCCTTAGAGGAGCCTTCTACACTGAGCAATTCTTCACAGTAGTCCTACTATGTGCCAGGATTTATTTTCACCCGTGCTAGTGTTTAATTACTTAATTGTGTGGCTGAAGCAAGTTATGGCCCTTCTCTGTTTTTTTTCCTTCCCTCCCCAGACCTAGCTGGGCACCGACCCTGTTGCCTCCCACCTACTCCAGGGGACCCTGGCCTTTTCCCTGGCTTGTCTGTGGGCTGGATCCACCTGATAGATAGAAGATAGTAGAGAAGGAGAATCTTCGCACCTCAACTTGCTGGCAGCTCCAGGACCTGAAGCTGGATCGGGCAGGGCTACGCGGTTATGCAGGTAGCCCTTAGTGGGGGAAGGAAATTTTGAGCATCTCCCCAATATTCTATCAATTACAGGAGGAATACCTATCCTGATTTTCTCATTCAGCAGCTCCATCCTTCAAACTTACTCTCATCTTGGGGCTGGGCTTGGTGGTTCACACCTGTAATCTCAGCACTTTGGGAGGCTGAGGTGGGCGGATCATGAGGTCAGGAGTTCGAGACTAGCCTGGTAAACATGGCGAAACCCCGTCTGTACTAAAATTACAAAAATCAGCCAGGTGTGATGGCAGGTGCCTGTAATCCCAGCTTCTTGGGAGGCTGAGGCAGGAAAATTGCTTGAACCTGGGAGGCAGAGATTGCAGTGAGCCGAGATTGTGCCACTGTACTCCAGCCTGGGCGACAGAGTGAGACTCTGTCTCAGAAACAAACACCAGAAAACCCCACTCACACTCATCTTAGTGCCTGAGGGCTAAGAACACCCAATAGGGGATTTCAGGACAGAAGCTGGACAAGATGTGCCCCCTTGAAGGCCAACGTCTCATTTCCCAGATAGGAAGACTGAGTCCAGGAGACACAGCACTGTCCATAGTCAGAGCAAGGACAGGGCAGAATGAAGACTCCACCCAGCCTCCCTTGGCTCTGCCCTCCCAAAGGGAAGACTTTGTTTCTTTTAATCTAGTTTCCTAATCCTCACTGCTGTGCATGCAAATAAATCTGCTTTGCATTAAAAAAAAAAACAAAAACAAAAACTGTGATACTGAGTTGGTTCCTCTTTGTACTCAGCTGATACTGCCTGCAGGTTTTGGCCGGCTGTCCAGGCAGGGAGGAGGCAGCCCCTCTCACTCTTGCCCCCATGCCTCCCATCCTGCCACCGCCGCCTCCTCCTCCTTTGTCTTCTTCTTCTTCTTTTTTTGAGAGTCTCACTCTGTCACCGAGGCTGGAGTGCAGTGGCAGCATGTTGCAACTTCTGCCTCCCAGGTTCAAGCAATTCTCCTGCCTCAGCCTCCTGAGTAGCTGGGACTACAGGCGCATGCCGCCACGCCCAGCTAATTTTTTATACTTTTAGTAGAGATGGGGTTTCACCGTGTTGCCCAGACTGGTCTCGAACACCTGAGTTCAGGCAATACCCCTGCCTTGGTCTCCCAAAGTGCTGGGATTACAGGTGTGAGCCACCATACGCAGCCCCCACTTTCTACTCTGAGGGAGTCTTCCCATTGTTGTGATCCCAGAGTCAGCTACTCAAGAGTCTTGATCAGTTCCACTTGCTACTGAAGACTTTGTTCCTTTTTATCTAGTTTCCTAATCCTCATTGCTGTGCATGCTAATAAATCTGCTTTGCATTAACCAAAACAAATGACCGCAGCCTCCTGGCTTACTCTTCCAGTTCTGCTCTTTATCCTCAGAATCTGACCTGGGTAAGCCTCAGCGAGGCCTAGATTCTCTGTTCCTGCTCCTAGCAGCATGTGTCAACCCAGCCTTGGGCTGGCTGGATGTAGGACGTGAACTTCTGCCAGGTTGTGCAGTTAGAGGCCAGAGACTCCCTTCTCGAAGTCTCCTAATTGTGCACCGAGAAGTGGTACATGACGTCCTCCTGTCCTCCCAGCCCACATGCAGGAGATGTCTGGGTACAAGGCTTGGCCTGCCTGGTCCTCCTGGCCTGACACCTGAATTCCAAACTTCATGCTTTATGTGGCCTTGGAAGGGGAGGGGTAGCTGTAAACTTGGGGGCCCAGAGTCACCTTGCTCCCAGGTTCAAGCAGGAGGCACTGAACCCTGAAGATCCAGGTCGCACTTTGAACTGTGACACTGAGTTGGTTCCTCCCTGCACGCAGCTGGTGCCACCTGCAGGTTTTGGTTGGCTGCCCAGGCAGGGAGGAGGCAGCCAGGCCTCTGGTCTCTGGGGATTGGCTGCCCCTGCTTGGCCAGCGCAGCCTTCTCTAGGTCACGGGCCAGGGACAAAGAAGTCCCAGGAGGAGAGAAGAAGAAGTAGTGCAGGACAAGCTGCTCCTGACAGAAGGTGCTAGAAGTGTTGGGCTGGAGGGTCCTGTTCTGGGAGAGGGAGGGGCTCGGCCCAAGGCTGGGGTGGCTCCAGAGAGCTGGCCCTGGTGGAGTTGATGGTTTCCTGGTAGCTGAAACCAAGCCCCTGGCAACCTCCAATGATTCAGGGGCTTTAGGGACTCTAATCAGCCTCCCTCTCTTCTTCTTCTTCTTCTTTTTTTTTTTTTTTGAGACAGAATCTAGCTCTGTCGCCCAGGCTGGAGTGCAGTGGTGTGATCTTGGCTCACTGCAAACTCTGCCTCCTAGGTTCAAGCAATTCTCTTGCCTCAGCCTCCTGAGTAACTGGGATTACAGTTAATTAAAAATTAGCTGCCACCACACCCAGATAATTTTTGTATTTTTTTCATAGAGACAGGGTTTCACCATGTTGGCCAGGCTGGTCTCGAACTCCTGACCTTGTGATCCACCTACCTCAGCCTCACTGAGTGCTGGGATTACAAGTGTGAGCCATCGCACCTGACCTCCTCTCTCCTCTGTACTCTCCTCCCTCTCCGCCTCTTCTCCTGGCTGTCCTGGGTCTCCCTCTCTGCGTTCAGCCCTTGTTTTCTCATCTCTAAGCTCTCCCTGCCTCCAGCACCTCCCATCCCTGCCCCTGTCCCATGTCCCCAAATCTCCCTGGGCTCTTTGCTGGGCCTCAGGACCTCACCCTCCATCCCGTATGTCCTGAAGGATGTTACAGCTGAGCCTGTCCTGGCTGGGCCTCAGGCCGGTGGCAGAGTCCCCATGGCTGCTCCTGCTGCTGGTTGGGGCCTCCTGGCTCCTGGCCCATGTCCTGGTCTGGACCTATGCCTTCTACAACAACTGCTACCGCCTCCGATGTTTCCCGCAGCCTCCCAAACGCGGCTGGTTTTGAGGTCACCTGGGCCTGGTGAGTGTGGTAGCAGCATGGGTCTGGGGGTATCAGGATAGATAGACTTCCAGAGGGATGGAAATGGGGCTCAGGGAGCTGGGTATTGAAGGTGGGTTGGGGTCTGGGACATCAGAGAAGTGAGGGAGGTCAAGGGGAGCCCCTCTTTCTTCACCACCCCAACCAGATTCATTCCTCCTCTCTCTGTCCATGCCATGGCTCCAGGCCTTTCTCTTTCTCACTCTTCCCCACCCTAAGCCTGCTTTGGCTCAAGTTTCTGCCTGTCTTCCCCACATTAATGTATCCCTGCTTTACTTGGGGGCTCTAGAGTGGACTGCACAGAGACAGGGTCTCAGTCTGTCTCCCAGGCTGGAGCACAGGGGTGCAGCCATAGTTCACTGCAGCCTTGACCTCCTGGGCTCAACCGGTCCTCCCATCTCAGCCTCTCCAGTAGCAGGGACTAGAGGCGTGCACCACCAGGCCTGCTAGTTTTTCATATTTTGTAGAGACATGGTCTGACTGTGTTGCCCAGAGTGGTTCCAAACTCCGGGCCTCAAGCGATCCTCTCATCTCAGCCTCCCAAAGTGCTGGGATTACAGGTCTGAGCCACTGCACTTAGCTCAATCCAGAATCCTTATCAGGAGACTTGAGGCCTCCTCAGGAGCACAGTCCAGAGCCCGCTCTCTGCCTGGCCCATCTCTGTGGGCCTCAGGCTGCTGCCTCCCCCTAGAACTTTGCTATTTCTCCCTAGCCCACCCACAGGGCACAGCTGGGCCAGAGGAGAGATGTGGCTGGCTTCTCCCTCCTGCCTTTTACTCATGCACTTTCTTTTTCTCATATTTCCCTCCACCACTAAGATGTCAGTGGGCCCCACTGCTCAGTTTGGATAAAAGTTGACCACTTTTCTTTTCAGAAGGGATCATTCTGGCCTTTGCCCTAAGAGCCAAATTTCCTGGGAGGAGATTCCTCACACCCCTCTTCCCAGCCTCCTCCCAGAGGCCTGTCCTCTATACTATGTTGGCCCCTACTGCCAGAACCATAGCTTGGATTGGTCGTCACCCATAAGGGCGCCACCTTCAATGCCATTGATTCAAATGGTGCCTGCTCTGACCACAATCCCCTCTCCTTCCAGTTTTTTTTGTTCACTACCTCTTATCTTTTTTTTTTTGCTGGGGTGGGGACAGAATCTCACTCTGCCACCCAAGTTAGAGTGCAGTGGTGTGATCTTGGCTCACTGCAACCTCTGCCTCCCAGGTTCATGGGATTCCCCTACCTCAGCCTCCCAAGTAGCCGGGATTATAGGCACCCGCTATCACACCTGACTCATTTTTAAATTTTTGGTAGAGACAAGGTTTCTCCATGTTGGCCAGGCTGGTCTCAAATTCCTGACCTTAAGTGACCTGCCCCCTTTGATATCCCAAAGTGCTGGGATTACAGGCGTGAGCCACCGCACCACGCCCACTGCTTCTCATCTTACACCCTGTTGGGACTTCCAGTTCTCTCTCCACCCCAGTCCAGCAGCTTCCTCCAGTTCTTCCTTGGCTTAGTTCTATTATTTGCTCATGGGCTGGTTTCTGGCCATTTGGAAGACCTTTGCCTTGGATGTGCTCAGTTGCCCATGTTCTGTCTTTATTTTTCATTTTTTATAGACACAGAGTCTCGCTGTGTTGCCATGGAGACAGGATGTTTGTTATGAATATACTGCAGTTCAGCCTCCCTCCCCGAGGACTTGGCTATGGAGACTGGTTTTGGTGGAGCTGGAGCTCTTCCAGCTCTTCCTCCTATGTGACCTTGGCCAAGTCACTTTCTCTGCTCTCTGGGCTAATCTCATTAAATGCCTTGGATACTTACCTCAGGTTGTTCAAAGATTCAGAAAGAGGCTGAATGCGGTGGCTCACTCCTGTAATCCAGCACTTTGGGAGGCCAAGGCAGGTGGATCATGAGGTCAGGAGTTCAAGACCAGCCTGACCAAGATGGTGAAACCCCGTCTCTACTACAAATACAAAAATTAGCCGGGCATGGTGGTGGGGACCTGTAATCCCAGCTACCTGGGAGGCTGAAGCAGGAGAATCATTTGAAACCAGGTGGAGTGTTGGAAATAGATGCTCGGTGCCACAAAGAAAAATCAGCACTGAGACAAAGGATCTTTCAGCAACGCAATTTTTACTTCCTGGGCTGCAGGAAGGGGATTCCTGGTAGTCATTGTGCCATAGAAGGCTGAGGCAGAGAATTGCTTGAACTTGGGAGGTAGAGATTGCAGGGAGCCGAGATTGTGCTATTGCACTCCAGCCTGGGCAACAGAGCGAGACTCACAAAGGTGAAAATGACTGGTTACAGCACCTGAGGTTGAGGCATAGATGGGGCATCCCAAGGTACCAGAGAGGAGAGGACATCTCTTCTGGATCCAACCCATCTCCTCCTTTCCTTTGAGGGATGCAACCTCAGGCTGCTCATTTATAAATGGCAGGATTAATGGGCGTGTCCATGGGTGCAGTGGGAGGGTGCACAGGATGCACTAGCACAGAGCCTGGTGTGCAGAAGCTCCTCACTGATGGACAGTTAGAATCACATCGACTCCCCTGGTGGTTGCTGAGAGTGGAAAGTTCCCAGTGTGCAGACACTTCTTCATGGGAGGAACTGGAGCCTGTGAGGCCCAGCCAGGATATGAAAGGATGTGGGGACCAGCCCTGGGGACATGTCCTGAGGCCACATTGCTGCCCAAAAACCCCCTCCACGAAGACCTTCTGCTTCATCCCTAGGCTGGCTCAAGCTTTTTCTTCTTTTTTTTTTGAGACGGAGTTTTGCTCTTGTTACCCAGGCTGGAGTGCAATGGCGCGATCTCGGCTCATCATAACCTCCACCTCCTGGGTTCAGGCAATTCTCCTGCCTCAGCCTCCTGAGTAGCTGGGATTACAGGTACGCGCCACCATGCCCAGCTAATTTTTTGTATCTTTAGTAGAGACGGGGTTTCACCATGTTGACCAGGATGGTCTCGATATCTTGACCTCATGATCCACCCGCCTCAGCCTCCCAAAGTGCTGGGATTACAGGCTTGAGAAGCTTTTTCTTCTTTCCATTCTTTGATGAGGATGTAGTCTCGGCTGGTACTGGTGTACGGGAAATTCTAGGGGTTTGCCTGTGCTAGAATACCTTTTATAATCTGTGGCTGCTCCTGGGGCTGGAACCACTCCTGGGAAGAGAAAATCCATCTTCCCAAGTGAAGTTTAATCTCTCTGTGGGCAGAGAGTTGGTCTTCTGCCTTTGCCCTGGGGAGACACCCTTAGAACTTGGAAATGGCCAGACAGAGAAGGAGCAGGAGGAAGCAGAGATTCCCTCCATCCTTGCAGAATTGGGCTATGCTATTCACTGCAGAGGCTGTTCCACTTCGAGAACCTGCAGGGGGCACCTGCTGTGGCTCTTCCTGGGAAGGTGGCCTCTACCTTGCAGACTGCACACAGCATGTCTTGAGGAACATGGCTCCATTGGTGGCCATCTATCCACAGCACTTTAAGAGGTGGCTGGGTCAGCAGGGGCAGTGACTCACACCTATAATCCCAGCACTTTGGGTGGTCAAGGTAGGTGGATCACCTGAGGTCAGGAGTTGGAGACCAGCCTGACCAGCATGGCGAAAGCTCATCTCTATTAAAAATACAAAATTAGCTGGGTGTGGTGATGCATGCCTGTAGTACCACCTACTCGGGAGGCTGAGGCAGGGGAATTGCTTGAACCCGGGAGGCAGAGGTTGTAGTGAGCCAAGATGGTGCCACTGTACTCCAGCCTGGGCAACAAGAGCAAAACTCCGTCTAAAACAAACAAACAAAAAGAGCTGTCTGGGTCTCATTTTCCTCTTTACTGGTATCTGCAATTCAAGTTTTGCTTCTAAAGCACTCACACTAAGACAGTGCCTTTTTATTCCCCAGTCCCTCCTCTCCTACTGACCTGCTACCTCTTCTCTTGTCCCCCAACTGGCTTCTACCCATTTTCTTCCACTTCCTTCTGGATCTCTTCTGGGCATCCCCTTCAGTCTTTCCCAGCTGGCTTCAGCCTGGGCACAGGTATGGGGGTGATAAAAGCATGAGACAGAACATTCTCCCATGAATTCCAGTTCAGGGTTATCTTTGCGGATGAGACATTGAGCCTGGTCTGGGGTGGTGCAGCCAGGCTTGGGGGAAGGGGCTGTGTCTACATCTGCTCCCTGCTAGCTTGCTGCAAAGCTGGGAGTACCTGCCTAGAGCTAGGAGAGAAAGTTCAACAGGCTGAGATTAGTTATGAATTTGGGATAAGCAGTAAGTTGGGTGAATGGTAAAGTGTTGGTGGGGAGAGACAGGGAGAAAGAGGGAGAGAGTTGGACTTGGGAGAAACAGAGAAAAAGAGATGCACACACATACAGAGACAGAGAGAGAAACAGTGAGAGACAGAGTGGGGGAGAAGGGAGAGGGAGAGGGAGAGGGAAAGACACAGAGAAAGGAACACATAAACAGAAAGTAAAAGAAACACATACATGCACATGTCTATCATTTATCATATCTGTCATCTATGTTTCCATCACTCCATACATCTCTCTCATCTATACCTGTTCCTCTTATCCTATTTATCATCTATCGATCTATCACCTACCTTTCTCTTTCTCCTATCTATCTATCTATCCATCCGTCCGTCCATCCATCCATCCTGTCTGTGCATCCATCCATCTATTCCATCTATCTATCTATCTATCTATCTATCTATCTATCTATCTATCTATCTATCTATCATCTATTCTATCAATCATCCATCCATCCATCTTATCTGTGCATCCATCCATCTACCCATTCATCTATCCTGTTATCTACCTATCTACCTACTTACCTACCTATCTACTTACCTTCCTACCTACCTATCCATCCATCTATCCTATCTGTGCATACATCCATCTATCCTATTACCCATCCATCCATCCATCCATCCATCCATCCATCCATCCATCCATCTATCCATCCATCCATCCATCTATCCAATCTGTGTGTCTATCTGTCCATCCACCTATCCTATCTGTCCTATCTATCTATCATCTATCTGTTTGTATATCTACTGACTGACCTATTCATCCATCCATCCATCCATCCATCCATCCATCCATCCATCCATCCAATCTGTGTGTCCATCTGTCCAATCAATCAATCAATCAATCTACCTACCTATCCATGGATGCATCCACCCATCCTATCTGTGGGTCCATCCAACCATATATCTTATCTATCTATCTGTCTATCTAGCCATCCATCCATCCACCCATCCGTCTTCTACGTATCTAACTAGAGAAAGACACACAGAGAGGAAGAGAATGAGGGAACAGAGGAGCACATAGACACAGACACAGAAAGAGACAGGCAGAGACCAATATTTCAGGTGAAAGAGCTGAGAAGAGTGGGGTGTGCGATGGGTAGGGGGGTGCAATGAGCAGTGGTAGCATTGGAGGCCCCCTGCTGGCCTGGTGTCCGCCTTGTCCATCCCCTGGTACAGAGCAATGAGGATGGCATGCGGTTGGTGGAGCATCTGAGCCACTACTTCCATGATGTTCACCTCTGGTGGTTTGGGCCCTTCTACCCTGTCGTGCGGCTCATCCACCCTAAGTTCATTGCCCCTGTGCTCCAGGCTCCAGGTATCTCCCTCAGGTGGCTGTGCTGCAGCCTCTTCCCTGCCTCTGCTTCCAGTCCTTCCACCCCTTGGAAAGGCCGTGCTGAGCAGAAAAATGGGCGCATCCAACAGAGACCATGGCTTTGCCACTAACCTGCTGGGCGACTCTGGCTAGGTCCCTGGAGCTCTCTGGCTGCTGAGCCCTCTTTTAGTTGTGGATGAAGAAAACTCAACCCTGTGTGGTCTAAGCAAAGAAAGAGAATGCATTGACTGTAAAGTCCAGGAAGGGTGGTCTTCAGGCATGGCTGGATCCAGTCCTTCAAATAATGCCAGTCTTCATCTCTTAGCTCTGTATCCCTCTGTGCTAGTTTCACTCTCATGCTGGTAAAGATAAGTCCCAGAAAGCTCAACCCCTGTGGAAAATTCCCTGTAGTTCGAGTAAAAGTTTCAGGATTCTCCTAATTTTGCCTGGCCTGGGTCACAGGACCAATTTCTTATCCAGTTACTGCAGCTTGGTTGCATAGGTTTAAGGTCATATGCTCAACTCTGGAGCAGGGGGTGGGCATCCTCTCAACTGATTGAGAGTGGGAAAGGCATGAGGATGCTGGATGCTGGATAGGCAGATGTCATAGACGTCCATTTACCAGCATCCCTGCAACATCGGCATTTCTTGAGTAAGAAAACTTAGACTTAGAGAGGCATGATGACTTCTCAAGGTCACACAGCCTTCCTCTTAGTTCTTTGTTTTTTCTTTTCTTTTCTTTTTGTTTTTTTTGAGATGGAGTCTTGCTCTGTCGCCCAGACTGGAATGTGGTAGTGCCATCTCTGCTCACTGCAACCTCTGCCTCCGGCGTCCAAGCAATTCTCCTGCCTCAACTTCCCGAGTAGTTGGGACTACAGGTGCCCGCCACCACGCTTGGCTAATTTTTGTATTTTTAGTAGAGACAGGGTTTCACCACGTTGACCAGGCTGGTCTCGAACTCCTGACTTCAAGGGATCCACCCAGCTCAGCCTCCTAAAGTGCTGGGATTACAGGAGTGAGCCACCCTGCCTGGCTTAGTTCTTTTTAAAAAAATTTTTCTGAGACACAGTCTCACTCATTAATGCTCAGTGTGGAGTATGGCAGGATACCGAGGAAGCCTCTGTCAAGCCTAGCTGACATCTGGGACACTAATAGGACCATATTTAAATCCTATCTGGGGCCCGCCCATCTGTGGGGCATGTGAAGTCGTTTCAGACTCTGTCATGTCTGGGCATGGCATGTCAGGACAGGTCACATAGATGGTGGCCATGTGAGAACACATTAACTCATCTCAGGCTATGCCACATGTCTTGGGTCCATGTCAGAAGGTGTCAGAGAGGACTGAGGCAGACAGGGTGTTCCAGGTCCTTGGCATTTTGTAGAGTGTTGAGCTATGCCCAGGTGTTGCAGAACATGTAGGAGCTATGTCAAGGTATGCTCTGCCATGTTGGGCTATGTCACTGTTCTGCACTGCTGCAGCCTGGTCTGGTCCCCACTCTCCTCCCCAATCCTCCCTTCTTCCTTTGCCCTTGACCGTCTTTCTGTAATGCGGGGCATAGATGGTGGAAGTGTAAACCCCTGGCTGGGAGCCTCCCCCTACACTTGAAATTACTCCCCTCCCCCTCTCCATGACCCCTGATGGTCCTTGTTCATGTCAGCTGAAGTTGCACCCAAGGATATGACTTTCTATGGCTTCCTGAAGCCTTGGCTGGGTAACTGGAGGAATGGGGCTGGGGACAGCCTTTTGGGGCCAGGGGAAGGTGCTGCCCTTGCCCATGGCTCTTGGCTGCCTCTGCGAGGGACTGGGCTCCTGCTGAAGGGTGGTGATAACTGGAGATGCCAGCGCCGCCTGCTCACACTTGCCTTCCACTTCGACATCCTGAAGCCCTGTGTGAAGATTTTCAACAAGAGCGTGAACATCATGCATGTGAGTGCCACAAACTCGGGTCCCAGCTGGGGCCTTAGGAAAGGAGAAGTGACCTCAGACAGATCTGATCTGAAATGCTGGCTCTGCTGGTGGCTTTGGTGTGATTGTTTTTCCTCCCCAGGCCTTGGTTTCGTCATCTATAAAATGGGGATAATTTTACAGATGGGGTTTCACCATTTTGGCCAGGATGGTCTCCATCTCCTGACCTTGTGATCTGCCCACCTCGGCCTCCCAAAGTGCTGGGATTACAGCTGTGAGCCACCATGCCCAGCCCAAAGCAGATTGTCTTAGCTATTACTGAAGATTTGACAGGGGGGACCTAAAGAGGGCAGTGGGTTGACCAAGGGTACATAGAGCATAGGAGCGGAGCTGGAACTTGAACTCAGGTCACCTGATCCCCAACCTTAGGGTCTTCATGTTCTAACAGTAGCAGGTTCTGTCCCACCCAAGCTTGATCCTCCTCGGGGATGGGTACCTTGGGGAAGAGGACCAGGAGTTGGTTCTGGGGGGAGTCCATCCTGGAGGTTGGGGACAGGGAGGGGCTCAGGGGAGCCAGGGCTCAGTTCTGGCTCTGTCCTCTTCTCTGACCAGGCCAAGTGGCAGCACCTGGCCTTGGAGGGCAGTGCCCGTCTGGACATGTTTGAGCCTCATGACCTTGAACAGTCTGCAGAAATGTGTCTTCGGCTTTGACAGAAATTTTCAGGAGTGAGTTCTTGCCCAGGACCTGGGATCTTGGCCATGGACCCATGGGAGTAGGTTGGGGAGACAAGACTGATCAGGGCATCTGGAAGTGCCTTCTTAGAGAAAAAGAGTCATAACTTAGCATGGAATTTCAGGGAAGGGGAGAGAGAAAGAGCAGTTCTCCAGGTAGGTAGAAATGTTTGGGGAAATGCAAGGAGGCTAGGATGAGCAGATCATATGCAATAGCCATCAAGAAGACACCTTGGAAATGAGATTGGAAGGGTTAGCAGTAGCAACGACTTAAGGACATTGAAAAGCTGTGCAAAGGGGTATGAACTTTATCCAAGTTTCCCAGGAAGCCATGGGAGGTATTTGAGAAGATGAGGGTCATGGTCAGTGCTGAGCTTGGACATTTGACTCTATGGAAGATTGTTATGTAGACGCAGGAAGAAGTGAGAGCATGGAGAGGAAGGAGTCTGAGCTTGGTGGAGGAAATGGGGCAGATTTTTGAGACACCAAGGAGAATAGGCAGGAGCAGATGTTGAGTAAGAAAGGAGGAGATGCCCATGATGCCCAAGCTGTGGCCTGGGGACTGGAGGCAAGAGGCAGCTCACAGAGAGCAGGAGGCAGAGAGCGAAGTGTGCTTGCAGGGCACCCTTTTATGCATGGAATGTGGTCCTGGGATTCTGGCTGGGAGGTGCTCCCAGGCTTTCATGTGTGTTTAGAAGCTGCTGCTTCTCTGGCCTGGCCCTGGCCTGACCCTGAAGGAAGCCCAGTGAATATATTGCTGCCATCTTGGAGCTCAGTGCTCTCATCGTGAAATGGCACAGGCAGATCTTCCTGTACTCGGACTTCTTTTACTTCCTCACTCCCAATGGGTGACGCTTCTGCAGGACCTGTGACATAGTGCACAACTTCACAGATGCCATCATCCAGGAGCATCGCCGCACCCACACTAGCCAGGGTGTTGATGACTTCCTGCAGGCCAAGGCCAAGTCCAGGACTTTGGACTTCATTGATGTGCTCTTGCTGGCCAAGGTGGGCTGCTCTGGGATCTGAATTTCAGAAGTAGAATGGATCTTGATGTCAAATGTCAGATCCATGCACTTGGACTTGATCCAGAGGGCACTGGGGAGCCATGGAAAGTGCTTCAGGAAAGAAGGAACAAGCCAGCTACATTTTAGAGGTGACTCTGTAGAAGACGTTTAGCAGGAGCAAACAGGAGGCAGGAGACTAGGGAAGAGTCCTGCTAGGCAGATCTGGTGATAAGGGAGGAATCTTGCCTGGAATATGGATCTTCATGGATTGTTTTAGGTTAGACTCGGGTGCCTTCATCGCTAGTGCAATTTAGGGGTCTTGTCTCCAGGATGAAAATGGAAAGGAGTTGTCAAATGAGGACATAAGAGTGGAGCTGACACCTTCATGTTTGTGGGTGAGGGGCCCAGAGTGTGGTGTCATTAGGGGTAGGAGTCTCTCCATTCCAGGGATGTGGTGGGTGGACCCTGGATCACTCCAACCAGTCTTCCTTCCCTGCTTCCTCCTGATGGCCTCAATGCATGGGTGCTGTCCACACTCTGGTGCTGAAATAGCCCAGAGACCCAAGCTTACCTGGCTGCCCCTCGGGCCATGACACCACAGCCAGTGGTCTCTCCTGGGTCCTGTACAACCTCGCAGAGCACCCGGAATATCAGGAACACTGCCGACAGGAGGTGCAAGAGCTCCTGAAGGGCCATGATCTTAAAGAGATTGAATGGTAAGTGTGCAGGTTCTCACATCCTGTTTCTGAGTCCCTCTCATTGGTTTAGCTCTTCAGGTGGGAAAGGGAGACGGTATTATTGCTGATTCTGCTATTACTGCCTAGTGGGAATAGGTGCAGAGCCCAGAAACAGGACCTGGTACTCAGCCCGGAGCAATGGAAAGGTTGCAGGATTTTTGCCTTTATTATCTGTTACAATTAAACCCATTCAACTCTCCCTCCTTTTCTCCCTCTTTCCCTCCCTCCCTCCCTCCCTCCCTTCCTCCCTCTCCCCACCTATTTCTTTCTTTCTTTCTTGGAGACTTATTCTGCCACCCAGGCTGGAGTACAGTGGCACGATCTCGGCTCACTGCAAACTCCACCTCCTGGGTTCAAGCAATTCTCCTGCCTCAGCCTCCCAAGTAGCTGGGATTACAGGCATCTGCCACCACACCCAGCTATTTTTTGTGATTTTAGTAGCGATGGGGTTTTACCATGTTGATCAGGCTGGTCTCGAATTCCTGATTTCAGGGGATTTGTCTGCCTTGGCCTCCCAAAGTGCTGGAATTACAGGCATGAGCCACAGCACCCGGTTAAGCCCACTCAATTCAAATAGATATTGCCAAATTGCCTTTTAGCATCTCTGCACTGGTTAACTCTCCAGTGTGTGGTAGAACTTTGTTTCCTCCGTTTTGATAGCTGTATAGTGTTCTATCATATGGATGTACCGTAATTCATCAAAACATTCCTCCATTGATGGTCATTTGTGTGCTTTCCAGGCTTTTGCTATAACTGACACGATAGAGTGGGCACCATGTACACTGACCATCGCTTACATCTGTAGAGCAGATTGGCAGGACAAATTCCGAGAAGTGCAGTTGGTGAACCCAAGACCATTTGAGATTTACAATTCAATAGCTTGAAAAATCTAATCCTACACACACATTTTGAGAATGCCAATTTCCTCACATCCTCCCTTAAAGTGTACATTATGAAACTTTAAAACATTTGCCAATCTGATAGACGCAACATAATACTTTAATGAACATCACTTTAAGCATGGGTAAGTTGAGAATTGGTTTCACTTATTGGACAGCCATGTGTATTTCTTATTCTGTGAAGTGTGAGTTTTCATAATTTGTTCTTTCTAGTTTGGGTTTTTGTAGTTTTTTTTTCCCTATTGTTGATTTATAAGCACTGTTTACATATTAAGAAAACTAGTTCATTTTCTTCTGTTTTGCAAAGTTCTTTCTCAGATTGTTTTTAAATTAATTGTTGGCTTTGGTTCATTTGTAGCCAAATTCTTTCCTCTATAGATGCCATTTTAAAATTTAAATTAAAATTTTTATTTTGAGTCAGAGTCTTGCTATATCACTCAGGCTAGATTGCTGTGGCATGCTCTTGGCTCAATGCAACCTCTGCCTCCCGGGTTCAAGTGATTCTCTGCCTTCCAGGTTCAAGTGGTACTCACCCTCCTGAGTAGCTTGGATTACACACCTGTATCCTCACCACTATACCCAGCTAATTTTTTTTATTTTTAGTAGAGACGGGGTTTTGCCATGTTGGCTAGCCTGGTCTTGAACTCCTGACCTCAGGTGATCCACCCACCTCAGCCTCCCAAAGTGTTGGGATTACAGGTGTGAGCCACTGCGCCTGGCCATGTTTCGGTTTTTTTAAATCATGCTTGGGAAATGCTTTCATAATCTAAAATTAAAATGTAAAACTCTTGTTTATTTTCCTCTAATGGGTTTAGTTTAAAAATATTAATTACTTTTATGTCTGTGAAATATGTGTTGGTATGAGAATTGATGTAGGAATCTATTCATTTTCCTCCAAATACCCAGTTGTCCCAACAGAATCTAATGAATATTTCATACTTGTCTTATGATTTTAAATAATAGCAGATTTGCAATAAGCAAAATTTATGTATGTATTTGAATTTATTTATTGGGCCATATTCTGTTTCACTTAATTATATTTTATTTTTTACTTTTTTGAGTTAATTATATAGTCATATGTAAGAATCAAGTTGTCCTCATCATTATATTTTAAAAAACACTTTCATATTTGGTAAAGTTGATTGGTCTCATTACTTTGCCTTTATAATTTTTTCTTTTTTTGAGATGGAGTCTTGCTCTGTTGCCCAGGCTGGAGTGCAGTGGTATGATTTCAGCTCACTGCGACCTCTGCCTCCTGGGTTCAAGTGATTCTCATGCCTCAGCCTCCTGAGTAGCATGCCTGGCTAATTGTTGTATTTTTAGTAGAGATGGGTTTCACCATATTGGCCAGGCTGGTCTCAAATTTCTGACCTCAAGTTATCCACCCACCTTGGCCTCCCAAAGTGCTGGGATTACAGGTATGAGTAGCTGCACCTGGTCCAGTTAATTATATAGTCATATGTAAGAATCAAGATGTCCTCATCATTATATTTTAAAAAACACTTTCATATTTGGTAAAGTTGATTGGTCTCATTACTTTGCCTTTATAATTTTTTCTTTTTTTGAGACAGAGTCTTGCTCTGTCACCCAGGCTGGAGTGCAGTGGTGCAATCTCTGCCTCCTGGGTCGAAGCAATTCTCCTGCCTCAGCCCCCTGAGTAGCTGGGATTAAAGGCGTGCTCCACCATGCCCAGCTAACTTTTGTATATTTAGTAGAGGCGAGGTTTTACCATGTTGGCCAGGCTGGTCTTAAATGACTGACTTCAAGTGATCTGCCAGTCTCAGCCTCCCAAAGTAAGTGCTGGAATTACAGGCAAGAATGCAGTGGTGCAATCTCAGCTCACTGCAACCTCCGCCTCCTGGGTTCAAACTATTCTCCTGCCTCAGCCTCCTGAGTAGCTGGGATGATGATAGTCGCCGGGCCTTACAAATTTTTCTTGAGTTCTGTTTGTTCCATGTGAGTTCTATGATCAGGTTGGATAGTTTGAAAAATACCCTGGAAATTTTTAATTAATTTTTTGGACTTCAAGTGCCAATGGTTTTGTTAAGTGTGCTTCTCAATTCAAGGCCAGTTCTTACCATTTTTCCATTTGATACTTATTTCTTCTCCTTTATCCTGATTCTACAGTGTGTAGTCCCCCATCAATATGATTCTAGAGAGACAGATTCTTTTATTTGTAAAATTTGTTGTTGGGGTGGATGGATTTTAAAATTCTAACTATTTTGTGCTGGTTTTATGTTTTTCAGAAATGTAGCACTATGAGTTTCTTAGCCATCTGTGGTTCTAAGTATATTTCGTTCATTGCTTTTTTTTTTTGAGACAGAGTCTTGCTCTGCTTCCCAGGCTGGAGCACATTGGTGTCATCTCAACTCACTGCTACCTTTGCTTCCTGGGTTCAAGCAATTCTCCTTCCTCAGCCTCCCCAGTAACTGATATTGCAGACACCTGCTGATTTTTTTGTATTTTTAGTAGAGACGGGGATTCACCATATTGGCCAGGCTAGTCTCAAACTCCTGACCTTGTGATCCATCCGCCTTGGCCTCGCAAAGTGGTGGGATTACAGGCGTGAGCCACCGTGCCTGACAATTTTTTCTATTTTCAGTAGAGACAGGGTTTCACTATTTTGGCCAGGCTGGTCTCAAACTCCTGATTTCAGGTAATCTGCACGCCTTGGCCTACCAAAGTGCTGGGATTACACCATGCCTAGCCTCAGCACCTCTTCTTATTGTCCCATTTATGCCTAGTGTTCCATTATTGGAACACTAAGCATGTAGGAGTTACTCATATCCTAGTGCTCCAGGTCATTGCCAAGGTCTGATTTTCAAAATTCAAAAAATTGCAACCTCAGGCATAAATGGATTAAATCTCATGTATTTGAGCATCCATGACTTCTTAGATCATATTCTTTGTCTACTTTTCTCTTGGATCACCTGTTCATTCTCTTGTTATTTTCAGGAATTCCTTGTATTCTAGTTACTGTATACATCTTTGAATCTGAATGTTCATTTGGTCCATGGTGTTCTTTATCACACAAAACCCTTAATTTTCATCTGTATTTATCCTTTTCCTTTTTGATTTTCTACTTTGTGCTTTTGAGGTTTTAAGAATTCTTACTCCTAAGTCACAAAAATGTCTATTCTGTTATCTTCTTTTAACTTTTTTTTTTTTTTTGAGAAGGAGTCTTGCTCTTTCGCCAGGCTGGAGTGCAGCGGCGTGATCTCAGCTCACTACAACCTCTGTCTCCCAGATTCAAGCGATTCCCCTGTCTCAGCCTCCTGAGTAGCTGGGACTACAGGCGCGTGCCACCATGCCTGGCTAATTTTTTGTATTTTTAGTAGAGACAAGGTCTCACTATTTTGCCCAGGCTGGTTTTAAACTCCTGGGCAAGCAATCTGCCTGCCTCAGCCTCCCACAGTCTTGGGATTACAGGTGTGAACCACCATGCCCAGCTCATTTATCTTTTTAAAAGTATTTTGTTTCATTTTTATTGCTATACCTTTGTAATAGTTCATAGTATCTGGTAGATTTGATTTAACTTCTTCAAGCTTTAATTTTTACTTGATATTTTTTAAAGAGATGGGCTCTCACTTTATGGCCCGGTGTGGAGCACATTGGCATGATCATAGCTCACTGCAGCCTTGAACTCCTGGGCACAAGGGATCCTCACACCTCAGCCTCCTGAGTAGCTGGGACCACAGGCACACACCACCATGCCTGGTGGAGCTTTTATTTTATTTTGAGATGGAGTTTTGCTTTAGTTGCCCAGGCTGGAGTGCAGTGGTTCGATCTCGACTCACCACAACGTCCGCTTCCTGGGTTCAAGCGATTCTCCTGCCTCAGCCTCCCGAGTAGCTGGGATTACAGGCATGCACCACTAAGCTTGGCTAATTCTGTATTTTTAGTAGAGATTGGGTTTCTCCATGTTGGTCAGGCTGGTCTTGAACTCCCAACCTCAGGTGATCTGCCTTCGTCAGCCTCCCAAGGTGCTGGGATCACAGGCGTGAGCCAGGCTCTGGAGCGTTTATTTTTAAATTGACCTAGCTTCTGATAAAATTTATTTCTTCCAATTAGAATAAGATTGGTAAGTTTCTAAAAATAAAAAACTAGATTTTTATTGAATTGCTTTGAATATGTTGATTAATTTAGAAAGAAATGACACCTTTATAATATCAAGTCATCTCATTCTAGAGTGTGGAGAGGATCTTATTGAAACAACTTTATAATCTTATTTATTTATTTATTTATTTTGAGACAGAGTCTTGCTCTGTTACCCAGGCTGGCGTACAGTGGCGCAATCTCTGCTCACTGCAACCTCCGCTTCCCAGGTTCAATGGATTCTTGTGTCCCAACCTCTTGAGTAGCTGGGATTAGAGACACGTGCCACCACACCCTGCTAATTTTTTTTTTTTTTTTGTATTTTTAGTAGACACGGGGTTTTGCTATGTTGTCCAGGCTGGTCTCCAACTCCTGGTCTCAAGTAATCGACCTGCCTTGGCCTTCCAAAGTGCTAGAGTTATAGGCATAAGCCATAGCACCTGGCCTCATTATATAATTTTAAACATTTTTTAATGCATATAGGTTAACATTTTTAAGGAGACCCTTTATGTGCTGTGTTTTGCTTAGAAATGCTTCTAAAAATGCCATAGCAAGTTTTCTTCTAATACTTTAGTGACTTTTCTCATTTGTAAATCCTGGATTCTTTGGAATTCATTTTGTTATTGGATTTAGGGTCAGAGGGAGGTTGGAACCACCTTTGTGAAAATCATAACTAAGGAAATTATGACAGTGAAGTAGATCAGACCTAATATCTCTCTCTCTCTCTCTCCTTTTTTTTTTTTTTTTTTTTTTTTGAGATGGATTATTTGCTCTTGTTGCCCAGGCTGGAGTGTGATGGTGTGATACCAGTTCACCACAACCTTGGGCTCCCAGGTTCAAGCGATTCTCCTGCCTCAGCCTCCCAATTAGCTGAGATTACAGGCATGCATCACCACGCCCAGCTGAATTTGTATTTTTAGTAGAGATGGGGTTTCTCCATGTTAGTTAGGCTGGTCTCGAATTCCTGACCTCAGGTGATCTGCCCACCTCGGCCTCCCAAAAAAAGTGCTGGGATTACAGGTGTGAGCCACCGTGCCCAGCAGACTCTATCTTGCTTCTAACCTTTAAGCTATCCTTGTTCATTCCCGGGCATAGGCTGAACTAACTTTGGGAAGGAATTCAGTTCCTGGTTTGACTCTGAGACAAAACTTCTAACAGCCCTTTCCTGAAAAGACCCCCCTGTCTTGATAAATGGGCTCTTTTCAGGCAGCGGACAAGGTGAATCCACTAGGGGGGTTACAAGTTGGTGTGAGAGTCTCTCTGGGCAGCAGGCGGGATGTGTTTGCTCCCTGGATAATTGTTGGGTGTTTCCTTAGGGACGACCTGGCCCAGCTGCCCTTCCTGACCATGTGCCTGAAGGAGAGCCTGAGGTTGCATCCCCCAGTCCCCCTGATCTCACGCCACTGCATCCAGGACGTGGTGCTCCCAGATGGCCGGGTCATCCCCAAAGGTACCCACTGTTGGGCAGTGGGGTAGGGCCTGGGACAGGGCAGGGATCCCACTGTGTGGCAGGGACCTTGTCCTGACCGCACCTCCTCCCCCACAGGGAACATCTGCTCCATCAGCATCGCTGGGGTCCATCACAACCCCTCAGTCTGGCCAGACCCTGAGGTGCTACCCTCTCCCCCTTTCTCCATCCCTGGGGCCTGATCGGGGAGGGATCTTGTGCCTGGGAAGCAGATACCCCCACCTACTCCACCTACATCTGTCTTCTATGAGGGTGGCTGGGTGTCCTGAGAGACGCCCACCCAACAGCCCTAACTTGCCCCACCCCTCAGGTCTATGACCCCTTTCGCTTCCACCAAGAAAATCCCCAGAAGAGGTCACCTCTGGCTTTTATTCCCTTCTCCGCAGGGAACAGGTGAGGCTAAGGGGCTTCTGAGGTGGGCATGGGATGAGGGGGCCGCAGATGGTGGCAAGGTCTGAGTTGTCAGTTCATATGTTTCAGGGGGTCTAGGGTTTCAATAAGATCCCAGAAAAAGAGGGATGTGTGTTCTCAGACTTCTCCACTCCTACCTCTGCTGGTCTAGGCCAAGCTCGGGGGATATACAAGCCCACATGGGGGTCCCAGGCACGGGGTCCCTCTCTCTGGCCCTCAATCAGATCTGGGTGGGGTTGGGAGTCCCAGGCCAGGTTCCCGGCGCTATGAGGCCGGGATGGAGGTCCTGGGCATAGTCAGAGTCCCCACCCTGTACCCCAGGAACTGTATCGGGCAGGCGTTCGGCATGGCTGAGATGAAGGTGGTCCTGGTGCTCACGCTGCTGCGCTTCCGCATCCTGCCGGACCACGCGGAGCCCCGCAGGAAGCTGGAGCTGGTCCTGAGCGCGGAGAATGGACTTTGGCTACGGGTGGAGCCCCTGCGCGCGAACCTGCAGTGACCCACCACTGTCGGGTCTCGGGTCTCGGGTCTCGGGTCTCGGGTCTCGGAGCCACCCACGGATCCTCAGGTACTGTTGCAGATTCCCAGGAATACACCTGCGCTGTCCTCTGTGCCTGAGTTCCACGGACAGCCAGCAGGAGGCGCTAGAGGACTGTAGGGATCCAGGACGTGGCTGGGAGGAGGCCAGGAGGTGTCTCTCCCTGACAGCCGCTCTGGGTGAGCGCAGTACCCCCCTACCCCGTGCTGAGGGCGGATTCTCCTAGAGCCCAGGTCTGGACTTTATCCTGTGGGCTTTAGGGAGCTATGGTGGGTGTTAGAGCAGGAGAGGGTCCAGGGCTGAGGAGGCACCTAGGGGGCAGGTTTGAGGCTCTGAGTCACCAAGGAAAACCAGAGTGGCACTACACTCCCACCACACCGACCTTAGTTCTCATCTCCTAACACATCCCGTTTTATTTTTCTCTCACCTTAGGGTTCTTCATTGTTTTCATAGTTCTTAAATGGCTGTGCTTATTAAACAATACTAAGCCTGGTTGTCTTACAGTGTGTCCGATCACTGAGTGTATCTGTATCTATTACGACACCTGTCATTTTTGTCATGGGGTCAGTGTTTGGTTATCTTTACCTGGAATTGGATGACATATTTGCATATTTGAAATAATATTTGTAGGATTTAAAGAAGGCAGTGCTCTCTCTCTCTCTCTCTCTCTTTCTCTCTCTTTCTCTCTCTCTCTCCCCCCTTTCCCCAGGGTCTTACTCTGTCACTCAGGCTGGAGTGCAGTGGCATGATCTTGGCTCACTGCAACCTCCACCTCACGGGTTCAAGCGATTTCCCTGCCTCAGCCTCCCAAGTAGCTGGGATTACAGGTGCTCACCACCACACCCGGCTAATTTTTATATTTTTAGTAGAGACAGGGTTTCGCCATGATGGCCAGGCTGGTCCCGAACTCCCAACCTCAAGTGATCAGCCCACCTCGGCCTCTGAAAGTGCTGTATTACAGGCGTAAGCCACAGTGCCTGGCTAGAAGTAGTCAGCTTTCTCTAGGGAGGAGTCTTTGGAGGACGGCTGGTTGAGGTTTATGCTTAATGACGCTCTAGGCTCATGCTGGACAAGGTCTCCCGGGCAGTTTAAACTTAAGCTGAAATCATACTTGCAGACGGTTTTGCTTTATTTTCCTCTCACCCTGAGAGATGTAGTCTTTTGAGGGCTCCACATACGCAAGGAGGGGCTTTTTACCATTTTCCCTTTTTGTATCATTCCTAGGCTTAGAGTTTTTGTTTTTTTCCCCCTGCAATCACAAAACCATTAAAACAGAGTTTCACATTTTCCTGATTTGAGAAGTGCCTTCAGAGAGAAGGTATAATTGATGTCATTTTATCTCTAGGTTTCTATTTTTATTTGAATGGCGCTGTGTGATTTTTCGCTGTCTTTTCTTATTTTTTTCTTATTTTTTTTTTTTTGAGACAGAGTGCAGTGGTGCGATCTCGGCTCACTGAAACCTCTGACTCCCTGGTTCAAGCTATTCTCCTTTTGGGAGGCCAAGACGGGTGGATCATGAGATCAGAAGATTGAGACCATTCTTGCTAACACGGTGAGCTAATTTTTGTATTTTTGTATTTTTAGTAGAGATGGGGTTTCACTGCGTTGGCCAGGATGGTCTTGATGTCCTGACCTCAATCTCCTGACCTCATTATCTGCCCACCTTGGCCTCCCAAAGTGCTGGGATTACAGGCATGAGCCACCATGCCTGGCCCATTTTATTTTATTTTATTTCAAGTTCTGGGATACTTGTGCAGGACATACAGGTTTGTTATGTAGGTAAATGTGTGCCATGGTGGTTTGCTGCACCTATCAACCCAGCACCTAGGTATTCAGCCCCACATGCATTATCCTGATGAGAAGCCAGCTTCTTTCTTTCTTTCTTTCTTTTTGAGATGGAGTCTCCCTCTGGCACCCAGGCTGGAGTGCAGTGGCATGATCTCGGTTCATTGCAACCTCCGCCTCCTGGGTTCAAGCGATTCTCCTGCCTCAGCCTCTTGAGTAGCTGGGATGACAGGCATGCACCACCATGCCCGGCTAATTTTTGTATTTTTAGTAGAGATGGGGTTTCACCATATTGGCCAGGCTGGTCTCAAACTCCAGACTTTGTGATCTGCCTGCTTCAGCCTCCCAAAGTGCTGGGATTACAGGTGTGAGCCACCACGCCTGGCCAGGAGCCAGTTTCTTAATGCATAGGTCTCACCGTAACTCCAACTGGGAGATTGTGTTAGCTACAATTTACAGTGATCAGACTGGGGCTGAGAGAGCTACCAGTGGCACTCAGCTTGCAAGTGCCTGATCTTGCCTTTGAATTTAGATTTATTTTCACTCTCTCATACTCCATTGCCTCACTAAGAATGGCCACTCTCACCTCTTTGTGAGGCATTTCGAAGCTAAACTCTGTGCTGTCAACACGTGCAAGGGAAAAATATTCAATTACAAGCATTTACACCTTTCTTTTTGAGACAGTCTCACTCTGCCACCCAGGCTAGAGTACAGTGGCACAATCTCAGCTTACTGCAACCTCCGTCTCCTGGGTTCAAGTGATTCTTGTGCTTCAGCCACCCAAATAGCTGGGATTACAGGCATGCACCATCATGTCTGATTAATTTTTTTTTTTTTTGAGATAGAGTCTCGCTCTGTTGACCATGCTGGAGTGCAATGGCGCAATCTTGGCTCACTGCAACCTTCCCTTCCCAGGTTCAAGTGATTCTCCTGCCTCAGCCTCCTAAATAGCCGAGACTACAGGTGCCTACTGCCACACCCAGCTAATTTTTTGAATTTTTAGTAGAGACAGAGTTTCACCATGTTAGCAAGGATGGTCTCAATCTTCTGATCTCATGATCCACCCGTCTCGGCCTCCCAAAGTACGGGGATTACAGGCGTGAGCCACCGCGCTGTGCCAATTTTTGTATGTTTAATAGAGATGAGTTTTTGCTATGTTGGCCAGGCTGGTCTTGAACTCCTGACCTCAAGCCATCAGCCTGCCTCAGCCTCCCAAAGTGCTAGGATTACAGGTGTGACCCATCCCAAATGGCCATGAGCATTTACAATTCTTATCTCCCTTAAATCTTCAGCAAGATGTAAGGCTTGCTGAAGCGGGATCAGAATGTACATGAACATAGCCTGTAGATAGGTCTGTACAAGAAAGGATATGAACGACCCCAGGGTGTTGTGAGAGTGACGGAAAAATAAAAATAGCTGCCACAAGAAGCAGGGCACTTGGAGGTCTATGAAATGATGAAAAAGGTTTTTAAGGAAGGTTAGTAGCATAATCTCCTCGGTAACCCTGAGAGACCTTCAGCAAAGCCCTATGTTACTTTTCAAGGCTTTGTAGCGTTGGATCTGAGGTTTTTGCAACAATGCTTGGTTTTCTCTAGGTTGCAAAGAATACTGTGATTCCCTTCCTGCCAATGTATTTGTAACAGTCCTCACTTGTTGCCTTGGGTTGCAGAGAGCAGTGGTTCTTAACCTTGAACGTGCTTCAGGGTCTCCTGGAGGGCTTGTTAAGACACAAAAAGCTGGCCAGCGTGGTGGCTCACACCTGTAATCCCAGCAGTTTGGGAGGCTGAAGTGGGGGAATTGCTTGAGACCAGGAGTTCAAGACCAGTCTGGCCAACAAGGTGAGATCATCCCTCCCACCCACACCCCGGATCTAAAAAAAAAAAAAATTCTGGGCATGGTGGCATGCACCCATACTCTCAGCTACTTGGAAGGCTGAGGTGGGAGGATCCCTCGAGTCTGTGAGTTCCAGAGCAGCCTGTGCAACATAGTGAGACCCCCATCTCTACAAAATAAAAAGTTAGCTGGGCATGGTGGCATACGTCTGTTAGTCTTAGCTACTTGGGAGGCTAAGGCAGGAGGATTGCTTGAGCCCAGGTGTGGGAGACCATCTTGGGCAACGTAGAGAGACCCCTGTCTCTACGAAAATAAAATTAGCCAGGCACAGTGGTATGAGCCTGTCATCCCAGGTACTCAAGAGGCTGAGGTGGGAGGATCACTTGAGCTTGGGAGGTCGAGGCTCCAATGAACTACGATCATGCCACTGCACTTTAGGCTGGGCAACAGAGAAAGACCCTGTCTCAAAAAGGAAAGCAAAAACAAAACAAAAAACTCCCTCCAAACCCATCACACACAAAAAGCTAAGCCCTTTCTCTGAAGTGTCTGGTGTAAGAACCAGCATGCAGATAGGTCTGTACAAGAAAGGATATGAATGACCCCAAGGTCACTTCTAGACAGTTCCCAGATGATGCTGGTGCTTCTAGCCCAGGGACCACAGCTGGGGAGCTGCTGCATTGGAGAAACCTGTTTTTCAAGACCTCTCCTATCTGTGCAAATATTTTGCAACTGGAGACCCTCAGTAGTTTTCCTCCACATGTCCTGCCACAGAGGGTCTGCCCTCTGTGTGCTTTGTCCAGAGAGTCTAGAATTGGTCTCAGTCTCTTCTCTCTCTCTCTTTCGGCATCCAAGAAGGAGACAGATTCCTCTCGTCCACCCCTCCACCCCCACCCTGAGCTCAATCCCTTCCCCATCCCTCATTTGCTCACCAGGATGGCATCACCAGCGGGAGGGTCTCAGGAAGCCTTCTTCTCCACCAACTGCTAGAGGATCCCGAGGTCAGCAGTAAACCCCCAGGAAGGGCATGAGAGGCTACTCACCTGTCATCGCTGGAGTGAGCCTGATGTCTATGGGAAGGACTCATGTGTGTCCCCCTAAGACTGGGAAGGTGAGTGGGGGGCCAGGGGCACAGCAGGGTATTTATATTCTGGGGACTCTAGGAGACTTCATCCCCATAGCTCCTTGTTAAGGAAGAGGATGCTAATTATTTTGTTTCTCCTCTTTGCCACATGTGACCTGTTCTTTTGGAGGTGGGTGTGCTTTGGGATCATGGGGTGGGTAAGAAGAGGAAACAGCCTCCAGGGATTCACTCTCACTAGGACATCTCTCTAGGGTCTCCTCCCAGCTCAGACTGCGCTTCATGGAAGCAGGGAGGTCTGGGAGGTCCCTACCCTCAGCAGGGCACTCAGATGCCTCAAGCTGAGAGGTCCTTTCATTCATCACATCATGGAAGAAACTGTTTGGTTCATTAAGGAAAGCTCCAGAAAACTATCAAACTATCAATAAATAGACATTGAATAAATACATTTATCAAACACTTTTGAGATGGAGTTTCACTCTTGTTGCCCAGGCTGGAGTGCAATGGTGCAATCTCGGCTCACTGCAACCTCCACCCCCTGGGTTCAAGTGATTCTCCTGCCTGAGCCTCCCAAGTAGCTGGGATTACAGCCATGTGCCACCACGCCTGGCTAATTTTGTATTTTTAGTAGAGACAGGGTTTCTCCATGTTGATCAGGTTGGTCTTGAACTCCTGACCTCAGGTGTTCTGCCTGCCTCGGCCTCCCAAAGTGCTGGGATTACAGGCATGAGCCACTGCACCCTGCCTTTTTTTTTTTTTTTTTGAGTTTGAGTCTCACTCCGTCACCAAGGCTGTAGTGCAGTGGTGCAATCTTGAATCTTGGCTCACTGCAACCTCCACCTCTCAGGTTCAAGTGATTCTCCTACCTCAGCCTTCTGAGTAGCTGGGATTACAGGAGCCCACCACCATGCCCAGCTAATCTTTGTATTTTCAGTAGAGATGGGGTTTCACCATGTTGGCTAGCCTGGTCTCAAACTCCTGACTGCAAGTGATCTGCCTTCCTCAGCCTCCCGAAGTGTTGGGATTGCAGGCGCGAGCCATTGCACCTGGCCCATAAATCATTTTTTAAAAATAGTTTTTTAATTTAAAACATAGTTTTGCACATTAAAAAAAAAAGTTTTGCACAGGTTGAACACAAAGTGCCTGGAGGTGGTGGTGGGAAGATCAGGTCATAGGAGGGTGGCTCAGGTGCCCCAAGCATTGGCCAGGGGTGATTTGGATTGTGTCAGAAATATCAAGTGATAATGACGAAAAAGGGAAAAAGGATGGCAACTGGTTGCCATCCCAGAGGGAGGGGCCGAGGGCTCACCCAGCCATCCACAGTGGAACCCACGCTACGTTTTCCTGGCAAGGGCTACCCTAACTCCCTCCAGCCCGGGCCCCGCCCCTTACCCCGGGCCCCGCCCTTCACGTAAGCGACCAAACCAATGGGGCGCCGCGGCTGAAGTGGAGGCGGAAGGAGGTGGAAGGAGGCGGAGGCGGTGGCGGCGGCAGCGGAGGGGCAAATAGCGGCGCCAGTCTTCCTAAGAGTGTCCGTGCCGCGGTGAGAGCTGGTGGCCCGATATCCGTGTGCGCCGCCGGGATCCTTCTCTCCATCTGCGCCTACCACGTGGAGCAGAAGAAGGAGCGGGACCCCGAGCACCGAGCCTTCTGCGACCTGGGGCTCTGGGTGAAGTGCTTCGCCTCCCTTGCCTCCAGGTAGCCATTGGGGCGAGGGCGGATGCTGGGGTTGGGGAGCGCGCGGCGGGAGCTCGGGCTTGTTCCGGCGGGGACCTGGCCGCGGGGGAACGGACCGGGTAGCGGCCGGGGCCAGGCGGGGGCAGCGGCTTGGCGCTCCTGCCCCAGGGGCGGCCCGAATCCAGGCCGCGCGGCGGAGGTGGCGAGGCCGCGAGGCAGCCAGGACGGGATGAGGTGATAGAGTACAGCTGGGAGGCCGGGGCGGTCGGGGGGCGGTCGGTCGGGCGGGGGCTGCGATGGGCTGGAGCAGAGGGTCTGAGGAGGGTGGGTCCCGGTCAGCCTGACAGGTTTCCTGGTTCTCTGAAGGCGGGTCGGGGGTTTGGGACCCTGTCCGCCGCACCCGCGAGGCCAGCGGCCACCTCTTGTCCCCTCATCGCTGCCGCCGAAGCTTTGGGGCCGGCGCGGACTCAGGGGGCTTGCGTTTCCCAGTGTCTTCCTGGTGCTAGGACAGGTGTTTCGGTGGTCAGGCCTCTTTGTACTCCAGCGCTAGTGAGAATTTGCAGACTTAATGGGACGGTGACATTTGCGGGCAAACACGAGTTTGACTCTACTCTGGAAGAAGATACCGGCAATTAACATATCTGATTTCTTGGATTTGCCCTGGTATATTTCGGTGTGCCAGGAGGGGGAAATGGTCTGAGTTTGGGTCTGAGTTTAAGCTTCATTGGAGTAAAGGACCAGTATGTTATGTGTATGGCGGTGGTTTAGGCATTGGGGTGACTTTTAAACGTTGTTATTAGTATAATAGGATAGATACCCACAACAGATTAAAAACACACGCTTTCTGCTAAACTTGAGCGATTGGTTTGTGTTACTGATCATTTCAGTTTTTTTTTAATGTTGTAATTGGTTTATCTGTTACGTTTTATTTTGACGCATTAAATTTTTCTAGGCAAGTTACTTTGAAAAAGGGAGGAATTTACATTTTAAAGGTGGCTGCTGTTTTTTGTTTTTGTTTTTCTTTTTTAGGGGGGATTAAAAACAGCAGTTGAAGGAATGATTTCAGAATTGATAGATTACGATTTTAATACACTATGTCTAAGATTTAGATGTTTTGTTAACATGTTTGTTAACAGTAGTCACATTTGAGCAGTTTCTTACCCTCCTGTTGACTGGTAAATTGGTATGTGGACAGAAATGTATAGCTCTCTAGTTTATTTCAACTCACGTATTGTTGATTACATGAACAAGTTAGCATTGGCGTTTGTCTTGTTATTGGTTACAAGCTTCAGGGTGCCTATCTTTCCACTTAGCCTTCTCATCATGGACCAGATACTCTATCTCATTTGCTCCTTTTTTTTTTTTTTTTTTTTTTTTTTGAGACAGTCTTGCTCTGTCACCAGGCTGGAGTGCAGTGGTGCGATCTTGGCTCCTTGCAACCTCCGGCTCCTGGGTTCAAGCGATTCTTTCACCTCAGCCTCCCGAGTAGCTGGGACCACAGGCGTGTGCCATCACGCCCGGGTAATGTTTTTGTATCTTTAGTAGAGACGGGGGTTTCACCGTGTTGGCCAGGATGGTCTCGATCTCTTGACCTCGTGATCCGCCCGCCTCGGCCTCCTAAAGTGCTGGGATTACAGGTGTGAGCACCGCGCCCGGCCCTCTCATTTACTCTTACACCAAAATCCTGTAGCTTTTTACAGGGAAAATAATTATCACATGGCCAAGTGAAACATTTTGAAAATACATTTAAAATGTAGGTAGATAATAGTTTACAGGGGAAGATACATAGATGTGACAAAAAGCTCACATTTGTTGTTGGTGGTTATTCCAAACCAAAGTAATAGGCCGATTAGACTCTCAGATACCGTTTGAGAAACATTGAGTGTCTTTTATGCAAAAATTTTTTATGTTTTCACTTTGGGAAAGGACTTTTAATCTCATAAGTACCTTCCACCTGAAGTTAGTTAATTGAATAAATATGTAAGGAAAACGTGCAGCAGCGTATTTCAAGTATTTAAGAAACAAGAACTAAAAATAATTTTTGATCCTAGGTTAATATGGAATTTAAGCAGAATTATTACCAATTTTAGATTTTTTTTGAAACAAGTAGTCTAAAATAAATGGGCCTTTTAACACTGGGGCATGGAAGGAGTACTTTACTGTATGCCTAAGTTCTTTAAATTGACTTTTTTTTAAAAAAAGAGTTTTGAACTATTTAATAAGCATACACTCTAAAGATTCTCATAGTTATATATCCTGCAGGAGCTGCATATTTGTGCATCATAAAACATCAAGAAGTATATTATATATATAAGTACATGTAAGACTAAAGGTAGCTGGATCTCTTTATAGTTTAAATTTGAATTTAATACATTGTGACTGAAAGTGTTGTTTCAGTGTGTAGCTGTGGACATAAAACAGTTTAATGTAGACGCTTGTTAAAGGATAGGTAAAAATAAGATATGCTAATGAGAACAGTAAATAACTTACTTGCTATCTATACAGTGAAATTATTTTAAGAAGTTTGTTCAGTTTGATCAGTCTGTATATAAACTACTTGCAAAAATCAAGTAGTTTATAAACTACTCATTTAATAAATGAATTTACACGTCAACTTATTTTGGAAACAGTTTATAAACAGGCTGATCAAAATCACATGTATGTGTACACATATAATCACATATATAATATATAGACTAATTTTCATTTGGAAGTAGGTTGACAAAACATTGAAAGTTTTTGTTTTGTCAAGCTGAAAGAGACTTTAAATGAAAGCTGATTGTTGGACATGTCAAGTTAGCTGCTTTTGAGTAGTGATTGCCATGTAGCAGTACCACTCAAAGATGGGACTCTTAGGAAACTCTGAGGAGTTTGAGCCCAGACCGGGTGTGGTGGTTCATGCCTGTAATACCAGCGCTTTGGAAGGCTGGAGGATCACCTGAGGTCGGGAGTTCGAGACCAGCCTGACCAACATGGAGAAATCCCGTCTCTACTAAAAATACAAAATTAGCTGGGTGTGGTGGTGCATACGTGTAATCTGAGCTACTCAGGAAGCTGAGGCAGAAGAATCACTTGAACCTGGGAGGCAGAGGTTGTGGTGAGCCAAGATTGCACCACTGCACTTCAGCCTGGGCAACAAGAGTGAAACTCTGTCTCAGAAAAAAAAAACATTTGAGCCCAGAGAAAAGTTAACAGATGAAAAAGATTCTGAAGAGAGTCCTCTTCCAGGGTCCAGTGGCAGCACATGGTTTTGGATTGCTTATACTCAACTTTATTCTCATTTCACATCCCCAAATGTCCTAATCTCAACAGAATAAGGTAGAGGTTAAAGAGAGAATCTTGAGGGGGCATGTGTTATCTGTGTGTAAAGTCCCATATTATTTTGGGACCATAATGATGTAAAGGGCCAGACTTTAGATTTCTAAATAACTATTTTCCCAAAATTAGGAGGCTACAATAGAAAAGCTGATTTCTTTTCTTTTTTTTTTGTTTTTGTTTGAGATGGAGTCTCTCTCTGTCGCCAGGCTGGAGTGCAATGGCATGATCTCAGCTCACTGCAGGCTCTGCCTCCTGGGTTCAAGTGATTCTCCTGCGTCAGCTTCCTGAATAGCTGGGATTACAGGTATGTGCCACCACACCCAGCTAATTTTTGTATTTTTAGTAGAGACAGCGTTTCACCATGTTGGCCAGGATGGTCTCAATCTCTTGACCTCCTGAGCCAGCGTGCGTAGCCTGATTTTTTATTTCTACTAGGTACAGCCGATACAAACCAGCATCACACCACTATCTCCTGTCATCATCATTTCTTTTAACAAAAGGATATTTTCACTTAAACAATTCGAAAGAACAGAATCTCTCACAGTAAATTTTATTTTTAATTTTTTTGAGATGGAGTCTTGCTCTGTCGCCAGGCTGGAGTGTGGTGGCATGATCTTGGCTCACTGCAACCTCCGCCTCCTTGGTTCGAGTGATTCTCCTGCCTCAGCCTCCTGAGTAGCTGGGACTACAAGCATGCACCACCATGCCCAGCTAATTTTTGTATTTGTAGTAGGGACGGGGTTGGCCAGGATGGTCTTGATCTCTTGACCTCATGATCTGCCCGCCGCGGCCTCCCATAGTGCTGGGATTACAGGCATGAGCCACTGCACCTGGCCAGAATAAAAGATCTTTAAATGGAATCGTTTAGTTACATTAAAAAGTTAACTTTCAGACCAGCCTGGCTAACATGGTGAAACCCTGTCTCTATTAAAAATATAAAATTAGCTGGGCATGGTGGCGTGCACCTGTAATTCCAGCTACTCCGAAGGCTGAGGCAGGAGAATCACTTGAACCTGGGAGGCAAAGGTTGAAGTAACCTTTGGATGTTACTTCAATGGAGATGGTGCCATTGCATTCCAGCTGGGCTACAGGAGTGAACATGGGAAGCAGTGAGCCAAGTGCCACTGTACTTCAGCCTGGGTGACAGAGGGAGACTCCTTCTCATTAAATAAATAAATAAATAAATAAATAAATTTTCTGTTTTAATTTCTAATGTGATAAATATAAAGCTGTAACCCATGTTAACTAAAGTATTTTAGAATCTCAATAGTTTGCAGGAATGTCAAACCAAAAAGTTTGAGAATCACTTGTCTAGTTTTATGTCTTGCTATAATAACTCTTGGTTCTGTGTGGCCCTGGGCCATGTGCATTTTTACACATACATTTTAGAACCAGCTGTGATGTTCCACAAGAATACCTGTTAGGATTTTGATTGGAATTGTGTTGAATCGGTTTGGAATAATGGAGATTTGTTTTGTTTTGTTTTTAGTTACACCTGCTGTAATGGGAATTTGAAATCTTTATGCCATTGAATCTTCTGATTCATAAACATGATTTCTCCATGTGTTTTGATCTTTAGTTTTTTTCTCAATATTGTTAAATACTTTTCTGTATAAAGGTTTTGCACATTTTCCAAACAGAATTTTTGAAGGAAAAAATTCTACTTAGAAATAAACTGGCCAGGCACAGTGGCTCATGCCTATAATCCCCACACTTTGGGAGGGAGGCCAAGGTGGGAGGATCACTTGAGCCTGAGAGTTTGAGACCAGCTTGGGCAATACAGTGAGACCCTATCTCTACAAAGAAAAAGTAAGGTAAACTTAATAATTCACTTGAATTAACAAGAAAATGAAAGATACTTTTAAAAAATATTACAGAACTTTACTGAAGCTCATAAAAGAATTGAATAAATGCTAAAACATTTTGTTCTTGAATAGGATAGCTCTCACATTGATAAGATGTCAGTATCCCCTCTAAGTTGCTGTATTTTATATTGTTAGAAAGACACTTTTTTTTTTAACCTTTTATGATTTCTAAAGTTAAAGTATGCCTTAAAACTAATGACATCTCCCAGGTACTTCTGGCCATGTGGTAATTATGAAGATAGGTTAGGAGCATCTTAATTTATTTTACATAACTTTCCTTTCATTATAAGCACAAGTCAAATGTGACAGGAAAACAGAAGCATTTAAGTCTAAAGAAGCTCTTTCAATTGGCGTAAAATAACGATGCATCTTAAATTGAGTGAAATAGGCCAGGCACAGTGGCTCACGCCTATAACCCAGCACTTTGGGAGGCTGAGGTGGGAGGATTACTTGAGACAAGCCTGGGCAATATAGTGAGATGCCATCTCTGGGGGAGGAAAAAAAATATATATATATACATATATATATAGTAAAAAATATATGTGTATCTATATACACACACATACAATTTGCAAATTTAAAGTAATCTCGATTAATATCTCAATAGGCTTTTTAAAACTTGATTCTTATGTGAAAGAACAAAAATGAAAATTTTCACAAAAATTATGAAGCTGTTCATGAAGGGGGTATTAGTGCTGTCAAATATTGAAGTGAATGTTGAAGCCAAACCAATTTGAGCATCAGATCACTGGCGCAGAGTTGAGAGCACTGAAAGTAGCCTCATTTATAGGAATGTTTTATGTCGTCAACAGTGGTATATGATGAAAATAGTGAATTCTTTAGTAAATAGTATTGGATGAACTGAGTAGCCATTTGGGAAAAAAGAGAACTAGCTTGCTACTCACTTTTTTTTTTTTTTTGATATGGAGTCTCTCACCCAGGCTAGAGTACAGTGGTGTGATCTCGGCTCACTGCAACCTCCGTCTCCTGGTTTCAAGAGATTCTCCTGCCTCAGCCTCCTGAGTAGCTGGGATTACAGGCATCTGCCGCCATGCCTAGCTAATTTTTTTTTTTTTTTTAGTAGAGATGGGGGTTTCACCGTGTCAGCCAGGCTGGTTTTGAATTCCTGACCTCAAGTGATCCACCTTCCTTGACCTTCCAAAGTGCTAGGATTACAGGCATGAGCCACCAAGATTGCACCACTGCACTGCACTCCAGCCCAGGCTAGAGCGAGACTTCTTTTACGTAAACAAAAAGAGCGTGAATACATGCAGTCTCACATAAAGAATGCACATAACTTTTGTTTTAGCAGTTTTATCCTATGCATATAACAGATATTTACACACACTCTTACATTTGTAGGGATTAAAAATAGTACCAAGGTGTTCGTTGCTGTGTTTGTAAGCACAAAAGTTCGTATAAAACCTAATTACTCATAAGTAGGGAACTGGTAAATAATTGATATAGTCATACAGTGGATTAGTAAGCGGCTGTTAAAAGGAGTAAGGCAGTGCAGGTGGAATCCTGTAGTATTTGTCTTTCTGTAGCTGGTTTGTTTCACTTAGCACAGTGTTCTCAAGGTCCGTACTATTTTGTGACTTTTGAATTCTGTACATTTTCAAAAGAGCATTAAAATAAAAAGACATGACATTATTCAGAGCTGGTTCATTACATGGTAAAAAATTGATGGCTGGTGTGTCTTTTTCATTTCAACGAATATCAAATGCCAGTTTGGGCAGCAAAGCAACTTTATGCCAAAGCGCCGTTTGAAGCTGGATTTATGACGTGTTTCTCCTTTTGTCCTCTATGGGTACCCCCAAAATGCAGTCAGGTCCCCAGCCTCTTGACTCTGCTCAACAGTTTCCCCCCTTGGCTTACTGTCCAACTTTGGTCTGCTCTTTCAAATCTACATCTTTTCCCCAGGAACAAGCTGCTTCTATGCTAAGGGTATGGCTTCTTCCTTGCAGATTTTCCTCACATCTCTGACCTGGAAAAAGGGGGGTTTTTCATTTTGCTAGCTCTTTAGTGCTCCTTTGAGATCATTATTCTAAAGCCCTCTGTAATAATACTGTTTCTCAGGGATTGAAATGTATTGTTTCCAGTAGGATTTTTGACTAGATGTGGGAACAGAAGAACGAGTTGAAATGAGTCTGAAGCTTATGGGAGGACTGGGTATCATTAACTGGCACAGAGGGAGAAAGGCCCTAGGTGGAAGATAATGTGACTTGCGTTTGAAAATAGTAGTGTGAGATTCTGGCCTGCAAAAACAGCTGGAGTTATGAGCTAGAAATGGGGACTTAAAAAACAGGGTTGTGTGTATGTGTGTGTGTGTGTGCACACGCACGTGTGCACGCATGAACGTGTGTATGTGTGTGTATTGAAAATACAGAAAAATAAAATGTTACCCATAAAACAGATCATGATTCTTAATACTTAAGTGAATTAACTTCTGTTTTTCTCCTCTGGTTGTATGTGTATATAAGTATTTATATAGCTGGTATGGTGGTTCATGCCTGTGATCCTAGCACTTTGGGAGGCTGAGGCTGATCACTTAAGGCCAGGAGTTCGAGACTGGCCTGGCCAATGGTGAAACCCCCCATCTCTACTGAAAATACAAAAATTAGAGCCGGGCGTGGTGGTATGTGCCTCTAGTCCCAGCTACTTGGGAGGCTGAGGCACAAGAACTGCTTGAACTCCTGAGGTAGAAGTTGCAGTGAGCCAAGATTGAGCCACTGAACTGCCTAGGTGACAGAGCAAGACTCTGATAAAAAAAACACACACACACACACACTTTAAAATGTAGAAATTATATTTTGTATTCACCTTTTTCTCCCTCTGTGAGTGAAGAAGCCCAAGGCCAGTTGCATAGTGCATCTGTTAAGAGTTAGCTCCAAAAGAGGACATGAATGAATTTGTGGGACTTGTTGAAGTTGGACAGGGTGAGATCCTACACAGATGTAGAAGAAAATGTGGCAAGAATAGGATTTTGGAAACTTGCCTAAACTTTCCTAAAACTTTCAGGATTCAAGAATCAGAAATCATAAAGAGATGGGAGAATTAAGAGTTTAGTGTCAAACTGAGAAGAGCAGAGCACATTCCAAGAAAAAAGGAAAAATATTGTTCGGTATTATAAAGAGGTAGAGATCGATGAAGACTAAGCCTTGAGATACTAAATTGAGGGCGTAATGGCAGGCGCATGCTTGTAATCCCAGTGCTTTGGGAGGCCTACGTGGGAGGATGCCTGGAGTCCAGGACTTTGAGGCTGCAGTGAGTTATGAGCCACTGCACTCCAGCTTGGGCAAGAGTGAGACCCTGTCTCAAAACAGCAACAACAAGATATGAAATTGAGAAATTGTTACTTGAATATGTACTAGAATATACATTCTGTCTAGCAGTGATGGAATAACAAGGACTGGATTTCCTTTGCTATTTTAAGCAACCAGAAAACTGGACAATATATGAAATAGCACTTTGTGGGCATTGGGTGACAGGCAACGCAAGACTGTTGTCACTGAAAGGTGGGAAACAAACCTGCTGAGCTGTATTGTTGCCCCAATTTATCATCTGGAGGTAGTTTTCAGGCTGCAGAGCAGGGATGGTGAGCCCAAATAAAGCCTGGTGTCTTGAGAGGACAAGATGGGGATTGGTGGGGAGGAAAGATTATCATAATTTGTGGGGCAGAGTACCAGAGAGGTGGGAGTTGTACACAGAATTCCAGAGGCAGGTGGAGGAGTCTCCTGAAGTCAGGTTGAGTCCTGATCTACACATGCATGAGAGGAGAGCACCTGAGGCCAGAGAAAGAACCCCACTGGAAAGGAGCAGGCCAAACGATTCCTGGAGCTCACACAGAGCTGGAATAGTCTGTGTTGCCATTAGCCAGAGTATATACAAGGGTATCAAAAGGGCATGGCCTTTTGTAATGAGGCTAAGTTAGCCCTAAGTTTAAGGCTGCTCTGGACCTACTCTAACAATGAAAAAGCAAGTCTTGGAAGATTTAAAGATTTATTTACACAGCCAATAGAAAGAATCTTACCTGTGTGTGACAGCAAAGTCCAGTGCTATTTAAAGGAGTATATAAAATTCAAAACACAAAACTCATAATGTTAGGCATTCAATAAAATGACCAAGCATGCAAAAAACCAGGAAAAGTGACATAATCAGGAGAACAGTCATCAGAACTAGATCCAGAAATGACAGATGATGGAATTAACAAAGACATGAAAACAGCAATTATAATAATGCTCTCACTTCAGAAAAGTAGAAGAGATGGTTAACATAATGGGAAGAGAACTGGAAGGTATATTTTTAAAAGACCCAAACAGAACATCTAGAGTTGGAAATAAATTTTAAAGTACAATGATGGCATTAACAGTAGTTGAGACACTGCACATCAGTGAACTTCAGGACAGCAATAGAAACTGTCCAAAATGAGAACAGAAAGAAAAATGGAAAAATTGATAGAGCATCAATGACTATAACGAAGACAGTTGTTACAGATAGAAACAGTCTGACATGCATGTAATTGGAGCCCCAGAAAAGAGGGAAAGGGGAGAACAGAAAAAAGATTGTAAAAAATGATGAACAGAAAATTTACAAATTTGGTGAAAACTATAAGCCCACATACTTAGGAATCCCAAGGAGAATAACTATGAAGGAAACCACACCAAGGCACGTCATCATCACATTGTTGACAACCAATAATAAAGAGAGAATCTTGAAAGGCAGAGGAAAAATACACATCACGGACAGAGTAACAGATAAGAATGACAGCAGACTGCTCATCAGAAATTTAGCAAATCAAAATACAATGGAGAGAGACCTCTTTAAGTTTTTCCCCCACACCTAGACAGAGTCTCACTTTTGCCCAGGCTGGAGGGCAGTGGCCTGATCTCGGTTCACTGCAACCTCTGCCTTCTAGGTTCAAGTGATTCTCCTGCCTCAGCCTCCCAAGTAGGTGAGATGACAGGCACATGCCACCACACCTGGCTAATATTTGTGTATTTTTAGTAGAGACAGGGTTCCACTATGTTGGCCAGGCTGGTCTCAAACTCCTGATCTCATGATCTGACTGCCTCGGCCTCCCAAATTGCTGGGATTACAGGTGTGAGCCACTGTGCCTGGCCTGGAGAGACACCTTTAAGGTACTTTTTAAAAAAGCCTACTGGGGCTGGGTCCAGTGGCCAACACCTGCAATCCCAGCAGTTTGGGAGGCTGAGGCAGGAGGATTGCTTGAATCCAGGAGTTCGAGACCAGCCTGGGTGACTTGGCAAAGCCCCATCTCTACAAAGAATACAAAAATCAGCCGGGCATGGTGGCGTGTGCCTGTGGTCCCAGCTCCTTGGGAGACTGAGGTGAAAGGATTGCTTTAGCCCGGGGAGCAGAGGCTGCAGTGAGCTGTAATTGAGCCACACTGCACTTTGGCCTGGGTGACAGAGCGAGACCCTATCTCAAAAAAGAAAGGCCTACTGGAACTTGTTGCCGGCTGACCTCCACAAGAAATGTTGAAGTTGTTCAGGCAGGAGGCAAATGATTTAAAATGGAAATTTAGATCTTCACAAAAGATTGAGAAGTGCTAGAACAAATGTGGAAGTAAAAATAAGACTTTTTTTTTTTTCTTTTTTAATCTCTTTAAAAGACTCTTATATTGAGGGTGATTGCTAACAGGTACAGGATTTCCCTTTTTGCATGATGGAAATGTTCTACAATTAGTGGCGATGGTTGCACAACACTGTGAATTCAAGAAATAGTAACTTTAAAAAGATAGTTGTTTAAAGCAAAAATAATAATGCATTATAAGTTTTATAACACATGGGAGTAAAAGGTATGACAGTAGCACAAAGAATGGAAGGGGATGGGAAGGGTATAAGAAACCTTAGTAAGGACTGATTGATTGATTGATTGATTTAACAGTATCACTTTGGTGCCCAGGCTGGAGGGTAGTGGCATAATCCCTGCTTACTGCAACCTCTGCCTCCTGGGTTCAGCAATTCTGCCTCAGCCTCCCAAGTAGCTAGGATTTCAGGTATACACCACCACACCCAGCTAATTTTTGTATTTTTAGTAGAGTTGAAGTTTGACCATGAGGCTGGTCTGGAACTCCTGACCTCAGGTGATCCAGCTGACCTCAGGTGATCCAGCTGACCTCAAGTGATCCACTTTTCTCAGCCTCCCAAAGTGCTGGGATTGCAGGCCTCAGCTACCATGCCTGGGAGAAACCTTGGTAAGGTTCTTAAGCTTTACATGAAGTAGAATTGTCAAATTTATATCTAAAAAAGTAAAACAATTTATGTTCCCACTTCAAATGTGTGGGAGTGCCAATTTAACCATATCCTTGTCCACACGTGGTATTCGTTTTGAGACATTGCCACCCAGATTTTTAAAAAACTTGATTACCCCAGACAACCAGTCTTCACCATGCTTGAAGGATACTTACTTTATTTCTGAAATCTTTGAAATTCTGTCAGAATCTCTTTGTCCTAAATTTGGCTAAAACATAAAATGTACACATTTATCTTTTTCCTTTCCTTCTCTTCCTGCCCCGTTTCTTCATAAGCATAGTTTTCTTCAGTCATTTCAGCTTCATTTGTTCTAGAACGTGCATGTTGTGAAGACACATTCCGTGTCTCTCTGATTCCCTATCGTATCATGGCTGTGGTATACTAGACGCTCGATGCTCAATACATTTGTCAACAAAAATACTGTTTTCTTTCAATACACAGTATTGGTAAGGTTGATCTGTGTATTCGTAACATTTTCTTTCATCTTGTTAATGTATTTTGTCCTTTTGATTGGAGTTGTAGGATAATTCATTTACTGATTTTATGTTACTAATTTTTGTTTGGTAATATTTCATCTGCTACTTATTGCTTCTATTGCTGTCTTAAATTTGGCAAACCATCCTTTTTATATCTGAAATCTTTTCTCAGATTATTCTGATTTCATTTTTAAAGATGCAAAATTCACTCAAACCTTGCATTTTATTATTTTTCTTCAACTTATACCACATACTGTGAGACTGTCAAGTTTTTAAATCTCTTTTTCAGCTCTAGGGCATTTAAACTTTAATATTAGTGTGTTTAAAACCCGTTAGGACTGAGAAATGAAAGAAAATGGAGTACCCATTTCTTCCTTCAATCCAACCCACAATTAGAATGTGGTATCAGGGCTGCACACAGGGGCTCGCGCCTGTCATCCCAGGGCTTTGGGAGGCTGAGACAGGTGGATCCTGTGAGCCCTGAAGTTTGAGACCAGGCTGGACAACCCCATCTCTACAAAAAAATTAGCCACACATGCTGGCTTGTGCTTGGAGCCTGAGGTGGGGAGGATTGCTTGAGCTCAGGAGGATGAGGTTGCAGTGAGCTGTAATCGTACTCTAGCTTGGGTGATAGAGCAAGTCCCTGTCTCCAAAAAAAAAAAAAAAAGTACCATGAAATTTTTATTAATGTAAGGTTAGGTCTAAGAGTTTTATTTGCAAAGATGACCATGTGGGAGTAATCTCTAGACATTTTTTACTCCCTGGCCTATTTTGTAAGAGCCCCAAAGGTGGAGAACTGGATGAGGCAAATAAGCAGAGCTTAAATACACACTGCCATTTTTGAGAGGAACACGACTTCAGAACTTGAAAGAATTGGAGTTAGTTCTTTCCTTAATTGCACTTTGGAGTTTGGCCCTCGGGACCAAGAAATGAATGTGAGTTCCTCTTCTCTAGGGGTCCAGTCTAATGCTAGACATACATGGTAATAAGCACAGTCAGTGCAAGAGATCAGTGGTGTGAAGGTAAAGGAGAAGAGATCCATAATTCATGGTTGATGTTTTCCACTGAGGGGCCAGCGTGGGTTTTATGCAGAATGAAGGACATTTGTTTGAGATTTCATTTTGGGGTAATAGGAGACTATAACCTGGGATGGGTAAAAATTACAAAGCAATGCTTACGCCCAGGTTGGAAACCTTGAATTTGTACTGGTGCTAATTAGGGTTTTTTTTCCTAGGAGTACTTACCGCCCCTACACAGGGGTGGAAAATGAAACTGGTGTATGTACTCAAAATAGGTGATTTGAAGGAAAACGGGACTGAGCAAAGTAGTGCTTTATAATCAGCCCCAGTTTTTGGGATAAGATTGCCAGGGACTCATTACTTTTCACATTATAATGTGAAATTAATCACTGAAACCTTAAGTAAAAATGGAGGTTTTTGGCCAGGCGTGGTGGCTCATTTCTGTAATCCCAGCACTTTGGGAGGCCGAGGCGGGTGGATCACTTGAGATCAGGAGTTCAGACCAGCCCGGTTGCCAATAGTGTGAAACCCCATCTTTACTAAAAATACAAAAATTAGCCCAGGGTCTTGGCTCATGCTTGTAATCCCAGCTATTTGGGAGTCCGAGGTGGGAGGAGCACTTGAACCCAGGAGACGGAGGTTGCAGTGAGCCAAGATCACGCCACTGCACTATAGCCTGGGAGACAGAGCAAGACTCAGTCTGAAAACAGAACAAAACATACATGGTATGTTTCAGCCCGTTGTTCTAACTCTCCTTGTCCAAGCTCAAATTGTCTCTTTTTTAGCCTGCAGTGCCACTTCTGCTTGGCTCCTGGGCCTTCTAACAATACTGTTTATGCTTAGTTTCTTTGTTGTCCAGTGTGACACAATGTTCTTGGCTTATCTTGCGTATTTCCTGCCCAGCCACTTTTCCAAGAATGTGAAACATTTAAAATAAAAGCAAAGTTTCAGTGCCCCAGTCGCACCCCAAACCAGCTTAATCAGAATCCCTGGTGGGGATAGGGCCCAGATACAGACAGGGTCCTCAGAGTGGAGTGCGGTGGTGGGATCTCAGCTCACTGCAACCTCTGCCTCCTGGGTTCAAGTGATTCTCCTGCCTCAGCCTCCTGAGTAGCTGGGACTACAGTTGTGAGCCACCACTCTCAGCTAATTTTTATATTTTTAGTAGAAACAGGGTTTTGGCCTCCACTCTCAGCTAATTTTTATATTTTTAGTAGAAACAGGGTTTTGGCCTCCAACTCCTGACCCCAAGTGATACGCCCACCTTGGCCTCCCAAAGTGCTGGGATTACAGGCGTGAACCACCACACCCTGCCAGGATACAGTATCTTTTAGAAAGCATGCCCAGCCTTGGATGTGGAAACCACTTGAGGAGAGTATGCTGCCTTATCGGGCTCTGAGTGGAGTCCTTGGCTAAAGCTCTTATTGCTATGTGGTGACCTTTCTTCCTCTCCTGCTTAAAGCGTGTGTTTCAGAATTTTAACCCAAATGCATCTGCGTTGAAAGCCAGGCTTGTTCTGTCACCCTAGGACTCTGTGTTCGTTCCTTTCCTTGCCTGTATGTTGAGCTGGGGCTCATCTTCATGCCTCTGGGAGATATGTTCTTTGGTAGCTTGCTTAGAGTTTCTCAGTACATTCCCTTGCCCTTAGAATGAATACCAAAATATGTGGCCTGCAGTGTAGACTGCACAGCCTTCAGTGTAGACTGCTCAGGCCCCCTCTTGGTTCCTGGAGTCTGCCATGCTTCCTCCTACCACCAGGCCTTTGCATACACTGCTGTCTGCTGGGAGTGCCTTGCCTTTTCTCATTACTTGGTTCTCCTCTACTCATGTTTCAGGCACCAGCTTGACTGTCTTCCTTGGGGGAGCCTTCTTTGACCTCGGTACACCAGATCAGAGACTGGTGTGCGGACTTTGTCTCATTGGTCATATTTCTCTACCTTCAGGACACATATCGCAGCCCAGAAGTCGTAGTTCTGCATTTGTTCGTGTGATCGTTTGATGCATGTCTCTCTGGAGCCTGACTCTTCAGCGCTCACATCCTGTCTCCACCACTTTTAGCTGTAGGACTTTGAACAAATCATTTCATCTCTGGTCCCCAGTTTCCTTTAACTGCAAAACAGGGATGATACAATACTTTGACCTACCTTGTGAGGTGGGGATGAAGGTTAAATAGGGTAATTTGTGTAAAGCACTTAGAGCTAGCTATTAATAGTAGAGAATCTTGGCAGGTATTACTGATGATTACTGCAGTGGACCACAAGCTCCATACAGGCAGGGGCCATTTCTCTTTGTTTAGATTTGTATGTAGGGTGCTTGGCACATGGATGGTGCTCAGGAAATATTTGTTGGATGAATGAATGAAGTGGAGATAATAGTAATACCATGTTTATAGCATTCCGTGAGGATATAAAATAATGCAAGTATGTAAGTTCTTGGTAGCTTGTCTAGCTCATAGTAGGTGTCAATATTCAGTGACTCAATGAGGAAAATGGGGACAATAGTAATACCAGCTTAGGTTGTCATGGGGATCTGAGGTAACCCTGTAGTACCTTGTAGAGTGCCTAGCACATAGTAGGTGCTCAGAAAATATTGTTGAATGATGAGTAAAGTGGGAATGACGGTGACACCAGCTCCTAGCGTTGTTGCAGGGATAGAAGATAAGGCAGGTCGATAGCTTGTTGTATTGTGCTTGCGTGTGCTAGGCACTCTGTTGAGTGAAATGGGAGAAGCTGCTGTGAGTTTCTTTCTCCTGGGGCTTAGGAAAGAATCCTTTTGGGGTGCAGAATGGTGTGGAGCAGACCCTGGTCTTCTTGAAGGAAGAATGGGCAGCTGACTACTCCCTGCTAAGCTCTGGCCTGGATGAAAAGTTGAATTGTTCCTTTCCCTCTTCCTCACTAACCCGTTCTTTCTTTCCACTAGTATCCTTGCCCAGAGTCCAGTGCTTCCTTCCTGTCCAAGATCACCTTCTCGTGGATCACAGGTTAAGGCTGGGCCCCTAAGACCTCAGGGAGGTGGTGGGAAATGAATGAATGAATGAATGAATGAACAAACATGCTGAGCTCCTCCCTTGACTTCTTTCTCCTTCGCTCTTCTGTAGAGTTGTCTTGAATCTGCCTGTGCTGGCCATATGGTCTCAGAGACCCAACTCTGTCCTGCAAGTCCATCACCTTGAATGTGATAAACACCTGAGCCATGAGCAGCTTAAATCCCTGCAGAAGGCTTGGCCTGGGACAGCCATACACCGGACTGCTCTTGCTTTAGCTTCAGATTTGGGTTTTTATTTTTTTTAATTTCTTACCTGGACATCATGTTCAATCTGACAGATTTGGGTTTTTTAAATATTAGGTATAGTTATTATTGACATTGTTCCCCTCCCGCTCTCTGTTCCTTAGAGAAATAATTCTGTTTCACCATAGGAAACATGGGTTAAAAAAACACATTTGCAGATCAGCAGTAAGGAAACACCCAGAGGCAACCACTGTCACCATCTTAGTACGCCTCCTTCTGGTCTTCTTTCTTTTCTTTTTGAGACGGAGTCTCGTGCTGTCTCCCAGGCTGGAGTGCAGTGGCACAATCTCAGCTCACTGCAACCTCTGCCTCCTCGGTTTAAGTGCTTCTCCTGTCTCAGTGTCCCAGGTAGCTGGGATTGCAGGTGTGCGCCACCATGCCTGGCGAGTTTTTGTATTTTTAGTAGAGATAGGGTTTTGCCATGTTGGGCAGGCTTGTCTTGAACTCCTGACCTCAGGGAACCAACCCACATCGGCCTCCCAAAGTGCTGGGATTACAGGTGTGAGCCACAATGCCCAGCCACCTTGTTGTTTTCTTTTTGTACATCTTTTTCTGCCCAGTTTCAACATCTTATTGGGGATTATTTGAAGAATCTTTTTTTTTTACCCTAATATGCATCATCTTTTTGTTTTTTTGGAGACAGGTTTTGCTGTGTCACTGAGGCTGGAGTGCAGTGGCACAATTGTAGCTCACTGCAGTCTCGATCTACTGGGCTCAGGTGATGCTCCTGCCTCAGCCTCCCGAGTAGCTGGGACTATAGGCATGCTCCACCATGCCCAGCAGATTTTTGCCATTTTTTTGCAGAGATGGGGTTTCAGCATGTTGCCCAGGCTGGTCTCCAAATCCTGAGCTCAAGTGATTCTTCCACCTCAGCCTCCCAGAGTGCTGGGATTACAGGAGTGAGCCACCATGCCCAGTCTCATTTTTGTCTTTATGAACTTTTTGTAAACATCTTTTTAAAAGATGAGATGTTTCAAACAATTCCTTCAAATTACTATTAAAGAGCATCACTGGGACAGTTGATTAATTTGTATATGACTGCAGGACACCAGATGCTTGCTAATAACATTCATTCTTGTTTTGGAAAATTGTGCTCTAGTTACATAAGAGCATGTCCTGGATTGTAAGGGGGATATCCCCATTTTTTTTGGTGGGGGGTAAAGATATGTAGAGCCTACATCTTAACTTTTGGTTTTTTTTTTTGAGACAGAGTCTTGCTCTGTTGTCCAGGCTAGAGTGCAGTGGCATGATCTGCAGCCTCCGCCTCTTGGGTTTAAGCAATTCTCCTGTCTCAGCCTCCTTAGTAGCTGGGATTACAGGCATGTACCACCACACCTGCCTAATTTTTGTATTTTTAGTAGAGATGGGGTTTCATCATGTTGGCCAGGCTAGTCTCAAACTCCTGGACCTCAGGTGATCCACCAACTTCAGCCTCCTGAAGTGCTAGGATTATAGGCATGAGTTACTAGGCCTGGCCCATATATTAGCCTTTTTTAATGTAAAATGAAAAAAAGTTGGTCGGTCATGGTGGCCCACGGCTATAATCTCAACACTTTGTGAGGCCAAGGTGGGAGGATTGCTTGAGCCCAGGAGCTCAAGACCAGCTTAGGCAACATAGGGAGACTCTGTCAAAAAAAAAAATTAGCCAGTCATAATGGCTCACACCTGAAGTCCCAGTTCCTTGGGAGGCTGAGGTGGGGGGATCGCTCTAGGCCAGAAGCTGTAGGCTGTGGGGAGCCATGATCGTGCTACTGTACTCCATCCTGAGTGACACAATGAGACCCTTGGGGAGGCTGTGGGGAGCCGTGATTGTGCTACTGTACTCCATCCTGAGTGACACAACGAGACCCTGTCACCAAATAAAAGAATGAGGTTGAGCATGGTGGCTCATGCCTGTAATCACAGCATTTTGGGAGGCCAAGGCAGGTGGATTGCCTGAATTCAGGAGTTTGAGACTAGCCTAGGCAACACGGTGAAACCCTGTCTCTACTAAAATAGAAAAAATTAGCCAGGCGTGGTGGCGTGCGCCTGCAGTCCCAGACTTGGGAGGCTGAGGCAGGAGAATTGCTTGAACCTGGGAGGCAGAGGTTGCAGTGAGCTGAGAACACACTACTGCATTCCAACCTGGGTGACAGCGAAACTCCGTCTCAAAACAACAAAAAAAGAAAACAATGAATGAATGATAAAAAAGAGTGAATTAGAGCCATCTTGATATTTCCCTCCTAAATAATCTTTTTTTTTCTCAAAAGGGAGTATGCACTCCCCTAAAAGAAAGCCATTTTTTCCTGCATGACCCAACAGAATGAGCTGTAATAACCTTGTAATGTGTGAGATGTCTGTCCACATTCAGACATCCCCAGTTGCCTGGCTGCCTTCGTTCGCAGCGGGCAGTTGTGCTGTGCAGGGGCGCAGCATCGGCATGCGTGTGGAGTGAGTGAGCCCCGTCCTCCTCCTCCTCTCATTGACTCTCATTGCCTAACCCCCTTGTGTCTTGGCCTCAGGAGAGCAGTGTGCTCTGGTCCTTAAATAAGGAGGACACGTTAGAACAAGTCGTGCCTGTTTTGGGAAAGAACTGAAAGAAGGAATGCGTTAAGTCTAGGAAGTAAGTGTGAGTTTCCTTGTCCTCCAGGATGCCCTGGTTTCCTACTTCCTGCCCCTGTGGCCTGAATCCAGGCTGCGGCCCTGGCGATGTTATAAGCTTTATGGTTCTTGCTTCTCCTCCGGGCCTCAGTTTGCTTTTCTGCCAAATGGGGTAAAATCTCACAAGTCATTAAGGCAACTGGGCAGAAAAGAAGAGAGAAGCTGGGCATGGTGGCTCACACCCGTAATTCCAGCACTTTGGGAGCCCAAGTTGGGTGGATCACAAGGTCAGGAGTTCGAGACCAGCCTGGCCAACATGGTGAAACCCCATCTCTACTAAAAATACAAAAATTAGCTGGGTGTGGTGGCGGGTGCCTCTAATCCCCGCTACTTAGGAGGCTGAGGTAGGAGAATCGCTTGGTCCCAGGAGGTGAAAGTTGCAGTGAGCCAGGATCGCATCACTGCAGTCCAGCCTGGGAGACAGAGCGAGACAGAAAAGAGAAAAACGCTGCCCGAGCAGGCAGTTGATGCAGTTTGCTGTGGTACGTGACTGTCCCTCCTTGAGTCAGTCTCACTTTTTCTGTCTCTTTCTGGGCATCTGGCATCCTGTGTGTTCCTGCTGTTTGAGGGTGTTTCTGTCCAACACACCAAGCTGACCATGCATATTAGTTTAGCCAAAGAAGCCCCATTTGTGGGTGATTTTGGCTGTACTGGATTTTAGACTCTACCCCCTACGTAAGGCGTGCCCCACTGCGCCACCTCTGTTATTTCTTTTGGGAATCAGGTCAGGGCCTCCACTGCACATACCTTAACTCTTCAAATCTGAGATACCATCAGTTGCACAATAGGTTATTATTCTGTATAACAGGAAGAAAAGCAACTGCCAATTAAACAAGGACGCAAGACGCATCCCAAGCCCGGACGAGCTGGAACATGAAATTGCAAGTGACGCGGGGGCAGTGGATTGTGGCCATGGGGGCAGTAGGGTGGCTGTTTTTGTTTCTGTTGCCTGTTCCAGGGTAAGCTTATTATGGTAAACCATGACAGGGCCAGCCAGGTGCTTTGGATTCCCCACAGACCCGTTGGCTTTACAGAGAAAAACCCCAGACCCGGGTTTCAGTTCCTCATTCTATACCGGGGATGCCCAGGATACAGGCCTTCAGTCAGACCCAGATGGTGGGTGGAAATCTGGGACATCCATGGTGCCAGCCACTAGGACATCAGCAGAGGACCTCATGACCCTGGTGGGAGGCTGCTTGGGTGGTCCAGGTGATGGGAGAAATTGTTTCGTGGGAGGCACATAGAGCCTGGGCCTCTGTGGCTGAGCACCGTACGGAAATGGCCCATGTCCATGACCCAGTTGAAGATCATTGGCAGGCAGAGGTGGGATCCCTGTTTATCACAGTTCTTCATGGAGACAGAACTAGTAGGATGAATGGATGTATAAATGGATAAATGATAGATTGGTAGATGTTAGGTAGATGATAGATGGATAGATGGTGGATGGATAGAGGATAGATAGATGGATGATTGATAGATGATGGATAAGTGGATGGATTGAGGGTGAGCAGGGACCTACTAGGGAAATTGGATCACGTGATTATGGAGATGTCCCATGCTAGGCCATCTGCAAGCTGGAGAACCAGGAAGCTGGTTGCATGGCTCAGGCCAAGTCTGAAGATCTCAGACCCAGGGAAGCCGATGGTGGAATTCTCAGTCCAAGGCCAAAGGCCTGAGAACCTGGAGTCACTGGGGTAAGTCCCAGAGTCCAGAGGCCAGACAGCCTGGAGTTCTGATGTCCAGGGGCAGGACATCCTGGCTACAGAAGAGAGATCATATGAGTTTGCCATTTCTCTGACTTTTCTTGTGTCTGGACCCTCTGCTGATTGGGTGGTCCCCATCCACATGAGGCAAGGATGGATTCTCCTTACTCAGTCCACTGATTCAAATGTCAGTCTCATCCGGAAACACCCTCACAGGCACACACCCAGAAAGAACACTTTACTAGCCATCTGTGTATATCTTAACCCCGTCAAGTTGACTGCTAACATCACCTATCACCTGGATTCCTTCAGCCTCACCTGCTATGAAAGCCACATTTGTAGCATGGGCTTCAGCATTCCTCATCACCCACGCCTCTGCTGCTTGCCTGGCTCGGCTTCCTTTCATGGAAGAAGGATGCCCACCTTTGTGTTCCTGGGAGCTTGCCAGGTGAGCAGGTTGCTCCACACCGTGGGAGAGGCAGAGCCTCGGGAGGAGGACTGAGTTTGAATCAAGAAGCTCCTCCACTGACCTGGCCCTTAATTCACTGAGCAGGTGAAACTGACTGTTTTTGTGCTTAGTGATGTTTAGTATCTGAGGGGTCAGAGAGTGGAACAAAACAGACACAGTTGTTTTTTTTTTTTTTGAGATGGAGTCTTGCTCTGTCCCAGGCTGGAGTGCAGTGGCATCATCTCCGCTTACTCAACCTCCACCTCCTGGATTGAAGTGATTCTTGTGCCTCAGCCTCCTGAGTAGCTGGGATTACAGGTGTTCCCCACCATGCCTGACTTCTTTCTTTCTTTCTTTATTATTTCATTATTTTATATATTTAGTTTTTGAGACAGTTTCACTCTTGTCACCCAGGCTGGAGTGCAATGACGCAATCTCAGCTCACCACATCCTCTGCCTCCTGCGTTCAAGTGATTCTCCTGCCTCAGCCTCCCGAGTAGCTGGGATTGTAGACATGCACCACCACACCCAGCTAATTCTGAATTTTGAGTAGAGACAGGATTTCTCCACGTTGGTCAGGCTGGTCTCAAAACTCCCAACCTCAGGTGATCCGCCTGCCTCGGCCTCCCAGGTAGCTGGGAATACAGGTGTGAGCCACTATACCCAGCTGAGTTCTGGTTTATAACAACCCAGGCTGCCCTGGGGAAGGTGGATATTAGGGATGAGAGTGAAGGCAGGGAGACCTGGCTGGGGCCTGTCCATGAAGTTCCTTCATGCCTCACTGGGAGCCTCCATTTTATTTATTTATTTTGACACAGGGTCTCTCTTTTGTCCAGGCTAGAGTGCAGTGGCACCGTCTCAGCTCACTGCAGCCTCCATCGTCTAGGCTGGAGTGATCCTCCCGCTTCAGCCTCATGAGTAGCTGGTACTATGGGCACGCACTACCACACCTGGCTAATTTTTTTTTTTGTAGAGATGGTGCCTTTCCATGTTGCCCAGGTTGTTCTTGAGCTCCTGAGCTCAAGCAATCCACCTACCTTGACCTCCCAAAGTATTGAGATTACAGGCATGAGTCTCCATTTATTGCCCGTAGCATTTTCTGAAAATTCAGTGAGAAAAATGTCATAATAAGCTGTGCCCTAGTCCTGAGTAAATGCTGGGCAGGTTTTAGTTGTACAAGTTGTATTTATTAATCTCTACACTTCCGTCTTGCCAGGGAGGGTGTGGTGTGAACCGGCTCATTGGGCTTGAAAAGGGCCACCCAAAAGGGGGCTAGCTCTGTGAGTACCTTGGTGTTTAGGGAAGCTTATCTTGGGACCAGGGCATCATTTCCTAGGGACATTGATAGACAGATCGCTTGCTTTATTCCCAGAGGCATAAGCCAGATCTGACACCTGTAACCCCTGTGGAACTGGAGAGAGTGACAAGAACAACCATGTCCTATGCTGGAATTTCCTGGTGTGGCCCCTTACACACAGATCCCTTTAGTTAAGCAGTGAAGCCCGTGCAGCTCTGGGCTGCTGGGTGTCCTAGGCTCGAGGACCAGGTGAGGGAGGCCTGGGCTGAGGGGTCTGCATGGCTTCTTGGACCCCTTTACAACCTCTCTTCATCTGGGAATGATTCCCTCTCAAAAGCCAGGTGTGGTGGGGCATGGTGGCTCATGCCTGTAATCGAAGCACTGTGGAAGGTCGAGGCAGGAATATCATGTGAGGTCATTAGTTCGAGACCAGCATGGCCAACATGGTGAAACCCCATCTCTACTAAAAATACAAAAATTAGCTGGCTGTCTTGGTGATTACCTGTAATCTTAGCTACCTGGGAGGCTGAGGCATGAGAATTGCATGTATCCAGGAAGCGGAGGTTGCAGTGAGCTGAGATTGTTCCACTGCACTCCAGCCTGGGGAATAGAGTGAAACTCCATCTTAAAAAAAAAAAAAAAAAAAAAAAAGGCAGGTGTGAGCAATCTCCCTGCCTGCTTCTATCTTTGGGTTTAGAAACTCAGTGTTTAATTGGTTTGTGTGTAATGGTTTTATGTTCTTTTGTGTGTATGGCCACTGAGAGCTTAGGGCCATTTTGGATTGTGGTTTCTGCTGGCGTGTATATAAAATGCTTCTGTGACTCTGGAAGACTTTGGCAGTTGTTTTTTTTTTTTTTAAGTTAGACTTAGTGGCCATACAGCCAGTCACTCTCTTCCCAGACATGCACCCAAGAGAGCTGAGAACATATGTTCATAAAAGACTGCTACAAGAACATTCTTAGCTACTTTGTTTGTGATAACCCAAACTGGAAATAAGCCAGACATCTATTAGCAAGTGAACAGACAGATGTACCCATATGTGCATCTGCACAACGGAACACTGAGTTACGTACAGGAATAAACTGTTGGCTGGGTACAGTGGCTCATGCCTGTAATCCTAGCACTTTGGGAGGCCAAAGCAGGTGGATCACCTGAGCTCAAGAGTTCAAGACCAGCCTGGGCAACACAGTGAAACCCTGTCTCTACTAAAAATACAAAAAACTAGCTGGGCATGGCGGCATGTATCTGTAGTCCCAGCTACTCGGCAGACTGAGGCAGGAGAATCACTTGAACCTAAGAGGCGAAGGCTGCAGTGAACTGAGATTGTGCCACTGCACTCCAGCCTGAGTGACAGAGTGAGACCTTTTCTCTAAAAAAAGAAAAAAAAGAAAGAAAAAATGGCTGGGTATGGTGGTTCATACCTGTAATCCCAACACTTTGGGGAGCCGAGGTGGGTGGATCACCTGAGGTTGGGAGTTTGAGACCACCCTGATCTCGAACATGCAGAAACCCCCATCTCTACTAAAAATCCAAATAAAAATTGAAGAAAAAAAAAAGAGTTTGTCAGTGCACGCTGGTAATGTCAGGGGACTAGAGTGTAAAAGAATGTGAAATACAAGGCAGAATGCAGGGGCACTGGAGCTAGAAGTGATCTTAGGGAACATGGAGTGACAGAAGAGCAATGAGATGCCATTTCTTTCTCAACTCCAGTCCACTGGCAGCAGTCACCTGGAGGGCTGCTTGAATGTAACTCACCATGAGTGACTGTGGGTGTCTCCTGTGCGCATGAGAAGGGAGGGCAGGGTCCAGTATTTGACATGCTTGGGATCTAACCCCTTCATTTTTCATATGACAAAATCTAGAGCCAGGGAGGTGAGCTAACCGGCTTCCGGGTCACACTGTGAGCTGGCAGTAGAATGTGGCAGGTGACCTGACTCTCAGAAGAACATTCCTCTAAGCCAGGGGCTGGCCAAGGATGGACTGAGGTCCACATACGGCTCATGAGCTCAGCATGGATTTCATTTTTAAATTTTTTTGGAGACAGAGTCACTCAGTTGCCCAGGCTGGAGTGCAGTGGTATGACCTTGGCTCAACGCGACCTCCACCTCCTGGGTTCAAAGAATTCCCACGCCTCAGCCTCCCAAGAATCTGGGATGACTGTCATGCTCCACCGCACCCAGGTAATTTTTTTGTGAGGGACAGCGTCTCACTCTTTTGCTCAGTTGGGTGTGCAGTGGCATGATCTTGGCTCACTGCAACTTCCGCCTCTTGGGTTCAAGTGATCCTCCTGCCTCAGCCTCCTGATTAGCTGTGACCACAGGTGTGCACCACCAGGCCTGGCTAATTTTTAAATTTTTAGTACAGACCGGGTTTCACCATGTTGGCCAGGCTGGTCTCAAACTCCTAGTCTGAAGCAACCTGCCTGCCTCAGCCTCTCAAAATGCTGAGATTACAGGCATGAGCCACAGCACCCAGCCAGATTTCCTATTTTTAACAGTAGAAAAAACAATATTACATGACACATGCAAATTCTGTAAAATTCAAATTTTGGTTTCTCTAAATACATTTTTACAGGAACAGTCACACCCATCGATTTCCGTATTGTCTAAGGCTGCTTTTCCACTCTGCTGGAAGAGGCAGGTATTTGTGACAAAGGCCATATGGCCTGGAATGCTCAGTATTTCCAGAAAAGGTTTCTTTACTCCTACTTTCTTCCAGTGTCTCTTGAACTTTAATGTCCATACACACCACCTAGAGAACTAGTTACAATTCAGATTCTGTTTCAGTGGATCTGGGCTGAGGCCTAAAATTTCGCACTGTTAATAAGCACCAGGTGACGCTGTGGCTGCTGGTCCACGGACCAAACTTCGAGTAGTGAGGATTGACTCCAGTGTGTCTCTACGTGTCGACCTGAACCAGCAGCAGCAGCACCTTGGGATGTGTTAGGAATGCCGATACTCAGGCCCCACCCAGACCTACTAAACTGAAAACTTGGGTGGAGCCCAGCAAGCTGTGTTTTATAGTCACAAGCTATTGGCCAGCACAGTGGCTCAGTGCCTGTAATCCCAGGATTTTGGGAGGCCAAGGTGAGCAGATCACCTGACATTAGGAGTTTGAGACCAGCCTGGCCAATATGGTGAAACACCATCTCTACTAAATATATTTTTTAAATTAGCCAGGCATGGTGTCGCATGCCTGTAATCTCAGCTACTCAAAGGCTGAGGTGGAAGAATCACTTGAACCTGGGAGGCGGAGGATGCAGTCAGTGAAGATCATGCCACGGCACTGCAGCCTGGGAGACAGAGTGAGACTCCATCTTAATCAATCAAATATAATAAGCCATCCAGGTGATTCTGATGCAGGCTTAAATTTGAACACCATCTCTCCAGCAGGTCCAGACTGAGAGATTTTAGGTAAGAGTAAGAAAATTCGGTGTCAGTGTGAAGACGCTTTCACAAATGCTGGAAAGGCTAGAACTTCCTTAAACATTCCACTTATAACTGAGCTAACATGAAGCAGGTGGTAGTTTAACAGATAGATTTCATATTTATAAAAATGTTTAACGCTGCTTCACAGAAACTTGCCAGAAAAATTTGCCAACCTGACCAAGAAGGAATAGTTGTAATGAGAACAACATTACAAGAAGAATGACACAGTTAATAATAAAACGACAGAAAGAAAAAACACAGGGCGTGATCTGAAGTCATCCTTCACAACTAACTGTTTTTAACTGTGCTTAGAAGGAAATTTCCATAGTCCATCTCTATATAGTCTGCTGATGTGGGGCCAGCTTTGCAAAACAGTAAGTTGTACTGCCTTTTTTTGCTTTTTTTGAAGTGGAGTTTTGCTCTTGTTGCCCAGGCTGGAGTGCAATGGCATGATCTTGGCTCACTGCAACCTCTGCCTCCTGGGTTCTAGCGATTCTCTTGCCTCAGCTTCCACAGTAGCTGGGATTACAGACACAAGCCACCACACCTGGCTAATTTTGTGTTTTTAGAGGAGGTTGGGTTTCATCATGTTGGTCAGGCTGGTTTCAAACTCATGACCTCAGGTGATCTGCCCCTGCCTCTGCCTCCCAAAGTGCTGGGATTACAGGTGTGAACCACTGTGCCCTGCCTGCACTGTCGTCTTTAAACGTTTCAAAGCCGGCTAGGCAGGGACAGACCTGTCACCGTACCCCAGGACAGGTACCAGAACATGGGTCATAATAGTAAAAAACAGGGAACAACCTGTTTTTGCAAGGAATGGGAGAAAGGTAATTCCAGCAGGGCACATCCACATGCCAGACAAGCATGCATCATGAACACAAATGAAGCAAGCCAGGCATGGCAGCGGTGCACCTGCAGCCCCAGCTGCTTGGGAAGCTAAAGCAGGAGGATTGCTTGAGCCCAGGAGTTCGAGGCTGTAGTGAGCTATGATCACACTACTCTACTCCAGCCTGGGGGACAGAGCATGACTCCATTTCAAAACAAAAAAAAAAAAAAAAAAAAAAAAAGCAGATCAGAATGAACCCAGATGATATACTATTAACTACACAAAGAACTCTATGTACAGTATGATCCCATTTAAATCTGTCAAAATATGTTTTAAATACCTATATGCCTGTACATTTTCTTCTAAAAAACATACACAGAACTGTCACTTTGGAGGAGAGGAACTGATGGAAGAGAAGGCAATATACTTTTCATTTTATATCTTTCTGTATGATTTGTTTTTTCTTTTTACAGTGGATGACAAGTATTTGTTCAGTACCTGCTGTGCATTGTTTTATGTACTGAGGATACAGCAGTCCACTTGGAGCTGATATTCTAGTGGAGATAAAAAGGCAATAAAATAAGTACATTTTTAAAACTTCTTATTTTATTTGAGACAAGGTCTTGCTCTATTGCCCAGGCTAGAGTGCAGTGGCTCAATTTTGGCTCACTGTAACTTCTGCCTCCCAGGTTCAAAGGATTTTTATGTCTCAGCCTCCTGAGTAGCTGGGATTATAGGCCGGCATCACCCTGCCCAGCAATTTTTTTTTAATTTTTAAATAGCAAAGACAGGGGTTTGCCAGGTTGGGCACACTGGTCTCAGGCTCCTGGCCTCAGGTGATCCACCTACCTCAGACTTCCAAAGTGCTTGGATTACAGGCATGAAACACCACACCCAGCCCCAAATAAGTAAATTTTAGAGTGTATTTAGACCATGCCATAACTGTGGTCTAAACACACTTGACATGTGGTCCACGGGACACTGACAGTTCCACACTTTGTGACCAGTTGGTGACAAAATGAGGAGGCAGCACCGTAATGAAGATCAGCTATGACACCAGGCATGCCATTCAGCTCAGCTCACATTTTTTATGAAGCTTTGTTAATGCAAGAAGCAGAAAGCACTGGTTTCTGTCCTGGCACAAATACCTTAGTCTGCCACATTGGCCAGGCTGGACTCGAACTCTTGGCCTCAAGTGATCTGCCTGCCTTGGCCTCAGAAGTGCTGGGATGACAGGTGTGAGCCACTGCCTGACTGCCACGTGCTCATTTATAAAGCCCCCTGTGATTCACTTGCAACCAAGACTGAGAATCCCTGGCGTAGAGTGCCTCCCCGAGTCCAGGAATGATCTGCAGCCCCCACTTCCCTTCCAGATGTGCCTATGTCTCCCTGTGGCTGTTTCTGGGAGACCCTGCATTTTTGAGTTCTTTTATTCGTGTCACCTGAGCATGTTCCCATGGTTACCCTGACTGTGCTGCCAGCTGCATATTTATCCCTTTTGTATCTTCCGTCTTGGGTCCTCTTCCACCTCTTCTGGGGTCAGTCAGCCCTTTCTTGCCTTACATTGTGCTGCTTTCTCTCCTGGCACCAAATAATGAGGCAGCCAGTGCAGAGTGGGGGCTGTATTCGTCATCATCACTGAGGTATTGTGAGCCAGGAAAGAGAGATGATCTGTTTCAACACAGCACACTGCCCGAGTACCCTTGATAAATGTTGGCTGTCATTGTCATTGTTGATGTTCTGGTGATTATTATTGATGCTGGGTGGACTCTTCCTGGGATCGGGGCAGATACCCAGCTGTCCTGTCCCTTGGTGTCCTTATCAGGGTCCTTTCCTAAGTCTGTAGCTAAGGCATCTGCCAGGGCTGGGGTCTCATCTGAAGACTCAACTGGGGAAGGGCCCACTTCGAAGCTCACCTGGTTGTTGGCAGAACTTGGTTCCTCAGTTGTTCAAATGTTGAAATACTTCCTTATTACTGTGGAAACAGCCAGTGTAGCCAGTGCCCAAGGTACCTTTTACAGTGAACTCGGGAGCTCTCTGTGATCTGGGCACTAAAGGGTTAATTCTTGGCACTACAGGGGTTCCTGGGCCTCTGTTTTGTTGGCTGATGCCCTTGTCAAACTGGTTATCTATTTTGAATATCACCTCTTCTTGCAGTGCTTGGGAACCAGGGGGCTATGCCCTTTCCCTCCTGCAGTTCCTTGCATCTTGGTCCTGGGAAGTGACCTTAACACAGCAGATACTGTTATCTGGGCGGGGCTTTACCCATTGCTGCTGGTACAGGATGCTGGTTCGAGCCCAGTGCCCTCAGTGATGGAGCTCTCTGCACAGCTGCAAAGCACCGTTCCTGCCCCAAGGGTCTGAACTCCGGATACCCCCTGCCCCTCAATCAGACAGCCTGTTCATGGCCTCTGCAGAGCAGGTCTACTTTCTGAGCATCCTGGCTGTGCAGTGCTCTGCCATCTCCTCCCTGAAGTGGCCAGTTTTTCTTGCCCTTGGTTTTAGCATCTGGCTCATATAACTCCCCTCCCCTCCTTTGTCTCTTTTCTTCCAGGGGTCATGGGCATCATCGGTCCAGGGAAGGAAGCAAAGCAAATGGAGAATGGCATGCTGGTGATGGACAGTGCAGGGAGGCAGCTACAGAGGTAAGTGGGGGGAGGTGGCGTGACTCACGCAGACCCCATGATTGCACCATCTGCCCATGCTTCTGACACTCGAGTTGCCTACATGGTGTGGATCTTTGCTTAGGTCACTTGGGGGGCGGGGGGCCTGGAAGGTTCAAGCTTTATGAAGCAGTATTCGATATAAAACTATCTCAAAGCCAGATATGGTGGCTCATGCTTGTAATCTCAGCACTTTGGGAGGCCGTGACAGGAGGATCACTTGAGGCGAGGAGTTTGAGACCACCAGTGGCAACATAGCAAGACCCCGTCTCTACAAAAAAGGCAGTATCCTTGTTTTTTATTATAGAGGGCTTCCTTAGATCCCTGGGGATTCATAGCATATGCAGTATATTAACCATGCTAGCTTTTAAAAACTGGCTAAGTCGGCTGGGCATGGTGGCTCACACCTGTAATCCCAACACTTTGGGAGGCTGAGGCAGGTAGATCACTTGAGGACAGGAGTTCAAGACCAGTCTGGCCAACATGGTGAAACCCTGTCTTTACTAAAGATACAAAAATTAGCCAGGCATGGTGGCAGGCGGCTGTAAATTCTAGGTACTCGGAAGGCTGAGGCACGAGAATCATTTGAACCCAGGAGGCAGAGGTTGCACTGAGCCAAGTTTGCACCATGGCACTCCAGCCTGGGCAACAGAGTGAGACTCCGTCTCAAAAAACAAAAAGAAAAAAACAGCAAATGACAACAGCAAACATCAACAAATTCAGAGCCTACACATACTGGACCTTGGGGATTTGAGAAAGGATTGTGGACCTGCAGTTGCTCTAGGTGTCAGAAGAGGGCAGAGAGGATGTGGCCTAGCACTGTGCCTTGGTATATGTCGCTTTTGCCATTATTAGCTAATCTTACACAGCCTGCATTCTAGTGAGACATTCCAGACAGTGCATGAGCGCAGAAGGATGTAAGATTTTCATCCGAGGTGCTAGCGAGGGTTTATGAGCCCTAGGTCATGAAGCAGGAAGCCCCAGCTCCCCACCTGAATTCTAGATTTCATCCAGAGTTGGTTCTGATTATTCCTCTGCCACTTCCTGAAAACCCACATTTGCTTTCACATTTGAGGGCCACTTCCACCTCACTTGACCTTAACCAAACACCTTTGCACAGATTTCATGGGCAAGGAAAGGTTACCCACCCCAAGGCCCTACATCAAAAAAGGGAGGTGCTGGAGGTTAATTTGGCCTTTAGGAAGTATTTTCAGGGGACACAGTTTTGGGGGTACAGTGAATCACATGAGGCTCTTGACCTCAGGTAGCTTGTAATCTTGTTCAGGAGATAACGTAGGTGGAGGAAGGCATAGAAAGTTCCATGGCAAAGAGCCACATCTGTGTTTTGCATGGCCTCCATAATTTCTTTCTTTCATTTTTTTTTTTTAAGAGATGGAGACTTCCTCTGTTGCGCAGGCTGAGTTCAGTGTGCAGTGGTGCCAGCTCAGCCACTGAACACAAAACTGTGGACAACGCAGTCTGTGATGTTCTCTGGGGTCTGCAGAAGATAATGACCACTGATGTACAGAAAGTCCTTTTTTTTTTTTTTATAACTTAAAAAAAATTTTTAAAAGATGGGTTTTCACCATCATGGCCAGGCTGGTCTTGAACTCCTGACCTCAGATGATAAACCCACCTTGGCCTCCCAAAGTGCTAGGATTACAGGCATGAGCCACCGTGCTTGGCCTACAAAGTCCTTTATTTTTTGAGGCAGGCTCTCACTCTGTCACAGGCTGGAGTGCAGTGACACAATCATGGCTCACTGCAATTTCTGCCTCCTGGATTCAAGCAGTTCTTCTGCCTCAACCTCCCTAGTAGTTGGGTCTATAGGTGCCTGCCACCATGCCTGCATAAGTTTTGTATTTTTAGTTGGGACAAGGTTTCACCATGTTGGCCAGGCTGGTCTTGAACTCCTGGGCTCATCTTCCCTCCTCGGCCTCCCAAAATGCTGGGATTACAGGTGTGAGCCATCGCACCTGGCCTGTTTTTCATTTCTCATTTAGTCCTATGATTATGTCCCTGAGAAAGTCTCAGTTGGGTCCTAGCCTGTTTTCGGTATCTAACAGCCGCTGGCCTCTCTTTGTAACAAGGAAAGCGGGTTTCGAGCTCCTGTTTTATGTATTTATTTTTTTTAAAAGATCATCTATTTTGGGCAAGTGTTAATAATTCTCCATTTACCGTAGTGATCCAAAGTTTATTTTTTAAAATAAATGTGATTATGTTTTTTAAAAAATAGGGAATGGAATTTTTAACGTAGGTAAAAAATAAGCATACAGATAAACAAAAACCCCATGAGAAGTGGTAGCGGGGAGTGAGGCTGGGACGCTGTCTCTTAGATCCGCCCGGATGTGTCCAGAGCCTCCCAGGACTGTCTGTTCCTGGTTTCTTCCTTAACGTGTCACCACAGTCAGGACTGTGGCCAGGGGCAGAGGTGACTGTGGTGTCCTCTCTCGCCTTACCCTTACTGACCTTCCAGGAAGCCAGAGAAATTACCCCAAATCACAGGATACAGGAAGGAAGGGGCAGAGATGCCAGGCGCATTTAATCCTCATTTAACTTCAATTTTACATTCAAGGAACAGCAAAGCCAGAGGGTTTATGACTTATCAAAGTTGGACCAAGAGTGGAGCCGGGCATGACATGCTCACCATTTCTTTCTTTTCTTTTTTTTTTTTTTTTCCTGAGACAGGATCTGACTCTGTCATTCAGGATGGATGGCGTATAGTCATGGCTCACTGCAACCTCTACCTCCCAGATTCAAGTGATTCTCCCACCTCAGCCTTCCGAGTAGCTGGAAGTACAGGTGTGCCTGACTAATCTTTTTTTTATTTTTTGTAGAGATGGGGTTTCACTCTGTTGCCCAGGCTGTTCTTGAACTCCTGGGCTCAAGTAATCTGCCTGCCTTGGCCTCCCAAAGTACTGGGATTACAGGCATGAGCCACCATGCCGGGCCACACACTTGTCACTTCTGACCCCCAAGCCCACCACACTCCACTGCTCATGAGAAAGGGGTTCCCAAACCCTGCAGGCTAATTTCAGGGACAGCAGGCAGCTTGGCTGCATGATGAAGCCACCTGGTGAGATAAACACTTTCTTAATTATGACCTGTCTTCTCCTGTATTTCATTTCTCAGAATGGAGACCTGAAAACTCAAAAGGAAACAATCAGTTACGCATCAGACCTGTTACCTTTCAGCTAGACTGCAGGGCCAGATGATTTTTGTGTTTTTTTTTTGGTAGGGGGCAGGGCCTTGCTGTGTTGCTCAGGCTGGAGGACAGTGGTGTGACCATAGCTCATTGCATCCTCAAGCTTCTGGGTTCAAGGGATCCTCCTAGCTCAGCCTCCTGAGTAGCTGGGACTGTAGGTGTGGACCACCATGCCTTGCAAATTTAAAATTTTTTTGTAGAGATAGGATCTTACTGTGTTTTCCATGCTGGTCTCAAACTCCTGGGCTCAAGCGATTCTCCTGCCTTGGCCTCCCAAAGTGCTGGAATTATAGGGGTGAGCCACTGCGCCCAGTCCAGTTGATTTTTACGGCTCAAAATTCAGCATGAACAGCTTGAAATGACAATGAGCACGGACATGGGTAAAGACACCTGGAGTTTCTCAAAAGCAAGCCAGGTGGTTTAGGCAGGGGCTGGCCTAAAGCAGATTGCCATCTTGCATGTCAGGTGACTAGACTGATTTGTTTAGTGCCATGCTGGGTTCCCCAGGGAATACACCAAGGAAAGAAACTCCAACCTTTGCCTCCTGGAGGGAGCTGGGCACTGGGGAGATGGGTGAATTGGTATTCTGTGCTCAGAGTGAAAGGAGCTGGGGAGGCTGGTCCAGTTGTAGCATGGAGGTGACACTTGACCTTGGTTACCGGGCAACATGTCATACATTGCTTGAAGCTCATTGGTGGCTTCTCTTTTCTGCCAGTCTTGGCATGAAAGTTGGAATCCTAACCCGAGTCTCCCATGTCATATGTGGTCTGGCTGCGATCGGTTTCTCCAGCCTCGCTCCTCGCTGCCCCGTGATCTCCTAGCTCCAGCCACCCATGCCTTCGCTAGTTCCCCAGATGTGCTGTGTTCCCTTCTGCCTCCAGGCCTCTGCATGTGCTGGTTCTGCCAGCCTTTTTCCATTTTCAGCTGGTTTAACTCTTTTTCTTGTTTTTTCCTGGAGGCAGTCTCACTGTCACCTAGGTTGGAGAGCAGTCGCGCAATTTTGGCTCACTGCAACTTTCACTTCCTGGGTTCAAGTGACTCTTGTGCCTTAGCCGCCTCCTGAGTAGCTGGGACTACAGGCACGTGCCCCACACCCGATTAATTTTTGTATGTTTCTAGAGAAGAGGTTTCACCATGTTGGCCAGGCTGGTCTTGGACTCTTGATTTCAGGTGATCCACCTGGCTCTGCCTCCCAAGTGCTGGGATTATAGGCGTGAGCCACCACGCCCAACCAATACTCTTTATTTTTTTATGTTTTTTTTTTTGACAGTCTTTCTTTGTCGCCCAGGCTGGAGTGCAATGGCACTATCTCAGTTCAGTGCAATCTCCACCTTCAGGTTCAAGCAATTCGCCTGCCTCAGCGTCCCGAGTAGCTGGGGCTGGGATTACAGGTGCCTGCCACCACACCCAGCTAAGTTTTATATTTTAGTAGAGATGGAGTTTCACCATATTGGTCAGGCTGGTATCAAACTCCTGTCCTCAGGTGATCCACCCGACTCGACCTCCCAAAGTGTTGGCATTACAGGTGTGAGCCATCATACCCAGATTTGGTTTAACTCTTTAATGTCACTTTCTCAATGAAAACCTCCCCTGATATCTCTCTATGCTGTGTTAAGTCGGGATGCCCAATTTTTGACTCACGTGGAATTGTATGCCGTTTACAGCCCTTCTCTGTGATGATGCATTTATCTGGGATGATTTGATGGGAGCCCCTCTCACCACATGGCGGAAGCTCCGTGCATCAGGGCAGAGACCTCAAGTTTGGCTTTTGTGTTCTTGTTTTGGAGATGGAGTCTCACTCTGTCTCCCAGGCTGGAGTGCAGTGGGGCAGTCTTGGCTCACTGCTGCAACATCTGCCTCCTGGGTTCAAACGATTCTCGGGCCTCAGCCTCCCAATTAGCTGGGATTACAGACATTCGCCACCAAACCTGGCTAATTTTTTCTATTTTTAGTAGAGACGGGGTTTTGCCATATTGGCCATGCTGGTCTCGAACTCCTGACATCAGTTGATCCAACTGCTGCGGCCTCCCAGAGTGCCAAGGGATTACATGCGTGAGCCACCGTGCTGGCCCTCGACTTTGTTACTGCTGACTTTGTGGAATAGCTAAAGGCGAGGGTGTTCTAGGTGGGAGCAAAGGCAGGCAGCTGGGTGGTGCAGTGCTGGTGAAGCCCTGCCCTTGTGCAGCTGGGCTGGGTGTGTGCATGGGCTAAGCTGCCTTATTTCCCACGGTCTCCAGGTCAAGCTTTCTGGCGTGATCCCGGGACTACATAAAGGCCATCGGCCTCTTATCTCCTTTCTCAGCATCTTCCTTTTCATATGTAACCATGTGGCTGTGCTGGCTGCCAGCTATTGACTCAGCCTCTGGACTGATGACCCCATCATCACGGGACCCAGGAGCACACAAAAGTCCGGCTGAGCATCTGTGGATCCCTGGGCATTTTGCAAGGCGGGTGCCTCTGTCTCCCACCTTGTCCAATGTGGAACCCTATGGTGGCTTTGTCTAATTACACAATTGGATCCTTAGAGTCCTCAGAGTTTTGTGGGACCCCCAAACCAAGAGGAACACTAGCTGTCAGCTAGTAGACACGCAGATATTTATAGAGTGAATGTTTGAGTGCTTTGTTCATGTGGCCCTTGGTGGTAGATGGGAGCGCTCAGTATGCCCATTTTACAGATGAGGACAGTTGGGAACAGAGACCCCTGGAAATACTGAGAGTTGGGAGAACCCCCTGACCCTGTTTGCTCTGTCAGGATGGCGGAGCTTCTGTGAGGTCTCATTTGTGGACTTTTGTCTGCTGGGCGAGGGTGGAAATTGGTTCAGACTAGTAATTCCCAATTACAGGCAGTGTTGTCCCCCAGGGAATGTTTGACAATATCTGGAGATGCTTTTGGTTGTCACAGGATTGAGAAACCCTGCTGTTGGCCAGGCATGGTGGCTCACACCTGTAATCCCACACTTTGGGAGGCTGAGGTCAGAGGATCACTTGAGGCCAGATGTTCAAGACCAGCCTGGACAACATAGTGAGACCCTGTCTCTAGAAAAAAATAGACAAATAAAAAAATAGGTAAATAAAATAGACTTCAGGTGCATGTGGTGGTATGTGCCTGTGGTCTCAGCTACTTAGGCGGCTGAGGTCAGAGAATTGCTTGAGCCCATAGTTTGACCTATGATTGCACCACTGCACTCAAGTCTGGGTGACAGAGCAAGACCCTGTCTCAAAAAAACAAAAACAGAAAACAGAAAAGAATCCCTGCTCTATAGCGTTCTGTGTGGTCCTGTGGGAGTCCTCAAATGCAGCGGGGTGGATCATAACAGCTGGTGTTGGTGGAGCATTTACTTGGTACTTGGCTCTGCTCTAAACACTTTCAACTGCTTTAACTTATTTTATCCATGCAGCAGTCCTGTGAGGTAGGAGTTAATATTTCTCCAATTTTGGAGAGACAGAAATTGAGGCCCAGAGAGGTTGAGGGAGTTGCCCAGAGTCACACAGCTAATACCTGGCGGCGTTGGCATTGAACAAGGCAGTCTGGCTCAGGAGCTCACGCTGTTAACCACTGTGCTATGCAGTGTGTGAGCCATGTTTGTAAATATACATGTACGTTCCATATGATATATATGCAGTAAATGGATAGGCTTGACACATTTGAGTACCTCCTTTATGTCAGGCACATTGCCAGGTGGGAACTTTACATTCCACAGTGAGGTCAGCATGATTGTCCATTGTACAGATGAGAAAACAGAGAGATTCAGTGACCTGTAGGAGGTCCCAGAGCTGGTAAGTGGTGGAGATGGGTTTTGGCACATTGGCTCCAGAGCCTGTCATTGGAGCCCCTGCTTCATGGGTGTCTTCCTGATGAAAGAGGCCGAGATGAAGTTGCTGCTCTGGAACGTACACTGCCCTCCTGTGGGTAGTTTGAGAGAAGCACCGATGTCTCAGGATCTCCAGGAGATGGCTTTGGGAAAACCCACCTGTAGCAGAGCAGACATGGATTCCTTGAGTCTGTCAATCCCTAACCTCCCCTTTCCTTGCCATTAGGGCAAAGGACTGTGGCATAGAAACTATAAGGGAAGGTAGAGAACAGAGAGGGTGTGATATTACCTGAACTCACACAGCAACAGTGTCTGTTCTAGAGCTCTGCTGTCTGGTGTGGTAGTCCCAAGACACAGGTAGCTATTTCAACTATGAAAATTAAATAAAGGCTGGGTGCAGTAGCTAATGCCTATAATCCTAGCACTTTGGGAGGCCAAGGCAGGTGGATTGCTTAGTCCAGGGGTTCGAGACCAGCCTGGGCAACATGGCAAAACCCTGTCTCTGCAAAAAATACAAACATTCGCCGGGCGTGGTGGCTCATGCCTGTAATCCTAGCCCTTCGGGAGGCCAAGGTGGGTGGATCACCTGAGGTCAGGAGTTTGAGACCAGCCTAACTAATATGGTGAAACCCCATCTCTACTAAAAATACAAAAATTAGCCAGGTATGGTGGCATGTGCCTGTAGTCCCGGCTACTTGGAAGGCTGAGACAGGAGAATGGCTTAAACCCGGGAGGTGGAGGTTGCAGTGAGCCAAGATTACGCCACTGAACTCCAGACTGGGTGATAGAGCGAGACTCTATCTGAAAAATAAAGAAGTTTCTGTTGGAAAAGAAAGGGAAATTGTGTAGGTAATCAGTCTCTGCTACATCCCTTCTGCAGAGTCTGTTACATGTTCTTTGAACACGTGGTTTCTTAGGGTACCGCAGGATAGATGTTTTCAGTTGACAGGTGGAGTATGTTGTGAAGTGGGAGAGCTGAGAGTGCAACCTCTGGTCTGTGCAGTTCCAAAACTGTGCTGTTACTTACCCCTAAAGGATTCACTGCAGCACATGTGCCAGTGGGGATGGGTTGTTTAGATGAGAGCATTCCAGCTGCAACGCATCACAAGAGTAAGAAACCATGAGGTTTGCCTATCTCAGACCATGTGCACAGCCGTTCAGGTGGCGTCCAGGAGGCCTTGGTTCAGTCATCTGGCCCCTGCGGCCCAGCACACTGTGGCCCAGTGACTGAGGAGAACAAACAGTGATGGAATCAGAGAGAGCAGGTCCCGTTCCCAGAGTCTCATTACATCCCCTTGAAATCGGTGCCAGCTTTTTTTTTTTTTTTTTTTTTACATTTACCAAAAATGTAACTCTGTGTTCATACGCCAGCTGGAAAATTTCCTGAAAGACTCAAAAAGAACAAAACAGGCCAAATGCAGTGTTGAAGGCAACTTAAATATCTGCCGACGGCAGGACCCTGGGAACGCCATGGAGCCATGTGGCTTTGAACAGGGAGCGTTAGAAGAAGCTGTTGTGGACACATCAAAGATTTTATTTTTCAACAACAAAGGAAATGCTTCAGCAAAGGGCCAAGTTGTGTGTGCACCGTCATTATCACTGAGAGGAAATGCACCGTGTGTGGGCAGGACTGGAAGGGACGCTGATGCATGAAAACATCATGTTTTTAAGGGTTGGGAATGTAGGATGATTTTTTAATGGCTTTTGGCTAAATGTACATTTATCCTCTCACCAGGCAGTCTCATTCCTAAGTGTATATGAACAAAAGAGAAAGAGAAAAGGCAATGCTTAGAATGTTTGCAGCATCTTGATTCATAATTGCCACAGACTGGAAACAACTCAAATGTCCATAACAGGACTATGGAGAAATAAATCGTGAAATAATTATACAGTTTATGACTGAGTAGTAAAAAGGAATGAAGTGCTAACACACATGACAGTTTGGGTTTATCTCACAGATACTATAGTGAGGAAAAAGCCAGACACTAAAGAATGTGTACTGAGGTTTCGTTTATAGGAAGTTCGGCCGGGTGCAGTGGCTCACATTTGTAATTCCAGCACTTTGGGAGGCTGAGGCAGGAGGATCGCTTGGGCCCCAAAGTTGGAGACCACCCTGGGCAACATGGGAAAACCTGGCCTCTGCAGAAAATACAAACATTAGCTGGCTGTGGTGGTGTACACCTGTAGTTCCAGCTACTTGGGTGGCTGAGGGGGATGGGTCACTTGAGCCTGGGAGGTGGAGGCTGCAATGAGCTATTATGCCACTGCTCTTCAGCCTGGGTGACAGAGCAAGATTCTGTCTCAAAAAAAAAATATCAGATTGGCGGGGCAGGTGGATCATATGAGGTCAGGAGTTTTGAGACCAGCCTGGCCAACATGGTGAAACCCCGTGTCTACTAAAAATACAAAAATTAGCTGGGTGTGGTGGCGGGTGCCTGCAATCCCAGCCACTAGAGAGGCTGAGGCAGGAGAATTGCTTGAATCTGGGAGGCAGAGGTTGCAGTGAGCCGAGATTGTGCCACCGCATTCCAGCCTGAGTGACAGAGCAAGATTCTGTCTCAAAATAAATAAAACAGATCATTCCTGAACAAATATTTTCTCAGATTAGATTTTTCCAGTAAATAAGGTTCAGAGGCAGTAGTAAGGGGAGGAAATTGAACAAGGAACACACTTACACACTTCAGAGCAATTGGCATCTGGACTGTTCAAAAAGAAAGCTGGTGAGAGAGTAAGGAGGGTGGTCCAGGGTAAGATGGGGGCAGATCACCTGGGCCTTCAGTCATGCGGAGGGCTTGGGATTTCATGGGAGGTGGTGGGAGCAGGATAAGAAATGATACCTGATCCACCTTCTGGGAATTGCTGAGCTGGTCTGTGGTTGTGCAGCATGTGGGTTCACTTCCAGGGTTTCTGGGTCCCAGAAGACTCTCCATCTGTGGGTTCCAACTAATGCCCGTGCTGCCACCCAGAAAGAAGCTGCCAACCACAGAGGCCTTGTAAAAGCCACCTGCTGCTGTTGATGCTCTCTGTTGGACTCTGCCCCAAAGTGGCCCAGTACATCTGGCCCAGGGCAGGACACAGGGAGGCCGAGTTTCTAGCAACCTGTCATTAGTTTTCCCAGCTCTGCTGTTGATAAGCAATTCTAGGCACTTTTTGGAATCAGGAACCCCGGGCTCACCAGTTCCTTGTGCATAGATGAGGAAACCTAGACCAGGAGAGCGCAAGTGTCCTCAAACAGCCGGCCCAGCATATGTTCCACAGCTCCTCAAAGCTTCCATAAGGTAGTCGGCTTTTGTTACGAATCTAACAAGACTTATGGGAGGCTCTCGGTGCCTGGCACTGGCTAAATGCCCAGGTTGGGGCAGGCAGAGTAGACGAGGTGTCTGCCCACGAGGGTGAGTGGAGCTGCTTGTGAAATGTGTCATTGTAGCCCAGGAGCTGGGACACTGAAGCCCGGAGATGGGTCCCACGTTGGAGGATGGGAGGGGCTCTGCCAGGAAGTGACATTTGTGCTGTCATCTGCTGGGTGATGAGGAATGGCCTGTACAGGACAGGGACAGTGGTGGAGGCAGGTGCCCTGCATGCAGGAAAGCGGGGAGAGTTACAGGATGAGGTGAGTGGGGGGAAGCATGGTTGGCACCTCTACAAGCACTGGGAGGCCGTCGAGAGGCAGGTGACAAGGTTTGCCTTGTCCTCATGGGCATCTCAGCTGGGCTGAGAGTGCCGGAACTGGCCATGGACTAAACAGTCCCTCCTGAGGGGATGTGATCAATAGGCAGAATTCTGTCACTTAATGCTCACAGTAGTCACCATTGAACTGAGTGCTTCCTGTTAGGTCAAGCTGTATGAAATTGCTAATATTCATTTCTTATCTACAGAAACAGCCGTTTCTGATATTACCAGGCACTATGCTTAGTGACATCGTGTATGTCTGTGTGATTTGTGAAATATGTACGTGCAAATTTATCTCAGACGTATGACTGTCTGATTGCTACATGTCATCCTCACAATTTCCCTGTGAAGCAAGTCTTGTTTTTTGTTTTTTTAAATAATTTTCTATTCGTGTAGAGATGGTGTCTTGCCATGTGCCTGGGCTGGTCTGAAACTCCCGGCCTCGAGTGATCTCCCACCTCACCCTCCCGAAGTGTGGGTATTACAAGTGTGAGCCACCACGCCTGGCTGAGCAAGCATTGTTGTTCCCATTTTACAGATGAGGAACCTGAGGCTTAGAGAAATGAAGTATTACCCATGTTTATGTTGCCAGTTACTAATTGAGTGAGGATTTGAACTGAGGTCTGATTGACCTCAAAGGCCATGCCTAAAACTACTCTGCTGGATCCAGAAAACGCTAGAGGTCAAAGACTTCAGAGAGGCCGTGCAGGGTAGAGGTTAGCACTTTGCAGCCCAGATGGCCTGGGTTCGAACCGCAGCTCTGCCCCTTGTTAGCCATGTGACCTTGGGGAGGAGATTAACTAGCTTCTTTGAGCCTTAGTTTACCCATCATATGCAGGAATGAGCATCTGGTAGGTTTTTTGTGAGGACTGAATGAACTGATGTGTGTAAAAATGCTTAGAACAATCCTGGGGCCCTGGGCTTTGCATAGGCATGAGCTGTTACTGTCATTGTCCTCGTGCTTGGCGGTGCTGTGCCTCTGGCTCACCAGGTGAATGGGCTCCCCTGTGGGAGCAGCCCGGCTCTAACATTGTGCCTCCTGGAGGTATTGGTTCTGTCTCGACTTTCTCCAGCACAGCCCTGGGAGGATGAGGGATGAGAGAGCCTGCCTCAGCTTTCCATGTCCATTCCCCACTCCAGAGGTTCTACGTGGCCACCTTCCAGCAGCTGAAGCAACTCGAGTCGGTCAGCCACTCCCCTGTCTATTCCCATTTCAATGAGACCTTGCTGGAGGTTAGCGTCATTTGGGCCTTTGAGGAGCAGGAGCACTTTATCCACCGAGTGACCTGAAGGTGGATGAGAACCAGAAGGCCTGTTACCCCAGCAACAGGTGGGAATGGTGGGCCCGCGGGAGGGGTCAGAGGAGGCGCATGAGCACTTTGTCCCTTTGCCTCGATCTCTTCTTCATACCTGTCGGGGGTATAAAGGCAAACCGGGCCTTCGAAGAAAGGGTGGAGAGGCTTGAAGATTGTCAGTGGCAGACTCTGCTATTGAGTATCTTCACAACGCTGTTTCCATCTGGGGGTGGTCATGCACCCCTGGGAGAAGGGTGTCAGAAGCAATTTACTAATATCACCAAGCTGAATCATATGAGATTGGCATCTTGTGGGCCACATGTCCTGGCTCATGCCTGTAATCCCAGTACTTTAGGGGGTCGAGGCAGGAGGATTCCTTGAGGCCAGGTATTAAAGCAATATAGCAAGACCCCCATCTCCCTCTTAAAAAAGAAAAAAGTAGCCTGTGATGGTGCTGTGTGCCTGTGGTCCTAGCTTCATTTGAGTCCTAGGATGAGTTGAGCCCAGGAATTTGAAGCTGCAGTGAGCTATGGTTGCACCACTGCACTCCAGCCTGGGTGACAGAGTGAGACCCTGTCTCTGGAAGGAAAAAAAAAAAAAAAAAGGACATGGGGGTGGGAGATTGACATCTTGTGGACACAGATAATAGCATCAATCCAAGAGAGGCAGAAGTTTGCTGATTATTTGCTGGATTTAGAGACGTGTCTGACTTATCCCTGAAACAGCAGCCCTCTCACCCATTTGCTTCCTGATAAACTTTTCTGAAAACGTACCGGCATGCAGAGGTGACCCACAACCACTAGCCCGTCTTACACACTCTAACCCTGTAGTGTCAGTCTGGGCGGGCCAACCCTGAATAACTAGAGTCCTTGACTTCCCTTGCAGAATTTTTAGGGAGGAGTTTGTGACAATCTGGCTGTGTCTGCCAGAGTAGTGTGTCAGTCACATGGTTCATGAGGGCTGCAATTGATAAAAGACCGACACCCCATCTTCCCAGAATGGTTTATATTTTAGAACATTAAAATAATAGTTCTCGTGTTATACAAAGCCCAGCTTTAAACAAATAAGATGGCTGGGTGCGGTGGCTCACACCTGTAATCCCAGCACTTTGGGGGGGCCAAGGCAAGAGGGTCACTGGAGCCCAGGAGTTCGAGACCAGCCTGGACACTCTGTAGGGAGACTCTGTGTAAAACAAAAAAAGAAATTAAAAAAAAACCAAAAATTAGCCAGGCATGGTGGCATGGGCCTGTAGCCCCAGCTACTCAAGGGGCTGAGGCAGGAGGATCACTTGAATCTGGAAGGTTGAGGCTGCAGTGAGCTGTGATCATGACATCCACACTCCAGCCTGGATGACAGAGCAAGACCCCATCTCAAAAACCAAAACGACTAAGAAGATTTCTGTTTCTATTTTAAAGGGTGAAATAGTATATTTTAACTTTTGAAAAGGAGGAAAGTCTGGCTTTGGAAGTTACAGTGATGATTAATCATAGCATTGTTTCCCTTCCCCTCTCAGATCTCTCTGGTAACGAGAGACGGTTACTTTATGCTTGTTCTTAGCCGGAAGTTAAGAAACATTGATGGTTATTTTAAATCACTGGTGCCTCTTATAGTTGATGTTTTTGTCTTATTAGGAATTTCCAGGATGTCTTTGTGTGTGTGTGTGTGTGTGTGTGTGTGTGTGTGAGAGAGAGAGAGAGAGAGAGAGAGAGAGAGAGAGAGAGAGACAAGAGAGAGAGAGAGTTTTGTTTTGAGACAGCGTCTCACTCTGTCGCCCAGTCTGGAGTGCAGTGCCATGGTCTGGGCTCACTGCAACTTCACCTTCCCAGATTCAAGCAATTCTCCCACTTCAGCCTCCCAAGTAGCTGAGATTACAGGCATGTGCCACCATGCCCAGCTAAGTTTCGTATTTTTAGTAGGGACAGGGTTTTGCCATGTTGGCCAGGCTAGTCTCGAACTCCTGACCTCAGGTGATGCACCTGCCTCAGGCTCCCAAAGTTCTGGGATTACAGCTGTGAGCCACTGCACCCAGCCTATATGTGTATATTTTAAAGGCTTCAATGAGGAAAACTTGGTTTTCAAAAACGCCAGCTTCAGATTCCAGGGAAGATTGCCTCTGGAGAGCTCTGGTTCAATCCATGGGTTTGCCAGATTAATAAGATTTACTGGCATTATTCCCTTTCTGCCCTCCCTACCCTGTGCCATTGTGCCTGTTTTGAAAAAGCAGTGCCAAGAAGGCCTCTCTCTGGAACTATTGTGGAGTTACCTGAGTTAGTAAAGAGTTCCCTTTTGTCCCCAAGCGCTGGAAGCCAAGTCTCTGAAAAGCTGACCCCACGCTTGTCTGTCTGCCCATGTGTCTTGTGCAGGTGGCTGTGTGTCTGGAGTGTGTGAGCAACTGCACTGTCCTATTTGCTGCCCTGTTCGCAGTGATTTCCAGGCACAGCCTCAGCGCTGGCTTGGTGGGCCTCTCAGTGTCTTACTCATTGCAGGTAAGAGGGGATGCTCGTGGCTGGATCATTAACATGTGTTAATGGGGGAGCCAGTTGTGCTTTGGTTTGGATTCCAACATCAACAGGAATGGGGGAGAGGAAAGGGAGAGACACGGAGTTTGAGGAGTGGATACAATGCCTGGTGACCAACTAGAATGGAAACGAATTTGACATGTTGCCAGGATTTACCCCATCAAAGACATTCCTTGATGGCCCAAGAGGATACTTCCAGGTATAAGGGGAATGCTTTTAAAACTGTGAATTTCCCTCTAAGCACTCCTTTAGCTGCATCTCACAAATGGTAATAACACTGTGTTTTTATATTGTCACCTGGTTCACAATATTTTCTAGTTTCCTTTCTGATGACTTCTGTGGCCCATAGGTTACTGTGGAAATGTGGTATATGCCTTGGAGATGGCAGTGTGGCAGGCCTGGGTGATGGCTACACCTGGGTTGTTCATTTCTATACCATTCTTACCTCAATGTTTCATAATTCATCACTTTTTTTGTGGGGGGAGGGAGACAGAGTGTCAATCCGTTACCCAGGCTGGAGTGCAGTGGCAAAATCTCAGCTCACTGCAACCTCTGCCTCCTGGGTTCAAGCGATTCTCTTGCCTCAGCCTCCCAAATAGTTGAGATTACAAGTGTGCATCACGACGCCCAGCTAATTTTTGTATTTTTAGTAGAGATGGGATCTGCCACGTTGGCCAAACTCCTGACCTCAGGCGATCCGCCTGCCTCGGCCTCCCGTAATTAATTCTTGTTGAAAATAATTTGTTTCCTGTTATCTTATTAAAAAGAAAAAGAAACATAGGAAAATAAAGTATGCCTGCTCACTCTAGAAATGCAACGTGATTCTTCCACTTGCAGGTCACCATGTACTTGAACTGGCTGGTTCGGATGTCATCTGAGATGGAAACCAACATTGTGGCCATGGAGAGACTCAGGAGTATTCAGAAACTGAGAAGGAGGTAGGCGAGGCCCGGCCTGACCTCTGGGTCTGTGCTGCAGCTCTATCCCGAGGACATCTCTGAGCCCCCTCCTGTGTACCCTCCGCCTCTCAGCAGGGGAGGGAGCTGGATACCCATCGGGTAGGAGTGCATCTTCCGCTCATCCAGTCTTTTGGCAGCACTTACTTAGAGCCTGGTTTTAGGGTGAAAATAGTTTACCAGCTTTCCCCAAGATCTGGGGTATCCACATACGAGACTGTGGGATGCTGGCAGAGCATTCAGAAGGTATTCACGTTACCTTCTGAAGATGTTTCCCTCCAATTCTCTTTCATACCTTTTGATGGTATCACAGAGAAAGTCTGAGTTTGGTGCTAGCAGGTCTTTAACACCTTAGCAATTGAGATGGATAAATAGCAGCCTTCACACTTGGAGCCCTCAACAGGACAGCCTCTATCTTCTGTCAAAAATAACCTTCTGTTACTTGTTATGTATTTGGTGTTTTTTTTTTTTTTTTAAGATGGAGTCTTGGCTGGGCTCGGTGGCTCACACCTGTAATCCCAACACTTTGGGAGGCTGAGGTGTGTGGATTACGACGTCAGGAGTTCAAGACAAGCCTGGCTAAGATGGTGAAGCCCCTTCTCTACTAAAACTACAAAAATTAGCTTGGCGCAGTGGCGGGCGCTCTAATCCCAGCTACTCGGGAGGCTGAGGCAGGAGAATCACTTGACCCAGGAGGCAGAGGTTGCAGTGAGCCAAGATATTCATGTCAAAAAAAAAAAAGAGAGAGATGGTGTGTGTCACTGTCATCCAGGCTGGAGTGCAGTGGCATGATCTCAGCTCATTGTAACCTCCACTTCCCAGGTTCAGGTAATTCTCCTGCCTCAGCCTCCAAATTAGCTGGGATTACAGGCGCCGGCTATCATGCCAGGCTAAGTTTTGTATTTTTAGTAGAGATGGGGTTTACCAGGTTGGCCAGGCTTGTCTTGAACTCCTTACCTCAGGTGATCCACCCACCTCAGCCTCCCAAAGTGCTGGGATTACAGGTATGAGCCGCCGTGCCCGGTCTGTGTTATGTAGTTGTATGGGAAACTCCTGTTATGGAAAATAATAGTACTTTTCCATCTGCAATTGTAATAAATTGTCCTCTGAAGTAAGCTGAGAAATGAGATATGAGTTGATTAAGTATATTCAAACAAGAGAATCAGTGCCTGCATACTACACAAATGATGCAGTCGGGAACTGAACCAAGTTTGGGAAACCCTGCAGTCATTAAACCCCAGTCTTCTTTTTATAGATGGAGAAAATGGGAGCCTGGGGAGGGACGGTGGGTTCAAGGTCCCACGTGGCATGGTAGAACATCTGGGACCCGTGTCTCCAGACTTTGATGTCACATCGTCCTTAATAACTGCCTTCTTAGGCCCTGAACAGCAGCACGAGTAGAAACAACAGTGATAACAGTCACAGTGATGCCTGGTGACACCCCCCCAACACACACATAAGTAATGATAACAGAGACAGGCACTGTGCCTTGTAGTATGTCAGGCGCAGACCTAAACGCTTAACACAGAATAATGCAGTCAATCTTTACCTCACCCTATGACTGATTTTTGAGACACAGTCTCAGTCTTGCCCAGGCTGGAGTGTAGTGTGATCTCATTCACTGCCTCCCAGGCTCAAGTGATTCTCCTACCTCTGCCTCCTGAGTGTCTGGACCACAGGCGCACGTCACCACAGCCAGCTGGCTTTTGTATTTTTAGTAGAGATGGGGTTTTGCCATGTTGCCCAGGCTGGTCTCAGTCTCCTGAGCTCAAGCGATCCTCCTGCCTTGTCCTCCCAAAGCGCTGGGATTACAAGCGGGAGCCATTGTGCTTGGCCCAGCCTGATAATTTCGATGCTGTTATTACCACCATTTTACAGGTGAGGAAACTGAGACAGAAAAGTGAAGTTACTTGTTCAAGATCACATGGCTGGTAAATAGCAGACCTAGGCTTTGAGCCTGAGCCTCCTCGGAGACCCTCTCCAGTGCCACGGGAGTCATACTACACTGCCTCCTGAGGAAATGCCCTTTGGGAGTGAGACCAAGGCCTCTGGTAAGTTCTGTCCTCCCCAGGAATTCACAGAGGTGACCTCTGCCCACTCCTTTAACATTCTGGGTGAAGCAGGTCCCATGGTACTGATGAGCATTGTATGGCGTGAGTGCCCCCCTGAGGAACCGAGGGTGCATTACACCGGCAGCTTCCAACTTGACACTGAATTCATTTACGGGTATTTCATTAGTTTTTTATTTTTGTTTTGAGATGGAATTTTGTTGTTTCTTACCCAGGCTGAAGGCTGGAATTACTGGTACCCACCAGCCCGTGCAGCTATTTTATTAGTTGTTATAATGGCCTTATTAACATGAATTTCACATGCCATGCAGTTCACCCAGTTAAACCGTGCAGTTTGATTGAATTCAGTTTCTTTTCTTTTTTTTGAGACCGAGTCTTGCTCTTTCACCAGGCAGGAGTGCACTGGCGCAGTCTTAGCTCACTGCAATCTCCATCTCCTGGGTTCAAGCGATTCTCAGCCTCCTGAATAGTTGGGACTACAGGTGCACGCCACCTCGCACAGCTAATTTTTCTATTTTTAGTAGAGATGGGGTTTCACCATGTTGGCCAGGCTCATCTTGAACTCCTGACCTTGTGATCTGCCCACCTTGGCCTCTCATAGTGCTGGAATCACAGGCGTGAGCCACCACGCCTGACACGAATTCAGTTTTCAAAAGCATTTTACTTTTGATTTACTTTTATATTTTTAGAAGGAGTGTATCTGACAATCACAAGAGAAAGTAATTGCCCTTACTACCGCTGTTCTGTCTGTATATACATGTATTTTTATACATAGATAGAAAGTTCCATGTGCTTCTCTCCATTCCCCTCACTGTGCTGTCATAGCATCTCCCCTTCAATTATGTACATAAATTATAGAGATATGCTTGTTTAAAACAAAATCAATACACAGCTGGGCACGGAGGCCCATGCTTGTAATCCCATCACTTTGAGAGGCCAAGGCGAGTAGATCACTTGAAGCCAGGAGTTCGAGACCAGCCTGGCCAACATGGTGGACCCCATCTTTACTAAAAATACAAACATTAGCTGGGTGTGGTGTGTACACCTATAATCCCAGCTACTCACGAGGCTGAGGTGGGCGGATCAGTGGAACCTGGAAGGCGGAAGTTACAGTGAGCTGAGATTGCATCACTGTACTCCAGCCTGGGCAACAAAGTGAGACTCCATCTCAAAAAAAAATTTAACACAAGAAGTTTATGGGGGAGAATGAAAGTTGGTTCCTGTTCACCGTGTTCCTCTTCTTCCCACAGAGAGGCCCCATTAGCATTTAGGTGTATTTCCTCCAGAACTTCTCTGTTCTGTGGGATTCCCACATACCCCACACATTTGTTTCCTTGTTTCTCTTCTTTTAACATAAGTGGGGTCTACCTGTTATTCTGTGAGGCCTCACCTTTTCTTTAATCCTGAGGCACCTTTGCATCCGTATATAATGACAGTCACTGCCTCTAAGGGCTGCTGTGAGACTCCGATGAGATCATGGGTCTCAAGCACTGAGCAGAGCAACTTGCATTAGTTGCACTCTAAGTGCTCAGTAATAACACTTATTTTTTGGACTGGTGCGGTGACTCATGTCTGTAATGCCAGCACTTTTGGGAGACCGAGGCAGGTGGATCACTTCAGATCACTTGAGCTCAGGAGTTCGAGACCATCCTGGACAACATGGTGAGATCTCATCTCTACAAAATAAAAAATAACAGTGTGTGTGTGTGTGTGAGAGAGAGAGAGAGACAGACAGACTTTCACTCTGTCACCCAGGCTGGAGTGCAGTGGCATGCTCTTGGCTCACTACAACCTCTGCCTCTCGGGTTCTAGTGATTCTCTTGCCTCAGCCTACCAAATAGCTGGGATTACAGGCTCCCGCCACCATGCCCAGCTAATTTTTGTGTTTTTAGTAGAGACAGAGTTCCACCATGTTGGCCAGGCTGGTCTTGAACACCTAACCTCAAGTGATCTTCCCGCCTCCACCTCCCAAACTGCTGGGGTTACAGGCATGAGCCACCATGCCCGGCAACACTGTTATTTTATAGCACATCCACAAAAGGGCTGAATGTGTTGCCTAAAAGGTGCCCGATGTTTTCTTGTTACATTCCGTCCGCCGTGCTCCTGAGCTTGGCCATGTGCTCTCCAGCGTGGTTCCATACCTGTGGGTGCCCTGGAGGGATGTGCATTCTCTGAGGTTGAAACCACTGAACCTGGCCCACGCCACATCCAGCTGTGGGCCTCAGGAAATGCTGAACTGGACTGCTTTTCAGAAGCAGAGTTGTGTTTCCCTCGGCAAGCTACCTCCCCTCTGTGTCTCAGTCCCCTTGTGTGTAAACTGGGGATAACTGAAGGACCCTCCACATGGGATTGCTGTGAGCATGAGGCACTGCGACAGTCCCTGCTTTTATCCCTGCCTTCCTGCCGGGGCGGGCAGCCAGGTAACTCACTTTTATTCTTGTGCTTGTCCAGAGAAGACCACTCATTTCATTGACTCCGTCCATAAATATTTATTTTAAAATTTGTTTTAATCAAACAAATAAGTTTTATTGGTGTCTAAAAAGAAAAATTCACCCAACATTGAAACATACTTGAAGATTTATGTTACTGTTTTCTTGGTTCTTTTTCACTCACTGCAGTGTGAGGAACAAATCACAAACACTTTAGAGAAGCAGAGAACATAGTGTAGATTTTACAGAATCACGTTTTAAAATCTCTGTATTGTGTTCCTCAAATACCTAGAGCCAGTCTGTGCGTAAAAACATCACACTGTTGTCTGTAACCTTAAAACTTGGCATCAGCCTAAAGACATGGGTCAGATGTACTACTGCTTGCTATTTTGAAATTACTGCCTTATCCAACCTAATGACAGTTATCTAAAAAACTGTTTCTATAGGAAGTCTCTGAGAAGCTGTTATTAATTTCCTTGAGGTTAAAAAAATCTAGGGGCAACATTTATATTTTGTTAGAAAACATTTAAAAAAGTTTACCTACTATGTTCATATTAAGAACAATATCTGTGGCTGGGTGCCATGGCTCACGCCTGTAATCCCAGCACTTTGGGAGGCTAAGGTGGGCGGGTCATGAAGTCAGGAGTCCAAGACCAGCCAGGCCAACATGGTGAAACCCCGTCCCTACTAAAAATACAAAAATTAGCTGGGCGTGGTGGCAGGCACCTATAATCCCAGCTACTCAGGAGGCTGAGGCAGGAGAATCACCTGAACCGGGGAGGTAGAGGTTGCAGTGAGCTGAGATCACGCCACTGCACTCCAGCCTGGGTAACAGAGCGAGACTCCATTTCACAAAAAGAACCATTTCGATACAAGTCAGTTGTACAATTATTTTAAGAGAAAGGTGAACATGAACATCGGATCAATTCTGGCAGACAAAAGTGAACAACTATGGTCTAGTCAGCCATTGTCTATTGCAGAGAGATGACAGCTTTACAAAAGGTTTCGCTGACCGACTGAGAGATGATGATGTTCCCGGAGTTTCTGTGCCTTCTACCACTGGTTCACCCTCTATATTAGCAACTGTGTCACTCTTACGTCTATATTTATTGAGCATCTACTATGTGCTCTGAGCCCTGGGATACAGTGGTGAACAATTAGAGCCTGTCCTCACTGAGTGGATGGTGCAGTGAGCATGGGAGACAGAATACATTCAAGTATACGAGCCCTGAGAGGGCCGGAGGTGGGCAGTACTCTGGAGAAGACAGCATGGTAGGGGACAGAGGGATACAGGGCTGAGAGCCCTCTGCATCGATCAGAGATCCATAGGATGTCGGGGGTGGGGGTCATACAGGGAAGAGCAAACCCCCAGTGCTAAGGCCTGGGAGGTTACCTTGGGCAGCAGAGTGAGTGAGAGGGAGGGGAGGTTGGGGGAGTCACAGCTTTCTCAGATGGACTGGGAATTCCTTACTTTCTCCCTCTGCTGTGATTCAAGGCACCCTGGCAAATCCAGGAAACAGCTCTGCCCAGCAGCTGGCTCCAGGTGGGCCGAGTGGAATTCTGGAACTACTGCCGGTGCTACCGAGACGACCTGGATTTTGTTCTCAGGCACATCAATGGGGGAGAAAAGGTGGGTACACCTCACCACCCCATTCCCAGTTGGGCACAGGGTGCCGCCAGGTGGATGAACCTAGCTGTGGCATCTGCCCTGTCACTCACAGCTCCATATTTCCACTTGAATGGCTGTTGCAGGGGTTGGGAGTAGATTGTGGCAGTAAAAGTCGTTAGAGTGCATCCATCTTGTAGAAGTGAAAGCTTAAGTGAACTGATAGCCCAGAGACCAAATGAGCTCCAGATATGTTTTGGAAGATTTTTTTTTTTGAGACAGGGTCTCACTCTGTCGCCGAGGCTAGAGTGCAGTGGTGTGATCTCAGCCCACTGCAACCTCAGCTTCCCAAGTGGGGGGACTACAAGTGGTTGGGACTGCAGGTGTGTGCCACTATGCCCGGCTCATTTTTGTATTTTCTGTAGAGATGGGATCTCAGTATGTTGCCCAGGCTGGTCTGCAACTCTTGAGTTCAAGTGATATGCCCACCTCAGACTCCCAAGTGCTGGGATTATAGGAGTCAGCCACCATGCCTGGCCCCTGGAAGTGGTTTTTTTTTCGGGGTGGGGGGTTTCTGAGACAGTCTTACTCTGTTGCCCAGGCCGGAGTGCAGCGGCATCATCTCGGCTCATTGCAACCTTCATCCCCCGGGTTCAAGTGATTCTCCTGCTTCAGTCTCCTGGATATCTGGGACTACAGGTACATGCCACCACGCCTGGCTAATTTTTGTATTTTTAGTAGAGACAGGATTTCACCATGTTGGCCAGGCTGGTTTCAAACTCCTGACTCAGGTGATCCACCCACTTTGGCCTCCTAAAGTGCTGGGCTTATAGGCATGAGCCACTGCGCCTGGCCCTTGCTAAGTCTTCATGGCTTATGTCATGAGAATTTCTGCACGCATGCTGCTCTGTGACGCCCCTGTAGGGGGGTGGAGGAAGCCCATCTCTCTAAAGCCCAGGGAAAATTGGAGATGAGGAATATCATTATTGGCCATTAACTGGAGAACCTAATTCCTTCAAAGGAGGACGTGTAGAGACCAGGTCATGGCAAAGGGCACAGAAGATCTGCTTGAATCTTTCAGGTATTTCAACAGCTCATGAGGGGAAACTCACCATCAGAGGTGTGAAAAACAGCGTGGAGAAATGAGGAAATGCCTAATTATTAGTAAATAGTTACTGAGTCGAAACAAATGGGGCTTTGCTGGAAATTCCTTCTGCCTCTTGTGTCTCCTTTGAGGTCTCTAGTAACCTATAAAAAGCTGAGGAATTCCTTTTGGGAGCCTGGCAAAGGGAAGACAGTCCTTCTTGACCCTTGGCCAAAACACTCTTAAAGGAGTGTCTCTGGGCAGTGGGTGAGGGACGGGGTGTGGAGTTGCGTTGATGAGACGACCAATGCCTGAGGTAGGGCAGAGATAAGGGCACTGTGGGGCAGGGCTAAGTCCAGATGCCAGCATTCCCACCACACCCGGTCCCTTCTATCCTCCAGGTTGGCATCATGGGGCAGACGGGAGCAGGAAAGTCGTCCCTGACCCTGGGCTTCTTTCGGATCAACGAGTCTGCCGAAGGAACGATCATCATCGATGACATCAACGTCGCAAAGATTGGCCTGCATAACCTCTGCTTCAAGATTTCATCCCCCAGGTGGGGTCTGGGTGCCACCCAAGGGGTGAGCCAGGGGTGGCATGCCCTATGATTGCACTAACAGTGATGTATGTTTAGTTTTGGGACAAACATACTTGTGGCCCTACTTCATTTTTTTTCTTCCTGAAACAGGGTCTTTTTTTTTCTGAAGTCCGTCTCATTGCAATTCGGCTCACTGCAACCTCTGCCTCCCAGGCTCAAGCGATTCTCCCAACCCAGCCTCCTGAGTAGCTGGGACTACAGGCACATGCCACTACACCCAGTTAATTTATTTTTTTAGAGGAGATGGGGTTTCACCATGTTGTCCAGGCTGCTCTTAAAACTCCTGGGCTCAAACAATCTTCCTACCTTGGCCTCCCAAAATGCTGGAATTACAAGCTTGAGCCACCACACCTGGCCTTCATTATTTTTATTGATTAGGCTATGCTGCTGCTTCCCTGAATTTCCTCTTAGAATTAACAATGTGGAAAATCACTGAGTATCACTCCCGACTTCCTGTCCCTGCAAGTGGTAGTTTTCTGAGCATCCAGAAAAATCCAAAAGGACACTGTCTTCTCTCTCTGTTGTCAGAGTCAGACTGAGAATCTCTAGCCCTTCTAAGACCTAGACAAGAAATAAGAATGTTTTCTTTTGAATTTTAGATCACGGGGCACACATGCAGGCTTGTTACATGGGTATATTGTGTAATGTTGACCCTTGGGCTTCTATGGATCTCATCACCCTAATATTGAACAGAGTACCCGAGAGAGAGTTTCTCAGCCATTCCCCTCCTCCACCTCTCCTTACTTTTGGATGCTCCCGTTCTGTTGTTCCCATCTTTACATCCACGAATACCCATTGTTCAGCTACCACTTAAAAGTGAGAACATGCAGTATTTGGTAAGAAAAAGTATTTTTTTTTTTTTTTTAAATTGAGTCTCCCAGGCTCCAGCGACAGAGTCTCGCTACGTGTCCCAGGATGGAGTGAAGTGGTACGATCTTGGCTTGCTGCAGTCTCTGCCTCCTGAGTTCAAGTGATTTTCCTGCCTCAGCCTCCCAAGTAGCTGGGATTACAGGTGCATGCCACCATGCCTGGCTAGTTTGGTGTTTGTAGTAGAGATGGGGTTTCACCATGTTACACAGGCTGGTTTTCAAACTGCTGATCGCAAGTGATCTGCCTGCCTCAGCCTCCCACACACAGTGCTGGGATTACAGGGGTGAGCCAACATGCCTGACCAAAATAAGGATTTTCTAGATCAGTCTCTGCAGGTGGATTCCTTAATATGTTGCCTTCTAGTGTAATCTTCCCTAAAGTTTCTTAGAAGATTCTCTTTTGGAGGTGGAGGACAGAAATCCACAGGACTTTACCATTAGGATTTACCTCTCACTTCTGGAAGGTTCTCAACCCATGTGCATATTGAAGACTCAAGGAAGTTGTATGGAAAGGAAATCTGTCTTGTTCTGCCACACTCAGATCTTCCAGACTTTTTTCCGTTATTAAGGAATTTATTTTGGGGGGGCAGTCTTGCTCTGTCACCCAGAGTGGGTGATCTCGGCTCACTGCAACCACTACCTCTTGGGTTCAAGTGATTCTCCTGCCTCAGCCTCCCGAGTAGCTGGGACTAGAGGTGTATGCCACCACACCCGGCTAATTTTTGTATTTTTAGTAGAGACCGGGTTTTGCCATGTTGGCCAGGCTGGTCTCAAACTCCTGACCTCAAGTGAAGTGCCCACCTCAGCCTCCCAAAGTGCTGGGATTACAGGCATGAGCCACTGCACCTGGCCTTTTTCTGCATTATTAACATCACCAGAAACAGTGATTCCGAGGAGCTCTGAAACCCCACCTTCACCAGTCCTGGCCAGAAGTCCTTATGTCTCACCTCTTCTCCATCCACGTCAGCGTGATGTAGGCATCACATGCCACCACTCTCTTCTCTCCGAACAGGACCTTGTTTTGCTTTCGCGTTCCTTCTGCATGAAGCTGGACCTGTTCAGCCAGTACTCAGATAAAAAGTCTGGATGTCCCTGGAGCTGGCTCACCTGAAGGACTTCACATCAGCCCTTCCTGATAGGCTTGACCACGAGTGCGCAGAAGGTGGAGAGAACCTCAGGTAGGCGGGGGTAGACTCAGGAACACCAGATAAGGTCTCCTAGATGCCACCTCAGTAGGGGTGTTTGAATATTCTGTCCAGATCTGTGTCAGACCTGGATTTGAGTCCCAGTTGTGCTGCAGATGTCCCATTTGTCCCTTCAGCTTTTGGAGCCTCAGTTTCTGTATCTGTAAAATGGGACTTAATCCAGGCTCTTTGTACCATGAGGTATAATAACCAGATGGACAATGCATTTCCTTTTATACACACCAGCTCTATTCAGTTGACAGTGGCCATTAGTTGTTAAGCTATAGAAAGGCTTCTGTACCAGTTGGTCACTAGCACTGCTCTGAGCCCCCAAGTCCCCAGTTGTCTTGGTCCTTCTCCCAGCATACTGGAGATCTGTCTCTGACCCAGTAACTAGAGCATTAATGCCTGGCACAGCAGGGGAACCTCTGGGGTCCAACTCTGGTGTTCTTTGTGGGTACCTGGTTCTGGTTTGGTTATCCATCTCCGTGACAACCAACCACAAAGTCTCAGTCACATTCAAACAAAGCAGTGATCGTTGCTCCCTTGCGAGGGCAGTCAGGCAGGTGGCTCTGCTGATCTTGGCTGGGCTCACATCATGTCTTGGGATCAGCGGACTGTCAGCTGATCTACTTGGCCTCAGGTGGGACAAGAAGGTTACGTGTGCATTCCTCATTCCTCATGTCATACCATGTTGTCATGGCGATGACAGGGGCACAAGAGCGTATAAAGTCCTGTCTGCATCTCGCAGTATTCTTTTGGCTGGCCTTATGTTTGCTGGCGTCCCACTGGCCATAAAATAAGGTACATGTCTAAGTGCAGAGGCAACTGTCATGGCCCCACAGTTGGAGAGAGATGCATGGATATCGGGCCTTTTTTTGTTTTTGAGGCAGGGTCTCTCTCCGTCACTCAGGCTGGAGTGCAGTGGCGCAATCTCACCTGTAACCTCCACCCCCAGGCTCAAGCAATTGTCCTGCCTCTGCCTCCCAAGTAGCTAGGATGACATGTGCTCACCACCATGCCCAGCTAATTTTTGCATTTTTAGTAGAGATGGAGTATCACCACATTGGCCAGACTGGTCTTGAACTCCTGGCCTCAAGTGATCCACCTGCCTTGGCCTCAGAGAGCTGGGTTACAGGTGTGAGCCACTGTGCCTGGCTCTTTTTCTTAAGAGACAGGGTCTCAGTCTGTTGCCTAGGCTGGAGTACAGTGGCTCAAGCTCAGCCTCAAACTCATGGACTCAAGCAATTCTCCTGCCTCAGCCTCCTGAGTAACTGAGACTACAGAAGTGTGCCACCACATCCAGCACATTTTTTTACTTTTGATTTTTGGAAAGATAGAGGTCTTGCTTTGTTGCCCAGGCTGGTCTCAAACTCCTGGCTGCAAGCAATCCTCCCACCTCAGCCACCAAAGTGCTGGGTTTGTAGGTGTGAGCCACTGTTTTGAGATGATTATGAACCTGCATCTTGCTGAATAGGAGATGTGTTCAGATTGACCAGCGATGTCTGCTGCAGGCACAGATGTTGGGAGTGGATGGGCTTTTCTGCTCAAGGAACACAGTGTCTTGTCTCACTTCTCCCAGCCTGTGCCTAGGTTCAGGGTCGGGGTGGCTTGACCCAACACTACTACTGGTCTTTTTCTTTTGGTAAAGTGTCAGGCAGCACCAGCTTGTGTGCTGGCTCGGGCCCTGCTGAGCAAGATGAAGATCCTTGGATCCTTGTGTTGGATGAGGCCACAGCAGCCGTGGACCTGGAAATGGGCGATCTCATTCAGTCCACCATCTGGATGCAGTTCAAAGGATGCAGTGTCCTCACCATTGCCCAATGGCTCAACACCACCATGGAATACACAAGGTGATGCCCCTGGCACAATGGCCTCTGGACTTTGGGAGTTTGCCTTACTCGCTGGCTCATTAAGTCATTCATTCAACACTGTCCCTATTCCTAGTGACAAACCCAGTGGGTGGATCTCTGTTCATCCTGGATGGTACCAGGTTTTTTTTTTGAGATGGAGTCTTGCTCTGTAACTCAGGCTGGAGTGCAGTGGTGCCGTCTTGGCTCACTGCAACCTCCACCTCCTGGGTTCAAACAACTCTGCCTCAGCCTCCCGAATAGCTGGGACTACAGGCACGCACTACCATGCCCAACTGATTTTTGTAGTTTTAGTAGACACGGGGTTTCACCATGTTGGTCAGGCTGGTCTTAAACTCCTGACATCATGATCTGCCTGCCTTGGACTCCCAAAGTGCTGAGATTACAGGTGTGAGCCACTGTGCCCAGCCCCAAAGTGCTGGTATTACAGGTGTAAGACAGCACGCCCAGCCCTAGCCAGGGTTTTTATCTGACTACCGTGTTTTCTTCTATTCTTCTGGTTTCCTGTCGGAAGGGGTCGGGTTGGGGTACTGTCAATCATGGGACCTGATCAGAGAGGTGGTCACATGACACAGCCTAGTCTATCAGAGTCTACTATTCATTTAGTTACTGTGATGAGTTCAGAGATGCATACAGCAGCCACAAACGGCCAATGAGAACCTTCTCTGGGATTAGGGATTAATATATGACTAATGAGTTGGAGAAACATTTTACATGTTGAATTGCTAAAGTGAGATGACATGATGGCTAGTGGCCATCAGACCTGCCCTGGAAAAAGAGCATGTGCAAAATGAGACCAAACAGAGGTAAGCCCATGGTTCCTAAACATTTGTGTGCATCAGAATTACTTCGAGGATTAATGAAAACCTGGATTCATGGGCTGACCCACAGAGTCAGTAGGCCTAGGCTAGGGCCTACGAGTGTACACTGCTAACTAGTCCGCAGGTGAGACTGCTGCTGATCCTGGGGCCACACTTTGAGAAACTGCCTGTGTCTGCTGCCCACCCACTGCAGGGTTGTCTGCCCACAGGCTCAGCCAGTAGCCCTGGCAGAAGTAGGCCACTTGTTGGCAGAATAACAGGAAGAGTGCATAGAGGCAGAAGGTGGGTTTCCATGGGCCACAGGTAGGCCAGGTACACTGCAGCCTTCACCTGTAGCACACAGGAGGGAGAGGGAGGCAGAGAGCGCCCCTGGAGGGAGGGGTGAGTTGAGGCAAGGCCAGGCAAAGCTCTCAGAAAACAAGCCAATGGGCAGAGGGAACCACCACAAAGACCCCATGGGTTCTCCCCCTGTTCCTCCCACCAGGAGCTCCATCTCCCCCACAGGCCCTGGCTAGCCTGAGAACCCCCATCTCTTATACGATCCCCAGTTGAGTTAGTATTCATATTTTTTTTTTCCTTTTTTTCTTTTGTGAGACAGTCTCACCCAGGCTGGACTGCAGTGGCGTGATGTCGGCTCACTGCAACCTCCACCTCCCAGATTCAAGCGATTCTCCTGTCTCAGCCTCCCAAGTAGCCGGAATTACAGGTACCCGCCACCACGCCTCGCTGATTTTTGCATTTTTAGTAGAGATGGGGTTTTACCGTGTTGGTCTAGGGTGGCCTCAAACTCCTGACCTTAGGTGATATGCCCACCTTGGCCTCCCAAAGTGCTAGATTGCAGATGAGAGTCACCTACCTGGCTGGAATTTCTTCTGAGAGCAAGAGATAGGATTAGATGGATGTTTTCAATAGTCCTGTCTGGCCGCAACTGTGCATGAACTTCAGATTTGTAGCAGCAGGACCCTAAACCAGTGGCCAACCTCTCTGTGCTTCAGCTTCCTTATCTGTGAAATGGAGGTTATTATGAGCATGCCTGACACATGGTGGGTGTTCGAGAAAACCCTTCTGGATGGGTGTGGTAGCTCACACCTGTAATCTAAGCACTTTGGAAGGCCAAGGAGGGAGGATTCCTTGAGGCCAGGAGTTTGAGATCAGCCTGGGAAACAAGACTCCAGCTCTTTAAAAATATGAAAATTAACAAGGCATGGTGGTACAAACCCATAGTCCCAGCTGTTTGGGAGGCTGAGGTGGGAGATTACTTGAGCCTAGGAGTTCAAGCCTGCAGTGAGCCGTGATTGTGCCAGTGTACTCCTGCCTGGGTGACATGGGAGACAGGTTGCAGTGAGCCGAGACTGCGCTATTGCACTGCACCCTGGGTGACAAGAGTAAGAGTCCATCTCAAAACAAAGAAACGGAAATTCTGAGATCCTTATCTCGCCCCCACTCACTGCCTGCCACCCTCATGGGACCCCTTTCCCTGGCACCCTAAAGCACTTACCACTTTGGAGCCATTGTGCCCGCTGCTTCCTCTGCCTGGAGTACTCTTTCTCTTGCTCTTTGTATGATTAGTGCCTTCACACATTCTTTGGGGAAGCTCACATGTCACTTCTCAGAGCATCCTATCCACACCACCCGTGACCCTCAGTTGGTCTCCATTTAATCATTCTTTAAGAGGCAGGGTCTCACTCTGTCACCCAGGCTGGATTAAAGTGGCATGATCATAGTTCATTGCACCCTTGACCTCCTGGCCTCAAGCAGTCCTCCCACCACAGCCTCCCAAAGCCATCATTCCTATTTTTTGTTGTTTTGACATGAAGTCTTGCACTATCACCCAGGCTGGAGTGCAATGGCACAATCTTGGCTCACTGCAACCTTTACCTCCTGGCTTCAAACGATTCTCCTACTTCAGCCTCCCAAGTAGCTAGGATTACAGGCGCCCACCGACACGCCCAGCTAATTTTTTTTGTATTTTTAGTAGAGACAGGGTTTCACTATGTTGGCCAGGCTGGTCTCAAAATGCTGACTTCGTGATCCACCCGCCTCGGCCTCCTAAAGTGCTGGAATTACAGGTGTGAGCCACCATACCTGGCCATTCTTACTTTATAGCACTTATTGTTGTCAGACATAGTTTGCTTATCAGCCTAATTATTTACTCTCTATCCTCACTAGTATCCAATCTCTGCCAGATTTAGCCTGGCACATAGTAGGCACTGTGTATGTGTTTGCTGGATGAACGAGGGAGTGGGTGGGTGGGTAGGTAGGTATGTGGGTGAATGAGTGAACAGCTAAAGAGATGCGTAGGTGAGGGAGTGGTTGGGATGTATTGTTAGCTGGGTTACATGGATGGGGGATAAACTAGTAGGTGGGTGAATGGATGGGATGACAGATAAATGAGTGGGTGGGATGGATAGATGAGTGGGTGGGTGGGTGGATGAGCATCTAGGTGGATGATGGGATGGTAAGTAGGTGGGTGGAGGTACGTAGCAGTATAGAAGAGGAGAAACAGGATAAGCTTCACACCTAGACTGGCCTAGATTTGAGTCCCAGGCTAGCTATGAGGACAGAGACAAGTCTTTTAACTTGGCTGCAAGTGAGCTGTGATTACATCACTGCAGTCCAGGCTGGGTAAGTGACTCAGCCACTCTCTCAAAAATAAAGTAAATTTTAAAAGACTTTTTATGTATGTCTAAAATAGAGCTATCATATCTATATTTTAGAGTGGTTGTGAGGATTAAGAAAATGAAGGTCTAGAATTCTACTGGCACATAGTAGGTACTCAAGAAAGGTGAGTATCACCACTGCCCCACTGCCAACTGCTACATCTGGTGGGAGGACTTGGGCCCCTGAGGGTAGCAGCAGTGGGTGGGGCGGGGTGGGCCAAGCTGGTGCTTACCCTGCCGTATTGCACGGTGTCCTTTCCTGTTGGCCATGCTGTCCTGTCAGGGTCATCTAGAGGAACCCCTCTCTGGGCTAATGAAGCAGTGTGGTCCTTCTCAAGGACTGACTTGATGGACCTGTTTAGAGGAAATAAAGAGGAAGTCAGTTTCTCTCCCAATGGTGGGGTGTATGTGCCCAACCCTCAGGCCCACTGATAGTCACTAAGCTCAGGGTATATTCTTCATTCATTCATTCAGTCTTTCATCCAACCATCCAACAGTATACTGACCTGGTATCACATTTCCCTTCTCCCTGTGTGGTACCCAGCTAAATGCCATCTATTACCCCAGAGTCGAGCAAGCCCATTCTTCTGATGCCATTTCACAGGATGAACTTACTTTGCCCACCATTGGAACTCTGTTCTCAAAATTTTCTTCTTTTTTGAGACGGAGTCATGCTATGTTGCCCAGGTTGGTCTCAAACTCCTGAGCTCAAGCAATCCGCCCACCTCAGCCTCCCGAAGTGCTGGGATTACAGGCATAAGCCACTGCACCCATCCTGTTCTCAGAATTTTGATTTTGGCTTAAGCTTTGGTGCAATTGTTTTGCCCCTACTGTTTACCATCAGATTTGTCAGTCCAACTGACAGAATATAAATTATGCACAATTCAGATGCTGAAGACTTTTTGAATGTCTTATCTGTGGATGAGTGAGCTGACTTAATACTCTGTACCTCAGTTTCCTCAGCTGTCAAGATGGGGTAATATCCATCCATCCATCTACATATCTGTATATCTGTATAAACCTGTCTACCTACCTGCTATTAAGTTTAGCCTAAAGCTGCCTCCTTACATATTTTAGGTTTGGCCTAAAGGTTTTCCCATACATAGTGAACTGTAAATTATCTGGACTCCTACACAGACTGCAGCCTACTCATGTGTCAGTCACTGAATTTCAGCCAATCAAAGGCAGCCAACTGTTTAAATCATGTTCAAATAAAGCAAACGCTGAGCTGCAACCAATCTGGCTGTTTCTGACCTCACTTCTGTTTTGTGTCCTCCACCTTCCTTTTTCTGTCCATATTCTGGTTCAGCAGCTGCATGATGTGCGGATCACTCTTTACTCAATTAACCTCTGTCGGCCAGGTCCCTTGACTCATGCCTGTAATTCCAGCCCTTTGGGAGGCCGAGGCAGGCAGATCCCCAGAGGTCAGGAGTTCGAGACCAGCCTGGCCAACATGGCAAAACCCTGTTTCTACTAAAAATACAAAAATTAGCTGGGCCTGGTTGTGCACGCCTATAGTCCCAGCTACTTGGAAGGCTAAGGCATGAGAATCTCTTGAACTCAGAGGGCAGAGGTTGCAGTGAGCCGATATCGTGCCACTGCACTCCGGCCTAAGGGACACAGATTTTGTCTCAGAAACAAAACACAATGAAACAAAACTTTAGACACATTAAGTTTGACAAACGTTAGGATTATTATTTTTGAGATGGGAGTATTGCTCTGTCGCCCAGGCCAGAGTGCAGTGGCACAATCTCTGGTCACTGCAACCTCCACCTCGTGGGTTCAAGCAATTCTTGTGCCTCAGCCTCCCGAGTGGCTGGGGCTACAGGCGTGCACCACCAGGCCTGGGTAATTTTCGTATTTTTAGTAGAGACAGTGTTTGGCCATGTTGGCCAGACTGGTCTTGAACTCCTGACCTCAGGTGATCCACCTGCCTCTGCCTCCCACAGTGCTGGGATTACAGGCGTGAGCCACCACACCCAGCCCTAATGTATCTAAAGGTTTTCTCCAAACATGACTACCTATCCATCTGATCTTACTTTGGATTCTTGTACGCTATGAACATGGTGGGATTGGTCAGTGTGTGAGGAGTGTCCTCAGGGTGGCTAGCTGGGATGGGGGTCAGCCCCAGTGATCTCCAGGGACTGAGGCCCCTCAGGATCCTTGCTACCCTGCACCCCTGTATAGAAGGCACTTAAGCTCGAAGCACCTGGTACCAGTGGCTTGTGGTTCTGCTTCCTCAGATCCCGCTCATTAAGAGGGGAGAGTAGCAGGCAGCAGGTCCCTCTGCTTCAGACAGTGAGTTCAGCTGTCCCAGCAGGAGGGAGCTGAGTGAAATGGGGACCGCAAGCCTCCTGCTGGCCTCTTGTCCATATGTTCTGGCCAACAGCAAGTGATGCTGTGTGTATAGACCCAAGCCCTGTGCATAACCCACCTGTCAGCATAAATGACCAGGCCTGGCATGGTGGTTAACAACTAAGGGGAGGGTCTTTCTTTGGAACCAGCCCTGCCCTACTGCAGCATTGTGACAACTCCAGCAAGCTGGCTCGGCCCTTGAAGACCTCCATCACGCTGGAAGGCACTTGTTCATCCCATGTACTGGCCCTATGGGGACCTGATCATCTTGGCCAACTGGACCAATTTTGGTGAATTATCCCTCAGCAGGACGCCATGGGGGGACTTCAGCAGGTGCTCCATCCATAATGGTGCTGGTTGCCCCCTAACTGCCCAAGACACAGCTACATCAGCCCTTCAGCTACATCAGCCCTCCAGCTACATCAGCCCTCCAGCTACATCAGCCCTTCAGCTACATCAGCCCTTCAGCTACATCAGCCCTTCAGCCTGTGCCTTTCTGAGTGTGGCACCATGGTGGACTCACCTCTCAGGTCTATGCTTGGCCTCCTGCCTGTAAAGGAGTCTCTAGGGTCCTTGGTGCTGGTCCCAGGTTGTTTCTGCAAGGACAAGAGAGTCCTGTCACACGACATGGTCCAGATACTCAGTGACACCCACTGACCACGTGGCCTTAACTGCTCTGACCATCCATTTTCCGTGTTCTGGCTCCTGCCACCTCTCCAGCAACCTCAACACCCCACTCTGAGTTCTTCCAGGAACATCATTCAGGCATTCACTCACTCATTCAGTTTTTCAATCAGTGAATCGAGCACCTGCTGTGAACTTGATTCACAGGTTGGAAAAGCAGCAGTGAACACTGTATAAAGTTTATCTCTGTTTCTTCTGACAGCCTTGCTCAAGCAGTTCCTTGTGTCTGGAATGCTCTTTTCTGGCTTGCTCTTTTTTTGCGTTCCCACCTACCCTCAGGTGCCATCTCTCCCCGGAAGGACACCTCCCCACTACTGTCCCCCAGGTGTGGCCAGTAACTGAAGGCAGAGCTGTAGAAGTTTAACCACAGACCTGTAAGCAAGAAATAACTGCTAGCGTTGGCTGCTGAGAGCTGGGGGGCTATTTGTTACACAGCATCTTTGCAGCAAAAGCTGACCAATACAAACAGGCAAGTTCTAGCTTCAAGCTTCAGGACTGGGACATTGTGAATCAACACTTAGGGTTTTTAGCCAGGGTGGGCCAATCCTAAGCAGATGTTCTCAGAAGAGACAAAGTCTGAGCTTGAGGGAGACCTGGGTGAGTCCTTGCTCTGTCATGCAGGGACAATAAAAAGCCTAGTGATTATAAAACACATTATCTGGAATCAAGTTGGTTGGGTGCAAATCCCAGTGCTGCCACTTAAAAGCCATGTAATCTGGGACTAGTTCCTTAACTTGTGGGCCTCAGTTTCCTCATCTGTGAAATGGAAATGATTCTAGTCCCAGCCTCACAGGGGCATCATGTTGATTCAGTGAGCTAATATATGTGATGTGCTGTGAGTTGCTACTTTTCATTGTGGGTGAGCTTGGCTTGGCAACTCTACTTCCAGAACCTTGTCATGTATCCAGCGGACTTTGTGTTCTTTGGATTATTAGAAACTCTAGCTGGCACCAAAACCTTGTGCTGTCTCCATAGCAACTGCAAGCATAGACTCTGGAGTTGGACACACTCAGGTTCTAACCTGGTGACCTTGGGCAACTGATTTAACACTCTTTGCTCATCTGTAAAATGACAGCAGTAACTTCACATGCCTCTGAGGGCACTCTGAGAATCAAATGAAATGGTGTATTTTTTACAGAAGCATTTAGCATAGCCCCTGGCTCGTAGATGGTATTACTGGCTCTTCTTGGAGAGAGGTGACCTATTGGAGAGCCGTCTGCTTCTGGGCATGGGCCTGCAGGGAGGGTGTGACCAGAGCACTCCACTCTTGCCAGTAGGACCCTTTGAGCCTTTTCCCCCAAGGGTGGCAAGAGCCAGGCATAGAGAATCAGCAAAGCCCACCTAGTACCTCCTTCTCCTCTATCTCCTGGCTGGCTGGCTTGATCCAGAAGACTCATGAGGCCCCACTTCTTGTGCAGAAGCTCCTGGTAGGAACCCGTCTCTACAATGGCCCCATCTGCCAGCACCACGATCCAATCAGCCTGGGGCAGGATGTGGAGTGTGTGGGTCATGAGAATCTGTGCCTGGGCAGGGAAAGGTTAGAAGTTAACACACCTGTGGCCACGTTCCATGGCTCACACCTGTAATCCCAGCACTTTGAGAGGTCAAGGCAGGTGGATCGCTTGAGGCCAGGAGTTCAAGACCAACCAGGTCAACATGGCTAAGCCCTGTCTCTACTAAAAATACTAAAATGAGCTAGGTATGGTGGCACACACCTGTAGTCACAGCTACTTGGGAAACTGAGACACAAGAATCACTTGAAACTGGGAGGCAGAGGTTGCGGTGAGCTGGAATTACACCACTGCATTCCATCATATGTGATAGAGCAAGATTCCATCAAAAAGAAGGAAGGAAGGGAGAGAGAAAGAGGGAGGGAGGGGAGGAGAAAGAGGGAGGGAGGGGAAGGGATAGAGGAAGGAAGAGAACGGGAAAGAAAGTATGAAAAGTTACACACATGTGCTTGGCTAGCCTCCTGGAGCAGGGGGTTGGGGTGGGAGTATTGTCCCTGGACTCAGAGTGGGGAGAGCTTCCCTTCTTGTGCTCCAGCCATCTATCTTGAAAATAGCATTTCCAAATAGAGAAACAGAGGGGACTGCTTCAGCCTGTCTCAAGAAGACAAGGAATCCACCTGACCCAGGCCAATCATCCAAGGCAGAGCTGTAGTAGTTAAACCACAGACACATAAGCAAGAAACAGCTGCTGTTGTAAGCTGATGGAATCTGAGGGGTTTTTTGTTATGTAGCATCATCACAGCAAAAACTGACCAATACAAAGAGGAAAACTGGACTCAAGTGGAAGGGGGTGGTGAGAGAAACTTGGGTTAGGACTGGATGCTAAGGGCATCCTCTGCCTTTGCCCTGTGTCTTCTGACACATGTTCCCAAACTTACTGTTCCCTGGAGTAGCCCGCCAGGCCTGATGACCTGGTTGAAGATGTGCTGGCCGACGTGGGCGTCCAGAGCCACCAGGGGGTCATTGAGCAGGTACACAGCTGCCTTTCTGTACATACCTGGGAGAGGCTCTGCTGCTTCTTGCCCCTGAGAGATTCATGCCCTGTGGCCACAAAAGGAACAGTGTCCTATGTCTGCATCTACAGGGTGAAACTGGGAAGCCCAGGCAGGAGCAGGTTGGGGCACATCTGCCTATCAGGGTGAGGTGTAGCTCCCCATGCCTGTCCCCTAGGGACATGCTCAACTTCAAAGGCACTCACTGCCAAGCCGGCATCCCCTCCATCCTCCCCTTCCCAGCGCTTCCTGGAGGAGTTACCTGCGCTTCCCAAGCTACTCTGTCTCCTGCTCACTCTCTGTATCCATTTGAGTACAACTTCTGTTCCCTTTCTCCACTGAGACCACCTTTAACGAGGACATCATTCATTTCCCTAATTCTGTGATCCAATGGTAACTTTTCAGGCCTACTTTTAAAAAATTTTGAATTTTAATGAATTTATTTTAGTATTTATTGACATGTAAGCTGTACCTATTTGAGGGGCACAGGTGACATTTTGAGACCTGTAGAGCAGTGGTCCCCAACCTTTTTGGCACCAGGGATCAGTTTTATAGAAGACAACTTTTCCATGAACTTGGGGTCAGGGGGTTGGTTTCAGAATGATTCAAGCACATTACATTTATTGTGCGCTTTACTTCTATTATTATTTATTGAGATGGAGTTTTGCTCTTGTCACCAGGCTGGAGTGGAATGGCATGATCGTGGCTCACTGCAACCTCTGCCTGCTGGGTTCAAGGAATTCTCCTGCCTCACCCTCCTGAGTAGCTGGGATTACAGGTGCCTGTCACCACACCTGGCTGATTTTTTGTATTTTTAGTAGAGATGGGGTTTTATCATGTTGGCCAGGCTGGTCTCGAACTCTTGACCTCAGGTTATCCTCCCGCCTCACCCACCCAAAGTGCTGGGATGATAGGCATGAGCCATTGTGCCTGGCCTGCTTCTATTATTATTACATTGTAAAACATAATGAAATACTTACATGGCTCACCATAATGCAGAATCAGTGAGAGCCTGAGGTAGTTTTGCCGAAACTAGATGGTCCCTCCAGGGGCGATGGGAGATTATGATAGATCATCAGGCACTAGATTTTCATAAGAAGCATGCAGCTGCAGGGCGTGGTGGCTCATGCCTGCAATCCTAGCACTTTGGGAGGCCAAAGCAGGTGGATCATGAGGTCAGGAGTTTGAGACCAGCCTGGCTAACATCGTGAAACTCCGTCTCTACTAAAAAAACACAAAAATTAGCTGTGCGTGGTGGTATGTGCCTATAATTCTAGCTACGCAGGAGGCTGAGGCAGTAGAAACGCTTGAAGCCAAAAAGCAGAGGTTGCAATAAGCCAAGAACGCGCCACTCTACTCCAGCCTGGCAACAGAGCGAGACTACATCTAAAAAAAAAAAAAGGCAGCAGCATGCAGCCTAGAAACCCCGCATGTGCTGTTTATGGCAGGGTTCGCCCTCCTATGAGAATCTAATGCTGCCACTGATCTAGAGGTGGAGCTTAAGTGCTGATGTGAATAACAAGGCGGCTGTAAAGACGGGGAATGCCTCATACCCCTGCCCGCTGCTCACCTGCTATGCTGCCTGTCCAGTTCCTAACAGGCCTCAGACTGGTACTGATTCATGCCCAGGGGTGTGGGGACCCCTGAGGTAGACAGTATGTGATGATCATTTCAGGGTAACTGAGATAGTCATCACCTCAAATATTTATTTTCTGTACTGGGAACACGACAATCCTTCTCTTCTAGCTATCCTGAAATATACAAATAAATTCTCATTCACGATGATTTCCCTTGTGTACTATTGATTACTATCACTTACTCCTATCTAGGCCTTGTCTCATGCATTCTTTTTTAAAATTATTTTTCTTTATTTTTGAGACAGAGTCTTGCTCTTTCATCCAGGCTGGAGTGCAGTGGCATGATCTCGACTCAGCCCAACCTCCACCTCCCGGGTTCAATTGATTCTCCTGCCTCAGCCTCCCGTGTAGCTGGGAGTACAGGCGCCTGCCACCATGCCTAAGTTTTATATTTTTAGTAGTTTCACCATGTTGGCGAGGCTGGTCTCGAACTCCTGATTTCAAGCAATCTGCCCGCCTCGGCCTCCCAAAGTGCTGGGACTACAGGCATGAGCCACCGCACCCGGCCATTCATTCGTTCTTACATTAGTTCATTCCACTAATAACTACTGCCTGGTTATCATATCCCTGGCAGGATTCTAGGCTTTGGGGAAACAGCAATGAACAAAACAAAGTTTCTGCTCTCTGAATGGATCCGTCATTCTAATGAGGGGGAGAGAGACAGGCGATCCATAAACCAGTAGCACAGACAGCACATCAGGTGGAAAATGCTATGAAGAATAAATACTAAAGCAGGTGCAGCGGCTCACGCCTGTAATCTCAGTACTTTGGGAGGCCAAGGTGAGTGGATCACTTGAGGTTAGAAGTTCGAGATCAGCCTGGCCAACATGGTGAAACCTCACTTTTACAAAAAGTACAAAAAAAAAAAAAATGAGCCACACGTGGTGGCACCTGCCTGTAATCCTAGCTCCTGAGGAGGCTGAGGTGGGAGGATTGAACTTGGGAGGTGGAGGTTGCAGGGAGTCGAGATTGCGCAACTGCACTCCAACCTGGGTAACCGAGCAAGACTCCATCAAAAAAAAAAAAAAAAAAAGGAAAACAAAGTGAAGAAACAACCCACAGAAAGAAAACATTTGTGCATTACATATCTAACACCAGTCTGTTAACCACAATGTATAATTTGTATAACTCAACAACAAAAACAACCGAATTACAAAATGGAGAAACAGTTGAACACACACTCCTTCAATAAGACATGTAAATGGAAAACACATAAAAGATGATCAATACCATTATCATTATGACATACTCCTTCACACACACTAGAAAGTCTATGATCCAAGAAATGTAAAATGACAAGTGTTGGCAAGGTTGGAGAGAAATTACAACCCTTAAATACTCTGTGGAATATAAGCTGGTGCAGCCTACTTTTAACATACTTTGGTATTTCCTCAAAAAGCTAAAAATAGTCCAGGCACAGTAGCTAATGCCTGTAATCCCAGCACATGGGGAGGCTGAGACAGGTGGATCACTTGAGTTCAGTCCAGGAATTCAAGACCACCCACGACCACATAGCAGAAACCCGTCTCTACTAGAAATAAAAAAATTAGCCAGGCATGGTGGCACACACCTGTAGTCCCAGCTACTTTGGAGGCGCTGAGACGGGAGAACTGCCTGAGCCCAGAATGTGGAGGTTGCAGTAAGCCGAGATTGCACCACTGCTCTCCAGTCTGGGCGAGAGCACAACACTCTGTCTCAAAAAAGAAAGGCTGGGTATGGCGGCTAACGCCTGTAATCCCAACACTTTGGGACGCTGAGGTAGAAGAATCCCTTGAGGTTAGGAGTTCAAGACCAGCTTGGCCAACATGGCGAAACCCCATCTCTACTAAAAATACAAACATTACCTGGGCACGGTGGCACGCACCTGTATTCCCAGCTACTTGGGAGGCTGAGGAAGAATAATTGCTTGAACCCAGGAGGCAGAGATTGCCATGAGCCTATATATGACCACGGCACTCTAGCCTTGCCGAAAGTGCAAGATTCCATCTCAAAAAAAAAAGGAAAGAAAAACAAAACTCCTGGGAGTGACAGGGTGCAGTGGCTCACACGTGTAATCCCAGCATTTTGGGAGGCTGAGGTGGGTGGATCACCTGAGGTCAGGTGATCTCAACCAGCCTGACCAACGTTGAGAAACCCCATCTCTACTGAAAATACAAAAATTAGCAGGGTGTGGTGATGTACACTTGTAATCCCAGCTACTCAGGAGGCTGAGGCAGGAGAACCTGGGAGGTAGAGGTTGCAGTGAGCCAAGATTGTGCTACTGCACTCCAGACTGGTCGACAGAGCAAGACTCCATCTTAAAAAAAAAAAAAAGAAAGTGAAAAGACACACAGAAAGAATTTGTGCACTACATATCTCACAACAGTTGTTAACCACAATGTATAATTTGAGTAACTCATCAAGAAAATCAAACTTACAAAATGGAGAAAGTTGAACATGCACTCCTTCAGTAAGACATGCAAATGGAAAGCACACAAAAGATGATCAATACCATTATCATTATAGCCATCTAAACTGAAACCACAGTGACGTACTCCTTCACACACACTAGAAAGGCTATGATCCAAGAAATGTAAAATAACAAGTGTTGGCAAGGTCGGCGAGAAATCACAACCCTTAAATAATGTATGTGGAATATAAAACGGTGCATCCTACTTTTAGCATAGTTTGGTATTCCCCTGAAAAGTTAAAAATAGGCTGGGCATGCTAGCTAACGCCTGTAATCCTAGCACATTCAGAGGCTGAGACAGGTGGATCACGAGGTCAGGAGTTTGAGACCAGCCTGGCCAACATAGTGAAATTCCATCTGTACTAAAAATGCAAAAGTCAGCTGGGTGTGGCAGTGGATGCCTGTAGTCGCAGCTACACAGGAGACTAAGGCATGAAAATCGCTTGAACCCAGGAGGTAGAGGCTATGGTGAACAGGGATTGTGCTACTGCACTCCAGCCTCAGCAACACGGGGAGACTCCATATCCAAAAAACAAAACAAAAAAATTGACGGTCATCTCACAGGTGATCTAATAAATAATGGATTACTTCCTTGTCTTTAGAAAAATCACATTAACTGTTCTACTTTTAGATAACATAACTACTATGACTTTAAGAACTTGTCTTGACAAAGCCTTAAAAACCTAAGGTGGTCACTGGGTGAATTGGCTGTAAGAACATATATAAAATCCACACCGAGACACCCGGGAGCCCATGTCCCCACAAGTGGGACTGCAGGCAGCTGTTGCAGACCGGATGGGAGAGGGCAGCAGGCAGGAGCACTCAGGGTCGGGAGGCCATGGTTCTAAAGCCTTTGGGAAACCACTGGCAAACTTAAATTCGGAGCTTGACAGGATGAAATTTGTGACTGTAAATAAATATTTTGACATTAGCAAGTGAGGTCGCTAGTGGAGGTGGGATGAACGATCCTCCAGGTGGGCTGCACTGAGGAGAGCGCGGCACCAGGCCAGGGTGTTCCTACCGGGAATGCGGGGTCTGCACCTGTTCAGAAGGAAAGGCTGAGTAGACCCAGCGTGGAATCATCTCCGCTCTTTACATCTGACAAGGCTGTGAAAACTGAGAGTCAGCTGGGCATGGTGGCTCATGCCTGTAATCCCGGCACTCTGGGAGGCCGAGGTGGGTGGATCACCTGAGGTCAGGAGTTTGAGACCAGCCTGGCCAACATGGTGAAACCCCATCTCTACTAAAAATACAAAAAATTAGCCAGGCGTGGTGGTGGATGCCTGTAATTCCAGCTATTCGGGAGGCTGAAGCAGGAGACTCTCTTGAACCTGGAGGTGGAGGCAGCAGTGAGCAGGCATCACACCATTGCACTCATGCCTGCACAGAAAAAGCAAAACTCCATCTCAAAAAAAAAAAAAAAAAAAAAAGAAAGGAAAAAATTGAGAGTGTCAGGAACAATTCCCAAAAAGGAAAATTGGGCCAACATGGAAAGAGACACTTTTCTGCCAACTGGGATGGGCAGTGAAATGAAGTAGGTCTGTGAACTGGACTTTCACATAGAAATCATGTATTTTTGGCTGGGCATGGTGGCTCACATGTGTAATCCCAGCATTTTGGGAGGCCGAGGCAGGGGGGTCATGAGGTCAAGAGACCAAGACCATCCCGGTCGACATGGGAAAACCCTATCTCTACCAAAAATACAAAAAATCAGCCGGGCGTGGTCACGCACGCCTGTAATCCCAGCTACTGGGGAGGCTGAGGCAGGAGAATCCGTTGCACCTGGGAGGAGGAGGGTGCAGTGAGCTGAGATCGCACCACTGCACTCCAGTCTGGCAACAGAGCAGCACTCCATCTCCAAAAACAAAAGAAAAAAAAAGGAACCGTGTATTTCCTGATTTGGGGGTATGTGGGGGTTACTTGGAGGAGTGTTTCTGCTTTTGGTGAAACTCACGGGAGTATTTTGTGTGAAGCTGCAAATCTAGCACAGCAGTAACTGCTGGGGAACTGCAGGGAAAGGAGAAGAAACACTAACTGCAGGTGCCAGTTTCCCAGATGCATGAAGTTACCGGGAAGTCAACTACTTAAAAACGACCCTGTCAATACCATGTCAGAAAGGCAGAAATAGCAACGTCACACTTCCTCACAGACGCCAAATCCAGCCCGAACCCAGCCCAGCACAGGCGGTGAACCCAGTGTCCTGGCGAGAGCCGGAGGGTCCCACACTTGGTGCTACAGACACTCCAAAGACCATGTTCGCGTCCCGAGTGATAGCGTGTTCCCGGGGTTATATGCATGTGATGGTCGTGTTAGTCTTACGGTGTCACCGACTGGGTAATATGTGTGCGCTGAGGGACACGTGCATGTTCTGGGGATTACATGAGTGTGACGGGTGCCGCGTTAGTCTGACTGTGTCTCGGGTGTTCTGGGTGGTATGTGCGCACTCACAGGCATTCCGGGCACTCTGTACACTCTGAGACACATCCACGTTCCCGGGATCGGACCTGCGCAGCAACTGCTGCGTTCCCCTAACGGGTGTGACATCTGTATAATGGGCGCTACACCAGCACCACAGAGGGAGCATTACTGCTATTATAAGGGGTTATTATCAGTGTGGCGGGTGTTCTATCTGCTCTCCTGATGCTGCATTTCTGTTCCAAGCCTGCGTCATGACCCCGTGGCTACTTCGCCTTGGGTGCAGAGAAACAACCTCGGCTGCGCTGGATTCACCGTGGTTTTTGGTTTCTAATTTTCCACATGAAGGGTCTCTGCCCCTCAACAGTCACGGCGGCAAAGAGAAAAGATTTTACTCACCGTGGACGCGGGTTCGAGGTGTCCCAAAGTGAGAGGTGTACCCTGGTCTGCGCTGAGAAGAACCCGTGTGCAGGAAATGGGCAGGACACTGTAGCCTCCGGGATTAGAAAAACTGGGCTCGCGCACCCTCTGCTGGCAGCTGGGGGAACTGCAGGGACCTCGCGCTGGTGCTGGCGGTGGGCACGTGCCCTTAAAGTCAGAGGGAGAAGCATTCAGGGCCATCGTTCTGGAAATGCAAACTGACATGATGCCCACTAGCCCATGTGTTTCTAAAAATGAATAAGGGACACTTAATTGGAAAGCATAGGAAATAAAATGAACATGGATGCACATTTTACAACTTATGCAAAAATTCACTCAAGAGTCTTCAGACTTTACTTTAACCCTTACTGTAACCCTAATCCTAAACCTCGCAAACCCTTTCACCCTAACCCTTCGCCATCATCCTGACCTCTCAGCCTCACCCTGCTACTCACCTGGTCTCTCCCACTCATCTCTACCATGCAGCTCCCAACCACCAATGGGAACCTCCTCCTTGCAGCCCTTATAGTACCATATTCAATTGGTAAACTCTTAACCCTTAAACCCCGTCTCCTGATTCTGTAATGCCCTGACATACTAAATCTGTAAACACTAACCACAGTCTGTTCACAAGCCCATCCTGCTCTATCCTACTCAGCGCCACGCCACATCAAGGACTGATCTATAACCTCAGAATGTAGACTTAGGAATCTTCAACATAATAACAGCAAATTTAAACCAACAGCATTTTGAAAGCATCAAACACCATGAACATGATTTTTTATCCCAGTAAATCAACGGTGGTCTGCCTAACTTTGTATTTTCAGTAGAGATAGGCTTTTGCCATGTTGGCCAGGCTGGTCTTGAGCCCCCAACCTCAGGTAATCTGCCTGCCTCGGCCTCCCAAAGTGCTGGAATTACAGGTGTGAGCCACCGTGCCTGGCTAAAGAATCCATTTTATACGTATACACTAGCAATGAATAATCTGAAAAGAAAATCATAAAAATTCCACTTTAAATCATACCAATAGCAATAATACGTTTAGGAATAAACGTAATCAAAGAGCAAGACTTAGATGAGGCAAAGTATAAGACACGAAGGAAATTAACCAAAGCCCAAATAAATGTAAAAACATGTCATGTTCATGGATTTAAAGACAATATTTGTTAAGTTTGCCAAACCACACAAAGCAATCTACAGATTCAGCATTATTCCTATGAAAATATCAAATGCCTTGAGACAGAAGTGGGAAAGCTGATTCTAATGCTCACTCATGGAATTTCAAGGAACCCTGAAAAGCCAAACCCATCCTGAAAAATAACTCCAAATCTGGAGGTTCACACATCCCAGTTTCAAATCTTATTACAAGGCAACGGTAATGAAAACAGTGTGATACTGGCACAAGAATAAACAGAAAAATCAACTGAACTGAACTGGAATTCCAGGCATAAAACAGTACCTCTATGCTCAACTGACCTGAGACAAGGTCCGTGACCTTCAAATTGGGGAAAATGCTGTCCTCAACTAGTGACGTAAGGCAACTTGCGATCCACGTAAAGGGACATGAAATTGTATTCTCACCTCGCATCATATAAAAAATTTAACTGAAAATTGGATCAAAGATCTAAATATGGCAAAACTTACAATTAAAACTTTATGACCTTGGATGTAGCAACAGTTTCTTAGATCCGACAGAAAACCACAAACCATAAAAGAAAATTGACTGATTTCCTCAAAATTCACAACTTTTATCCCTCAGAAGACACGAAGAAAACAGCTTTAAGGCAGAATTGTTATAAGAGGAAAAGCAACTGTCTTCTCTCAACTCAACAGACACTTCTGTTAACAGAGGCGGGTTCTTCCCCACAGACCGAGTCCTGGGTACCACGAGCTGTCCTGCAGCGCAGTCCACTTCTGACACTAACTGGAGAGAGCATCAGACCCCACAGACTAAGAACACAGTCCTAGGAAGGCAGGTCCCGCTGCAAATTCAGCTGACAAACAGGATGGTAAAAACAAAGTGACTTTATGCCAGTGTGCAGCTGAAGGGAACAGACGGCCTCTTTGCCTTGAGGAAACCGCTTCCACTTTCGGGGCAGAAAGTGGGAGCTTTAAAAGGAGGACTTGACGGAGATGGCAAGATGGCGTCGTAGAAGCGACTCAGGATTGCAGCTCTCAGTGAAGGTGCAGAGGGTGAGTCCTAGCCGCATTCTCGGATGGACCTTTTTTGCCCACAGAGCGTTGAAAGTCCCAGGTGTGGGAGAGACACAGGACGCTAGTAAAGCCGGCTAATCTAATGCAGCCGGCTTGCGCGGCCGCTTCGGCCGGCGCCGCAGCGGGTCCCTGCATGGAACTCACTGGTCTGGGTGCCCTGTTAAACCGGCAATCTGAGAGTTGGAAGGGCAGATTGGCATGTCCATCTGATTGAACGGGACTTGGACAGTGAGCCAGACCAGGAGTTTCCTGGGAAGTGTGATCTGAGCCGGTGAAGTGGGCAGCGGCACGGGAGATCGCACGGATCCCAGTGCCCTATCGGCAGGCTACTGGGGTGCCAGTGAGAGAGTCAACCTTTCAGCTTGCGGAGAGGGAGAGAGAGAGAGAGAGAGGACGGACTCTGAGGCAGGGAGCTGGGTGATCGGGCTCGGGGGGTCCCACCCTCACGGGGACAAGCAGGGTGGTGACTGGAGGCGCTTGGGGCTGAGAGTTTTGCTGCAGGCATCTAGGACGGTGCAGCCCGGTGAGGGAGGGGCATCCACCATTGCTGATGCAATCCGCCCCTACTGAAGTACCACCCAGGGCTGATGCAGCCTGCCGTTGCCGAGGCAACCTGCCATAAGAGAGAGACTCCGCCAGGAGGGGGGAGTGCTCCACAGCAGAAGGGAGCCCAGCAGCGACAGGGCGGACCCGCGCTAGCAGGTCAGAGCCCCGGCAGGCAAATAGTGAATAGACTGCCACCTAGTGGGGCAGGACAGTGCAACAGATACTCATAAAGAAAGCCCCAATTCCCTGAAACAGAGCATCTAAGGGGGAAAAAAGAAAAAGGGTGATGTTTTATGAGTTCTATTGCAGCAGACATAAACAACCTCCCAACAACCCTGAATGAACAACGGAGCTCACAGCTCAGCACTGGAGCTCCTATAAAGCACAGACCGTCTCCTTAAGCAGCTCCCTGACCCCTGTATATCCAAAGAGTCACCCCAAAAAAGGACTGATCAGACTGACATTTGGCGGGCATCATTCTGGAACAAAGACAGCAGAAGAAGAAACTGGTATCATCCTTCACTGTTACACAGCTGCTACAGGTATACTCCAGACAAGCAGGGCCTGGAGTGGACCTCAGCACTCATACAGCAGAGGGGCTAGACCATTAGAAGGAAAACTAAGTAACAGAAATACTTCATCATCAACAATCTCAGCATCCACACAGAGACCCAATTGAAAAATCAGCAACTACTAAGACGACAGGCAGATAAATCCATAAAGATGGGAAGAAACCAGCGCAAAAAGGAGGAAAACACCCGAAACCAAAACACCTCACCTCCTACAAAGGACCAAAACTCCTCACCAGCAAGGGAACCAAGCTGGACAGAGAATGAGCGTGACGAAATGACGGAATCAGACTTCAGAAAGTGGATAATGAGAAACTTCATTGAGCTAAAAGAACATGTTCTAAAGCAGTGCAAAGAAACTAAGAACCTTGAAAAAAGATTTGAAAAAAGATTCGAGGAATTGATAACAAGAATGGACAACTTAGAGAGGAATATGAATAAATTGAAGGAGCTGAAAAACACAACACGAGAACTTCGTGAAGCATGCACAAGTTTCAACAGCCGAATTGACCAAGCAGAAGAAAGAATATCAGAAGTTGAAGATCAACTCAATGAAATAAAACGTGAAACCAAGATTAAAGAAAAAAGCACAAAAAGGAATGAACAAAATCTCCAAGAGATGTGGGACTATGTGAAGAGACCCAACCTACGTTTGATAGGTGTACCAGAATGTGATGAAGAGAATGAATCCAAGCTGGAAAACACTCTTCAGGATATTATCCAGGAAAATTTCCCCAACCTAGCAAGACAGGTCAATACTCAACTCCAGGAAATACAGAGAACACCACAAAGATACTCCGCAAGAAGAGCAACCCCAAGGCACATAATCGTCAGATTCACCAGGGTTGAAATGAAGGAGAAAATACTAAGGGCAGCCAGAGAGAAAGGTCGGGTCACCCACAAAGGGAAGCCCATCAGACTCACAGCAGATCTCTTGGCAGAGACTCTACAAGCCAGAAGAGAGTGGAGGCCAATATTCAACATCCTTAAAGAAAAGAACTTTCAACCCAGAATTTCATATCCAGCCAAACTGAGCTTCATAAGTGAAGGAAAAATAAAATCCTTCATGAACAAGCAAGTACTCAGAGATTTTGTCACCACTAGGCCTGCTTTACAAGAGCTACTGAAAGAGGCACTACACATAGAAAGAAACAACCAGTACCAGCCATCCTAAAAACATACCAAATGCTAAAGAGCATCAATAAAATGAAGAATGTACATGAACCAACGGGCAAAACAGCCAGCTAGCATCAAAATGGCAGTATCAAATTCACACATAACAATATTAACCCTAAATGTAAATGGGCTAAATGCACCAATCAAAAGACACAGACTGGCAAATTGGATAAAAAACCAAAACCCATCGGTGTGCTGTATCCAGGAAACCCACCTCACACGCAAAAATACACAAAGGCTCAAAATAAAAGGATGGAGGAAGATTTACCAAGCAAATGGAGAGCAAAAAAAAGCAGGAGTTGCAATTCTCGTCTCTGATAAAATAGACTTTAAAGCAACAAAGATCAAAAGGGACAAAGAAGGTCATTACATAATGGTAAAAGGATCGATACAACAAGAAGAGCTAACGATTCTAAATATATATGGACCCAATGTAGGAGCACCCAGATATATAAGGCAAGTTCTTAATGACTTACAAAGAGACTTAGACTCCCACACAATAATAGTGGGAGACTTTAACACTCCACTGTCAATAGCAGACAGATCAACCAGACAGAAAATTAACAAGGATATCCAGGACTTGAACTCAGACCTGGAACAAGCAAACCTGATAGACATTTACAGAACTCTCCACCCCAAATCCACAGAATATACATTCTTCTCAGCACCACATCACACCTACTCCAAAATTGACCACATAATTGGAAGTAAAGCACTCCTCAGCAAATGCAAAACAACTGAAATCATAACAAACAGTCTCTCAGACCATAGTGCAATCAAGTTAGAACTCAGAATTCAGAAAATAACTCAGAACCGCACAGCTTCATGGAAACTGAAAAACTGGCTCTTGAATTTGATTGGATAAACAATGAAATGAAGGCAGAAATAAAGAAGTTCTTTGAAACCAACGAAAATGATACAAGGTATCAGAATCTCTGGGACACATTTAAAGCAGTCTGTAGAGGAAAATATATAGCAATAAGTGCCCACATGAGAAGAGTGGAGAGATCCAAAATTGACACCCTATCGTCAAAATTGAAAGAGCTAGAGGAGCAAGATCAAAAAAGCTCAAAACCTAGCCGAAGACAAGAAATAACTAAGATCAGAGCAGAACTGAAGGAGATAGAGACAAGAAAAACCCTTCAAAAAATCAATAAATCCAAGAGCTGGTTTTTCGAAAAGATCAACAAAATAGACAGACCACTAGCCAGACTGATAAAAAAGAAAAGAGATAACAACCAAATAGATGCAATAAAAAACGATAATGGGGAAATCACCACAGATTCCACAGAAATTCAAACCATCATCAGAGAATACTACAAACAACTCTATGCACATAAACTAGTAAACCAGGAAGAAATGGATAAATTCCTGGACGCCTGTGTCCTCCCAAGCCTAAACCAGGAGGAAGCCGAGACTATGAATAGACCAATAACAAGGTCTGAAATTGAGGCAGCAATTAAGAGCCTACCACACAAAAAAAGCCCAGGTCCAGATGGGTTCACAGCCGAATTCTACCAGACACACAAAGAGGATCTGGTACCATTCCTTCTGAAACTATTCCAAATAATCCAAAAAGAGGGAACCCTTCCCAAATCATTTTATGAGACCAACATCATCCTGATACCAAAACCTGACAGAGACTCAACAAGAAAAGAAAACTTCAGGCCAATATCCATGATGAACATAGATGCTAAAATCTTCAATAAAATACTGGCAAACCGATTGCAACAGCACATTAAAAAACTTATCCATCATGATCAAGTAGGATTCATCCCGGGGATGCAAGGCTGGTTCAACATACGCAAGTCTATAAATGTAATTCACCACATTAACAGAAGCAAAAACAAAAACCACATGATTATCTCAATTGATGCAGAGAAGGCATTTGACAAAATTCAACAGCCCTTTATGCTAAAAACCCTCAATAAACTTGGTATTGATGGAACATATCTCAAAGTAATAAAAGCTATTTACGACAAACCAACAGCCAGTATCATACTTAATGGGCAAAAACTGGAAGCATTCCCTTTGAAATCGGGCACTAGACAAGGATGCCCTCTCTCACCACTCCTATTCAACATAGTACTGGAAGTTCTATCCAGAGCAATCAGGCAAGAAAAAGAAATAAAGGGTATTCAAATAGGAAAGGTGGAAGCCAAATTGTCTCTATTTGCAGACGACATAATAGTATACCTAGAAGACCCCATCACCTCAGCCCAAAAGCTCCTGCAACTGATAAGCAACTTCAGCAAAGTCTCAGGATATAAAATCAATGTGCAAAAATCTCAAGCATTCCTATACACCAATAACAGACTTAAAGAGAACCAAATCAAGAACGAACTGCCATTCACAATTGCTACAAAGAAAATAAAATACCTAGGAATACAACTCACAAGGAATGTAAGGGACCTCTTTAAGGAAAACTACAAACCACTGCTCAACAAAATAAGAGAGGACACAAACAGATGGAGAAACATTCCATGTTCGTGGTTAGGAAGAATCAATATCATGAAAATGGCTATACTGCCCAAAGTAATTTACACAATCAATGCTATCCCCATCAAACTACCATTGAATTTCTTCACAGAACTGGAAAAAACCACCATGAACTTCATATGGAACCAAAAAAGAGCCCACATAGCCAAGTCAATTCTAAGCAAAAAGAACACAATGGGAGGCATCACACTACCAGACTTCAAACTATACTACAAGGCTACAGTAATCAAAACAGCATGGTACTGGTACCAAAACAGAGATATAGACCAATGGAACAGAACAGAAGCATCGGAGGCAACACAACATATCTATAACCATATTATCTTTGATAAACCAGACAAAAACAAGCACTGGGGAAAGGATTCCCTATTTAATAAATGGTGTTGGGAAAACTGGCTAGCCATGTGCAGAAAGCAGAAACTGGACCCCTTCCTGACACCTTACACTAAAATTAACTCCAGATGGATTAAAGACTTAAACGTAAGACCTGACACCATAAAAACCCTAGAAGAAAATCTAGGCAAAACCATTCAGGACATAGGAGTAGGCAAGGACTTCATGAATAAAACACCAAAAGCATTGGCAACAAAAGCCAAAATAGACAAATGGGACCTAATCAAACTCCACAGCTTCTGCACGGCAAAAGAAACAGTCACTAGAGTGAATCGGCAACCATCAGAATGGGGAAAAAGTCTTTGCAGTTTACGCATCTGACAAAGGGCTGATATCCAGAATTTACAAAGAACTCAAACAGATTTACAGAAAAAAAAACAAACAAGCCCATTCAAAGATGGGCAAAGGATATGAACAGACACTTTACAAAAGAAGACATACATGAGGCCAACAAACATATGAAAAAATGCTCATCATCACTGGTCATTAGAGAGATGCAAATCAAAACCACATTGAGATACCATCTCACGCCAGTTAGAATGGCGATCATTAAAAAATCTGGAGACAGCAGATGCTGGAGAGGATGTGGAGAAATAGGAACACTCTTACACTGTTGGTGGGAGTGTAAATTAGTTCAACCATTGTGGAAGACAGTGTGGCGATTCCTCAGGGACCTAGAAATAGAAATTCCATTTGACCCAGCAATCCCATAACTGGGTATATACCCAAAGGACTATAAATCGTTCTACTATAAGGACACATGCACACGAATGTTCATTGCAGCACTGTCTACAATAGCAAAGAACTGGAACCAACCCAAATGCCCAACGATGATAGACTGGACTGGGAAAATGTGGCACATATACACCATGGAATATTATGCAGCAATCAAAAATGATGAGTTTGTGTCCTTTGTAAGGACATGGATGAATCTGGAGAACATCATTCTCAGCAAACTGACACAAGAACAGAAAAAGAAATACCGCATATACTCACTCATAGGTGGGTGAGAAAAATGAGAACACATGGACACCGAGAGGCGGTCTACTATACACTGGGGTCTATTAGGGGGAATGGGGGAGGGACAGCGGGGGGGCTGGGGAGGGATAGCCTGGGGATGAATGCCAAGTGTGGGTGAAGGGGAGGAAGGCAGCAAAACACACTGCCATGTGTGTACCTATGCAACTATCTTGCACGTTCTGCACATGTACCCCAAAACCTATAATGCAATAAAAAATTAAAAAAAAAAAAAAAAGGAGGACTTGGCAAAATGGCATGCAGGGGATGGGGTGAGGAGGTGCAGGGTCAATGAGACCAGCTCTGATGTCTTATCCATTAGGTGGTCTTGCTGTCGTCGTGGGCAGAGCTAGGCTGTACATTGACTGTTGTGTCCTGGCAATCTCCTGGTGGGGGAGAGTTCTGGAGGTGCCTAGTTTGTTCCAAGGTTTGTTCCCTGGAACTCCTAAGTAACAAAACAGTTAGAAAAGTTTGCAGTGTAGGAAGTATCTTGTGGAGAGACAGTAAAGCTTATAATTGCATTCCTCAAGAGCTAAGTAGGAAGAGCAGGACAAGAAAAACGGTAAAAGTAATTCATTTCTTCTCGGAGAAAATACGGGCATTCAGTCCTAAGATGACACTCACAAACAGCAGGTTACCAGGTTATCCTCTGTCTGACTTGGCCGCAGACTGGAGGCTCTCACAACACCCTTACTGGGTTCAGCAATTTACTCCAGCACATTACAGAACCCGTGAAAACAGTACTTCCCATTGCTGACTTATTTTAAAGGCTTATATTTTAAAGGCTCCAAATGAACAGTCGGATAAAGAGATGCACAGCGGGAAGTATGTGGAAGGGGTGCAGGCCTCCCACGCCCGCTCCGGGTATTATCCGCCCAGCATCTCCCCATGTTCAGCAACACAGACGCTTGCACTGTCCCAACCTGGTCCTTACTAGGCAGATTGGTTACATGAGTGGCCACAGTTGATCCACTCAGACATCAGCACCTCTTCCCTTCAGAGATGGGAGGGGGATGAAATTTCAAATCCTCTAATGACAAGGTTGGTTCCCTTGGCAGCCAGCCCGACTGAGGCTGTCCAGGTGCCCCCAGCCATCAGTCATCTCATTAGCACACGAAAGACACATCACTTCATACATTCCAAAGGCTGGGAGCTCTGTCTCAGGACCCCGTGGCAGAAACCATACATTAACTCTTGTTATATTTTAATAACCCACAAAACGGAAGAAAAAAACCACACATTAGATACTTTATAAGTGTCTGTTATCCAGAATGTATAAATAACTTTCATAATTCAACAACAGACAACCCAACCTAAAAATCGACAAAGGACTTCAACACACACTTCACCAAGAAGCACATGAAAAGGTGCTTAACATCATTTCTCAGAATTAAAACCAGAGATGTCCCTCAACTCACATACAACAGTTACACTAAAGAGAAAAAAACCAGTGTGGACAGCGATATCCAGAAACCTGAACTATGAAACGCTGCTTGTGACAGCATGAAATGGTGCAGCATGTGTCAAATAATTTGGTGTTTCTTCAGTTACAAATAGATTTCCCGTATGACTCAGTGATTCCATTCCTAGGTGTATACCCCGAAGACCTGAAAACAGGTGTTCAAACAAAAACCTGTATGCTCTTTAAATGTGTCAAGATCATAAATATGCAGGAAAGTCTTGGGAACAGTGTCAGGAACACTGGCTCAGAATGAAAAAGCACATTATACTCCCAGGTGAGGCAGGAAGTAAAAGGGAAATGAGTCTGTGGACTGAATCATCAAGAAGGAACCGCGCTGATTTCCTCATCGAGGGGTTGTGTGGTGACCCGGGAGAGCGTCCATGCTTTGGGTAAAATATACCGGAGTATTTTGTGGGACACTGCAGATGTGGTACAGCAGTAACTGCTGGGGACTCTAAGAAAAGAAACAGGTTCCATTTTGCACTGCTACTGGGAGTTTCCTGGAAGTATGACATTATTAAAAAGTAAATTGCTTTTTAAAACAACCATATCAATACCATGCCAGAAAAGCAGAGACATTGTCAGAATCCACTACAGAGACTACGCTTCATCCAAAGCTGTGAACCCTTATAAAACCTCAACGTCAACAGACCCACTGAGTAGATATTATCATATTTATTAGTAGTAGAAGCTACTGCGTGGATACATCAGTGTTATGGCACAGTGTGGATACCAGTGTCAGGGCACGATGTGGACGTCAGTGTCAGGGCCTGGGGTGGATACTAGTGTCAGGGCATGATGTGGATACTAGAGTTAGGGCATGGTGTGGACATCAGTGTTAGGGCATGGTGTGGATGTTGGTGTCAGGGCACGGTGTGGATACTAGAGTTAGGGCACGGTGTGGACATCAGTGTCAGGGCACGGTATGGATACTAGAGTTAGGGCACAGTGTGGACATCAGTGTTAGGGCACGGTGTGGATATTGGTGTTAGGGCATGGTGTACATATTACATTGGTACTGGAGAACAGTGCAGATACTACATTAGCATTAGGGCACCGTGTGGATAGTATGACATTGGTATTAGAAGCAACAGTGTGGCTACTGGATTAGCGTTAGAGTACAGTACGGATATTATATTGGTGTCAGGGCACGGTGTGATTATCACATTAGAGGCCACTGTGAGAATGTATTTTGGAAGCCACTGTGTCTGGGACGTTGACAATGACAACAGGTGTAGTCGTAAGGGTGGGATTTGGGGATTTCATTTTTCTAGATGAACGTCTTCCTTTGCTGAGTACTCTGAACACTATCTTCTCTGCACTCAGGGCCGTGGAAAGGAAGCTTTTTACTCACCAATGAACACCACTTAGTTGACACAACCCTCGTGCTGCCCTGAGGAAGTCGAAGCTCCTCACTGCTTCTGGCTCCTCAGAGAGAAGTTGGTCGGAGTGTGTTCGTGCGCCCTCTGGTGGTGCCAGGGCTCAGCACAGACACTTGCTCAGTTTCTCGGTGGACGTCCACCCCTGCATGGCTGTCCTGAAATACCTATAAAATTCAATATTCAGTTTATTCAGTGTAATAATTTTGGAAATTCAAATCAAAATGAAGCCCACTGTGGCCATATCCTTCCCAAAAACGGTGATGGAAGACTTTGGAAGCCATGTAGAATGAAATGAATATATACACAAATTAAGAAAGCAAAAACTCACTCAAAATAGTCCAGCGACTGTAATTTGAAACGCAAAACTATAAAAAACCTAAAAGAAAATCTATGTGATTTGGGTTTGGTGCTGAGTTTTAACACACAACATCAAATGCCAATTCACGAAAATATTGATAACAGACTTTATAAAACTAAGTATTCTGTGAAAAACTGTATTCAGAGAACAAAAACACAGAAGATATTTACACAATACATACATGATTTTAAAACTGGGTAAATATCTGAACAGACACCCAACTACAGCAAATACACCGACAGTAGGTGGGTCATGGTGGCCTTTTCCTATCATCCCAGAACTCTGGAAGGTTGAGACGGGTCAATCACCTGAGGTCAGGAGTTCCAGAGCAGCCTGGTCAACATGGCAAAACCCCGTCTCTACTAAGATACAAAAAATGAGCCAAGCGTGCTGGTGGGCGCCTGTAATCCCAGCTACTTGGGAGGCTGAAGAAAGAGAATTGCTTAAACATGGGAGGCAGAAGTTGCATTGAGTTGAGATCGTGCCATTGCACTCCAGCCTGGGTGGCAGAGCAAGACTCCACCTCAAAAAAAAAAGATGTTAATAACATATCTGATACATGTTGATATGTTATACAAGGGGAAACTAGGTTGGGTCCACATAGGAAATCTGCATTTTCTTCCCAATTTCAGTGTGAATCGAACTAATTTCAAATAAAACCTTTATTTAAAAATTATATTTTTTTCAAATATCTGCTTAATTATTTGTACTGATAATAAGTAGTACATAACATTAACTACTCCTACTTTTTAAAATAAGAGCATCCATGGTGCTGCAAATTATGCAAATATATAATTTCACGGAAATCCCTTTCACCATTTTATATGAATGTAACACATACATGTAAACATATTTATCATAGCTTTTTTCTTGTAGTGCAGTTCACTCTCTAGGAAAACTGGTCACCTTAGCACCAGGGAAAAAAATTCATATTTTGGAGACTATTTCAATCTATGGCTGGATGTTTTCAAAAGTATAACTTAAAAAAAAAGTTAAAATAGCAAATTGACTGTGACTGAATCACTTACTCTAGGGAACCTCGTCTTCATTTTGTTTCCCAGCATTCCTTTTGGTTATAAAACAAGAGCAAATATTTACCATTGGAAAAAATATTCAAAGACAGGAAGACTGTAGACGGAATTTGCGACCACAATGATTCAATGTTTCATCAGGATGCTTTCTAATACAGAAGGGTTCAAAGGGATAGTCAAAGCTATTCCCCCAAAGATGCTTTGCAGAAACTGATGAAGCCAGAGAAACAAAAGTGGCAGGACATTCAATGTGACTTTAGATGCCACTGTGTCTTACGAGAAAAAATAATTTACCTTTTAGAGGATCACACAATTACTGGAAGCCCAGACTCTGCAATGTTTCTAAATTTAGATGTCGGCATCACTAGCAATAAATATGACAAAAAGGGATCTGTGTTTTATTTGTGTAATAAAACACCAAAACAGTATTTAACGCTCCAAGTTATGCCTGAAATACAGTTGACAATATCAGAATCAATATAAGCTTCCTGGCCAGGCATGCGGGCTCACACCTGTGAGCCCAGCACTTTGGGAGGCCAAGGCAAGCAGATCATCTGAGGTACAAAGTTTGAGACCAGCCTGACAAACATGGAGAAACCCCATCTCTACTAAAAATACAAAAGTTACCCAGGCGTGACGGTGCATGCCTGTCATCCCAGCTACTTGGGAGGTTGAGGCAAGACAATAGCTTGAACCTGGGAGGCAGAGGTTGTAGTGGGCCAAGCTCACGCCATTCCTCTGCCCTGCTGTGTATGTAAAAATGCCGATTCACTGAACCAGACTAAATTGTATTCAGTGGAAGACTGATCAAGGATTCAAAAGAATGCAACCTTCTGTTTTATCTACTTCTGACCTAGAAGCACCCCCACTTCCTACTTCTAGTTGTTCCTCCTTACTGAACCAAACGACGGTACATCTTACAGATTGATTGCCGTCTCATGTCTCTCTAAAACGTATAAAAGCAAGCCCTAGGGACGGGCGCGGTGGCTCACGCCTGTAATCCCAGCACTTTGGGAGGCCGAGGCGGGTGGATCACGAGGTCAAGAGATCGAGACCATCCTGGTCAACATGGTGAAACCCCGTCTCTACTAAAAATACAAAAAATTAGCTGGGCACGGTGGCATGTGCCTGTAATCCCAGCTACTCGGGAGGCTGAGGCAGGAGATTTGCCTGAACCCAGGAGGCGGAGGTTGCGGTGAGCCAAGATTGCGCCATTGCATGCCAGCCTGGGTAACAAGAGCGAAACTCCGCCTCAAATTAAAAAAAAAAAAAAGCAAGCTCTACCCTGACCACCTGGGGCCCATGTTGTCAGGACCTCCTGAGGCTGTGTCACGGGCATGTCCTTAACCTTGGCAAAAAAAGCTTTCTAAATTGACTGAGACCTGACTCAGATGTTTTGGGATCACAATCTAGTCACCACAGTGTGACAGTTGACTACAGCATTCAGTACAGACACGTGCTATGCAGGTTTGTAGCCTGGGAGCAACAGGCTACACCGTATAACCTACGTGTGGAGTGCGCTGCACCATAGAGCTTTTATTTATTTATTTTTTTTTGAGACGGAGTTTCGCTCTTGTTACCCAGGCTGGAGTGCAATGGTGCGATCTCGGCTCACCGCAACCTCCGCCTCCTGGGTTCAGGCAATTCTCCTGCCTCAGCCTCCCGAGTAGCTGGGATTACAGGCACATGCCACGGTGCCCAGCTAATTTTTTGTATTTTTAGTAGAGACGGGGTTTCACCATGTTGTCCAGGATGGTCTTGATCTCTTGACCTCGTGATCCACCCGCCTCGGCCCCTCAAAGTGCCGGGATTACAGGCTTGAGCCACCGCGCCCGGCCACCATCGAGATTTTATAACCACACTCTATGGTGCTCGCAGAAAGATGAAACCACTAAGGACAAATTTCTCAGAAAGCATCCGCATTGTTAGGAGATGCTGAGTGTATTTTAAATGGTTAAAGCCTAGGAGAAAAAAAGAACTCAACTCATTTAATAACAAAGCTTAATCGAGTTAACGTATTCATCTAATCTAAGACACTAATGATCGACAGACATTATTTTATGCACCATCACAAACAGGTTGCCAATTAAACCGACTTTCTGAATAACAACAAAAATGTGATTTTACTTCTACCAATCCCAGTAAAATGAAAATGAATTACGGCTTTGACCTGTTAAAGCAAAAAGGAGGAAGCCGTTAGCCCAAGGTCCTGCCTAAGCAAACGGAAACCGAATTGGAGGCATTTAAACTCCCTTAAAAAACATTAACCAACCAACCAGTCGATGACAAGAAGCCCAGCCGCCAGCTGGCTGTATGACCAGGGACGCGGAGGGAACCATCCCCACAGCAGACGCCAAGGAGGAACCTCACTCAGCTGCCACCACTAAGAGCTCGAAGCCCCGAGCCCTGTTTTCCGTTCTGGTGCCTCAGGTTGATTCGTGAATCATTCCTTTGCTCTAATAAACCGTTTAAATGTCTTTTACCTAAAATTCTTCTAACCCCTACATCCTAACCCCTAACCAGTGACCCCTAACTCCAACCCTAACCCCCAGTCCTAATCCTCACCCTAAGCCCTAACCATACGTGAGTTTCCAGTCCGCGCTGATACGTATTAAAACTGCTGTGTTGCGGAGCAGTGCGGATTTCACAGTAACAGCTACATGTGTTTTCTTCACGAGCACTGCGGGTGCTGTATTCGCATTTCGGAGCTCGTGTCTGCCTTAGGAACGCTCTAGTTGTGTTCCGAGGCTGCCGTGCTCACCTCGCGCTGCAGCCGCCTGGCCCTGCGGGGGAGAACCCAGGCGCGCAGGGTTCAGAGGGGCGTTTGGCGTTCAGTTTTCCACCCCGAGATCTTAACTAGTCTCTGACCCTAAGCAGTCAGGGCTGCAAATAGGAAGGATTTTACTCACCATGGACGCGGCCCAGAGTAGTCCCAAAGCGAGGCTGTGCCTCCTAGGTCCGTGCTGAGGAGAACGCAGCTCCGCACTCGCGGTGTCGCCCCGGGTCTGCACTAAGGAGAACGCAACTCCGCACGCTGGCGGGGCGCCGCGACGCCAAGCACGCCGGTGCCGCGACACCATCTGAAAAGGCGGGCTCGGGCGCCCCCTGCTGGCAGCTAGGGCCACTGCAGGGCCCTCTTACACTGTGGTGATGGGTATCACCTGCTGGCGGCTGGGGCACTGCAGAGGTTCTTGCTTACAGTGTAGTGGCGGCACTCCCCCTGCTGGCCGCTCGGGGCACTGCAAGACCCTGGCACGCCAATGCCGCGCCGCGACGCACGCCACGCACGCCGGCGGCGCCGCGACGCACGCCACGCACGCCGGCGGCGCCGCGACGCACGCCACGCACGCCGGCGGCGCCGCGACGCACGCCACGCACGCCGGCGACGCCACGCACGCTACGCCCACAAGCGCCAGAACGCACGCCACGCACGTCATGCACGCAGCCACGGCACTACGCACGCCACGCATACCAGGCTCCCCGCCGCAGCGCCATCTGAAAAGGCGGGCTCGGGCGCCCCCTGCTGGCGGCTTGGGCCACTGCAGGGCCCTCTTACACTGCGGTGATGGGTATCACCTGCTGGCGGCTGGGGCACTGCAGGGCACTCTTGCTCACAGTGTAGTGGCAATACGCCCCCTACTGGCAACCAGAGCATTGCAGCATCCTCTTGCTCCCGGTGTGGTGCCTGTGCTGCTTGGCCCTCTTAGTTGCAGTGTAGTGGCGGCACGCCCCCTGCTGGCCGCTGGGGGCACTGAAAGACCCTGGCACACCGGCACAGCAACGCACGCCACGCACGCAAGCACCACGACGCACGCCACGCACTCTGGCGCCGCTAAACCACGCACACCATGCACGCCGGCACCGGACGCCACGCACGCCAGCGACGCAATGCCACGCACGCCAGCGACGCAATGCCACGCACACCGGCGCTGCGACGCACGCCACACCCACAAGCGCTACAACGCACGCCACCAGTGCCCTGCCGCCACACATGCCACGCACGCCGCCATGGCTCCATCTGAAAAGGCGGGCTCGGCGCCCCCTGCTGGCGTCCGGGCAGTGCAGGGCCCTTTTGCTTACGGTGCTGTGCTGGCGCCCCCTTCTGGCGGCTAGGGCCACTGTCGGGCCCTCTTACAGTGAGGTGATGGGCATCACCTGCTGGTGGCTGGTGCACTGCAGGGCCCTCTTGCTCACAGTGTAGTGACAACACGCCCCTTGCTGGCAACCAGGGCAATACAGTGTCCTCTTGCTCCTGGTGTGGTGTCTGTGCTGCTGGGCCCTCTTACTCCCGGTGTAGTGGCTGCACACCCCCTGCTGGAAGCTGGGGGCACTGCAAGACCCTCTTTCTAATAGTGTCGTGGCAGCACCCCTGTGCTGGCAACCAGAGCACTGCAGGGTCCTCTTGCTTATGATGTGGTGTCTGTGTGTCCCCTGCTGGCTGCTTGGGGCACTGTAGGGCCCTCTGGCTCACAGTATAGTGGCGGCACGCCTCCTGCTGGCAGCTGGGACCATCTTGCTCATAGTGTAGTGGCAGCACGTCCCCTGCTGGCTGCTCGGGCACTGTAGAGCCCTCTCGTTCACAGTGTAGTGGTGGCAGGCCCCCTGCTGACTGCTGGGGGCACTGTAGGGTCCTGTTGCTCACAGTGTATTGGAAGCACGCCCCCTGCTGGCAGCTGGGGACACTGCAGAACCCTCGTGCTCAGTGTTGTGGCAGCACGCCCCCAGCTGGCAACTGGGACACCGCAGTGCCCTCTTGCTCCCACTGTGATGGCTGGCATCCCCCTACTGGCCTCCTTTTGCACCACTTAAAGTCAGAGCACCAGTTATTCAGCACCCACAGTTCTGGAAATTCGAACTGAAATGGAGCTATTACTGGAAAGAGCTAATGTCACAGTTCTTGTCTAACTTGGAAGAAATATTTTCATTAAGAGGCAGTAAAAGATGGCAGATAACTTCATTAAAAATACAGTGTAAAGAGCTTATTATAGAAAAAATACTTAGGCCCCAAGGGAGGAGCAGGCTGATTGTGCAGGAAAACAGCCCGAGAGTCCTGTGCAGGGAATTTTATTTGGACTTATTCACATTCCTGCCTCTGTCTCAAGTATCCACCTGTTTTCTTCGTTTTTTCTGCTCCTGTCTTAAGTCCCTGACTTGCCCCTCTTAGGCTTGTGGGACCTCCTCACTGTTGGTTAAGGCACATGTGTGGTGATCCATCCAAAGTCACTGTTGGGGCTGGCTCCATCCTGCCTCCCGGGAAAGCCCTACAGTGGTCATGTCTGTACCTCCTGTGCCTGTCTGTCTCTTTTGAGTGTCCTTCTCTGCCCCAACCTGTACTTATAGTGCCAAGTTTCTCTTATGAATGTCTCCTTTGTCCTTATCAGCATGTAGCTAGCAATTTTCCGACATTTTAACTGTAGAGTGAATGATGATTGGGGCACCCTAAGAGGAGTTCTAGGGTGTTTCTTTCTGCACAGGTACCTCTTCTTCCTCCTATCCACAACTGACAACTGCCCATCCACTCCAGCATTAGAGATGCTACTAATATATAAATTATTGATGGTCCCTTCAGGTGAGCCTTCCCATCATGATCATGTCTAGCTACCTAGCTACTCTAACAGAGCCCACTATCCTGTGTCTTTCTGAAAAGTAGGGAAAGAACGATTCATTGGAAACCATAGGAAATGAAATGAATGTAGATGAAAACTTTACAACTTATACAAATAATCACTGAAAATTATCCTTACACAAAAAATGCAAAACTATACAATATCTAGAAGAAGACAGAATAAAAGCTATGTGCCCTTGGGTTCAGTAATGAATTTTAACAAGCAACACAAAGTGTCAATACACACAGAACAAAGAATTACGTGGATATTTTAAATATTAAAAGAGTATACTCTGGAAAAGATCTTGTTAAGAGAATAAAAAGAAAAGTCACATATTGAAAGAAAATATTTGCAGAATACAGTTCTGAGAAAGAATTTGTATTCAATATACAAAAAAAAAAAAATCTTGAAACTAAGTAAAACAGCCCAACTAAAGATGCACACAAATCTGAACAGACACCTCACCCAAGGATTTAAGAAAAACCAGAGCTTTCAAAAGACTCCACCACTGAGATCAACCTACTGTGAAACAGCCTCTCCTTACTTGCCCGTTAAGAGACCACCCATGACAGAGAGGTTCTGCCAGTATACAGAGGATGCACAGAGCAAGTTTTCATGTCCTCTGCTTCACCTTTTATGTCAGAGGGCTCAAACGTCACCCTGGGATCAGGCTAACACTGCCATTTTTTTGTACACGGGACCCATGAAGGAGTAAGAAACTCAACTGTGACTGCATTTCTCCTTCCATAAATATTCATGGCTCCTCCTAGAGCTTATTAAATATGTGTGTTTGGCCATGCCACTCAGCATAAATTACTGTTTCCTTTACCTCTCCCTTGAAGTGTCTGCTTCTGGCTTCTGACCGGAGTCTATGCTTCCCAGCCCGTTAGAAGGACTACCCTGCAGGCTGCAACCCTGTATAGGAAATAAATCTCTCACTGGGTGCAGTGGCTCATGCCTGCAATCCAAGCAATTTGGGAAGCCAAGGTGGGTGGATCACCTAAATTCAGGAGTTTGAGACCAGCCTGGCCAACATGGTGAAACCCTGTCTCGACTAAAAATACAAAAAATTAGCCAGGCGTGGTGGTGGACATCGGTAATCCCAGCTAATTGGGAAGCTGAGGCAGGGGAATTGCTTGAACCTGGGAGGTGGAGGTTGCAGTGAGCCAAGATCACGCCATTGTGCTCCAGCCTGGGCAACAAGAGTGAAACACCTTCTCAATCAATCAATAAAATTATTTCATTATATATTACAATGTAATAATGGAAATAAAGTGCCCAATAAGTAATGTGCTTGAACCTTTTTGCTCCGCTCCTGCCTGCCGGCAGCCTCTCCAGGCCCAGAACTTTTTCCAGTTGGCTTCTACAGGCCAAGCTCATGGCTCACAATGGTCTATTTAGACCCATAGCCCACCTCATGGTCGTCTTTGCAGGCGAGGCTACTGCCTCACGGCAGCCTCCACAGGCCCAGATTCATCATGACGATGGCCTCTTTAGTCCCAGCTCCTGCCTCTGGGTGGCTTATCTGGGCCCAAAGTGTCCCCAAGTCGGCCTCTCAAGGCCGAGCTCTTCCTCCCAGCTGTGCCCAGAGGGCCAGCGCCTGCCTCGCAACAACCTCTTTCTGCTCAGCTCCTGCCAAGCTCCTGGTGGCCTTTTCAGGCCCAAAACTGCCCCAAGTCAAGCTCTCCAGGCCCACCTTCAGCCTCCCAATGGCTTGGACAGGCCCAGCTCCTGAGTGACAGTGGCCTCTCCAGCCCAGCTCTTGTCTCCCAGTGGCCTCTCCAGGCCCAGCTTGTGCCTCACGGAGGTCTTCCCTGAACAAGTTTCTACCTGCCTCCTGGCAGCACTGACAGGCCCAGGTCCTGCCTCACACTGACCTTTTTATGCCCAGCTCACGGTGGCCTCTGCAGGCCCAGCTCCTGTCCCCTGACAGGCTGTCCAGGCCCAAAACTTCCTCAAGGTGACCTCTTTAGGCCCAGCTCCTGCCTCTCAGTGGCCTCTTCAGGCCCAATTCCAGCATCCTGGTGGCCTCACCAGACAACTTTCTCAAGTCTGACATTCCAGGTCCAAATCCTGCCTCCCATCGGCCTCTCCAGGCCCAAATCCTGCCTCCCATCGGCCTCTCCAGGCCCAAATCCTGCCTCCCATCGGCCTCTCCAGGTCCAAATCCTGCCTCCCATCGGCCTCTCCAGGTCCAAATCCTGCCTCCCATCGGCCTCTCCTGGCCCAGCATCTGCCTCACCGCAGCACCCACAGTCCAAGCTCCTGCCTTTCAGCAGCCCTGACAGGCCCCACTCCTGCCCCTGACACGCTCTCAAGGCTGGAATCTTCCTGAAGTTGGCTGCTCCAGGCTGAGCACTTGCCTCACGCTGGGCTCTTAGGCCCAGCTCATGCCTCTTGGCAGCCTCCCCAGGCAAACTACTGTGTGCGGCAGCCTCTCCAGGCGCAGCTCCTGGCTCCCGTTTGTCTCTGCAGGCCTAACAGCAGACTCTTCATGCCCAGCATCTGCCTCCCCATGGCCCCACCAAGCCAAGCTCCTGCCTTTCAGCAGCCTCTACACACCCAGTTCCTGCCACCCAATGGCCTCTTTAGGCCACGCTCATGCCTCACAGGGGCCTTTCCAGACCCGGCTTTTGCCTCACGGAATCTTCCCCGGCTGGGTTGCTGCGTGTCCCCTGGCAGCCTGGACAGGCCCAGGTCCTGCCTCACGCTGGCCTCTCTATGCAAAGCTTATGCCTCACAATAGCATCTCCAGCTGCAGCTTTTGTCCCAGAATGGCGTGTCCAGGCCAAACACTTCCTCAAGTCAGCCTCTCTAGGCCCACCTACTGCCTCCTGGTGGCCTCTGAATGCCCAAATCCTTCTCAAGTTGGCCTCTCCTGGCCCAGATCCTGCCTCCCATTGGCCTCTAAAATCCCAGCCTCTGCCTCATGACGGCTTCTCCAGGCTCAACTCTACATCTTAGCTGACAACACAGCACACTTGGTGCCTCTTAAAAACCTCTTTTGGCCCAGCTCCTGCCCATTTGCCATCAACCACCATCGGCCCAAACCGTCCTTACGTTCACCTCTGCAGGCCCAACATCTGCCTCCCAGTGGCATGGAAAGGCCCAGCTTTAGCTTGAGAACACCCTCTGCAGAAGCCACGCTTTACCTCTCAAAGCCTTTTGGAAGCCTCTCTGGACACAGCTCATGCCTCTGGCGGCCTCTCCGGGCCCAGCTCTGGCCTCTTGCTGGCGTCTAGTGTAGGCCCAGTTCCTCCCTTGCACTGGCCCAGCTGTCTAGGCCCAGCTCCTGCCTCTGACGGACTCTCCTGGGCCAGCTCCTGCCTCCCGGCGGCCTCTCCAGGCCCAAAGCTTCCTCTTGCAGGCCCGGCTCCTGCCTGTGGTAGGCCCCTCAGGCTCAGCCTCTGCCTCTCAGTGGACCCTCCAGGCCCAGCTCTCGGCCTCACCAGGGCCTCTCTCAGGCCCAGCTCCTGCCTTTTTGGCAGCCTCTATGTACAGGCCCGGCAGTGGCCTCCTGGTGACCTTTCCAGGCCCAGCGTTGGCTTTCTGGCTTCCTCTCCAGGCCCAGAACATTTCCAAGTCAGCCTCTCCGGGCCCGGCTCTTCCTCCTGGCTGCATCACAGGCCCACCTCCCGCCTCAAAACCGCCACGTTTGGCCCAGCTCCTGGCAGCCTCCGTAGGCCACAGCCTCCCTCAAGTTGGGCTTTCTAGGCCCACCTTCCACCTCCTGGCGGCCTGGACAGACCCAGCTCCTGCCTGACCACAGCCTCTCCAGGCCCAGCTCTTGCCCTTGACGTCCGCCCCCCAGCCCGTCTCTGCCTGCCCGCCTACCTGCCTGATGGCAGCGTGGACAAACCCAGCTCCTGTCTTTCCGACGGCGTCTTTAGGCGCATCTCATGCCTCACCGTGGCCTCTCCGAGGGAGGTTCCTGCCTTTCGGCAGCCTCTGTAGGCCCAGCTCGTTCCTCACAGCCGCCTTCCAGGCCCAGTTCTTGGAAGCCTTTTGGCAGCCCCTCCAGGCCCAGCTCATGCCTCTCACGGCCTCTCCAGGCCCTGGTGCTGCCTCCCAGCATCCTCTCTGGGCCCAGCTCCTGCCCTCCCAGCAGCCTCTCCGGGCGCAAAACTTTCTGATGTGGGCCCCTCCAGGCTGGGGCCAGCTCCTGCCTCCCAGCGGCCTCCTTCAGCCCAGCTCCTGCCTCCCATCTGGCCTCTCCAGGCTCCACCTGTGCCTCCCTCATGGCGGCCCCCCAGGCCCAGCTCTTCTTCCTCGCTGGGTCTACAGGCTCAGCTCCTGCCTCGCAGCAACCACGTTTGTCCCAACTGCTGCCCAGCTCCCAGCAGCCACTGTAGACTTTAGTCTTTTTCAAGTCGGGCTTTCAAGGCCTCCCTTCGGCCTACTGGTGGCCTGGACAGACCCGGCTCCTGCCTGACTGCAGCCTCTTCGGCCCAGCAATTCCCTATACGGGCCTTTTCTGGCCCTGTTACTACCTGTTTTTCAGCCATTTTGGCAGGCCTTGAGTTTGCCTCCCGGTGGCCTCTTCAGCCCCATCCTCTGCATCACGTCTGCCTCTCAAGATTCAGCTGCTTTTTCATGGCGGCCTTTCCTATACCAGCTTGTGCCCACCACGGCCGCTCCAGGCTCATCTCCTGCCTCTTCGTGGTTTTTCTGCCCTGCACTTGCTCACAGTGGCCTCCTCTGGATCCAGCTCTACAGGTCTTAGATCGTCAACAGCATCAAAAAGTCCAAAGCAGCCGGGTGCGGTGGCTCACGCCTGTAATCCCAGCACTTTGGGAGGCCGAGGCGGGTGGATCACGAGGTCAAGAGATCGAGACCATCCTGGTCAACATGGTGAAACCCCGTCTCTACTAAAAATACAAAAAATTAGCTGGGCGTGGTGGTGCGTGCCTGTAATCCCAGCTACTCAGGAGGCTGAGGCAGGAGAATTGCCTGAATCCAGGAGGCGGAGGTTGCAGTGAGCCGAGACCGCGCCATTGCACTCCAGCCTGGGTAACAAGAGCAGAACTCTGTCTCAAAAAAAAAAAAAAAAAGCGCAGAGCTGTTCACTTTTCAGCAGGGCACCTTGGCTGAACACCTTCCCTACTTTCACCTGGAGAGTGTATTTGTGACAGATTTGTAGTAAATTCTGCCTGTGTCTTTACAGTGACGTCTCTTATTTAGTGTCTTATGGTTTTTCTTGTCTTCTGGGGTTCAGAGGGGAACGGGCCTCTGCTTGGGCTGTTTGTCTTGCCCTGGACGTGGTAGCATCTCATTTCATGTCTTTTTAAATATTTTTTGCAGTTAATTTTTTTCCTTAGAGTCTTGCTCTGTCACCCAGGCTGGAGTGTCATCGTGTGTTCGTGGCTCCACCGCAGCCGTGGCCTTTTGGCCTCCACTGACTTTCCCAAGTCAGCATCTTGAGTGGCGTAGACCACAGGCACCTGCCACCATCCCTGACTAATGTCTGATTTTGTTTGAGAGGCGGGTCCTCGCTGTTGCTGAGGCTGGTCTTAAACTTGTGGACACAAGCAGTCCTCTTGCCTGGGCCGCTGCATGAGCCGTCACCCGTGGCCTGCCGTGCACTTGCCATGACGTATTAAGAATTGACTTTTTGATTAATATACTATGATTATACATATTTGTGAATACATAGATATTTTAAAGTTTTCTGGGACACCCGATTTTTTTTTTTCTTTTGAGACGGAGTTTCGCTCTTGTTACCCAGGCTGGACTGCAATGGCACGATCTCAGCTCACCGCAGCCTCTGCCTCCTTGGCTTAAGTCATGCTCCCACCTCAGCCTCCTGAGTAGCTGGGACCCTAGGTACAAGCAGCCATGCCTGTCTAATGTTTATATTGGTCGTAAAGACTGGGTCTCACCATGTTTCCCAGGCCAGTTTCAAACTCCTGGGATCAACGGATCCTCTCCCCTCAACCTCCCGCTGTGCTGGGATTACAAGTGTGAGCCACTACACCTGGCCTGCCATTCCCTTTCGCTGGGGCATTAAGAATTTACCTTTTATTAGTATACTATAAATAAATATGCAGATATGTGTATATACATTATGTGTAGATAATGTTAACTAAAATAAGCCAGACACAGAAAGACAAATTTTGCATGCTTCCAATTTGTGAGTGCTAAAAATTAAAACAATTGAACTCATGGAAATAGAGAGTAGGATTCTGTCATCTCAGCCACGTCTCTTTGAAAAGCAAACCAATCCTAGCGTGACTGGACCCTGCCCGCCACCTCTGTTCTTTTCCTCCTGCTCATTGTGCATCGGGCATCTGGGCTTCTTTTCTGCTCCTGTAAATGCCAAGTGGTTTCCCCCTTCAGGACCATTGCACGTGCTCTTCACTGCCCGAAATGGACTTCCCACACCTCCTGCCGCAGCTGGATTTTTCTCGTGTTTCAGACCTCAGCTCACACGTCACCTCTGCGGAGAAATTCTCCCTCATCCTGTGAAGGGGGCTCGTCCTCTGCACTGCCTCGTCCTGCCTGGTTCTCTCAAAGCAGATATCACACTCAAAAACCAGCTTGTTATTTATTGAATTGCTCGTCCCAAACTCACGCAGAATCAGAACAGAAGCTCCCTATGGCAGGAGTCTCATCTTGTTCATTCTCAGAACCTAGACTAGTAATTGCACATAGTAGGCACACAATCAACGTTATTAGAATGAATAAGTATTAAGGGGCCGGTCAAGGTGGCTCATGCCTGTAATCTCAGCACTTTGGGAGGCCGAGGCGGGTACAGGAGTTTGAGACCAGCCTGGCCAACATGGTGAAACCCTGTCTCTGCTAAAAATACAAAAAGTAGCTGGGTGTGGTGGTGCGGACCTGTATACCAGCTACTTGGGTGGCTGAGGCAGGAGAACTGCTTGAACCTGGGAGGTTTCGGTGACCCAGAGGTTGCAGTGAGGGAACAATGTGCCACTACACTCCAGCCTGGGCAACAGTGAGGGTCCACCTCGAAAAAAAGGTAAAAGGTACGAATAAGCATCAAGGAAGGGAGATTTTGTGATTTGTCACCTTTTCATGGAAATCCTACTTGACGTTGACATTTTCTATTTGATGGTATTTCTATAAGAGGAAATTGAAACTGAGTTAATTTTTAAAAATGGGGCTGGGCATGGTGATTCATGCCTGTAATCCCAGCACTTTGGGAGGCCAAAGTGGGGGAATCATATGAGGCTAGGAGTTTAAGACCAGCCTGGGCAACATACAGAGACCCCATCTCTGCAGAAATAACTTTTAATTAACCAGGTATGCCAGGCGCAGTGGCTCATGCCTATAATCCCAGCACTTTGGGAGGCTGAGGTGGGTGGATCACCTGAAGTCAGGAGCTTGAGAGCAGCCTGGCCAACATGGCAAAACCCTGTCTCTACTAAAAATACAAAAAAAAGCCAGATATGGTGGTGAATGACTGTAATCCCAGATACTTGGGAAGCTGAGGCAGGAGAATCACTTGTATCCAGGAGGCAGAGTTTGCAGTGAGCCAAGATCAGGCCATTGAACTCCATCTTGAAAAAAAAAATGTGGCAGCACATGTCTGTAATCCCAGCTCCTCAGGAGGCTGAAGTGGGAGGAGCACTTGAGCCCAGAAGACAGAGGCTGCAGTGAGCCATGATTTCACCACTGCACTCCAGCCTGAGTGACAGAGCTACACCTTATCTCTAAAACCATAAAAACCAAAACCAAAACAAAGGCCAGGCATGGTGGCTCACACCTGTAATCCCAGCACTTTGGGAGGCCAAGGCAGGTGGATCACCTGAGGTCAGGAGTTCAAGACCAGCCTGGCCAACATGGTGAAACCCTGTCTCCACTAAAAAATACAAAAATTAGCCCAGCATGGTGGCAGGTGCCTGTAATTTCAGCTACTTGGGAGGCTGAGGCAAGAGAATTGCTCGAACCTGGGAGGTGGATATTGCAGGAGATGGAGGGGCAAGAGTGGGAGAAGGATATCTGGTGAGGAGCTGCCACATCAACATCTTTTGATCACTCCAGGCCACATTTTGAGCGGAGCCTCTGCAAGAATGTGGCCCAGCCTCAGATGCCTTAATTCCGATACTCAGTGCTGATGGAGGCCCTGTGAGGTCACACTGTGGAGGCTTCTTGGGAAAGTGTTGGCTCTTAAAAAGCAACATCTTGGTTCATTCCTTTGATGCTGGAAACAATGACCTGTTTCTCCTCATATGTCTGCTAAGATAGTTACAAACTTAGTAAAGATGGAGTTTCGCCATGTTGGCCAGGCAGGTCTCAAACTCCTGACCTCAGATGATCGGCCCCCCTCGGCCTCACAAAGTGCTGGGATTACAGGTGTGAGACACTGCACCCTGCCCTTCTTCCATTCTTCTCCAGTTTTCCTTTTCTTCTCTCTCTTTCTGCCTCCTTTTGTTTTCTTGATATCCTGGAAGCCATAGGGAATATATATGAATCTTAATTCCAAGGGCAATTAAAAAAAATTTTTTTAGGGACAGGTTCTTGCTCTGTCACTTAGGCTGGAATGCGGTGGTGAGATCTCAGCTGACTGCAACGTCCAGCTCCTGGGCTCAAGCGATCCTCACAAAAAAATAATTTTTGGAGCAATGGAGTTTTGCTCTGCTGCCCAGGCTGATCTTGAACTCCTGGCCTCAAGTGATCCTCCTGCCTTGGCTTCCTAAAGTGTTAGGATTACCAGAATGGGTCATTATACCTGGCCACTTTTTTAATGGAGAAGAGTCCAAGAAACACTATCTCTGGTAAAAATACCAGCTAAACTCTTGAAGTGTCGCTTTTCTCCATTTTTTCCCTTTCCTTGTCTCTTAACATCAAATTTCACCGAATGCCTCTAGATACGACTTTCCAATTCTCCTCCTTTTTTTTTTTTCCCCTGAAGATAGAGTGTTGCTCTGTCTCCTAGTCTGGAGTGCAGTGGAGCAATCTCAGCTCACTGCAACTTCTGCCTCCTGGTTTCAAGCAATTCTCATGTCTCAGACTCCCCCAAATTCCTGGGATTACAAGCGCCAGCTAGCATGCCTGGTTAATTTTTGTATTTTTAGTAGAGACAGGGTTTCACCATGTTGGCCAGGCTGGTCTCAAAAGTTCTCACCTCAAGTACATGCCTGTAATCCCAGCTACTTGGGAGACTGACACAGGAGAATAGCTGGTACCCAGGAGGTGGAGGTTGCAGTGAGCCGAGATGGCACCATTGCACTCCAGCCTAAGTGACAGAGTGAGATTCTGTCTCAAAATAAATAAATAAATAAATAAATGCTTTTTTTTTTTCCTGCCACCCCAGACTTGGAGCTGTGTCCAAGGATCCCAGCCTTTGCCCTCAATTGCAAACAGAGCGGAGTGTCTCTTAGCTCAGGAGTTTGTGCTGCTCAAGAGTTTGCACAAACACAAAGTTGAGAAACACTGCTTGCTGGAAGGGGTGTAAAAGGCAAAGGACAAACTGGTTGTCCTCTGAAGTGGAGACATTTCTATTCTATTTTGGGCTAAGATCTTGGAGAATCAGGCAGGGAAGAAGTTTTGCTGGTTTTCCAATAAGAGATCCCCTGTGGTAAGAGAGGCTCTTCTCCCTCTGCCTGGTGAGTTACTTCCTCTCTTTGGTACCCAATTTTCTCATGTTTAAAATTAGGGAGCCAGGCACTGTTGCCCACACCTGTAATCCCAGCACTTTGGGAGGCCAATGTGAGCAGATCACAATGTCAGGAGATCAAGACCATCCTGGCCAACATAGTGAAACCCTGTCTCTACTAAAAATACAAAAATTAGCTGGGCATGGTGGCAGGTGCCTGTAATCCCAGCTACTTGGGAGGCTGAGGCAGGAGAATCTCTTGAACCTGGGAGATGGAGGTTGCAGTGAGCCAAGAATGTGCTACTGCACTCCAGCCTGGTGTCAGAGCAAGACTCCATCTAAATAAATAACTAACTAAATAAATTAAATTATATACGGAAGTAAAACCACATGTCCCCTAGGCTCCTTTCCTCTTAGTCTTTCTATGAGTTAATTAAAGAGATTTGTTTTCTTATAAGCATACATCCAAAAAGTACTCAAGGTAGGTTTTCCATGTTTTCTGGAATCTTGTAACTGCCCCAAATGATGTGTGGTATTCCTTGCTTCCTTTATTTTTCTTTTAGAGATGAAATCTCTCCCTGCCACCAGGCTGGAGCGCAGTGGTGCAGTCCTGGATCACTGCCACCTCACACTCCTGCCTCAAGTCATCCTCCAATTCCAACCTCTGCAGTAGCTGGGACAACAGGCACAGATCATCATGCCCAGCTAAGTTTTAAAATTATTTTGTAGAGACAGGGTCTCACTATGTTGCCCAGGCTGGTCTCAAACTCCTGAACTCAAGCGATCCTTCTGCCTCAGCCTCCCAAGGTGCTGGATTACAGGTGTGAGACATGGTGCGTGGCCCTTCATTCTTTTTAATAACCTTAATTACCTTCTTTTGAATATCTTTAGAACTACAATGTTTTTATCTTTTGAGGCTAGAGTTGAAGCTGATTTCCATAAATAGTCATTTTGAGTCAAGTCTTTAACAAAGTGAGTGGCCAGAGATGATGACACAATTTTGGCTAAACAGTTTCTGAGAGAGCACACCGTGAACTCTAAAATGTGCGTGCCAGTCATGGGGCCACAGTTCGCTCTTCTTGCCACACTCAGAATTGCAAATGAAAATTATTTATTTATTTATTGTTATTTATTGTTTTTTGTTTTAGAGGCCCGCCTACCATTTCAACATCCTGAAGCCCTATGTGGTGATTTTCAACAAGAGCGTGAACATCATGCACGTTGCGTCCCTTCAACTCTGGGTGCAGCTGGAGCCTCAGGGCAGAGGGACCACAGGCGTATCTGGTCTGGAATTTTGGTTGTGCTTTGGGGCCAATGCTCTTCCTCTCTGGGGCTTGGCTTCCCCATCTGTAAAATGGGAATAATAATCTCTACTTAAAAGTGGTAAGATCATGTAATGGAGTCATGTCCCTGGCACATAGTAGGTCTCAGAAGGTGTGAGTTTCCATGTTTCTCTCACAGAAACCCTTCAAACTCAAGAGAGTAAAAACGAAGATTGCATAGTAGCATTTGCTGAGTACAAAGCACCTCAAAACCCATTGGTGTAGAGCAATAAGGATTTATGATACCTAGCAAGTCTATGAGACAGTTGGCTGGTTCTCCTGCATGGGGATGGGATCACTCTTGGTACACGAGCAGCTGCCGGTCAGGCGGGCAGCTTTGCTGATCCTGGCTCAGCTTATTCACTTGTTTGGGGCTTCAACAGCTTCAGGTTGATCTAGGATGGCCTCAGCTGTGACACCTGGACTTTTCTCCATGTGTTTCTCTGTCTCCAGGAGGCACCCTGCTGTGCACATGGCATAGACTTGGTTCTGAGAGACTGAGAGGACACTGCAATGGCTCTGGACATTCTCTCTGCCATGTTTCAAAGTTCAACCAGGCTTACATCAGTGCAGACTCAAAGGTGTAAAACAGGCCCCATCTCTTAATAGAAGTTGCTGGAAAATCAGTGCAAAGTGTGTGAGTACAGGGAGAAGTGAAGAGTTGGGAGTTGGGATTTTGTGAAGTTCTTAGGATGTTTTTCTTACTTGCAAGCTGAGGAGCTAGCTTTGTTAATACTTTATAGATTCTGCAAGGAGACATGAGAGTCCTGGGTCAGAGACAAACAGTGATTTATTACTCATGGCCTAGCAAGCAGCGTGTTCTTGGTTTGCCTCATTTCTCCATCCAGATTCCATGGGATGCCACAGAGAGGTTTCAATAGTTGCCTGCTCATGCAGTACCTTGCATGGGAGGAAGAGAGCACTAGGCTCAGGGAACTGCTTTTATAGCAAACAGAAGCAGGCTGGATATTGGTCCAGGGGAAGTCATTGTCTTATCGCTCAATGCTGTCTGCAAACACAACTCTGAGAAACAGCCCAAGTCAGAACAACAGGGTCTTACATTCTTGGCATATCCAGCCGGATGCTCAGGTCTGATGGAGGAGTACCTCTCACAACAGGGATATATATATATATATATATATATATATATATATATATATATGTGCTTCATATATATAAAGTATAAAGTATAAAATATATTTTAAAATATGTTTTATTTTAAATATATAAATATATTTTATAAAAGTGTTTATATATATATTTAAGTTCTGGGATACATGTGTGGAACATGCATGTTTGTTACATATGTATATATGTGCCGTGGTGCTTTGCCCCACCCACCAGCCTGTCATCCAGGTTTTAAGCCCCTCATGCATTAGGTACTTGTTCTATTCCTCTTTCTCCCCTTGTCCCCCACCCCTGACAGGCCCCAGTGTGTAATGTTCCCCTCCCACAACAGGGATACATTTGAAATGAATTTATAGCAAAGGAGATGAGTGAAACCAACATTTACTGAGCACTCACCATATGCCAGAAACAGTCAACTCCATGATATATGTTTTCTAATTTAATTTTAATAATTCTGTGAGGTTATGGTTGGTTTTGCCCTATTGCAGATGATGAAACTGAGGGTCAGAGAGATTAGAGATCTCACCAAATTTCAACCAGATAGTAAGTGAGCTAGAAGAGGTGTAGCAGTGATTGTACCCTGGTTTATCTGTCTCCAAAGCAGGTTGTCCTAAGTGTTACTGAAGATTTGATAGATGGAAGCTTTGGGAGTGCAGGAGATTGACTAAGAGCACACAGACCATAGGAGGCTGAGCTGGGACTTGAACCCAGGTCTCTCGACTGCCAGCCATGAGTCTTTACCTCCTAATAGTAACAGTCTCCATTCCTATGCAAAGCTGGTCTTCCCTGGGGATGGGTGCCTGGGGCAGGGGAAGAGGAGGAAGATTGCAGGGCATCCATCTTGATGTCTGGGTCTGGGAAGGGTCTCTCAGGAGGCAGTTCTCAACTTCAGCTCTGTTTTTTTTTCCTCTGGCCAGGACAAGTGGCAGCGCCTGGCCTCAGAGGGCAGCACCAGACTGGACATGTTTGAGCACATCAGCCTCATGACCTTGGACAGTCTGCAGAAATGTGTCTTCAGCTTTTTTTTTTTTTAATTTTTTTTTATTTATTGAGATGGAGTTTCACTCTTGTTACCCAGGCTGGAGTGCAAAGGTGCGATCTTTGCTCAACGCAACCTCTGCCTCCTGGGTTCAGGCAATTCTCCTGCCTCAGCCTCCTGAGTAGCTGGGATTACAGGCATGCGCCACCATGCCCAGCTAATTTTTTGTATTTTTAGTAGAGATGGGGTTTCACCATGTTGACCGGGATGGTCTCAATCTCTTGACCTCGTGATCCACCTGCCTTGGCCTCCCAAAGTGCTGGGATTACAGGTGAGCCACCGCGCCCGGCCCGTATCTTCAGCTTTGATAGCAATTGTCAGGAGCGAGTCCTTCCCTCGGGCCTGAGAACTTGGGCCATGATCTCAAGGGAGTAGGTTGGAAAGGGATGACTGACCAGGGTAACCAAAAGTGCCTTCCTGAAGGATTTGTGTCACAGCTGGGCTTTGAAGGGTGGGGAAGGGGAGAGAGGAAGCATGGTCCTTTCAAGTAGGTAGAAATATCTGAATAATAGGCAAGAAGGCTAGGACGAGGCAAGCATGTGTAACAGAGAGTAGAAATGAGGTGGTGGAAGTAGACGGGGCTAGATTTCAGGACAGTGAAAATCAGGAAAAGTGGCATGAACTTTAACAAGAGGTTCCCAGGAGTCTTTTGAAGGAGTCTGAGCTGATGACAGGTGCGGTCACAGCTGAGCTCTGTGGAGGTCTGCCTGTCATGTAGACACTACATGGGGCTGACATTGGATGCAAGTTGGTTATGGTGGGGGCTGAGCCAGAAAGAGTTGGAAGATGGTGAGGTCTGATTTTGTGAACAGTTTTTGGAAGGAAAAGAGTCCAGACTGGATACCGAGTGTGAGAGACAGGAGAGAAGCATGGTGTGCAAGCTGTGCTCTGAGTACCTGGGTGCATGGAGGCAGCTCTCAGAGATGGGGTGCCTGGAGAGAAGAGAGTTTGGAGAGTCAAGTTTCCTGGCTGTTTCTGGATGCTCAATTTCCTGATGGGCAGCAGCTTCGGATGAGAGGTGCTCCTGGGACTTTGCATATGTTAAGTTGTTACCTCCTTCATGCAGGAAGCCCAGTGAGTATATTGCCGCCATCTTGGAACTCGGTGCCTTTGTAGAAAAAAGAAACCAGCAGATTCTCCTGCACTCGGACTTCCTGTATTATCTGACTCCTGATGGGCAGCGCTTCCGCAGGGCCTGCCGCCTGGTACACGACTTCACAGATGCTGTCATCCAGGAGTGGTGCCGTACCCTCCCCACTCAGGGTACTGATGACTTCTTCAAAGACAAGGCAAAGTCCAAGACTTTAGACTTCATTGATGTGCTTCTGCTGAGCAAGGTGGGCTTCTCTGGGATGTGAGTTCAAGTAATAGAGTGGATATTTATGCCAATGTCAAGTGAAAGAGCTTGGAGTTGATCTAGAGGGCACTGGAAGCCATGGAACACACGTGAAAAAGACAAATCAGAGAGAGGTTTGAGAGATGACTGTGGAATTCAGCGGCAGGGTACCGCTACGTTTGAGACAGTGGGGAGCCTGAGATTTTACTCTACTTACACATTAGTAAATTAGTGACACGTTTTTATGTATATCTCTATGTCTAGGTCTTTGTCTATGTCTATGATGACAGATGCACCAAACCCTGGGTTACAGCAGCCCATTAATCATTCACAACAGTAGCAGTGACCTGAGTAGGATTGTAGAGTTGGCTCTCCATTCCCAAATTCCTCCTAGGGGAACACAATGATTTACCTGTAAATATACCAGAATGCAGAGCAGAGAGGGGCCCACATTATTACATCTTGGAGCTTATATAGGACAGCTAGAACATCTGCCCCTTCTTCCTTCCAGGGTGAGAGTGAGAATGAGAGAGAGACAGAGGGAGAGAGAGGAAAGAGAGAGAGAGATGTTTGCTTTGCTCTGGAGTAAAAACTACTCCTCTCCAGGGAGATGGTCATGCTGCTAGGTTTATAGGTTTGTAAACCAGATGCCTTCTGGAAAGATAAGAAGGATTCTCTGAGTTTACCACTCTAGAATGTGAGCAGCTATCTTCAGAGCAATACTTGATTTCTAACCTCCAAGCCAAATTGCCATCGAAATATGCTGTAACCCAGGTTGCAGTAACACTTTACTCCAAAAGTCCTAATTATCCAGAAACAAGAAAATATCCACAGATCATTGACTCTTCCCAGCAGGGCCACATAGGAGGCAAAGAAGCCAGGGGGTTGTCTGCGGGTGGCGCAGGCACCCAGGGGGTGGGCTTTGATGGTGGCGTCCAAGAGACATCCAGGAGTGCATGATGGGCTTGGGTTTCTGGAAGGAGGATGGATCTTTAGAAATTGTTTTAGGTTTGACTCAAGAGCCCTCAGAGCTGGTGTGATGTGGGGCATGGGTATTGTCTTGCCTTCTCTCCAGGATGAAGATGGGAAGGAGTTGTCTGACGAGGACATAAGAGCAGAAGCTGACACCTTCATGTTTGGGGGTGAGGGTCTCAGTGTGGGACTACAGTGGGGACAGGGGACTCTCCGTCCCAGGGACGTGGTGGGTGGACCCTAGATCACTCCAATCTGCCCGTTCTCCCCCTCCCTACACCCTCCCTGAGGGCCTGAAAGTATGGGTGCTTTCCACCATCTGGTGCTGAAGCAGCTCAGAAACCCAGTTTTGCTTGGCTGCCCTTCAGGCCATGACACCACGGCCAGTGGTCTCTCCTGGGTCTTATACCACCTTTCAAGGCACCCAGAATACCAGGAATGCTGCCAGTAAGAAGCCTGAGAGCTTCCGAAGGACTGTGAGTCTATAGAGATTGGTGAAACCCGGACCCCCTGCACAGAGACTGTCCTGCAGGTATGGGGCTGGAACGCTTTGCATAACCTCAAAGTCCTGGGACCCAAACTTTTACTCAGACCACAGGAGCAGGTGAGGCAGGAGTTGGGCAAAGCAGACCTTTAATCCACCTCATAGACTGGAGTGTGGGCTTATGGCGTTTCTCCTTTCGCCCAATTAGCCTTCAGTTTCAATGTATCTCTGTGCAGAAGGCTCAGCTAAGTGTGTCAGACATTGTAAATCCTTCACATAAACTATAGTTTAACTGGAATACAGAGACCAGGCAGGAGGAGGAGAGGAAAGGTAGAGATATCTATCTCTTCTCCCTTATCAGAAAGAAACCTGGCATAAGAAAGTTCATTCTTAATGGGCCAAAGAGTAAATCAGAAAACTGCAGGGGTGATGCCCATGGTGGTGGTGGTGGTGGTGGGGAATTCTCTGCCGTGGGACCTCCCTTGAATTAATTTCTCCCCAGGACAATAGGAAATAACATTTAATCCGTGGAGGGTTTTGTTTGTTTGTTTGTTTGTTTTTTGCCTGAGAGTGACTCTGATCCTGTTTCTCATGGTCGTGCTCCTCAGCATTGTACTGAGTAAGTCACTGGCCTTGTAGCATCTGGAGTGATTGGAGTGACCCAAGATCCCCAGTTCTCATGTCACAAATAAGGATCCCACATACTTGGGGACGAAGTGGAACATTATTTCTGGGTGTGTCTAATCTATTCATCCTATCTGTCTAATTTCTCTGTCTATATGTCTATCTGCCTACCCATCCATCCACCAGTCCATCTTATCTGTAAGTTCATCCGTCTGTTTATTCTGTCTATCTATCTATCTGTCTATCTATCTATCTGTCTATCTATCCATCCATCCATCCATCTGTATAATCTATCCATCACACATATCTACTCTCTCTATGTACCCATTCATCCAGACCCTGAGCGTGTTCCTCTGCACCCAGCTGGCCTGATGCCAGGTTTGGCTGGCTGCCCAGGCACGGAAGAGGCACCCAGGCTGTGGGGATTGGTTGGCCCAGCCGAGCCCAGCCCAGCCTCCCACAGACTTCCCTACAGCAAGGGCCAGAATCAAACACCTCCCAGCAGAGGGAGAGAGGAGGTTGTGTGGGACAGGCTGCTCCTGACAGAAGGTGCCAAGCTGGGGGTGGCAGGCCTCAGGAGACCTATCCAGGGATGGAGAGGGGCATTGCCTAAGGCCCAGGCAGCTCCCGGGTGCTGGCCTGGAGGAGGGGTGGTTTCCTGGTAACTGAAACCAATCCCCTGGCAACCTCCCAGTGATTCAGCCTGGGCCTTTCTGGACTTTAATCAGTCTCTGTGTCTCTCTCTCTCCTATTCTCAGTGCTTACCAGGTCACTGGAGGCCACTGGGCTGCTGGGCCTTTCTGAACTTTATTTCTCAGCCCATTTACCCATCCCTGAGCCTCCCTGATCTGCCTCCAGCACTGGCCGTCCCTGCCCCTCTCCGCTGTCCCCTGAGCTCCCTTGACTCTTCCCTGGGCCCCAGGACCTCACCCTCCATCCTGTCCGCCCTGCAGGATGTCACAGCTGAGCCTGTCCTGGCTGGGCCTCGGGCCGGTGGCAGCGTCCCCCTGGCTGCTCCTGCTGCTGGTCGGGGTCTCCTGGCTGCTGGTCCATGTCCTGACCTGGACCTACACCTTCTATGACAACTGCCGCCGGCTCCAGTGTTTCCCGCAGCCCCCGAAACGGAGCTGGTTCCTGGGTCACCTGGGCCTGGTGAGTGTGGCAGCAGGCTGGGTCTGGGGTCTCAGGATGGGTGGACTTCTTGAGGGGTAAGAATGAGGCTCAGGGAGTGGGGGTGAGGGGGTGGGCTGGGATCTGAGGTCGCAGAGGAGCAGGGGAGGCGTCCTACTCATTCCTCGACTTGTTCACTCATTTCCGTGCTATGCCAACCCAAGCCCCCCTCATCGCCTTGTTCCCCACTTCTAGCCTGCATTGAATCCTTTTCCTGCCTGTGTTTCCACATTAGTTCCCCTCTGCGGGGCTCCTGGGCAGGAGCTTGAGTGCACAGAGAGGTGAGCCCCTGGCGTTCCCACATTCTCCACTGCTGGACTCGAGGCCTCCTGCGCCCACTGTCCAGGGTCCTCTCTCTGCTTGGCCTGTTTCCTGGGATGAGGGTACAGCTGGGCCAGAGGAGAGGTGTGGGCTGTCTCCCACCTCCACCACATCCGGAGGCACCTTCCTATTATCTTGTTCCTCCCCAGTAAGATGTCCCAATAAGTCCTGTTGCCAAACCCAGATAAAAGTTGGCCACTCACTTCCTTTTTCAGAAGCCTCCCCTGACCTTTCTCCTCCCCCGGACCTTGCCCTCTGGCTTAGACCTGCTCTCCCCTTTGGGGGATGTGGTCTCAGTCTACTCATTGTCAATGGCAGGATTGATGGATGTGTCAATTTATCAGGTGAAGTGGAAGGGTGCTCGGGACTCACTAGCACAGAGCCTGGTGCAGAAGCCGCTTCCAGGTGGGAGCCACTGTCCCGATGGACAGTTAGAGTCACCGCTGCTCCCCTAGTGACTGCTGAGAAGGAATGTATCCTGTGTGCAGAACCTTCTCCATGGAAAGAACTGGACCCTGTGTGGACCAGCCAGGACTTGAAGGGATGTGGGGACCAGCCTTAGGGACATGTCCTGAGGCCATACTGCTCTCCACAAATCTCCCCTGTGAGGACCTCCTCATATGGCTGCCTCTGGGCTGACATGACTCCCAGAACAAGAAAATCTTTCCTCTCAAGTTAAGTGGCCCTCCGTAGCAGACAGTGCATCTTTTCCTTCTGCCCTCGATGCACCTTTGGGATTGGAGATGGCCCCGAGAGAGAGAGAGCAGAAAGAATGTAGACAGATAGGTAGATAGGTAATAGGATAGATGGATGGATGGATGCACAGATAGGGAGAATAGATGGCTGGCTGGCTGGATAGGTAGGTGGGTAGGTGGGTAGGTAGGTAGGTAGGTAGGTAGGTAGGTAGATAGATGGATAACAAGATAGATTGATGGATGGATAGATGGATGCATGCATAGGATAGATGAATGGATGGACAGATAGATTCATAGAGTAGTAAATAGGATGGATAGATTAGACGGATAGATAGATGATTGATAGATAATAGGATAAATGAATGAATGTACAGATTGGATGGATGAGTAGATAGATAGATAGAAGAATTAGGATGAATAGATTAGATATATAGATGGCTAGGCAAATTATAGGCTAGATGGATGAATGGATGCACAGATAGGATGAATGGATGAATGGATAGATGATAGATGGATGGAAAGATAAGAAAGAATGGATGGATTAGATAGATGGATAGATACGTGGAAACATAGATTAGATAGATAAATATATACATAGATATATAGACATATAGGTAGACATGTAGACATTAGATAGATAGATAGATGATAGATAGATAGATAGATAGATAGATAGATAGGCAGAGAGGTAGATAGATGATAGATAGGTACATAGATAGATGGATAGGCAGATAGGTAGGCAGATAGAAGAGGGAATTTATTATGGACATTGGCTCACAGGATTATGGTGGCTGAGATGCTTCATGGTCTGCTGTCTGCAGGCTGGAGAAACAGGGACGATGGTGGTGTAACTCTGAGTCCAAAGGCCTGAGAATGTGGAGGTCTGACATCCAAGGGCAGGAGAAGATGGATGTGCCAGCCCCAGAACAAAGCAAATTAGCCTTTCCTCTGCTTTTCTGTGCTACCTGGGCTCTCAACAGATTGAATGAGCTCTGCCCACATTGGGGAGGCAGTTCTTCCTTCCTCAGTTTACCAAATCGAGTGCCAGTCTCTTCTGGAAATGCCCTCACAGACACAACCAGATATAATGTTAGACTGGCTATCTGGAGTCAAGTGGACACCTAGAATTAACCATCACAGGAGGTGACGGCCCCTGCCTTGCTTACAGGTCCCTCCCACGGAGCAGGGGATGAGGGTCCTGATTCAGCTGGTGGCCACCTACCCCCAGGGCTTTAAGGCCTGGATGGGCCCCTTCACCCCCATCATCCGTTTGTGCCACCCCAATATCATCCGGTCTGTCATCAACGCCTCAGGTACCACCTGGAACACCTGGTGGTGGGTGCTGTGGTGCGTTTGAAGCCTGCAAGTCCCTCTCTCCCCAAGCTCCTGTGTGGTCCTGAGATACTCTGGCCTCTCCTTTCCTTCTCTCTCAGCCATCTTCCTCTTTCTTTCTTGTATTCACCAATTCCTATCTCAGCGTCTCCTCTCTCCATTGCCCTCTGATCCCCTGTCCTGGTGTTCTGGGGTCCCAAGAGACCTCAACCCAAGGCCCTGTCCTGGAGGAACCCCCAAACTTAAGGAGATGGATTTTGACAGAGACATCCTCAACTTCATGGGGTCAGGAAAGGGCCAGAGGGAGATGGATGACAGCCCAGGGAAGAACAAGGTCTTCGCTGGGACAGCCAGGAAGGCTTCCTGGAGGAGGAGTTGCTGGAGCTGTGTCTGGAGCAATGAGTAGGAATGTTTCAAAGAAGAATGTGGGTAATGCAATTGGGCATCATTAGTATTCAAGGTCCCGTGCCAGGCCTAGCATCACCTTGCTTGTCCCAAAGCCCTGAACAATGAGGAGGGCTTGTGGCTGGTGGAGGATCCAGGCTATTATTTCCATGATGCCCACCTCTCTGGTGTGGGTCAATTCCTTCTACCCTAAAATCCTGTAGCTTGTCTGCTTAAGTTCATTGCTCTCCACTCTAGGACCTGGCAATCTCCAAAAAGAGACTCTCCCCCAGCTTGGGACCCTTTCCTTGACCCCTGTGCTTCCCATCTTGGACAAGCCAGGCCAAGCAGGGGAATGGGCAGCATCCTACAGAGACCGTGGGTCTGACCTCAAAATTCTGCATGACTCTGGGCCGGTTCCCAGCTGTCTCTGGTTATTGAGGTCTCTTTCAGTTGTGAGTGGTGGAAACCCGAACTGGTGTGGTCTAAGTAATGAAGAAGAATCTATTGACTTTAAAGTCCAGGAAGGGTGGCCTTCAGGCATGGCTGGATCCAGGTCTCATACAATGTCACTGGGAATCTGTCTTCCTCTCTTGGCTTTAGCTTTCTCCACTTCACTTTTCCTTTCAAGGCAGCCTTTTCCTCATGACGTCAAGGATGAGTCCCAGAAGCTCAGTTCCCATGGGAAAGCCCACATTTCCCCCAAAGTTCCCAAAAATGGCCCATGATTTACTTGTCCTAGCCTGGGTCACAGGACCAATTTGTCCTCCAGTCCCTGTGTCTCTAATGGCCCAGTCTTGGCAGGTCTGAGGCTTCCAGAGCTACTGTTTTGGGAACACAAAGAAGTTTGATGGTTAAGGACTCAGGCCATGGATGCAGACAGACCCAGCCTCAGGCCTCAGGCTTCTGGTCTGGGACTGTGGGTAGTGACTTTATCATCCAGAGCCTCAGTCTCTGCATCTGGAAAATGGGATGAACACACCCAGGGAATGTGGTGTGGGGAAAGACCTTTTCTGTCTGTGTCACTGAAGGACTGGAGAGTCCTGCATGGAGGATGTGAGGAGGAAGCTCACGGGGCTCAGCACTGAGAGGAGGATGAGATGCCGCTTGAAATTCTCAGGACGAGGGCCTCGACCTCCTCCCTGCAGAGCCTTCTCTCTGACAGCCCAGGAGAGCATGAACTGGGTCCTGTGTGTTTTTCTCCAGATTCACAGCTCGGAGGAAGGTCTCCTTTACACACAAAGCCTGGCGTGCACCTTTGGGGATGCGTGCTGCTGGTGGGTGGGGCCCTGGCACGCGATCGTCCGCATCTTCCACCCCACCTGCATCAAGCCTGTGCTCTTTGCTCCAGGTAGACACCGTGCTGGCCACGCTTTGCCCACAGCTGGGGTCTCTGTGCTGCCTCCAGCTGGTCCTGTGCCCACCTGCAGACAGGATGGGCCATGGTGGAGATGCCACTGCCTCCGTCTCCCCTGGACTTCCACCTGTCTGACCTCCGTTGCTGTCTGCTCATGTCTGGGGCGTGTCTCTGAGGGCTGTTGTGTGGTCAGGTCTGCCGTATGGCCACGTCTTGTCACGTGTATACTTACACCTGGGTCCTGGTCACGTCTGAAAGGTGTTATGCCTGGTTACATCTGGTATAGCATTACAACCGGGGTCATGTAGAGCTGCTCACGTGCGGGGCTCATCTCTAACCAAGGACATTGGGGCATGTGAGGCCTGTCTAGCTGTCGTCTGAGATGCTGTTTGACATTGTCATTTTCTCCTGCTGGCCACATCTGGGCCATGTTTGGAGCTTGTGTGAGGTCTGGGACTCACGGTCCCTACAGGAACTGTCTGAGAAAGTATTTGAGTCTTTTCCAAGGCATGTGTTATTGTATGTTTGGGTCATGCCTGAGGAACCATCTGGGTCACATGTGGGCTATGTCTGGGACATTAAAGGTACCGTATTTATCTTCTACCTGGAGCCTGTGTGTGAAGCACGCATTTATGGTAGTGTTAGAGCATCTCATGTGCATGTCAGAGCATGTTGTCTCTTGTTGGGAATTGTGATGTTTTGTGACCATGTCAGGACATGTGAGCACATGTCAGGGTTATGCTCCATGTCCCAGGGCTGTGTCAGAAGATGACTTGTTAGAAGATGTCAGAGAGTGCTGGGGCGGACAGGGCGTCCTAGGTCCTTGTGAAGGCATTTTGCAGAGTGCTGAGCTATGCTCAGGGGTTGCAGAACGTGTTAGATCATGTAGGAGGCATGTTAAGGCATGCTAGAGCCCTGATGTAGCTCCTCTGTGCCATGTTAGGCAGCGTCATTGCTGTGCTGTGCTGCCTTAGCCTGGGCTGCTCTCCTCCCCTCCCCCATCCTCCCTTCTTCCTCTGCCCTTGGCTCCCTTCCTACTATGCGGGGCTTGGATGTGGAGAAGTGCAAACCTCTGGCTGGGAGCCTCCCCCCACCCCCAATGTCCCTCCTTTTCCTGCCTCCATGGCCCCTGAATGTCCTCATTTATGTCAGCCGCCATTGCACCAAAGGACAAGGTCTTCTACAGCTTCCTGAAGCCCTGGCTGGGTGAGTATCTGCAGGTGAATAGGGTTGGGAACAACCTGGGGGGGCCAGGGGAGGGTGCTGCCCTTGACCCAAGACCCTTGGCTGCCCTGCCAGGGGATGGGCTCCTGCTGAGTGCCGGTGACAAGTGGAGCCGCCACCGCCGGATGCTGACGCCCGCCTTCCACTTCAATATCCTGAAGCCGTACATGAAGATTTTCAATGAGAGCGTGAACATCATGCATGTGAGTTCTTTGAAGCCAGAGTTCCAGATGCAGCCTTGGGGTGGGGGGACCACAGACAGATGTGGTCTGGAATTTTGTCTCTGCTGAGTGGCATTGGGCCGTTGCTCTTCCCCTCTGAGCCTTGGTTTCCTCATCTGTAAAATGGGTAAAATAATCTCTACTTAAAAGATGGTCGAGGTGATGTAATGGAGTCACGCCCCTGGTGCAAAATAGGTGACCAGAAGGTAGCTGTTTCTATGTTTTTGTCACCCACGCCCTGTAAACTGAAGAGCGTCATGACAACAATTGCATAGTAGCTGTTGCTGATAAGAAACCCCCTGAAAATTCCTTGGTTTAAAACAATAAGCATTTGTGATTGTTAAGTCTGTGGGACAGTTGGTGGATTCTTCTGGATGTGAAAGGGATCACTCATGGTACATGGGCAGCCTGGGGTCATATAGGCAGCCTTGTGGGTGTTGGCTGAGTCCTCTCACATGTTTGGGTTTTGTCCGGCTTCAGACTGATACAGATGGCCTCCACTGGGACCCCCGGATGTTCCTCCATGTGATTCTGTCCCTCCAGAAGGCACCCCCTGGTTCCCAATTCAGTCAGGGTTGCAGGGAGTAACACGTGGCTCAGCTGCATTAGTTACTGCCTCATCATTTTCACCACATTGTATTTTGACATTGAAAGCCAATAGTCCCACATAGAATCAAAGGCGGGGCGGGGGGTGGGCGGGCGGGGTAAAACAGGCTCTGTCTATTATTGGGAGTTTCCAAAAAATCACATTGCAAAGAGTGAGGATATGGGAAGGGAAGAATCAGGGTAGAGTTTTTGTGAAGTGTCTAGAATTTTTTTAATTTTCAGATCAATATTAAGCTAGTTACTATTTTATAAACTCTTCTGGAAGAATAAGAAACTCCTGAGTCAGAGACAGAGGATAGTTTTACTGCTCATGACACAGAGAGCAGCATGTGTTTCTTGTTAGACTGCATTTTTTCTCCAAGCTTCCTAAATCCTGTGGACTGACGCAGGTGCGCCTCTATAAATGCCTGCTGACATAGTATATTGCATTACAGGGAAGAGGTATTAGGCTTAGGAATCTGTTTTATAGCAAGCAGAAGCACTATATCCAGGGGGTGTCATTACCTTGTCCCTCAAAGTTATTCTTTTTTTTTTTTTAATTTTTATTGCATTATAGGTTTGGGGGTACATGTGCAGAACATGCAAGATAGTTGCATAGGTACACATATGGCAGTGTGCTTTGCTGCCTTCCTCCCCTTCACCCACACTTGGTAGTCATCCCCCCCAGCCCCCTCCCTGCTGTCCCTCCCCCATTCCCCCCAACAGTCCCCAGTGTATAGTAGACCACCTCTCTGTGTCCATGTGTTCTCATTTTTCTCACCCACCTATGAGTGAGTATATGCGGTATTTCTTTTTCTGTTCTTGTGTCAGTTTGCTGAGAATGATGTTCTCCAGATTCATCCATGTCCGGGCAAAACTATTCAGGACATAGGAGTAGGAAAGGACTTCATGACCAAACACCCTCAAAGTTATTCTCTGCAAACACAACACTGAGACATTTTCCAAGTTAAGAACATCAATGTCTTGCATTCCTGACGTACTCAGAAGGGATGCTCAGGACTCAGGGAGGACTACCTCTACAAACGTAAGGATACTTTGCCATCAATTTATAACAATGCAGATGAGGAAACCCAACACATATTAAGCTCTCACCATATGCCAGAAACAATGCCATGTGCCCATTCATACTCACACAATATGAGTATATATATTTTCCAATTTGATTTTAACAACTCAGTGAAGGAGAGATTATGTATTTCTTCCCCATGGTAGATCATGAAACTACAGGTCTGAGAGATTTGGGAGCTAACTCAAGCTCACCTGGCTGATGAGTGAGCTTGACATGGTGGAGCAGAGTTTCTAACGTGAATTATATGGCTCCAAAGCACATCATCTTAACTGTTCCTGAGAGTTTGACAGGTGGGATGTAGGGGAGCGTAAGGAGTTGACTGATGGCACGTGGAGCACAGGAGGCAGAGCTGGAACTTGAACCTAGGTCTCTTGACTCCCAATCTTGGGTCTTCATCTCTTAATAGTAACAGCTTTTGCCCCCACCATAAACTCCTCCCTGGAGAGGGGTCCCTGGGGAGAAGATAAAGAGGCTTATTCTGGGGGGTCCCTCTTGGTGGTTGGGGTTTGAGAGATGCTCAAGGAAGCAAGGGACCTACACCAGCTCTGTCCCCTTCTCTGAGTAGGCCAAGTGGCAGCGCCTGGCCTCAGAGGGCAGTGCCCGTCTGGACATGTTTGAGCACATCAGCCTCATGACCTTGGACAGCCTGCAGAAATGCGTCTTCAGCTTTGACAGCCATTGTCAGGAGTGAGTTCTTGCCCAGGGTCTGGGATCTTGGGACATGGACCCAAGCTGGGTAGAAGGGGGAGGGAGGACTGAGCATGGAAATCAGAAAAACCTTCCTGGAGGAGTTTTGTTACAGCTGATCATTGAAGGACTGGCATGAACTTTGAGTTTTCCAGGGAGCCATTGAAAGGGTTTGAACTGGTGGGTATAGTCAGAGCGGGTCTCTGTCAGGGACTGACTGTATAATGCAGTACTAAATGGACTTAAAATGGATGCAAAGAGGCTAGTGTGGAGGCTGGACCATCGACCAGGTGGAGGGGAATACATTCTAAGGTTTGTGGACAGTTTCAAGGAGAAGGGGCAGGACTGTGTACTGGGAGGGAGAGAAGAGTATAATGTGCAAGCTGTTCTGGGTGCCTAGCGGCATGGAGGTATCTCACAGAGACGGGATGCAGGGAGAGAAGAGAGCTTGGACAGTCACTCTCATGCTGATCCCCACCCTGTATGGGAGGGGTCATCTGTTCCTGGATATGTGTTTGCCCATAGGAGGTAGCTCCTGGCTGCTGGTGGGAGGTGCTCCTGGGGTTTCAGGTGCGTTAAATTGTTGCCTCCCTTTCCGCTCTTATCCTGCAGGAAGCCCAGCGAATATATTGCCGCCATCTTGGAGCTCAGTGCCCTTGTGGTAAAAAGACACCAGCATCTCCTCCTGCACATGGACTTCCTGTATTATCTCAGCCCCGATGGGCGGCGCTTCCGCAGGGCCTGCCGCCTGGTGCACGACTTCACAGACGCCGTCATCCGGGAGCGGCGCCGCACCCTCCCTAGCCAGGGTGTTGACGACTTCCTCCAAGCCAAGGCCAAGTCCAAGACTTTGGACTTCATTGATGTGCTTCTGCTGAGCAAGGTGGGCTACTCTGGGATCTGAATTCAAGAAGTAGAAGGGAGCTGCATGTCAACTGTCCGATCAAAGAACTTGGGTTTCATCCAGAGGGCACATTTCTGGGGAGCCAGAAATAGGCTTGATGAAGAGAAAGACAGGTCAGAGACAGGGTTCGGTAATAACTCTGTGGAATGCACCTGGCAGGGCACAGCTAAATGAAATTGTGAAGAGTCTGAGATTTTACTCTATTTATAAGTTAATAAGCGAATTGGTCACATTTTAATCTATACATCTATATTTATATCTATGGCTGGGTCTATGTTTATGCTTTTGCCTGTGTCTTTCTATATATTTGTCTCTGAGTTTGTGTCTGTCTGACTTTGACTATGTCTGTGTCTTCGTCTTCGTCATTGGCCGTATCTGTATGTCTTTGTATCTGTGTCTTCATCTTTGTCTACGTCTATGCCTTTGTCCTGTCTTTTCTTTTGCTTTTTTTTTGTTTGTTTGTTTGAGACAGTGCCTTGCTCTGTCACCCAGGCTGGAGTGTAGTGGTGCGATCTCGGCTCACTGCAACCTCTGCCTCCCAGGTTTAAGGGATTCTCCTGCCTCAGCCTCTTGAGTAGTTGGGGCCCTACATTATGAGTCTCAGCACATTTTCTACTGAGAGAGAGAGAGAGAGAGAGCGGGCACAAGCTTTGTGAGAGATGATGTTCTTTGTTCTGGATGCCATATTCCTTAGACTTGCAACCACTCTAGAATGTGAGCAAATATCTTTGGAGCAATACTTAATCTCTAATTTCCAAGGCAAACTGGCATTTAATTATCCTGTAACCCAGGTTGCCAGTAACCTTTTCTCATAAAGTTGTCATCATGCAGAAAAACAAAAGCATTCATGGGTCATTGAGTCTTCCCAATAGGGACCCAAGAGGAGACAAGGAAGCCAGGGAGGAAGCCCATGGGGTGGGGGCCCTGGCCATGGTGACCAAGAGGGGTCTAGGAGTGCAAGATGGACTTGGGTTTCTGGAAAGAGGATGAATCTCCAGAGATTGTCTCAATAAGACTCAAGAGCCTTCAGAGCTGGTGTGGCTTTTTATGGTGGGGTGCTTGGGGGGGATTATTGCCTTCTCTCCAGGATGAAGATGGGAAGGAGTTGTCTGATGAAGACATAAGAGCAGAAGCTGACACCTTCATGTTTGAGGGTGAGGGTCCCAGTGTGGGACTATAGGGAGACTGGGATCTCTCTATTCCAGGAATGTGGTGGGTGGACCCCCTCATGCTTCCCATGCCCCTTCCCCCATCCTCCCTGAGGTCCTCAGTCTATGGGTGCTGTCCACCTTCAGGTGCTGAAGCAGCCCAGAGACCCAGTCCTGTCTTGCTGCCCCTCAGGCCATGACACCACGGCCAGTGGTCTCTCCTGGGTCCTCTACCACCTTGCAAAGCACCCAGAATACCAGGAGCGCTGCAGGCAGGAGGTGCAAGAGCTTCTGAAGGGCCGTGAGCCTAAAGAGATTGAATGGTGAGTGAGGGTGCTGGTGCCTGTTCCTGAGCCCCTTTCATTGGCTCTGCTCTCCAGGTGGGGAGGGGAGGAAGAGTTGATTCAGCCACTATTGCTTAGTGGGAATAGGAGCAGAGGACCACAGGCAGGGCTTAATACCTGCCCGACTGCCAGGGGAAAGGTTGCAAGCCCTTAGGAGTGAAAGACCCGGGCTGCTGAGAGAATTGGTGATGATATGTGAGGACAGATAACGCCACTTAGCACATGTTCAGCAAACGAACTTCCCCTCCACTCTCTTCCTTTTCTCCCAGAAATATAAGTTTTTTGGACATCTTCACGTCTTGAGTGTTTGCTCTTCTGTTGCCTAACTCCTACCCTCCTGTCCAGTCCCAGGATTTATAAGGCAGACCTGGGGCTAAACGTCATCCATTCTTGTCCAGAAGACCTGCACCATTCATCCATCCAGTCCTCGTTCAGCAAACGCTCCCACACTGCACTCCACCCCCAGATCTGCGCACAGCATCTTTCTGTGCTCTGGAGACCTGGAAAGGACCCAACTCAGGGTTCTGTTTTCCAGGTGCTCCCAGCCTGGTGGGGGAACCGTCCCTGGTCAGGACACTTGCAGCCCATATGGGCAGAGATGGGACTTACAGTAAGAGAAGCATGACTGGGGGTATACAAAGTGTCTCAGTTGAGAGCCTGAATAATGATCAGTAGCTACTTGGGTACAGTTGGGGAGCAGTGCTCTAGGTCAACAAGACTGCCTCGGGTCTTCAGGGGGAGGAAGAGAGAGAGAGAGAGAGAGCAGAGTGGGGACAGAAAGGAGAAGGGGAGAAAGAGGGAGAGACTGAGTCATGGTGAGATGATAAAACTGGAGATGGTACCAGGGGCTGTCTGCGGAATACTTGGGGAAAATGTTAATGTATTCAGTTTTAACCCAAGGGTAATGGGGAACCATGGGAAGTGTTTGAGCAGGGGAGGGACAGGTCAGATTTGGGTACCAGGAAGTCCTTTCTAGGGCTAGTGTGGAGGGTGTACTGGAGAGGACCAGCTGTAGAATGAGGGCACAGGGGGGACATTCTGAGGCCCAAGCAAGGCCAGGGCCTGGAGGAAGGAGAGGAAGCATTGGAGTGGACAGATATCTTGGATTCAGTGTCCTCCCGTCCATGCCTTTGCTCAGCACAACAGTCCTGGGAGGGGAAGTAACATGTTTATGCTTTTAAAATCAAGAATTTTTTTTGCATTTTTATTTTTTGAAACATATTTTTATTGATGCATAACAGAGGCACATAGTTTTGAAATACATGTGATAATCGATTTATATAATTAATATATTCATATAATTGATAAAGATCAAATCAATGTACTTGGGATATCCATCGCCAGAAATATTTGTCTTTTCTTTATGCTAGAAACATAATTAACATAAGCAAACTATTCTGGAATGTACAGCACACATTGTAAGCTATTGTGAGACCACTGATCTATCAAGCGCTAGGTTTTATTTCTCCTGTCAAACCTCATATTTGTACTCGTTAATCAACTTCTCCTCATCCCTTCCTCCCCTCTAGCAATCTACCTTCTATTTTCATGAGACCCACTTTTTCAGGTCTCGCACGTGAGTGAGAACATGTGATATTTGTCTTTCTGTGCTTGACTTATTTGCTTACCACAATGACCTCCAGTTCCATCCATGTTGCCACAAATGACAGAATTTCAGTCTTTTTAATGGTGGCATAATATACACACCGCATTTTCTTTATCCATTCATCAGTGAATGAGCACTTCGGTTGATTCCATCATTTGGCTCTTGTGAATAGTGCCACAATAAACACAGAAGTATAGCTATCTCTTCAATAGATTGATTTTCTTTTTGGGGGATAGAAATTTCTTCTCTTTCTTTTCAGTAGTGGAATTTCTTGGTTTTATGGTAGTTCTAGTTTTAGTTTCTTGAGGAACCTCTGAGCTGTTCTCTACAGTGGCGGTACTAACTTCTATTCCCACCAACAGTGTGTGAGAGCCCCCTGTCTCCACATCCTCACCAGCATCCTTCATTGCCTGTCTTTTTAATAAAAGTCATTTTAACTGGGATGAGACGATAACTCATTGTGGTTTTGATTTGCATTTCTCTGACGATTAATGACATTGAGCATTTTTTTTCCATCTACCTCTTTGCCATTTGTATGCCTTCTTTTAAGAAATGTCTATTCAGATCTTTTGCACATTTTAAAATCAGACGATTTGGTTATTTTTCCTATTGAGTTGTTAGAGCTGCTTATATATTCTGGTTATTAATTGCTTGTCAGATGGGTAATTTGAGAATGTTTTCTGCCATTCTGTGGGTTGATTCTTCACTTTGTTGATTGTTCCCTTTGCTGTGCAGAAGCTTTTTCGCTTGATATAATTTCATTTCTCTATTGCCCGTGCTTTTAAGGTTTTACACAGAAAATCTTTGCCCTGACCCATGTCCCAGAGTATAAAACCAAGATTCCAAGCAAAACTATGTGAGTGGTTAAAAGCAAAGGCCCAGAAGACTTAATGAGAAAAATGAGCTTCCTTATTAAGCTCCACCTTAGGGGTGACTACAGGCAACAGTTTTCTGTGTATTCTTCCAGGAAATTGCTATCCTGATGCCCACATTTATATGAGCCCACACTGTGATATTTATTTCTATGAACACGCACTGTGCTTTTCCTTGTAAATGAAAGTACATGAAATAGACACAGGTCTGTACACTCTCTGAGATCCTTTACTTTTCTTAAAATATAAATTTTGGAAAACGAGTTTGCTTTTAAATATATTATTTATCTTTAGTTGACAAGTTTTAATTATATATGTTTAGAGGTACAGTATGATGTCATGATGCATGTATACAACCTGAAATTATTAAATTAAGGTAATGAACAAATCTGTCACTTCATGTATTTATCATCTTTGTGCAAGAACATTTGAAATTTACTCTCTCAGCGATTTCAACTAATACAATACATTGTTCACTAAAGGCACCACGCTGTGCAGCAGGTCTCAAAACTTACCCTCTTGTCTAACTGAAGCTTCTACCCTTTGACCATCGTCTCACCCTTCCCTGTCCCTCCCCTAGCCCTGGCGTCTGGTAACCACCATTCTACTCCTATTTCTATGAGCTCGACTATGTCAGGTCCCAAGATAAGTAAGATCACGTGTGTTTGTGTTTCGGCACCTGAATTATCTCACTTAGCGTAAGTTCCTCCAGGTTCTTCCATGTTGTGGCAAATGAGATAATTTTATCTTTTTAAAAGGCTAAATTGTATTCCATTGTGTGTATAGATATGTCAGACAGAAAAAGAGCATTAAATTCCAAAACCAATGATAAAAGAGAGTTCTTCTTGCACAAATGAGACATTACAGATAAGACTGGGGTTTTCCTTGACAATCCTGCCACCCCACCTAATCCTCTCTCATTCTCCAAAGGTGCCTTATACCATAAATTTATCTATCTATCTATCTATCTAATCTGTATATCTATCATCTCTATCACCTATGTATCTATCATGTATATGACTATGTATCTATCATCTATTATCTATTTATTTATCTACCTATTATCTATGTGTCTATGTATCTATGTATCTTTGTATCTATCTCTCTAAATCAGCTATTTATCATCTTTCAATCAATCAATCATCTATCTCTCCATCTATCTATGAATCACTCATTTTTATAAATATATTTCCATATACTTTCTGCTCTTTTACACGTACATGTGTATATGCTTGTAACTTTTTTTCACTCAACAGTGTGCCTTAATGCTGTATTTTTTTTGAGTGCTGTATATTTTATTCAGCTCATTTCTACATTGAAGAGGACATTAAATGTCTTTAATTATAGTAGATATTTACAATTTGCCTTCCACAGTGTCTGTACTGATTTACCTGCTTTTAGTGATCCCTATTTCCTCCTTTTGTTTAGCTGTGTAGTATTCCATTATGTGGGTGTTTACCTAAACATTTTCCCACTAATGTATATTTGGCTTGTCCCCAAAGTTTTGCTAAACTGGACACAGTGCAGTCAGCCTGTGTGTACAGTGAATCATTCCTTACATGTATAAGCATCTCTGCAGGACAAATTTCCTGAAATGCAATTGCTGAATCAAAGACCATTTGCACTGTACAATTTTTTTTTAGACAGAATTTCACTCTTGTTGCCCAGGCTGGAGTGCAATGGCATGAACTCAGCTTACTGCAGCCTTCACCTCCCAGGTTCAAGTGATTCTCCTGCCTCAGCCTCCCGAGCAGCTGGGATTACAGGCACCCACCACCATGCCCGGCTAATTTTTTGTACTTTTTTTTTAGTAGAGATGGTGTTTCACCATGTTGGCCAGGCTGGTCTTGAACTCCTGACCTCAGGCAATCCGTCTGCCTCAGCCTCCCAAAATGCTGAGATTACAGGCATGAGCTATCATACAAGATGATGGCAAATCCTTTACTGTTAGTTGAGTTTGATGGCAAAAATTTCCCATAACTTTGCTGATAGTACTGTCGTATTATTGAATTTTAAATCTTGGCTAATCTTCATATTTCTTCTTTTGATGGATATTTAAAAAAATAAGAGTGAGGCGAACATCTCTTGTACATGTTGATGTTATTTGCTTTCTTTTTATGGAGCTGGTTTTTTACTATTTTTGCTCTTTTTCTTTGGATTCTTTAAAAGCATTTACTTTTAAGAATGTGTATTAAAATTGATCTTTCTTTCTGTCTTGTGTTGCAATATATTGCCTCCTAACTTTTGAAGGGCATTTTTGAATAATTTCTATGAAGTTAAATTGGTCCACATTTTTCTTTCTCAACTGTAAAATCCATGCATTTCCCAGGATTTTGTTTGGGGGGGCGTGGGGACCCCTTCACCAAATGTGAAGTTTTTACTTACTCTCATGTCTTTTTCTGAGCTCTCCGTTCTGTTCCACAGGTCTATTTTCTTGTTTTTGCAATAGTGCCACACTGTTTTTTATCATTCCTGTGACTTTGTAACAATTCTTTTAAAAAGTTAAAAATAAAATAAAAGGTCTCACTTGCACACAGAGAAGCTGTAGAATTGTGTCTTTGCTCCCTCGATAATGACTGGGGCTGGGGTGTTTCCTTAGGGATGACCTGGCGCAGCTGCCCTTCCTGACCATGTGCGTGAAGGAGAGTCTGCGGTTGCATCCCCCAGTCCCTGCCGTCTCCCGCTGCTGCACCCAAGACATTGCTCTCCCAGACGGCCGGGTCATCCCCAAAGGTGCGCACAGCCTCAAGGGGAGGAGACTCCTGGGTAGGAAGACGGGCCCCTCAGGCAGGGGGGGCCTTGTCCTGACTGCCCCTTCTCTCCCACAGGCGTTATCTGCCTCATCAGTGTTTTCGGAACCCATCACAACCCAGCTGTGTGGCCAGACCCTGAGGTGCGCCCCGCTCCCTCTGTTTTTGTCCATTCCAAGGCTCCTAGAGGAGGGGGCAGGGTTTTGATCAGGAGAATCCAACATCACCTCCCTCCCAGACACACACAACTGTCTGTTTCCCCAACGCTGGCGGTCTTGGGAGACCCCACCCAGCAAGCCTCCTTGGTCTCACCTCCAGGTCTATGACCCCTTTCGCTTTGACCCAGAGAACATCAAGGAGAGGTCACCTCTGGCTTTTATTCCCTTCTCGGCAGGGCCCAGGTAAGGGTGGCCTGTGTCTGAAGTGGGGACAGGGTGATGGGTTTGGGGGTCTGGGCATGACAGTGGGGAAAAGGAGGACATTGTAGATGGTCCAAGTTCTAGCTCTCCTTCCCTCCTCTCCTCTGGAGTTTACGGGAAAAGGTCCATAGAATAGGGTTGGGTTGGTGCTAGAAGGATCCCTGGTGTGCTCAGAACACTCTCACACCCTATCCTTGGTCTAGGCTGGGGGCTGGATCTGGGCTAGGCCCGCAGGATATGTAAGCCCACATGGGACTCCAGGCACGGATGCTCACTTTCTCTGTCCCTCAAGCTGACCTTGGCGGGGTTAGGTGTCCCAGCCCAGGTTCCCAGCTTGATAGGGGACAGGATGGGGTTCTTGGTTGCAGTCAGAGTTCCCACCCTCTTCTCCCAGGAACTGCATCGGGCAGGCATTCGCGATGGCGGAGATGAAGGTGGTGCTGGCGCTCACGCTGCTGCGCTTCCGCGTCCTGCCGGACCACACGGAGCCCCGCAGGAAGCCGGAGCTGGTCCTGCGTGCGGAGGGCGGACTTTGGCTGCGTGTGGAGCCCCTGAGCTGAGGTCTGCAGAGACCTACTCTACCCTTCCTAAAATGACCCCTGTTTCATCAAAAGTGAGGCATAGAATTACCATATGACTCTATTCCACTGTAAAGCTTTCCATCCTAGATATATACTCAAAATAATTGAGAAAGGTGTTCAATCAAAAAGATGCTTGTGTGTGAATGTTCATGGCAGCCCTATTCACAGTAGCCAAGCATGAAAACAACCCCAATGTATATATTACCAGATGAAAGCATAAACAAAGTGTGGCCCATCCATACAGTGAAATATTACACAGCCATAGAAAGGAATGAAGCACAGATCCATACATGATGAACCTTGAATACATGATACTGAATGAAAGACATCAGATGCAAAAGGTCACGTAGTGTATGATTCTTTTATCTAAAATTTCCAGAACAGGCCAATCTGAAGAGATGTAAAGCAGATTGGTGGCTTTCAGGAGCTGTGGGGAGGCGGGACTGAGGAGGGCCTGCTAATCAGGACAGGGTTTCCTCCTGGGATGGTAAAAATTCTCCAGACCCAGGTAGTGATGAAGGTAGCATGACATTGTGAGTGCACTAAATGCTGTTGAACTGGACACTTTGAAATTGAAATGGTGAATTTTATTTTATGTGAATTCTACTTAAAAATGATGTAATAACTCGTATATATTTTTTTCCATCTGGATTTTTCACACAGGAATATGTTGTGAGCATCTTTCCATGACATTAAATCATCTTAGGAAACATTATTTTGTGTTTTTTAAAATGTGCATGTTAAGTATTCAAATCAGTCTTAAATTTTTAAAAAGACATAATGTTAGAAAATAATTTAAAAAGGTTTTTCCTCAGTTTATAAGAATTGTTTCCATGCACATTAATGGCTTGAGACATCATTATCAGTTACAAATCGAGTTGTTCTTACAAAGGACTCTTGGGGTGGAGATTTTATTTTTATAGCAATAGATGCACAAATATTCCTGTAAGATACAGGTGTGGTTAGAGACTTTTCTAGAACAGGTATGTCCTACAAACTCCACAGACACTGACTGTTTTAGTCCTATTAACAAGTAGACCACTGAGAAAGGAGAAGGTGACATTTTAGCTTCCCTAGGTAAACGTGATTTTCATGCTCACATTCATCTTATGGAGTGGATGTTAACTCTCTTGCTCAAGGTCACTCAGTGAGTAGCAGAGTGGGGATAAATCTGGTCCATTTGGCATCAGAGGTCATGCCTTATCCTACCACAGAAGTGATTTCCAGAGTGAGTCTTAGCTCTAGGCACATGAGATCACCTGGGAGCCACTCCAGAGTGAGTAGATGAGACTCTGACAGGGGGTGCCTAAATTTTTAAGTGTAATACTGTTGAGGAAATACATTCACTCATGTAAAAAGTTAAATGCACAGTAACAAGTATTGGTGAAGTGTTGGTGCTACACATATCCTTTGTCTGCCCAGTTTCTCCATCTTTCTAAAGGTAAAACACTTTTACTCTTTGGATACCTTTCTAGCCTGGCGACAGAGTGAGATTGAGTCTCAAAAAAGCAAAAAACGAAACCCACACTGTTTCCAAAGCATCTGCATTGTGTGTTTGATTTCCGTAAGTAATGTATGAGAATTTCTAGGTCCTCTAAATAATTAGCAGCCCTTAGTAGTGTCAGTTTGGGTTCCAGCCTTCCTTATGGGTATGCTGTGGCATATCCCTGAGATTTTAATTCGCATTTCCCAGTGATTAATGGCGTTGAACCATTCGTGCCTTCATGTAACTATTGGACATGCCTATATTTTCTTTGGTGAAGTGTCTGTTCAAATAATCTGCCTATTAATTTTTCCTTGGGCTGTTTGCCTTCTTATTGTTGGATTTTGAGTGTTCTTTATAGATTTTGTGCACAAGTCAGATGTGTGATTTACAAGGATTTGTTTTACAAGTATTTGTCAGATATGTGATTTACATGTCTTTTTCCCAGACTCTGAAGTTTCTTTCCTAGAGAAAACATTTTGAATTGTTTTGAGGTAATACTTACCAATTTTACTTTTTTATGAATTAAGTTTGCATTGCCACATATAGGAACTCTTTGCTTAGCTGGAGTTTATGGAGATTTTCTCCTGCATTTTCTTTTAAAACTTTTATAGTTTTAGATTTTACATGTAATTCTATGATCAAAATTTATTTAGTTAAATTTTGTATGGGGTGTGAACTATGGTTTGACTGTTTTTTTTTTAATAGATATCCAATTGTTCCATACAATTTTTTTGGAAAGAGTATACTTTTTGCATTAACTTGTCTTGCAGGTTTGTAGATCACTCAATTGTTTAAATTTGGATGGATATATTTCTGGATTCTCTATTCTGTTTCGTGCTGGCCCAGTACCACACTGCCCTGGTTACTGTAGCATTATAGTATGTCTTTAAAGGAATAATGGGAATGCTTCAAGTATATATTTTTTCCAAATAATTTTTGGCTATTCTGCATCCTTTGTGTTTTTATGTAAATTTTATGATCATCGTGTCTATTTCTACAAATAGTCCTGATAGGATTTTAATTGAGATTTCTGTGAATCTATAGATCAATCTGAGGAGACTTAACAATGATATCGATTCTTCCAGTTCATGAACATAGTATACCCTGCCTTTATTGTCGTCTTGGATTTCTTTTATCAGTGTTTTGTAGCTTTCACCCTGACAATCCTGCACATATTTTGTTAAATTTCTTAGAATTTAATTTTTTCTAGTGTACAATGCTAATAAAATGGTGCTTTAAAAGTTGTGTTCTTCAGTTGTTTATTGTTAATACATGATAGAAGTTTGCATCCTGTTTTTGCAAAAGGCCACAGAATCAATATTTTAGGTCTTGCATGCCCTATCTGGGTTTTTTTGTCTCTTTCTCCTTCTCATTGCAACTCCTTTTAAAATATAAAAACCACTATTGGCTCATAGGCCATGCATACACAGTAGATAGGCCCCATTTGATCCATAGACCATGGATTGCTGACCCTGGGATATAGGAATAGAGTTGATTTTTGCACATTGCCTGTGTATCGGATCATTCTTATTGGAACACAATAATGCTGTTATTTTTTCAGTCTTAAAACAATTCCCCTTCTGGCCTCATTTTCACACCAGCTGTTGCTCCATTTCTTTGCCCCACTATCAGCAAACTCCTTCAAAGAGTGACCCACACATGGGGTGTCAAATGTCTCCTCTCCCACTCCAAACAGGCATTGAAATTCCTCAAAGGGGAGTGATGGTTTATGAATGAGATGTAAACCCACAGGACCCACAGGACTCTGCCACACCTGTGCATGTAATTTTCAAAACACACTCAGGCCTGGTCTTGTTACTGGCTGCTGTGGGACCTTCATCCTCTTCTGAGTGAGTGTGTCACTCTCTGCTGGACAGTTTGGGGACAAATGGCCCTACAGGGTCTTTGTTAGTTTCATTGTGTGTATGTGTGAGAGCAAGACAAAACAGAGTGTGTGGGTATGTGACTGTATGTGTTTGTGTGACTGTGTGCAGTGTTGTAACAGCACGTGTTTGTGTGCATGCATGCAGGTGCATATGTGAGTGTATCTAACTATGTGGGTGGGTGAGTGTGTGTGCACACATGTATGTGCTTACACCCTGTGTTGGTGTTTGAGTGTGGTATGTGCATGTGTGAGTGTTGGAGTCACTGAGAGACTCTTTTTTTTTAAAGATGTGGTTTCACCATGATGGCCAGGCTGGTCTTGAACTCCTGACCTCAGGTGATCCACCCACCTCGGCCTCCCAAAGTGCTAGGATTACAGGTGTGAGCCACCATGCCCGGCCATCACTGAGAGACTCTAATGGAGGCTATGTTCTTGTTCATGTGTTCCTGTCTTTAATCTATCATTAAGTAGAAATGGCACACACATGCTTGGGGCTGACCATGTGTCTGGGAGCATTGTTGTAAACATTTTACTCAATTTTTTTCTTTTGAGATGGAGTCTTGCTGTGTTGCCCAGGCTGGAGTGCAGTGGCATGATCTCAGCTCACTGCAACCTCCGCCTCCAGGGTTCAAGCGATTCTCCTGCCTTAGCCTTCTGAGTAGCTGGGACTACAGACATATGCTGCCATGCCTGGATAATTGTTTGTATTTTAGTAGAGATGGGGTTTCACTGTGTTGCCCAGGCTCCTGAGCTCAGGCAACCTACCCGCCTCTGCCTCCCAAAGTGCTAGGATTACAAACGTAAGCCACAGTGCCTGGCCAACACTTCGCTCATTTTAACTCAATTTTCATGATAATCTTGTTATTAACCCCAGTTTTCAGGTGAGAAAACTGAGACTGAGAGGTAAAGAGACGGGCTCAAATTCCCATTGCCGGTTGAGAGCTGAACCATGCAGCTTGCACTTGGAGGCCCTGTTCTTCACCAGGCTGCTGTGAGAGCCACCATCAGAGCCCCCACTCCTGTCCCAGGTCTGACCCTTGCAGTGTAGACAGCACATTCTGGAGAAAGCATGCCCTTAGGAGCATCACTGAGTAATGACTGTTGGGTATCAGTAGATAAGTAACCCAGCTCCCTCCCTGTGGATGGGATGACTCCCAGCTCCTCAGGAGGCTGAGACATGAGAATCACTTGAATCTGGGAGGCAGAGGTTGCAGTGAGCCAAGATCGCACCATTGCACTCCAGCATGGGTGACAGAGTAAGACTCAGTCTCAAAAAACAAAAAAAAAAGCAGAATCCCATCCTTTTTGCCCCCTTTCGGTGATGTTCTTGAGGTCCCCTTTCTTGGTTTTGAAGTGGCTCATTTTTCTGGGGTAATATCCAAGGTTCGTTGCCCCATGCTAAGGAAATCAAGGACATGGACACACACTTGGAGTGAGTTTAAGAGCAGAGGTTTAACAGGAAAAAGAAAGAGAAAAGGAGAACAGTTCTCTCTCCTGTGAGAGAGGAAGCGCCTGAATGAGAATTCCTGCCCACCCTGGAGTGTGAGTGCAGGGGATTTTATAAACTGGCTTGGGGAGGAGGTGTCTGATTTACATAGGGCCCCAAAATTGGTTGGACCGGGTGTGACCTTTACAAAGCACAGGAGGAAGCTGGCTGCCCCATTCTAATCTTCTGTTATGCAAATGAACTTTCCACTTGGCCTGGCCATATTGTCTGCTCCCTACTGGGCATGTGGTTGTTGAGGGAAAGGGAGGATGGAGCCGCCATGTTGGACATGCCTAGTCTCCAGGTTGCCCCTTTCCTATTGGCACAGCTGCCGGTATTCATCCTTGCAAGCTTCTAGCCTGCCTATGTCTGCCACTTGATTTCACAGGCTGCTCTTTGTTAGGAAAGAAAATGATTTGGGGACAGCTTTTCATTAAAAGGAAAACCTTGCCAAGGACTTCCTCACCCTCACTCACTGCCTAAATAATTTCTTCTGAACTCCTACATCAGTTTGGAATAAGAAATACCCTTTCCCCTCCACAGGGATGGTCTCTACAGCATTTATTCAACAGGGAGTCCTTTCTCCATTGCTTATTTTTGTCAGGTTTGTCAAAGATCAGATAGTAGTAGGTGTGTGGTCTTATTTCTGGGCTCTCTATTCTATTCCATTGGTCTATGTGTCTGCTCTTGTACAAGTACCATGCTGTTTTGGTTACTGTAGCCCTGTAGTGTAGTTTGAAGTCTGGTAGGCTGATGCCTCCAGCTTTGCTCTTTTTGCTTAGGATTACCTTGGCCATTTGGGCTCTTTTTTGGTCCCACATGAATTTTAAACTAGTTTTTTTCTAGTTCTGTGAAGAATGTCAATGGTGGTTTAATGGGAATGGCACTGAATTACAAATTGCTTTGGGCAGTATGGCTGGGCCAGATTTCATCACCACTGTGAATTGGCAGGGCACCTGGTTCCTGCTTTCTCCTGGACCCTGAGGGAAATTGTCCTATGTCTCTGTTTTTCTCAGCAGGAATGAAGAAAGAAGCAGAAAGGGACACACTTTTCAGGCCATTTGATTGCCCCTCTGGGAACTGGGTTTTTATACCCCGGGGCGGCTTCAGGGGCTGGTTCCTACCCAGGGCCGTCTTTCATGTTGCTTAGCTTTCTGCTCCAAGGTGACCTCTGGGGGAGTCCCTGCGGGATCACTGTGGTCAGAAGAGCCCCCTCCCTCCTTTCTAGCTCACCTCAGTGTGGCAGTGTGGCTCTATGGCAACATCTTGTCACATGTATATTTATACCTGGGTCCTGGTTACACCTGGAATATGTTTACACCTGGAATCATATGCAGATGGTCATGTCTGGAGCTCAGCTGTGGCTAAGAGTATTTAGGGCATGTGGGGTCTGTCTGGTTCTTGTCTGAGATGCTGTTTGAGATGGTCTTTTTCTCTTGCTGGTCACATCTGGGCCATGTTTGGAATGAGCCCAACATCTGGGACTCAGGGTCCCTTTGTAAATGTTCTAGGACATTATTTGAATAATGTCTGAGACAGGCTTTAGGGTACATTTAAGTCATGCCTGAGGAACATCTGGGACTAGACCTGGGCCACATCTGGGCCCTTAAAGGGACCATATTTAAAACCTATCTGGGGCCTGCCAATGGGACACGCTGAGGTCGTTTTAGATGGTCTCAAGTCCTTGTTAGAGCATATTGTATAATGCTGGGGCTTGTTATGTGTTTTGTGGCCATGTCAGGACATGTTAAGACATATTGGAGCCATGTCACATGTTCCAGGTTTATGTCAGGAGATGGTAGACAGTGCCAGGAGTGCTGGGTCCCTGTAAAGGAATTCTGTAGTGTCGAGCTATGCTCAGGTGTTGCAGAACATGTTAGACTAAGTTGGAGCCATGTCGAGTCATACTCAAGTATGCTGTGCTGTGTTACACATTGCTGTATGGTGCTGCCACAGCCTGGTCTACTTCCTCTCTTCTCCCCCATCCTTTCTTCTTTCTCTACCTTTGGCCCCCTTCCTGCTATGTGGGGGTCTGAGGGGAGAAGTGGAAACCTCTGGCTGGGAGCCTCCACACACACACCCAAAGTCCCTCCTTTACCTGCCTCCATGGCCCCTGATTGTCCTCATTCACGTCAGCCACCATTGTACCAAAGGGCAAGGTCTTCTACAGCTTCCTAAAGCCCTGGCTGGGGGATTATCTGCAGGTGGGAACAGAGTTGGGAAAAACGTTGGGGGGGTCAGGGGAGGGAGATGCCCCTGCCCAGGACCCTTGGCTGCCCTGCCAGGTGACGGGTTCCTGCTGAGTACTGCTGACAAGTGGAGCCGCCACCATCAGATGCTGACGCCCACCTTCCATTTCAACATCCTGAAGCCCTGTATACGAATTTTCAGGCCGGGTGTACTGGTTCACACCTGTAATCCCAGCACTTTGGGAGATCAAGGTGGGTGGATCACCTGAGGTCAGGAGTTCAAGACTAGCCTGCCCAACATGGTGAAACGCTGTCTCTACTAAAAAGACAAAAATTAGCCCGGTGTGGTGACAGGTGTTTGTAATCTCAGATACTCGGGAGGGTGAGGCAGGAGAATTGCTGGAACCAGGAGGCAGAGGTTGCAGTGAGCCAAGATCATGCCATTGCACTCCAGTCTGGGAGAAAGGCAACAGCGCGGTGCTGGTGACTGTTCCTTAGCTCCATGACTCACGTTGGCAATGTCAATGGCTCTGCTCCGCAGGTGGGGAGGGGAGGAGGTGTTCTGCCACCATTGCTTAGTTGGAATAGGAACGGAGGACAACATGCAGGGCTTAATACCAGTCTATCCCCTGGCTATCAGGGGAAAAGTTGCAGGCTGTTTGGACAGAAAAGATCTGCCCTGCTGAGAGAATTGGTGACAATGTGTGAGAGGAGATGATGGCACTTAACACGTTTAGTAAATGCACTTCCCCCGCACTCCCTTCTTGTTATTTCTGAAATGTCATTTTGCAGGCATCGTCTGTTTCAGTTATTATGGCAACCTGCTGAAACGCCCATTTACAGACGTGAAGGTGCACAGCCCGGTGGTGATGGGGCACAATGTGAGGCTGGCTGGGTGATCTGGGTGCGTGGCCCAGCTCCACCAGCTGTGTGACTGTGGGCAGTCACTTAAATATTTTCCAGACTTGATTTCTCATTTGTAAAATGATAAAATGGTTAATGTACTTAAAACAGGCTCCTCGACTCATGTTGGCAAAGTCGATGGCCACCATTCCTGCTCTAGGCTGCCTGCCCATCCTAGGCACACAGGAGGTCTGCAATGAGCTGAGCCATGCTAGCCACTGGAGGAGCTTTCTTCTGTGTCCCTAGGACCCTGCCTGTTCATCAAGCTCTGGTTTTGCTCCCTGAGCCTAACAGGGATGGAACCGCCAGCAGGTGAAGTCTGTCCTTGCAGAGGGGGTGGGGATTTTGTCGGATGCGCCTAACCTCACTGAGGCTGTAGGGCCAGCTGCCTGAATTCCCTGGCTGATTGAGCTGGCAGTGATAGTGGGGTGGGGGAGGACTGGGAGCTCACCAAAACCCGGCCAGTGTCAGGAGCACTGTCTTCCCCACCGTCCTGCTCGGCAGCTCTGCTAGGAGCCCCATCCTTCAAGACCCTCCTCTCCTGAGTCCACCCCACAGGGCAATTCTGGACAGGATCCAGGGAGGGCCAGGAGGGGATCCCTGGGTCTGTTGGGAGGAGCATCCTGGGTGTGGGAGGAGGAGCCAGGTGCTGATCCAATGGCCTCCAGATATTTCCCCTCTGGGCCACCACATTACCTGAGATTCTTCCATTATAAATGTCCCTGTATTAATACCGCAGTGACCCTAAAGAATAGGGGTAAGGCAGCATGGCAAAGGAAAATGATTTGGACTTGAGGCTCTTATAGACCTGAATTCCTGCAAGCTCTGCAACTTGGGCTAGAGGCCTGCCCACTCTGAGACTCAGTTTGCTTTTATGTTAAATGGATGTCTTCCCTCCTCTGGATGCCATCACTCAGCTCTCTCCAACAATCTCCAGGGCTCTGGCCTAGAGAGCTGATGGGAGGGTGCTGGGACAGCTTTGGGCATTGTGATGCAGGTGAGCATCTGAAACAAGCAGGTGCAGTTTATGTACAGCACCTGGCACACAGTAGGTGCACTTTATGTAAAGCACCTGGCACATAGTAGGTGCATTTTATGTAGAATGCCTGGCACACAGTAGGTGTATTTTATGTGGAGTACTTAGCACATAGTAGGTACACTTTATGTGACATACCTGGCACACAGTAAATACTCTCCTTGTAGCATATTGGGCACACTGTAAGGCATACTTTAAATAGTGTACCTGGCACATAGTATGTGTGCTTTATATGAAGTATGTTGCATAGAGTAGTTTTGCTTTATGTAGAGCACTCAACACACAGGAGAAGCATCTTATGTAGAACATCTGGCACACAGCAGGTATGGCTTATATAAAGGGCCAGGGACTCAAGATACAGGATTTGTGAAGGGCACCCAGCATACAGTAGACACTCTTTATCTGGAGCACCTGGCACACAGTAGGGACACTATATGTAGAGTAGCCAGTACACAGTAGAACAGATTTATGTACAATACTTGTAAGGCCGGTTGCCTCACCGGGAACTAAATGGACACGCCCATCCCTCTCCACACCTAATAACGATGTCATCATTCCGAATGCATTACTCAGCATCTGGCTTCTCCATGCGGGCTCCCCACGCCCACCTCTGCATTCCGCAACACTCAGCACCAAACTGCACTCGACCCCGCCAAAATTTAAAAGATTTTCTTATACTGGCCTCAGTTTCCTCATTTTAAACTCAGCAATAAACCTTACAATACTTGACACAGAGTAGGTGCGCTTTATGTAGGTCACAGGCACACAGTAGACATGCTCAATGTACAGCATCTGACAGACAGTAGGTATGCTTTATATATGGCAGGTGGCACAGAGTAGGCACGCTTTATATAAAGTACTCTGCACAAAGTAAGCTTACATTATGTAAAGCATGCTGCACACAGTAGGTGGACTTCATGTGGTGCGCCTGGCACATAGTAGACAGAATTTACATAGAGTACCTGGTACATAGTAGGTACACTTTATATAGTGAGACTGGCACACAGTAGGTGCACACAGTACTTTCCATATAGTCTTTTGCACACAGTAGAGACAGGCACACAGCAGCTCCACAGCAGCTCAAGTGCTAGTTGCCATTCCCTTCCCTTCAGCCCCTCTTTTTGGGGCTCTCTCTTCTTAGGAGCCTTCTTCTGTCACCCTCTAAGGCCTCATCTGACATCCCATATCCCAGATGGGGAGCCTGAGCCCAGGAGGGCCGCACTGCCCACAGTCAGAGAAAGGACAGGGCAGAACAAGGACTCCACTCAGGGTCCCCTCACTCTGCCCTCCCCTGCCTGGACCCCATTGGGCCCCTCTTAGCCTCGTCCTCTGTGCCTCTGCTCTGTCCTAAGCTGAGCCCAGCCTCTGGGTTTGCTCCTCCAGCTGGGCTTTTTATCCCCAGAATCTGACCCGGGTAATCCTCAGTGGGGCTGGGGCTGGATTATTTGTTCCTGCTTCCAGCAGTCAGTTCTCAACTCAGGCTCTGGGCTGCCTGGAGGCAGGGCTTGAACTCTTGCCAGGCTGTGAAGTCAGAGGTCAGATGCTTCTGTCTCTGAACCTCCTAAGTCTGCACCAAGAAATGGTGCCTGACATGCTCCCCACCCATATTTGGAGAGGAACCTGGATGACTGGGACAAGGGTCTGCCTGGACCAGCTCTACTGGCTGTGAACTCTCATGATAAGTTCATGCTTTTATCTGAACACCCTTGTGGAAGGGCAGGGTGGCTGTAAACTTGGGGTTCAGAGTCCGCTTTAACCACCCCCCAACTTCTCCTCCAAACTGCCAGGAAGGTGCTGAGACCTGAGAATTCAGTGCTCATGCTGGGGCACCCTGAGCGGGTCCATCTGCACCCAGCTGGCCCAACCCCAGGGTTTGGGTGGCTACCCAGGCACAGAAGACACACCCAGGCTGTGGGGATTGGCTGGCCCAGCCCAGCCCAGCCTCCCAGGGCCAGCCCTAGATCAGAGGCCAGAGGCAAAGACTTTCCAGCAGAAGAGGAGAGGAGGTTGTGTGGAACAAGCTGCTCCTGACAGAAGGTGCCAGGCTGGAGGTGGTGGGACTGGAGGGTCCTGGCCTGGGATGGGAAGGGGCACTGCCCAAGGCTGGGGTGACTATAGGCTGCGGGCCTGGGAGAGTGGTGGTTTCTTGGTAACTGGACTCCTAGCAAATTCCTAAGGATTCAGGCTGAGCCTTCCTGGACTCTAACAGCTCCTGTCTCTCCTTCCCTTTCTGTGGTTACCAGGTCACTGGAGGCTGCCCAGTTGTTGGTTTTGGTTGGGCCTTTCTGGACTTTAGATTTCAGCCCTTGTTTACCCATCCCTGAGCCCTCCCTGCCCTGCCCCCTGCATTTCCTGACCTGGCCCCGCTCTGCTGTCCCCTGAGCTCCCCCGCCTCTTTCCTGGGCCTCAGGACCTCACCCTCTGTCCCATCCCCCTGCAGATGTCACTGCTGAGCCTGTCCTGGCTGGGCCTCGGGCCGGTGGCAGCGTCCCCCTGGCTGCTCCTGCTGCTGGTCGGGGTCTCCTGGCTGCTGGCCCGTGTCCTGGCCCGGACCTACGCCTTCTATGACAACTGCCGCCGGCTCCAGTGTTTCCCGCAGCCCCCGAAACGGAGCTGGTTCCTGGGTCACCTGGGCCTGGTGAGTGTGGAGGCAAAATGGGTCTCGGGTCTCAGGGTAGATGGACTTCCAGTGGGGCAGGAATGGGGCTCAGGGAGCTGAGTAATGAGGGTGGCTGAGGAGTGGGACAGCAGAGGAGCGAGGGAGGCAGCTGACTCATTCCCCTCCCCATTCACTCATTCCCCTCCCCACTCTCTCATTCCTCTCCCCACTCACGCATTCCCCTCCCCACTGACTCATTCCCCTCCCCACTCACTCATTCCTCTCCCCACTCACGCATTCCCCTCCCCACTGACTCATTCCCCTCCCCACTCACTCATTCCTCTCCCCACTCACGCATTTCCCTCCCCATTCACTCATTCCCTTCCCCACTCACTCATTCCTCTCCCCACTCACTCTCACTTCTCTCTACCTACTACTTCCTTCCTCAGTGTACCCTCAAATGCTATTCTCTCCTGAAACACCCTCACAAACACACACAGCAATAATGTGTGACTGGCTATCTGGGCATGCCTTAGCCTAGATTTAACCATCACAGGAGGTGACATCCCCTGACTTACTTTCAGATTGGTCCTACAGAGGAGGGCTTGAAGAACTTGACCCAGATATCGGCCACCTATTCCCCAGGCTTTAGGATATGGCTGGGTCCCATCATCCCCTTCGTTGTTTTATGCCACCCTGACATCATCCGGTCTATCACCAATGCCTCAGGTACCCATGCACAGCCTATGGTGGTGGGTGCCAGGCTAAGCTTCTGTGTGGTCCCTTCAGTACCCAGGCCCCTCCTTGAGTACCCAGTCCCCTCATTGAGACTTCCATCTCAATCTCTTCTCCTTCCGTTGACATTTGCTCCCTGTCTTGGTGTCCTGGGCACCACTGGAACTCCAAGAGGCCTCAATCCAAAGCCCTTTCTTGAAGGAAAGCCCATGAGAAGGGTCTAGACAGGAAGAGTTTTAGCTTCCTGGGGTCAGGAGTGGGCAAGAGAGAGATGAGTGTGACAACCCAGACAACTGGGCATCTACTGGGGCAGGCTGGAAGGCTTCCTGGAGGAGTTGTTGGAGCTGGGTCTGGACTCATGTGTAGGAGTTTTTGAAGTGTGAGGCAGGATGATGCAGTGGGCATCATTGGTATTTGGGGACCCCGCCAGTCCTGACGTCAGCCTTGTCCATCCCTCAACCCAGAGCAGAAGGAGGACTTGTGGCCGGTGGAGAATCTGAACTGCTGTTTATGTGACTTCCACCTATGATAGGTCCGTTCCTTCTACCTCATCCTGACACTCGTCCACACCAAGTTTACTGCTCTCCTCCTACAGGTTTTAGTAATCTCCTATGGGAGATCCCACACCAGCCAGTTGATCTCTCCTTGTTCTCTGCTCTTGTCCTCCTTGGACAGACCAGGATGAGCAGGGGAGAAGGCAGCATCCCACAGAAGCTATGGCTCTGACCCCAGAATGCTTAGTCACTGTGCAAATCACCAGCCCTCTCTGGCTGCTGAAGTCTCTCTCAGTTGTGAGTAACAGAAACTCAACTTCATGTGGTCTAAGCAAATAAAGAGAATCAAAGGAGTGTAAAGTCAAGGGAGGGTGGTCTTCAGGCATGGCTGGATCCAGGTGTCAATGAACATCATCAGGAATCTGTTTCCTTTTCTTAATTTCACCATTTTTTCTGCATCACTTTTCCTTTTAAGGCAACTCTTTTCTTATGGTGTCAACTATGGGTCCCAGTAGCTCAGTTCTTGTCAGAAAGCTCACCTTTCCCCGAGTGGGTCCCATAAATAGTCTATGAGTTCTATATTATACCTGGGTATATCTGGCATGTTTTATCTGGGATCATATAGAGAGGTCGTCATGTGTGTGGCTCAGCTGTGGGCAAGGACACTTGGGGCATGCCCCAGACTCTCTGCTTCTTCTCTGACCTGTGACTTGAAATCGTTTTCTTTTTCTTGTCATGTCCTGGCCATGTTTATGGCTTGTCCAAGGTCTGGGACCCAGGGTCCCTTTGGAATTGTCAGAATTATGATTTTAGTCTTCCTGAGCCAGGTCTCAGAATCCATGCTGATCGCCCTTGAAGAAAAGTCTTGGTTATACCTGGGACATGTCCAGGACATTTAAGAAATTATATTTAAATCCCACCTGGGGCCTGTCTGTGAGGTCATGTCAGACTACCTCAGGTCCATGTTAGACGATGACAGAGAGGTCCCAGGTCCATGTCAGGAGATGACAGAGAGTACTGGGGCAGACATGTCCCTTTAAAGGTGTTTAAAGTCCCCTTAAAGGTATTTTTTAGAGTGTAGAGCTGTTCTTGGGTGTTGCACATGCTGGGCCCTGTAGGAGACATGTCAGGGTGTGCTGGGGTGTGCTATGCCGTTAGCTTATGTCATTGCTTTACTGTGCTGCTGCGGCCTGGACTGGTCCTTTTTCCTCTATCCTCCCTTATTCCTCTGCCCTCCGTCCCCTTCCTGCTATCCTGGGCATGGAGCAGATAAAGTGCTGATAGGAAGCCTCCCCCTACACCTCAACTTCCTCTCTTGCTCTCTACATGGCCTCTGATGGTCCTCATTCATGCCAGCTGCCATTGTGCCCAAGGACAAGCTCTTCATCAGGTTCCTGAAGCCCTGGCTGGGTGAGTGCCTGCAGGTGAAAGGGGCTGGGGACGACCTTGTTGGGGGTGGGGAAGGCGCTGCTCTTGCCCACTGTCCTTGGCTACTTTGCTAGGAGAAGGGATACTGCTGGCTGCTGCTGACAAGTGGAGCCACCGCCGTCGGATGCTGACGCCTGCCTTCCACTTCAACATCCTGAAGCCCTACGTCAAGATCTTCAATGAGAGTGTGAACATCATGCTCGTGAGTCCCTTGAACCCTGGATCCCAGCTGGAGTCTTAGGGTGGAGGGACCACAGACAGATCTGCTCTGGAATTTCGGCTCTGCTGGGTGGCATTGGGCCATTGCTGCTCCTCTCTGAACCTTGGTTTCCTCATCTCTAAAACAGGATTAATAATTTCTACTTAAAAGGTGGTAAGATAATGCAAGAGTCATGTCCCTAGCACATAGCAGATAGTCAGAAGGTGTCAGTTTCTGTGTTTTTCTCACGAAAGCCATGTAAATGCAAGAGTAAAGATGAAGATTGCATAGTTGTCTTTGGTGATTACAAACCACTTGAAAACTCACTGGCTTACAGCAATAAGGGTTTACGATTGCTAACAAGTCTGTGAGACAGTTGGCTGGTTCTTCTGGATGTGGAAGGGATCACTCTTGGTACACAGGCTGCTGTGGATCAGGTCGGCAGCTTTGCTCATCCTATCATCTTGGCTCAGTTCATTCACAAGTTTGGAGCTTCACTAGCTTCAGGCTGATCTAGGATGGCCTCAGCTGTGACACCTGGACTTTTCCCCATGTGATTCTCTGCCTCCAGAGGGCACCCTATTGTTCACATGGCAGAGACTGGGTTCCGAGAAACAGTGAGGAGGCTGCAATGTCTGTGGACAGTGTCTCTGCACTGTTTCCAAGTTCCAGCAGCCTTGAGTCTATTAGAGTTATTATATCATCATTTTCACCACATTGTATTGGCCGAAGAAAGTCAAAAGTCCAGCACAGACCCACAGGGGTATAAAATAGAATCCATCTCTTAATGGGAGTTGCTGAAAAATTACTATGCAAAGGGTGTAAATACAAGGAGAAGTGAAGAACTGAGGGGTCAGGATTTTGTGAAGTGTCCAGGTTGTTTTTTAAATTTGCAAGCTGAAAAGTTAGATTGTTACTGTTTCATGCATCCTAACAGAAGACATGAGACTCCTGGGTCAGAGACAAAGGGTAGTTGATTACTCATGGCACACTAGGCAACCTGTACTTCTTGTTGGTTTGTATCCTTTTTCTGAGTCAACCTAAATTCCATGGGGGACACTGGTGGGCCCCTATAGCAGCCTGCTCATGCACTACACTGTATGGCAGACAACAGGCACTAGGCTTAGGGAATCTATTTTAATAGCGGCAGAAACAAGCCAGATATTAATCCAGGGGGAGTCATTGACTTATCTCTCCAGGTTTTTCTCTGCAAACACAACTCTGAGACATGGCTCAAGTAAGAACATCACGGTCTTGCATTGGTGGCATACCCAGCAAGCATGCTCAGGGCTGATGAAGGAGTGCCTCTTCCAACACAGGGATATTTTTGAAGTGAATTTATCACAATGGAGATGAATAAAGAGAACATTTACTGGGCACTCACCATATGCCTGAAAAAACGCCATGTCCCAATGCCAGGATATATGTTGTGGACTTTAATTTTAATAACCCTGTAAGGTTATGATTATTTTTGCCCTAATGCAGATGATGAACTGAGGGTCAGAGAGATTAGGGAGCTGAACAGAGGTCAACCAGTTAATAAGTGAGCTAGGAGTGGTGGAGCAGAGATTCTATCCTGGTTTATCTGGTCCCAAAGCAGACTGTCATCACTGTTATTGAATATTTGACAGGTGGGACCTAGAGGAGGGCAGCAGGTTGACCAAGGGCACACAGAGCATAGGAGGCAGAGCTGAGACTTGAATGCAGGTCTCTTGACTCCCAGCCATGGGTCTTCGTCTCCTAAAACCAACAGCTTCTGCTCCCATCCAAGTCTGGTCTTCGTTGGCAATGGGTTCCTGGGGCAGAGGACCAGGAGGCTGCTTGTCGGGAGTCCATCCTGATGTTTGGGGCTGGGGAGGGGCACCAAGAATGCAGGGTCTGGCTCTACCTGTCTTCCCTTCTCTGGCCAGGACAAGTGGCAGCGCCTGGCCTCAGAGGGCAGTAGTCGTCTGGACATGTTTGAGCACATCAGCCTCATGACCTTGGACAGTCTGCAGAAATGCATCTTCAGCTTTGACAGCCATTGTCAGGAGTGAGTTCCTTGCCAGGGCCTGGGATGGGAGTCCACGGACCAAAGGGAGTAAGTTGGTGAGGGAGGAATGAGCAAAGTGACCAGAAGTACATTTTGGGAGGATTTGTATCATAGCTGGGCTTTGAAGGTCAAGAAAGCGAGAAAGTGTTGTCTTTTCTTTCAGGTGGGTAGAAATGTTTGAGTAACAGCAAGAAGGTCAGGATGAGCCAAGCATGTACAACAGACAGGAGAAATGAGGTTGTGGAAGTAGACAGAGTTAGATATTTAGGACACTGAAAATCAGGAACAGTGGTAGGAAGTTTATCAAGAGAGCTTTTGTAGTTTCAGCTGATGATGGAACTACAAAGTAAGAGCTGAGCTGTGTGGAAAACTGACAGCCCACCACCACACCTGGCTAATTTCTGTATGTTTAGTAGAGAGGGGGTTCGCCATGTTGGCCAGGCTGGTCTTGAACTCCTGACCTCAGGTGATCTGCCTGCCTTGGCTTCCCAAAGTGCTGCGATTACAGGGTGGAAGGTGGCGGGGAGACAGAGAGAGAGTTGGTTATGGTGGGGCTGGAGCAGGGTTGAATTGAAAGGGGATGAAGTCTGAGTTGTGTGGACAGTGTTGGAAATAATCAGTACTGGACACTGTTTGGGAGACAGAGGAGAGAAATGTGGTGTCCAACCTATAATCTGGGTGCCTTGGTGCATGGAGACAACTCTCAGAAAGAGGGTGCAGGGAGGGAAGAGTCTGGACAGTCAATCTCATGACTGATACCCACTATGTATCTCTAGGACCATCTGTTTCTAGATACTCAGTTTCCTGATAGGTGGTAGCTCCTGGCTGCTGGAGGGGGAGTTCCTAAAGCTTTGCATATGTTCAATTGTTGCCTCCCTCTCCATCCTCGGCCTGCAGGAGGTCCAGTGAATATATTGCCACCATCTTGGAGCTCAGTGCCCTTGTAGAAAAAAGGACCCAGCATCTCCTCCAGCACATGGACTTTCTGTATTACCTCACCCACGATGGGCGGCGCTTCCGCAAGGCCTGCTGCCTGGTGCATGACTTCACAGATGCCGTCATCCAGGAGCGGCGCCGCACCCTCCCCACTCAGGATATTGATGACTTCCTCAAAGACAAAGCCAAGTCCAAGACTTTGGATTTCATTGATGTGCTTCTGCTGAGCAAGGTGGGTTTCTCTACAATCTGAACTAAAGTGATAGAATGGAGCTTGATGCCAAATGTTGGATGAAATAAATTGGACTTTATCCAAAGGGCACTGGGAACCATGGAGATGCTTGAGAAAGGGAAGGTCCTGTGACCAGATAGGTTTTAGAGATGACCCTGTTGAATGCAGCCTGCAGGGGACTGCTAATTCTGAAACTGTGAAGAGCCTAAGATTTTACTCAACTTACAAGTTAGTAAGTTAATCTTCCACATTTTTATGTATATCTATATGTCTATGTCTTTGTCTATATCTGTGATGACAGATGCACCAAAGCACTGGACCATTAGCTATTTACAGCAGCCCATTAGCTATTTACAGCAACAACAGCCGGTCCAGTAGGACTGTAGAGCTGGCTCCTCATTCCTAGGGCAACACAATGTTTTTACCTGTAAATGCACAAGAATTTGCACCATAGGAGAGGGGCTGCTACATTCTGAGTCTTACAGCTTAAATAGGACAGCTAGCTCTTATACTCCTTTTTTCTTATAGAGAGCGAGCGAGAGAGAGAGAGAGCACACTTTGTTCTGGAGTATAAACTACTCCTCTCCAGTGAGATGGCAATTTCTGTAGTTTTGTAACCCAAACATCTTCTGGAAAGATAAGATTCTCTGAGTTTGCCACTCTAGAATGTGAGCAAGTATCTTTGGAGCAATACATAATTTCTAAACTCTAAAGCAAATTGCCATTTAAACATCCTGTACCCTAGGTTGCCAGTATCTTTTTCTCTGAAAGTCTGCATTATGCGGAAATATGAAAGTATTCAAGATCCATCAATTCCTGCCACCAGGGACCAAAGAGGAGGCAGAGGAGCTGGGGGGAAGCCCTTGGAGTGGGGGCTCTGGTGACCAGGAGAGATCTAGAAGTGCAGAGTGGGTTTGAGTTTCTGGAAGAAGATCGGATTATCAGAGATTGTCTTAGGCTAGACTCGGAGGTCTCAGAGATAGTATAATGTGTGTGTGTGTGTGTGTGTGTGTGTGTGTGTGTGTGTGTGTCTTACTTTCTCTTCAGGATGAAGATGGGAAACCATTGTCAGATGAGGATATAAGAGCAGAGGCTGACACCTTCATGTTTGCAGGTGAGAGGGTCCCAGTGTGGGACTACAGTGGAGACAGAGGTTCCTCCGTCTCAGGAACCTGGTGGGTGGACCATGGATCACTCCATTCTGCCCATCTTCCCACTCCCTCCATCCTCCTGAGGGTCTCAATATGTTGGCGCTGTCCACCATCTGGTGCTGAAGCAGCCTGGAGACCCAAGCCTGCCTTGCTTCCCCTCAGGCCATGACACCACAGCCAGTGGCCTCTCCTGGGTCCTGTACAACCTCGCGAGGCACCCAGAATACCAGGAGCGCTGCCGGCAGGAGGTGCAAGAGCTTCTGAAGGACCGTGAGCCTAAAGAGATTGAATGGTGAGTGCAGGTGCAGGTTCCTGAGCTTCTCTCATTGGCTCTGCTCCCCAGTTGGGGAGGGGAGGAGATGATTTTGTTGATTCTGCCACTATTGCTTAGTCGGAACAGAGGACCACAGGCAGGGCTTGATACACAGCCCAACTGTCAGGGGAAAGGTTGCAAGCCTTTAGGACTGAAAGAGCAGGAATGCTGAGAGAATTGGTGACAATATGTGAGGACAGATAATGCCACTTAGCATATGTCCAGTAAATGATCTTCCCCTCCACTCTCTTTTCTCCCAGAAATATCATTTTTTTCAAACATCTTCACTTATTGGGCGTTTGCTCAGGTGAGGAGGGGGGAAGTTGTTTTTGTAAATTCTTCATTATTGCTTACTAGCACTAGGAGCGGAGACCAGAGGCAGAACCTGGTATCCAGCCTGACTAGCAGGGGAATGTTTTCAGGCTTTTGGGACAGAAAGACCTAGCCTTCTGAGAGATTTAGTGACAATATATGAAAGCAGATGGTGACACCTAGACACATTCAGTCAATGAATTTTCCTTTCACTCCTTTCTTGTTTTTGTCGGAATTATCATTTTTTTCAAGCATCTTTACTTTCTGAATGTTTGCTCTTCTATTCCCTATTTCCTACCCTCCAGTCCAGTCCAGGGATTCATAAGAGAGACCTGGGGGTAAAAGTCATCTATCTTTTGTCTAGGACACCTGCATCACTCATCCATCCAGCCTTTGTTCAGCAAACTCTTCCACATGCCTTTCCAATGCTACTTCTGTTCCCAGCACCTTTCTGTGCTCTGGAGACCTGGAAAGAACCCTGCCCAGGGAATGTGTTTTCCAGGTACTCCCAGCCTAGTGGGAACAGTCCCAGGACAGGACATTCCCAGTTCACATGGGCAAGGACAGAGTTGAGAGCAAGAGAAACATGGCTGGCAGTATGGAAAGTGTTTCAAGCCAGATGTGGTGGCTGGTGCCGGTGATACCAAGTATTAAGGAGGCTGAAGTGGGAGGATCACTTGAAGTCAGGTTTAAGACAAACCTAGGGGCCAGGCATGGTGGCTCATACCTGTAATCCTAGCACTTTGAAAGGCTAAGGTGGGAAGATCATGAGTTCAAGTCATTGAGACCATCCTGGCCAACATGGTAAAATTCTGTCTCTACTAAAAATACAAAAATTACCTGGGTATGATGGCAGGCACCTGCAGTTCCAGCTACTCCGGAGGCTGAGGCAGGAGAATTGCTTGAACCTGGGAGGTGGAGGCTGCAGTCAGCAGAGATTGTGCCATTGCAATACAGCCTGGCAATAGAGTGAGACTCCATTAGAAAAAGAAAGTAAACCTGGACAATATGGGAAGAACTCATCTCTAAAAAAGTAAAAAAAAAACAAAATAATAAAGCACCTCAACTGAAACTGAGTGGTGATCAGTAGAAGTTTGAATGCAGTAGTGCTCTAGGCCAAAGAGATAGCCTGGGCAAAGATGCAGAAAGGAGGGGTGGGAGAGAGGGAGAAGAGGGAGAGAGAAGGAGTGGTTTGTGCATGGGGTGAAGGAGACAGTTATAAAGGGAGAAAGAAGTCAGAGGAAGCGAAAGTGAGCGAGAGCAAGATAAAGAGAGGAGGGAAGGGAGAAGGAGACAGAGAGATAATGAGAGAGGAAGAAACTGAGGTATGATGATAGAATAATAACGGAGGTGAAAGCAGAGTCTGGCTGTAAAAGACATGGGAAAATGGTAATGGCTTCCATTTCAACCCAGAGGCAATGGGAAGCCATAACAAGTGGCTGGGCAGGGGAGGGACAGGTCAGGTCTGGGTGCAAGAAAGATCTTTTCAGGGGTACTGTGGAGGGAGAACCAGCTGTAGAATGAAGTCCCAATGAAGACATTCTGAGACCTAAGCCAGGCCAGGGGCTGGGGATGGAGAGGAGGCAAAGGACTGGGCAGGTGTTTTGGAGGCAGTGTGTCCTCCGGTCCAAGCCTTTGCTCAGAACAGCTGTCCTAAAAGGTGGCAACATATTTTTATGCTTTTAAAAACCAAGACATCAAGCAACATTATGCACTTTTTAAAGAAACTGTCCAAAAAATGTATAAAAATGAGCTTCCTTCTTAAGTCTCACCCTAGTGGTTTCTACCATCAATGGTTTACTGTGTCCCTCCAGAAAATGGCTATCCTAATGCCTACTTTATATGAACACAGACTTTTTCTATACAAATTACAGTGTATAACATAGACAAAGTATTTTTTCCCAAGATGGTGTATTGGAGGCAGTCAGTGTGCCTCTCCCACATGGTAGGACAGAATAGTGTGTAGAGATTCACACTGTGAACTTTCTTTTCCCAAGAAAATACACAGGGACTCAACAGGAAAACCAAAAGAATCTACAGATCCTTTGAAAGAAGCTGCAGGCTGCAGCCTACTGTGTGAGACAGGTGAAAAACTGTAAATCTCCAGAATGTGAGAGGGGGAGAGACTGCCTCCAGGATGGATACACATCTTTGCTGAGGAATCTGAATGTCCAGGCCACAGGGGAAGGCCTTTACTCTACCCAAGGCTTGAACTGATTTAGGGAATGGGGAGAAATACAAAAGTAGAAGCAGCAGGAAGTGCCTTGCAGTCATTCCCAATCTCCAGCATGGAGTGAGGGAAGCCATTCCTTATTGCATCTCACAGGGGTCCTTGGGGATGTCAGACAACTAGCTCAGGCAGGGATCACAGGTTGAATGAAGTGCCCAACTGTATTTCTTGATATAACTCAAGTGGGGATGAACTCCCTTGACCAGAACCCAGGGGGCAAGCAGGAAGTGTGCTGCAGACAGGAGTGCAGGAGCTGGGCACCTGGCCTTGGACAGGGACAAAAAGACATGGCCTGAAAGCATTGCTATTTCTGCAGGAAAAGCTTATGGCCTGGGGCAGGTCTGAGTTAAATGCACAGACTGCCTGAATCTAAATCCAGTGTTATGAGTGTAACACTGCAGGTGTGAGACCTGCCTTGTGCCAACTGCATGGGAAATGGATGAGGCTTACTGCCACCTGCTACTTTCCACTCCCTTTGCTAACTCTTCTGTGAGGTAAAGGCAGTTATACTCACCTCTGATATTACCCCAATGACCTGAGAACCATCCTCTGACTCTCACAAGGGCAAAAAATAAAAAACAAAACAAAACAAAAATAGTTGCCAAAAAAAAAAACCTAAGATTATACTTAACCAAGGAGGTTAAAGGTCTCTACAAGGAGAACTAAAAAACAGTGCTGGATGAAACTATAGATGACACAAACCAATGGAAACACATCCCATGTACATGGATTGAAGGAATCAATAATGTGAAAATTATCATGCTGTACAAAGCAATCTACAGATTTAATGCAATGCCTATTAAAATACTTTATTTTTCACAGAACTAGGAAAAGCAATTATAAAATTCATATGGAACCAAAAAAGAGCCTGTGTAGCCAAAGCAATACCAAGCAAAAAGAAAAAATATGTAGGCATCACATATAATTACCTGACTTCAAATTATATTACAAGGCTACAGTTACCAAAACAGCATGGTACTGGCATAAAAGTAGGCACTTAGACCAATGGAACAGAATAGAGGACCCAGAAATAAACCCAAATACTTACAGCCAACTGATCTTTGACAAAGCATACAAAAACATAAACTGGGAAAAGGACACCTATTCAACAAATAGTGCTGGGAAAACTGGATAGCCACATGTAGAAAAATAAAACTGGATCCCCACCTCTCACCTTGTACAAAAATCAAAGACTTAAATCTAAGACATGAAACCATAAATATTCTATAAGATAACTTTGAAAAACTCCTCTGACATTGGCCTAGGCAAAGAATTCATGACTAAGACCACAAAAAGCAAACACAACAAAAACAAAAACAAATCAGTGGGACTTAATGAAACTAAAAAGTTTCTGCTCAGCCAATATATATATATATATATTAATAGCAGAGTTAACAGACAACCTACAGAGTTGTTGCTAACTCTTCTGTGAGGTAGAGGCAGTTATACTCACCTCTGAAACATTACCCCAATGACCCGAGAACCACCCTCTGACTCTCACGAGGTAGAGGCAGTTATACTCACCTCTGAAACATCACCCCAATGACCCGAGAAACACCCTCTGACTCTCACAAGGGCAAAAAATAAAAAACAAAACAAAACAAAAATAGTTGCCAAAAAAAAAAGTGTTAGCAAAGGGAGTGGAAAATATCTGTGAACTATGCATCTGACAAAGGGCTAGTATCCAGAATCTACAAGGAACTCAAACAAATCATCAAGAAAAAAACAATTAATTCAATCAAAAGGTGGCTAAAGGACACCAGTAGACAATTCTAAAAAGAAGATACATGAACAGCCAGAAAACATATGAAAAAAATGCTCAACATCACTAATCATCAGGGAAATACAAATTAAAACCACAAAGAGATACCACCTTATTTCTAGAAGAATGGCCATAATTAAAAAGTTAAAAAAACAATAGATGCTGGTGTGGATGTGGTAAAAAGTGAATGCTCATACACTGCCAGTGGGAATGTAAATTACACAACCTCTGTGGAAAGCAGTAAGGAGATTCCTTAGAGAACTAAAAGTAGATCTACCATTCCATCCAGCAATCTCACTACTAGGTATCCACCCAAAGGAAAAGAAGTCATTATATGAAAAAGACACATGCACACACATGCTTATAGTAGCACAATTCCCATTTGTAAAGATATGGAACCAACCTAAGTGCCCATCGACCAACGAGTGCATAAAGAAAACATAAATACACCATGGAACTACTCAGCTATAAAAAGGAATGAGATAATGTATTTTGCAGCAACTTGGATGGGGCTGGAGGGCATTATTCTAAGTGAAGTTAACTCAGGAATGGAAAATAAAATACCGTATGTTTTCCCCTGTAAGTGGGAGTGAAGCTATGAGGACACAGATACATACAGAGTGATATAATGAGCTTTCGTGACTCAGGGAGCGAGGCTGGGAAGTGGGTAAGAGAGAAAAGACTACATTTTGGGAATAGGATACACTGCTCAGGTGATGGGTGCACTAAAACCTCAGAATTCACCACTATAGAATTAATCCATGTAACCAAACCACTTGTAACCCAAATGCTATTGAAATAAAAAGAAATAAAGTGACACAGATCTGCACATTAACAATATATCTTTTGAGATCTTTTCTTTCTTTCTTTTTGAGATGGAGTCTAGCTCTGTTGCCCAGGCTGGAGTGCAGTGGCGTGATCCGGCTCACTTCAACCTTTGCCTCGTTCAAGCGATTCTTCTGCCTCAGCCTCCCAAGTAGGTGGGATTACAGGGGCCTGTCACCACGCCCAGCTAATTTTTAAATTTTTAGTAGAGACAGGGTTCCACTGTGTTGGCCAGGCTGGTCTCGAACTCCTGACCTCATGATCCACCTGCCTCAGCCTCCCAAAGTGCTGGGATTACAAGCATGAGCCACCACACCCAGCCAAGATCTTTTCTTTTTCTCAAATTATGAGTTTTGGAAAATAAGTTTATTTTTACTTTCAATTCACAAATGTTAATTATATATATTTATGGGGTACAATGTGATGTTATATGTATACAATGTGGAATGATTAAGTCATTCTAATAAACATACACATCATCTCACATACTCATCATATTTATGGTGAGAACACTTGAAATTTACTCTTAGCAATTTTGAATTATATTATTAACTGCAGTCACCATGCATGCAATAGATCTGAAAACTTATTCCTCCTGTCTAACAGAAAGTTATACGCTTTGACCCACATCTTTCTGTTCTTTCTTCCTCCCTCCTCTGATAATTGCCATTCTGTTCTCTGTTTCTATGTTTTCTGTGTTAACTATTTCAGATCTCCCAGGCAATTAAGGTTGCGTACTATTTGCCTTCTTGTGCCTGGCTCATTTCACTAAGCATAATGTCCTTCAGGTTCTTCCTTGTTGTCACAAATGAAAGAATTTTCTTCTGTTTTAAGGCTGAATAGCATTTGTTTTGTATATGTGCCACATGGAAAAGGAGTTTTGAATTACACAATGATGAGAATGGGTTCTTCTGGCACTCAATAAGATATTACAGAGAAGACAAGGGTTATCCTTGACATTTCTGCCATCCCACCTAATCCCCTCCCTTTTTCCAAGGGGGCCTGTAGAGATGCTAACTTGTCATCTATCCGTCTGTCTGTTTATCCATCTATCTACATATCTTACTATCATCGATCTCCTTGTATATTCCATATATTTTGTGCCCTATGGTATTTACATACATGGACATTTGGGAACATGTTTTTTCCACTCAACCGTGTGTTTTATAGCTATTTTTTTCTGAGTGCTGAATGGCATCCCATGTTTTATTTGACCCACCCCTTTCCTGAAGTCACTTGTGTAAATAATTCCAGTCATTGTAGATATGGCCAATTTGCCTTCCAGAGTTTCTGTACTGATTCCAGCCTGCATTGTGCAGCAGGACTAATGATCCTTATTTTCTCCTTTTGTGTAGCTGTATAGTATTGCATTGTGTGAATGTTGATCTAAACATCTCCCCATCCATGTATATTTGGCTTGTTTCATCCTTTTGCTAAGTTAAACCTGTGCAATCAGCATATGCAACCATTGCTCATATATGTAAGCTCATATCTGCAGGACATATTCCCAAAAGTGCAATTGCTGAATCAAAGATCATTTGCATTCTACAACTGTAATAATGATTGCGAATGCATTCCTATATTAGCTGAGTTTGATGGCACAAGCTTTCCCACAAATTTACCAATAGTATTATTATATCATTAAATTTTAAATTTTTGTCAATCTCCGTATTTCATCTTTTAATGAGCCTTTTTCTTTTTTTGAGATGGAGTCTCACTCTGTCACCCAGGCTGGACTGCAGTGATGTGATCTCAGCTCACTGCAACATCCACCTCCTGGGTTCAAGCAATTCTCCTGCCTCAGCCTCCTGAATACCTGGGATTACAGATGTGAATGACCATGGTTGGCTATTTTTTTTGTATTTTTAGTAGAGATGGGGTTTCACCATATTGGTCATGCTGGTCTTGAACTCCTGACCTGGTGATGTGCCTGCCTTGGTCTCTCAAAGTGCTGAGATTACAGGCATGAGCCACCGCACCTGGCCTTAGTAAGCATTTTCTTAAATAAAAGTGAGATAGAAAATCTTTTTCCCAAGTTGATAAGCCATTTATTTTCTTTCTATGGGAGTGGTCATTTTATATTTTTTGTTTTTCTTTGGGTTCTTTTTTCATATTTACTTACAAGAATGTGTTTTACAATTAATTTTTTTTCCTGTCTTTTGTTGCGAAAGGTTGCCTTTTGACTTTTTGGGGAGTGCCTTTGGCTAATTTTTATGGAGCTAAATTTGTCCACATTTTCTTTTTTTTTTTCCTATATTATTTCCTATATTCAACATCTTTTTTTTAATTTTTTTTTTATTGTATTTTAGGTTTTCGGGTACATATGCAGAACATGAAAGATAGTTGCATAGGTACACACATGGCAGTGTGTTTTGCTGCCTTCCTCCCCTTCACCCACATTTGGTGTTTCTCCCTAGGCTATCCCTCCCTAGCTCCCCAACCCATGCTGTCCCTCCCCTATTACCCCCAATAGACCCCAGTGTGTAGTACCCCCTTCCCTGTGTCCATGTGTTCTCATTTTTCCTCACCCGCCTATGAGTGAGAATATGTGGTATTTCATTTTCTGTTCTTGTGTTAGTTTGCTGAGAATGATGTTCTCCAGATTTATCCATGTCCTTACAAAGGATACGAACTCATCATTTTTGATTGCTGCATAATATTCCATGGTGTATATGTGCCACATTTTCCCAGTCCAGTCTATCATCGATGAGCATTTGGGTTGGTTCCAGGTCTTTGCTATTGTAAACAGTGCTGCAATGAACATTCGTGTGCATGTGTCCTTATAGTAGAACAATTTATATTCCTTTGGATATATACCCAGTAATGGGATTGCTGGGTCAAATGGAATTTTTATTTCTAGGTCCTTGAGGAATCGCCATACTGTCTTCCACAATGGTTGAACTAATTTACACTCCCACCAACAGTGTAAAAGTGTTACTATTTCTCCACATCCTCTCCAGCATCTGCTGTCTCCAGATTTTTTAATGATCGCCATTCTAACTGGCGTGAGATGGTATCTCAATGTGGTTTTGATTTGCATCTCTCTAATGACCAGTGATGATGAGCATTTTTTCATATGTTTGTTGGCCTCATGTATGTCTTCTTTTGTAAAGTGTCTGTTCATATCCTTTGCCCATTTTTGAATGGGCTTGCTTTTTTCCTGTAAATCTGTTTGAGTTCTTTGTAAATTCTGGATATCTGCCCTTTGTCAGATGGGTAAACTGCAAAGATTTTTTCCCATTCTGTTGGTTGTCGATTCACTCTAGTGACTGTTTCTTTTGCCGTGCAGAAGCTGTGGAGTTTGATTAGGTCCCATTTGTCTATTTTGGCTTTTGCTGCCAATGCTTTTGGTGTTTTGGTCATGAAGTCCTTGCCTACTCCTATGTCCTGAATGGTTTTGCCTAGATTTTCTTCTAGGGTTTTTTTATGGTGCCAGGTCTTATGTTTAAGTCTTTAATCCATCTGGAGTTAATTTTAGTGTACGGTGTCAGGAAGGGGTCCAGTTTCTGCTTTCTGCACAAGGCTAGCCAGTTTTCCCAACACCATTTATTAAACAGGGAATCCTTTCCCCATTGCTTCTTTTTGTCTGGTTTATCAAAGATTGTATGGTTGTAGATATGTTGTGTTGCCTCCAATGCCTCTGTTCTGTTCCATTGGTCTACATCTCTGTTTTGGTACCGGTACCATGCCATTTTGGTACCAGTACCATGCTGTTTTGATTACTGTAGCCTTGTAGTATAGTTTAAAGTCTGGTAGTGTGATGCCTCCCGCTGTGTTCTTTTTGCTTAGAATTGACTTGGCTATGCGGGCTCTCTTTTGGTTCCATATGAAGTTCATGGTGGTTTTTTCCAGTTCTGTGAAGAAAGTCAATGGTAGCTTGATGGGGATAGCATTGATTCTGTAAATTACTTTGGGCAGAATAGCCATTTTCATGATATTGGTTCTTCCTAACCATGAACATGGAATGTTTCTCCATCTGTTTGTGTCCTCTCTTATTTCGTTGAGCAGTGGTTTGTAGTTTTCCTTGAAGAGGTCCCTTACGTTCCTTGTAAGTTGTATTCCTAGGTATTTTATTCTCTTTGTAGCAATTGTGAATGGCAGTTCGTTCTTGATTTGGTTCTCTTTAAGTCTGTTATTGGTGTATAGGAATGCTTGTGATTTTTGCACATTGATTTTATATCCTGAGACTTTGCTGAAGTTGCTTATCAGTTGCAGGAGTTTTTGGGCTGAGGTGATGGGGTCTTCTAGGTATACTATCATGCCATCTGCAAATAGAGACAATTTGGCTTCCACCTTTCCTGTTTGATTACCTTTTATTTCTTTTTCTTGCCTGATTGCTCTGGCTAGAACTTCCAGTACTATGTTGGATAGGAGTGGTGAGAGAGAGCATCCTTGTCTAGTGCCGGATTTCAAAGGGAATGCTTCCAGTTTTTGCCCATTAAGTATGATATTGGCTGTTGGTTTGTTGTAATAGCTTTTATTACTTTGAGATACATTCCATCAATACCGAGTTTATTCAGAGTTTTTAGCATAAAGTCTGTTGAATTTTGTCAAATGTCTACTCTGGATCAATTGAGATAATCATGTGGTTTTTGTTTTTGGTTCTGTTTATGTGGTGAATGACGTTTATAGACTTGTGTATGTTGAACCAGCCTTGCATCCCTGGGATGAATCCTACTTGATCATGATGGATAAGTTTTTAAATGTGCTGTTGCAATCAGTTTGCCAGTATTTTATTGAAGATTTTTGCATCTATGTTCATCATGGATATTGGCCTGAAGTTTTCTTTTCTTGTTGAGTCTCTGCCTGGTTTTGGTATCAGGATGATGCTGGTCTCATAAAATGATTTGGGAAGAATTCCCTCTTTTTGGATTATTTGGCATAGTTTCAGAAGGAATGGTACCAGCTCCTCTTTGTGTGTCTGGTAGAATTCGGCTGTGAATCCATCTGGACCTGGGCTGCTTTTGTGTGGTAGGCTCTTAATTGCTGCCTCGATTTGAGACCTTGTTATTGGTCTATTCATAGTTTTGGCTTCCTCCGGTTTAGGCTTGGGAGGACACAGGTGTCCAGGAATTTATCCATTTCTTCCTGGTTTACTAGTTTATGTGCATAGAGTTGTTTGTAGTATTCTCTGATGATGGTTTGAATTTCTGTGGAATCTGTGGTGATTTCTCCTTTATCCTTTTTTATTGCATCTGTTTGGTTGTTCTCTCTTTTCTTTTTTATCAGTCTGGCTAGTGGTCTATTTTGTCGATCTTTTTGAAAAACCAGCTCTTGGATTTATTGATTTTTTGAAGGGTTTCTCATGTCTCTATCTCCTTCAGTTCTGCTCTGATCTTAGTTATTTCTTGTCTTCTGCTAGGTTTTGAGTTTTTTTGATCTTGCTCCTCTAGCTCTTTCAATTTTGACGATAGGGTGTCCATTTTGGATCTCTCCACTCTTCTCATGTGGGCACTTATTGCTATATATTTTCCTCTAGAGACTGCTTTAAATGTGTCCTGGAGATTCTGGTATGTTGTGTCTTCGTTCTCATTGGTTTCAAAGAACTTCTTTATTTCTGCCTTCATTTCATTGTTTATCCAATCAACACTCAAGAGCCAGTTGTTCAGTTTCCATGAAGCTGTGCGGTTCTGAGTTAGTTTCTGAATTCTGAGTTCTAACTTGATTGCACTATGGTCTGAGAGACTGTTATGATTTCCATTCTTTTGCATTTGCTGAGGAGTGCTTTACTTCCAATTATGTGGTCAATTTTGGAGTAGGTGTGATATGGTGCTGAGAAGAATGTATATTCTGTGGATTTGGGGTGGAGAGTTCTGTAAATGTCTATCAGGTTTGCTTGTTCTAGGTCTGAGTTCAAGCCCTGGATATTCTTGTTAATTTTCTGTCTGGTTGATCTGTCTAATATTGACAGTGGAGTGTTAAAGTCTCCCACTATTATTATGTGGGAGTCTAAGTCTCTTTGTAAGTCATTAAGAACTTGCCTTATATATCTGGGTGCTCCTGTATTGGGTCCATATATATTTAGGATCGTTAGCTCTTCTTGTTGTATCAATCCTTTTACCATTATGTAATGACCTTCTTTGTCTCTTTTGATCTTTGTTGCTTTAAAGTCTATTTTATCAGAGATGAGAATTGCAACTCCTGCTTTTTATTTCCTCTCCATTTGCTTGGTAAATCTTCCTCCATCCCTTTATTTTGAGCCTTTGTGTATCCTTGCATGTGAGATGGGTTTCCTGGATACAGCACACTGATGGGTTTTGGTTTTTTATCCAATTTGCCTGTCTGTCTTTTGATGGGGGCATTTAGCCCATTTACATTTAGGGTTAATATTGTTATGTGTGAATTTGATACTGCCATTTTGATGCTAGCTGGATGTTTTGCCCATTGGTTGATGCAGATTCTTCATTTTGTTGATGCTCTTTAGCATTTGGTATGTTTTTAGAATGGCTGGTACTGGTTGTTCCTTTCTATGTGTAGTACCTCTTTCAGGAGCTCTTGTAAAGCAGGCCTGGTGGTGACAAAATCTCTGAGTACTTGCTTGTTGGCAAAAGATTTTATTCTTCCTTCATGTATGAAGCTCAGTTTGGCTGGATATGAAATTCTGGGTTGAAAGTTCTTTTCTTTAAGGATGTTGAATATTGGCCCCCACTCTCTTCTGGCTTGTAGAGTTTCTGCCAAGATATCTGCTGTGAGTCTGATGGGCTTCCCTTTGTGGGTGACCCGACCTTTCTCTCTGGCTGCCCTTAGTATTTTCTCCTTCATTTCAACCCTGGTGAATCTGACGATTATGTGCCTTGGGGTTGCTCTTCTTGCAGAATATCTTTGTGGTGTTCTCTGTATTTCCTGGAGTTGAGTATTGGCCTGCCTTGCTAGGTTGGGGAAATTTTCCTGGATAATATTCTGAAGAGTATTTTCCAGCTTGGATTAATTCTCTTCGTCACATTCTGGTACACCTATCAAATGTAGGTTAGGTCTCTTCGCATAGTCCCACATTTCTTGGAGATTTTGTTCATTCCTTTTTGTGCTTTTTTTCTCTAATCTTGGTTTCTCATTTTATTTCATTGAGTTGATCTTCGACTTCTGATATTCTTTCTTCTGCTTGGTCAATTCGGCTGTTAAAACTTGTGCATGCTTCACGAAGTTCTCGTGTTCTGTTTTTCAGCTCCTTCAATTCATTCACATTCCTCTCTAAGTTGTCCATTCTTGTTATCATTTCCTCAAATCTTTTTTCAAGGTTCTTAGTTTCTTTGCATTGATTTAGAACATGTTCTTTTAGTTCACGGAAGTTTCTCATTATCCACCTTCTGAAGTCTGATTCCATCATTTCGTCACACTCATTCTCCGTCCAGCTTTGTTCCCTTGCTGGTGAGGAGTTTTGGTCCTTTGTAGGAGGCAAGGTGTTTTGGTTTCAGGTGTTTTCCTCCTTTTTGTGCTGGTTTCTTCCCATCTTTGTGGATTTATCCACCTGTCATCTCAGTAGTTGCTGACTTTTTGATTGGGTCACTGAGTGGACACCCAGATTGTTGATGATGAAGTATTTTTGTTACTTAGTTTTCCTTCTAACAGTCTAGCCCCTCTGCTGTATGACTGCTGAGGTCCACTCCAGGCTCTGCTTGTCTGGGGCACACCTGTAGCAGCTGCAGAACAGTGAGGGATGCTGCCAGTTTCTTCTTCTGCTATCTTTGTCCCAGATTGATGCCCACCCAATGTCAGTCTGATTAGTCCTTTGTTGAGGTGACTCTTTGGATATACAGGGGTCAGGGAGCTGCTTGAGGAGATGGTCTGGAATTTATAGGAGCTCAGGTGCTGAGCTGTGAGCTCCGTTGTTCTTTCAGGGCTGTTAGGCAGGTGCGTTTAGATCTGTGCAGCAGAACTTATAAAACCCCTTTTTTTCCCTCAGATGCTCTGTGTCGGGGAGTTAGGGCTTTCTTTATGAGTATCTGCTGCACTGTCCTGCCCAGCTAGGAGGCAATCTAGTCACTATTTGCCTGCTGAGGCTCTGCCCTGCTACCGCAGGGTCCGCCCTGTTGCTGTGGGCTCTGCCCTGCTGCTGTGGGTTCCACCCTGTTGCCGTACGCTCCGCCATACCATCATGGGGTCCACCTGTTGCCGTGGGCTTCACCCTGCTATCGTGGGCTCCACCCTGTTGGCAGAGTCTCTCTGTTATGGTGGGTTGCCTCGGCAACAGCAGGCTGCTTCAGCAATGGGAGTGTACCTCAGTAGGGGTGTAATGTGTCTTTAGTGGCAGATACCCCTCCCCCACCGAGCTGCACCATCCTGGATTCAGCTGAGCCCGCAGTGAAACTCTCAACCCCAAGCATTTCAAATTGCCGTTTTGTTTGTCCCTGTGAGGGTGGGACCTGCTGATCCTGATCACCTGGCTCACTGCCTCTGATTTTTTAAGTTGAACGGTTGACTCTCTCACAGGTGTTTTAGTCGCCTGCTGATAGGGAACCGGGATCTGTGTGATTTCCCGTGCAGCAACCCACTGCACTGGCTCAAATGACGCTTCCTGGGAATCTCCTGGTCTGGCTCACTGTCCAAGTCCCGTTTAATCAGATGGATATGTCAATCTGCCCTCCCAAATCTCAGATTGCTGGTTTAACGTTTTGTGCAGGGTGCCGCTGCACTGTGGCACCAGCCGAAATGGCCATGCAAGCAGAAAGGGCTGCACTGGTGTCCCGTGTCCCTCCTACACCTGGGAATTTCCCTGTTCTGTGGGCAACAAAGATCCGTATGAAAATGCGGCTAGGACTCACTCTCTGCACCTTCACTGAGAGCTGCAATCCTGAGTTGTTCCTACCATGCCATCTTGGAAATCCCCTGTCCACATTTTCTTTTGCAGTCACACTATCCATCTATTTCCAAGTTTTGTGAGACTTTCTTCAGCACATGGTTAAGTTTTCACTTATTCACATGTCTGTCTCTGACCTTTTTAGTCTTTTGAATGGGTCTTTTTTTAATGGCATTGCTATTTTTATTACTGTGACTTTTTTTATTACTGTGATTTTTCTTTTTTCCTTTTTTGAGATGGAGTCTAGCTATGTTGCCCAGGCTGGAGTGTGGTGGTGCCATCTCAGCCTACTGAAACCTCTGCCTCCCAGGTTCAAGCGATTCTCCTGCCACAGTTTTCTGAGTAGCTGGGATTACAGACACCTGCCACCACGCCCAGCTAATTTTTGTATTTTTAGTAGAGACCGGGTTTCACCATGTTGGTCAGGATGGTCTGGAACTCCTGACATCAAGTGATCCACCCACTTCGGCCTCCCAATACTGTGACTTTCCAACAGGTTTTATTTATTTATTTATTTTCATTTTTTTTAAAGTTGGGGTTTCACCATGATGGCCAGGCTGGTCTTGAACTCCTGACCTCAGGTGATCCACCCATCTCAGCCTCCCAAAGTGCTAGGATTACAGGAGTGAGCCACCACGCCCGGCCTCCAACAAGTTTTAATATCTGTTGGAGTGACTTTTTTGTTGTTGTTGTTAAATTAACCCTTACAAACAATTGCTGTTATGGTAAATTGTATCTTTTATTTGGGCTGAGGGAAATTTATAACGAAATACAGAGATTTCATGTATCTTTTTAAGTTTAATCCAGGTATTTTATATTATTATGACTAGCATCTTTTATATCTTTTCAGTTGTTGGTTATTTCTGCATGGTAAAACTAATGATTTATGCATATGAATTCTGTGCCCAATGAACAAAGTACATGTAAAGACAGTGTGTATCAAAGGGAAAAATATAGATAATTAAGTAAAAGCTCTTGGGACAACTGGAAAGCCTTCTGGAAAAAAGACAACTGAACCTGGTTTTCATGTCTTATGACAAGATAATGTTCAGATAAATCATTTTTTTTTTTTCTAAAAGAGTCCTAAAAGCTGTAGCAGAAACCAGGATAAAATTATTTCATAGCTCCAGAGTAGGAATAACCTTATTTTGATATAAGTCCCAGGGGCTATGAAAAAGTGATAAACTGTTAAATGAGAAAAGATACAGGCCAGGTTCGGGGGCTCATGCTTGTAATACCAGTACTTTGGGAGGCCAAGGCAGGCAGATCACTTGAGATCAGCCTGGCCAACATGGTGAAACCTCATCTCTACTAAAAATATAAAAATTAGCTGGGTGTGGTGGGGCATACTTGTAGTCCCAGCTACTTGGGAGGCTGAGGTAGGAGATCATTTGAACTGGGAGGCAGAGATTGCAGTGAGCACAGATTGTGACACTGCACTCTAGCCTGGGGAATAGAGCAAGACTCTGTCTCAAGAGAAAAAAAAAGATACAGAATAGTGTGTATAAGAGATGGTGTGCTCCTACATAATTTTTTAAAATGCTAAAAATTAGGCCAGGAAGGATACATTAATAATAACCTGGGCAACATGTGGGGAGAGGCAGCGGGCATTCAGCCATAGGACTGGATTATGTTTTATGGTTTTCAAATTTTGAACCAGATAAGTGTATACGGTATTAAAATTTTAAATAGCTACTGCAAAAGAAGAAAGATTAAGCAAAGACTTGCTGGATCTTAAATGTTTATCAGTGTTTTCCAGTGCGGTCTCCAGTGTTTTCTAAGCATAAAATCACATCTGCCAAACTGATACATTTACTCCCACATTTCAAATTGCATGACTCTTTTTTTCTTCCTTGCCTAATTGCACTTGCTGGTACCTCTAGTACAACGCTAAATAAGAGCAAAACATTGCATCTTGGTATTTTGTTTCCTCTTCATTTGCATTCGAGTTTGTTTCTTGCCATGGACAATATTTATTTTTATGCAAATTTGTTAGCTTTGTACCGCTGGCTTCTGGGTGTTTTTCTTAGAGAATATATTTTTAACTACTTGGCTAAATTTTCTCTGGTACTTTTCTAATTCTCTGCTTCTCTAATTGTTTTCTGCTTTTTAAAATTCTCAAATGTTTTATCCCCACGGAGTTTACTTTGTGATAGAAAAGGTCTCACTTGCAAATAGAGACGCTGGAGAGTTGTGTCTTTGCTCCCTTGATAATGATTGGGGCTGGGGTGTTTCTTTAGGGACGACCTGGCCCAGCTGCCCTTCTTGACCATGTGCCTGAAGGAGAGTCTGCGTTTGCATCCCCCAGCTCCGTTCATCTCCCGACGCTGCGCCAAGGACATTGTTCTCCCAGATGGCCGAGTTGTCCCCAAAGGTGCCCACAGCCTCAGCGGGAGGAGTCCCTGCATAGGAAGAGGGGCCCCTCAGGTAGCCCTCATCCTGACTGCCCCCTTCTCTCCCACAGGCATTATCTGTGTCATCAATATTATAGGAATCCATCACAACCCAAGTGTGTGGCCAGATCCTGAGGTGCTGCCTTCCCCCCGCCACTCCCTGCCCTCTTTTTCATCAATTCCAAGGTTCTTAGGGGAGGGGTCAGGGTTTTGATCAGGAAAATCCATCACCTTGCCCCAACACACACGCAACTGTCTCTCCAAGGCTGCCAATCCTGGGAGACCCCACCCAGCAAACCTTCTTGGTTTCACCTGCAGGTCTACGACCCCTTCCGCTTCGACCCAGAGAACAGCAAGGAGAGGTCACCTCTGGCTTTTATTCCCTTCTCTGCAGGGCCCAGGTAAGGTCCGCCTGTGTCTGGTATGGGGATGGGCTGATGGGTGCGGAGGTCAAAAAAGGGGTATGCTTCACGTGGTCCCAGTTCCAGATTTCCTTCCCTCCATTCCTTCACAGTTTATGGGAAAACGTCCATAGAATGCGGATGAGTAGATTCTGAGGGTTCCGCGAAGTGCTCAGAATCCCCTCCTCCATCTGCTGGTCTGCACCGGGAGCTGGAGTCTGGCGCAGGCTCCGGGAACGTGCAGCCCACACGGGGGTCCCAGGCACGCTCAGCCCCTCTCTATCTCTCCGGCCGATCTGGGTGCGGTTGGGGGTCCTGGACCAGGTTCCTGGAGTGATGGGGCCCAAATGCGGGTCCTGGGCGAAGTCACAGTCCCCACTCCCGCCCGCAGGAACTGCATCGGGCAGGCGTTCGCCATGGCAGAGATGAAGGTGGTCCTGGCGCTGACGCTGCTGCACTTCCGCTTCCTGCCGGACCACAGGGAGCCCCGCAGGAAGCCGGAGCTGATCATGCGTGCTGAGGGGGGACTTTGGCTGCACGTGGAGCCCCTCAACGCGGGCTCGCAGTGACTCTCACCTGCCTGTGCAGCTTCTCCGGAATAAAACGCTTCTATCACCTCTGCGTAGGCCTCGCTGACAGCCTGCAGGGGGCTCTTGGGGACTGGGAGGCCTCAGGGAAGGGACCTAACCTCGGTGGGTTAGGTGCGGCCTGAAAGCTGCAGATACTGGCTCAGCACAGGAGCTTTGTATCCCTGCTTAATGGGCAAACCAGGAGAGGTGTGGCATGAAAGATCCAGATACTGGCACCTCAGCGTAGGCTTATGGCCTGGGGCACGTTTGAGTTCTGAGCACAGACTGCCTGGAACCTAGCTAACTGCTACTAGTGGAATGCTGTGGGTGCAAGACCTGTCTTGCCAAGAGTGTAGGAGCTGGGTGGGGCTTACTGCCACCTGCTACTCCCCATTCCCCATACAGACTCTTCTGTGAAGCAGAGGCAGCTGTGATCCTCCCTGGAATATTGTCCCTGCAGCCAGAGAACCAGTCTCTGATCCTCAGTGGGGCTACTGCTTTTGTCCCGATGGGGAGAGCCGGAGCGCCCACTTGCCTGACTGAGCTCTCACCTGGTATATTAACACATAGGACAGAAACTTTGGGGATCCCTATGGCCCCACCCACTGCCTGAGACACCAGAGCACCTCTCCTGGGTAACCTAAGGCACAAATTCCACTGCTACCACCACAGCTGGTGCTCTTTTGCAAGAAGCGCCACCTCCTGGCTGTGGGCCAGTTGACGGAATCCATTATAGCATCTGCTTGCAAGCACAATAACAGGAAGCAGGAAGGAGAAAAATTGGGCATGACCTCAGCTATCACCATTGCCTGCATCAGCCTGGTTAATCAGGAAGTTCCCAGTGTGTCCACATGACCAGTTCGTTACTGCCACACCTGGCATTTGAGAAAACCAATACACTAAGGCTATTTATAACCGAGAAATCTCACAGAATCTACATCATTCCCCTTCTTCCCCCACCAGAGCTGGTGCTGGTACCCACTGCTGGGAGTCTCGAGGATCCATTACATCATTGGTCCCTTGCAGACATTCTCCAGCACCAGCATGGATTGTGGCCATTCCACTGGGTGGTTAGACCCAGAGGAGCTGCAGCCTTCATAGTAGGCTGGCTGTCGGGGACTCCTAATCCTAGGGTAAAGGGGAGTGCACCATATTGACAGAATACCCCATCGGATAAAATATTCCAGATGGCAGACCTTGCATCTCAGAACTTTCTGCATATGAAAAGTTTCTTTCAGCAGAGGCACAGGTGCTGTGCTGGGTTCAGTAGTCAGGCAGTTCTGGGGACCATGAAGGGCTTCTTCCATGAGAGCTTGGCATGGCTATACATGTAGACACTCTTTCTGGAATACTTCAGAGTGACTGCATCCTGTAAGAGCAGTACCTTCCAGGTTCAGGCTTGTGTGAGGGGTAGAGCCACAATCCCTCTCTACAGGGAACATCAGCATTCCTGCAAATGAAAAGAAGTGCCTATCGGATCTGAATAGTCAGATCAGTGGATCAGGAGTGTATCTGGGAGTTGGCTAGCTTTCCTGCTGTCCTGGCAGGGGAGCTGAGGAGGCTCCCTCCCTTACCCTTGAAAGGACCTCAGAGTGTTAATCACTGAGAGCTCCCTCAGCCACCTCTGTCAAGTCTGAGACCTCTGCCCACCACTGGGAACTGCATCGACCAAACCGCTTTAACCAAAGCTGGTTTTTATTCATGACACCTCCCTCGACCGGCCTAAAGCCTGAACTGTTCAACTGTAAACAAAACACTGGGGGATATAAATAAAGCGCATACTACTGGGGGATGGGATAAGTGTCAAGAGACCTCTGCCATTCCAACACCAGCAGAGACAGTGAACCTGCACTCATGCTGAGCACATTGCTGCTACTGCAACCAGCATCTGAGAAAGCCACCATACAAAGACTCCATATAACCAAGGAACTCATGCAGAGTCTGCACCCATGAAAACCCCCAGGGTCACAGATTATAATCAACTATAAACATTAAAGTCACATCCTCAAAGGGAAGAAAGAACTAAGAAAAAATCACAGTTGAATAAAAAATAAATTTCAAAGTAATTATAAGAATTAGTCTAACCAGATGAGAGGAAATCAGAAAAATAATTCTGGCAATATAACAAAGCAGGGTTCTATAACACCGATTAGCTCTCCAGCAATAGATCCAAACCAAGATGAAATCTTTAAAATACCAGATAAATGCCATGGAATAGCTTAAAAAAATAAAATAACAGATAAAGAATTCAATAGGCTAATTTTTAAGTTACTCAAGGAAATAAAAGAGAGTAGCAAAAACCAACATAAATTTAAAGGTTAATTCAGGATATACATAAAAATGTTCTAAAGAGATAGACATTTTAAAGAAAAATCAATCAGAACTTCTAGAAATGAAAGACACATTCATCCTGGTCAAAATGGTGAAACCCCATCTCTACTAAAGATACAAAAAATTAGCTGGGCATGGTGGTGCGTGCCTGTAATCCCAGCTACTCAGGAGGCTGAGGCAGGAGAATTGCCTGAACCCAGGAGGTGGAAGTTGCGGTGAGCCGAGATTGCGCCATTGCACTCCAGCCTGGGTAACAAGAGCGAAACTCGGTCTCAAAAAAAAAAAAAAAAAAAAAAGAGAGAGAGAGAAAACTAACCTTTTTCTTTCTTTCTTTTTTTCTTTAAAGATAGGAAATGGGAAGGGTATCCAAGAAATATAAGGTATGTATAATGTCCAAATATGAGAATCATTGACATTCTTGAGGGAGAAGAGAAGGCCAAAGCAGTCCTGAGCAAAAAGAACAAATCTGAAGGCACCACATTACCTGACTTTATATTATATCACAAGGCGATAGTACGGTGATAAAGGCAGATACATAGACCAAGGAACAAAGTAGAGACTCCAGAAATAAAGTCAAATACTTACAACCAACTGATCTTCAACGAAGCATACAAAAACATAAATTGGAGAATGAATATCCTATTTAATAAATCATCGTGCTGGGAAAACTGGATAGCCACACATAGAAGAATGAAACTAGCTATTAATGTTTTCCGTGGCTGCACCCTGTGAGACTCAGTCTGATCTTGCACTTCACCTCCTGGAGTCACTGAACATCTTGGCAATCTTAGGCACCAGAGAATGTCCCTTAAAGAAGACACAAAAGAATGTGGGTACCCAGAGACTCAGGGCCAAGGTAAGTCCCAGGCCAGGCAGCATTCACTACAAACTGAACAAGGAGCCACTGGACCTTAAGGGACCATCAGCAGAAGCTTAGCAGTATTCTCCATGGGCCTTCAGTGAAGGCCACGGGGTGAGGCTGCCTATGTGAAGGGGAGGGAAGAGTAGGAAGGACCACATCTCATGGGTTTGAGTGCCAGCTCAGCCACAATAAATACAACCAGGTAGATTTCCTGTTTTTGGTGCCAGTCCATGGCACCCACTACTAGTACCAGTTATTGGCAACTCTGGACCCATCCAGGGCCTGGGAAACTCTCTGCCCTGAAGGTAAGGGCACAAGCCCAGCTGACTTCACCACCTGCTGACTACTTGTGGAGCCCCAGAGCTTTGGGTGAACTTAGGCGGTAGCCAGAAAGTGGGCATAGGAGGCCTTGAGTGGGATCCAGTGCTCTGCTGGTTTTAGGTCTAAGCCAGCATAGTTCCATTGGTGGTGGCCACAGAGGTGCTTGAGTCAGCCCATCCCCAGCTCCTGGAGGCTTAGAACACAGAGCAACTATGTTTGTTTCTGAGAAAGTAAGGGGGGAAAAATAAGTGTCTCTGACTGGTTATCCAGAGAATTCTCTCAAATATTATCTAAGACCATCGAGGTGGTACCTTTATGAGTCTACAAGAACCACAGTGTTATTGGGCTTGGGATGCCCCTTAATTCAAATGCAGCATATATAACAACATCTAAGTCTTTTTGAATACCTGGAAGTTTTCCTTAAAAGATGGGTACGAACAAGCCCAGACTGTGAGGGTTATAATAAATACCTAACTCTTCAATGACGAGACACAGATGAATATCCAGAAGTATCAAGACCATCCAGGAAAACATGACCTCACCAAAGGAACTAAGTAAGTCACCAGAGACCAATCCTGGAGATACAGAGATATGTGAACTTTCAGCAGAGAAATCAAAATTGCTGTTTTGAGAAAACTCAAAAAAATTCAAGATAATACAGAAAAAAAATTGAATTTCTATTAGATGAATTTAACAAAGAGATAATTTAAAAGAATCAAGTGGAAATTCTGGCATTGAAAATGCAATTGATACACTGAAGAATGCATGAGTCTTTTAATAGAAGAATTGGTCAAAGACAAGAAGGAATTAGTGAGCTTGAAGAAAGGCTATTTCAAAATGCACAGTCAGAGGAGACAAAAGAAAAAAAATTTTTTTTAAATGGAGCATGCCTACAGGATCTAGAAAATAGTCTCAAAATGGCAAATCCAAGAGTTACTGGTCTTAAATAAAAAAAGGTAGAGAGAGCGAGAGATTGGGGTAGAATGTTTATTCGAAGGGATAATAACAGAGGACTTCCCAAACCTAAAGAAAGATATCAACAGTGGAGTTTTAAAGTCTCCCACTATTATTGTGCAGGAGTCAAAGTCTCTTTGTAGATCATTAAGAACTTACTTTATGTATTTGGGTGCTCCTGTATTGGGTACATATATGATTAGCTTTTTTTGTTGCATTGATCCTTTTACCATTATGTAATGCCCTTCTTTGTCTCTTTTGATATTCATTGGTTTGAAGTCCATTTTATCAGAGACTAGGATTGCAACCCCTGCTTTTTTTTTTCTCTCCCTTTCCTTGGTAAATCTTCCATCCCTTTATTTTGAGTCTATGTGTGTCTTTGCTTGTGAGATGGGTCTCCTGAATACAGCACACCAATGAGTCTTGACTTTTTATCCAGTTTGCCAGTCTGTGTCTTTGATTGGGGTATTTAGGCCATTTACATTTTACATTAATATTGTTATGTTTGAATATGGTCCTGCCATTTTGTTACTGGTTGGTTGTTTTGCCCATTGGTCTTTACCATTTGGTACATTTTTGCAGTGGCTGGCACTGGTTGTTCCTTTCCATTCAGGAGCTCTTGTAAGGCAGGTCTGGTGGTGATGAAATCTCTCAGCAATTGTTTGTCTGTAAAGGATTTTAATTCTCCTTCACTTATGAAGCTTAGTTTGGTTGGATATGTATATGTACCCCAGAGCTTAAAGTACAATAAAAAACAGAAAGATATCAATATCCAAGTACAAGAAGGTTACAGAACAGCCAGCAGATTGAACCCAAAGTAGATTATCACAAAGCATTTAATAATCAAACTCCCAAAGGTTAAGGATAAAGAAATAATCCTAAAAGCATCAAGAGAAAAGAAACAACATAAAACAGAGCTCCAACACATCTGGCAGCAGACTTTTCAGTAGAAACCTTAAAGGCCAGGAGAAAGTGACATGACATATTTAAAGTGCTGAAGGAAAAATCTTTTACCCTAGAATAGTAAATTCAGTAAAAATATTCTTCAAAGATGAAGGAGAAATAAAGACTTTCCAAGTCAGTCCTTACTTATCAATCATAATATGGAATGTAAATAAATGAAACTCTTCAATCAAAAGACAGAGTGGCTGCGTGGATTAAAAAGAAAAAAGACCCAATGATTTGTTATCTTCAAGAAGCGCACTTCACCTATTAAAAATGCATCATCTGGCTGGGTGCAGTGGCTCACACCTGAAATCCCAGCACTTTGGGAGGCTGAGGTGGACAGACCATGAGGTCAAGAGATCAAGACCATCCTGGCCAACATGGTGAAACCTTGTCTCTACTAAAAATCCAAAAATTAGCCGGGCATGGTGGTAGGTGCCTGTGGTCCCAGCTACTCGGGAGGCTGAGGCAGGAGAATCGCTTGAACCCAGGAGGTGGAGGTTGCAGTGATCTGAGATCACACCACTGCACTCCAGCCTGGTGACAGAGTGGGACTCCATCTCAAAAAAAAAAAAAAACCCATAGTCATAAAATGATAGGATAGAAGAAAACACTCCATGTCAATAGAAGTTTAAAAAGCAAGAGTAGCTATATTTATATCATACAATATAGATGTCAAGACAAAAAATATAAAAAGAGACAAGGTTGTCATCTCCCGGACCTAATTAATATTTACAGAACATTTCCTCCAATGACTGCAGAAGACACATCCTTTTCCTCAGCACATAGATCATTCTCAAGGATACACCAGATGTTTGAACCCAAAACAAGTCTGAAAACATTCAAAAACTGAAATAATATCAAGCAGCTTATCTGATCACAGTGGCCTAAAACTAGAAAGCAATAATAAGATAAAATCTGGAAACTATACAAACACATGGACATTAAACAAAATGCTCCAGAATGACCAGCTTGTCCACAAAAAAATTGAGAAGGAAATTGAAAATTTTCATTAAGCAAATGATAATGGAACCCCAATATACCAAAACCTATGGGATACAGTGAGAGCCATAAACTTTCGTCTTATTGCTGCTCTCACTGTATCCCATAGGTTTTGGTAAGCCAGGCACAGAACGAAAAACATCACATGTTCTCAAATATTTGTGGAATCTAAATATCAAAACAGTTGAACTTATGAAGTTGCCATAGGCTGGGAAGGATAGTGATGGGTGGTTGAGAGGAGCAAGGGGAGTAGTTAATGAGTACAAAAAACAGAATGAATAAAATTTAGTATTTGATAGCACAAAAAGGTGACTATAGTCAATAACAATTTAATTGTAAATTTAAAAATAGCTAAAAGAGTAAACAAGATTGTTTTTAACACAAAGGATACATGCTGGAAGGGGTGGATACCCCAATTTGAATGGTATGATTATTTTTTATTGCATTCCTGTATCAAGACATCTCAAGTGTCTTATAAATACATACACCTACTATATATACATACACAAAACACATTTTTTAAGTGGCAAAAATTATGAATAGGCATTACTCATAAGAAGACATAGAAAGGCAAAAAGGTATATTAAAAGATCCTGAAGGGCCGGGTGCAGTGGTTCACACCTGTAATCCCAGCATTTTGGGAGGCTGAAGGGGGCAGAACACCTGAGGTCAGGAGTTCAAAACCAGGCTGACCAACATAGAGAAACTCCATCTCAAAAAAAAAATTTTTTTTTTCAAAAAAAAAACCCTGAAGATAATTCATTTAGGAGAGAAATGGAAATCAAAACTATAATAAGAAATTATCTCACCCCAGTAAAAATGGTCTCTATCCAAAAAATAGGAAATAACAAATACTGGTGAGGATGTGGAGGAAAGGGAACCCTTGTACACTCTTGGTGGGAATGTAAGTTAGTACCACCACTATGGAGAACAGTTTGGAGGTTCCTCAAAAAACTAAAAATATGGCCACCATACCATCCAGTAATCCCACTGCTGGTATAAACCCCAAAGAAAGGAAATCAATATATCAAAGAGATACCTGCTATCCTATGTTTATTCCAGCACTATTCAAAATAGCCAAGATTTGGAGGTAATCAGAGTGTCCATCAACAGTTGAATGGATAAAGAAAATGTGGTACATATACATGATGGAGTACTATTCAGTGATAAAAAGAATGAGATTCTGTTATTTGTAACCACATGGATGGAACTTGAGAACAATATGTTATGTAAAATAAGCCAAACATAGGAAGACAAACTTAGAGTGTTCTCACTTATTTGTGGAAGCTAAAAAATAAAAAAAATTGAACTTACAAGGAGAGAAAGTAGAAGAATGGTTACCAGAGGCTTTTAAGGGTAGTTGATGCTTCCAGCAGGGAGTGGGAATGGTTAATGGGTACTAAAAAATAGTAGAAATGAATGTATAAGACCTAGTAGTTGCTAGCATAACAGAATGACTGTAGTAAGAAATGATTTAGTTAATTATTAATTAAAATGCATCAATTAGGGGGGATTTCCAAGATGGCATGGTAGGAACAACTCAGGATTGCAGCTCTCAGTGAAGGTGCAGAGGGTGAGTCCTAGCCGCATTTTCAGATGGAACTTTGTTGCCCACAGAATGGGGAAATTCCCAGGTGTAGGAGAGACATGGGACACCAGCGCAGCCCTTTCGGCTTGTGTGGCAGTTTCGGCCAGCGCCATGGTGCAGCGGCACCCCACACAAAACTCACTGGTCTGGGTGCCCTGTTAAACTGGCAATCTGAGATTTGGGAGGGTAGATTAACATATCCATCTGATTAAATGGGACTTGGACAGTGAGCCAGACCAGGAGATTCCTGGGAAGCATGATTTAAGCCAGTGCAGTGGGCCGTGGCACAGGAAATCATACAGATCCCAGTGCCCTATCAGCAGGTGACTGAAACACCTGTGAGAGTCAACCGTTCAACTTAAGAGAGAGAGACAGAGAGAGAGAGAGAGAGAGAGAGATAGAGAGAGAGAGAGAGAGAGAGAGAGAGAGAGAGAGAGAGAAAGGACTCTGAGGCAGGGAGCCAGGTGATCAGGCTTGGCGGGTCCCACCCCCACAGAGACAAACAAAATGGCGATTCAAAATGCTCAGGGTTGAGAGTTTTACTGAGGGCTCAGCTGAATCCAGGATGGTGCAGCTCGGTGGGAGAGGGGTGTCTGCCACTATGGACACATACTGCCCCTACTGAGGTACACGCCCATTGCAGAAGCAGCCTGCCATTGCTGAGGCAACCTGCCATAACAGAGAGACTCTGCCAACAGGGTGGAGCCCACCACAGTAGGGCAGAGCCCCGTGGCAGCAGGGCAGACCCTGCGGTAGCAGAGTGGAGCCTCCACAGGCAAATAGTGACTAGACTGCCTCCTAGCTGGGCAGGACAGTGCAGCGGATACTCATAAAGAAAGCCCCAACTCCCTGAGACAGAGAATCTGAGGGGAAAAAGAAGGAGTTTTATAAGTTCTGCTGCAGCAGACCTAAACACATCCGCCCAACAATCCTGAATGAACAACAGAGCTCACAGCTCAGCACTGGAGCTCCTATAAAGTACAGGCCATCTCCTCAAGCAGCTCCCTGACCCCTGTATATCCAAAGAGTCACCTCAAAAAAGGACTAGTCAGACTGACACTTGGTGGGCAACATTCTAGGACAAAGATAGCAGAAAAAGAAACTGGTAGCATCCCTCACTGTTCCACAGTTGCTACAGGTGTACCCCAGACAAGCAGGCCCTGGAGTGGACCTCAGCAGTTGTACAGCAGAGGGGCTAGACTATTAGAAGAAAAGCTAAGTAACAGAAATACTTCATCATCAACAATCTGGGCGTCCACTCAGAGACCCAATCGAAGAGTCAGCAACTACTAAGATGACAGGTGGGTAAATCCACAAAGATGGGAAGAAACCAGTGTAAGAAGGAAGGAAACACCCAAAACCAAAACACCTCACCTCCTACAAAGGACCAAAACTCCTCACCAGCAAGGAAACAAAGCTGGACGGAGAATGAGTGTGACGAAATGATGGAATCAGACTTCAGAAGGTGGATAATGAGAAACTTCAGAGAGCTAAAAGAACATGTTCTAAATCAATGCAAAGAAACTAAGAACTTGAAAAAAGATTTGAGGAAATGATAACAAGAATGGACAACTTAGAGAAGAATGTGAATGAATTGAAGGAGCTGAAAAACACAACATGAGAACTCCGTGAAGCATGCACAAGTTTCAACAGCTGAATTGACCAAGCAGAAGAAAGAATATCAGAAGTCAAAGATCAACTCAATGAAATAAAATGAGAAACCAAGATTAGAGAAAAAAGTGCAAAAAGGAATGAACAAAATCTCCAAGAAATGTGGGACTATGTGAAGAGACCTAACCTACATTTGATAGGTGTACCAGAATGTGATGAAGAGAATGAATCCAAGCTGGAAAATACTCTTTAGGATATTATCCAGGAAAATTTCCCCAACCTAGCAAGGCAGGCCAATACTCAACTCCAGGAAATACAGAGAACACCACAAAGATATTCCGCAAGAAGAGCAACCCCAAGGAACATAATCATCAGATTCACCAGGGTTGAAATGAAGGAGAAAATACTAAGGGCAGCCAGAGAGAAGGGTCAGGTCACCCACAAAGGGAAGCCCATCAGACTCACAGCAGATCTCTCAGCAGAAACTCTACAAGCTAGAAGAGAGTGGGGGCCAATATTCAACATCCTTAAAGAAAAGAACTTTCAACCCAGAATTTCATATCCAGCCAAACTGAGCTTCATAAGTGAAGGAAGAATAAAATCTTTTGCCAACAAGCAAGTACTCAGAGATTTTTGTCACCACCAGGCTTGCTTTACAAGAGCTCCTGAAAGAGGCACTACACATAGAAAGGAACAACCAGTACCAGCCATTCTAAAAACATACCAAATGCTAAAGAGCATCAACAAAATGAAGAATCTGCATCAACCAATGGGCAAAACAGCCGGCTAGCATCAAAATGGCAGCATCAAATTCACACATAACAATATTAACCCTAAATGTAAATGGGCTAAATGCACCAATCAAAAGACACAGACTGGCAAATTGGATAAAAAAACAAAACCCATCGGTGTGCTGTATCCAGGAAACCCATCTCACATGCAAGGATACACAAAGGCTCAAAATAAAGGGATGGAGGAAGATTTACCAAGCAAATGGAGAGCCAAAAAAAGCAGGAGTTGCAATTCTCATCTCTGATAAAATAGACTTTAAAGCAACAAAGCTCAAAAGAGACAAAGAAGGTCATTACATAATGGTAAAAGGATCGATACAACAAGAAGAGCTAACGATTTTAAATATATATAAACCCAGAAGAACAATCCAAGATGGCTGACCGCTAACATCTCAAGATTGTAGCTCCCAGTGAAAGCTCAGAGAATGAAAGGATGCCACACTTTCAGACAAATTTTGGTCGCTCACGGAGCAGAAGATTCCAAGTGGAGGAGCTGCATGGGTCGCCAGCGTGACTCTTGTGGCTGGCGCAGCGGTTTTGCCAGCACCACGGCGCGGCAGTTCTTGGAGCAGAGTAAGCAGGACTGGTTCCCCTTCTGACTGAAGTTTGGAGGAGGAGCACGGGTCACCCGCGTGACTCTTGTGGCCGGAGCAGCGGTTTTGCCGGCACCTCGGCGCGGCAGCTCTTGGTGCAGAGTAAATGGTACTGGTTCCCCTTCTGACCAAGGTTTGGAGCTCTGGGAAGGCAGAGTTGCCTATATGGACTCAAGAAGGAAGTCAGACTGGAGATTCCCGGGCAGAAAAGCACCATCAGTCTTAATGCCACTGTTTTGGCCGGTGCAGTGGGATGCTCATATTTCGGCCCTGGGAACTAACAACTTGGACCTCTACTCAGAGACCTAATTTGAAGGGTGGTAATTACAAAGATGACAGGTGGAGAAACTTACAATGATGGGAAGAAACCAGCGTAAAAAGGCTGAGAATACTCAAAATCAGAATGCCTCTCCCTCTGAAGAGGATCACAGTCCCTCATCAACAAGGGAACAAGGCTTGATGGAGAACGAGCACATCCCAATAACAGAATCAGGCTTTGGAACATGGATAATAAGAAACTTCTGTGAGTTAAAAGAACATGTTGTAGCCCAACATAAAGAAACTAAGAACTTTGAAAAAAGGTTTGACGAAATCCTAACGAGAATAGACAATTTAGAGAGGAATATAAGTGAATTAATGGAACTGAAGAATACAATACGGGAACTGCGAGAACTATGCACAGGTTTAAACACTCGAATTGTTCAAGGAGAAGAAAGGATATCAGAGGTCGAAGTCCAACTTAATGAAATAAAATGAGAAGACAAGAATAGAGAAAAAAGGATAAAAAGGAATAAGCAAAGTCTCCAAGAAATGTGGGACTATGTGAAAAGACCAAATTTACGTTTGATAGGTGTACCTGAATGCAAAAGAGAGAATGAATCGAAGCTAGAAAATATTCTTCAGGATATTATTCAGGAAAATTTTTCTAAACTAGCAAAGTAGGACAACATTCAACCCCAGGTAATACAGAGAACACCACAAAGATATTTCTCAAGAAGAGCAACCCCAAGGCACATAATCGTCAGATTCACCAGGGTTGAAATGAAGGAGAAAATACTAAGGGCAGCCAGAGGGAAAGGTCAGGTTACCCACAAAGGGAAGCCTATCAGACTTACAGCAGATCTCTCAGCAGAAACTCTACAAGCCAGAAGAGAGTGGGGGCCAATATTCAACATCCTTGAAGAACAGAACTTGCAGCCCAGAATTTCATATCCTGCCAAACTAAGCTTCATAACTGAAGGAAAAATAAAATCTTTTATGAACAAGCAAGATTTTATTACCACCAGGCCTGCTTTACAAGAGCTTCTGAAAGAAGCATTACACATAGAAAGAAACAACCAGTATTAGCCTTTCTAAAAATATACCAAAAAGTAAAGAGCATCAACATAAAGAAGAACTTACATCAATGAATGGATAAAACAGCCAGTTAACAACAAATGGCAGTATTCCTAAATTTAAAGCAACTAAATCCCCCAATTAAAAGATACAGCCAAAACCCAACGGTATGCTACATCCAGATCCATTTTACATGCAAGGATACATGAAGACTCAAAACAAAGGGATGGAGAAAGATTTACCAACCAAATGGAAAGCAAAAATAAATAAATAAATAAATAAATAACAGGAGTTGCAATTCTCGAATCTGATAAAATAGATTTTAAAGCAACAAAGATATAGTGGTAAAAGGATCAATGCAGCAATAAGAGCTAATGATCCTAACACCCAGATACATAGAGACTTAGACTCAATGAGACAGAAAATTAATAAGGATATCAAGGACTCGAACTTAGATCTGGAACAAGTAAACTTAATAAATTTTTATAGAGCTTTCCACTTTAAACACAAAATATACATTCTTGTCAACAACACATCACACCTACTCATAGGTTTAAATGAAATATTGATTGGCCATTATTAATACCCATTTCTTTTAGAATGAAGCAACATTTCCGTTCTCTCTCCCTCTGTTTTTTCCTCTTTCTTCCTCTCCTTCACTTCTTTTTTTTCTTTCCTTCTCTCAAACAAAGAAAAAAGAAAAAAGAAATCAACTTGTAGACCTCTAGATCCAGGTCGGCAATGTCTCTCTCATTGCCTAATTTCCTTCCTTCTTTACTCTCTCTCTCTCTTCCTCCCTCCCTTCCTTCCTTCCTCCCCCTCCCTCCCTTCCTCCCTTCCTTCCTCCCTCCCTTCCTCCTTTCCTCCCTTCCTGCCTTCCTAAAAATATATATATAAATATATATATGTGGACCCAATACAGGAGCACCCAGATATATAAGGCAAGTTCTTAATGACTTACAAAGAGACTTAGACTCCCACACAATAATAGTGGGAGACTTTAACACTCCACTGTCAATAGCAGACAGATCAACCAGACAGAAAATTAACAAGGATATCCAGGGCTTGAACTCAGACCTGGAACAAGCAAACCTGATAGACATTTACAGAACTCTCCACCCCAAATCCACAGAATATACATTCTTCTCAGCACCACATCACACCTACTCCAAAATTGACCACACAATTGGAAGTAAAGAACTCCTCAGCAAATGCAAAACAACTGAAATCATAATAAACAGTCTCTCAGACCAGAGTGCAATCAAGTTAGAACTCAGAATTCAGAAACTAACTCAGAACCGCACAGCTTCATGGAAACTGAACAACTGGCTCTTGAATGTTGATTGGATAAACAATGAAATGAAGGCAGAAATAAACAAGTTCTTTGAAACCAACGAGAATGAACACATAACATACCAAAATCTCTGGGACACATTTAAAGCAGTCTGTAGAGGAAAATATATAGCAATAAGTGCCCACATGAGAAGAGTGGAGAGATCCAAAATGGACACCCTATCGTCAAAATTGAACGAGCTAGAGGAGCAAGATCAAAAAAACTCAAAACCTAGCAGAAGACAAGAAATAACTAAGATCAGAGCAGAACTGAAGGAGATAGAGACACGAAAAACCCTTCAAAAAATCAATAAATCCAAGAGCTGGTTTTTCGAAAAGATCAACAAAATAGACAGACCACTAGCCAGACTGATAAAAAAGAAAAGAGAGAACAACCAAATAGATGCAATAAAAAACGATAAAGGGGAAATCACCACAGATTCCACAGAAATTCAAACCATCATCAGAGAATACTACAAAAAAACTCTATGCACATAAACTAGTAAACCAAGAAGAAATGGATAAATTCCTGGACACCTGTGTCCTCCCAAGCCTAAACCAGGAGGAAGCCGAAACTATGAATAGACCAATAACAAGGTCTGAAGTTGAGGCAGCAATTAAGAGCCCACCACACAAAAAAAGCCCAGGTCCAGATGGGTTCACAGCCAAATTCTACCAGACACACAGAGGAGCTGGTACCATTCCTTCTGAAACTATGCCAAATAATCCAAAAAGAGGGAACCCTTCCCAAATCATTTTATGAGACCAACATCATCTTGATACCAAAACCCGGCAGAGACTCAACAAGAAAAGAAAACTTCAGGCCAATATCCATGATGAACATAGATGCAAAAATCTTCAATAAAATACTGGCAAACTGATTGCAACGGCACATTAAAAAACTTATCCATCATGATCAAGTAGGATTCATCCCGGGCATGCAAGGCTGGTTCAACATATGTAAGTCTATAAACGTCATTCACCACGTAAACAGAACCAAAAACAAAAACCACATGATTATCTCAATTGATCCAGAGTAGACATTTGACAAAATTCAACAGCACTTTATGCTAAAAACCCTCAATAAACGTAGTATTGATGGAACATATCTCAAAGTAATAAAAGCTATTTATGACAAACCAACAGCCAATATCATACTTAATGGGCAAAAACTGGAAGCATTCCCTTTGAAATCCGGCACTAGACAAGGATGCCCTCTCTCACCACTCCTATTCAACATAGTACTGGAAGTTCTAGCCAGAGCAATCAGGCAAGAAAAAGAAATAAAGGGTATTCGAATAGGAAAGGTGGAAGCCAAATTGTCTCTATTTGCAGACGACATGATAGTATACCTACAAGACCCCATCGCCTCAGCCCAAAAACTCCTGAAACTGATAAGCAACTTCAGCAAAGTCTCAGGATATAAAATCAATGTGCAAAAATCACAAGCATTCCTATACACCAATAACAGACTTAAAGAGAACCAAATCAAGAACAAACTGCCATTCACAATTGCTACAAAGAGAATAAAATACCTAGAAATACAACTTACAAGGAACGTAAGGGACCTCTTCAAGGAAAACTACAAACCACTGCTCAATGAAATAAGAGAGGACACAAACAGATGGAGGAACATTCCATGTTCATGGTTAGGAAGAATCAATATCATGAAAATGGCTATTCTGCCCAAAGTAATTTACAGAATCAACGCTATCCCCATCAAGCTACCATTGAATTTCTTCACAGAACTGGAAAAGACCACCATGAACTTCATGTGGAACCAAAAGAGAGCCCGCATAGCCAAGTCAATTCTAAGCAAAAAGAACACAGCGGGAGGCATCACACTACCAGACTTCAAACTATACTACAAGGCTACAGTAATCAAAACAGCATGGTACTGGTACCAAACAGAGATATAGACCAATGGAACAGAACAGAGGCATTGGAGGCAACACAACATATCTACAACCATATAATCTTTGATAAACCAGACAAAAACAAGCAATGGGGAAAGGATTCCCTGTTTAATAAATGGTGTTGGGAAAACTGGTTAGCCATGTGCAGAAAGCAGAAACTGGACCCCTTCCTGACACCTTACACTAAAATTAACTCCAGATGGATTAAAGACTTAAACATAAGACCTGGCACTAGCCTGGGGAGAAATGCCAAGTGTGGGTGAAGGGGAGGAAGGCAGCCCAACACACTACCATGTGTGTACCTATGCCACTATCTTGCACGTTCTGCACATGTACCCCAAAACCTAAAATGCAATAAGAATTTAAAAAAAAAAAAAAAAACCCTAGAAGAAAATCTAGGCAAAACCATTCAGGACATAGGAGTAGGCAAGGACTTCATGACCAAAACACCAAAAGCATTGGCAACAAAAGCCAAAATAGACAAATGGGACCTAATCAAACTCCACAGCTTCTGCACGGCAAAAGAAACAGTCACTAGAGTGAATTGGCAACCATCAGAATGGGAAAAAATCTTTGCAGTTTACCCATCTGACAAAGGGCAGATATCCAGAATTTACAAAGAACTCAAACAGATTTACAGGAAAAAAGCCCATTCAAAAATGGGCAAAGGATATGAACAGACACTTTACAAAAGAAGACATATGTGAGACTATAAATCGTTCTACTATAAGGACACATGCACACGAATGTTCATTGCAGCACTGTTTACAATAGCAAAGACCTAGAACCAACCCAAATGCCCATCGATGATAGACTGGACTGGGAAAATAGGGCACATATACACCATGGAATATTATGAAGCAATCAAAAATGATGAGTGTTTGTCCTTTGTAAGGACATTGAGAACATCATTCTCAGCAAACCAACACAAGAACAGAAAACGAAATACCACATATTCTCACTCATAGGCGGGTGAGAAAAATGAGAACACATGGACACAGGGAGGGGGGTACTACACACTGGGGTGTATTGGGGGGAATAGGGGAGGGACAGCGCGGGGGGGAGCAGGGGAGGGATAGCCTGGGGAGAAATGCCAAATGTGGGTGAAGGGGAGGAAGGCAGCAAAACACACTGCCATGTATGTATCTATGCAACTATCTTGCACGTTCTGCACATGTACCCCAAAACCTAAAATGCAATAAAAATTAAAAAGAATGCATCAATTAAAATACAGAGATTGTCAGAGCAGATAAAAAGATAAGATTCAGCTATAAGTGTTTTTTTTAAACAAGAAAACCACTGTAAATATAAAGGCATATATAAAGTAAAAAGTAAATGGATGGAGAAAGACATACGATACTAACAGTAATCAAAAGGAAGTAGAAGGAAAAAGGTAATGAAGTAGTAATACAATACCTTGGCTATTGCAAAAAATTTTCTATTTATTTGTATAGAAATTTCTGCCTCTGCAGCACTTTTGTAGGACATATTTAATGCCATTTCCATCATCAAGTATGTCTTTTCATTGTCTGTGACCATATTCCCAGGGGCTCTCTCACTGGTTGCTGTGGTGCTTCACTGATGATAAGCACACAGGCAAGTCTTCCCCAGAGTATGCTGGATAATGCAAAGGATAGTTTGTTTTTGTTTGGAATTTTATAGCATAAACATAGGATAAAACTTCTTCCAAGCATGTCACCTTTTGACCTTGTAAGGCTGTGATCCCTGCTTTTCTAGAATGAAATCTCTTTCAGTGTTGACTTCCACATTCCAGCACCAGCAGGAAGCAGAGGTGAGGACTCTATGAGTAGCATTAGAAGAGCAGTCACAACGTAAAAATAACATTCATTCCTCAGCTGGTGGAACCAATGATCAGAACCAGAAACCAGAAAATTAATGCATCCATTAGAGGCAAGGGAGAACATATCCTGCAGCTGGTCAAAAAGGCTTGGAGGAGAGACGTGGCTATCTTATTAGGACATATTACAGCCCTATTATTAAGACATATTAAAGCCCTATTACCAACCTCCTTTTTTTCCATCTTCCTCCCTTTGCCAGATTTTGCCCCAAATTCTTAGTTATTATGTTTCCTGTACAGACCAAAAATTCTACAGAACTCCCTTTTTACTTGACACCTGCTTTTTCTCTCTCTTTCTTCTGTCTCTGGCTCTGTATCTCTCTCTCTCCTTCTTGCTCTCTCTCCACTTTTGTATTCTGACATCCTTCACTCAACTCAACATATTAACATCTACACACACACTTAGGCTATATCTCTTCCAAAGGCAGTGAGGAACTTTAAATAAGAAACCAGTTTATCTGAGACAAGTAGTTTATTTTCCTTTGTACATTTCTTCCAATTAAAAGGATAATATTTATAAAACACTGGACACAGTACTGGATACATAGAAAAAATTAAATGCTTGGTGGCATTTATGACTATCATGTTATTCTTGCTTTTTCTTACACCAGGGGAAAGTAAAACCTTTTTTGCCTGTTCATTGAAGAAGAACCATGTTCATAAGTGCCCACATGCATCCACATGATGATCCCCACCTGCCCATAGACAGAAAACACATTTCTAGGCTCAGATAATGGGATAAAGTTCATCACAATGGTTCATAAACAAGATATTACAATCACTTGAGTCTAAGCAAAAAGGGAGTGGAAACAATAGCTAGTATGTATCAAACATGTATTTTCACATACCTGAACGCTTACAACAGTCCTATGGAGACAAACATTATCCTCAGTGCTTCTATTATATTTTTTCACCAATAAACTGGCGCTCAGGAGCTTAGAGGACAGAATTTTCTGCAAAAGTTTTTATGTCTGGCATTCTTCAGCTCCTTGTTCCTTCGGCTGAAGATGATTGGGCTAAGGAAGGGGGTGGAGACACTATAGGTGGTGGCCATCAAGGCGTCACTGTACACAGAATGGAGGCCCTTGGGCTTGAGGTAAATAATCGAGGCAAAACCATAGTGCACGACCGCCACAGTGAGGTGGGATACACACGTGGAGAAAGTCTTGTGCCGGCCCTCAGCAGAGGGAATCCTCAAGATGGCAGCCACAATGAAGACATAGGAGAGGATGAGGAGGAGTAAACAGCCTACCAGGGCTGTGACACATACCAGCATCACACCCATGATGACAGATGATGTGTTGTTTCCACAGGCCAACTTCAAGAGGGAAAGCACATGGCAGGCAAAATGTTGGATCACACTAGACCCACAGAAAGTGAGGTGAAAAACTATCATTGTCACCATCATCCCCATGACTGAGCCACCAGCCCAGGTCCAGGCCACAAGACGGGCACAGCCACGGGGGCTCATGACCATGTTGTAATGCAGTGGGTGGCAGATGGCCACGTAGCGATCATAGCCCATGACCATGAGAAGGAAGGAGTGAGTGAAGCCAAATGTGAAGGAGAAGAACATCTGGCTGGCACAAGCCAGAAAGGTGATGGAATGATGGGTGGAGAGCAGATCAACGAGCATACGAGGGGTGATGGCAACAGTGAACAGAATCTCAGAGATGGAGAGGGCACACAAGAAGAGGTACATAGGTGTGTGGAGTCTGTGTTCAATCCAGACGGTAGCCATGATGAGAAGGTTCCCCAGCAATGTGAACAGGTACATCAGGAGGTACAGCAGGAACAAGACGGGGAGGAGCTGCTGGGGAAAGGCTGAGAAGCCAAAGAGGATAAATTCAGACATGGTGCTGTAGTTCTGACCAAGCATGGATACTGTATCTGGTGAAATCAGAAACAAAATTAAGTGACAGTGGTTAAAACATAGACTCTAGCACAGACCAAATGGCAACTCAACAGCTCTGTGCTATTCAACCATTGGCAGAACTCTTCTAGGTCTCACCTTCCTCATGTGTAAAATGGAGTAAATAATAATAGTTCTTAACATTCAGCAATGTGACAGTCATCAAATGAGATCAATATTTTAGATGATCAAGTCAGATTTTGGGTACTACTTGGGTTTCTATTAACACTGACTAGTATAAAGAAAAGATTCAATACTTGGGAGACATTAGAGACAGGCATGGATGATCAGGGTTAGATTCTCTTGAAAGTATGCCAGTTCTAAAAAACATATTTTGATCTTGGGGTTTAAAATTTTTTCCCTGAGAGTCTTTGTTTTTTAATTGCTTATTTAACCCATTTACATTGATTTAACACTGTTTTATTGGTACTCGTTGATGCCACCTTGTTTCAAATTGTACATTTACTATTCTAAAAAAACTGAATAGAAAACATGAAAATAAAAAGATGGGTAAATATATGTCAGACAAATAGGTACCAAATGAAAGCAGAGGCTGCAATCTTAATAATAATAAAAAGTGGGATTTAAGGAAACAGTGGTCACAATGTTTCTAATACCATATGCCATTCCAGGGAGCTAGAGCTCCTTGAGACATGGCTGATCTGTGGTCTGGACAAGGAAGAAAGCCTTGGATATCTTGTACCAGTGTGAAATGAAACTTTCATTAAGTAATGGGATAATATTAAAAGTCTGCAGGTACTAGATTGAAAAGATGCCCACTAGCCAAAATGGATAATCATTATACAGAAGATGGAGGAACAATCTAAATGACACCATGAGGAAGCTTTCAGAAAATTCAGAAGGTGCATAATTCCACGAACAATTGGTCTGGTCCCATTGATAAAGGCTCATTCAAGGGATAAGAGAGATTTAAGGACATAACAACTGGATACAACATAAAGGACTAGTTGAATCTTGATTTACATAACCATCTGTAAGTATTTTAAGGCACTAGAGAACATTTTGACCATAGTATGAACGAATGATTGGGTATGAGTAATATTAAGGCATTATTACTGATCTAATTACTAATTGTTTAGAGTCCAGTCCCCCAGGTTAGAGTAAGATCATGACTCACTGTATCCTAACCCCTGGGCTCAAGTAATACTCCACCTCAGCCTCCTAAATAGCTGGGACTACAGGTGTGTGCCTCCTCACCTGTCTAATTAAAAAAATAATTTTCCATAGAGACAGGGCCTCACATTCTTGCCCAAACTAGTCTTGAACTCCTAGCCTCAAGTGATCTTTCTATCTGAGCCTCCTAAAGTGCTGGAATTATAGACATGAGCCATTATGCCCAGCTATTATTTTTTAAAGTGTGATCTGATTATATTGACAATGAAGAAAAATGGTTAGTTTCTTGATGCATGCTGAAATTTTTAAATCACACACACATATGCACACACACTTAAGGACAGAGAATAATATTTATATCATTTAAAAGAACATTATAGCAACTGGTATAAATATAATAAATCTACATTACTATATATCCTGGAATATTAAGTAATAAATAATAAAAACAACTTCAGTGAGATACATATAAATAACTAAATCAATGACAGATATTATAGTTAGAAATTTTGACAGAGTCCAGAAATGTAATTTATTAATTACAATGCAATTAATATTATATATTATATATATTATTATGTATTAGACTCTTCACCAGAGAATAACTATTTTTTCAAGCACACATATACTTTTATAAAAATTGACATTTCATTAAGATATAAAAAACTCTTTAATTCTAAAGTATAAATGTTATATAGATTTTAATGCATTAAACATTAAACATTAATACCTTTTCAAATCTTATATGTTTGGAAGCTAACTGTATAATTAAATAATCTTCAGGTTTAAGAGTAAATCATAAAAATTAAGAAATCTTTAAAATTAAATGAGAATTCAAATATTGAGTGTCAACATTTCAACCTAAAATAGTACTTTGAGGGAAATATACAGCACTAAATAGATTTATCAAAGTTCATGCTTAATAAAACCAGGATCAAGTATTAGAAAAGCTTGAGAAGACAGAGGGAAACAAGGAGAAGGTGCCAACAACAAGACCCAAAATTAAAAATGGTAAATAATTAGAGGCAATGCATATTTTTGAATTAATAAGAAGTTGTAAAAAATAATACATTTGTATTGTAGATGACATGACCAAATACTCAGAAAAACATAAAATTCTAAAACTGGTTTAAGAAAAAAGAGGATCCTATATGCTCGAATAAGCTTTAAAGAAATAGAAATGGTAGTCAAAGATGTCTCTCTCTAAGATGGTGAGTTTGCCCCAGAGGCTTTTATTAAAATGTAATAATTATTATTAAACTGTTAAGAAACAGTTGGTTAATATCTTATATATGAGCTTCAAAAAGATAGAAAAGTGTTAGGAAATCTGACCACACATCTCATCAGGTTAATGCAATTTTGGTCTAAAATCAGGTAAGAATGTTTGCCAAAAGAAGAGACAATTATAGGCCTACTTCACCTATACATGCAGATTTTAAATTCCAGAATAAAACCATAACCTAGTCAAATTTAATGGTGTATTAAAAATGGTTTACCATAATAAAGTGGTATTGGTTTATTTCATAAATGACAAGGATGGCTAACATCCGAAAACTTATCAGATGATTTATCACAGGAATTGCTTAAAAAGAAAAATCATGATTATTTCAATCAAGGCAAAAATACATTTTTCTTAAACTCTACTTCTATATATGATTTTTAAAGAACACTTCACAACACAAAATTCAAGGAGACTTTTTTAGCTAGATGTAGAATGTATGGCACAAAATTAGCAAATACTACACTAAATGAAGGAACTTTTCGATGCATTATTTTAGGACCAAGAACAAACCACTAACTGCTGTTCTTTAACATGGAACTGAAAGTCATGAGTGACGGTATTGGGCAAGAAAAAGAAACAAGGTATCTAAGGACTGGAAGGGAAGAAACCTGATCATCTACCTGGAAAAGATAAAAGAATGATGGCGTCATCTATTAGAACAACGACAGAGCAAGGTCAACAGGCGAATATCACCGTGTTCCTCCTAGTATTGCACCAGTAACAAGCACTCAAGAAATAGAAGTTGAATACAGAGGAAGATAACATTCCCACAGCAACACAAACTATTAGTTTGGTACAAACTATTAGGTAGGTAATTGTGGTCTCTGTCATTATCTTTAAATTTAATAGAAGAAAGTGTAGGGTATGAACTTGGTAATCTAGGCAGGAGGAAAGACTTCCTAAGCAAAATTTCAAATGCACAAAATATAAAGAAATACATCTCAGGATTCCATTTCACCCTCAAATTACTGAGCATTCTAAAGGGCTTTTGTTTGTGTGGTTTAGAACTGTCCATTTTTACTATATTCGAATGAAAATTGAAACTTATTTAAATATTAGTTATTAGTACATTTAAAAGAGCAATAGTAAACCTATTGCATGCTAATATTGACAGAGCAGGAGCATTGCCATCTTGGACAAGTCCCTTATTCTAAAGTTCATCTTAATAAAAAACCACCTAAATCCAAAAAGCCTCAGGCTAATGGCTAAGGTCAGCACAACCATAAACCACAGATAACATCTCCAGCCAGAGATATTTCAGTCTCCTCCTCAACCAGAGACATGCTAGCCCTGAGATAAGCCTCTTCCAGCTGGGAAGATGCCAGCCTCAAGATAACACACCGGCGGAAAGATGTCTGCCCCAAGATAACCTCCCCTCCTCCCAGAGACATTCCAACCCCACCGTAAAACTTCTCTCTCATGCAGAAACATTCTAAGCTTGTAATAAGCCCCTCATCCTAAAACCAATATATACTCTTAGTCTGTAAGAGAAAGTGCTCCCAACTGAAATCAGCCAGAAGTTCCTCTTGGGTTTTATCTAAAGCAAATCTGTCTTTAACTGCCAAGCCGTGTTTCACGTTTCTTTCCTCTTTCTGTAACTCTCACAAATATAAGTAACATTTTCAGGCAAATAACCACAATAAGAAAAAGCATTTTCTGAGAAGAGTGGCCTTGTTTGACATTACATCATATGTACTGGCTTGCTGGGAAGCAGCTTCCTCACTCAGTCTGTGGCAATATGCTGTCTTAGTTGAAGCATATGATGAAAATATATTCTCACATATAATTGGAAAAATAAGGACTTCAGGGACCACCCTGCAGAGGTCCTCATATCATACTTTGAAAAATTCTGCTGTAAAATATCTAGGAATTAACCCAAAACATGCCACACCTCCAAAGAAAAAAATTTTAAATACATACTAATAAAAATGTAGAACATTGGCCAGGCGCGGTGGCTCAAGCCTGTAATCCCAGCACTTTGGGAGGCCGAGGTGGGTGGATCATGAGGTCAAGAGATCGAGACCATCCTGGTCAACATGGTGAAACCCAGTCTCTATATAAAATTAGCTGGGTGTGGTGGCGCGTGCCTGTCGTCCCAGCTACTCAGGAGGCTGAGGCAGGAGAATTGCCCGAAACCAGGAAGTGGAGGTTGCGGTGAGCCGAGATCGCGCCATTGCACTCCAGCCTGGGTAACAAGAGTGAAACTCCGTCTCAAAAAAAAAAAAAAAAAAAAAAATGTAGAAGATTATCTAAACACATGGAGTTTACAGTCTCGGGTGGGATGGCTTGTGTGCTGATGATGTCAGTTCATACCCAAATTATAACCTCAATAAAATCATGTTTATAGTTCCAGTGAATTGATCATACATTTGATAAAAATCTATTTGAAAATTGCTTCAGAAAAATAAATGTCAGGCCAGCACGGTGGCTTAAGCTGTAATCCCAGCACTTTTGGGAGGCCGAGGTGGATGGATTGCTTGTGACCAGGAGTTTGAGACCAGTCTGGCCAACATGACAAAATCAAGACTAAATCAAATCATAATCAACATGACCAAATCAAAAGAAATCAAGAGGAAAAGGTTTCTTTACTGAAAATACAGAAATCAGTCGGCTGTGGTGGCGGGGCCTGTAAAACCAGCTACTTAGGAGGCTGAGGCAGGAGAATCACTTGGAACTGAGAAGCAGAGGTTGCAGTCAGTGGAGATGGGGCCACTGCACTCCAGCCTGGGTGACAGAGTGAGACTCTGTCTCAAATAAAGAAATGCATACATACATTCATAAATGTCGACACAAAACCATACTAACATTACAAAAATGGAGTTAAGATCTGTTTCCTCTCAGGTCACACAATACAGTTGTAGTCATTTTTAAAATTATGAAACATGGAACACACAGATCTGAGCAAGTTGATTGTAAATCTCAGAAAATATCCCTGCATTATTCAAAACCTAGGATGGTACATGATAAATGTGGTGGCACAAATCAAGAGGAAAAGGTAGATTGTTCTCTAGTTGTAGTGAGAAAACTGCTCATTTTATGAAGCCAAGTAAATCTGCATTTCTGCCTAACATCTCACACAAAGAAGGAATCCAGATGGATTCAAGAAATAAATACCAAATATCAAAGTATAAAGTTAATAGAAGAAAGCACAAGAGAATAACTTTGTGATCTAGGCTTGAGGAAAGACTTCCTAAACAAAATTTCATAAAGCACAATCATTAAGATGAGTTTTAAAACACTAAAAAAATTCAACATCGGGGATTTCTGTTCAACAAAGGATTTACGGGATGAAGTTAACAGGCAGATGGGAAATAATAGTCAAATTGTCTGAAATCGACAGGAGCACATGCATGTAGTGTGAGAAATTTCTTTAAAAACTGACAGGGGAATAGTATCTAGAACAAACAAGAAACCAGTTAAGTCAAGAAGTAGTTACCTTAATCCAAGAATGAGCAAAGGATGTGAGAAGATGAGTTACTCGGGCAAAGGAAAGAATGCTCAAAAAAAAAAAAGGAAGAAAAACATGGAGGGAAGCGGAAAATGAAAGACAGCTGTGGAATTTCACTGTATACCTATGCAGTTCCCAAAATTATAGAGTGTCCAGTGTTGGTTGGGCTCTGAGGAGAAAGGAACATTTACACACTATGGGCTGGGCATGGTGGCTCATGCCTGTAATCAAAGCACTTTGGGAGGTAGAAGAGGAGGATCACAGGAGGCCAGGAGTTTGAGACCAGCACGGCCAACATGGCAAAACCCTGTCTCTACTAAAAATACAAAAATTAGCCGAGTGTGGTGGTGCATGTCTGTAATCCCAGTTACTCCGGAGGCGGAGGCACGAGAATTGCTTGAACCCGGGAGATGGAGGCTGCAGTGAGTCGAGATAGCACCATAGCACTCCAGCCTGCTGGTGACAGAGGGAGACTCTGTCTCAAATAATAATAATAAAGGAAATACTTACACACTATTAACAGGAATGTAGAATAGTGGAAATAAAAAGTTTTAATGGGATTCATGCTCTGTACCAGCAAACTTGCTGCTGTGTATCTATCCTGACTTCTGAAACCTGTTTATAGGGGGACATGTAAGAGAATGTTCCCTGCAGCAGTTATTTTAGTGGGGATGTTGGATAAGCTTGCTTGTCCCTAACTGGAGAGAAGGCAGGTAAAAGGATACAGAGGCAAACAATGGATATAGAGGCAAAAGGATATAGAGCTTTTGGCAGGAGTTAGATGCACACATAGTAATGTAGGTGAATCTTTAAAATACTATTGAGTGAAAAAACAAAAACCAGAATGAACTCTCTAGCAGAATTCCATGTGGTCATATTAACAAATACGTACATGAAACTATTCTGAATGATACAGTGATAATGAACCCATGTCATTTGTCAAAACCCATCTACACAATGCAAAGAGTACAACCTAATATAAACTATGCAATTTAGTTAATAATAATGCGTGAATATTGGTCCATCAATTGGAACAATTGCACCATAGGTATGCAAGATGTCAACCATAGGAGAGACTACTGGAGAACCTGGTCATAATGATGTGTCAATATTGGTTCAACAGTTGTAACATAGGTGCTTCAGGAATGCGAGATGTTAATATTGGGAGAGACTACTAGAGAGCTTGGTAAATAATCGTGTCAATACTGGTTCATCTATTGTAACATAGGTGCTACAGGAATGCGGGATGTCACTAATAGGAGAGACGACCCCACATGCAGGAGTGAGGGGTATGTGAGAACTCTCTATACTTTCTGACCAATATTTCTACAAACTTAAAACTTCTCTAATAAAGTTAAGTCCATTAATTTACAATTTAAAAATAGTCACATAAATATATGTGCAGACAGATACAATGAGTCTCTTAAAAAGAACATATACAAAAGGAAAAGTGCATATTAAGTATGTGAAATGGCCTGTCAGAAAAAGAATGGAAACAAAGTGAAAGAAAAGGGATAAACAAATAAAATAAGAGAAGGATCTTGCACAAACCAACATTAATCAAAAGCCACAAACTGGAATATCACGGACTCAAACCTCTGCACCTGAATTCTACCATAAAAGAAAACAAGAATATTTTCATGAATATTGTGAGCCACATTGCTACAAGAGTATCTGAAATCCTTGGTTCTGGATGATTCGCACCCATCATCACACCCCCTAGTAGTCTCACTAGGACACTGTCCCCAAGTATCCCCCACCCCATGCAGGAGGAGTCAGCCCAGCTCTTGGAGAACACAGAATCACCTGGACAGTGAGGAACTTGACCAGAGAGTGAGGATGACATATCCCACATGAAAAGACCACACTTACAAGATGGAAGGAAAGTCTTCTGAGCACGCAGCCGCCCTGCCCAGAAACCATGCCCCAGCATCAGCCACCTTCCTTCCCCATCCCTCCCATTGCTGGGTGACCTTTTTCCTAATAAACACTTCTCCACCTGCTCTGCTCCTCTCCATCCCCTCTCCTGGACTGCTGCCCACCCTCCTCCTCATCTCCTCTCCTCTGCGCCCACTCCACTCTGGCTTCCAGAGGGAATTTTCTGAAGTGTCCACAAGCTGTGGAGGCACCAGACCCATGGTGGAAACCCAAGATCTCACTGTGTATCTTTGGAGAAAGCACTTTGCAACTCTGAGCCTCCTCTCCCAAGTGAAAACGGGAGTAACCCAGAGAACTGTGACAGTCCACCTTGTAAAAGTCATTGTCATTGACTGACAATGATTTTGGTCTTCTGAACTGGTTTGTTTTTAATGTTCTGTACCAGATGTCACTCGCTGACCCCATTTTAGACTCATGGTCTCCAACCCTAGCAGGGACCTTAGTACTCTTGGCAGTGACACAACACAATGTCTGATCCAATCAAGAGTCTGATCCAACCCTCCCCCTGTCCTCAAGCCCCTGCCTCACCCCTACAGTCCACCATCCCACCTCCTGCTTACTGGAGAAGCCACAGCTCTTGAGACCAGGCTTCCCCATTTCCTCTGACAGGTGGACAGAATTCTGCCTACTCTGGTATCACTGCAGATGGCTCACACACAGGTGCAGAGCAAACATCTCACAGCACTGGGATGCACCCAGCTCCATTCTACCTCTTGCAACCAGGGACACAAAATACACAAAATACAGATTATCTGGGACACAAAATACACCTACAGAGACAAAAATACACCTACAACAGGGTTTCTCAATCTCAGCACTTTGTGACATTTGGGACCAGATCATTCTTTGTGGTGGGAGCTGTCCTGTGTATTGTCTGACATTTAGCGGCATCCTTCACCTAAATCCCTTAGATGTTAGTAGGAAAATCCCTCCCTCCCGATTCACCATCAGAAGTCCTCACAACCAGGGTATCTCCGGACATGACCAAATGTCTCCTGGAGGCCAGAATCACATTCAGTTGAGGACCACCGACCTATAAGCTGCAGTGGGCACCTGGGCTGGCTGAACAGCCAGGCACTCTATATGGGAAACAAAGATCCCATGCAGCCACCTAAGGCTGAGGTCACTCTTTTTTCCCCATCTGCCCAGTTCTGCACCCCAACTCTAGGCTGGGCAGCTCCATCCACAACTCTCTGATTCTGCCCTTGTACCCATATCCTCTTGGTCCCCCTCCACCTGGGGCTGCCTTCAATCAAGTGGCCATGAGGAAAAGGCAGAAAAAGCATCCTTTTAAGGTGTTTCCAGGGTGCACCTGCAGGCAAGTGTAGGAGCCAGATCAAGAGGATCCCTGAACCGGTGCTGCGAGCTTTACTCCTGCGGTGGCCTTCCCGAAGGTCACTCCCATGGGCTCTCCAGGAAACCACTCCGGAAGAGCTGTTCTCTGGGTCTGTAGAGGCCAGGAGGAGCCTCAGGGAGCATTCATGAACCTACAGCCTTCACCTCTTCCTCCAGCACACAAGGGCTCACTGCTACCTCTCTACCTAGGGAGGCTTCAGCTCCTGCAAACAATGGGAAGATCCAGTCTTGAAGGAGATAGGACTGGAGAGAATTCTGGTTAAAGATGAATAAGGAAGGGACGTACTGAGGCGTAGCCGACCTCCCCTCCCATCATAGCTGGGAACGTGGATTTTACGATTTCTCTGGGGTTCCTATGTTCAAAAAGGTGTCTTCTCAGTTGATTGGGGGCCATTGGATTTTATTTTTATTTTCCAAATCCAACAGAACCAATGGTGCTCTGAGAGACTGGAAAACGAAGATGCTGTGTAAGTGTAAGAACTCGCAGGACTCTATAGGGGATCCACCGTGGAAATGTTTAATATGGTAGAGTGAGAAATCACTATCCTTCACTGAGACAATAGGTCTTCAGTCACTACTGAGCCCCATTAAGGACACAACCCAATATGCCCATCCTGGACTAGGTGCATTCTCCTCACAAAGCCATAAAACTAGGTGCACAATCCAATTTATCACTAAGTACAAGTAGTATATAGCAAATTAGGCTGGAGCCAGTCTTTTTTTTTTTTTTTTTTTAGATAGGGTCTCACTCTGTCATCCAGGCTACAGTGCTGTGTTATGGTCACAGCTCACTGCAGCCTCAATCTCCTGGGCTCAAGTGATCCTCCTGCCTCAGCCTCCCGAGTGACTTGAACTACAAGCTAGTGCAAGCATCCCCAGCTAATTTCTTTTACTTTTTTTGTAGAACTGTGGTCTCACTGTGTTGCCTGGGCTGGACTCAAGTGATCCTCTGCCTCAGCCTCCCAACCTGCTGGGATTACAGACATGAACTACTGAGCTCAGTCACTTAAGCTAGTCTTTTTTTTTTTTTTTTTTTTTAGATATAAGTATTGGGTTTATTGATTCAAAAACATCTGAAATTCTCTGTTTTGTAAAAAAATATATATATATATTCAAACCTGGCATGGTGGCTCATGTCTATAATCTCAGCACTTTGGGAGGCCTAGGTAGGAGAATTGCTTGAGCCTGGGAGTTTGGGATCAGCCTGGCCAACATAGTGAGACCCCATCTTTAAAAAAATATCTTGGCTAGAGCACGGTGGCTCATGCCTGTAATCCCAGAACTTTGAGAGGCCTAGCTGGGTCACTTGAGGTCAGGAGTTCGAGACCAGCCTGGCCAACATGGCAAAAACCTGTCTCTACTAAAAATACAAAAATTAGCTGGGCATGGTGGTGTGGGCCTGTAGTCCCAGCTACTTATGAGGCTGAAGCATGAGAATAGCTTGAACCTGGGAGGCAGAGGTTGCAGTGAGCCAATATTGTGCTACTGCACTCCAGCCTGGACAACAGTGAGACTCTGCCTCAAAAAAAAAAATCTTTATTGAGATTATAATTCCTATGCCAAAAATTTATCCATGTAAAGTGTATAATTCAATGCTTTTTAATATAGTCACAGAACTGTGCATCTACCACAACAATTCATTTTAGAACATTTTCTTTTTCTTTTTAAAATTTATTTATTATACTTTAAGTTCTTGGGTACATGTGCAGAACGTGCAAGTGTGTTACATAGGTATACATGTGCCATGGTGGTTTGTTGCATCCATCGCCCCATCATCTACATTAAGTATTTCTCCTAAAGCTATCCCTCCTCAATCCCCCCACCCCCTGCTATCCTCCCCTAGCCATCCACCCACCAGGCCCTGGTGTGTGATGTTCCTTTCCCTGTATCCATGTGTTCTCACTGTTTGACACCCACTTATGAGTGAGAACATGCGGTGTTTGGTTTTCTGTTCTTGTGTCAGTTTGCTGAGAATGATGGTTGCCAGTTTCATCATTATTTGTAAAATAAACGCCATGCTCATTAACAGTGCCTCCCCATTGCCCACTTTCTCCCAGACTTAGACAACCACGAATCTGCTTTCTCTTTCTGTCTTCATGGATTTGCCTGTTCTGAACATTTTATATAAACGGAACTATACACTATATGGCCTTTTGTGACTGGCTTCTTTCACTCAGCATCATGTTTTCAAAGTTCATCTATGTTACAGTATCAGTGCTGCATGCCTTTTTACAGTCAAACAATATTCCACTGTATAAATACACCATATTTTGCTTATCCATCCACCCATTGATAGACATTTGGGTTGCTTCCACTCTTTACTTATTATGAATAGTGCCGCTACGAGCATTGATGTATAATGTAAAAAGAAACTAAAATCTTGGGACACCAATTCACTCTCCCAAAAAGAAAAAATTAAGCTGAAAGATGAGTCATGCAAGAAGCTTTAGTAGAAATTGACAAGCTGAGGCCAGGTGTGGTGCCTCAGGCCTGTAATCCCAGGATTTTGGGAGGCCGAGGCAAACAGATCACCTGAGGTCAGAAGTTCGAGACCAGCCTGACCAACATGGAGAAACCCCGTCTGTACTAAAAATACAAAATTAGTGGGTGTGGTAGTGCATGCCTGTAACCCAGCTACTCGAGAGGCTGAGGCAGGAGAATCGCTTGAACCTGGGGGCGGAGGTTGCCTTGAGTGGAGATCGCACCGTTGCACTCCAGCCTGGGCAATGAGAATGAAACTCCATCTTAAAAAAAAAAAAAAAAAAAAGTGGATTCTAACATTTATATGAAAATGTAAATGACCTGGAGTAGAAAGAGTTAACTTGACAAAGGAGAACAAGGTTACTGTCTGGCTTCAAGACTTCTGTAAGAGTGAAATCACTTCTGCTAAGGTGGGCTACGAGGTCCCCCAGTTGGATCCCCTTAAAACAACAATAATTTCACAGCCATCCAGGGGAAAAAGTGCCTTTTTGAGTGTCTTGGGATTCAGGCAGGCATTTGTGAAACCCAAAAGAACCCAGGAGCTAGAAGGGTTGTTTTGAGAAGGCCAACCCACACCCAGGTGACAGACCTGCTGATCTGGTCCCAGCCCCCTATTCCATTAAGGGCTTAGGACCAGAGACAGAAGCCACGCAGGGATTCCTTGGCCTCTGGAGCTGCAGGGAGCTCTGGCTCAGGTGCATCCAAAACACTCCCAGAGCACAGAGTCAAGGAAGCGGGAGCTTTGCAGGGTCCTACAGAGTAGAGACCTGGGAGGATTACAGATTGTACACACAGAGGGAAAAACCCCACAATGAAATATATAAGCATATAAATATTTATATGCACATAAACATTTATATTCTAAGCTTTAAAATGATTCATGCCAGAGTTTATTTATACAACTATGACAAATAGAAGTGTGTGTATTTATGCACTGTCCACCTTGTTTCTGTAAAAATGCTGCAGACACACTGGCTGTTCTGTACAGCACCCTCTTAGCCCCATATCTTGCCTCCCTTGATGTGTGTGCACACAGAGGAAGACAAATTTTAAACGAACCCCTTTGTTGTTGATTCAGAACTGGTTGAACCTGAGGCTCATTTCTGTAATGAGCCTCAAATATTCTGTTTATATATACCCTCTAATATTCTGGGGTTTTGTTTTTGTTTTTATTTTCAGATGGAGTCTTGCTCTTGTTGCCCAGGCTGCTGGAGTGTAATGGCACGATCTCAGCTCACTGCAACCTCCACCTCCCAGGTTCAAGTGATTCTCCTGCCTCAGCCTCCCGAGTTGCTGGGATTACAGGCGCCGGCCACCATGCTCGGCTCATTTTTGTATGTTTATTAGAGACGGGGTTTCGCCATATTGGCCAGGCTGGTCTCGAACTCCTGACCTAGTGATTCACACACCTCGGCCTCCCAAAGTGCTAGGATTACAGGCGTGAGCCACCGCGCCCAGTCCCCTCTAATATTCTGTAAAGCAGGGGTGCCCAGCCTCCAGGCAGCAGACTGGTACTGGCCTGTGGCCTGCTAGGGACTGGACCACACAGCGGGAGGTGAGCGGTGGGCGAGTGAGCAAAACTTCATCTGTATTTACAGCTGCTCATCATCATTGGCATTACCGCCTGAGCTCCGCCTCCTGTCAGATCTGAGGCGGCATTAGGTTCTCGTGGGTGCATAAACCCTATTGTGAACTGCGCATGCGCGGGATCTAGTGTGCCCCTTCCTGAAGAAAACTTAATGCCTGATATCTGTCACTGTCTCCCATCACCCCCAGATGGGATCCTCTAGTCGCAGAAAAACAAACACAGGGCTCCCACTAATTCTACATTATGATGAGTTGTTTAATTACCTCAATATATATTACAATGTAATAACAGAAATAAAGTGCACAATAAATGAAACCTTGTCTCCCCTCCCCTTGACGCAGTCTGTGAAAAAATTGTCTTCCATGAAGCTGGTCCCTGGTGCCAAAAAGGCTGGGGACCACTGCTGTAAAGGCATAGGTGTGTGTGTGTGTGTGTGTGTGTGTGTGTGTGTGTGTGTGTGCGAGCTGAGGTCGCCATTCTTGCGGGGGATGGGCATTCGAGCAGAGACTATCAGCGATGCAGTAGCTGGGCTGTGCAAAGCTCACCTCTTCATTGGATGGGAGGCTGGGCTCCATGGGTTTTCAGTTCCCAGCCCCAGAACAGCTGACATCTCCTCCCCAAGAGTCCACCTATGAGTTAGGTGTTAACACCTAACAAATTTTCAAATTTTCTGTTGCTACCTGACCATGATAACTCTTCTGGATTCAGGCCAAGGCTCTTGTGTCTAGGAGGTTGCTCCCTGAGCCATTATCCACAGCCAAAGAGAGCAGGTGGTGAGGACAGGCTGGACCCTTAGGGCCCTTCTCCCAGACAGTGCAAGGCCATGTCTCTGCCTCCTGTGGGATCCAGGTCAGACTCCATATCCGGCTTTTACAGCAACGGCAGCAACAGCAGGAGCAGTGAGGTGCCCTTGCTGAGCCCTTACTCCGCCTTGTGCATTTTGCATGCATTGTCCATTTTAAGTATTGTGACAACCATGTGAGACGGGTGTTGCCGAAACGCCCATTTACAGACGTGAAGGGGCACAGCCTGGTGGCGAGGGGGCACAATGTGAGGCTGGCTGGGTGGTCTGGGTAACTAGCCTGGCTCCACCAGCTGTGCGACTGTGAATGGTCACTTAAATACCTTCCAGCCTTAATGCTCCATTTGTAAAATGAAAAACAAGGTGGTTAACATACTTAAAAGACTTAAAGCAGGTTCCACGACTCTTGCTGGCAAACGGTGGTGGCCACCATTCCTGCTCTAGGCTGCCTGCCCATCCCAGGCACACAGGAGGTCTGCAGTGAGCTGAGCCCCTCTAGTCACTGGGTACACTTTATTCTGTGTCCCCAGGACCCTGCCTGGTTCATCAAATTCTGGCTTTGCTCCCTGAGCCTAATAGAACTGCCAGCAGGTGAGGTCTGTCCTTGCAGAGGGGTGGGGACTCTGGGGGATGCACCCCACCCCACTGAGGCTGTAGGGCCAGCTGCCCGAATCTCCTGGCTGATTGAACTGGCAATGGCAGTGGGTGGGAGAGGCTTGAAGTCTCCCCAACAACCGGCCAGTGTCAGGAGCACTGTCTTCCCCACCGTCCTGCTCGGCAGCTCTGCTAGGAGCCCCATCCTTCAAGAACCCTCCCTCTCTCAAGTCCACCCCACAGGGCAATTCTGGACAGGATCTAGGGAGGGCCAGGAGGGGAGCCCTGGGTCTGTTGGGAGGAGCACCCTGGGTGTGGGAGGAGGAGCCAGGTGCTGATCCAATGGCCTCCAGATATTTCCCCTCTGGGCCACCACATTGCCTGAGATTCCTCCATTGTAAATGTCCCTGTGTCAATTTGGCATTGACTCTAATGAATGGGTGCAGAACAGCATGGCAGAAGAAAAAGGTCTGGGCTTGAGGGTCTCGCAAACCTGGCTTCCTGTGAGCTCTGCAACTTGGGCTAGAGGCCTGCCCTCCCTGACTCAGTTTGCTCTTGTGTTCAATGGACGCCCTCCCTCCTCTGGACGCCATCACTTGGGTCTCTCCAACAATCCCACGGCTCTGGCCTAGAGAACTGAGGGGAGGCTGGTGGGAAGGCTTTGGGCATGGTGATGCAGGTGAGCGTCTGACACGAGAAGCTGCACTTGACCTAGAGTAGGGGACACAGTGAGCATGCCTTTATCTAGAGCCCTCGCCACACAGTAGGAGTGCTTTCTGGGGAGTGCCTTGCACACAGTAGGCATTCTTTATGTCAAGAACTTTGCACTGAGTAAGTTTATGTAGAGCACTCAAGACACGGAAAGAACGCTTTACGTAGAGCATCTGGCACACAGTAGGTGCCTTATGTAAAGTACTGGACACACGGAGTCACAGTTTATGAAGAGTATCCAGAACCCACAGTAGGCATGCTTTGCGTGGAGCCCTTGGCACACAGTAGGAGGACTTCACATAGATCACCAGGCACACAGTAAACATGCTCTGTGTAGAGCATCTGACACACAGTAGGTGTGCTTGTAGAGCAGCAGGCGCAGAGTAGGTACACTTTACATAAGTTAGTCTGCACAAATTTCACTTTATGTAGAGGACCGAGAACAGAGAAGCAAGATTTTCTGTAGAGTGTCCAGCACACAGTGGGCACACTTTACATGGAGCACCTGGCACACAGTACACAACATGTACACAGTACCTGGCACATGATACGTGTGCCTGGAACCCAGCACACAGTAAAAGTACTCTGCATATGGTCTTTTGCAAAGAGCAGAGACAGACACAGCAGCTAAGGTGCTGGCTGCCAGCCCCTTCCCCTCGCCCCCTGTTTTTCAGGCTCCCTCCTCAAATCCTTCATCTGTCCCCATCTAAGTCCCATTCTCCTGCGATCCCTCCTGTGTCCACCTCTAAGGCCTCATCCGACATCCCATTCCCACATGGGAAGCCTGAGTCCAGGAGGGGCTCACTGCCCACAGTCTGAGCAAGGACAGGGCAGAACAAGGACTCCACTCAGGGCCCCTGGCCCTGCCCTCCCCTCCCTGGCCCCATCGTTCATGGCCCCTCTCAGCCTTACCTCCCATCCCCGTCTCTGTTCTCCTGTGCTGAGCCCAGCCTCCAGGTTTTCCCCTCCAGTGGGGCTCTTTATCTCTAAAATCTGTCCTGGTCATCCCCAGCACACTTAGATACTTCGTTTCTGCCCCTGTCAGTCATGTCTTGACCCAGGCCCTGGGTTGCCTGCAGGCAGGACTTGAACTCCTGCTAGGCCGTGAAGGCAGAGGCCAGAAGCTTCTGTCTCTGAATCTCCCAAGTCTTCAGTGGGAAATGGTGCATGGCGAACTCCTGACCCACACGTGGAAGGGAGCTCAGGAGATGATCTGGGACAAGGGTTGGCCTGGCCCAGCTCACCTGCCACCTGAACTCACAAGTTCATGTGCTGGTCTTAGAAGGGCAGGGTGGCTGTACACTTTGGGGCTCAGAGTCACCTTTGACTGCACCTCAAGATCCCTCGCACCCAGGTGTGAGCCGCTGAGACCTGAGGATCTGGAGCCCGTGCTGTGTCAGCCTGAGCTGCTTCCTTTGCACCCAGCTGGCCCAATGCCAGGGTTTGGCTGGCTGCGCAGGCACGAAAGATGCACCTATGCCAGGTTTGGGCCAGTTACCCAGGCACGGAACACATACCCAGGATGTAGGGATTGGCTGGCCCAGCCCAGCTCAGCTCGGCCTACCACAGCCTTCCCTAAATCAGGAACCAGGCGCAAAGACCTCCCAGCAGAGGGAGAGAGGAGGTTGTGTGGGACAAGCTGCTCCTGACAGAAGGTGCCAGGCTGCGGGTGGCAGGGCTGGAGGGTCCTGGCCTGGGATGGGGAGGGGCATTGCCCAAGGCTGGGGAGCCTGGGAGACTGCTGATTTCCTGGTAACCAGAGCCCTGGCAACCTCCCAGTGATTCAGGCTGGGCCTCTCTGGATTCTAATCAGCCTCTCTCCCTCTTTCCCTTTCTGTGTAACTGGAGGCCACTTGGCTGCTGGTTTCTGGACTTTAGATCTCAGCTCTTGTTTGCCCGTCTCAGAGCCCTCCCTGCTCTACCTCCAGCACTGCCCCTCCCTGCCCTTCTCCACTGTCCCCTGAGCTCCCCCGGCTCTTCCCTGGGCCTCAGGACCTCACCCTACATCCCATCCCCGCTGCAGGATGTCACAGCTGAGCCTGTCCTGGCTGGGCCACGGTCTGGTGGCAGCGTCCCCCTGGCTGCTCCTGCTGCTGGTCGGGGTCTCCTGGCTGCTGGTCCGTGTCCTGACCTGGACCTACGCCTTCTACGACAACTGCCGCCGGCTCCAGTGTTTCCCGCAGCCCCCGAAACGGAGCTGGTTTTGGGGACACCAGGGCCTGGTGAGTGTGGCAGCTGGACAGGTCTGGGATCTCAGGGTGAATGCATTTCCTGAGGGGCAGGAATGAGGCTCAGGGAGCTGGGTTATGAGGGTGGCTGGGGTCTGGGAATAGAGAGAAGAGACGGAGGCAGCTCACTAATTCCTCTCCCCACTCACTCATCCCTCTCCCCCACTCACTCATTCCCGTCTCCACTCACGCATCCCCCTCCCCGCGCTCACTCATCCCCCTCCCCGGCTCACTCATCTCCCTCCCCCCGCTCACTCATCCCTCTCCCTGCTCACTCATCCCTCTCCCCGCTCACTCATCCCCCTCCCCCCGCTCACTCATCCCCTCCCCCCACTCACTCATCCCCCTCCCCCGCTCACTCATCCTCCTCTCCCCGCTCACTCATCCCTCTCCCCGCCTCACTCATTCCCCTCCCCCACTCATTCACCTCCCCACTCACTCATTCCTCTCCTCACTCACTCATTCTTCTCCTCACTCACTCATTCCTCTGTTGTGCCATCCCAAGTCTTTCTTATTTCCCTGACCTCGCACTCCAGCCTATGTGGACGTTTTTCCTGCCTCTTGCATGATGGCTACTCTGAGGGGCTCCCGTGGGAGGGGTTTTGGGTGCACAGAGCCAACATCCCTTGGCATTTGCACCTTCCCCACTGCTGGACTCGAGGCCTCCTGAGCCCACTCTCCAGGGGCTGCTCCTATTTGCTTGGCCCCTTTGCTGTGTCTGCCCATCTCTGGGCTGCTGCTTTCCCACAGGAGTTAGCTCTGAGCCCCTTCCCCTATTCAGGGACACAGCTGGGCCAGAAGAGAAGTGTGGGAGTCTCCCGCTGCCTCCTCTTTCTGAGGCACCTTCCTCCTATCTTGCTCTTCCTCACTGACATGTCCCAGTTGGCCTTGTTGCCGGCCTCAATGAAAGCTGGCCACTCCCTTCTCTTTTCAGAAGCTGTCCTTGACTCCCCAGACCTCGACTTGGACTTAGACCTGCTCCCCTTTGGGGGACATGGCCTTGGTCTGCTCATGTGTAAATGCCATGATTGATGGGCATGTACATGGTGCAGTGGAGGATGCCCAGGTCATGATGGGATGGGCCTGACATGCAGGAGGTGCTCACTGTGGACAGTTAGAGTCACTTTTGTTCCCCAGGGGCTGCTGAGAACCGAATGTCCCCAGTGTGGGAGGAACAGCAGCCCCTGCGGACCAGCCAGAACATGAGAGGATGTGGGAACCAGCCACAGGGACATGTCCTGAGATCACACTGCTGCCCACAATCCTCCTCCCAGGGGGACTTTTTCATGTGGCCACCCCCAGGTTGAAACCATTTCCAAGATGAGAAAACACAACCTCTTGAGCAGACAACTTGCCTTCTCCCTCTGCTTTGGTATTTACCCTGCCTGCCTTCTTTCTTTCCTTTTCTTTCCTGCTTTCTTTTGGCAGAGTCTCTCTCTGTTGCCCAGTCTGGAGTGCAGTGGCATGATCTCAGCTTACTGCAACTTCCACCTCCCAGGGTCAAGTGATTCCTGTGCCTCAGCCTTCTGAGTATCTATTGGGAAGCTGGGATTACAGGCATGCCCCACCATGCCTGGCTAGTTTTTGTATTTTCAGTAGAGATGGGGTTTCACTGTGTTAGCCAAGCTGGTCTCAAACCCCTGAGCTCAAGTGATCTACCCACCATAGCCTCCCAAAGTGTTGGGATTAAGGCATGAGCCACCATGCCTGGCCATTATCTTTGGATCTTGGAGAGAGCCCCAAGAGAGGAGCAGGAATGAGCCGAGATTCCCCACAGTTGTTCCGAATCCAGGTGTGCTGCTCAGGGCAGGGGCTGCACCACATCTGGATGCTGCGGGGGAACTCCTCTGGGGAGATGCATTAGGTGAGGTTCTCCCCAGAAACCAAATCAACAGGATATCTTCTCTGTTATCTTTCAAGCATATATATATATATATATATATATATATATATATATATATATATATGAGAGAGAGAGAGAGAGAGAGAGATAGTTTATTATGGGAGTTGGAAAATGTGATGATAGAGGGTAAGAATTCCCATGATATACCATCTGCAAGCCAGAAACCAGGGACTCTGGTGGCGTAAATTCAGCTTGAGTCCAAAAAGACCTAGAACCTGGAGTTCTCATGTCCAGGGTTGGAGCAGACGGATGAGCCAGCCCCGGAAGAGAGCACAAATTCACCTTCCTCTGCCCCTTTGTTGTATCTGCACCACCAAAGGATTGGAGGACACCGCCCCCTTGGGGAAGAGGATCTTCCTTCCTCAGTTTACCTATTCAAATGCTAATCTCTTCTGGAAATACACTGACAGACGCATCCAGAAATAAGGTTTTGCCAGCATGTTTTATCTGGCATCCCTTAGCTCAGTCCCGTGGAATTCATGGTTAATTCAGGACACCAAGAATTAACCATCACAAGGGCTGACGGCCTCTGCCTTGCTTTCAGGCCACTCCCACAGAAGAGGGCGTGAAGAAGTTCATCCAGCTGGTGGCCACCTATCCCCAGGGCTTTAAGTTGTGGCTGGGTCCTACCTTCCCTCTCCTCATTTTATGCCACCCTGATACCGTCCGGTCTATCACCAGTGCCTCAGGTACCCATGCAGAGCTTGTGGTGGGCGCTGGGAAACATCGGAGACCTTCTGGCCTCTCCCCCTCCAAGTTTCGGTGTGGCCCCTTTGGGATCCACACCCCTCTTCCTGCTTCTCTCTCAGCCATTTTCCTCTTTCCTTCATGTATTCACCAACCCCCATCTCAGTGTCTCCTCCCTCCTCTGCCATCTGTCCCTGCCTTTGTGTTCTGGGCACCACTGGGGCCCCAAGAAGCCTCAGTTTAGGGCCCTGTCCTTGAGAAACCCCTGTGAGGCCTGGCACCAACCTCTTCTGTCCCTAAGCCTACAGCACAAGGGGGATTTCAGGCTGGTGGAGAATCTGGGCTGCTGTTTATGTGATGTCCGCCTCTGGTGAGTTTATTCCTTCTATCTCATCCTGTCACTCATCCACCCTGTTCATTCCTCTCCTGCTCCAGGCCCCAGGAACCTCCAATGGGAGATCCCACCCCAGTCCGAGGCCTTTCTTTCCCTCTGCTCATCTTGTCCCTGCACAGGCCAGGCTAAGCAGGGGCAGGGGCAGCATCCCACAGAAACTATGGCTGTAACCTCAAAACGTGGAGTGACTCTGGGCAGGTCCTCAGCTCTCTCTGGCTGCTGAAGTCTCTTTCAGTTGTGAGTGATGGAAACTCAAACCCATGTGGTCTAAGCAAATGAAGACAATCTATGGGCTCTAAAGTCCATGCAGAGTGGTCTTCAGGCTTAGTTGGATCCAGGTGTCCATCAATCCCATCACTGGGAATCTGTCTCTTTCTCTCAGTTTTACCACTCTCTATGTCACTTTGCCTTTTCTTATGGTGTCAACGATGAGTCTCAGAAGCCCAGTTCCAATCAGAAAGCCTACCTTTACCCCAAGGGTCCCAGAGCCTATGCTTTCTACATTATACTTGATTGTATCTGGTATATGCTTCCACCTGGGATCATACGGAGAAGTCAGCATGTGTGGGCCTCAGCTGCGGCTGAGGACATTTGGGGCCTGTCAGAGCCTTTTTGGTTCTTGTCTGAGATGTATTGTGACATTGTCTTTCTGTCCTGCTTCCCATGTCTTGGCCACGTTTGGTGCTTGTCCAAGGTGTAGGACCCAGGGTCTGTTTGAGAACTGTCTGAGATATTATTTGTGTCTTAATAGAGTTAGGTCTTAGGGTAGATGTGAATTATACCTGAAGATTGATCTTGGTTACACCTGGGTGATGTTTAGGGTCTTAATGTCATCATATTTAAATATCATCTGGGGCCTGTCACTGGGTACACAGAGGTCATAGCAGGTCATCTCGGGTCCATGGCAGAGCATGTTGTATCTTCTAGGGTTTGTCTCGTGTGTTTTGGCCACATCAGGGAATGTTAACAAATGTCAGGGCAACATCCCAGGTCCCAGATCCAAGTCAGAAGAGAGCAGAGCGTGCTGGGGGCAGACAGGGTGTCCTGGGTCCCGGTAAAGCCATTCAGTAGCACTGAGCTATGCTCAGGTGTTGAAGAACACGCTGGAGCATGCAGGAGTCCTGTCGTGGTGTGCTGGGGCATGCTGGGTTATTGCTCTACTCTGCCACTGCAGCCTGCTCTGGTCTCTCCTTCCCTCCACCATCCTCCCTTCCATCTCTGCCCTTGGCCTTCTTCCTGCTGTGCTGGATGGAGAGAGTGGAAGTTCACACCCCTGGCTTGGAGCATTCGTCCATGCTCAGATTCCTTCTCTCATCCCTCTCCATGGCCCCTGATGGTCCTCAATCATGTCAGCTGCTGTTGCACCCAAGGATATGCTTTTCTATGGCTTCCTGAAGCCCTGGCTAGGTGAGTAATTGCAGGTGAATGGGGCCAGGGATATCCTTTAGGGATAGGGGAGGGTGCTGCCCTTAACCACTAACCTTGGTTGCCCTGCTAGGGGACGGTCTCCTGCTGAGTGCTGGTGACAAGTGGAGCCGCCACCGCCGCATGCTGACGCCCGCCTTCCACTTCAACATCCTGAAGCCCTATGTGGCAATTTTCAACAAGAGTGTGAACATCATGCACGTGAGTCCCTTCAACTCTGGGTGCAGCTGGAGCCTCAGGGCAGAGGGACCACAGGCATATCTGGTCTGCAATTTTGGTTGTGCTTTGGGGCCAATGCTCTTCCTCTCTGGGGCTTGGCTTCCCCATCTGTAAAATGGGAATAATAATCTCTACTTAAAGGTGGTAAGATGATGTAATGGAGTCATGTCCCTGGCACATAGTAGGTCTCAGAAGATGTGAGTTTCCATGTCTCTCTCACAGAAACCCTTCAAACTCAAGAGAGTAAAAACGAAGATTGCATAGTAGCATTTGCTGAGTACAAACCACCTCAAAACCCATTGGTGTAGAGCAATAAGGATTTATGATACCTAGCAAGTCTGTGAGACAGTTGGCTGGTTCTTCTGCATGGGGATGGGATCACTCTTGGTACACGAGCAGCTGCGGGTCAGGCGGGCAGCTTTGCTGATCCTGACTCAGCTTATTCACTTGTTTGGGGCTTCAACAGCTTCAGGTTGATCTAGGATGGCCTCAGCTGTGACACCTGGACTTTTCTCCATGTGTTTCTCTGTCTCCAGGAGGCACCCTGCTGTGCACATGGCATAGACTTGGTTCTGAGAGACTGAGAGGACACTGCAATGGCTCTGGACATTCTCTCTGCCATGTTTCAAAGTTCAACCAGGCTTACATCAGCGCAGACTCAAAGGTGTAAAACAGGCCCCATCTCTTAATAGAAGTTGCTGGAAAGTCAGTGCAAAGTGTGTGAATACAGGAAGAAGTGAAGAGTTGGGAGTTGGGATTTTGTGAAGTTCTTAGGATGTTTTTCTTACTTGCAAGCTGAGGAGCTAGCTTTGTTAATACTTCATGAATTCTGCCAGGAGACATGAGAGTCCTGGGTCAGAGACAAAGAGTGATTTATTACTCATGGCATAGCAAGCAGCATGTTCTTGGTTTGCATCATTTCTCCATCCAAATCCACAGGGTGCCACAGAGAGGTTTCAATAATTGCCTGCTCATGCAGTACCTTGCATGGGAGGGAAAGAGCACTAGGCTCAGGGAACTGCTTTTATAGCAAGCAGAAGCAGGACAGATATTCATTGTCTTATCTCTCAACGTTGTCTGCAAACACAACTCTGAGAAACAGCCCAAGGAAGAACAGCAGGGTCTTGAATTCTTGGCATATCCAGCCAGATGCTCAGGTCTGATGGAGGAGTAACTCTCACAACAGGGATATATATATATAATCTTCATGTATATAAAATATATGTAAAGTATAAAATATATACACTATATTTTATAAAAGTGTATATATATGTAAGTTCTGGGATACATGTGTAGAACATGCACATTTGTTACATATGTATACATGTGCCATGGTGCTTTGCTTCACCCACCAACTTGTCATCCAGGTTTTAAGCCCCTCATGCATTAGGTATTTGTCCTATTCCTCTCCCTCCCCTTATCCCCCACCCCTGACAAGCCCTAGTGTGTAATGTCCCCTCCCACAACAGGGATACATTTGAAATGGATTTATAGCAAAGGAGATGAGTGAAACCAACATTTGCTGAGCACTCACCATACGCCAGAAACAGGGCCATTTGCCAAGTCCATAATATATGTTTTCTAATTTAATTTTAGTAACTCTGTGAGGTTATGGTTGGTTTTGCCCTCTTGCAGATGATGAAACTGAGGGCCAGAGAGATTAGGGACCTCAACAAATTTCAACCAGATAGTAAGTGAGCTAGAAGAGGTGTAGCAGTGATTGTACCCTGGTTTATCTGTCCCCAGAGCAGGTTGTCCTAAGTGTTACTGAAGATTTGATAGATGGAAGCTACAGGAGTGCAGGAGGTTGCCTAAGAGCACACAGACCACGGGAGTGTAATACTGAGGTTCAGGGTGCCCTCAGCCCCCCTGAGAGGATGTTTCTCCAGGTTCTTGGCCTCTTGGTCTCTCAAGAATGAGAGAGGGGACCACGGCACAGTGCACAGTAAATGCCAGACTCAAAAGTGTTTGTAGAAAGTGATTTATTTAGAGGGAGAGAGAGAGAGAGAGAAAAACAGGGGGAGAGAGAAAGAAACAGCTAACTATCACGCTGAGTGAGAGAATCCAGGAAGATGGAATCCAGGAAAGGAAAGCAGCTTCCACACTGAGTGGAAAGGAATAGAGAGAGATGGAGTTTAGGAGGAGAAGACAGGCTTCCACAAGAGAGTGTGGAAGGGGATCCCAGAGGGGAAATCCAGGAAAGAGAAAGATGACTTCCATAAGAGTGTTCATGGAAGGGGACCCAAACATGGAGTCCGAAGGGGTGTGGAAGAAGGGGACTTTTAACCTGAGAGAAACTCTCACCTTCTCCAAGACCTCTGGCCAATGAAAGGAGTTCCTTAGAACTTCTGCTGGAGTGATTGACTCTTAGTTTCTTCCCGTGCCCACGAAATTCAAACATAAACATTCAATCTCCCGGATGGAGAGAGATGAGAGGGGGGCATGGTGCTGGGAAATTCTTGCTCTTAAAACTACGCCCCCTTGTGGACCCTGGAAAGAGAACACCTTCCCTCATTCCCTCTCTCTGAACAGGAAAGCCCAACTTCCACTGGAACAAGGGCATCGGTCCTCTTTACTTCCTGCTGAAATGGGGCATAAAAGGGACCCCGCAGTTGAGGTTTCCTCTAGAGGGGAGCCTATCAGGGGTGCAGGTTGATCTAGAGGTCCACAATAGAGCTCACGAGCCAAGGACATCTAGGGTCCCAGCGGCAGGAATATTTGTGATCTTATGGTTTGGTTTACAAAATAGCAGCATTTTTCCTAGAAAGAGGCAAGTTTCCTTCCCACTATGAAAAGGATAGTCGTAGTTCGAGAGATAGCAAAGTTGAGGGTTATAGTCCTATTAATGCCAGGATATAACTTAGACATGAGTGGTTACTTACCTAAGGATCTGGAAAAGCAGATGTAGATTTTCTAATGGCTCGCAGGGATATGAAGGGTTGTCTCCTGGAACTTCAGGCTGTGGAATGCAGGGTCTGTGACTTTCTTCAGGGGGTATCCAAGGCTTCAGCACAGTGTGATGAATCCATCAGTCTATTTCCACTACCTTAACGGCTGTTGGAGTGGACAGAATGACTGAAATGGCCTTCCCAGGATGGGCCTAGAGCGGGAGGGTCTGAGGGGAGAGAATTAACAAGCACCAAGTCTCCAGGGCAGGAGAGAAATACTGAGAAGGCCATGCAGTGTCCAGGAAAAGACTGACTTCTTGGACCTCTATGGTCAGCTTTACCTGGGGCTCTGTGAGGGTGACAACTTGTGCTGGTACTTGCTCCAGGAACCTTCCATCCTGCCACTGGGTCATCTGATCAGACACCTCAGGCCCTGGGAACCTTTGTCCCCTGGGACACTGTGTTTTCCAGTGATTACCTTGGCACAGCAGGCATGGATGAGATGGTGGTCCATTCCTCGGGGGACAATTTCTTACAAAATGTCCCTTCAGGCTGCACTGGTAACAAGTTCTGCCAGACTAGTGGCTAGCCCAGGTCTTCCCCAAATTTGAGCCCCTAGGGTCTGCTTGCCTGAAAGCCATGACTAAGGCTGATCTCTCGGATTTCTTTCAGCCTGTTCCTCCTGGTCTCTGTTATAAAACACTGAGGTTGCCTGGTTCAGTAATGATTCTAGACTCTGCTCTGGTCCCAAAGCCAGCTACTGGAGCTTCCTCCTGATATTTGCTGCTGAATAAGTAATAAACTTGTCCTTTAGTATTAACTGACCCTCTATAGAGTCTGGTGACACGGGGTGTACTTCCTTAAGCCTCCCACAATCACTCAAGGAAAACTGTTGGGTTTTCTTCTTTTGGTCAGATTTTCCATTCAGCAGAGGGTAATTTGACGATGCAGTTTGGCAGAGAAAAATAAGCTACTTCTTTAAAGACTGTGCTAAATTGGTCCCAATTTTCCAGTATACATTTTAATGGAGACTTGAGCTTGGGAATAGAAGCACCCATCTGAAATTGAGCACAAGGGATGCCCGCATCCCTGGTTAAAGAAATTACTGTTGCTTTGACCTGAGGCATCCCCCAGGTAAAATGGGTATTGAAATGAAACGTCTTTCAGTCAGTACCCCAAAATTTCATGTGCCCAAAATGCATGATCCATCTTATTAGAGGGGCTCCCATGTACTGGATTCCAAACACGACCTACCAGCGTCGTGGGACCACTCACTGCATGACCTCCAGTGAATACCATAGAGTCACGGAACGAGAGGAGCTGTTGGGTTGGGTAGTCACATACCAAGGAGCCCCAGTGAGGCCAGTGAGGCTCAGGATATAGGTACCAATATTTCCCAGGAGAAGTCCAATTTACACAAGCCAGATTACAAAACTGCACCAGAAGGGTGAAGTTCTAGGGAGGGGCCATTAGAGCACACAGCTCAAGGACGGCAGGCGGGGCGGGGCTGAGGCCGGAACAATACCCTCAGGACCCGGGCCTCCTCTCCCCTAACCCATTTTCCATGGTAGGAAAATGCTCTTAAGGTTGTGAGACCTGCCATTGACTATTTGGTCCTGGAACCGGTTTAACGATGATCTTCCAGGTGGAAAAGTTCTGCCAGAGAGAGAGCCAATCCTAAGCAAGACAAATTATACACCAAACACAAAGTCCCATAGCCTTCAGCTTCTGCATTTCCCCAAAAGATCTCAACAATTCAAGACCAACCCCACAAGCGATTTGAACCAGCAACCTTGCAGCTCCTACACCTTAACCAGCTGTGCAACAGGCCACTTGCATAAGGGAAGGCAGATAGCTTTCTTAAGCTGCACACTGCACCTTGAGGTGGTGTGGCCTGCCTAAAAGTCAGGCAAGGCTGACAGCCAGCAGCCACTTCAGTGGCTTCTGTTCCCTTACAGCCTCACACTGGCAGAGGAAAAAACCCACTTGCCACGTCAGTTTAAAAGTTGTGTTCGAGGCTGCTGGGCCACTGTGAGTTCCCCCGCCCCTGTGACATTCAGTCGCCATGTTGACCTCACCAGAACCACTTGCACGTCTGGGCCACTTCCTGAGCTACTGCCCACAAAGGGACCTGTGGCCAGCAGGCAAACACCCTGGGGAGCCTTTTTACCCTGCTGCCTGAGACTGTAGAGCCATGTGCCAGGCGGCCCGTCTCCCCGGTCCCCTGCAGGCTCCGGATGCACCTTGCCCCTCCCTTCTGTTTTCTCCAGCCCACAGCTGTGCACTCGCTTCTGCCCTGGGGCTTGGCTGTTCCTGGCCAGCAAGGAGCGAAAGGCCCCAGGGCCATGCTCACCCACTCTGCCCCACAGGCTCCCTCAGGCTTTGGTCCCAGAGATAATATCTGAAGGATAGAGAAGGATACAGAAAGCAGAGAGAGCTTGAAGGTAAAGAAACTGTGCTCTTAATTCTGGCTGCGCCCCTCAGGGCTGGGTCATGCCTCTGAGGCACCGCTGCTCTGGTCCACTGCCCTGCCTGGCTGCACCACTGCAGGTGTTCATAAAGAGACAGGACAGAATGGGGTCGGTTTTGCTCATGATTTTGACGTCTTCTTCTCTGGCTCTACCCCTTTCCTGGCTGTACCCCTTTTCTGGTGTACCCCTTTCCTGGCTGGCTCTCCAAAATGTAATATTGGGGTTTGGGGTTTTGCGGTGCCCTCAGCTCCCCTGAGAGGACGTTTCTCCAGGTTCTTGGCCTCCTGCCCTCTCAAGAATGAGAGAGGGGACCACAGCACAGTGTGCAGTAAATGCCGGACTCAAAGGATTTGTAGAAAGTGATTTATTTAGAGAGAGAGAGAGAGAGAGAAACAGGGGGAGAGAGAAAGAAACAGCTAACTATCACGCCGAGTGAGAGGTTCCAGAAAGATGGAATCCAGAAGAGGAAAGCAGATTCCACACTGAGTGAAATGGAATAGAGAGAGATGGAGTTTAGGAGGGGAAGACAGGCTTCCACGAGAGAGTGTGGAAGGAGACCCCAGAGTGGAAATCCAGGAGAGAGAAAGATGGCTTCCACAGAGTGTTCATGGAAGGGGACCCAAACATGGAGTCTGAGGGGTGTGGAAGAAGAGGACTTTTAACCTGGAAGGAACCCCTACGTTCTCCAAGACCCCTGGCCAATAAAAGGAGTTCCTTAGAACTTCCACTGGAGTGGCTGACTCTTAGTTTCTTCCCATGCCTGCGAAATTCAAACATAAACCATCAAATCTCCCAGATGGAGACAGATGAGAGGGGGGCATGGCGCTGGGAAATTCTTGCTCTTAAAACTATGCCCCCTTGTGTATACTGGAAAGAGAACACCTTCCCTCAGGAGACTGAGGTAGGACTTGATCCCGGGTCTCTCGACTGCCAGCCATGAGTTTTTACCTCCTAATAGTAACAGTCTCCGCTCTTATCCAAGGCTGGTCCTCCCTGGGGATGGGTGCCTGGGGCAGAGACCCAGAGGATGATTGCGGGACATCCATCTTGATGTCTGGGTCTGGGAAGGAGCTCTCAGGAGGCAGTTCTCAACTTCAGCTCTGTTTTTTTTTTTTCCTCTGGCCAGGACAAGTGGCAGCACCTGGCCTCAGAGGGCAGCACCAGACTGGACATGTTTGAGCACATCAGCCTCATGACCTTGGACAGTGTGCAGAAATGTGTCTTCAGCTTTGATAGCAATTGTCAGGAGTGAGTCCTTCCCTCAGGCCTGAGAACTTGGGCCACAATCTCAAGGGAGTAGGTTGGAAAGGGATGACTGACCAGGGTAACCAGAAGTGCCTTCCTGAAGGAATTGTGTCATAGCTGGGCTTTGAAAGGTGGGGAAGGGGAGAAAGGAAGCATGGTCCTTTCAAGTAAGTAGAAATATCTGAATAATAGGCAAGAAGGCTAGGACGAGGCAAGCATGTGTAACAGGGAGTAGAAATGAGGTGGTGGAAGTAGACGGGGCTAGATTTCAGGACAGTGAAAATCAGGAAAAGTGGCATGAACTTTAACAAGAGGTTCCCAGGAGTCTTTTGAAGGAGTCTGAGCTGATGACAGGTGCGGTCACAGCTGAGCTCTGTAGAGGTCTGCCTGTCATGTAGACACTACATGGGGCTGACATTGGATGCAAGTTGGTTATGGTGGGGGATGAGCCAGAAAGAGTTGGAAGACGCTGAGGTCTGAGTTTTGTGAACAGCTTTTGGAATGAAGAGTCCAGACTGGATACCAGGTGTGAGAGACAGGAGAGAAGCATGGTGTGCAAGCTGTACTCTGAGTATCTGGGTGCATGGAGGCAGCTCTCAGAGATGGGTGCCTGGAGAGAAGAGAGTTTGGAGAGTCAAGTCTCCTGGCTGTTTCTGGATGCTCAATTTCCTGATGGGCGGTAGCTTCTAGCTGCCGATGAGAGGTGCTCCTGGGACTTTGCATATGTTAAGTTGTTACCTCCTTCATGCAGGAAGCCCAGTGAGTATATTGCTGCCATCTTGGAACTCAGTGCCTTTGTAGAAAAAAGAAACCAGCAGATTCTCCTGCACTCGGACTTCCTGTATTATCTGACTCCTGATGGGCAGCGCTTCCGCAGGGCCTGCCGCCTGGTACACGACTTCACAGATGCCGTCATCCAGGAGCGGCGCCGTACCCTCCCCACTCAGGGTACTGATGACTTCTTCAAAGACAAGGCAAAGTCCAAGACTTTAGACTTCATTGATGTGCTTCTGCTGAGCAAGGTGGGCTTCTCTGGGATGTGAGTTCAAGTAATAGAGTGGATATTTATGCCAATGTCAAGTTAAAGAGCTTGGAGTTGATCTAGAGGGCACTGGAAGCCATGGAACACACGTGAAAAAGACAAATCAGAGAGAGGTTTGAGAGATGACTCTGTGGAATTCAGCAGCAAGGGACTGCTACGTTTGAGACAGTGGGGAGCCTGAGATTTTACTCTACTTACATGTTAGTAAGTTAGTGACACATTTTATGTATATCTAAAATGTGTCTATATCTATGATGACAGATGCACCAAACCCTGGGTTACAGCAGCCCATTAATCATTCACAACAGTAGCAGCGACCTGAGTAGGATTGTAGAGTTGACTCTCCATTCCCAAATTCCTCCTAGGGGAACACAATGATTTACCTGTAAATACACCAGAATGCAGAGCAGAGAGGGGCCCCACATTATTACATCTTGGAGCTTATATAGGACAGCTAGAACATCTGCCCCTTCTTCCTTCCAGGGCGAGAGCGAGAATGAGAGAGAGACAGAGAGGGAGAGAGAGGAAAGAAAGAGAGAGATGTTTGCTTTGCTCTGGAGTAAAAACTACTCCTCTCCAGGGAGATGGTCATGCTGCTAGGTTTATAGGTTTGTAACCCAGATGCCTTCTGGAAAGATAAGAAGGATTCCCTGAGTTTACCACTCTAGAATGTGAGCAGCTATCTTAGAGCAATACTTGATTTCTAACCTCCAAGCCAAATTGCCATCGAAATATGCTGTAACCCAGGTTGCATTAATGCTTAGCTCTAAAAGTCCTTATTATCCAGAAACAGGAAAATATCAATAGGTCATTGACTCTTCCCAGCAGTGCCAAATAGGAGGCAAAGAAGCCAGGGGGTTGTCTGCAGGTGGTGGACTCTGATGGCGGTGTCCAAGAGACATCCAGGAGTGCATGATGGGCTTGGGTTTCTGGAAAGAGGACAGATCTTCAGAAACCGTTTTAGGTTTGACTCAAGAGCCCTCAGAACTGGTGTGATGTGGGACGTGGGTACTGTCTTGCCTTCTCTCCAGAATGAAGATGGGAGGGAGTTGTCTGATGAGGACATAAGAGCAGAAGCTGACACCTTCATGTTTGGGGGTGAGGGTCTCAGCGTGGGATTGCAGTGGGGACAGGGGACTCTCCATCCCAGGGACGTGGTGGGTGGACCCTAGATCACTCCATTCTCCCTGTCCTCCCCCTCCCTACCTTCTCCCAGAGGGCCTGAAAGTATGGGTGCTGTCCACCCTCTGGTGCTGAAGCAGCCCAGAAACCTAGTTTTGCTTGGCTGCCCCTCAGGCCATGACACCACCGCCAGTGGTCTCTCCTGGGTCTTATACCACCTTTCAAGGCACCCAGAATACCAGGAATGCTGCCGGCAAGAAGTCCGAGAGCTTCTGAAGGACCGTGAGCCTATAGAGATTGAATGGTGAGTGCAGGTGCTGGCCTGCTCCTGATCTTTTCTCATTGGTTCTGCTCCTCAGGTGAGGAACGGTGGAAGAGGTTTTTCTTTTTTTGGGGGGGGGTCATTTCTTCCATTGTCACTTACTGGGAGTAGGTGCAAATCCAAGAGGCAGGGCTGAATACCCAGCCTGGCCAGCAGAGGATGGTTTACAGGCTTTTGGGACAGAAAGACCTGGGCTGCTGGGAGAATTGGTGACAGTATGTGGGGTCAGATGATGCCACTTAGCCTGTGTTCAGCAAACGAATTTGAATTTCTCCTCCACCTCCTCTTTTCATTGAATTACCATTTTTTTCAAACATCTTTACTTCCTGAATGTTTGCTTTTCTGTACCCTAATTTCAATCATGTTGTTCAGTCCAGGGATTTCTAAGGGAGACCTGAGGGCAAAAGTCATTCATTCCCGTCCAGAACACCTGCACCGTTCATCCATCCAGTCTTCATTTAGCAAATGCTCCCACACTGCATTCCCATCCCGTTTTGCTTCCAGCACCTTTCAGTGCTCTGGAGACCCTGGAAGGATCCAGCCCTGAGATCTGTTTTCCAGGTGCTCCCAACCTGGTCGGGGAACAGTCCTAGGAGAGGAAACTCCCAGCCCACATGGGCGGGAATGAGGCTGAGAGCAAGAGAAGCATGGCTGGGGGTACAGAAAGTGGGACTCTATGATACTTGGTTTTCCATTCCTGAGTTACTTCATTTAGAATAATGGTCTCCAGCTCCATCCAAGTTGTTGCAAAAGACATTATTTCATTCCTTTTTGTGGCTGAGTAGTATTCCACAGTGTATATATGCCATATTTTCTTCATCCACTCATTTGTCAGTGGGTACTTAGACTGGTTCCTTATCTTTGCAGTTGTGAATTGTGCCACTATAAGCGTGTGTATGCATGCGTCTTTTTCATACACTGACTTCTTTTCCTTTGGGTGGATACCTAGTAGTGAGATTGCTGGATGGAATGGTAGATCTATTTTTAGTTCTCTAAGGAGTCTCCTTACTGCTTTCCAAAGAGGACATACTAATTTGCATTCCTACCAGCAGTGTAAAAGTGTTCTCTTTTCACCACATCCAACAACTATTGTTTTTTGACTTTTTAATTATGGTTATTCTTGCAGAAGTAGGGTGGTATCTCATTGTGGTTTTAACTTGTATTTCCCTGCTGATTAGTGATGAGTGTTTCAAAATGTGTTTGTTTGCTGTTTGTACATCTTCTTTTGAGAAATGTCTACTCATGTCTGTTGCCTACATTTTGATGGGTTATTTATTTATTTTTTGAGATGGAGTTTTGCTCGTTACCCAGGCTGGAGTGCAATGGCACGATCTCGGCTCATAGCAAACTCCGCCTCCTGGAATTAAGTGATTCTCCTGCCTCAGCCTCCTGAGTAGCTGGGATTACAGGTCTGTGCCACCACGTCCAGCTAATTTTGTATCTTTAGTAGAGACAGGGTTCATCCATGTTGATCAGGCTGGTCTCGAACTCCTGACCGCTGGTGATCTGCCTACTTTGGCCTCCCAAAGTGCTGGGATTCGAGGCGTGAGCCACCATGCCCAGCCAGGTTGTTTATTTATTTATTTTACTTGCTGATTTGTTTGATGTCCTTCTAGATTCTTAATACTAGTAGTTTGTCAGACGCATAATTTGCAAATATTTTCTTCCACTGTGTGGGTTGTCTGTTTACTCTGCTGATTATTTCTTTTGTTATACAGAAGGTTTTGACTTTAATTAGCACCTATTTATTTATTTATTTATTTTTGCATTTGCTTTTGAGGTCTTAGTCATGCAATTCCTTGCCTAAGCTGACTTCCTCTTCTCTAATATTTTATTTTCAGATTGACCTAGCTCTTCATAATTTTTTCCCAAAAACATTTAGAGCAAGTTCATCAAGTTCCTAAAAATAGATAATCGTTTGTACTGAATATATTCTGTTTGACTTGAATATATGATTCATATGTGAAAAACAGGTAGCATCATCATACTGACACATAGTTTGTCATAGTGAAATGGTTATTAATCCATTCAAATAATGTTTAAGCTTTTAATAAAGCTTAAAATATTTGCTTAGTCAACATATAAGTGTTTTGTTAAATCAATCTTTTCATATCTTGTTGCTATGGTGAAGTGTATCTTTTATTCAGACTGAGGGAAATGTATACATTCATTTGAAATACTGAGACTTTGTCTCTTGTTAAATTTAATTCAGATATTTTATATTATTATCTTTTATTATATTTTCCAACTGCTTATTTTTACATGCAAAAATTAATAATTTCTGCATGCCAATTTAGTGCCCAATGAAGATAGTATGTGATAAGATGGTGTTTTGTATCAAGAGAAAAAATATAGATCATTAGGTAAAAGCTTTTGAGACAACTGGGAAATTTTCTGGAATAAAAATCAACTCAACCTGGTTGTCATGTCTTATATAAGACAATGTTCAGATTACTTAAGCATATAGTTTTTTAAAAGGGGTGTTGAAAGCTCTAGAGGAAACCATAGGAAAATTATTTTATAGATCCAGAGTATGGATAACTCTATTTTGCTACAAGTCCCAGGAGCTTTACAAGAAAAGATCGACATATTGTTAAATGAGAAATAATATGGAATATGTGTATAGTAATTGATGTACTCATATCTTTTATGATGCTAAAAATTAGCTCTAGAAAGATACATAGAAATAATAATAACTTAGGCAACCTGTGAGGAGAAGAAGCAGGTGATTGGGCCATAGGAGGGAGGATGTTTTATAGTTTTCAGATTTTGAACCACTTAAGTGTACAATGCACCACGGAAAGCAAAGAAAGATTACACAAAGAATTCAGCTCCCTTACCGGATCTTAAATGTTTATAAGTGTTTTTCAGTGAAGTGTCCTGTTTTTCTAAGTATAAAATCACCATCTGCCAGAATGATACATTTGCATCCACATTTCAAATTCCTCTTTTATCCCCCTTGCCTAGTTGCATTTGCTAGTATCTCTAGTACAATGATGAATACGAGCAAACACTGGGTCTGAGCATTTTGGTTCTTATTCACTTGCATTTTGTGTTTGCTTTCTTGCCGAAAAGAACATTTACTTTGATGCAAATATGTTAACTTTTTTTATATAGCTGCTTCAGAGTGTTATGTTTTCCTCAGAATAATCTTTTAAAAATTGGCTACACTTTTTTTCAGGTACTTTTCTAATTCTCTGCTTTCTAATTTTTTCTACTTTTTAAATTCTTCAATATTTCATCCATGTGGAATTTATTTTGTGATAGGGAGAAAAAGTCTCCCTCGGAAACAGAGAAGCTGGAGAATCTTGTGTTTGTTCCCTGGATAATGATTGGGGCTGGGTGTTTCCTTAGGGACGACTTGGCGAAGTTGCCCTTCCTGACCATGTGCATTAAGGAGAGCCTGCGGTTGCATCCCCCAGTCCCAGCCATCACCCGACGCTGCACCCAGGACATGGTGCTCCCAGACGGCCGGGTCATCCCCAGAGGTGCTCACAGCCTCAGTGAGAGGAGCCTCCTGGGTAGGAAGAGGGGTCCCTCAGGCAGGGGGCCTTGTCCTGACTGCCCCCATCTCTCACACAGGCGTTGCCTGCCTCATCAGTATTATCGGGATCCATTACAACCCAACTGTGTGGCCAGACCCTGAGGTACTGCCTCCCTCACCCCACCCCTTTTGGGGTCCATTCCAAGGTTCCTAGAGGAGCTGACAGGGTTTTGACTAGGGAACTCCAGCATCACCTCCCCTCAATGGACACACATCTGCCAAAATGTCTCTCCAAGGCTGGCGGTCTTGCGAGACCCCACCCAGCAAGCCTTCTTGGTCTCACCTCTAGGTCTATGACCCCTTTCGCTTCGACCCAGAGAAGATCAAGGAGAGGTCACCTCTGGCTTTTATTCCCTTCTCGGCAGGGCCCAGGTAAGGGCTGCCTGTGTCTGAGGCAGGGATGAGGTGACTGGTGCGGGCGTCAAAAAAGGCTGAAGTTGCAGGTGGTCACAGATCCAGCTCTCCTTCCCTCCCTTCCTCAGGAGTTTATGGGCAACGGTCCACAGAGTGGGGTGGGGCAGATCCTAGAGGGGTCTGCGGTGTGCTCAGATCCCCCTCCTCCGTGTGCTGATCTGAACTGGGGGTAGGAGTCTGGGCCAGATTTGGGGGGTATGCAAGCACACATGGGTGTCCTCAGGACACGCAGCCCCTCTCTCTGCCCCTTGAGCTGATCGGGGTGCAAGTCGGGTCCCCAGGCCAGGTTCTAAGCATGATGGGGCCAGGATGCGGGGTCATGGGCATAGTCAGATTCCCTCACTTTCATCCCCAGAAACTGCATTGGGCAGGTGTTCGCCATGGCTGAGATGAAGGTGGTCCTGGCACTCACACTGCTGCGCTTCCGTGTCCTGCCAGACTGCACTGAGCCCCGCAGGAAGCCGGAGGTGATCATGCGCGCAGAGGGTGGACTCTGGCTGAGGTTGGAGTCCCTGGGTGCAAACCCACAGTAACTATCGGATCAACCCACCCACCTTTGTAGATTCCCAGGAATAAATCTATGCTGACACCTCTGCTTGAGCCTCATTGGCAGCCAGCATGGGGCTCCTGGGGACTGGTGGGATCCAAGAAAGAGGGGTGAGTGGGTGGGGGCAGGGTGATGTCACTGAACCCAAAACCCTGACTGCCTTTCTGGTGAGCACAGGGCACCTAGGCCCTTAATGAATTCTCCCAGAGCCCAAGTAAAAACTTCCTCCTATGAGCAGTAGGGAGCCCTGGGAGGTGTCTGAGCAGGAGAGGGAACAGGATTGAGAATGGATTTAAGGAGCAAGACTGAGACTCTTATTTAGTGAGAAGCAACCACAGGGGCAGATGCTTTTATCTGTCCTGGGAATGTCCCCCCAAGACTGAAGTCCCCAGCTCAGAATGAAGGGAATGGAGTGTAGCTTCCACCCTGGATGGCTCTCAGAAATTTTTAGTTCCTTTTTCCACCAACTTCCCACCCCTGTTTCTCCCCCTCCCAGTTGGTTCCCTCTGTGACTCTCTTCCCATGTCTTCAGCGGCATAGGATTTCAACCCAGGCCACTTGGGCTCAAGTCCTGGCCCTGCTGCGTGATTTGAGCAGGTTAATTCCTCTCTCTGTGACTCAGTTCCCTCAACCATATCATGGGGACAACAGTATTGCCTACATCTGGGTTTCCTAAGGTCTCAATATAAACGACTCAGAACTGTGCCTGGCACACAATGAATGATAAATATATGGGCCATTATTACTTCCTCTCTCAGAAAGTCTGGCTGTTAAAGAATGTCGTCTTTCAAGATTGTTAGGTCTACCATGACTTTAAAGGCTTTGTTTTGGAACTCAAAGGCAAACACTCTAATATTGTGCTCTGTGAACAATCTCTTCTCCCTGAAGGGCTGTGTACATAAGAGGTCATTTTTTTTTCTGAGGGTGGCGAAGGCACCTGACTATGTGGGTGGCAGGAGAATGAGAGAAACCTCAGTTAGTGTCTCAGAATAATATCCTGCTGCAAACATTGATCTCTTTCCATAGGCTAAGGGATGTTACATCATGAACCCTGTTGACTTCTCTAATCTCTTCTCTAGCTAATCTCCTTCCCTTGCTACACTCAGTTACTCTGGCCTTGATTCTGATCTCCAAATATATTATATTTCCTCATTTGGGGCCGCTGTATTGCCTCTGCATCTTCATCATAGATAAGTTGCCTATATTATGTGGATCTCTTTCGGGGGCTTTTAATTCTGTCCCGTTAACTTACTTGTCTTTTCTTTCACCAATAGAACTACACCTTGGTTACCGTAGCTTCACAGTAAGTCTTGAAGTTGGATCCTGTCGGTCCTCCAACTGTCTTCTACTCCTTCAAACGTTGTGTTGGTTATTCTGAGTCACTTGTCTCTCTATATAAATTTTAGAATTGGATTGCTGATATCCATAAAAAGCTTTCTGATATTGTCATTGTGATTTCATTGCATCAATAGATTTAGTTGGGAAGAACTGACATCCTGACAATATTGAGTTTTTTGTCTTACAAGACATGCTGAAGGGAGTCTTGCATCTGGAAGTGAAAAGAGGATGATTATCATCATGAAAACATGCGAAAGTATAAAATCCACTGGCAAAGCAGATACACTTATGAGAAGAGAAAAGAATCAAATCTTATTACTATAAAAACCACCAAACCACAATCATAAACAATAAGAGAGGAAGAAAGGAAGAAAAGATATACAAAACAACTAGAAAACAATCAATAAAATGACAGAAGCATGTTCTTTTGCATAATAACTTTGAATGTAAATAGATCAAATCCTTCACTTAGAATGTAGCGACTGGCTGAATAGGTTTTTTAAGTGACCCAACTATGTGCTTCCTACAAGAAACTCACTTTACCTGTCAAGAAACATATAGACTTAAAGTGAAGAGATAGAAGGCATTCTACCCAAGTGGAAACCAAAATTAAATAGGAGTAGCTATGTTTATATCAGATAAAAATAACACAGACACAGGATAACTTCAGCAAGCGCATATAACAATACAAAATATACATGCACTTAGATATAGAAAACAAATCTTTTTTTTTTTTTTGAGACAGAGTTTTGCTCTTGTTACCAAGGCTGGAGTGCAATGGCGTGATCTCGGCTCACCACAACCTCTGCCTCCTGGGTTCACGCAATTCTCCTGCCTCAGCCTCCCAAGTAGCTGGAATTACAGGCACGCGCCACCATGCCCAGCTAATTTTTTGTATTTTTAGTAGAGACGGGGTTTCACCATGTTGACCAGGATGGTCTCGATCTCTTGACCTCGTGATCCACCCATCTCGGCCTCCCAAAGTGCTGGGATTACAGGCTTGAGCCACTGCACCTGGCCCTAGAAAACAAATCTTATTAGATCTAAAAGGAGAGATAGACTCCCATACAATAGTAGTTGTGGACTTCAATAACCCATTCTCAATACTGGACAGGTCAACTAGACAGAAAGTCAACAAAGGTACATTGTATTTAAATTTCACTTTAGACCAAAGAGACTTAACAGACATTCACAGAATAGTTCACGCAACAGCTGCAGACTACACATTTTTTTCATTAGCACATGGAAAAATCTCCTGGATAGACCACACATTGGGCTACAAAGCAAGTCTCAACAAACTTGAAAGTACTGAAATCACATCACGTATACTTTATGATGGCAAGGAAATAAAGACTGAAATCAATAACAAAAATAATGTTCAAAACGGTGCAAATACATCAAAATTAACAACATGCTCCCGTCGGCGGTCCCGGGGACTCCCGCAGGTCAGTAGCCCCCTGAACAACTAATGGATTAATAAAAAATTAGGAAGGGCATTTAAAATTTCTTGAATCAAATGAAAGTTTAAAATGCAATATATTAAAAGCTATGGAATACAGCAAAAGCAGTATTAAAAAGGGATTTTATAGCAATGAACACCTAAATCAAAAAAGTAGAAAGATTTCAAATAAATAATCTAATGATGCACCTCAAGGGACTAGAAAAGCAAAAGCAAATGAAACTCAAACTAATAGAAAAAATGAAATAATAAAGGTTAGAGAAAAAAATGAAATTGAAAGTAAAAATAAAATACAAAAGATCAATAAAACGAAGAGTTGGGCTTGTAATAAATTTAAACAAGATCAACAAACATTTAGCTAGACCAAGTAAGAAAAAAAGAGAAATAAATGAAATCAGAATTGGAAAAGGAGACATGACAAGTGATACCACAGAAATGCAAAGAATCATAATTACCACAGTTACATCTAGAAGGAGGATGTGAGATTTTTTTTTTTATTCTAAGTTAACTGGAAACCTGGCACAAGGCAGTTAGCTGGGAGCCATCCAGGGAGTGTCCAAGACCTTACACAGAAAATCATGCTCAGAGAGGAAGCTTGTTGCCCATTCCCTTTTGTGCCCAGCTGCCTGGGTTCCCTTCTCCACTGTTTTATTTCATAATAAGCTATCTAGAGAACTTGCTCCCTGTGCTGAGCCAGGAAGAGAAATGTGTGAGCTTTGAAGGGTGCAGTTTCCTTTTGAGGAATGGAGAATATCCGTGCAAAGTCGGCACAGCTCAGAGCAGAGTGAGCTGCAGACTGTGCTGCAGATACGGGGCTGGAAGACTTCGCACAACCTCAAAGTCCTGGGACCCAAATTTTTACTCAGACCACGGGAGCAGGTGAGGCAAGAGTTGGGCAAGGTAGACCTTTAATCCACCTCACAGACTGGAGTGTGGGCTTATGGTGTTTCTCCTTTCACCCAGTTAGCCTCCACTCCCATTTATCTCTGTGCAGAAGGCTCAGCTAGGTGTATCAGACATTGTAAATCCTCAACATAAATTATAGTTTAACTGGAATACAGAGACCAGGGAGGAGGAGGAGAGGAAAGGTAGACATATTTATCTCTTCTCCATTATCAGAAGGAAACCTGGCATAAGAAAGTTCATGCTTAGTGGGCCAAACAGTAAATCAGAAAACTGCAGGGGTGATGGTATGCCCATGGTGGTGGTGGTGGTGGTGGTGGGGAATTCTCTGCCCTGGGACCTCCCTTGAATTAATTTCTCCCCAGGACAATGGGAAATAACATTTAATCCTTGGAGGTTGCTTTGTACTGAGTAAGTCACTGACCTTGTAGCATCTGGAGTGACTGAAGTGACCCAAGAACCCCAGTTCCCATGTCATGAATGAGGATCCCACATATCTGGAGCAGAGATGAAAAAGGAGGCATGGCCAGAGGGTTGCGGTAGCCTGATTGCTGTGGGGAAGGGATATGATGCAGAAGGAATTGTTTCCCTCTCTTTATCCCCAGCGTTGGAGGAACCTCATGTGCTTTATCAGCTGAAGTTGGAGCAAGATTCAAGGATGAGTGCCCCCTAACAAACAGCTCACTGTGAACATGCTGAGAATACCAGGGGCTGCTGGGGGCAGGGTGGCCTGGTGCTAAGAACCCAGGCTCTGGGGTCAGGCAGAGCTGGTTCAAGTCTTGGCTCTGCATCTTCCAAGATGCACACCTCTGGGTGAGAGCCTTAATCTCACCAAACCTCAGTTGTACCATGTTCACAATATCCCACCTCTGAGGCTACTGTAGGCAGCCAAAGAGATGACATGGATAGTCCCAAGAGGTGGCACATGGTCACCTCTAGGAGAAAGGACATCAGGTGTGTGTAGAATGTAGTGTGGGCTTGGGGTGGGAAGTGAGGGAATGGTGAAAGAAGATGAAGGGAGGTGAGGAGAACTTCCAGAAATGTGAGAAGCGAATCTTATTACAAGAACAGCTGACAGGTTATATTAGCCAGGGTTCTGTAGAGGGACAGAACTAACAGGATATGTGTACATATAAAGGGGAGTTTATTAAGGGGTATTAATTCACACAATCATAAGGTCCCACGATAGGCTGTCTGCAAGCCAAAGAGCAAGAATGCCAGTCCAAGTCCCAAACTGAAGAACATGAAGTCTGATGTTCGAGGGCAGGAAGCATCCAGCATGGGAGAAAGATGTCTGCTGGGAGGCTAGGCCAGTCTAATCTCTCCACATTCTTCTGCCTGCATTTTATTCTGGGCACTCTGACAGCTGATTAGTTGGTGCCCACCTGGATTGAGGGTGGGCCAATTCTCTCCCTGTCCACTGACTCAAATGTTAATCTCCTTTGGCAACACCCTCACAGACACAACCAGGATCAATACTTTGCATCCTTCAATCCAATCAAGTTGACACTCAGTATTAACCGTCACACAGGCCCACAGAGCTGGACCCCATCCCAGATGCTGGCTGCATGGCTCTCTCCTATCTCTGAAATGGTCTTGGTCACCCCATGCGTAAAACCCCTAGAGTTAGCCACCACACTGCAGCTGAGCTCACTGGGGGTGCTTCTGGTGTTCTGAGTTGGGAGATAGTGGGCCTGATGTCGGAGCTCTGGAGACAAGGCTCAGTGAAGTAGTAAGGGGCAATGTAGTACCTAGCTGAGTGAGGGATAAGTGATAATTAAGAGTATTATTAAAGGGTATTGATAAAAGGGTGAGGAGTTTGGCTCTACCCAGTATAAATGGTTAGGTGAATCAACTAAAGTCCACTGACATATACGGAGTCCTGCTGAGTGTCTACTCAAGTTCCAGGCACTATGAACTCAAAGGTGAGTCAGATCAAGCCCCTGCCCCTGGAAGATTGCTCATGTATGGGGTGATGCACCCATGGTCTGACAGCACAGTCCAGAGTTGCATACTGGAATGAAAGCAGGTGCTATTAATATTAGCCTCCCAATTGGCAGATGGAGGCACAGAGAGATCAATTCACTTTACCAAGGCTACACAGCCAGGAAGTGGATGAGCCAGGATTTGAACCTGAGTCTGTCTGATATGAGTCAGTGCTGTGAAGCAAGGAGCTATCCAGTCTACACTACAAGCCTCCCCATGATCATTAATCTGTGTTTAAGAAGCTGAAGAGAAACAAACAATTCACAGTGGTGATCAGCTGGTCTCTGTTTAAAGAAGAAAACAAGCCCCTGGAGCATTCAATTGAAGTGATGTCATGGGATCTCCAAACCAGGCAATTAGTAAAATTTATCTGAACCTGCCACCTCCAGCCCTGCTCTAAAGCTCTCAGTGCCCATCGCTCAAAGCCCCCTAGTATCTTTTCTGGAGGACAGATCAGAGAAGAACATGTTTAGAGCCTTGATTGGTATTAAAGACCCCAATGGGACACCTGTCTGCATAACTCACCAAGCTCCACTGCATAACAATCCCCAAGAAGCCAATTCTAAGTTTTGTTAGTGAACAAGCCATGGGATTTTCACCAACACTTGGGGCTCATTAAAAGTTGACATACAATTTTCATCTCCACTTAATTTTTGCAAATGAAAGGGTCTCTAAGGATCAGCTACAGAGCTGCAGGCAGATGAGGTTTGAAGGCATACTTCAGGGATGAGGTGGAGGCAGAAACACAGGCTAATCTCACTCTGGGAGAATGGTCCCAGAGAGTTTTCCACTTAGCCTCAGGCAGGTGTCTGATTAGCATCCGAGACATACGCAGGCATTGGAAGTGGCTCTTTCTTCCCCAAAACACCAGTCCCAGAGCTCCACATAGCGAGCGTTACAGAAAGCACCACAGCATCTTGGCCATCAGAACCAAAGTATGGAAAGCACTTGGTCCCAAGTGTGGCTCCTGTGAACAGTTCATGCTGCCGGAGGAGATGGAGGGAAGGTCTCCAGAGATCTAAGGTGGGTTAGGCTTCTGCTTCCTCCATCCTAATACTTACTACGCTCTCCTTATTACATAAATTACTTGTTCAATACTTCCTCTCTTTCTCTACTCAATGTTCCCCACAAGGGGAAAAGACCACACTGGATTTGCTCAACCTTGTGTTCTCACTGCCTGGCACCTAATAGATGCTCAATAAATACAGAGAAAACAAACAAATGACTCTCTCATCGCAACCCCATTCCATGTCTGTGAGTTGCAAAACCCTTCTAAAATGTGGTTGGCTATTCTCTAGCTGATCTGAAATTCATTTTGTAGATGTGGTTGACATCATTTGAACCCACCTGCCCTTATGCATGCATCCCCTGTGTAGGTAAGTGTCATCTCATGTCTAATGGATTATGGGGGAAGGTCATTTGGATGCAAACCTCTGCCTGTCTTTTAGGCTCCTTGAGCCACTCCTCACTCCTTGCTACCCAACGCCCCTGTCATATTGGCCTTCTTCTGTTCCTTGGATGAATAATCATCTTCCCATCCTAGGTCCTTTGCATATGTCCTTCCCTTTGCTTGGTGCACAACCTTTCCTCTCCCTCTGCAGAATGACTCAGCTGAAGTGCTACCTTCTCCATGAAGTCCTCCCCCATCAGCCTGCCCTTTCTGAGGATTCGTTTGTCTATTCCTATAACCACTGCCATTCCCTCTTTATGCTCCTCCTGCTCTTGTCTGAAATTCAATTATTTATCATTCACCTTCTCTCCTTCACTGTAAAGTCCACAAAAGCAGGATTAGGTCTGTACTGGCCATTGCAGTCTCCCCTGGCTCAGTGATGAGCTCCAGTGCTCTGGATACACCTGTTAAATGCGTGGCTGCTGAGGTCAAACTTCCTTGGAGCTGAAGATAAGCGTTATCTCATGCAGTCTTTGGGGGTTGAGGCTGGTCACTTTCATCAACTTAAGCAGCCAGTGTGGCTCTTCCTATTTCTTCCTGTTACCACACAGCAGATCAAGCATGAGGTTTCCTGTTTCTATGAATATTTACTGTCAGGCAGTTCTTATCTCAGATGGAGGAGACCTCTTGAGGAAGAAGTTGACCAAGGCATTGAAGAGCCCTTCAAAACAACTCAGCCTTCCAATCTTTAATGGAAATGTTATCCTATGAATATTTATGACACATCTAACATGTGCTAGAAATGTGACTGTGACCTGGATTCCACCTCTAAGAGCTTCTCGACCAGGAAGGGAGACAAACCAGTGCACTAGTCATTCAGATACCACAAGATAAGTACAATGAAAATGCTGCAGACTATGTAACAGTGAAAATGTTACAGCCCCTTTCTCTTCTCTGAAACTCACTGAGGTAAAAAAAAAAAACCAAAAAGGGAAACCATCTAGAATAAATTACCATTAATACAAACGAGAACCTGCCTGGCTTGTTTCACTTAACAGAATGTCTTCCAGGTTTATCCGTGTTGTGACTAATGATAGGATTTCCTTCTTTTTCAAGGCTGAATAGTGTTCCTTTGTGTATTTATATCACATTCCCTCATCCATTTATCCGTTGATGGACACTTAGGTTGATTCCATCTCTTGGTTTTTCTGAATAGTTTTGCAATTAACATGGGAGTAAAGAGATCTCTTGAACATACTGATTTCATTACCTTTTGGTATATGCTACACTCAGAAGTGGGATTGCTGGATTATGTGATAATTCTATTTTAAATTTACTGAGGAATACTCTTTTCTATAATGACTGTACTCATCTGCATCCTCACCCACAGTTCACAAGAGTACCCTTTTCTTCACATTCTTGCCAAATTTTTTTATCTTTCATCTTTTTGATGTTGGTCAAAGAACACAAAATTTCAGTGAGACGGAAAGACCATATGATGTATTGTGCATGACAGTGACTATGATCAATAACAATTTATTGTATATTTGAAAATTATTGAGAGCGGATTTTGAGTGTTCCCATCACAGAAAAGAATGATACGTGTGTGGGATCATGCACATGTTAACTGGCTTGGATGAACCATTCCACAGTATATGCAGATATCTAAACATCATGTGGACAGCATAAATATACACAAATTTTGCCAATTAAAAAGTGAGTGTCTGCCAGATTTCATGTATTTGGGATCAGATGGAAGAAACAGAGGAATTTGTCTCACAGTCCCAAATTCAAGGGCAGAATGCAGTGAAGGGAAGTAGATGGAGAAGATGTTTCTTTTTCTCTTCCTCTTTTCCTTCCTTCCTTCCTCCTTCCTTCCTTCCTCTTTTTTCTGTCTTTCTTTCTCTTTCTGAGATGGAGTCTCACTCTGCCACCCAGAATGAGGTGCAGTGACTCGATCCCAGTTCACTGCAACCTCTACCTCCTAGATTCAACTCAGCCTCCTGAATAGCTGGGATTACAGGCGCCCATGACCACTCCCAGCTAATTCTGGTATTTTTTGTGGAGATGTTTCTTGGGGGAGGGATGGGTCTGAGCCACGCCTCCTTGCAGCTGTGAGCACAAGATGTGGTGCACAGGAAGGGCTGATGCACATCTGGGGAATGCATCTTCTGGAACTTGTGTTTTTTTGGTCATTTCTGGGTGAAGCTCAGTGGAGAGACCCAGAAATGCAAGGGTCCTGCCTGGGAGAAAAGCTGAGCGGAGTCACAAGGCTGAGGCTCAAAGCAACTCCTGCTTATTTGCCACACACTGCTGGGCAAATAGTAGGTGCTCAACAACTATTTGTGGGATGAATGAAGGAAGAGCCTCTACGGTTCCAGAAAAAATTGAAATGAGGGGAAGAGGGAGAGGCATTCACCCTGACGAGACACCTACCCTGGGCCAGAATCCTCACACATAATGTTTCTCTTCCTGGAATAATCCAGCCCCATTTTACAAAGTGGAAAATGAGGTCCTGAGAGGCCAAGCCGCTGGTCCAGAGTCACAGCGCCCCCACCAGGCAGGGCCGCAAGATGCAGCTGAACTGCCACCTTGGTCCTCCCACCCCATCCCCTGGCTCACAACTCACCTTGTTTCCTGTGAACCAGTCCCATGTCCTCATTTCTCTGGGCACAGAAGCAGCAACAAAATACCTTTCTCCTAGTCCTGGCTCCATCTCTCAGCTGAACATCTGTTCCTCTGATGTCCCTTCCTGGTTTGAACTGTGCCAAAGAAATGTCTCTGGTGAGAATATCTGCAGGTCCAGCCCAATTTCTCCATATTCTGGATCTTCTGCTGTCCCAGGAGGCTGAGCTTGGAGGAAAGCATTGGCCGGACCCTCAGTCCAGGCTGGCATCTGCCCCTGCCAAGCTCGAGGCCCCAGCTCCCTCCTGGCCTCTACTTCCTGCCCACTCTCCTCTTGGGCCCAGAGCAATGTTTCTAAGATACCTCCAACCCTCTTCACAGTCTTGCCCCAGTATGACTTCTCCAGCTCCTCCACCCTACTGTGGGCACTCAAGCTGGCTCCTCTGCCTGGGATACCCTCCCTGCCACTGTGTCTGGGGAACCTTCCTCACCCTTCAAACTCAGTGCAAATGTCACCTTCCCCATTTTCTCACCTGCCTTATAGAGTATCACAGTATCATACACACCCTTCATTCTTTATTTTCTTCAGTGTATACTTTTTGAATATTTACTAGATATAAGAACATTTTTAGGTGTTAGGAACACAGCACAGACTCAATGAGATGCTGTCCTTGCCCTCAGGATGTTACAGTTTAGCAGGAGACACAGAACAGTAACCAGGCAATGACCACATGTGTGGTGGGGGAAGCTCAGACCCAGAGAGGCACCTGACTAAGCCCAGGGTGTGGAGACATAGGAGGCTTCCTGGAAGAAATGATGTGAGACTTGAGACCATTTGATCAAGGCAGATGGGGGTGAAAAGAAGTGAGGGATGCACAGGAAAATGAGTTGAGAAGCCGGGCACGGTGGCTTGAGCCTATAATCCCAGCACTTTGGGAGGTCGAGGTGGGTAGATCACCTGAGGTCAGGAGTTCGAGACCAGCCTGGGCAACATGGTGAAAACCCTAACTCTACTAAAATAAAATAAAATAGGTCTGGCATGGTGGCATGTGCCCATAGTCTCAGCTACTCAGGAGGCTGAGGCAGGAGAATCACTTAAACCTGGGAGGTGGAGGTCGCAGTGAGCTGAGATCATGCCATTGCATTCCAGCCTGGGCAACAGAGAGAGACTCCATCTCAAAAAGAGAGAGAGAGAGAGAGAGAGAGAGAGAAAGTTATATGCTGGCCGCAGTGGCTCATGCCTGTAATCCCAGGACTTTGGAAGGCTGAGGTGGGCAGATCACCTGAGGTCAAGAGTTTGAGACCAGCCTACCCAACATGGTGAATCCCTGTCTCTACTAAAAATACAAAAATTAGCTGGGTGTGGTGGTGCATGCCTGTAGTGCCAGTTACTCAGGAGGCTGAAACAGGAAAATCACCTGAACTCAGGAGGCAGAGATTGCAGAAAGCTGAGATCATGCCACTGCACTCCAGCCTGGATGACAGAGAGATACTTAGTCTCAAAATATTTTTTTGCTGGGCGCGGTGGCTCATGCCTATAATCCCAGCACTTTGGGAGGCCGAGGCGGGTGGATCACGAGGTCAAGAGGTCAAGACCATCCTGGTCAACAAGGTGAAACCCTGTCTCTACTAAAAATACAAAAATTGGCTGGGCATGGTGGTGCGCGCCTGTAGTCCCAGCTACTCAGGAGGCTGAGGCAGGAGAATTGCTTGAACCCAGAAGGCGGATGTTGCGGTGAGCAGAGATAGCGCCATTGCACTCCAGCCTGGGTAACAAGAGCAAAACTCCGTTTCAAAAAATTTTTTTAAAGAAAATGGGGTGAGAGAGAGGCCAACATACTGAAAATGCTCCTGTCTCATTTTAGCCCAGAGATTGAAAGGGGAGAGAGGGTGTTAATAGTGGGGGAGGGAGTTGAGAGAGGATAGCAGAGAAGCCAGCAAGGACCAGAGCTGCATAGAGCCTTGTAGGTTTCAGTGAGGCATCTGGGCACTAGGGAGCCGTGGTGGGTTCTAAGCGGGGTTATGTGGGATGCAATCTGGTTTGTTCAACAGGATCCTTCTGTTGTTGAATAAGGTTTGGACTGTAGGGATGGGAACTAAAGCAGGGTGGGTTGATGAAGTCCCTCCAGAAATTCATGTCCTTTTAGAACCTTAGAATGTGAAATCATTTAGACATACAGTCTTTGCAGATACAATTACTTACAATCTTGACATGAAACCATCTTGGGTTAGGGACCACTGTAAACTCAATGATAGGCGCCCTCATTAGAAAAAGAGAAGATGGCCGGGCACGGTGGTTCCTGCCTGTAATCCCAGAACTTTGGGAGGCCAAGGTGGGCGGATCACAGGGTCAGGAGTTGAGACCAGCCTGGCCAACATGGTGAAACCCTGTCTCTACTAAAAATACAATAATTAGCTGGGTGCGGTGGCAAGCACCTGTAATACCAGCTACTTGGGAGGCTGAGGCAGGAGAATTGCTTGAGTCTGGGAGTCAGAGGTTGCAGCGAGCAGAGATCATGCTATTGCACTCCAGCCTGGCGACAGAGAAAGACTCCGTCTCAAACAAATAGAAAAGAAAGAAGAAGGAAGGAAGGAAGGAAGGAGAAAGTAAGAAAGGAAAGAAAGAAAGAAAAGAAAAGAAAAGAAAAGAAAGAAAGGAAAGAAAGAAAGAGATAAGATACACAGAGACAGAAAAGAAGGCCACATGGAGGGAAAGGCAGTTTTGGAGTAATAACATGTATAAAGCAAGCACCTGCCAAACATTGCCAGTAGCCACTGGGAGGCAGGAGAGAGGTAGGAAGCAGAGTCTCCCTCAAAGTCTCCAGAGAGAAGAAACTCAGCCAACACCTTGATTTTGAGCTTCTGGCCTTTAGAACACAACAAATACATTAATTTTTTATTTTTATTTTTGTAACAAGGTCTCCTTATGTTGCCCAGGTTGGCCTCCAACTCTTGGGCTCAAGGACTCTTCCTGCCTCAGGAGTAGCTGCGATTACAGGAGTGCACCACCGCCTCTGACTAACATTGTTTTATTTAAGTTACCTAGTTTGTGGTACTTGGATTTTTTCATTTTTTTTTTTTTTTTAAAGAGGGAGTCCCAATCTGCCACCCGGGCTGGAGTGCTGTGGCACGATCTTAGCTCATTGCAACCTCTGCCTCCTGGGTTCAAGCGATTCTCCTGCCTTAGCCTCCTGAGTAGCTGGGATTACAGGCATGTGCCACCATGCCCAGCTATTTTTTTTTTTTTTTGTATTTTTAGTAGAGATGGGGTTTCACCATGTTAGCCAGGATGGTCTTGATCTCCTGACCTCCTGATCTGCCCACCTTGGCCTCTCAAAGTGCTCTGGGATTATAGGCATGAGCTACCAAGCCTGGCCTAAATTTTTTTGTTAATTTTTGTGGGTACATAGTCGGCATGTATATTTATGGGGTACATCAGATATTTGATACAGGCCTGCAATGTGTAATAATCACATCATGTAAAATGGAGTATCCGTCCCCTCAAGCATTTATCCTTTGTGTTACGAACAATCCAATTATACTGTCTTGGTTATTTTTAAATGTACAATTAAATTATTATTCACTATGGTCACCATGTTGTGCTATCAAACACTAGTTCTTATTCATTCTATTTTTTTGTACCCATTAAACAACCTCTCTCAACCCTCGCCCTCTCACTACCCTTCCCAGCCTCTGCTAACCATCTTTCTACTCTCTAGCTCTGTAAGTTCAATTTGTTTTTTGTTTGTTTGTTTTGTTTTGTTTAAAGCTGGGTTCCAACCTGGGCACACAGGGCAGCCAGGGAAATTTCGAGGGGTGGCATCTATAAATGCGGACTGATTTGGAGGAAGCCTGATGGGCCACAAAGGCTCCCCGAGGCCCCTGCCCGTGTCCTGGGCCCTGCATCCAGCACCAGGCTCCCCTGAGATTCATTTGAAACTCACTCCTGAAGACAGGGATGATGTAACAGCTCAGCCTTCCACCCCACCCGCCCTCTTCTGAGCTCACTGCTTGGGTGAGGGAGCCAGGGGCTTTTCAGATAACCACAGCAGGGCAGCCCTGGCGCGGGCGCAAAGAAAAGCAAGTCTGCACCCCAGGCTGCCTTCCTAAAGGAGGTGATGCAAGCACAGGATCAGGATAAAGGCTGTGGGTAATCAGAATGTTAGGGATGGATCTTGGACTCAGAAAGGGGCCGCATGATGTCCGAGGCGAGTAGAGACACAGGCATGGGTCCTCATTACAGAATCCTGCACCCAGGATTGCTGTGCGCGTGTCGCCACAGGTCGTAGGGTGAAAGTTGCGCCTGGGGGACACCGCTGTGTACCATCCTTTGCGCGCCTCCGTGTGTGATGCTGCGAGTGCACATGTCTGCGCGCATCTCCAGGTGTGCATGGGGCCGGGACCCTCTGCAGGTGCGTGTCCACCTCCGCGGGTGGGGTCTCTGCCTCTGTGAGGGCTTGGGTCTGAACACTCGTGCTCGTGCGCGCGCGTTCCGGTTGTGTGCATGCTTGGTGCTGGTGACAGAGCCTGCAGCACGTGGGGAGAGGTGGCAGGTGGAGGCAGGTGTGTGGACAGGTGTGTGAGGGGAACAGTGGGGACCCGCGTCTCAGTCTGTGGAGGTACAAGCCGCCCATCTCTCAGCTTTCCTGAGGAGGCTCCCCCTCTGCTTCCAGACACACCTGGGTTGAGGGTCAGTGCTGCCCTGGGCGGGAGCAGGAAGGCTGAGCCAGAACAGCGCTGTGGGTTCTGTCTCAATTACCTCTGGACTGACCCTGGGCACCCCAGGACTCTCCCCCTCCCTTCCTGAGCACAGGCTGAGCTGTGAACACACTGCAGAGGCAGGGAGAGATAGAACAAGCCTGAGGGTGAACCATGGTGCTTTGTTAGGGGGGAGGAGGATGGAGTTTTGCTCTGTCACCCAGGCTAGAGTGCAATAGCACAATCTTGGCTTACTGCAACCTCCACCTCCAGGTTCAAGCAATTCTTCTGCCTCAGTCTCCCTAGTAGCTGGGATTACAGGCATGCACCACCACACCTGGCTAATTTTTGTATTTTGAGTAGAGATTGGGTTTCACCTTGTTGGCCAGGCTGGTCCCGAACTCCTAACCTCAGGTTATCCACTCGCCTCAGCTTCCCAAAGTGCTGGGATTACAGGAATAAGCCACTGCACCTGACCCCATGGATGCATTTTTTAAAAATTGAAATAAAATTCACATCATATTGAATTAAATATTATAAAGTGTACAACTTAGTGTTTAGTACACTCACAGAGTTGCACAACCACCACCTCTATCTAGTTTCAAAATATATCCTCCCCACTTAAAAACCCATACCCATGATCAGTCGCTCACCATTCCTCTCTCCCAGCCCCTGGCAACCAACACCTGCTTTCTATCTCTACGGACTGGCCTGTTCTAGACATTTCATATTAATGGGATCAGAACATATGTGACTCTTTTGTCTGGCTTCTTCCAACTGACATATTTTCAAGGCTCCTCATGTTGTAGCATGGGTCAGTGCTGTAATCCTTTTTATTTTTACTTTGTATAGTACACAGTAGGTGTGTATACTAGGGTACATGAGCTATTTTGACACAGGCATACAATGAGTAATAATTACATCAGGGTAAATACAGGATCTGTCACCTCAAGCATTTGTGATACAAACATTTCAAGTATACGTGTTTTTTGTTTTGTTTTGTTTTTTGAGATGGAGTCTCACTCTGTCACCAGGCTAGAGTGAAGTGGCGTGATCTCGGCTCACTGAAACCTCCACCTCCTGATTTCAAGCAATACTCCTGCCTCGGCCTCTTGAGTAGCTGGGATTACAGGCATGCGCCATCACACCCAGCTAATTTTTGTATTTTTAGTAGACACAGGGGTTTCACCATGTTGGACAGCATGGTTTCAATCTCTTGACCTCATGATCTGTCCATGAAATTATCCATTAAATATTTTAAAGGAGACAATCAGTGGCTTTTAGTACATTCACAATGCTGTGCAGTTACCACCTCTAGTTACAAGACACTGTCACCATTCAAAAAAAACTTCATATCCATCGGTCAGTCACTCCCCATTCCACACTACCCCCACTCCCCAACAATAACTCATCTGCTTTCTTTCTCTGTGGATTTACCTATTCTGGACATTTCCTATAAATGGAATCATATACTATGTGGCCTTTCATGTCTGGCTTCCTTCACTCAGCCTCATGTTCTCAAAGTGCATCCACGTGGTAGCATGTGTCACTGCTTCATTCCTTTGCATGGCTGCATAATATTTCATTGTATGGTTGGACCACATTTTGTTTATCCATTTATTCATTGATCCAGTTTGCATTTTTTTTTTTTTTGAGATAGAATCTCGTTCTGTTGCCCAGGCTGGAATGCAGTGGCATGATCTCAGCTCACTGCAATCAATCTCTGCCTCCCAGGTTCAAGCAATTCTCTGTGTCAGCCTCCCAAGTAGCTGGGATTACAGGCATCCACCACCACTCCCAGGTAATTTTTTTTGCATTTTTAGTAGAGACGGGGTTTCCATCTTGGCTAAGCAGCTCTTGATCCTTGTGATCCTCCCACCTCCACCTCCCAAAGTGCTGGGATTACAGGCATGAGCCACCACGCCTGGCCCCAGTTTGCATTTTAAGATAAACTTTTTAATTTTGCATCCAGCCTGTTTGCAGACTGGCAAAAAAGAGGGAGGGAATTGAGTCATAGCCTCCTATTCTAGTTTTTTGGGAAACTTCCATAAACTAAATAAAGGAGAAGGGCTCCTGTTGGTGCAGGCAGGAGAGCTGCCCTGGGGGAGAAACTGTGCAGATCTGACTCTGTGGCCACTCAGGGAAGGTGATGAGAGAAGCCAGGGCTGACAGCCTAGGTTTTCACACCAGTGGAGGCTTGGGGTTGGAGGATTAGGGTAGGGGTCAAAGAGGGGAGGAGACCAGCAGAGTCACGTAGTGGAAGCATGCTGGGCCCATAACCCAGATGTCGATGTATCATAACCATCCTCCGCTAAGAAGTTTTTGGTCGGGCATGGTGGCTCACACCCATAAATCCTAGCACTTTTAGAGGCCGAGGCAGATGGATTGCTTGAACTCAGAAGTTCGAGACCAGCCTGGGCAAAATAGTGAAACCCATCTCTGCTAAAAATACAAAAATTAGCCAGGTGTGGTAGTGCAGGTAGTACCTCCCAGCTACTTGGGAGGCTGAGACAGGAGAATCACTTGAACCTGGGAGACAGAGGTTGCGGTGAGCTGAGATTGTGCCACTGCACTCCAGACTGGGAGACAGAGTGAGACTCTATCAAAAAAAAGGGGAGGCGGGGGGAGGAGACTCAGAGAGGAGCATTGGCAAGTGACTAGAGACACAGGCTCAGCTGGGGTCAGAGGGCGTGACTCTATGGTGAAGCCAGTTAGCTCCTTATCCTCGGGAGGGTCTCATATGAGTTAGACCAAACAACCACATCAACAGGAGCTAATAGCTTTACTCATTTATGTCTCACAATAGTCCCATAATATAAGGATTCTTACTCCCATTTTTAACTGCCCAATGGGTTCACCTTGCCCCCTGCCTAGACAAAGCCAATTTATCAAGACAGGGGAACTGCAATAGAGAACGAAAGTGTAATTCACGCAGAGCTGGATCTAGGGGAGACTAGAGTTTTATTACTTCTTGAATCAGTCTCCCTGAGCATTCAGGGAGCAGAGTCTTTTAAGACAACTTGGTGGGTAGGGGAAGTCAGTGAGCCAGGAGTGCTGGCTGGTGAGAGATGAAATCATAGGGAGTCAGAGCTGTCTTCTTGTGCTGAGTCAGTTCCTGGGTGGGGAGTCACAAGATCAGATGAGCCAGTTTATCGACCTGGGTGGTTGCAGCTGATCCATCAAGTGCAAGGTCTGCAACAGACCTCAAGCACTGATCTTGGGAGCAGTTTAGGGAGGGTCAGGATCTTGTAGCCTCCAGCTACATGACTCCTAAACCAGAATTTCTCATCTCTGTGTCTAATGTTAGTCCTACAAAGCCAACCTAGTCCCCAGGCAAGAAGGAGGTCTTCTTTGGGGAAGGGCAGTTATTGTCCTTGTTCCAAACTATGAACTATAAGTTTCTCCCAAAGTTAGTTCACCCTATGCCCAGGAATGAACGAGGACAGCTTAGAGGTTACAAGCAAGATGGTTCAGTTAGATCTCTTTTGCTCTTTCAGTCATAATTTTGCAAAGGCAGTTTCAATTTTCCGGGGGAGCAATGAGGCTCAGAGAAGGGAAGCAACCTGCCTTGCATCTCACAGCTAGAAAGCAGCGGTGATGAGAAATAAACAGAGTCTAGACATTTCCATGCCACAAGAAAGAGACGACTTCCAGCTGAAGGCGGCAATCAGGGAGCAGCTTGGCCATAAAATTCTGGCAGGATTTGGACCCATAAAGATAGGGAGAAGCATGAAAAGACCAAAATGAACAAAGGCAGAAAAGCAAGATGTAGGCAGGCGGTAGTGCATGGGTCAAATAATCATGATGGCAATAACAATAGCAGAATAATTATAATTATCAGTATTTATAATTTATTAAATTCCTAGTTCGTGTCAGGACCTGTGCAAAGCACTTAAGATGAGTGATGTCATTTAAACCTCGATAATATGCCGTTTTGCAGATGGAGTAGCCATGGCTGGGACGGATGAAGGAGACGCTTTCAGGTGTCCTCCCAGGTAAAAGTCACTAGACACCCCGTGCTCCTAACCACTGGCTCTTCTTTCCTCTTTCCTCTGACTAGGGGTGGCCGCCATGCTGGGGCAAAACCACACCTGCACGTATGAATTCATTCTTGTCGGCTTCTCCACCTTCCCCCACCTGCAGCTGATGCTCTTCCTGCTGCTCCTGCTGATGTACCTGTTCACACTGCTGGGCAACCTACTCATCATGGCCACCGTTTGGAGTGAGCGTGGCCTCCACACGCCCATGTACCTCCTCCTGTGTGCCCTCTCTGTCTCCGAGATCCTCTACACCGTGGCCATAATCCCACGCATGCTAGCTGACCTGCTGTCCACCAGGCACTCCATCGCCTTCCTGGCCTGTGCCAGCCAGATGTTCTTCTCCTTCACCTTCGGCTTCACACACTCCTTCCTGCTCACTGTCATGGGCTATGACCGCTATGTGGCCATCTGCCACCCGCTGCGCTACAACGTGCTCATGAGCCCACGGGTCTGCGCCTGCCTGCTGGGCTGCTCCTGGGCTGGTGGCTCTGTCATAGGGATGGTGGTGACCACGGCCATTTTCCACCTCTCCTTCTGTGGACCCAATGAGATCCACCATTTCTTCTGCCACGTGCCACCTCTGCTGAAGTTGGCCTGTGGCGATGATGTGCTGGTGGTGTCCCTGGGCGTGGGCTTGGTGTGTATCATGGCCCTGCTGGGCTGTTTGCTCCTCATTCTCCTCTCCTATGCCTTCATCTTGGCCGCCATCTTGAAGATCTCTTCTGCTGAAGGTCGGAACAAGGCCTTCTCCACCTGTGCCTCTCACCTCACGGTGGTGGTCGTGCACTATGGCTTTGCCTCTGTCATTTACCTGAAGCCCAAAGGTCCCCAGTCTCCAGAAGGAGACACCTTGATGGGCATCACCTACACAGTCCTCACGCCCTTCCTCAGCCCCATCATCTTCAGCCTCAGGAACAAGGAGCTGAAGGTTGCCATAAAGAAGACCTTGTTCACCAAACTCTTTCCACAGAACTGCTGAAATGGCTGGCTTTCTCTTAAGAGATGTAGTGAATGGGAACACTTCAGTCTTCTTCCTCTGTTTCTCCTCCCTCCTTCCTTCTCTTTCTTTTCTTTTTCTTTCCTTCTTCCTTCCTTTCTCTTTCTCTCTCTTTTCTTGTTTTGGAGATGAAATCTCACTTTGTCGCCCAGGTTGGAGTGCAGCGGTGCAATCTTGGCTCACTGCAATCTCCACCTCCCAGGTTCAAGCAATTCTCCTGCCTCAGCCTCCCAAGTAGCTGGGACTGCAGGTGCACACCACCACACCAGGCTCATTTTTGTATTTTTAGTAGACATGGGGTTTCGCCATGTTGGCCAAGCTGGTCTCAAACTCCTGACTTCAAGTGATCCTCCCACTTTGGCCTCCCAAAGTGCTGGGATTACAGGTGTGAGCCATGGTACCGGGCCCCCATAATATATATGTATTCATCTACCTACTTACCTATCTATCCATAACCTATATATCATCTATCTATCTATAGCTTATTCTGTTTCTATGAAGAGCCCTGACTAATACAATCCATATCCCGGTCACAGCCCTGATATTTCTCTGTGTATCACTGCACCAGGCAACATGGTACCTCAACAGCTGGGAACAGAAACTACCACCTTTCTGAACCCCCAAAACTAGCACAGGAAACAAAGAAGGCCAGAAATAATTATTATACTAATCATAGGGAAGACATGGTGGCTCACACCTGTAATCCCAGCACTTTGGGAGGCCAAGGTGGGCGGATCACTTGAGGACAGGAGTTCAAGACCAACCTGGTTGACATGGTGAAAACCCATCTCTACTAAAAATACAAAAATTAGCTGGGTGTGGTGGCAGACACCTGTAATCTCAACTACTCTGGAGTCTGAGGCAGGAGAATCGCTTGAACCCCAGGAGGCAAAGGTTGCAGTGAGCCAAGACGCCACTGCACTCCAGCCTGGGCAACAGCCTGTCCATTCCAAAACAAATAAATAAATATAATGATCTTAAAAATCTAACATTTATCACCTGCTTTCTGCATGCCAGACAGTCAACTGCCCTACAACAGATGATGCTATTGAATTTTCAGCATACTCCTCAGAGGTGGATACATTTATTATCAAACCCATTTCAATGATGGTAAACTGAGCCTAAGAGATGGACAGTTGGCTTTATTGCTGAACCAGTGCATGGCCCTACTGGCAGGTCAGAACTTGTCTTCATTTCTTGAGAGAGCAAAAGGTTGCCTATCCTACTTCCTGTGAACTGTTACCACGATGGTGGGTCATCGGACCATTCATGGATACTGGGAGCCATAGAGAGGAGGCAGTTCCTGGAGAAGGGAATTCTGGGAGGAGAGGGGCAGGTCATGGAGCTTAACTGGAATAATGCTTCTTCCCATGGCACTCCTGCTAAACTGCATCTTCCTGCTGAGTTTGCACACCTGACTCATTGACTATCAGGATAGATACTTCAAAGATTGGTGGCTTTCAACTGATCATTTCCCCAACAGACACCTCTCCCTCTGGTCCCAAGCTCATTCAGCAACCCTTGAAATTATGACATGATCCTAACTAGTGTTTACTGAGAGTATCTGTGTGCCAGGCACTGTACCGAGCCATTCGCAAACATTGTCTCACTTTAGTCTCATCTCTGCCTTAGAAGGTAGGTGCTTTGGGCTTTGGCCTTCTTACGAGGTGGGATCAGAGAAGGAATGTAATCTGCCTAAGGACACACAGCAGTTGTGCGTCCTGTTAACAAACTTGAAAACTCTAATTGGGGGCACAAAATTTGTACGTCATGGTTGCCTTCCTTTTCCCTCATTCTTTAAATGTGTGAGAGCCTATCTGGGCATACCGCAGTGGACAAAACAGAACAAGTCACTTACCTCCCCAAAGCAACATTCTAGTGGTTAGAGGCAGTGACATGCAAAAAGCAGGAGATGCCAGGTGGTACTAGGTACGAGGACAAAAGTAAATCATGTCAAGAAAGACATGACGCAACCAGGGGTTTTGCTATTTTGTACAGTGTGGTTGGGGAAGGACTCTCTGATATTCAAGCAGAAAGCTTTAGGCAGTGAGAGAGAAGCCATGTGGACATCTGGCAGGGGGTGTGGGGAGAAGGGAATTCCTGTTAGCGGGCACAGCACATGCAAAGGTCCTGAGGTAGGAGCATGTCTGGTGTGTTTGAGGGACAGTGGGGAGGTTAGAGCAGAGTGACTGATGGAAAGTGAAGAGGAAGGTGAGGCCAGAGAAGCAGCAAGGCCCAGGTACATAGGGTTTTGTTGGCACCATAGAAACTTCAGATTTCCCTGTGAGTGAGACAGAGAACCACTGGAAGGTTCTAAGCAGAGGAGATATATACAATGTACATCTAAAAGGCTCAATCTCCTTCTTTTTTTTTTTTTTTTTTTGAGACAGAGTCTTGCTCTGTTGCCCAGGCTGGGGTGCAGCGGTACTATCTTGGCTCACTGCAACCTCCACTTCCCAGGTTCAAGGGATTCTCCTGCCTCAGCCTCCCAAGGAGCTGGGATTACAGGCGTGCGCTGCCATGCCCGGCTAATTTTCTTTGTATTTTTAGTAGAGATGGGGTTTCACCATGTTGGCCAGGCTCATCTCAAACTCCTGACCTCAAGTGATCTGCCCACCTCAGCCTCCCAAAATGCTGGGATTACAGACTTGAGCTACCGCACCCAGCCTCAATCTCCCTCTTTATTGAGACTATAGTGTAGAGTAGGGGTGATGGAACGGAGACCAGCTTCACAGTTATGGAAACCATCCAGCTGAGATAGAATGGTGGCCTCAACCAGGGCAGTAGCAATAGAGGAGATGAGACGGAGCCAGGTTCTGGATGTGTTTTGAAGGGAGAGCCACCTCTGATATGCTAGTGAACAGGACAGGGAGTGTGAGAAGGAGAGGAGTTCAGAGTGCCTCCAAGGAACTGAGACTGAGTTACTGTTTACCAAGATAGGAAACAAGGTGGGAGGAAGAAGTATGTGTGGGGGAGGGGGTGAGAGAGACAGACGGAGAGCGATAATGATAACGGTCATGAGAATATCCAAGAGTTAGAGATTTGGACACGTTATGTTTGGGATGCCTGCCATGTAGCAATGTGGAGGTGCTGAGTAGGCAGTTAGAAAGAGATCAAGATAAGGACCTGGGAAGCATCTGTGTGCAGATGGGACAAAAAGCCAGGGTGTTGGGTGGAACCCCCAGGGAGAAACAGACTTGGATGAGGTACAAGGTTTTAATAGTTGCTTTCCATTACACTAGTATGAATGAACCAACATTTGTCTAACCGTCCTTTATTGGCTGGGCATGGTAGCTCATGCCTGTAATTCCAGCACTTTGGGAGGCCAAGACAGGCAGACTGCTTGAGCTCAGGATTTCAAGACCAGCCTTGGCAACATGGTGAAACCGTCTGTACAAAAGAAAAAAAAATCCAAAAATTAGCCAGCTGTGATGGCACATGCCTGTGGTCCTAGATAGGAGGCTGAGGGGGGAGAACTGCTTGAGCTCAGGAGGTTGAGGTTACAGTGAGTCAAGACTGCACCACTGCAGACCAGCCTGGGCACCAGAGCAAGACCCTGTCTCAAAAAAACAAAGCAGAAACAAACAGCGAAACCCCACCAAGCCTGTCCTTTATTCATGGGCATACCTAATGCTTTTCAATCATAAATGTCATTGCTCTAAACATCCTTTTGCTGACACCGACATAGAATATGTCTATAAGATGTCAGTCTAATTGGTGGAAATGAGGAGGCAGGATTTCAACCCAAGTCCTTCTCACTCAAACACGACTCTCCCCACACATTTTCCCACTGCCCTGGGGGGCAATGAGGTTTCTTTCTCACAGCAAATACGTAAGTCAACATTCTGGATTGTTCAACGTTGTGAGATTAAGTTAGTCTACTTTAGGAATATTTGTTAAGAATTGACATATCTTCCAAGTATCATGCTGGTACTGGATGTGATAACGTACGAGATGATCAGAACTCATGACCCCATGCAGCCGGCAGCTTAAGGGATCACAATAAGTTAGCATAAGACATCCAGTGCCCAACTCATAGAGGGTATCATTCAACACTTCGTGCATCACCTTTTTTTTTATTTTTGAGACAGTCTCACTCTATCCCCAGGCTGGAGTGCAGTGGTACGATCCCAGCTCACTGCAACTTCCATTTTCTGGTTTCAAGCAATTCTCCTGCCTCAGTCTCCCGAGTAGCTGGAAATACAGGCACGCACCACCACACCCAGCTAGTTTTTTTTTTTTTTTTTGTATTTTAGTAGAGACGTTGTTTCACCATGCTGGCCAGGATGGTCTCAATCTCTTAACCTTGGGATACGCCTGCCTCAGCCTCCCAAAATGCTGGGATTACAAGCGTGAGCCACCGCGCCTGGCCACACATTGCCTTTTTACAATGGGATCCTAATTTTCAGAGGGCTGGTCCAGAAGGGCTTGACCTCCCAAAGTGCTGGAATTACAGGCATAAGCCACCATGCCCAGCAAATAAAGAACCATTAAACAGATGTTGGTTCCTTCATACAAGTGTAATGGAAGCCTCTTTTCCACAGTCTCTATCGATTTGGATACCAGCAGGATCAGAGGCCAGTGGGGTATTTTATTAAACAAAGGAAAGAATAAGCTTGGCTTATGTTCCTTCCCAGGTGGCTCTGTTGTCAGGAGAGGGGAGCATCTTAGCTCAATGTATGGAAGTTACTCAAGAATTTCTACAAGACTAAAACTTATTTAAAAATCATGGAGGACTCTTGAGTTTCTAGAAATATTCCATTTGTGTTCCAAGGATGTGCATTTCAGGGCCTGGTGGGTTGCAGCTGCCTCCCTCTGCCATAAAAGACTCTAAGGATGCTGAGATGTTTCATTTGAAGAAGGACCAGTCATCTGGAAAAGACTGACATTGAAGCTTGGCTCTTCCAGATTGAGTGGTGTTTTCCTTCTTTCTTCTTTTCTTTCCTCCTCCTCCTCCTCCTCCTCTTCTTCTTCTTCTTCGTCTCCCTCTGTCGCCAGGCTGGAGTGCAGTGGCGCAATCTTGGCTCACTGCAACCTCCGCCTCCCAGGTTCAAGGGGTTCTCCTGCCTCAGCCTCCTGAGTAGCTGGGACTACAGTGATATGCCACCACACCCAACTAATTTTTGCATGTTTTTAGTAGAGACAGAGTTTCACCATGTTGGCCAGGCTGGTTTCAATCTTTTGGCCTCGTGATCCGCCCACCTCAGCCTCCCAAAGTGCTGGGATTACAGGCGTGAGCCACCGTGCCTGGCCTGAGCCATGCGTCTTTTGAGGCTCAGCTTCCCCCTCTATCAAACACAGGGACTGTGATTATGTATCTGCTCTTACTTCCACCTTGTGAGACGCTAATGATGCAATGTGCCTGGGGGATAACAAGAAACAAGAACTGTGGCACATACTCTGCAAAGGGAGCTTCTCTGAGTTTCCAAGTTTTGATTGAAATGGATTCCCACATCCTCACTCTGCAAAGGGAGCTTCTCTGAGTTTCCAAGTTTTGATTGAAATGGATTCCCACATCCTCACTCTTCATGCTAATGTGGGATGTTTTCACTGCTTAAGTAGAAATTAAGAGAATTCACACTTTAGGAAAAAAATAATGCATAGCTCAAACACAGAAAGACCTAATGTCAATAAATATATAAATACTATACAGGTGGGTCAATCTTAAATCCCTGTCCATTGGGAATGGGTGAGCCTGCGTGACCATGAGATCAATTTTCATCCTGCACTCTGCACTCAGTGTCCTGATTCAACAGAGAGTTCCTGGCTGGCCCATGCTCCATGTCACATTCTGACACAGCATTTGGTATCTCAGTGTTGACCTTTTCCTCGATCCATCTATGGAGACATCTCGGTCTCTCGACAACTATTAAAGATTCACCCTTGAAATGCCAAGGTTCCCTTGATGTCTTTCAGAGAGTCTGTTTATTGCTATTTCTAACTTCTATTGCATAGATCTGTGCAGCGGTGAAATTTAGGGCACTTTCTCTCCTGTACTATAATCTGGAGTGGCCTTACAAAATCTGAGTTGTAGCTAACTGGTGCTGCACTCACAGAGAGTGGGCCAGGAAATCTCCCATCTCTCTTTGCATTGCTGGTTTGTATTATTGGGTGTATGAGATGACTGAGGCTTTTGGCAAGAGGAATCTAGATTACAGGTTTGGTGCTGACACCAGAAATAATCAAACCTGGTTTTCACTGTGTTAGTATCTTACACACACTTCCACTCCACATACTTCCCTGATGCTGATTCACCTTTCTATTTATAATTGCATGCTCTCTACAAGGTCCCTTGTAAATATTAAAGCATAACAAAATTTCACTTTGTTGCCCAGGCTGGTCTTTAACTCCTGGCCTCAAGCAATCCTCCTGCCTTGGCATCCCAAGGCAATAAAATTACAAGTGTGAGCCATGGTGCTTGGCTGGAATGTAATTTTCTTTCTTCTTTCCTTTTTTTTTTTTTTTTTGAGACAGTTTCACTGTGTTACCCAGGCTGGAGTGCAGTGGCACAATCTTGGCTCACCACAACTTTCACCTCCTGGGTTCAAGTGATTCTCATGCCTCAGCCTCCCAAGTAGCTAGGGTTACAGGCATGTGCCACCATGCCTAGCTAATTTTTGTATTTTTAGTAGAGATGGGATTTCGCCATGTTGGCCAGGCTGGTCTCGAACCCCTGACCTCAGGTGATCTGCCTCCCTTGGAGTCTCAAAGGGCTGGGGATTACAGGCATTAGCCACCTCAAAATGTAAGTTTTAGCAATAGCCTTTGGTAATCCAATTTAGTTGTGCTAATGAATTTCTCCCAGATCATTACATTTTTTCTGGATAGAGTTTACTAAAGAAGGTCTTCTTTATGGCAACCTTCAGCTCCTTGTTCCTGAGGCTGAAGATGATGGGGCTGAGGAAGGGCGTGAGGACCGTGTAGGTGATGCCCATCAAGGTTTCTCCTTCTGGAGACTGGGGACCTTTGGGCTTCAGGTAAATGACAGAGGCAAAGCCATAGTGCACGACCACCACCGTGAGGTGAGAGGCACAGGTGGAGAAGGCCTTGTTCCGACCTTCAGCAGAAGAGATCTTCAAGATGGCAGCCACGATGAAGGCATAGGAGAGGAGAATGAGAAGCAAACAGCCCAGCAGGGCCATGATACACACAGAGCCCACGCCCAGGGATACCACCAGCACATCATCGCCACAGGCCAACTTCAGCAGAGGTGGCACGTGGCAAGCAAAATGGTGGATCTCATTGGGTCCACAGAAGGAGAGGTGGAAAATGGCCGTGGTCACCACCATCCCTATGACAGAGCCACCAGCCCAGGAGCAGCCCAGCAGGCAGGCGCAGACCCGTGGGCTCATGAGCACGTTGTAGCGCAGTGGGTGGCAGATGGCCACGTAGCGGTCATAGCCCATGATGGTGAGCAGGAAGGAGTGTGTGAAGCCGAAGGTGAAGGAGAAGAACATCTGGCTGGCACAGGCCAGGAAGGCGATGGAGTGCCTGGTGGACAGCAGGTCAGCCAGCATGCGCGGGATTATGGCCACGGTGTAGAGGATCTCGGAGACAGAGAGGGCACACAGGAGGAGGTACATAGGTGTATGGAGGCCACGCTCACTCCAGACAGTGGCCATGATAAGCAGGTTGCCCAGCAGCGTGAACAGGTACATCAGCAGGAGAAGCAGGAAGAGCATCAGCTGCAGGTGGGGGAAAGCAGAGAATCCGATGAGGATGAATTGGGTCACTGTGGAGTGATTGGCTCCCGGCATGGAGTCTGTGCCTGGGGTGTGATGTGACAGGGAGACGTCAGTCACTGGATGAAGAAAGGTCCTTGGCCTTCCCCATACCTGGATTCACCCAAGGGACTACTCTTGGTAAATGGTAAAGCTGGCTTTGGTTCCATTCCCACTCTGTGCCTCCTATAATTTAATATTCTCATCAACCTAGTGAGAATGATACTATTTTTCAACCCCCTTTTGAAGTACCTTGAGGATACTCATTGAGAATATTGAATTGCAGAGCTTGCAGGCGAAGCTATTGAAACGGTAGATCTGAGACTTGAACCCATAGGTGGGCTGGCTCTAAAAACTATGATAGACTGGACAAAGATGTGGCACATATACACCATGGAATATGATGCAGCCATTATAAAAACGATGAGTTTGTGTCCTCTGAAGGGACATGGATGAATCTGGAAACCATCATTCTCAGCAAACTGACACAAGAACAGAAAATCACATACTGCATGTTCTCACTCATAGGCAGGTATTGAACAATGAGAACACATGGACACAGGGAGGGGAGCATCACACACTGGGGTCTGTTTGGGGGTGGGGCTAGGGGAGGGACAGCAGGGGGTGGGGAGGTTGGGGAGGGATAACATGGGGAGAAATGCCAGAAACAGATGATGGGGGGATGGAGGCAGCAAACCACCTTCCCATGTATGTACCTATGCAACAATCCTGCATGATCTGCACATGTACCCCAGAACCTAAAGTACAATTAAAAAAAAAAATACCCTCCACTATTCCTCTATGTTGTCCCCCAAAGGAAAATGCTCCAGGCTGGCGTGGTGGTTCACACCTTTAATCTCAGAACTTTGGAGGCTGAGGCGGGAGGATGGCTTGCACTTTGGAGGCTGAGGCAGGACGGTGGCTTGAGCCCAGGAATTTGAGGCTGCAGCAAGCTATGATGGCACCACTGCCCTCCAGCCTGGATGACAGAGCCAGACCCTCTCTCTCAAAAAAGAAGAAAAAAATATTCCTTTACTGGAACTTCCATTCATTCCTTCTCTGTCCTCTTACTCCCTTCCGATAAATCGTGTTGGTCCCTCTTCCAGGTATCATGAGATGTTTCCATCCATGGCCACAACACCTTGGAGCAGAGTGTGCCTCTAAATTTCAACCAATGACTTCTCTGGGGTTATCCATGTAGGAAAGCAGAGGCAGGAGACAGAGTGGCACTAAGAAAAGAGCCAGAAATCATGCTCTGATTGTTTTGCAGTTCCCAAGAAGTATGGCTCTATGTTCTTAGACAAAGAAATGTAGCCATCAGACAGAAAGTGGTGTGTGGGAATCAGCAGATCTCAGTCCAAATCCCTCCTCTGACTGTTGTGTAATTATTTTATTTTATTTTATTTATTTAGAGACAGAGTTTCCCTCTTGTTGCCCAGGGTGGAATGCAATGGGGCGATCTCGGCTCACCACAACCTCTGCCTCTCGGGTTCAAGTGATTCTCCTGTCTCAGCCTCCCGAGTAGCTGGGATTACAGGCATGGGCCACCATGCCAGCTAATTTTGCATTTTTAGTAGAAATAGGGTTTCTCCATGTTGGTCTGGCCAGCCTCAAACACCTGACTTCAGGTGATCTACCTGCCTTGGCCTCCCAAAGTGCTGGGATTACAGGCATAAGCCACCACGCCTGACCTATTTATTTATTTTTGTAGAGACGGAGTCTCACTCTGTTGCCCAGGCTACAGTCCAATGATGCAATCATAGCTCACTGCAAGCTCCAACTCCTGGGATTCAAGCAATCCTACTGCCCCAGCCTCCCAGGTAGCTATGACTACAGGCACATACCACCTCACCCAGCAGATATTTTATTTTTTATTATAGAGATGGCATCTTGCTATGTTGCCCAGGCTGGTCTGGAACTCCTCACCTCAAGTCATCCTCCTGCCTGCACGTCCCAAAGTGCTGGGATTACAGAAGTGAACTACGGCACCTGGCCAGTGTTTTGTAAACTTGGGCAGATTTATTTATCTCTTCGTACCACCATTTCTGCCTCCCTGTCTCAAAGGGTTGCTGTGGGAAGTCAATGAGCTTTTCTTAGGTGACCTAGCCCGCAACAGATGCTACATAGAATTAATACAGTAAATGACTATACATGGTCTTTGCTCAGTAACTTTAATTTCATGAGATTTCCATGTGTCTTTATGAACCACTTAAATACATTTAATTTTTATTTTTTCAAGAGACACGTCTGGCTCGGTCACTCAGGCTGGAGGGCAGTGGCACAATTATCATAGTTCACTGCAGCCTTCCACTCCTGGGCTCAAGCGATCCTCTCTCCTCAGCCCACCAAATAGCTGGAACTACAGGCATGCATCAGCATGCTTGGCTAATTTCTTTCTTAAAAATTTAGGCAATGACTGGGTGCAGTGGCTCACGCCTGTAATCCCAGCACTTTGGGAGGCCAAGCAGGGTGGATCATGAGGTCAGGAGTTCGAGACCAGCCTGGCCAATATTGTGAAACCCCATCTCTACTAAAAATACAAAAACTAGCCAGGTGTGGTGGCACATGCCTGTAGTCCCCAGCTACTCGGGAGGTTGAGGCAGGAGAACTGCTTGAACCCGGAAGCTGGAGGTTGCAGTGAGCCGAGATTGCACCACTGCACTCCAGCCTGGGTGATAGTGAGACTGATTCCAAAAAAAAAAAAAAAAAGGCAATATAAAGTTTATTTAAAAAATAAATCAACTACCACTCTGCTTTCTGTTTCTACTTCTATGGACTTGCCCATTCTGAACATTTCACCTAAATGGAGTCATATGAGATGGGTCCTTTTGTGTCTCATTTCTTTCACTGAACATATGTTTTAAGGTTAATCTGCACTGTAGCATGCAATGGTAACAGTACTGAAACACCACAGCATGTATCTGAGCTTTATTCCTGCTTATGGCAGAACAATTTTCCATTCTATGAATATGTGTCATCTGTTCATGGACATGAGGGCTGTGCCCCACCTGCTGGCGTTTGCAAACAATGCTGCAGTGAAAATGCTTGTAGCATCTGGAACCCATCAGTGGTTCCCAAGGGCTGGGGAGAGCAGAGAATGGGGAGTGACTGCTAATAGATACAGTGTTTCCATTTGGGGTAATTAATTATTATCTTTGACTGGAACTAGGCAAAAGTGGTGTTAGCACAACACTGTAAATGTACTTATACATGGAAATCCAGTAATAAAAGGCAAATGCAGTAGGCTTTCTAGAAAGAAAGAGAAAAACACAGAGAGAGAGAAAGAAAAAGAGAGAGAAAGAAGGAAAGGAAAGAAAAGAAAGGATGGAGGAAGGGAGTGAGGGAGGGAGGGAGGGAGGGAGGGAGGGATGGAAGGAAGGTAAGGAAAGGAAGGGAAGGAAGGGAAGAAAGGAAGGGAAGGAAGGAAGCAAGCAAGCCAGGCTTGGTGGCTCACACCTGTAATCCCAGATTTTGGGAGGCCAAGGTGGGTGGATCACGAGGTCAGGAGTTCAAGACCAGCCTGGCCAACCTGATGAAACCCCGTCTCTACTAAAAATACAAAAATCAGCTGGGCATGGTGGCGTGTGCTTGTAATCTCAGCTACTGAGGCAGGAGAACTACTTGAACCAGGATCCCGGAGGCAGAGGTTGCGGTGAGCCAAGATCACACCACTGCACTCTAGCCTGTGTGACAAGTGCAGTGGTAAATTTCAGGATGCATGTATGTTACCACAGTTTAAAAAAAAAAAAAACATTTTAGAAAGGGAAGTTAGAAAGAAATAACAACAAAAGATAGATAGATAGATAGATAGATAGATAGATAGATAGATAGATGATAGATAGATAGATAGATAGATAGATAGATAGATAGATAGATAAGATAGATAGATAGAGAAAGAAAGGTAGTTTCACATCCTCTTAAGCAGGCGGCAGGTTTTTAATGAGAGATGGAGAACCAGCTGCTTTGGTGAGTGGAGGCTGCCTCCTCCAAACATCGTCGGTCTCCAGAGTTTCTTGGTCTCTCTCCCTGGAATATCACTAGCATCTTTTCCCTGCTTCTGGGTCATTACTTGCCCGAAGCTCCCCAGAATAGCGGCCCCCACCACACCCACCATGTCCCACCACTGAGATCTTAGAGGAGTAAATGATTTAGAAACAAGAACCTCCAACAAGAGGCCAACTGGGCGAGACCCGTGCCCTGGGGTGGCTCTCACAAACCCTCTGTGGCTCCCCAGTGTCGACGGCAGGGTTTCTCAACCTTGGGACTGCTGACGCTCAGGGCCAGCTCCTTCTTTCTGTGGGGAGCTGTTCTCTGTCTCATAAAATGTTTAGTAGCATCCCTGGTCTCTGTCAACTGAAAGCCAGCAGCTCCTGCTCAGTCATGACAGCCAAAACTGTCTCCATAAAACACCCATGTCCCCATGGGGCTCAAAGTCACCCCCAGTGAGAACCGTGATCCAGAGAGTGCAGCAGCAACTCCTCGGCACCTCCCTCTGCTGGGATCCTCCACTTCTTCACCTGGCAAACCTCCGTCTATCGTTAAGACTCGGCTTAGATGTAACCTCCTCCATGCAACCCTCCTGGACATTTCTTCCCAAGGCATATTTAGTCGCCCATTCCTGGGTGCTCTGATATAATGATTCCCAGTCAATGTTAACAGCAGGCGTTGGTTCAATTCCCACTCTGCACCTCCTACAAGGAACTTTAAAACCCTTTGCTCATGACTTTGTCCAGATGTTTGTCATGACATGTCACATTGGAGCTGTGTCTATCCCTGGAACCTGACTGTGAGTCCTTGAAGCCAGGGACTGTGGTGTCTACAGCACCAACGCTGTGAAGTCAACAACGCTGAGAACAGCTACTCTACTGGATGTGTCCTCCGGACCAGGCACTTCGCTCAGCATCGCTCGCGCTATTCTGATTGAATCTTTACCCACATTAGAAGTCATCTGCTCTGATCCCTATTTTGCAGACAAGGAAACAAACCCAAAACACATCACTTGCGTTAGGTGCCTTGAGTCTGAAGTGGGGGCCCAGGATTTGAGCTTAGGTCTGAATGACCTCAAAGTCTGTTTTGTCCTAAGCTCTTGTTATACTCATCAGTTGCTGGTGGCTGTTAACGAGTTTCAAAGGCCACTCCTGGGTTAAGGAGAAGCTGCTTTCACCATGACTGACCATCTATCTACACACTCTTGGTCCTATCAATTCAGATCACAAAAATCCACAGGGAGGGAGCGGAGGAGTGGAGGAGCCGAGGGAGGGAGGGAGGGAGGGAGGGAGGGGAGGATGGGAGGGAGGGAGGGGAGGGGAGGATGGGAGGGAGGGAGGGGAGGGGAGGATGGGAGGGAGGGAGGGGAGGGGAGGATGGGAGGGAGGGGGGAGGGGAGGGAGGGAGGGGGGAGGGGAGGGAGGGAGGGGGGAGGGGAGGATGGGAGGGAGGGAGGGGAGGGGAGGATGGGAGGGAGGGAGGGGAGGGGAGGATGGGAGGGAAGGACGGAGGGAGGGGAGGGGAGGGGAGGATGGGAGGGAGGGGGAGGGGAGGATGGGAGGGGGGAGGGGAGGATGGGAGGGGGGAGGATGGGAGGGAGGGGGAGGGGAGGATGGGAGGGAGGGGGGAGGATGGGAGGGAGGGGGGAGGATGGGAGGGAGGGGGGAGGATGGGAGGGAGGGGGGAGGATGGGAGGGAGGGGGAGGGGAGGATGGGAGGGAGGGAGGGAAGGATGGGAGGGAGGGAAGGATGGGAAGGATGGGAGGGAGGGAAGGATGGGAAGGATGGGAGGGAGGGAAGGAGGGAGGGAAGGAGGGAGGGAAGGATGGGAAGGATGGGAGGGAGGGAGGGATGAAGGAAGGAAAAGGGGTGGGAGGAAAGAAAGAAAATGGAAGGAAGGGAGGAGAAAAAGAAATAAATGGAAAGATAAAAGAGAAAAAGAAATAAATGGAAAGATAAAGAAAGCAGGCGCACAGACCCCACGAGCGCGCGGCGGTGAGGACGACAGCGTCGGGGCTGGCGAGAACACAACATGGCAGAGAGCAGGCCGGACCCCACTGCCGCTCCCCTCTCACCCTCCCTCGCACAGAAGCTCCCACACACTCACACGCCTTTGCTCAGGAGTCCAGGAAGAGCAGGAGCTCCTGCGGAGTAGGGCAATGCACTGACCCAGGCATGGCGGAAGGAAGGGGAGAGCGTTCGTCAGGTAGAACCGAACGCGCACGAAGCGAGGGACACAAACAAGATAGCCGCCACGCCGCTGGCACACTCTCCCCTTTCCCCTCCCTGTCCCCGGGCCTAGACTGTCAGTATCGTGCTGCGCGCAGAAGCTGAGCTGCTTGAAGTCTCGCGAGAATTGGCAAGGGGCGTCGACTGAGTGAGGCAGAATGAAATGTGAGAGTTTTGACCCCATCCCCTTTAGGGAAATCCGGAGCGGTTGCCCGGGCTTTCTATCCTTGTGGCTCTCTTTGGTGCAAGCTTGAATTTTAGGAAATAAGTAGGGCGTGTGTGTGTATTTGTGTTTTCAATTTGAGGGGAAAGAACTGGGGGATGAAGTTCGCCTTGGAGTGCCAGATGAAGCATGCTGTTCAAGTAGACACCTACTGGCGCCTTAAATTCATAAAAGAGAGCATTTAACACCAAACTGTGAAGCGATACCCTCCAAAATAAAGAACAGTACTTAACAAAAAAAAGTAAGAAGGGAGGGAGGGAGGAAAGAAGGAGGGAGAGAGGGAGGGAGAAAGGGAAGGAAGTAAAAAGGAAGAAAGAAAGGGAGGGAGGAAAGAAGGAAGGAAGGAACCTTAAGAGGACAGGAGCTGATCATGCCTGCAGGAGGTGGCTGAGGGCTGCATATAACACCCTCTGGAATGAAAGGGTGCAGAACGCAGCTAAAAGGGTCGTCTGGTCATTCTAGAAAAATCAAAACTCTGGAGACAGCAAAAGATCAGTGGCTTCCAGGGACCAATGGGTGAGAGGGCGGGATGAATGGGTGGACCACAGAGGGTCTACTATGTTGTGCGATACTGTCATGGTGGACACAGGACACTGTGCATTTGTACATCCCCAAGAGTGAACTCCAGTGTAACTGTGGATTTCAGTCAACGACAGTGTGTCAACAGTGGTTCATCAGTTGTAACAGATTTATGGTAAAACCCCCAGTTGCTGATGATAGGGGAAATTGTGTGCGGGGGGGGGGAGGGCATATGGGGATTCTCCGCAGTCTGTGTCTGCTCAATGTTCCGTAAATCTAAAACTGCTCTTAAAGTCTATGAATTTTACTTTTAAAAAGTAAAACCAAACCCATGGTGGGTGTGGGACTAGGATAGCAGGGAGGAGGATTTAGAGCTTCCGGGCACTGATTCACCAGCGGAACACCCAGTGGGTTCTTCTCTAGGTAAAACAGAGAGAGAGAGAGAGAGAAAGGTGGAAAGAGAAAGAGACGGGGAGAGAGAAAAACACAGAGAGGTTGCAGGGGGAAAGAGAGAAAGACAAAGAGAGGTGGGGGAGAGAGAGACACACACAGAGAGAGGTAGGGAGAGAGAGAGAGACAGAAGTGGGGAGATAGCGTGCAGAGAGAGAGGTGGGGAGAGAGAGGTAGGGAGAAAAAGAGGCAGAAGGTGGGGAGAGAGAGAAGTGGAGAGAGAGGAAAGGGCGGCGGGGAGAGAGAGGAAAGAGAGGTAGGGAGAAAGAGGGCGGAGAGGGGAAAGAAGAAAGAGGTGAGGAGAAAGAGAGAGAGCATAAGCCCATTGTGTAGCATGACAGGAGCACACGCGAGGCCAGTTCTCCACCCAGAGACCCCGGAGCTAAGCGCGGCTGTGGACAAGCCCTGCCCACCACAACCCTAACGCAGGATTTCCCGCCTTCAGCACTGGGGACGTTGTGGGCGGGTCTTTCTCTCTGGGAGGGCGAGGGAGGGCGTCCTTTGTCCTGCAGGAGACTGAGCGGCTCTCCTGGTCTCCACCCACCGGACACCAGCAGCATTCCCCAGTCACGACAGTCAGCGATGCCCTTATACACGGTCAAATGTCTCCTGCGTGACAGAGTCACTCCGCAGCCAGACCTGTCTTGCCTCTTGAGACCCCGTCTGGCCTCGCCTCTCACCCATCCTGGCTCTCTCTTCTTAGCGAAGCTGTCTGGCTTCCCCTCTCTTCCACCTAAGCCTCCACTTTCCTCTGTTTTCTCTCATCTTCTCATCCCCAGCTCCTAACTATCCCCTCACCACCTGTTCTCATTGATGCCTCCCTGATCCCCTTTTTTTTTCAGACAGGCTCACCAAGGCTGGAGTGCAAGGCACAAGCACAGCTCATTGCAGCCTTGACTTCCTGGGCTCAAGCAATCTTCCCACCTCAGTCTCCTAAGTAGCTAAGACTACAGGTGCCTGCCACCATGCCTGGCTAATTTTTGTAAAGACAGGGTCTCACTATGTTGCCCAGGCTGGCCTCAAACTCCTGGACTCAAGTGATCCTCTGACCTTGGCCTCCCAAAGTGCTGGGATTACAGGCGTAAGCCACCACACACAGCCCTCCCTGATTCTTCACATCCTGGGGTGGTGGCTGCAGCCTCTGAACCCTGAATGCTCTTTCTCTCTTTGCCTCTTCCCAACCCTTTTCCCATAGACGTCTTGCCTGGACAGACCGAGAAGAGAGGTTAAAATCAGATGGTCGGCCAGGTGCAGTGGCTCACACCTGTAATCCTAGCACTTTGGGAGTCTGAGGCGGGTGGATTGCCTGAGCTCAGGAGTTTGAGACCAGCCTGGACAACACGGTTAAACCCTGTCTCTACTAAAATGCAAACATTTAGCTAGGCATGGTGGCGTGCACCTGTAATTCTAGTTACTTGGAATTACAGTAATTCCAGGAGAATTGCTTGAACCTGGGAGGCAGAGGTTGTGGTGAACCGAGATCAAGCCACTGCACTCCAACCTGGGCTACAGAGTGAGACTCTGTCAAAAGAAAGAGAGAAAGAAAGAAAGAGAGAGGAAGGAAGGGGAAGGGAAGGGAAGGAAGGAGAGAAAGAAAAGAGAAAGAGAGGAAGGAAGGAAAAGAAAGAGAAGGAAGGAAAGAGAAAGGAAGGAAGGAAAAGAAGGAAAGAAAGAAAGGAGAGAAAGAAGGAAACAGGAGAGAAAGGAAGGAAGGAAAAGAAAGAAGGAACAAGAGAGAAAGAAGGAAAGAGGAAGGAAGGAAAAGGAAAGAAAAAGGAAGAAAGAAAGAAGGGAAGAAAGGAAGAGAGAAAGAATCAGACAGTCACCCTGGGTCACAATGAGCATTGGTTCTCTTCTCTCTGCACCTGTTACCTCACCTGTCCAAGGGACCTACCTCATGAGGCGGCAGGAGCTCTAAAGAAGGTAAGCCCTGCTAAGCAAATGGCACACTGACAGAGAGGTGGAGAGTGGCCTCTGCCTGTCACCCGCTGTCCTGTAGACTCACATTGCTAAAGGAGTCATATCAACAGGTGGTTTCTCCACGTCCCTGGAAGGTGCTGGTTCCCAGGTCTCACCTGGTCAGGTGGATGAGAGGGGAGGTGACTCACCTGGGGCTCCAGGCATCTGCTTCTGCTTCACCCCAGCAGGAGGCTCTAGTTTGGAGTTTCCCCACAAGTAGGAGCTGGCCAGGTGTGGGCTGCAGCAAGGAGCCACACCAGCTGAGCCAGGGGCTTGACGGAGCCCGTATGGGACTATTTATCCCTCCCCAACTCCCTGCCCACCACCTTCTCTCGCTGTGGTCCTATTGTCTCTGTCACTGCTACAGGGATGCTGTGACCCCGGGGAACCTTCCAGAGAGGAGGCAGCCTCAGGGAATCTTTGTCCTCACTTGCCCTCCCTCCCTGCCTGCCAGGGGTGAGTCAATTCCCTGAGCTTCTCAAGGGCTTGAGCAGAGACTGGTGTTCCTCACATTTGGGGTTTGAACCCCTAGCTGTTGAAAGTGACAAGAGAGCAGCCCTGCCATTGCTCACAGGGGATGAAGAGGCTGTGTCTTGATATGCCCCATCACTTCATTCTTCCCCAGCTGGGTCGTTTGTCCAATTAAATGTCCTTTAAAAAAAAATCTTTTTTGAGGCTGAGTTTTGCTCTTGTTGCCCAGGCTAGAGTGTAGTGGCAAAATCTTAGCTCACCGCAACCTCTGCCTCCTGGGTTCAAGCGATTCTCTTGCCTCAGCCTCCCGAGTAGCTGGGATTACAGACATGTGCCACCACATCCAGCTAATTTTGTATTTTTAGTAGAGACGAGGTTTCTCCACATCAGTCAGGCTGGTCATAAACTCCCAACCTCAGGTGATCCATCCACCTCAGCCTCCCAAAGTGTTGGGATTACAGATATGAGCCATCACACCCAGCCTAAAATAATTTTTAAAACCAAAACACACACACGTATTTATTTTTATTTCTTTATTTATTTTTGAGACAGGGTCTAGCTCTGTTGCCCAGGCTGGAGTGCAGTAGTGTGATTATGGCTCACTGCAGCCTCCACCTCCCAGGCTTAAATAATCCTTCTGCCTCAGCCTGCTGAGTAGCTGAGACTAAAGGTGTGTGCTGCCACACCTGGGCTTGTTTTTAATTTTTCTGTTGAGACAGGGTCTCATTTTGTTGCTCAGGCTGGTCTTGAGCTCCTGGGCTCAAGCAATGCTCCCACCTTGACCTAAAGTGCTGGGATTACAGGTGCGAGCCATCGTGCCTGGCCTGTTTCTTATTATGTAATTGAAATGCTACATACAAAGCCGAAAACCATGCAATGGCCACCCATGCAAGAGATGCCCCTCTCATGTCTCTCCCAGTCCCAGGATGACCACCTAGAAGTCTCTCTGTTCTCATGACAATAAAGCCTCCCTTTGTGAGTATCTGCCATGCATCTTGAACCGTGCCTAGAGCTTTGTAAGCAGAGCTCATCGAAGGCCTTCACAAGGGAAGTAGGGTTTTAATTTTTTTAAGGTTTTAAGTTTTGTTTAGAGGCAGAATCTTATTCTGTAACCCAGGCAGAAATGCAATGCAATCACAGCTCACTGCAGTCTCGACTTCTTGATCTCAAGGGATCCTCCCAAGTCCAAGCTTGTACTATAGGTATGAGCCACCACACCCAGCTAATTTTTTTGATTTTGTAGAGACAAGGTCTTGCTATATTGCCCAGCTGGTCTCCAACTCTTGGCCTCAAGTGATCCTCCTGCCTCCACCTCCCAAAGCACTGGGATTATAGGTGTGAGCCAATGTGTCCAACCATGGGGTAGGGTTTTATAATCTTGATATCACAAATGGGAAAACTAAGGCACAGAGAGGCTGAGACACTTACCCAAGACCCATATCCAGCCCCCAAGTGGATGAGAAGCCCAAAATAAAGTCCCCAAAATGACAGATCCACACAAGACTTTCTCCTCCAAAAGACCAGGGAATAAGGTCTTTGGGGCATAGCCAGTCCTACAAATGATGCCACATTTTCTGGATTATTGACTTCTCCATTCATATGAGGAACTGGAGCGGTGCCTAGATGCTCTGGACTGGCCATGCTTCCCCTGTCATGTCCTGCCCTTGGATACTGCTGTGTGAAAAAGGACTGAGATGTGACGGAACTGACCTTCCTGATGAGCTGTGTTATATGTAAATTTTCAGTGCCACAAAAGAAGCAGCACTCGAATGTAAATTTCCTCAGCAAGGCAATGTGCTTCTATAGAGGGGTGCATCTCATAGATGGAACAATGGTGAGTGCACACCGGACAAGGGACAGGAAGAGGTTCTTATTCTTGATGCAGGTAGCCCCTACTGATGTCGCATTCCCCTATTGGCTAGGGTTGGACCTCACAGTCTAAGCTAATTCTGATTGGCTATTTTAAAGATAGCAGGGGTACAAGCCAGAGTGGCAGGGTGGGTAGTTTGGCAGGAAGAATGGTTACAGTACAGGTCAGAGCAGGTGACCAGGGGTAACTCAGGTCAAAGCAGGTGACCAGGGGAATAGATGTGAACTACTGATTAGAACTGGTGGGAAACTTGTTTACTGAAACTAGAGGCAAGGGGGAGAAGAGAACCAGGAAGTTAAACTTTAACATGGAGAATTAAAGAATAAGAGAGCTGGACATACTGACATGCTGATTCTTTGAAAAGAAGGTTGGAGTTCACTTTATCTAACAGCTTGGAGGAGGTGGCAGCAACTACAAATTGTGCATCTCATTTTGTACCTCCTAGAGAGTGCGCCCCTGGTTCAGATCCCCATTGCCTTTCCCCTGGCTTGATGCAATGGCCTCCTTCCTGGTGTTCTGCTTCTGCCCCTACCCTGTAAGTCTGCTTCCCATACAGCAGCCAGAGGAGTCTTGTAACAAGTCGCATCTCATCCCATCTCTGCTCAAAACCCTCTTGTGGCTCTTGTCTCATTCATTGTAAAAACCAAGTTGTCATAATGATCCATGAGGCTCTAGACAATCCAGGCCCCCATTACCTCCCTCATCTTACCTCCTACTCCTCTCCCCAACCCCCCAAAAAACAAATAGTTCTAGGTGGTGCCTTGGCCATTGTGTGCTCATCCCTGGCCTTGCCTTCTCCTTTGTGAAGCTTCAGGCTCTTGACTGTTGGTAAAATTTCAATGCTGCAAAAGAAATTGCACTCAAACATAAATCTTCTCAGCAAGGCAGTTTACTTCTATAGAAGGGTGTGGCCCACAGATGGAACAATGGTTAGCTCATTCTTAGACAAGGGAGGAAAAGGGGTACTTATTCCTGACGGGGGTCACCCCTACTGCTGTTATTCCCTTATTGGCTAGGGCTAGACCGCACAGTCTAGACTAACCCCAGTTGGCTATCTTAAAGAGAGCAGGGTTCTGAGCTGGAGTGGCAGGGTGGGTGGTTTGATGGGAAGGATGGTTATGGGAGGGTCAGAGCAGGTAGCCAGTGGTCACCTAGGTCAAGGCAGGTGATTGAAGCAGATGACTGGAACAAGTGACGGAAGCAAGTAACTGAGGATGAGTCAGGACGGAGCCCGGGGCTGGGGGAACAGATATGAACTACTGATTAGAACCAGCAGAGAAGGTTGTTTACTGGAACTACAAGGAAGGTAAACTTTAAAATGGAGAATAAATAACTGAACACACTGACGTAATAAATAACTGACATACTGATTCTTTAAAGAGAAATTTAGAACTCATTGTATCCAATACAGATGCCTCCATACTTTTCCCATCAGAGGACCCTCTGTATACACAAGTGCCTGTCAACTTGTCCTCTCCCCTGCTCACAAGACTGGGTCTGTCTTGGTCATCATCGTGTCCCAGCCTGCAGCATGGTGCCTGCACATAGTAAGTGCTCAGTAAATGCATGCCACTCCCTGCAGCAGAGGCTGCTCTCAGGGGGAGACCTCAGCAAAACTGTTCAGGAACAAATGTTCCACTCATTTGTCACCTCTTTCCTATACCTTTAAATCTGTCTGGTGTATTCTTGTACCATGCCTCTAGCACAGAAGTGAGTTGGGAATCCAGACCGCCCCTTCTGAAAAATAGTTCTACGTGATGCCTTGGCCCTTTTGTGCTCATCCCTGGCCTTGTCTTCTCCTTTGCGAAGCTTCAGGCTCTTGAGCCTCACCTGCCGAAAGCCCAATAGGCCCAGACAGCCCTGAGCACCTGTCTATACAGCTGGGGAAGTCTGAGCAGATCAGTGCTGCCTCCACCCAGAAGCAGCTAATGCTTACACTTCAGGAGACACGAGAAGACACGTGGCTGCCTGGAGCATAAATGGCCAGTGCCTGGCCACAGGGCCTGTGTCTTCCTCGTGTAAGGACCTCTGGGGATTGGGTGGAGGGGCGACATTTACAACTAAAGAAAACTTGCTTCAGGCTTTGCCAAGTGGACTCTGGCATCCTTCAGTACTCACTGGGCCCTTCTTCCTTCCTCCTGGACTAGGGGAAATTCCACACAGTGCTGTCAATCAAGAAAAATACCCAGACAAGGCTCAATCATTTTGGAAGCTTTATTTGCCTCACTGCTCATTATATTAATGAGGGCATGTGCCACTGACACACCCTCAGGAAGTTCTGACGTGTGCCCAAGGTGGTCGGGGAACAGCTTGGTTTTATACATTTTAAGGAGACATGAGACATTGATCAATATATGTAAGAAGTACTTGGTTCTGTCCAGAAAGGCGAGGACAATTCAAAGCAGGGAGTGGGCTTCTCACAGGTAGGTGAGAGACAAGTGGTTGCATTCTTTTGAGTTTCCAATAAGCCTTTCCAAAGGAGGCAATCAGAATATGCATTTATCTCAGTGAGCTGGAGGGATGACTTTGAATAGGATGGAAGGCAGATTAGCCCTGAGCAGTTCCCAGTTGAATTTTTCCTTTAGCTCAGTGATTTTGGGGGCCCAAGATATTTTCCCTTCACAGTGTCCAGTGGAGCCAAGGATCCCCTGGCCTCAGAGCAGGAAGGGAGGCCAGGCCAGGCAAGACTGGAATAGGAGGGAGGACAACAAGGGTAAGGCTTTCTCATATCTTATCATTCAATCGATTCATTTTCATACAAGAAAATAAAGACACAGCAACAAGAACAATTATTAAATGCATGAAAAAGCAGTTATATGACAGCAATATTCTGTAAAGGAATCAAAACACATAAAGGCAAAAAATGAGTTTGTTCAGATAAGCAAGTTGCCATGAGAAACCTAAGGATTTAAATCCACCAGCTTAACATGTTCTTGTTATAAGTAAATTTTCAGTGCCACAAAAGCAGCAGCACTTGAATATAAATTTTCTCAGCAAGGCAATTTACTTCCATAGAAGAGTGTGTCTCACAGATGGAGCAATGGTGAGCACAGACCTGATCAGGGAAGGGGAAGGGGTTTCTACTCTTGACACAGGTAGGCCCTACTGCTGTGTCATTCTTCTATTGGCTAGGGTTGGACTGCACAGTCTAAGCTAATTCTGATGGGCTATTTTAAAAGGAGCAGGAGTATGAGCCAGAGTGGCAGAGTGAGCAGTTTGGCCAGAAAGACGGTTACAGAACAGGTAACTAAAGGTGACTCAGGTCACAGCAAGTAAGTGATCAGGGTGAGTCAGGACGGAGGAGATGACCAGGGGAACAGGTGTGAACTACTGATTGGAACTGGTGGAAGAAGTTGTTTACTAAAGCTATGAGGAAGTTAAACTTTAAATGGAGGACAAAGAACTGAACATACTGACATACTGATTCTTTGAACTCATTCTAATGAGAAATTTAGAGGAATTTAGAACTCATTGTCCAACCCAGTTATATAACAGCAATATTCTATATGGGAATTAAAAGGCAAAAAAATGAGCTGTTCAGATAAGCAGGCTGCCACACCCACAGTTCAAAAGGAAAATCTCCTTCAGGAGGTTAAACATATTCTCAAGCTTGCGAGCCAAGTTCTGCTGAAGTGGTGGACCTGGACCAGGGGAGACGAAGCAGGGAAACCTAAGGATTTAACTCCATCAGCCTAACTTGTCCTCCTGCCCCATTCTCACAGTGTGGGAAATGCTTCCTTCCTTCAATGCCTTGGTTTTCACCAACAGAAAAGCCTCACATGGGGTTTTTACAGGAAAGGGGTCCTGATCCAGACCCCAAGAGAGGGTTCTTGGATCTCACACAAGAAAAAATTCAGGGTGAGTCCCTAAGCTGAAAGCAAGTTTATTAAGAAAGCAGAGAAATAAGGGCCAAGTGCTGTGGCTTACCTATAACCCCAGCACTTTGGGAGGCCAAGGTGGGCAGATCACCTAAGGTAAGGAGTTCAAGACCAGCCTGACCAACATATAGTGAAACTCTGTCTCTACTAAAAATACAAAAATTAGCTGGGCATAGTGGTGCAAACCTGTAATCTCAGCTACTTAGGAAGCCGAGGCAGGAGAATCGCTTGAATCCAGGAGGTGGAAGTTGCAGTGAGCCGAGATCGTGCCACTGAACTCCAGTCTGGGCAACACAGCCCGTCTCTCAAAAAAAAGGTAGAGGAATAAAAGAATGGCTACTCCATAGGCAGAGCAGCCCAAGAGCTGCTAGTTGGCTATTTTTGTGATTATTTCTTGATTATATGCTAAATAAGAGATGGATTATTCATGTGTTTTCCAAGGAAATGGATGGGTGATTCCTGGAATAAGGGTTCCTCCCCTTTTCAGACCATATAAGATAACTTTCTGACGTTGCCATGGCATTGTAAACTGTCATGGCACTGGTGGGAGTGTCTTTTAGCATGCTAATGCATTATAATTAGTGTATAATGAGCAGTGAGGCCAACCAGAGGTCATTTTTGTCACCATCTTGGTTTTAGTGGGTTTGGGCCAGCCTCATGCGTCCTTTTACCAGCAAGGCCTTTGTGACCTGTACTTTTTTGCTGACATCCTGTGACTAGGAACACCTAACCTCCTGGGAACACAGCCCGGTAGATCTCAGCTTTATTTTACCATTTTACCCAGCCCCTATTCAAGATGGAGTTGCTCTGATTCAAACATCTTTGACATTTTCTCCAGTCTGTGTCTCTGAAGTTTCTAACTCTGATCTTCTCTCTCTCTCTTTCTTTCCTTCCTTTCTTCCTTTCTTTCTCTTTCTTTCTTTCCTTCTTTCTTTTTTAGGGTCTCACTCTGTCACCCAGGCTGCAGCGTAGTGGTGGGATCTTGGCTCGCTGCAGCCTCAACCTCCCAAGCTCAAATGATCCTCCCACCTCAGCCCTCCAAGTAGCTGGGACTGTAGGAGTGTACCACCACAGCCGGCTAATTTTTGTGTTGTTTTTGTAGAGTCGGGATTTTGCAATGTTGCCAAGGCTGGTCTTGAACTCTTAAACTCAAGCAATCTTCCTGCCCCTCCTCCCAAAGTGCTAGGATTACAGGCATGAACCACTGCACCTAGCCAGATTTTCTTCATATGTATGTCTACGTAAAAGAAGCTGAGGCAAAATTAATATAGAAAGTCTATTTGGGCTAGAGTTAAGGAATGCTGCTGATGTACACCTTCAAGTTGCCTTGGGAAGTGTCCCAGAGAGCAAAGGAGAAGGTCGCTTTTAAGATAAAGGGAAGAATCAGAGGAGGCGATTACAAAAGTTGTTTGTCAAGAATTCTCATCGGTTCTCAGAAAGAACATTGATTAGTGATTGGCTATACATTACTGAACGACAGGGTAACATTTTGGTGTCCAGTAGATGGCAACGTCTACTAATGTAGAGCCCATATAGGAAGTGACTTCCAGAGGTAACTATATAGCTCAATGGGGGAGTGAGATGTGATTACTGTTCCATTTTAAATGCTTCTCTGAGGTCAGGTGCGGTGACTCATGCCTGTAATCCTAACACTTTGGGAGACCAAGACCAGCCTGGCCAACATGGCGAAACCCCATCTCTACTAAAAATGCAAAACTTAGCCGGGTGTGGTGGTGCATGCGTCCCAGCTACTTGGGAGACTGAGGCACAAGAATTGTTTGAACCTGGGAGGCTGACGTTACAGTGAGCCAAGATGGCACCACTGCACTCCAGCCTGGGTGACAGAGCAAGACTCTATCTCTAAATGAATGAATGAGTGAACGAACAAATGAATAAAACATCCATGTGGCTAGCCAGTTATCCCAGTGCCGTTTATTGAATATGTCAACTTAAAAAAGTATCTGCCAGATTTCATGTGTTTGGGATCAGATACATGAAATAAATGTATTTTATTGAGAAATAAAAATACAGTTATTTATTTGTATATATTTGTGCTGTACAACACAACATTTGGATATATGTATACACAGTGGAATGGTTCCAACAAACCAGTTAACATAAGCATTATCTCACACACTTACCATTTCTTTTTGTGGTGAAAATGCTTAAAATCTACTCTCAGTAATTTTCAAATATACAATAATAGATTGTTATAACTATAGTCACCATGATGTATGGCAGATCTCTTGGTTCTCCTGCCTAACTGAAAGTGTGTGTGCTTTGATCAACATCAAAGAGATGAAAGATAACAAGTGTTGGCAAGAGAGTGAAGACATTATGTGAAAACCCTCAACAAGTAAGGCATTAAAGGAACACACCTGAAAACAATAAGAGCCATCTATGGTCAGCCCACAGCCAACATCGCACTGAATCAGCAAAAGCTGGAAGTATTCCCTTTGAGAAGCAGAAAAAGACAAGGATACCCGCTCTTTTTTTTTTTTTTTTTTTTTTTTTTTCTGAGACGGAGTTTCGCTCTTGTTACCCAGGCTGGAGTGCAATGGCGCAATCTCGGCTCACCGCAACCTCCGCCTCCTGGGTTCAGGCAATTCTCCTGCCTCAGCCTCCCGAGTAGCTGGGATTACAGACATGCGCCACCACATCCAGCTAATTTTGTATTTTTAGTAGAGACGAGGTTTCACCATGTTGAGGAGGATGGTCTCGATCTCTTGACCTTGTGATCCACCTGCCTCGGTCTCCCAAAGTGCTGGGATTATAGGCGTGAGCCACCGCGCCCAGCGAAGGATACCCACTCTTATCACTCCTATTCGACATAGCGACATAGTACTAAAAGTCCCAGCCAGAGCAATCGGGCAAGAGAAAGAAATAAAAGACATCCAAATAGGAAGAGAGGAAGTGAAACTATCTCTGTTTGCAGATGGTGTGATTTTATACTTAAAAAACTCCATCGTCTCGCCCAAAAGCTCCTCAAGCTGATAAACAAGTTCAGTAAAGTTTCAGAATAAAAACCAATGTGCAAAAAATGAGTAGGATTTCTATAAACCAAAACCGACAGTGTCCACGCTGAGTGCCAAATCAAGAACACCATCTCATTCATAATAGCTACACAAAAACTAAAATACCTAGGAATACAGCTAACCAGGAAGGTGAAATACCTGCCTGTGGTCCCAGCTACTTGGGAGGCTGAAGCAGGAGGATCACTTGAGCCTGGAAAGTGAAGGCTGCGGTGAGTGAGCTGTGATTGTGCCACCGCAGTCCAGGCTGGGAACGGACTGAGAGCTTGTTTCTAAATTGTGTTTATTTTTATTTATTTTTTTGAGACAGAGTTTAGCTCTTGTTGCCCAGGCTGCAATGGCATGATCTCGACTCACTGCAACCTCTGCCTCCTGAGTTCAAACGATTCTCCTGCCTTGGCCTCCTGAGTAGCTGGGAGTACAGGCATGCATCACCATGGTCAGCTAATTTCTCTGTATTTTTAGTCGAGATGGGGTTTCATGATGTTGGCCAGTCTGGTCTCAAATTCCTGGCCTTAGGTGATCCACTCACCTTGGCCTCCTGAAGTGCTGGGATTACAGGCATGAGCCACCATGCCTGGCCTCTAAATTTTTTTTTTTTCATTATTGAAAAGTCCAGGCGGCTGGGCACGGTGGCTCACGCCTGTAATCCCAGCACTTTGGGAGGCCGAGGCAGGTGGATCACGAGGTCAAGAGATTGAGACCATCCTGGTCAACATGGTGAAACCCCATCTCTACTAAAAATACAAAAAAGAATTAGCTGGGCATGGTGGCACATGCCTGTAATCCCAGCTACTCAGGAGGCTGAGGCAGGAGAATTGCCTAAACCCAGGAGGCGGAGGTTGCAGTGAGCCAAAATCATGCCACTGCACTCCAGCCTGGGTAATAAGAGTGAAACTCCGTCTCAAAAAAAAAAAAGTCCAGGCACAGTGGTTCACACTAGTAATCCTAGCACTTTGGGAGGCCAAGATGAGAGGAACGCTTAAGTCCAGAGACCAACCTAGGCAACATGGTGAGACCCCATCTTTACAAAAATATATATATTTTTTTCAATTAAAAGGTAAAATCATCTTGCTCAGGAAGTCTCTTCTTTCTGAGATAAACAGTTGCTTGACAGTAAACAGAGGCAGGAAACCTCATGTTTGATCTGCTGCTTGATAAGAAGATATCAAAACCACCATAGTAGCTGCTTAAGATAATAAAAATGACCAGCCTCAGTACATGAAGACTGTGCACGAATAACTTATCTCCAGCTCAGAGGAAGTTCAGCCCCAGCTACCATACATTTAACAGATCCGTCCAGAACATCTGAGCCCATCACTGAGCCAGGAGCTGCAGTGACCACAGTGGCCAGGACAGACATGATGCCTGCTCTTGTGGATTTCACAGTGGGGGAAGAAGGCAGAGGATGATTTATTGGCTGAGTTTTAGAAAAGAGCATGAGGAGTGTGAGGAAGACACACCAATGACTATGGGGGCTGAACAATCTCATCCTCAGAAAACAGACAGGCTGTTGGGGCTTCATGGAGGAGGTGGCATTTCAGCCAAGACATTCTGCTCCAGGAGCAGAGGGAGAGGAAAGGCAGTGGGAAAAGCATGCGCAAAGGACCTGAGGTGGGAAGGTGACTGCACATCCAAGGGAAAAAAGAAAGCCAATATGGGCCAGGCACGGTGGCTCACATCTGTAATCCCAGCACTTTGGGAGGCTGAGGTGGGTAGATTACTTGAGCTCAGGAGTTCAAGACCAGCCTGGCCAACATGGTGAAACCCCATCTCTATCAAAAATATAAAAAATTAGCTGGGAGTGGTGGCATGGGCTTACAATCCCAGCTACTTGGAAGGGTGAGGCAGGAGAATTGCTTGAACCCAGAAGGTGGAGGTTGCAGTGGGCTGAGATCATGCCACTGAACTCCAGCCTAGGTGACAGAGCAAGACTCTGTCAGAAGAAGGAGAAGGAGAAAGAAGAGGGAGAATAAGGAGGAAGAGGAAGAAGAGGAGGAGGAGAGAAGGAGGAGGAGTAAGAGGAAGGAGAAAGAGAAGGAGAAGGAGGAGGAGAGGAGGAGGAATTTGGCAGCAAGGAGTGGAGGAGTGACTCACAGAGCCTAAAAAGACACTCAGGGGTCTGATTTCAAAGGCTCTTCCCCCATAATCCCAACAGTCCCAAGATTACACTCATCCACATGGTGACATTGTCTATGATATACACAGGAAGGACAGTGAGTTCAAATGAGATCAATCACACCTGGAAAATTAATTTCAAATAAACTCAGGAATAGCCATTCACATTTCAGAAGGATTTTGCAGCTCACAGACTCTCCATAGCGCTGGAATAAGGGTCGTTTGCTTGTTTTCTCATAAGTATTTACTGAGCACCTGTCAGAGGCTCGGTGGTGTGGGACACTATGATGAGTGAGTCTGGAGTGGTCCTACCTTCTCAGGGCTTCCAGTCTAGTGGAAGGAGCAAGGGATACGTCCACTAAGTAACGTATGTGACATAGTGTAGTTAGCATTACAGTAGAAGTAGAAGCCTTGGCCCCTCTCAGAGCTCTGGAGGATTTCCCCGCCATCTACTCCAGTGGCATGGAAAGTTCACAGGGGCCACAGTTGGCACCAAGTGTTTTCCATGCTTTGCTTCTGATGGCCAAGATGCCATGGTGCTTTCTGTAGCATTTAGCTGTATTGAGCTCGGGGACTCTTGTGTCTTGGGGGAAAGAAAGGGCCACTTTTTTTTTAAGACAGAATCCTGCTCTTTCTTGCCCCAGCTGGCACGTAGTGGCGCAGTCTTGGCTCACTGCAGCGTCCATCTCCCGGGTTCAAGTGATTATCCTAACTCAGCCTCCTGAGTAGCTGGGATTACAGGCACCTGCCAGCACGCCAGGCTAATTTCTGTATTTTTAGTACAGACAGGGTTTCACCATGTTGGCCAGGCTGGTCTCGAACTCCTGACCTCAGGTGATCCACCCACCATGGCCTCCCAAAGTGTTGGGATTACAGGTGTGAGCCACTGAGCCAGGCCGAAATGGCCACTTCTAATTCCTACCTATGTCTCTTGCTGCTAATTAAACACCTGAGTTTGGACTTGAGGCTATGGGGGATGCTATGTGGGGACCATTCCTCCAGAGTGGAGTGAGCCTGCATTTCTGTCTTCACATTAGCCCCGAGCTATGGATCAAACCTCGTCTGCCTGCAGCTCTGTGGCTGATCCTGAGGGACTCCTTCATTTACACAAATGAAATGTATATAGGAATTGTGTGTCAACTTTTAATGAGTCCCCAGGTGTCACTGAGAAATCTCATGGTTTGTTCACTAATGACAATTAGAATTGGCTTCCCAGGCATTGTTATGACAGTAATTTGGGAGATTGTGCCGGTAGGTGTTCCATTGGGCTGTTTGATGCCAGTTAAGGCCCTAACCAGGTGCGTCTCTGATGAGTCCTCCAGGAAAAGTGTCCAGGGGCTTTGACCCATGAGCATGGGGATTTTTGGAGCAGGGCTGGAGGTGATGGGTTCAGATGAATTCTATTAATTGCTTAGTATGTGGAGGCCTTGACATCACTCCAACCGAATTCTCTGGTAGAAGGGAAGGAAAGGGAAGGGGGAGGGGAAATGTTTACTGAATTACGGCTAGGCTCTCTTCAAGCAGGTGTCTTAGATGGGCCACCAGAAGCAGATTGAGATAAAGAGCTTAGTGCTGGGACTATTTTAAGCGTGACCCTTAATCCGAGGTGGGGCAGTGCACTGAGGACCTCTAGAGGACAGTGTAGGAAATGCACTGTTATTCCAGGAAAAGGGCTGGTGGGGAATGAAGGATTCATCTGCCACTTCCCATCAGTCCTTGGTTCAGAACCGATCCATAAGGGGTTAATTTCCCAACCCTTCTAGGCTTGTCTGAAAGGCAGAGTGAGATCGAACTACAGGAAGCCCTGCAGCAAAGAGACCTTGGCAGCTGGAAGATAGGGGATCAAATATTTCAACAGCAATATGCAGAGATGCAGGCGGAGCGCTAACAGGACCTACTACGATTGGATGAAAGAACAAGAACAGACAGGACAAGACCGATCTCTGCCTTATGGAGCTTGCAGCTTGATGAAGAAGACAAACAAACAATTGCATACCTCATCTGCTTTCAATAAACCAGGAAACAAACATGCTTTCAGAGCAATAAAAAGCTATGACAAAAAGATCATGGGATAAAAATTATCTGGGTTGGGGGTGGTGTTTAGATAGAGGAGGAATAGCCTGGATGAGAAGGTGACATTTCAGCCAATCCTGGCATCAGAGGCGACTCAGTCACAAAAGAGCTGGGAGAAAAGCATTCCAAGCACAGGGAACCCAAATCCAAAGGCCCTGGGACGAGAACAGACTGAGTCTATTAGGAAATCAGAATTGAGCCTAGAGTGGCGGAGCGCAGCCAGGGAGGGAGAGCAGCTGCGAAGGGGGTTTGAGGGGTCTGCACGGATCAGTGATGCCAAGTCCCTTATGTTATGAAAAGAGATCAATGTTTGCGGCAGGATCTTATTGGGAGACATTAACCGAGGTTTCCTTCATCCTCCCACCTCCTTGCACCTCCAGGTGCCCCCACCGCTCTCAGAAAAAAAAGTGCCTCCTATATGCACAGCAGAGAGGGCAGGCAGAGCTCATTCAATAAGCACACGTTAGAATTCTTGACAGTCAGGCGCAGTGGTTCACGCCTGTGATCCCAGGACTTTAGGAGGCTGAGGCAGCCAGATCACTTGAGGCCAGGAGTTTGAGACCAGCCTGGCCAACATGGTGAAACCCCATCTCTACTGCAAATACAAAAATTAGCCACGTGTGGTGGTATGCACCTGTAATCTCAGCTATTCAGGAAGTTGAGGCAGCAGAATCGTTTGAACCTGGAGGTGGAGGTCACAGTGAGCCAAGATCGTGCCACTGCACTCCAGCCTGGGTGACAGAGTGAGACTGTCTCAAAAAAAAAAAAACTTGCCACTGAATTCCGAGATACACAAATAACAGTTCAAAAGACCTGCTTTTGATCTGCAAGAGCCAGGTTTTCTGAGACAGTAAGTAATTATGGCCACATTTATGGTGAATTTTCCTTTTTCTTTTCTTTTTTTTTTTTTTTGAGACAGAGTTTCACTCTTGTTGCCCAGGCTGGAGTGCAATGGCTAGATCTCGGCTCACTGCAACCTCCACCTCCCGGGTTCAAGCGATTCTCCTGCCTCAGCCTCCAGAGTAGCTGGGATTACAGGCACCTGCCACCATGCCCGGCTAATTTTTGTATTTTTTTTTAGTAGAGACAGGATTTCACCATGTTGATCAGGCTGGTCTCGAACTCCTGACCTCGTGATCCACCTGCTTCTGCCTCCCAAAGTTCTGGGATTACAGGTGTGAGCCACCATGCCCAGCCAGCATTTTATTTTTTACATGAATGAATGTATTTCTGGTCAACGATATTACATTTAAAAATTGGGGGCTGGGCTCAGTGGCTCATGCCTATAATCCAAGCACTTTGGGAGGCCAAGGCGGGTGGATCACCTGAGTAAGGAGTTCGAGACCAGCCTGGCCAACATGGTGAAACCTTGTCTCTACTAAAAATCCAAAAATTAGCCAGGTGTGGTAGTGGGTGCCTATAATGGGAGACTGAGGCAGGAAAATCGCTGGAACCCAGGAGGCAGACGTTTCAGTGAGCTGAGATGGTGCCTCTGCACTCCAACCTGGGTGACACAATAAGACTCTCTGTCTTAAAAAAAAAAAAAAAAAAAGTGGAACCGAGAGGAGTGGCTCACACCTTTAATCCCAACACTTTGGTCAGGAGTTTGAGGTCGTAGTAAGCTATGATTGTGCCACTGCACTCCAGCCTGAGAGACAGAGGGAGACTCTGTCTCAAAAGGCCAAAAAATAAAAATAAAACCCAAGAAACAAACAAACAAAAAAGCAAAGGTAGGCTCCACTTGTGAAAAGTCTCACCTGCTGTCTGTAGTCTGTAGGGGTGCCCAGCGGTCTGATGTGCCTAAGGCTGAAACCTGCTTTGAAAAGCATGTTCTTGATAAGGCATGACCTCTGATGCCACACTGCTCAGATTCACTCCCAACTCCCCACTTCACCAAGCGACCTTGAGCAAGTGAGTTCATCTCCAATCTATAAGATCAGTGTAAGGATGAAATCAGCATTTACCTGGGGGGGAGCTGAAATATCACCTTTCCCTTCTCAGTGATCTACTTCTGTTAATACAACCAAAACATTCAATGTCTGTGGAGTTTCCATACCACACCTGTTCTATGAAAGGTGTCTATCAACACCTGTATCTTACATGAATATTTGCGCATCTATTTGATATGAAAATGAGATCTCTACCCCAAAAGTTGCTTGATGAAGAATAACTCAATTTATTACTAATAGTCATGGTGTATAAAGATAATTCTTACGAAGTGAGACAAAGCACTTTTATTTTCTAACATAATGTCTTTTTTAAAATTAAGACTGATTTGAACACTTTGACTGATAGATACATAGATAATACACATGTTGAAGACCACAAAATAATGTTTCCTAAGATGATTGTATAAAAAGATGATTGAATAATAAGATGATTTCATATTAATATATGAAAGATGCTCACCATATATGTGAACGACCCAGACAGAAAAAAAAATGTGAGATAAAATAGCATTTTTTCTGATTGAGGTAAAATTCACATAACACAAAATTCACCATTTCAAAGTGTTCAGTTCAATAGCATTTAGAGTACTCACAATGTCATACTCCCTTCGTCACTATCTGGGTCTGGAACATTTTCACTGTCCCAGAAGGAAACTCTGCCCTGATTAGCACTGGCTCCTCAGTCCCACCTCCCCACAGCTCCCGAAAGCCACCAATCTGCTTTACATCTCTTCAGATTGGCCTGTTCTAGAAATTTCATATAAAAGAATCATACACTATGTGACTTTTTGTGTGACGTCTTTCATTCAGTATCATGTATTCAAGGTCATCCACAGTGTATGGATCTGCACTTCGTGCCTTTTTATGGCTGCGTAATATTCCACTGTATGGATGGGCCACACTTTGTTTATGCTTTCATCTGGTAGTATATACATTGGGGTTGTTTTCATGCTTGGCTACTGTGAATAGGGCTGCCATGAACATTCACACACAGGTGTCTTTGTTTGAACACCTTCTCAATTATTTTGAGTATATAGCTAGGATGGAAAGCTTTACAGTGGAATAGAGTCATATGGTAATTCTATGCCTCACTTTTGATGAATCAGGGGTCATTTTAGGAAGGGCAGAGTAGGTCTCTGCAGACCTCAGCTCAGGGGCTCCACACGCAGCCAAAGTCCGCCCTCCGCACGCAGGACCAGCTCCGGCTTCCTGCGGGGCTCCGTGTGGTCCGGCAGGATGCGGAAGCGCAGCAGCGTGAGCGCCAACACCACCTTCATCTCCGCCATCGCGAATGCCTGCCCGATGCAGTTCCTAGGGGAGGGAGGTGGGAACTCTGACTGCAACCAAGAACCCCATCCTGGCCCCATCAAGCCGGGAACCTAGCCTGGGTCAGTCCATTCCACCTAGATCAGCTTGAGGAAGAGACATTAGGGGAGGTCTGCGTGCCTGGAGTCCCATGTGGGCTTGCACATCCTGCAGGCCTAGCCCAGAGACAGCCCCAGTCCAGGCCAAGGTGGGGTGGGAGGGGGCTCTGAGCAACCCACAGGGCTTCCTAGCATCAACCCAACCCTATTCTATGGACCTTTTCCCGTAAACTCCAGAGGAGGGGAGGGAAGGAGAGCTGGAACTCGGACCATCTTTTCCCCACTGTCATGCCCAGACCCCCATACCCATCACCCTGTCCCCACCTCAGACACAGGCCACCCTTACCTGGGCCCTGCCGAGAAGGGAATAAAAGCCAGAGGTGACCTCTCCTTGATGTTCTCTGGGTCAAAGCGAAAGGGGTTATAGACCTGGAGGTGAGACCAAGGAGGCTTGCTGGGTGGGGTCTCCCAAGACCACCAGCCTTGGGGAGACAGACTGTCTTGGAGGGAGGTGATGTTGGATTCTCCTGATCAAAACCCTGGCCCCTCCTCTAGGAGCCTTGAAATGGACAAAAACGGGGAGAGGGAGGGGCGGGGCGCACCTCAGGGTCTGGCCACACAGCTGGGTTGTGATGGGTTCCGAAAACACTGATGAGGCAGATAACGCCTGTGGGAGAGAAGGGGCAGTCAGGACAAGGCCCCCCTGCCTGAGGGGCCCGTCTTCCTACCCAGGAGACTCCTCCCCCTGAGGCCGTGGGCACCTTTGGGGATGACCCGGCCGTCTGGGACCACAACGTCCTGTGTGACACGGCGGGAGATGACTGGGACCGGGGGATGTAACCGCAGACTCTCCTTCACGCACATGGTCAGGAAGGGCAGCTGCGCCAGGTCATCCCTAAGGAAACACCCAGCCCCAGTCATTATCGAGGGAGCAAAGACACAATTCTACAGCTTCTCTGTGTGCAAGTGAGACCTTTTCTCCCTGTCACAAAATAAACTTTTAGAAAGAATTGTTACAAAGTCACAGGAATAAAAATAGTGTGGCACTGTTGCAAAAACAAGAAAATAGACCCATGGAACAGAACAGACAGCTCAGAAAGAGACAGGAGAGTAAGTGAAAACTTTACATTTGATCAAGAGAGCCCCCGCTCAAAACAAAATCCTGGGAAACTGATGGATTTCATGGTTGTGAAAGAAAAGCGTGGACCAGTTGAACTTCACATAAGTTGAATGTGCTCAAGGTCGTAGTTTTTGGAGATAAAGGATAGTAATCAAAAGTACCTTCTGAAAGCTAAAAGGCAATATTTTGCAACAGAAGACGAAAAAAAAAATCTAACTCATTTTATGAAACCAACATCATCCCGATACCAAAACCTGGCAGAGACACAACTAAAAATGAAAATTTCAGGCCAATATCCATGATGAACATTGATGCGAAAAGCTTCAGTAAACCGAATCCAACAGCACATCAAAAAGCTCATCCATCAGGATGAAGTCAGCTTCATCCCAGGGATGCAAGGCTGGTTCAACATATGCAAATCTATAAACATAATCAATCACAATTCTAGCACACCATTCTTAAAAGTAAATATGTTTAAAGAATCAAAAAAAGTGAAAGAATAAGGGAACCACTTCCATAGAAAGAAAACACCTAATGTCAACATGTGCAAGAGATGCTCAACCACACTCTTATTTAAAACAATGTTCAGCAAAAGGAGAAATACAAAGATTGGCATCGATTTTAAAATTTAATAAAACATTAGTAGTATTGATGAAGTTATGGGAAAGCTTGCACCATCAAATTCAGCTAATAGGAAAGATTTGCAATTATAATTAAAATCGTACAATGCAAATGGTCTTGGATTCAGCAATTGTGCTTCAGAGAATCTGTCCTGTGGAGATGCTTATACATGTAAGGAATGGTCACTGTGCACATATGCTGACTGCCTCATGACCACTTTCAGCAAAAGGCTGGGAACAAGCCACATATACACTGATAGGAAGATGTTTAGGTAAGCATCCACACAATGGAATACTATACAGCCACACAAAAGGAGGAAGTAGGGATCACATACCACAGGCTAGAAGGCAAATCAGTGCAGACACTCTGGAAGGCCAAATGGAAATATCTACTGTCATTGAAAATGTGTATGTGCCTTCAACATAGGAATAAATTGAATAAAATAAGGAATCAAATATTCGGCACTCAGAAAAAAATAGCATTAAGGTACATTGTTGAGTGAAAAAAAGTTACAAATACATACATATGTACATGTAAAAGGGCAAAAAATATGGATATATATTTATGAAAATGAATGATTTAGAGAAAGATGATGGCTTGATACAGGATAGATGATAGATACATACATTATACATAGATGAAAGATACAGAGATACATATAGATAGATGACAGAGAGATAACAGATATAAAAAGATAGATCATAGATACATAAAAGACATATACAGAGATATGTAGATGATAGATATAGAGAGACAGATAGATAATAGATAGATATATACACATATAATAGATACAGAGATATATAGATGATAGATAATAGATTATAGATATAGAAAGATAATAGATACAGAGATATGTAGATGATAGATGATAGGTGTAGAGAGATACATAATAGATACATAGATAATACAGAGATACATAGATGATAGATAGATAGATAATAGAAACATTTGTATGTTTCTTAGAAGAAAACATACAAATGGCCAACAGGTAGATGGAAAAGAGCCCAATGTCACTAATAGTCAGAGAAATGGAAATTAAAAACACAATGAGATAGCATCTATCTATCTATTATCTATCCATCATCTATTTACTGTCTTAGGAATTTCAACTAATAACAATACATTGTTCACAATACGTTGTCTCACATAAGCCAGGCTCAGAAACACAAACACACGTGATCTTACTTATCTTGGGACCTAACATGGTGCAGCTCATAGAAATAGGAGTAGAATGGTGGTTACCAGACACCAGGGCTAGGGGAGGGACAGGGAAGGGTGAGACGATGGTCAAAGGGTAGAAGCTTCAGTTAGACAAGAGGGTAAGTTTTGAGACCTGCTGCACAGCGTGGTGCCTTTAGTGAACAATGTATTGTATTGGTTGAAATCGCTGAGAGAGTAAATTTCAAATGTTCTCAACACAGAGATGATTTGTTCATTACCTTGATTTAATAATTTCAGGTTGTATACGTGCATCATGACCTCACATTGTACCTCTAATACATATTATTAAAATGTATCAATGAAAGAACAAATTTAAAAACAAACTATTTTTCCAAAACTCGTATTTTGAGAAAAATAAGATCTCAGATATAATGTGCAGACCTGCATCTATTTTGTAGTTGTATTTACAAAGAAAAATACAATATGTGTTCACATAAATAAAAAACACAGTGTGGGTTCATATAAATGTGGGCATCAAAATAGCCATTTTTCTGGAAGAATACACAGAAAACTATTGACTGGAGTCACTGCTAAGGTGACTTCTTAATAAGAAGGCTCATTTTTATGATAAAAATTTTTGAACCCTTTCTGTTAACCAAATTGATCATTCTGCTTGAAATCTGGGTTTTACGCTCCAGGACATGGCTCTGGGCAGACATTTTCTATGTAAGACCTCAAAAGCACAAGCAATAGAGAAATCAGATCCCATCAAGGTAAAAAGCTTCTCCGCAGCAAAGGAAACAATCAACAAAGTGAAGAATCAACCCACAGAATGGCAGACAATATTCGCAAATTACCCATCTGACAAGTGAATAATAACCAGAATATAGAATCGGCTCTAACAACTCAATAGGAAAAAATATCTGATTTAAAAATGGTCAAAAGATCTGAGTAGACATTTCTTAAAAGAAAACATACAAATGGCCAACAGGTAGTTGGAAAAATGCTCAATGTCACTCATTGTCAGAGAAATGCAAATCAAAACCACAATGAGATGTCATCTCATCCCAGTTAAAATGGCTTTTATCAAAACAACAGGCAGTGATAGATGCTGGTGAGGATGTGGAGACAGGGGGCTCTCACACACTATTGGTGGGAATATAAGTTAGTACCGCCACTGTAGAGAACAGCTCAGAGGTTCCTCAAGAAACTAAACTAGAACTACCATAAAACCCAGAACTTCCACCAGTAGGAAAGAACGAAAATAAATTTCTTTTTTTTTTTTTTTTTGACATGGAGTCTCGCTCTGTCACCAGGCTGGAGTACAGTGGTGCGATCTCAACTCACTGCAACCTCTGCCTCCTGGGTTCAAGTGATTCTCCTGCCTCAGTCTCCCAAGTAGCTGAGACTATAGGCATGTGCCACCACGCCCAGCTAATTTCTGTATTTTTAGTAGAGACAAAGTTTCACCATGTTGGCCAGGATGGTCTCGATCTCTTGACCTTGTGATCTGCCTGCCTCTCCAGTACCAGCTGTAGAATGTATTGTAGTTTTGTTTACAAAGAAAAATAAAGCTTCTTCTCCAATAAAACACCAAATGGCAGATGATGCCGGTGCAGCGGCGGGGCCCTGGGATGGGGAACCGCGGCGGCTTCCGCGGAGGTTTCGGCAGTGGCATCCGGGGCCGGGGTCGCGGCCGTGGACGGGGCCGGGGCCGAGGCCGTGGAGCTCGCAGAGGCAAAGCTGAGGTTAAGGAGTGGATGCCTGTCACCAAGTTGGGCCGCCTGGTCAAAGACATGAAGATTAAATCTCTGAAGGAGATCTATCTCTTCTCTCTGCCCATCAAGGAATCTGAGATCGTTGACTTTTTCCTGGGGGCCTCCCTCAAGGATGAGGTTTTGAAGATTATGCCGGTGCAGAAGCAGACCCGAGCCGGCCAGCGCACCAGGTTCAAGGCGTTTGTTGCTATTGGGGACTACAATGGTCACGTCGGTCTGGGTGTTAAGTGTTCCAAGGAGGTGGCCACTGCCATCCGTGGGGCCATGATCCTGGCCAAGCTCTCCATTGTTCCCATGCGCAGAGGCTACTGGGGGAACAAGATTGGCAAGCCCCACACCGTCCCTTGCAAGGTGACAGGCCGCTGTGGTTCTGTGCTGGTGCGCCTCATCCCCGTGCCTGGGGTACTGGCATCGTCTCAGCACCTGTGCCCAAGAAGCTGCTAATGATGGCTGGTATCGATGACTGCTACACCTCAGCTAGGGGCTGCACTGCCACCTTGGGCAACTTCGCCAAGGCCACCTTTGATGCCATCTCTAAGACTTACAGCTACCTGACCCCCGATCTCTGGAAGGAGACTGTGTTCACCAAGTCTCCCTATCAGGAATTCACTGACCACCTTGTCAAGACCCACACCAGAGTCTCCGTGCAGAGGACCCAGGCTCCAGCTGTGGCTACAACATAGGGTTTTTATACAAGAAAAATAAAGTGAACTAACATTGCAAAAAAAAAAGAAAAGAAAAGAAAAAGAAAAAACAACTCTTCCTTCCCTCCCCACTTGGGTAGCAGAGCCAATGAGAGGAGCTCAGGAACAGCCACCAGCACCTGCACTCACCCTCCACACTAGCCCTAGAAAGAGCTTCCTGGTACCCAGATCTGACCTGTCCCTCTCCTGCTCAAACACTTCCCACGGATCCCTATTGCCCTTGGGTTAAAACTAAAACCATTAACATTTTCCCCAAGGCTTCTGCAGACAGCCCCTGCTACCATCTCCAGTTTCATCATCTCACTACGACTCAGTCTCTCCCTCTCTCTCACCTTCTCCTTCTCCTTCCTGCTCCTACCCTTCTCTCTCTCTCTCTTTCTTCCTCTCTCTCTCTCTGCCTCTCTCTTCTCTTCCTCCACTGAAGACCCGAGGGAGTCTTGTTGACCTAGAGCACTGTTCCCCAACTGTACCCAATTAGCTACTGATCATTATTCAGGCTCTCAACTGAGACATTTTCTATACCCCCCAGTCATGCTTCTCTTACTGTAAGCCCCATCCCTGCCCATGTGGGCTGCAAGTGTCCTGACCAGGGACAGTTCCCCCACCAGGCTGGGAGCACCTGGAAAACAGAACCCTGGGTTGGGTCCTTCCCAGGTCTCCAGAGCACAGAAAGATTCTATGCGCAGACATAGGAATGAAGTGCAGTGTGGGAGCGTTTGCTGAAAGAGGACTGGATGGATGCATGGTGCAGGTGTTTTGGACAAGAATGGATGACATTTACCCCCAGGTCTCCCTTACAAATCCCCAGACTGGACAGGAGGGTAGGAATTAGGCAACAGAAGAGCAAACACTCAAGAAGTGAAGATATTCAAAAAAATTATATTATTTCTGGGAGAAAAGGAAGAGAGTGAAGGGGAAGTTCGTTTGCTGAACATGTGCTAAGTGGCGTTATCTGTCCTCATATCATCACCAATTCTCTCCACAGCCCGGGTCTTTCACTCCTAAGGGCTTGCAACCTTTCCCCTGACAGTCGGGCAGGTATTAAGCCCTGCCTGTGGTCCTCTGCTCCTATTCCCACTAAGCAATGGTGGCTGAATCAACTCTTCCTCCCCTCCCCACCTGGAGAACAGAGCCAATGAGAGGGGCTCAGGAACAGCCACCAGCACCCTCACTCACCATTCAATCTCTTTAGGCTCACGGCCCTTCAGAAGCTCTTGCACCTCCTGCCTGCAGCGCTCCTGGTATTCTGGGTGCTTTGCAAGGTGGTAGAGGACCCAGGAGAGACCACTGGCCGTGGTGTCATGGCCTGAGGAGCAGCAAGACAGGATTGGGTCTCTGGGCTGCTTCAGCACCTGAAGGTGGACAGCACCCATAGACTGAGGCCCTCAGGGAGGATGGGGGAAGGGGCATGGGAAGCATGAGGGGGTCCACCCACCACATTCCTGGAATGGAGAGATCCCAGTCTCCCTATAGTCCCACACTGGGACTCTCACCCTCAAACATGAAGGTGTCAGCTTCTGCTCTTATGTCTTCATCAGACAACTCCTTCCCATCTTCATCCTGGAGAGAAGGCGATAATCCCCCCCAAGCACCCCACCATAAAAAGTCACACCAGCTCTGAAGGCTCTTGAGTCTTATTGAGACAATCTCTGGAGATTCATCCTCTTTCCAGAAACCCAAGTCCATCTTGCACTCCTAGACCCCTCTTGGTCACCATGGCCAGGGCCCCCACCCCATGGGCTTCCTCCCTGGCTTCCTTGTCTCCTCTTGGGTCCCTATTGGGAAGACTCAATGACCCATGAATGTTTTTGTGTTTCTGCATGATGACAACTTTCTGAGAAAAGGTTACCGGCAACCTGGGTTACAGGATAATTAAATGCCAGTTTGCCTTCGAAATTAGAGATTAAGTATTGCTCCAAAGATATTTGCTCGCATTCTAGAGTGGTAAATCCAGAGAATCTTATCTCCCTGGAGACATTTGGGTTGTAAGTCTACGGACTACTTGGGGATGGAGAGTCAGTGCCACAGTCCTACTCTGGCTGATAGTATTGCTGTGAGCAAGACATGGGCTGCTCTGATCCAGAGGTTTGATGCATCTGTCACAATAGACATACACATAGACACAGACACAGACACACATAGACAAAATCATAGACTTAGAAACCGACACAGACACACACATACACATAGGCATAGACACACAGACACAGACACAGACACACACACACACACACACATAGACAAAGTCATAGACTTAGAAACCGACACAGACACACACATAGACATAGACATAGACACACAGACACACACACACATAGACATAGACACAGACACACAGACACACACATACACAAAGTCATAGACTTAGAAACCGACATAGACACAGACATACACATAGGCATAGACACACAGACACAGACACACACGCACACACATAGACAAAGTCATAGACTTAGAAACTGACACAGACACACACATAGACACAGACACAGACACAGGCACACACGCACACACATAGACAAAGTCATAGACTTAGAAACCGACACAGACACAGACATACACATAGGCATAGACACACAGACACATGCACACACATAGACAAAGTCATAGACTTAGAAACCGACACAGACACACACATACACATAGACACAGACACACAGACACACGCACACACATACACAAAGTCATAGACTTAGAAACAGACACAGACATACACATAGACATAGACACACAGACACACGCACACACATACACAAAGTCATAGACTTAGAAACCGACACAGACACACACATACACATAGACATAGACACACAGACACACACATACACAAAGTCATAGACTTAGAAACCGACACAGACACAGACATACACATAGACATAGACACACAGACACAGACACAGACACACACACATACACAAAGTCATAGACTTAGAAACCGACACAGACACACACATACACATACACATAGACACACAGACACACGCACACACATACACAAAGTTATAGACTTAGAAACCGACACAGACACAGACATACACATAGACATAGACACACAGACACACGCACACACATACACAAAGTCATAGACTTAAAAACCGACACGGACACGCACATACACATAGGCATAGACACACAGACACAGACACACACGCACACACATACACAAAGTCATAGACTTAGAAACCGACACAGACACACACATACACATAGACATAGACACACAGACACAGACACACACATACACAAAGTCATAGACTTAGAAACCGACACAGACACGCACATACACATAGGCATAGACACACAGACACAGACACACACGCACACACATACACAAAGTCATAGACTTAGAAACCAACACAGACACAGACATACACATAGACATAAACATAGACAAAGACATAGACACAGAAACACACAGACACGAACACTCATAAACATAGACAAAAACAGACACAGGCACAAACAGAGATATAGATGTGGCACTGACACAGACATAGCCGTAGATGAAGACATAGTGATAGACACAGAGAAAAAGCCTGGACACAGTCATACACTGAGACAAAGACAGAAACACATTGACACAGACACGGACACAGACGTGCATATAGACATAGACATGGATGAAAACATAGACAAAGACAGAGACATCAACATAGACACAGAAAGACAGGACAAGCCAGGCGCGGTGGCTCACGCCTGTAATCCCAGTACTTTGGGAGGCCAAGGTGGGTGGATCACCTGAGGTCACGAGTTCAAGACCAGCCTGACCAACATGGAGAAACCATGTCTCTACTAAAACACAAAATTAGCTGGGTGCGGTGGCTCATGCCTGTAATCTCAGCTACTCAGGAGGCTGAGGCAGGAGAATCGCTTGAACCCAGGAGGCGGAGGTTTCAGTGAGCTGGGATGGCACCATTGCACTCCAGATTGGGCAACAAGAACAAAAGAAAGAAAAGAAAAGTCAGGACAAAGGCACAGAACAGCTAAAGACAAGGACAAAGATGTATGATATGGTCAATGACAAAGGCAGACATAAACATAGCATAGTCACAGAGACACAAACTCAAACACACAAAGATATAGAAAGACACGGGCACAACATACACATAGACCCAGCCATAGGTATAGACGTAGATATATAAATTAAAATGTGGCAATTAGCTCACTAACTTGTAATAGAGCAAACTCTCAGACTTGTCAGTTTCAAAGCTAGCAGTTTCCTGCTAGGTGCACTCCACAGAGTCATCTCTAAAATCTGTCTCTAACATATCCCTCGCTTCCTCAATCACCTTCCATAGCTCGCCAGTGCCCTTTGGATCAAGTTCAATTCTTTCATGTGACATTTTGCATAAAGCTCCCTTCTGCTTCTTGAATTCAGATCCCAGAGTAGCCCACCTTGCTCAGCAGGAGCACATCAATGAAGTCCAAAGTCTTGGACTTGGCCTTGGCTTGGAGGAAGTCGTCAACACCCTGGCTAGGGAGGGTGCGGCGCCGCTCCCGGATGACGGCGTCTGTGAAGTCGTGCACCAGGCGGCAGGCCCTGCGGAAGCGCCGCCCATCGGGGCTGAGATAATACAAGAAGTCCAAGCGCAGGAGGGTCTCATGATGTCTTTTTGACACAAGGGCACTGAGCTCCAAGATGGCGGCGATATATTCGCTGGGCTTCCTGCAGGAAAAGGGCGGAAAGGGAGGCAACAATTTAGCGCACCTGAAACCCCAGGAGCACCTCCCACCAGCAGCCAGGAGCTACCTCCTATGGGCAAACACATATCCAGGAACAGATGACCCCTCCCACACAGGGTGGGGATCAGCATGACATTGACTGTCCAAGCTCTCTTCTCTCCCTGCATCCCTTCTCTGTGAGATACCTCCATGCCTAGGCACCCAGAACAGCTTGCACATTATACTCCTCTCTCCCTCCCAGTACACAGTCCTGCCCCTTCTCCTTGAAACTGTCCACAAACCTTAGAATGTATTCCCCTCCACCTGGTCGATGGTCCAGCCTCCACACTAGCCTCTTTGCATCCATTTAAAGTCCATTTAGTACTGCATTACAGTCAGTCCCTGACAGAGACCCGCTCTGACTATACCCACCAGTTCAAACCCTTTCAATGGCTCCCTGGAAAACTCAAAGTTCATGCCAGTCCTTCAATGATCAGCTGTAACAAAACTCCTCCAGGAAGGTTTTTCTGATTTCCATGCTCAGTCCTCCCTCCCCCTTCTACCCAGCTTGGGTCCATGTCCCAAGATCCCAGACCCTGGGCAAGAACTCACTCCTGACAATGGCTGTCAAAGCTGAAGACGCATTTCTGCAGGCTGTCCAAGGTCATGAGGCTGATGTGCTCAAACATGTCCAGACGGGCACTGCCCTCTGAGGCCAGGCGCTGCCACTTGGCCTACTCAGAGAAGGGGACAGAGCTGGTGCAGGTCCCTTGCTTCCTTGAGCATCTCTCAAACCCCAACCACCAAGAGGGACCCCCCCAGAATAAGCCTCTTTATCTTCTCCCCAGGGACCCCTCTCCAGGGAGGAGTTTATGGTGGGGGCAAAAGCTGTTACTATTAAGAGATGAAGACCCAAGATTGGGAGTCAAGAGACCTAGGTTCAAGTTCCAGCTCTGCCTCCTGTGCTCCACGTGCCATCAGTCAACTCCTTACGCTCCCCTACATCCCACCTGTCAAACTCTCAGGAACAGTTAAGATGATGTGCTTTGGAGCCATATAATTCACGTTAGAAACTCTGCTCCACCATGTCAAGCTCACTCATCAGCCAGGTGAGCTTGAGTTAGCTCCCAAATCTCTCAGACCTGTAGTTTCATGATCTACCATGGGGAAGAAATACATAATCTCTCCTTCACAGAGTTTCTAAAATCAAATTACAAAATATATGCACATATCTTGGAATGGGCACATGGCATTGTGTCTGGCATATCGTGAGTGCTTAATAAATGTTGGATTTCCTCATCTACTTTGTTATAAATTGTTGGAAACAGATGCTCGGTGCCACAAAGAAAACTCAGCACTGAGACAAAGGATCTCTCAGCAAGCAAATTTTACTTCCTGTAGGAAGGGTAGACTTGCTAGCCATCTTGCCATGAAAGTACAATGAACAAAGAAAAGGCAGACATATCTATCCCTTATGCATTTGGGGTTGTCCTTACTGCTGTGTCTGTTCTCTGTTTGTTGGAGCCAGAACTTACAATGTAAACTAAAACTCGATTGGCTAATAACTTCAATAAAATACTGGCAAATTGATTGCAACAGCACATTAAAAAACTTATCCATCATGATCAAGTAGGATTCATCCCGGGGATGCAAGGCTGGTTCAACATACGCAAGTCTATAAATGTAATTCACCACATTAACAGAAGCAAAAACAAAAACCACATGATTATCTCAATTGACGCAGAGAAGGCATTTGACAAAATTCAACAGCCCTTTATGCTAAAAACCCTCAATAAACTTGGTATTGATGGAACATATCTCAAAGTAATAAAAGCTATTTACGACAAACCAACAGCCAATATCATACTTAATGGGCAAAAACTGGAAGCATTCCCTTTGAAATCTGGCACTAGACAAGGATGCCCTCTCTCACCACTTCGAGTCAACATAGTACTGGAAGTTCTAGCCAGAGCAATCAGGCAAGAAAAAGAAATAAAGGGTATTCAAATAGGAAAGGTGGAAGCCAAATTGTCTCTATTTGCAGACGACATGATAGTATACCTAGAAGACCCCATCACCTCAGCCCAAAAGCTCCTGCAACTGATAAGCAACTTCAGCAAAGTCTCAGGATATAAAATCAATGTGCAAAAATCACAAGCATTCCTATACACCAATAACAGACTTAAAGAGAACCAAATTAAGAACGAACTGCCATTCACAATTGCTACAAAGAAAATAAAATACCTAGGAATACAACTCACTAGGAATGTAAGGGACCTCTTTAAGGAAAACTACAAACAACTGCTCAACGAAATAAGAGAGGACACAAACAGATGGAGAAACATTCCATGTTCATGGTTAGGAAGAATCAATATTGTGAACTTAAAACTTGTTTAAACAGGTAAGAGGCATAGGCTGCATGCAAGCTGGGACATGGCTGTGAGCCCATCCAGCACAGATAATCTTGGTTAAAGTACAAGGACACAGAATATACTACATGCCTGTAAGCACGGCATGTTTAACAGATACCTAGGATAGGGCTTAACAAAGAATTAAGAGCAAATTCATTCTTTAACAAGAAAGGAAACTTTGAAGAGGAACCTTTACTTCCCATATAAATTGATATCAAAAATATCCCTGTTTTGGAAGAGGTAGTCTTCCATGACACCTGGGCATCCTTTCTGGACATGTCATGAATGCAAGACACTAATGTCCTTAACATGGAAAATTTCTTACAGTTGTGTTTGCAGAGAAAAATTCAGGGATAAGGTAATTACTCCCCCTGGACATGTTGCTTTTGCTTGCTATAAAGCAGATTCCCTAAGCTTAATGCTCCTTTTCTGTAATGCAATATACTATGTCAGCAGGCATTTATAGAAGCACACCTGTGTCAGCCCATGGGATTTGGGAAGCTTGGAGAAAAAACTGCAATCTAATAAGAAACACATGTTCTCTGTGTCATGAGTAGTAAACTATCCTTTGTCTCTGAACCAGGAGTCTCTTGTCTTTCTGTAAGAATTTATGAAACAGTAACAAGCTAACTTATCAATTTGCAAGTTTTTTTTAAAAACCCTAGACACTTCACAAAACCTTTGCCCCAATTCTTCCCTTCCCCCCATATCCACACCCTTTGCAATGTGATTTTTCAGCAACTCCCATGAATAGACAGAGCCTATTTTACCCCCTGCCTTTGATTCTGTGTTGGACTTTAGGGTTTCGATGTCAAAACGCAATGTGGTGGAAATTATGAGGAAATAACTAATGAAGCTGAGCCTTATCTCACTACCTGGAAACCTGCCTGCATTGTGAACCATGGGGTGCCTACTGGAAGGAGACAATCACAGAGAGGAATATCCAGGGGTCCCAGCTGAGGCCAAACCCAGACATGTGAGAGAAGCCAATCATGTCCCAGGTAAAGCCCAAACATGTGAGAGAATTCAGCCAACACCTGCAAGGCTGCCTACCTGACCAGTACCATGAGTGATCCCTTCCACATCCAGAAGCCACCAACTGTCCTACAGACTTATTAGCAATCATAAATCCTGTTTTAAACCACTGCGTTTTCAAGCAGTTTCTTACTCAGTACCAGCTGCTATGCAATTGTCCTCATGACCCTCTTCAGTTTACAGGGCTTGGAAGATGGAAACATAGAAACAGACATCTTCTGGTCGCCTACTGTGCACCAGGGACGTGACTCCATTACATCACCTCGAATATCTTTTAAGTAGGGATTATTTTTCCCATTTTACAGATGAGGAAACCAAGGCTCAGAGGGGAAGAGCAATGGCCCAATGCCACTCAGCAGAGACAAAATTCCAGACCACATCTGTCTGTGGTCCTCCCACCCCAAGGCTGCATCTGGGACCCTGGCTTCAAAGAACTCACATGCATAATGTTCACACTTTCATTGAAAATCTTCATGTACGGCTTCAGGATGTTGAAGTGGAAGGCGGGCGTCAGCATCCGGCGGTGGCGGCTCCACTTGTCACCGGCACTCAGCAGGAGCCCATCCCCTGGCAGGGCAGCCAAGGGTCTTGGGTCAAAGGCAGCACCCTCCCCTGGCCCCCCAGGTTGTTCCCAACCCTATTCACCTGCAGATACTCACCCAGCCAGGGCTTCAGGAAGCTGTAGTAGAACTTGTCCTTTGGTGCAATGGCAGCTGACATAAATGAGGACAATCGGGGCCATGGAGGCAGGAAAAGGAGGGACACTGGGGGTGCAGGGAGGCTCCCAGCCAGAGGTTTGCACTTCTCTACCTCCAAGCCCCGCATAGCAGGAAGGGAGCCAAGGGCAGATGAAGAAGGGAGGATGGGGGAGGAGAGGAGAGCAGCCCAGGCTAAGGCAGCACAGCACAGCAATGATGCTGCCTAACATGGCACGGAGGAGGTACATCAGGGCTCTAGCATGCCTCGACATGCCTCCTACATGATCTAACATGTTCTGCAACCCCTGAGCATAGCTCAGCACTCTGCAAAATGCCTTCACAAGGACCTAGGACGCCCTGTCCGCCCCAGCACTCTCTGACATCTTCTAACAAGTCATCTTCTGACATGGACCTGGGACATGGAGCATGACCCTGACATGTGCTGACATGTCCTGACATGGTCACAAAACACATCACAATTCCCAACAAGAGACAACATGCTCTGACATGCACATGAGATGCTCTAACACTACCGTAAATGCGTGCTTCACACACAGGCTCCAGGTAGAAGATAAATACGGTACCTTTAATGTCCCAGACATAGCCCACATGTGACCCAGATGGTTCCTCAGGCATGACCCAAACGTACTATAACACACGCCTCAGAAAAGACTTAAGTACTGTCTCAGACAGTTCATGTAGGGACTGTGAGTCCCAGACCTCACACAAGCTCCAAACATGGCCCAGATGTGACCAGCAGGAGAAAATGACAATGTCAAACAGCATCTCAGACGACAGCTAGACGGGCCTCACATGCCCCAATGTCCTTGGTTAGAGATGAGCCCCGCACATGAGCAGCTCTACATGACCCCGGTTGTAATGCTATACCAGATGTAACCAGGCATAACACCTTTCAGACGTGACCAGGACCCAGGTGTAAGTATACACGTGACAAGACGTGGCCATACGGCAGACCTGACCACACAACAGCCCTCAGAGACACGCCCCAGACATGAGCAGACAGCAACGGAGGTCAGACAGGTGGAAGTCCAGGGGAGACGGAGGCAGTGGCATCTCCACCATGGCCCATCCTGTCTGCAGGTGGGCACAGGACCAGCTGGAGGCAGCACAGAGACCCCAGCTGTGGGCAAAGCGTGGCCAGCACGGTGTCTACCTGGAGCAAAGAGCACAGGCTTGATGCAGGTGGGGTGGAAGATGCGGACGATCGCGTGCCAGGGCCCCACCCACCAGCAGCACGCATCCCAAAGGTGCACGCCAGGCTTTGTGTGTAAAGGAGACCTTCCTCCGAGCTGTGAATCTGGAGAAAAACGCACAGGACCCAGTTCATGCTCTCCTGGGCTGTCAGAGAGAAGGCTCTGCAGGGAGGAGATCGAGGCCCTCGTCCTGAGAATTTCAAGCGGCATCTCATCCTCCTCTCAGTGCTGAGCCCCGTGAGCTTCCTCCTCACATCCTCCATGCAGGACTCCAGTCCTTCAGTGACACAGACAGAAAAGGTCTTTCCCCACACCACATTCCCTGGGTGTGTTCATCCCATTTTCCAGATGCAGAGACTGAGGCTCCGGATGATAAAGTCACTACCCACAGTCCCAGACCAGAAGCCTGAGGCCTGAGGCTGGGTCTGTCTGCATCCATGGCCTGAGTCCTTAACCATCAAACTTCTTTGTGTTCCCAAAACAGTAGCTCTGGAAGCCTCAGACCTGCCAAGACTGAGCCATTAGAGACATAGGGACTGGAGGAAAAACTGGTCCTGTGACCCAGGCCAGGACAAGTAAATCACAGGCCATTTCTGGGAGCTCTGGGGGAAATGTGGGCTTTCCCATGGGAACTGAGCTTCTGGGACTCATCCTTGATGTCATGAGGAAAAGGCTGCCTTGAAAGGAAAAGTGAAGTGGAGAAAGCTAAAGCCAAGAGAGGAAGACAGATTCCCAGTGACATTGTATGAGACCTGGATCCAGCCATGCCTGAAGGCCACCCTTCCTGGACTTTAAAGTCAATAGATTCTCTTTCTTTGCTTAGACCACACCAGGTTGGGTTTCCACCACAATTGAAAGAGACGTCAATAACCAGAGACAGCTGGGAACAAGCCCAGAGTCATTCAGCATTTTGAGGTCAGACCAACAGTCTCTGCAGGATGCTGCCCTTTCCCCTGCTTGGCCTGGCCTGTCCAAAGATGGGAAGAACAGGGGTCAAGGAAAGGGTCCCAAGAGACTCAGGGAGAGTCTCTTTTTGGAGATTCCTAGGGCCTGCAGCAGGAGAGCAATGAACTTAGAGCAGACAAGCTATAGGATGCAGTAGAAGGAATTGACCCACTGGGGGGGATGTCAAGGAAATAGCAGCCTGTATCCTCCACCAGCCACAAGCCCTCCTCATTGTTTAGGGCTTTGGGACAGGCAAGGTGATGCTAGGCCTGGCACGGGACCTTGAATACTAACAATGCCCAATTGCATCACCCCACACTCTCCTTTCAAGCATTCCTACTCATTGCTCCAGACACAGCTCCAGCAACTCTTCCTCCAGGAAGCCTTCCAGCCTTCCCCAGTGAAGACCTTGTGCTTCCCTGGGCTGTCATCCATCTCCCTCTGGCCCTTTACTGACCCCATGAAGTTGGGGATGTCTCTGTCAAAATCCATCTCCTTAAGCTTGGGGTTTCCTCCAGGACAAGGCCTTGGGTTGAGGTCTCTCAGGACCCCAGGGCAGCCCAGAGCACAGAACGGGGAGTCAGAGAGCAATGGAGAGAGGAGATGCTGAGATGGGAATTGGTGAATACAAGAAAGAAAGAGGAAGATGGCTGAGAGGGAAGGAAAGGAGAGACCAGAGTACCTCAGGGGCCACACAGGAGCTTGGGGAGAGAGGGACTTGCAGGCTTCAAACGCACCACAGCACCCACCACCAGGGGTTCCACATGGTACCTGAGGCATTGATGACAGACCGGATGATGTAAGGGTGGCACAAATTGAGGATGGGGGTGATGGGGCCCATCCAGGCCTTAAAGCCCTGGGGGTAGGTGGCCACCAGCTGAGACAGAGCTCTCATGCCCTCCTCTGTGGGGTTGACCTGCAAGCAAGGCAAGGGCCGTCACCTCCTGTGATAGTTAATTCTAGGTGTCCACTTGACTGGCCTAAGGGCCAGATAGCTGATCTAACGTTATTTCTGGGTGTGTGTGTCTGTCTAATCTATTCATTCTATCTATCTAATTTCTCTATTGTGTATCTATCTGCCTACCCATCCATCCATCAATCCATCTTATCTCTACATTCCTCCATCCATCTATTTATCCTATCTACTGTCTATTAATAGCTATCTATCACATATATCTACTCTATCAACCTAATCTATCATCTTATCTACTCTATCAATCCATCCATCCATCCATCCATCCATCCATCCACCCATCCATCCATCCATCCTATCTATGCATCCATGTGCCCAAGCATCCATCTATCCTATCATCTATCCATCCATCCTATCTGTGCATCTATCTCTCTCTCTCTCTCTCTCTCCACCTAATCTATCATCTTATCTAGTCTATCAATCCATCCATCCATCCATCCATCCATCCACCCATCCATCCATCCATCCTATCTGTGCATCCATGTGCCCAAGCATCCATCTATCCTATCATCTATCCATCCATCCTATCTGTGTATCTCTCTCTCTCTCTACCTAATCTATCCATCCTATCTACTCTATCTATCCTTCCATCCATCCACTCTTCCATCATCCATCCACCCTATCTGTGCATCCATGTATCCATGCATTCATCTATCCTATTGTTAATTTTTCTACCTACCTATTGGTCATCTATTCATCCGTCCATCTATCCATCCTATCTGTGTATCTATCCTATCTATCTATCTGTCTATCTATCTGTCTACATTCCTTCTGCTCTATCTCTCTTGGGGCCATCTCTAAGTCCCAAGGGTGCATCCCAGGGCAGAGGGAGAAGACACACTCTGCCCACAGAGACCCACTTAACTTGAGAGGAAAGATTTTCTTGTTCTGGGAGTCATGTCAGCCCAGAGGCAGCCATATGAGGAGGTCCTCACAGGGGAGATTTGTGGAGAGCAGTATGGTCTCAGGACATGTCCCTAAGGCTGGTCCCCAGATCCCTTCATATCCTGGCTGGTCCACACAGGGTCCAGTTCCTCCCGTGGAGAGGGTTCTGCACACAGGGTACCTTCCCTTCTCAGCAGCCACTAGGGGGCAGGGTGACTCTAACTGTCCATCATGACAGTGGCTCCATCTGGAAGCGGCTTCTGCACCAGGCTCTGCGCTAGTGCGTCCCGTGCACCCTTCCACTTCACCTGATAAATTGACACGTCCATCAATCCTGCCATTGACAGTGAGTAGACTGAGACCATGTCTCCCAAAGGGGAGAGCAGGTCTAAGCCAGAGGGCAAGGTCCGGGGGAGGAGAAAGGTCAGGGGAGCCTTCTGAAACGGGAAGTGAGTGGCCAACTTTTATCTGGGTTTGGCCAACTTTTATCAGGGAGATAAGAGGAAAAGGAAGATAAGAGGATAAGACAGCCCACACTTCTCCTCTGGCCCAGCTGTACCCTCATCCCAGAAAATAGGCCAGGCAGGGAGAGGACCCTGGACAGTGGGCGCAGGAGGCCTCGAGTCCAGCAGTGGAGAATGTGGGAACGCCAGGGGCTCGCCTCTCTGTGCACCCAAGCCCCTGCCCAGGAGCCCCGCAGAGGGGAACTAATGTGGAAACACAGGCAGGAAAAGGATTCAATGCAGGCTAGAAGTGGGGAACAAGGCGGTGAGGGGGGCTTGGGTTGGCATAGCACGGAAATGAGTGAACAAGTCGAGGAATGAGTAGGACGCCTCCCCTGCTCCTCTGCGACCTCAGATCCCAGCCCACCCCCTCACCCCCACTCCCTGAGCCCCGTTCTTACCCCTCAGGAAGTCCACCCATCCTGAGACCCCAGGCCCAGCCTGCTGCCACACTCACCATGCCCATGTGACCCCAAAACCAGCTCCGTTTCGGGGGCTGCGGGAAACACTGGAGCCGGCGGCAGTTGTCATAGAAGGCGTAGGTCCAGGCCAGGACGCAGGTCAGCAGCCAGGAGACCCCGACCAGCAGCAGGAGCAGCCACGGGGACGCTGCCACCGGCCCAAGGCCCAGCCAGGACAGGCTCAGCTGCGACATCCTGCAGGGGGGACAGGATGGAGGGCGAGGTCCTGAGGCCCAGGGAAGAGCCTGGGGAGCTCAGGGGACAGCGGAGAAGGGCAGGGACGGCCAGTGCTGGAGGTAGATCAGGGAGGCTCAGGGATGGGTAAATGGGCTGAGAAATAAATTTCAGAAAGGCCCAGCAGCCCAGTGGCCTCCAGTGACATGGTAAGCACTGAGAATGGGAGAGAGAGAGACACAGAGACTGATTAAAGTCCAGAAAGGCCCAGGCTGAATCACTGGGAGGTTGCCAGGGGTTTGGTTTCAGTTACCAGGAAACCACCCCTCCTCCAGGCCAGCACCCGGGAGCTGTCTGGGCCTTGAGCAATGCCCCTCTCCATCCCAGGCTAGGACCCCCGAGGCCCGCCACCCACAACCTGGCACCTTCCGTCAGGAGCAGCTTGTCCCACACAACTTCCTCTCTCCCTCTGCTGGGAGGTGTTTGATTCTGGCCCTTGCTGTAGGGAAGTCTGTGGGAGGCTGGGCTGGGCTCGGCTGGGCCAACCAATCCCCACAGCTTGGGTGCCTCTCCCATGCCTGGGCAGCCAGCCAAACCTGGCATCAGGCCAGCTGGGTGCAGAGGAACACGCTCAGGGTCTGGATGAATGGGTACATAGAGAGAGTAGATATGTGTGATGGATAGATTATACAGATGGATGGATGGATGGATAGATAGATAGATAGATAGATAGATAGATAGACAGATAGACAGAATAAACAGACGGATGAACTTACAGATAAGATGGACTGGTGGATGGATGGGTAGGCAGATAGACATATAGACAGAGAAATTAGACAGATAGGATGAATAGATTAGACACACCCAGAAGTAATGTCCCACTTCGTCCCCAAGTATGTGGGATCCTCATTTGTAACATGGGAACTGGGGATCTTGGGTCACTCCAATCACTCCAGATGCTGCAAGGCCAGTGACTTACTCAGTACAATGCTGAGGAGCACGACCATGAGAAACAGGATCAGAGTCACTCTCAGGCAAAAAACAAACAAACAAACAAAACCCTCCACGGATTAAATGTTATTTCCCATTGTCCTGGGGAGAAATTAATTCAAGGGAGGTCCCACGGCAGAGAATTCCCCACCACCACCACCACCATGGGCATCACCCCTGCAGTTTTCTGACTTACTCTTTGGCCCTTAAGAATGAACTTTCTTATGCCAGGTTTCCTTCTGATAACGGAGAAGAGATAAATATCTCTACCTTTCCTCTCCTCCTCCTCCCTGGTCTCTGTATTCCAGTTAAACTATAATTTACGTTGAGGATTTACAATGTCTGACACACCTAGCTGAGCCTTCTGCACAGAGATAAATGGGAGTGGAGGCTAACTGGGTGAAAGGAGAAACACCATAAGCCCACACTCCAGTCTGTGAGGTGGATTAAAGGTCTACCTTGCCCAACTCTTGCCTCACCTGCTCCCGTGGTCTGAGTAAAAATTTGGGTCCCAGGACTTTGAGGTTGTGCGAAGTCTTCCAGCCCCGTATCTGCAGCACAGTCTGCAGCTCACTCTGCTCTGAGCTGTGCCGACTTTGCACGGATATTCTCCATTCCTCAAAAGGAAACTGCACCCTTCAAAGCTCACACATTTCTCTTCCTGGCTCAGCACAGGGAGCAAGTTCTCTAGATAGCTTATTACGAAATAAAACAGTGGAGAAGGGAACCCAGGCAGCTGGGCACAAAAGGGAATGGGCAACAAGCTTCCTCTCTGAGCATGATTTTCTGTGTAAGGTCTTGGACACTCCCTGGACGGCTCCCAGCCATCTGTCTCATGCCAGGTTTCCAGTTAACTTAGAATTTAAAAAAATCTCACATCTTCCTCCTAGATGTAACTGTGGTAATTCGAACTTAGGCAGTTGTGCCTAAGAAGCTTCTTAATATCCCAAGGCAAGCTCGTTCCTCAATGCTTTTATTTTACTTCACTTCAATTTTTATTTACTTACTTTGTTTTTTTGAGACAGAGTTTCACTCTTGTTGCTCAGGGTGGAGTGCAATAGTGCAATCTTGGCTCACCGCAATCTCCGCTCCCTCGGGTTCAAGTGATTCTCCCACCTCAGCCTCCTGAGTAGCTGGGATTACAGGCGTGCATCATCATGCCCAGCTAATTTTGTATTTTTGGTAGAGATGGGGTTTCTCCACGTTGGTCTGGCTGGTCTCGAACTCCAAACCTCAGGTGATCCACCCACCTCGGCCTCCCTAAGTGCTGGTATTACAGGCATGAGCCACCGCACCTGGCCTTGAATTTTTATATTAAACATTGGGTTGAACAAGAACAGAGAGGAGAATCACAATTATTGAGTAGACGCTACTTCCAAACGTTGTAGTTACATTTTCTCTTGTAATTATTACAATGCTGGGACTATTCGAGCTTTACAATCCTTTCTCAAGATCCCGAAGCTATCAGTGGTCCTGCTGGCATTAGGGGTTGATGTGGTTTGGGTCTGTGTCCCTGCCCAAATCTCATGTTGAATTGTAATCCCCAATGCTGGATGTGGCGCCTGGTGAGAGGTGTTTGGACCGTGGGGGCTGATCCCTCATGGCTTGCTGCAGTCTTCATGTTAGTGAGTTCTTGCAAGATTTGGTTATTTTAAAGTGTGGAGTGCCTGCCCCCTTGCTGCTGCTTTTGCCATGTGATGTGCCTGCTCCCGCTTTGCCTTCTAACATGAGTCAAAGCTCCCTGAGGCCTCCCCAGAGCCAGATGCCAGTATGCTTCCTGTACGGCCTGCGGAACTGTGATCCAGTTAAATCTCTTTTTTCCTTTGTAAATTACCCAGTCTCGGGTATTTGGGTTTTTGGTTTTGTTTTGTTTTTTGTTTTTTTGTACAGACATGGTCTTGCTTTGTTGCCCATGCTAGTCTTAAACTCCAGGCCTCAAGCAATTCTCCCACCTTGGCCTCCCAAAAGGCTGGGATTACAGGAATGAGCCATCATACCCAGCCAGGTATTTTTTTACAGTAACACAAGACTGGCTGAATACAGAAGGGTATTGCCACTGATTTAAAACTAGTTTTCTAGGCCGGGCGTGGTGGCTCACACCTGTAATCCCAGCATTTTGGGAGGCCGAGGCAGGCAGATCACCTGAGGTCAGGGGTTGGAGACCAGCCTGACCAACATGGAGAAATCTCATCTCTACTAAAAATACAAAAAAAAGTAGCCTCACGTAGTGGTACATGCCTGTAATCCCAGCTACTTGGGAACCTGAGGCAGGAGGAGAATCGCTTGAACCCAGGATGTGGAGATTGTAGTGAGCCGAGATTGGGCCATTACACTCCAGCCTGGAGGAACAAGATTAAAGCTCCACCTCAAAAAAAAAAAAAATTTTCTTTCTCGTATGTCACTCTGCTTGATCAACCTTAAACAGTCTTTTAAAATAACTTGTAAAATTCACCTAACTACACTTTTCATATTGTCCTTCAATCCTTGTACTTACTGCATAAACATGTTTTATGCTTATTATATAGGTATTTAAATAATGCATATAGGCCCTATGTTTCTCCATCAATGTTAAAATTTTTATCAGCTGCATAATTTTGGATCACGTTAGTATATCCTCCTTCACCTTCTATCTATCCAAAAGATATGAGAAGGGGAAACACACGAATAAAAGGAAAGTGCTAATAGATAATCTGAATAGGCCTGTATCTATTAAAGCAATTGAAACAATAATTAATAACCTTCCAAAACAGAAAGCCAAGACCCCAATTGGTTCACTGATGGATTCTACCAAACATTTAAGGAAGAAATTATGCCACTTTTCTTCTGTGACTTTTGAAAGACAGAAGCAGAGGGAATATTCCCTAACTCATTTGATGAGGCCAGCATTACCCTAATGTCAAATACATACAGACATTACCAGAAATAAAAGAAAAGAGAAGGAAGAAAAGAAAAGAAGAAATAAAGAAACAAAAAACTATACAGATTAATAGTGCTCACAAACCCAGATGCAAAGGAGTTGCCATCCTAGTCTCTGATAAAATGGACTTTAAACCACCAAAGATCAAAAGAGACAAAGAAGGGCATTACATAATGGCAAAAGGAGCAATGCAACAAGAAGAACTAACGATTCTAAATATATATGGACCCAATACAGGATCACCCAGATACATAAAGCAAGTTCTTAACGACCTACAAAGAGACTTAGACTCCCACACAATAATAATGGGAGACTTTAACACTCCACTGTCAATATTTGACAGATCAACAAGACAGAAAATTAACAAGGATATCCAGGACTTAAACTCAGACCTGAGCCAAGCAAACCTAATAGACATTTACAGAACTCTCCACCCCAAATCCACAGAATATACATTCTTCTCACCACTGCATGGCACCGACTTTGCATGCCCATCAGAGAAGCAAGGAAAGATTTAAAATCAACACCCTATCATCAAAATTGAAAGAGCTAGAGGAACAAGATCAAAAAACTAGCAGAAGACAGGAAATAACTAAGATCATAGCAGAAGTGAAGGAGACAGAGACACAAAAAATCCTTCAAAAAAATCAATAAATCCAGGAGCTGGTTTTTTGAAAAGATCAACAAAATAGACAGACCACTAGCCAGATTAATAAAAAAGAAAAGGGAGAACAATCAAATAGAAGCAATAAAAAACGATAAAGGGGAAATCACCACTGACTCCACAGAAATACAAACTACAATCAGAAATTACTACAAACAACTCTATGCACAAAAAACTAGTAAACCCGGAAGAAATGGATAAATTTCTGGACACTTGCACCCTCCCAAGCCTAAACCAGGAAGAAGTTGAAATTTTGAACAGACCAATAACAAGGGCTGGAGTTGAGGCAGCAATTAATAGCCTACAAACAAAAAAAATCCAGATTCCCCCCAGAAGGGTTCACAGCTGAATTCTACCAGACATACAAAGAGGAGCTGGTACCACTCCTTCTGAAACTATTCCAAACAATACAAAAAGAGGGAATCCTTCCCAGATCATTTTATGAGACCAACACCATCCTGATACCAAAACCCAGCAGAGACTTAATAAAAAAAGAAAACTTCAAGCCAATATCCATGATGAACATAGATGCTAAACTCTTCAATAAAATACTGGCAAACCAATTGCAACAGCACATCGAAAAGCTTATCCACCACCATCAAGTAGGCTTCTTTCCGAACATGCAAGGCTGTTTCAACATACACAAGTTATAAATGTAATCCACCACATAAACAGAGCCAAAGACAAAAACCACATGATTATCTCAATAGATGCAGAGAAGGCCTTCGACAAAACTCAACAGCCCTTTATGCTAAAAACTCTCAATAAAGTAGGTATCAAACTAACATATCCCAAAATAATAAAAGCTATTTACAACAAACCTACAGCCAATATCATACTGAACGGACAAAAACTGGAAGCATTCCCTTTGAAATCCGGCACTAGAAAAGGATGCCCTCTGTCACCACTCCTATTCAATATAGTTTTGGAAGTTCTAGCCAGAGCAATTAGGCAAGGAAAAAAAAGGGGTATTCAATTAGGAAAAGAGGAAGTCAAATTGTCTCTATTTGCAGATGACATGATTGTATATTTAGAAGACCCTATCATCTCAGCCCAAAATCTCCTTAAACTGATAAGCAACTTCAGCAAAGTCTCAGGATACAAAATCAATGTGCAGAAATCACAAGCATATCTATACACCAACAAAAGACTAACAGAGAGCCAAATCATGAGTGGACTCCCATTTACAATTGCTACAAAGAAAATAGAATACCTAGGGATACAACTAACAAAAGATGTAAAGGACCTCTTCAAGGAGAACTACAAACCACTGCTCAACGAAATAAGAGAGGACACAAACAGATGGAGAAACATTCCATGCTCATGATTAGGAAGAATCAATATCATGAAAATGGCTATACTGCCCAAAGTAATTTATAGAATCAATGCTATCCCCATCAAACTACCAATGACCTTCTTCACAGAACTGGAAAAAACCACCTTAAACTTCATGTGGAACCAAAAGAGAACCCGCATAGCCAAGACAATCCTAAGCAAAAAGAACTAAGCCGGAGGCATCATGCTACCTGATTTCAAACTATACTACAAAGCTACAGTAATCAAAACATAATGGTACTGGTACCAAAACAGAGATATAGACCAATGGAACAGAACAGAGGCCTTGGAGGCAATGCCACACATCTACAACCATCTGATCTTTGACAACCTTCACAAAAAACAAGCAATGGGGAAAGGATTCCCTGTTTAATAAATGGTGTTGGGAAAACTGGGTTGCAGTGTGCAGAAAGCAGAAACTGGACCTCTTCCTGATACCTTACACACTAAAATTAACTCCAGATGGATTAAAGACTTAAACATAAGATCTAACACCATGAAACCCTAGAGGAAAACGTAGGCAGTATCATTCAGGACATAGGCGTAGGCAAGGACTTCATGACTAAAACACCGAAAGCATCGGCAACAAAAGCCAAAATAGACAAATGGGATCTAAATAAACTCCAGAGCTTCTGTAAAGCAAAAGAAACAATCATTAGAGTGAACTGGCAACCAACAGAATGGGAAAAACTTTTTTGCAATCTACCCATCTGACAAAGGGCTAATATCCAGAATCTACAAAGTACTAAAACAGATTTACAAGAAAAAAAAAACCCATCCAAAAGTGGGAGAAGGATATGAACAGACACTTTACAAAAGAAGACATATATGAGGCCAATAAATATATGAAAAAATGCTCATCATCACTGATTATTAGAGAAATGCAAATCAAAACCACATTGAGATACCACCTCATGCCAGTTAGAATGGCGATCATTAAAAAATCTGGAGACAACAGATGCTGGAGAGGATGTGGAGAAATAGGAACACTTTTACACTGTTGCTGGGAGTGTAAACTACTTCAACCATTGTGGAAGACAGTGTGGAGCTTCCTCAAGGACCTAGAAATAGGAGTTCCATTTGACCCAGCAGTCCAATTACTGGGTATATACCCAAAGGATTATAAACCATTCTGTTATAAAGACACATGCACATGTATGTTCATAGTGGCACTGTTTACAATAGCAAAAACCTGGAACCAACCCAAATGCCCATTGATGATAGACTGGACAAGGAAAATGTGGCACATATACACCATAGAATACTATGCAGCCATAAAAAATGATGAGTTTGCGTCCTTTGTAGGGACATGGATGAACCTGGAAACCATCATTCTCAGCAAACTGACACAAGAACAGAAAATCAAACACCGCTTGTTCTCACTCATAGGTGGGTGTTGAACAACGGGAACACATGGACACAGGGAGGGGAGCATCACACACTGGGGTCTGTTGGGGGGGGCCAAGGGAGGGACAGCAGCAGGGTGGAGAGGTCAGGGAAGGATAACATGGGGAGAAATGCCAAATGTAGGTAACAGGGCGATAAAGGCAGAAAACCACATTGCTATGTGTGTACCTATGCAACAATCCTGAATGATCTGCACATGTACCCCAGAACCTAAAGTACAATAAAATAATAATATAAATATATATATATCAAATAAAATCCAACAAGATATAAAAATAATTACACATGTTAACAGGGTGACATGATATCTTACAATGGTTTTGACTTGCATTTCCCAGATGACTGGTGATGTTGAGCATTTTTTAATGTGTCTGTTTGCCATTTGTATCTCCTCTTTTGAGAAACGTCTATTCAGATAGTTTGCCTATTTTTTAATGGAATCATTTTGGTGTTTTGTTTTGTTTTGTTTTGTATATTCTCATGACTAATCCCTTATAAGATAGATAATTTGCAAATATTTTTTTCTCACTCTGTAGGTTGTCTCTTCACTCTGTTGATTTGTTTCTTTGCTGTGCAGAAGCTTTTCAGTTTCATATGATCCCATTTGTCTATTTGCCTTTTTGCCTGTGCTTTTGAGGTCTTATCCAAAAAATCCTTGCCCAGACCAATGTTCTGAATTGTTTCCCAAATATTTTCTTCTACTAGTTCAAAGTCTCATGTCTTGCATTTATCATGATGGCTAATACTGTCAACTTGATTGGATTGAAGGATGCAAAGTATTGTTCCTGAGTGTGTTTGTGAGGGTGTTGTCAAAGGACATTTGAGTCAGTGGACTGAAAAGGGCAGAGCCACCCTCAATCTGGGTGGGTACAATCTAATCAGCTGCCAGCACAGCCAGAATAAAAGCAGTCAGAAAAAGGTGAAGAGACTAGACTGGCTGAGTCTCCCAGCCTACATCTTTCTCCTTGCTGGATGCTTCCTGCCCTTGAACATCAAACTACAAGTTCTTCAGCTTTCGGACTTGGACTGGTTTCATAGTTCCTCAGCTTGCAGACAGCCTACCGTGGGACCTCACCTTGAGATCGTGTGACTCAATACTCCCTAATAAGCCCCCTTTTATATATACATCTATCCTACTAGTTCTGTCCCTCTAAAGAGCACTAATGCAGATTTTGGAACTAGGAGTGGGGTTCATACATCTATCCTATTAGTTCTGTTCCTCTAGAGAACCCTGACTAATACTAATTTGGGTACCAGGAGTGGGGTTCATACATCTATCTTATCAGTTCCACCCCTCTACAGAACCCTAACTAACACATCTATCTTGATTTGATTTTTGAATAGGGTGAGAGATAGGGGTCTAGTTTCATTCTTCTAAATATAAAGATCCAGTTTTTTCAGCACTATTTATTAAAAAGATTGTTTCTTTCTAACTGAATGATCTTTGCAACTTTGTCAAAAATTAGTTGACTCTAAATTCGTGGATTTATTTCTGGGTTCTCTGTTCTGTTCCATTGGTCTATGTATCTCTTTTTATGCCAGTACTGTATGGCTTTGGTTACTATAGCATTGTAACGTAATTTGAAGTTGGTAGTGTAGTTTCTTCATCTAAGTTATTTTTTCTCAGGACAGCTTTGGCTATTTGGGGGGTGTTCTGTGATCCCACATGAATCTCATAATATTTTGTATTTTTGTGAAGAATCTCATTGATATTTTGATAGGAATTGAATTCTATCACTATATTGCTTTCAGTAGTAGGGTCATTTTCATGATGTTATTTCTTCCAATCCATGAACATGGAATGGTGTTCCATTTTTTAGTGACCTTTTCCATGTCTTTCATCAGTGTTTTATAGTATTTCTTGCAGAGGTCTTTCAATTACTTGGTTAAATTTATTCCTGAATACTATATACACACATACGCACCTATTGTAAATGGCATTGTTTTCTTTCTTTTTCTGCTAGCTTGTCATTTGTGTATGGAAACACTAGTGATTTTTGTATGCTGATTTTGAATACTGCTGCTTTACTGAATTTATCAGTTCTAAGAGTTTTGGTGGAGCTCTTAGGGTTTTCTATGCACATATTACATCATCTTTAAACAGGGAAATTTGACATCCTTGCCCTTTATTACTTTCTCTTGCCTGATTTCTCCAGCTAAGACTTCCAGCACTATCTTAAATACAGGTGTTGAAAGTAGGCATACTTTTCTTGTTCCAGTTCTTAAGGGAAAAGCTTTCAGTGTTTCCCCATTTTGTATGATGGTGGCAGTGATTTGTCATGCCTATCCTTTATGTTATGTGTGCTTGTTCCATACCTACTTTGTTGAGTGCTTTTTTATCATGAAGAAATGCTGAATTTTATCAAATGCTTTTCCTGCATTTATTGAGAGGATCATATGGTTTTTGCTATTCACTCCATTGCTCTTCAATAAATATAATATGATGTCATTTTTAATTTGAATATATCAAAACATTTTTGCACCTCTGGGATAAATCTCACTTGATCATAGTAAATTATCTTCGTGATCTGCTGCTGTATTTAATTAGCTAGTATGTTATTGAGAATTTTTGCACCTATATTCATCAGAGATAGCAGTCTGTTTTTTCTTTTCTTCTTGTGTCCATTCTGGTTTTGGTATAAGGATAATGCTGGCTTCATAGAATGAGTTAAGAAGAATTCCCTGTTCTTTGATTTTCAAAATCATTTGAGAAGAATTGGTATTAAGTCTTTTTTTTTTTTTTTTTTTTTAATGTTTGGTAGAATTTAGCACTGAAGCCATCAGATCCTGGGCTTTTCTTTGCTGAGAGATTTTTTACTACTGATTATATTTTATTACTTGTAATTAGTCTGTTTAACTTTTTTATTTCTTTTTGTTTCCTTCTTGATAGGTTGTATGTGCCCAAGAATTTATATATTTTTGCTAGGTTTTCCAACGTGCTGGCTAATGGTCAATTGTAATAGTCTCTAATGATTCTTTGCATTTCTGTGGTATCCCTTGTCATGTCTCCTTTTCCAATTCTGATTTCATTTATTTCTTTTTTTTTCTTACTTGGCCTAGCTAAACATTTGTTGATCTTGTTTGTTTATTACAAGCCCAACTCTTTGTTTTATTGATCTTTTGTATTTTATTTTTACTTTCAATTTCATTTATTTTTTCTCTAACCCTTATTATTTCATTTTTTCTATTAATCTGGGTTTCATTTGCTTTTGCTTTTCTAGTCCCTTGAGGTGCATCATTAGATTATACTTACTTTTTTTGATGTAGGTGTTTATTGCTATAAACTCCCTTCTTAATACTGCTTTTGCTGTATTCCATAGCTTTTAATATATTGCATTTAAACTTTCATTTGATTCAAGAAATTTTAAATGCCCTTCCTAATTTTTTATTAATCCATTAGTTGTTCAAGAGCATGTTGCTAAGTTTCACGTATTTGTACCGTTTTGAAAGTTATTTTTGTTACTGATTTCAATCTTTATTTCCTTGCCATTAGAAAGTATACTTGATGTGATTTCAGTACTTTCAAATTTGTTGAGACTTGCTTTGTAGCACAATGTGTGGTCTATCCAGGAGATTTTTCCATGTGCTAATGAAAAAAATATGTAGTCTGCAGCTGTTGCGTGAACTATTCTGTCAATGTCTGTTAAGTCTCTTTGGTCTAAAGTGAAATTTAAATGCAATGTACCTTTGTTGACTTTCTGTCTAGTTGAACTGTGCAGTGTTGAGAGTGGGTTATTGAAGTCCACAACTACTATTGTATGGGAGTCTATCTCTCCTTTTAGATCTAATAAGATTTGTTTTCTATATCTAAGTGCATGTATATTTCCTATTGTTGTATGCTCTTGCTGAAGGTATCCCGTGTCTGTGTTATTTTTATCTGATATCAACGTAGCTACTCCTATTTGCTTTTGGTTTCCACTTGGGTAGAATGCCTTCTTCCATCGCTTCACTTTAAGTCTATATGTTTCTTGACAGGTAAAGTGAGTTTCTTGTAGGAAGCACATAGTTGGGTCACTTAAAAAACCTATTCAGCCAGTCGCTACATTCTAAGTGAAGGATTTGATCTATTTACATTCAAAGTTATTATGCAAAAGAACATGCTTCTGTCATTTTATTGATTGTTTTCTAGTTGTTTTGTATATCTTTTCTTCCTTTCTTCCTCTCTTATTGTTTATGATTGTGGTTTGGTGGTTTTTATAGTAATAAGATTTGATTCTTTTCTCTTCTCATAAGTGTATCTGCTTTGCCAGTGGATTTTATACTTTCGCATGTTTTCATGATGATAATCATCCTCTTTTCACTTCCAGATGCAAGACTCCCTTCAGCATGTCTTGTAAGACAAAAAACTCAATATTGTCAGGATGTCAGTTCTTCCCAACTAAATCTATTGATGCAATGAAATCACAATGACAATATCAGAAAGCTTTTTATGGATATCAGCAATCCAATTCTAAAATTTATATAGAGAGACAAGTGACTCAGAATAACCAACACAACGTTTGAAGGAGTAGAAGACAGTTGGAGGACCGACAGGATCCAACTTCAAGACTTACTGTGAAGCTACGGTAACCAAGGTGTAGTTCTATTGGTGAAAGAAAAGACAAGTAAGTTAACGGGACAGAATTAAAAGCCCCCGAAAGAGATCCACATAATATAGGCAACTTATCTATGATGAAGATGCAGAGGCAATACAGCGGCCCCAAATGAGGAAATATAATATATTTGGAGATCAGAATCAAGGCCAGAGTAACTGAGTGTAGCAAGGGAAGGAGATTAGCTAGAGAAGAGATTAGAGAAGTCAACAGGGTTCATGATGTAACATCCCTTAGCCTATGGAAAGAGATCAATGTTTGCAGCAGGATATTATTCTGAGACACTAACTGAGGTTTCTCTCATTCTCCTGCCACCCACATAGTCAGGTGCCTTTGCCACCCTCAGAAAAAAAAAATTACCTCTTATGTACACAGCCCTTCAGGGAGAAGAGATTGTTCACAGAGCACAATATTAGAGTGTTTGCCTTTGAGTTCAAAAACAAAGCCTTTAAAGTCATGGTAGACCTAACAATCTTGAAAGACGACATTCTTTAACAGCCAGACTTTCTGAGAGAGGAAGTAATAATGGCCCCATATGTTTATCATTCATTGTGTGCCAGGCACAGTTCTGAGTTGTTTATATTGAGACCTTAGGAAACCCAGATGTAGGCAATACTGTTGTCCCCATGATATGGTTGAGGGAACCGAGTCACAGAGAGAGGAATTAACCTGCTCAAATCACGCAGCAGGGCCAGGACTTGAGCCCAAGCAGCCTGGCTTGAAATCCTATGCCTCTGAAGGCACAGGAAGAGAGTCACAGCTGAGCTCTATGGACGTCTGCCTGTCATGTAGACACTACATGGGGCTGACATTGGATGCAAGTTGGTTATGGTGGGGGATGAGCCAGAAAGAGTTGGAAGATGGTGAGGTCTGAGTTTTGTGAACAGTTTTGGAAGGAAGAGTCCAGACTGGATACTGGGTGTGAGAGACAGGAGAGAAGCATGGTGTGCAAGCTGTGCTCTGGGTACCTGGGTGCATGGAGGCAGCTCTCAGAAACAGGGTGCCTGGAGAGAAGAGAGTTTGGAGAGTCAAGTTTCCTGGCTGTTTCTGGATGCTCAATTTCCTTGACGGGCAGTAGCTTCTAGCTGCCGATGAGAGGTGCTCCTGGGACTTTGCATATGTTAAGTTGTTACCTCCTTCGTGCAGGAAGTCCAGTGAGTATATTGCCGCCATCTTGGAACTCAGTGCCTTTGTAGAAAAAAGAAACCAGCAGATTCTCCTGCACTCTGACTTCCTGTATTATCTGACTCCTGATGGGCAGAGCTTCCACAGGGCCTGCTGCCTGGTGCACGACTTCACAGATGCCTTGGATAGCAGCGGAGACTGTTACTATTAGGAGGTAGGCTCATGGCTGGGAGTTGAGAGACCTGGGATTAAGTCCCACCTCAGCCTCCTGAGGGAAGGTGTTCTCTTTCCAGGATCCACAAGGGGGTGTAGATTTTTGGGTTTTTTTTTTTTTTTTTTTTTTTTTTGAGACGGAGTTTTGCTCCTTACCCAGGCTGGAGTGCAATGGCGCCTGATCTTGGCTTACTGCAACCTCCGCCTCCTGGGTTCAGGCAATTCTCCTGCCTCAGCCTCCTGAGTAGCTGGGATTACAGGTACGTGCCACCATGCCCAGCTAATTTTTTGTATTTTTAGTAGAGACGGGGTTTCACTATGTTGACCAGGATGGTCTCGATCTCTTGACCTCGTGATCCACCCACCTCAGCCTCCCAAAGTGCTGCGATTACAGGCATGAGCCACCGCACCCGGCCCTGGGGGTGTAGTTTTAAGAGCAAGAATTTCCCAGCGCCATGCCCGCTCTCATCTCTCTTCATCCATGAGATTTAATGGTTTATGTTTGAATTTCACGGGCAGGGGAAGAAACTAAGAGTCAGTCACTCCAGCGGAAGTTCTAAGGAACTCCTTTCATTGGCCAGGGGTCTTGAGAAGGTGGGGGTTCCTTCTAGGTTAAAAGTCCCCTTCTTCCACACCCCTTCAGACTCCACGTTTGGGTCCCCCATCCATGAACACTCTCCTGGAAGCCATCTTTCTCTTTCCTGGATTTCCCCTCTGGGGTGCCCTTCCACAGTCTCTCGTGGAAGCCTGTCTTCCCCTCCTAAACTCCATCTCTCTCTATTCCCTTCCACTCAGTGTGGAAGCTGCTTTCCTCTTCCAGATTTCATCTTTCTGGATTCTCTCACTCACCATGAGACTTAGCCATTTCTTTCTCTCTCCTGTTTCTCTCTCTCTCTCTCTCTCTCTCTCTCTCTCTCTCTCTCTCTCTCTCTCTCTCTCTCTCGCTCTCTCTCTCTCTCTCTCTCTCTCTCTCTCTCTCAATAAATCACTTTCTACAAACACTTTGAGTCCAGCATTTACTGTGCACTGTGCCGTGGTCTCCTCTCTCATTATTGAGAGGCCAGGAGGCCAAGAACCTGGGGAAACGTCTTCTCAGGGGAGCTGAGGGCACCCTGAACCCCTGAACCCCAATATTACATTTTGGAGAGCCAGCCAGGAGAGGGGTACAGCCAGGAAAGGGGCAGAGCGGGAGAAGAAGATGTCAAAATCATGAGTAAAACCGAACCCATTCTGTCCTGTCTCTTTATGAACACCTGCAGCGGTGCAGCCAGGCAGGGCAGAGGGACCAGAGCATCTCGACCCAGCCCAGCCAGAATTAAAAGCACAGTTTCTTTACCTTCAAGCTCTCTCTTTGCTTTCCGTCTCTTTCTCTATCCTTCGGATATTACCTCTGGGACCAAAGCCTGAGGGAGCCTGTAGGGCAGAGTGGGCGAGCAGGGCCCCAGGGCCTTTCGCTCCTTGCTGGCTGGGAACAGCCGAGCCCCAGGGGCAGAAGCAAGAGCACAGCCATGGGCTGGAGAAAACAGCGGGGAGGGGGCGAGGTGCATCCGGAGCCTGTGGGGGACCGGGCAGCGCTGCGGCCTGGCGCATAGCTCTGGCAGGCCTCTCCGGCATTCCCCAGTCCCAGGCAGCGGGGTAAAAAGGCTCCCCAGGGCGTTTGCCTGCCGGCCACGGGTCTCAGCATGGGCAGTGGCTCCGGAAGCAGCCCAGACGTGCAAGTGGTTCTGGCGGGGTCAACATGGCGACTGAACGCCGTGCGGGGGGAACTCATGGTTGACCAGCAGCCGGGAACATGGATTTTAAACTGACGCAGCAAGTGGCTTTTTCCCTCTGTGCGGCTCTGAGGGAATGGACAAGGCCGAAGCGGCTGCTGGCCATCAGCCCCGCCTGGCTTTTAGGCAGGCCACACCGCCTCAGGGTGCAGCGTTGGCATTCAAAATGCGGCTGAAGAAAACTTTCTGCCTTCCCTTATGCAAGTGGCCTGTTGCGCAGCTGGTTAAGGTGTAGGAGCTGCAAGGTTGCTGGTTCACATCGCTGGTGGAGTCGGTCCTGAATTGTTGAGATCTTTTGGGGAAATGCAGAAGCTGAAGGCTCTGGGACTTCGTGTTTGGTGTATAATTTGTCTTGCTTAGGATTGGCTCTCTCTCTGGCAGAACGTTTCCACCTGGAAGGTCATAGTTAAACCGGTTCCAGGACCACATAGTCAATGGCAGGTCTCACAACCTTAAGAGCATTTTCCTACCATGGAAAATGGGTTAGGGGAGAGGAGGCCCGGGTCCTGAGGGTATTGTTCCGGCCTCAGCCCCGCCCCGCCTGCCGTCCTTGAGCTGTGTGCTCTAATGGCCCCTCCCTAGAACTTCACCCTTCTGGGGCAGTTTTGTAATCTGGCTTGTGTAAATTGGACTTCTCCTGGGAAATATTGGTACCTACATCCTGAGCCTCACTGGCCTCACTGGGGCTCCTTGGTATGTGACTACCCAACCCAACAGCTCCTCTCGTTCCGTGACTCTATGGTATTCACTGGAGGTCATGCAGTGAGTGGTCCCACGACGCTGGTAGGTCGTGTTTGGAATCCAGTACATGGGAGCCCCTCTAATAAGATGGATCATGCATTTTGGGCACATGAAATATTGGGGTACTGACTGAAAGACGTTTCATTTCAATACCCATTTTACCTGGGGGATGCCTCAGGTCAAATCGGCTGTAATTTCTTTAACCGGGGACGCGGGCATCCCTTGTGTTCAAGTTCAGATGGGTGCTTCTCTTCCCAAGTTCAAGTCTCCATTAAAATGTATACTGGAAAATTGGGACCAATTTAGCACAGTCTTTAAAGAAGAAGTGGCTTATTTTGCTCTGCCAAACAACGTGGCCAAATTACCCTCTGCTGAATGGAAAATCTAACCAAGGGAAGAAAACCCAACAGTTTTCCTTGGGTGATTATGGGAGGCTTAAGGAAGTACACGCCATGTCACCAGACTCCATAGAGTCTCAGTTAATACTAAAGGACAAGTTTATTACTTATTCAGCAGCAGATATCAGGAGGAAGCTCCAGTAGCTGGCTTTGGGACCAGAGCAGAGTCTAGAATCATTACTGAACCAGGCAACCTCGGTGTTTTATAACAGAGACCAGGAGGAACAGGCTGAAAGAAATCCGAGAGATCAGCCTTAGTCATGGCTTTCAGGCAAGCAGACCCTAGGGGCTCAAATTTAGGGAAGACTTGGGCTAGCCACTAGTCTGGCAGAACTTGTTACCAGTGCAGCCTGAAGGGACATTTTGTAAGAAATTGTCCCCCGAGGAATGGACCACCATCTCGTCCATGCCTGCTGTGCCAAGGTAATCACTGGAAAGCACGGTGTCCCAGGGGATGATGGTTCTCAGGGCCTGAGGTGTCTGACCAGATAACCCAGTGGGAGGCTAAACTCCATCTCTCTCGACTCCCTTCCACTCAGTGTGGAAGCTGCTTTCCTCCCCTGGATTCCATCTTTCTGGATTCTCTCACTCAGCATGAGAGTTAGCTGTTTCTTTCTCTCTCCTCCTGTTTCTCCCTCTCTTTCTCTAAATAAATCACTTTCTACAAACACTTTTGAATCCAGCATTTACTGTGCTGTGGTCCCCTCTCTCATTCTTGAGAGGCCAGAAGGCCAAGAACCTGGAGAAACATCCTCTCAGGGGGGCTGAGCGCACCCTGAACCCCAATATTACACTCCTGTGGTCTGTGTGCTCTTAGTCAACCTCCTGCACTCCTGTAGCTTCCATCTATCAAATCTTCAGTAACACTTAGGACAACCTGCTCTGGGGACAGATAAACCAGGGTACAATCACTGCTACACCTCTTCTAGCTCACTTACTATCTGGTTGAAATTTGTTGAGGTCCCTAATCTCTCTGGCCCTCAGTTTCATCATCTGCAATAGGGCAAAACCAACCATAACCTCACAGAGTTGTTAAAATTAAATTAGAAAACATATATTATGGACTTGGCAAATGGCCCTGTTTCTGGCGTATGGTGAGTGCTCAGCAAATGTTGGTTTCACTCATCTCCTTTGCTATAAATCCATTTCAAATGTATCCCTGTTGTGGGAGGGGAACATTACACTGGGGCCTGTCAGGGGTGGAGGGCAAGGGGAAGGAGAGAAATAGGACAAATACCTAATGCATGAGGGGCTTAAAACCTGGATGACAAGCTGGTGGGTGGGGCAAAGCACCATGGCACATGTATACATATGTAACAGATGTGCATGTTCTACACATGTATCCCAGAACTTAAATATATATATACACTTTTATAAAATATATTTATTTAAAATGAAACATATTTTAAAATAAATTTTATACTTTATATATACTTTATCATTTATATACATGAAGATATGTGTGTGTGTGTGTGTGTGTGTATATATATATATATATATATATATATATATATATATCCCTGTTGTGAGAGGTACTCCTCCATCAGACCTGAGCATCTGGCTGGATATGCCAAGAATTCAAGACCCTGCTGTTCTTACTTGGGCTGTTTCTCAGAGTTGTTTTTGCAGGCAACATTGAAAGATAAGACAATGAATATCCGGCCTGCTTCTGCTTGCTATAAAAGCAGTTCCCTGAGCCTAGTGCTCTTTTCCTGCCATGCAAGGTACTGCATGAGCAGGCAACTATTGAAACCTCTCTGTGGCACCCTGTGGGATTTGGATGGAGAAATGATGCAAACCAAGAACACGCTGCTTGCTATGCCATGAGTAATAAATCACTCTTTGTCTCTGACCCAGGACTCTCATGTCTCCTGGCAGAATCTATGAAGTATTAACAAAGCTAGCTCCTCAGCTTGCAAGTAAGAAAAACATCCTAAGAACTTCACAAAATCCCAACTCCCAACTCTTCACTTCTCCCTGTACTCACACACTTTGCACTGTGAGATTTTCCAGCAACTTTTATTGAGAGATGGGGCCTGTTTTACACCTTTGAGTCTGCGCTGATGTAAGCCTGGTTGAACTTGGAAACATGGTAGAGAGAATGTCCAGAGCCATTGCAGTGTCCTCTCAGTCTCTCAGAACCAAGTCTATGCCATGTGCACAGCAGGGTGCCTCCTGGAGGCAGCGAAACACATGGAGAAAAGTCCAGGTGTCACAGCTGAGGCCATCCTAGATCAACCTGAAGCTGTTGAAGCCCCAAACAAACAAGTGAATAAGCTGAGCCAGGATCAGCAAAGCTGCCCGCCTGACCGGCAGCTGCTCGTGTACCAAGAGTGATCCCATCCGCATGCAGAAGAACCAGCCAACTGCCTCATAGACTTGCTAGGTATCATAAACGCTTATTGCTCTAAACCAATGCGTTTTGAGGTGCTTTGTACTCAGCAAATGCTACTATGCAATCTTCGTTTTTACTCTCTTGAGTTTGAAGGGTTTCTGTGAGAGAAACATGGAAACTCACACCTTCTGAGACCTACTATGTGCCAGGGACATGACTCCATTACATCATCTTACCACCTTTAAGTAGAGATTATTATTCCCATTTTACAGGTAGAGAAGCCAAGCCCCAGAGAGGAAGAGCATTGGCCCCGAAACACAACAAAAATTCCAGACCAGATATGCCTGCGGTCCCTCTGCCCTGAGGCTCCAGCTGGACCCAGAGTTGAAGGGACTCACATGCATGATGTTCACGCTCTTGTTGAAAATCGCCATGTAAGGCTTATGGATGTTGAAGTGCAAGGCGGGTGTCATGATGGGGCAGTGGCGGCTCCACTTGTCACCAGCACTCAGCAGGAGACCGTCCCCTAGCAGGGCAGCCAAGGACAGTGGTCAAGGGCAGCACCCTCCCCTATCCCTAAAGGAAATACCCGGCCCCATTCACCTGCAATTACCCAGTCAGGGTTTCAGGAAGCCATAGAAAAGCATATCCTTGGGTGTGACAGCAGCTGACATGATTGAGGACCATCAGGGACCATGGAGAGTGGTGAGAGAAGGACTTTGAGCATGGAGGAATGTTCCAAGCCATAGGTGTGAACTTCCACTCTCCCCACCCAGCAGAGCAGAAAGATGGTGGAGGGAAGGAGAGACCGGAGCAGGCTGCAGTGGCAGAGTAGAGCAATAACCCAGCATGCCCCAGCACACCACGACAGAACTCCTGCATGCTCCAGCGTGTTCTCCAGCACCTGAGCATGGCTCAGTGCTACTGAATGGCTTTACCGGGACCCAAGACACCCTGTCTGCCCCCAGCACGCTCTGCTCTCTTCTGACATGGATCTGGGACCTGGGATGTTGCCCTGACATTTGTTAATGTTCCCTGATGTGGCCAAAACACACGAGATAAACCCTAGAAGACACAACATGCTCTGCCATGGACCCGAGATGACCTGCTATGACCTCTGTGTACCCAGTGACAGGCCCCAGATGATATTTAAATATGATGACATTAAGACCCTAAACATCACCCAGGTGTAACCAAGATCAATCTTCAGGTATAATTCACATCTACCCTAAGACCTGACTCTATTAAGACACAAATAATATCTCAGACAGTTCTCAAACAGACCCTGGGTCCTACACCTTGGACAAGCACCAAACGTGGCCAAGACATGGGAAGCAGGACAGAAAGACAATGTCACAATACATCTCAGACAAGAACCAAAAAGGCTCTGACAGGCCCCAAATGTCCTCAGCCGCAGCTGAGGCCCACACATGCTGACTTCTCCGTATGATCCCAGGTGGAAGCATATACCAGATACAATCAAGTATAATGTAGAAAGCATAGGCTCTGGGACCCTTGGGGTAAAGGTAGGCTTTCTGATTGGAACTGGGCTTCTGAGACTCATCGTTGACACCATAAGAAAAGGCAAAGTGACATAGAGAGTGGTAAAACTGAGAGAAAGAGACAGATTCCCAGTGACGGGATTGATGGACACCTGGATCCAACTAAGCCTGAAGACCACTCTGCATGGACTTTAGAGCCCATAGATTGTCTTCATTTGCTTAGACCACATGGGTTTGAGTTTCCATCACTCACAACTGAAAGAGACTTCAGCAGCCAGAGAAAGCTGAGGACCTGCCCAGAGTCACTCAGCATATTGAGGTTACAGCCATAGTTTCTGTGGGATGCTGCCCCTGCCCCTGCTTAGCCTGGCCTGTGCAGGGACAAGATGAGCAGAGGGAAAGAAAAGCCTCGGACTGGGGTGGGATCTCCCGTTGGAGGTTCCTGGGGCCTGGAGCAGGAGAGGAATGAACAGGGTGGATGAGTGACAGGATGAGATAGAAGGAATAAACTCACCAGAGGCGGACATCACATAAACAGCAGCCCAGATTCTCCACCAGCCTGAAATCCCCCTTGTGCTGTAGGCTTAGGGACAGAAGAGGTTGGTTGCAGGCCTCACAGGGGGGCCTGGATACTAATGATATCCATTTCATCACACTTCCCCTTGCTTTAAAATCTTTTACTCATTTTTCCAGCAACTCCTCCTCCAGGAAGCCTTCCAGCCTGCCCCAGCAAAGACCTTGCTCTCCAGGTTGCCACACCCATCTCTTTCTCTCTACTCCTGACTCCATGAAGTTTGAGATGTCTCTGTCCAGATCCATTTCCTCAAGCATGGGGTTTCCTCAAGGATGGGGCCCTAAACTGAGGCTTCTTGGGGCCCCAGTGGTGCCCAGAACACAAAGGCAGGGACAGATGGCAGTGGAGGGAGGAGACGCTGAGATGGGGGTTGGTGAATACATGAAGGAAAGAGGAACATGGCTGAAGGAGAAGCAGGAAGAGAGGCCTGGGTCCCGCAGGGGCCACACCGAAGCTTGGAGGGGGAGAGGCTAGAAGGCCTCCGATGTTTCCCAGCGCCCACCACAAGCTCTGCATGGGTATCTGAGGCACTGGTGATAGACCGGACGGTATCAGGGTGGCATAAAATGAGGAGAGGGAAGGTAGGACCCAGCCACAACTTAAAGCCCTGGGGATAGGTGGCCACCAGCTGGAAGAACTTCTTCCCTCTTCTGTGGGAGTGGCCTGAAAGCAAGGCAGAGGCCGTCAGCCCTTGTGATGGTTAATTCTTGGTGTCCTGAATTAACCATGAATTCCACGTGACTGAGCTAAGGGATGCCAGATAAAACATGCTGGCAAAACGTTATTTCTGGATGCGTCTGTCAGTGTATTTCCAGAAGAGATTAGCATTTGAATAGGTAAACTGAGGAAGGAAGATTCTCCTCCCCAAGGGGGCGGGGTCCTCCAATCCTTCGATGGTGCAGATACAACAAAGGGGCAGAGGAAGGTGAATTTGTGCTCTCTTCCGGGGCTGGCTCATCCGTCTGCTCCAACCTTGGACATGAGAACTCCAGGTTCTAGGTCTTTTTGGACTCAAGCTGAATTTACACCACCAGAGTCCCTGGTTTCTGGCTAGCAGATGGTATATCATGGGAATTCTTACCCTCTATCATCACATTTTCCAACTCCCATAATAAACTCTCTCTCTCCCCCACACACACACCACCCCCCCCGCCGCCTCTCTCTCATATATGCTTGAGAGGTAACAGAGAAGATATCCTGCCAATTCGGTTTCCAGGGAGAACCTTTCTTAATGCACCTCCCCAGAGGAGCCCCTGCCCTGAGCAGCACATCTAGATTCAGAACGACTGTGGGGAATCTCGGCTCACCCCTGCTCCTCTCTTGGGGCTCTCTCCAAGACCCAAAGATAATGGCCAGGCGTGGTGGCTCATGCCTGTAATCCCAACACTTTGGGAGGCCATGGTGGGTGGATCACTTGAGTTCAGGGGTTTGAGACCAGCTTGGCCAACACAGTGAAACCCCGTCTCTACTGAAAATACAAAAACTAGCCAGGCATGGTGGGGCATGCCTGTAATCCCAGCTTCCCAATAGATACTCAGAAGGCTGAGGCACAAGAATCACTTGAACCTTGGAGGTGGAAGTTGCAGTGAGCTGAGATCATGCCACTGCACTCCAGCCTGGGCAACAGAGACTCTGTCTAAAGAAAATAGGAAAGAAAAGAAAGAAAGAAGGAAGGAAGAAAGGAGGGAAAGAAGGAAGGGTAAATACCAAAGCAGAGGGAGAAGGCAAGCTGTCTGCTCAAGGGGAGGTATTTTCTCATCTTGAAAATGGTTTCAACCTGGGGGTGGCCACATGGAAAAGCCCCCCTGGGAGGAGGATTGTGGGCAGCAGTGTGGCCTCCGGACGCATCCCTATGGCTGTTTCCCATGTCCTCTCGTGTCCTGGCTGGTCCACAGGGCCTGCTGTTCCTCCCACACTGGGATCTTCCATTCTCAGCAGCCCCGAGGGGTACAGAAGTGACTCTAACTGTCCACAGTGAGCACCTCCTGCATGCCAGGCCCATCCCATCATGACCTGGGCATCCTCCACTGCACCGTGTACATGCCCATCAATCATGGCATTTACACATGAGCAGACCAAGGCCATGTCCCCCAAAGGGGAGCAGGTCTAAGTCCAAGTCGAGGTCTGGGGAGTCTAGGACAGCTTCTGAAAAGAGAAGGGAGTGGCCAGCTTTCATTGAGGCCGGCAACAAGGCCAACTGGGACATGTCAGTGAGGAAGAGCAAGATAGGAGGAAGGTGCCTCAGGAAGAGGAGGCAGCAGGAGACGCCCACACTTCTCTTCTGGCCCAGCTGTGTCCCTGAATAGGGGAAGGGGCTCAGAGCTAACTCCTGTGGGAAAGCAGCAGCCCAGAGATGGGCAGACACAGCAAAGGGGCCAAGCAAATAGGAGCAGCCCCTGGAGAGTGGGCTCAGGAGGCCTCGAGTCCAGCAGTAGAGAAGGTGCAAACGCCAAGGGATGTTTGCTCTGTGCACCCAAAACCCGTCCCACGGGAGCCCCTCAGAGGTGCCGTCATGCAAGAGGCAGGAAAAACGTCCACACAGGCTGGAGTGTGAGGTCAGGGAGGTAAGAAAGACTTGGGATGGCACAACAGAGGAATGAGTGAGAGGAGAGGAATGAGTGAGTGGGGAGGAGAACGAGTGAGTGGGGAGGGGGATGAGTGAGTGGGGAGGGGGACGAGTGAGTGGGGGAGGGGGGCGAGTGAGTGGGGGAGGGGGACGAGTGAGTGGGGGAGGGGACGAGTGAGTGGGGGAGGGGACGAGTGAGTGGGGGAGGGGCGAGTGAGTGGGGGAGGGGCGAGTGAGTGGGGGAGGGGGCGAGTGAGTGGGGGAGGGGCGAGTGAGTGGGGGACGGGGATGCGTGAGTGTGGAGGGGGATGCGTGAGTGGGGAAGGGAATGAGTGAGTGGGGAGAGGGATGAGTGAGTGGGGAGAGGGATGGGTGAGTGGGGAGAGGGATGGGTGAGCTGCCTCCTTCTCTTCTCTCTGTTCCCAGACCGCAGCCGCCCTCATAACCCAGCTCCCTGAACCCCATTTCTACCTCTCAGGAAATGCATTCACCCTGAGATCCCAGACCATCCAGCTGCCACACTCACCAGGCCCTGGTGTCCCCAAAACCAGCTCCGTTTCGGGGGCTGCGGGAAACACTGGAGCCGGCGGCAGTTGTCATAGAAGGCGTAGGTCCAGGTCAGGACACGGACCAGCAGCCAGGAGACCCCGACCAGCAGCAGGAGCAGCCAGGGGGACGCTGCCACCGGCCCGAGGCCCAGCCAGGACAGGCTCAGCAGCAATATCCTTCAGGGCGGACAGGATGTAGGGTGAGGTCCTGGGGCCCAGGGAAGAGTCAAGGGAGCTCAGGGGACAGTGGAGAAGGGCAGGGAGGGGCAGTGCTGGAGGTAGAGCAGGGAGGGCTCTGAGACGGGTAAACAAGAGCTGAGATCTAAAGTCCAGAAACCAGCAGCCAAGTGGCCTCCAGTTACACAGAAAGGGAAAGAGGGAGAGAGGCTGATTAGAATCCAGAGAGGCCCAGCCTGAATCACTGGGAAGTTGCCAGGAGTCTGGTCTCCCAGGTCAGCAGCTTGGAGCCACCCCGGCCTTGGGCAATGCCCCTCCGCATCCCAGGCCAGGACCCTCCAGCCCTGTCACCCTCAGCCTGGCATCTTCCGTCAGGAGCAGCTTGTCCTGCACAACCTCCTCTCCCCTCTGCCGGGAGGTCTTTGCCCTGATGTAGGGAAGGCTGTGGGAGGCTGAGCTGGGCTGCCAGCCAATCCCCATGGCCTGAGTGTATCTTCTGTGGTCTGGGTAACTGGCCAAACCTAGCATGGGTATGTCTCCTGTGCCTGCGCAGCCAGCCAAACCCTGGCATTGGGCCAGCTGGGTGCAAAGGAACCAGCTCAGGGTGACACAGCATGGGCTCCAGATCCTCCGGTCTCAGCGGCTCACACCTGGGCGCGAGGGATCTTGAGGTGCAGTCAAAGGTGACTCAGCCCCAAAGTGTACAGCCACCCTGCCCTTCTAAGACCAGCACGTGAACTTGAGAGTTCAGGTGGCAGGTGAGCTGGGCCAGGCCAACCCTTGTCCCAGATCATCTCCTGAGCTCCCCTCCACGTGTGGGTCAGGAGTTTGCCATGCACTGTTTCTCACTGCAGACTTGGGAGATTCAGAGACAGAAGCTTCTGGCCTCTGCCTTCACGGCCTAGCAGGAGTTCAAGTCCTGCCTGCAGACAACCCAGGGCCTGGGTTAAGGCATGACAGACAGGGGCAGAAACGAAGTATCTGAGTGTGCTGGGGATGACCAGGACAGATTTTAGAGATAAAGAGCCCCACTGGAGGGGAAAACCTGGAGGCTGGGCTCAGCACAGGAGAACAGAGACGGGGATGGGAGGTAAGGCGGAGAGGGGCCATGAACGATGGGGCCAGGGAGGGGAGGGCAGGGCCAGGGGCCCTGAGTGGAGTCCTTGTTCTGCCCTGTCCTTGCTCAGACTGTGGGCAGTGAGCCCCTCCTGGACTCAGGCTTCCCATGTGGGAAATGCGATGTCGGATGAGGCCTTAGAGGTGGACACAGGAGGGACCGCAGGAGAATGGGACTTAGATGGGGACAGATGAAGGATTTGAGGAGGGAGCCTGAAAAACAGGGGCCGAGGGGAAGGGGCTGGCAGCCAGCACCTTAGCTGCTGTGTCTGTCTCTGCTCTTTGCAAAAGACCATATGCAGAGTACTTTTACTGTGTGCTGGGCTCCACGTAAAGCACACGTACCATGTGCCAGGTACTGTGTACATGTTGTGTACTGTGTGCCAGGTGCTCCATGTAAAGTGTGCCCACTGTGTGCTGGACACTCTACAGAAAATCTTGCTTCTCTGTTCTCGGTCCTCTACATAAAGTGAAATTTGTGCAGACTAACTTATGTAAAGTGTACCTACTCTGCACCTGCTGCTCTATAAGCACACCTACTGTGTGTCAGATGCTCTACACAGAGCATGTTTACTGTGTGCCTGGTGATCTATGTAAAGTGCACCTACTGTGTGCCGAGGGCTCCACACAAAGCATGCCTATTATGGGTGCTGGGTACTCTTCATAAACTGTGACTCCATGTGTACAGTACTCTACATAAGGCACCTACTGTGTGCCAGATGCTCTACGTAAAGCGTTCTTTCCGTGTCTCGAGTGCTCTACATAAACTTACTCAGTGCAAAGTTCTTGACATAAAGAATGCCTACTGTGTGCAAGACACTCTCCACAAAGCACTCCTAGTGTGTGGCGGGGGCTCTAGATAAAGGCATGCCCACTGTGTCCCCTACTCTAGGTCAAGTGCAGCTTCTCGTGTCAGATGCTCACCTGCATCACCATGCCCAAAGCCTTCCCACCAGCCTCCCCTCAGTTCTCTAGGCCAGAGCCATGAGATTGTTGGAGAGACCTGAGTGATGGCGTCCAGAGGAGGGAGGGTGTCCATTGAACACAAGAGCAAACTGAGTCAGGGAGGGCAGACCTCTAGCCCAAGTTGCAGAGCTCACAGGAAGCCAGGTTTGCGAGACCCTCAAGCCCAGACCTTTTTCTTCTGCCATGCTGTTCTGCACCCATTCATTAGGGTCAATGCCAAATTGACACAGGGACATTTACAATGGAGGAATCTCAGGCAACGTGGTGGCCCAGAGGGGAAATATCTGGAGGCCATTGGATCAGCACCTGGCTCCTCCTCCCACACCCAGGGTGCTCCTCTCAACAGACCCAGGGCTCCCCTCCTGGCCCTCCCTTGATCCTGTCCAGAATTGCCCTGTGGGGTGGACTTGGGAGAGGGAGGGTTCTTGAAGGATGGGGCTCCTAGCAGAGCTGCCAAGCAGGACGGTGGGGAAGACAGTGCTCCTGACACTGGCTGGGTATTGGAGAGCCCCCAGACCTCTACTACTGCCAGCTCATCAACCAGGAGATTCAGGCAGCTGGCCCTACAGCCTCAGTGGGGTGGGGTGCATCCCCCAGAGTCCCCACCCCTCTGCAAGGACAGACCTCACCTGCTGGCAGTTCTATTAGGCTCAGGGAGCAAAGCCAGAATTTGATGAACCAGGCAGGGTCTTAGGGACACGGAAGAAAGTGCCCCCAGTGGTTAGAGGGGCTCAGCTCACTGCAGACCTCCTGTGTGCCTGGGAAGGGCAGGCAGCCTAGAGCAGGAATGGTGGCCACCACCGTTTGCCAGCAAGAGTCGCGGAACCTGCTTTAAGTCTTTTAAGTATGTTAACCACCTTGTTTTTCATTTTACAAATGGAGCATTCAGGCTGGAAGGTATTTAAGTGACCATTCACAGTCGCACAGCTGGTGGAGCCAGGCTGGTTACCCAGACCACCCAGCCAGCCTCACATTGTGCCCCCTCACCACCAGGCTGTGCCCCTTCACGTCTGTAAATGGGCGTTTCGGCAACACCCGTCTCACATGGTTGTCACAATACTTAAAATGGACAATGCATGCAAAATGCACAAGGCGGAGTAAGGGCTCAGCAAGGGCACCTCACTGCTCCTGCTGTTGCTGCGGTCGCTGTGTAAGCAGGATATGGAGTCTGACCTGGATCCCACAGGAGGCAGAGACATGGCCTTGCACTGTCTGGGAGAAGGGCCCTAAAGGTCCAGCCTGTCCTCATCACCTGCTCTCTTTGGCTGTGGATAATGGCTCAGGGAGCAACCTCATACTCTCCATGAGGGAGCCTTGGCCTGAATGTAGAAGAGTTTTCGGTGGAGAACAACAGGAAAGCTTAAACTCCTGCCAGGTGCGAAGACAGACTCACAGGTGGATTTTTGGGGAGGACATCAGCTATTCTGGGGCTGAGAACTGGACAACCCATGGAGCCCAGCCTCCCATCCAACGAAGAGGTGAGCTCTGCAAAGCCCAGCTACTGCGTCCCTGACAGTCTCTGCTTGAATGCCCCCAGCATGGAGAGCTCAGCACACGCATACGTACACACACACACACACACACACACACACACAACCACATACCCTATTCCTTTACAGAATATTAGAAAGTAGATACTCTATGGCAATGGGTTCCAAACTTAACCAGTCATAAAATCGATGAGGAGGGGGATTGTTTAAAATACATCTTTACGTGCACACATGTCAAAGGAGGCAAGATCTGGTGCTAAGAGAGGGAGGTACAGAACAGCAGGCCTGTGGCCTGCAACATTTTCACAGAAATGAGCCCAAAAGTGCATAAATGCATGCGCTTCTATTTGTCATATTTGCACAAACTCTAGCATGAATAACTTTTATTCATGACATGTACTTGTTTATGTATGTATAACTATTTACATGTTTATGTATTTCACTTGCAACATTTGTTCCCTCTGTGTGTACAACCAGTAATCCTCCCAGGTTTCCACTCTGTGGGACCCTGCAAGGCGCCTGGTATTTGGACTTTGTGTTGAGGGAGTGTACTGGATGCACCTTAGCCTAGGGGGCCAGGGAATCCCAGGGCAGTCACTGTCCCTGGTGCTGAAGGAGACGGATCCCCTTCCTTCCCCTGCACCCTCCTCTCACCCCCGCAGCATCCTCCAGACACGTGGACATTCTGTCAGCATCCAAAGGCAGTGTTTTGAAGGCCTTAGGGAGGTAACCACTGACTCCCACACCTCTACACACTTTGGCTGCTTAGAAAAAGTAGAGAAGCCACTACAGCAAAAATTTCAATGTCCCCTGGTGTCCAGCATCTGCCAGGGCCAGCCCTACTTCTTGTATCTTCCATGTATGAAATTTTGACATTTGAACTCACCTGAGGTTGACCAGAAGCCCTAGATAGCTCTGAGCTTTGCACCTGTGACCTACTGGCGTGGTGCTGCTTTCATGTGAGTAACTGGGATTTGGCGGCCTGGCAGTACTGATTTGTGGGTCAATCCACATGAACCCACACTGAGTTCAGGGCTGTGGCATGCAGACAAATCAACAACCTTGGGTATGGATTTGTGTGAACCTGTGTGTCTGGCTTCGTGTGTTCATTTTCTGGTGTCATCTGTAGTCTGCAGTAACTAATAAGGGAAAGGATGTTTTTTTCCGAAGAAGGCACATCCTTTGTATAATAGATAAAGTCCACCCCCTGACCCAGTGTGGTGGTACACATCTGTCATCCCAGCATTTTGGGAAGCTAAGGCCGGTGGGTTGCCTGAGCTCTGTGGTTCAACCTGGCTTTCTTCCAGCTGGCTGTTTGTAAGGGGGCACTCGCCATTGAGTCCTACTCCAAGTTCCCCTGTTGAAACACACAAGGTGTCTCCAAGTCTGGGGACAAAAAGGAGGACATGACCCCCTCTGCACCCCCTGCAATCCCCACAGCAGTCAAGCTACTCCAAGCCTCTAGCTATCCCTTATGTTTCACCTCTGCCATGACTCGGTGGGTCCTTCATTTGCGAGATAGGAACTGAGGATCTTGGCTCACTCCGATCACCCCAGACCATACCAGGTCAGCCCTGCCTCTTTCATCAGTACAACTCCGAGGAAAGTGACCACCAGGCTAGCGTGCAGTGGTGCAATCATGGCTTACTGCAGCCTTGACCTCCCAGGCTCAAACAATCCTCTCACTTTAGAGTGGGACAAACAGAGTCAGGGTCACCATCAGGCAATGAACTTCAGGGATTCAGTGTTTGATCCCATTATCCTGGGGAGAAATTAATCCAAAGGAGGTCTGGGAGCAAAGAAGCACCCACCAATGGACACACCATCACCTCGGAGTTTTCTGGTTCACTCTCTGGCCCAGTGGAGGTGAACTTTCTGATGTTGAGTCCTGTCCTGATAAGGGAGGAGATATCTACACATTCACCTCTCCTGTCCCTGCCTGGACTCTGGATTCTAGGTTAAAGCATGATTGATGCTGAGGATTTACAATGTCTGACACACCTAGCCAAGCCTTCTGCACAGAGATACATTGGGAGTGGAGGCTAGTGGGGTCAAAGAGGAAGCACCACACTCCAGCCTATTAGAGTGGATTAAAGGTCTACCCTGCCCAACTCTTGTCTCACGTGCTCCCATGGCCTGGGTGGAGGGTTGGGCCCCAGGACTATGAGGTTGTGTGGAGATGTCCAGCCCCATACCAGCCTTCAGACCCATCTTCTGCTCACTGTGCTCTGGGCTGCCCAGATCTACACAAATATTCTCCACTTGACACAACTTTTCACAAATATTCTCCACTAGTTCTTTTTTTCCATTTTTTGTTTGTTTGTTTTTTCTTTTATTTCTTTATTTTTTGTTCTTGTGTCAGTTTGCTGAGAATGATGGTTTCCAGTTTCATCCATGTCTTTGCAAAGGACATGAACTCATAGTTTTTTATGACTGCGTAGTATTTCACTGTGTATATGTGCCACATTTTCTTCATCCAGTCTATTATTGATGGGCATTTGGGTTGGTTCCAAGTCTTAAAAGAAAACTGCCTCCATCAAATCTCACACATTTCCTTCCTGGCTCAGTACAGGAAGAATGTACAGGATAGCTTATCAACAAATAAATGGTGGGGGAGAGATCTCAGGCAGAGGGGCACAGAAGGGATTGAGCAGCAAGCTTCCTTTCCAAACATGATTTTCTGTCCATGGTCATGGACACTTCCTGGTCTGCTGACAGAACATGGGATTCACGCTAGGGTGCTGGTCAATTTAGCATCCAAAGTCTCACGTCTCCCTTCTAGATGGAGCTGTGACAATTTAAACGGAGGCTGTTGTGCTTGAGAATCCTCTCCTTTCATACTACAGGGCAAGGTCGTTCCCCAATGCTTTTATTTAGTTTCATTTGCCTTTTGAAATTAGGGATTTAATTCAACAGGAAGAGAGAAGAGAATCGCAATGACGGAGTGGTTTCTACTTCCGAACCCTGTAATTAGAATTTTTGGGGTCATTATTACAGTGCTAGGACTCTCAGAGCTTTAAAATACTTTTTTGAGATTCCAAAGCTAGTAAGTGGTTCTGCTGGCATTCAAAATATAACGCCACTGGGTTTAAAATCGCTTTTCTTGGGCTGGACTTGTAGCTCACATCTGTAATCCAGCACCTTGGGAGGTCAAGGTGGGAGGATTGGTTGAGCCTGGGAGTTCCAGAATGGCCTGGGCAATACAGTGGAACTCCGACTGTACAAAAAATTAAAGAATTAGCTGGGGCCGGGCATGGTGGCTCACACCTGTAATCCCAGCACTTTAGGAGACTGAGGCGGGCAGATCGCCTGAGCTCAGGAGTTTGAGACCATCCTGGGCAACATGGTGAAACCCCATCTTTACTAAAATACAAAAAATTAGCAGGGTGTGGTGATGCATGCCTGTAGTCCCAGCTACTTGGGAGGCTGAGGCACAATAATCACTTGAGCCCGGGAGGCAGAGGTTGCAGTGAGCCGAGATGGCACCACTGCACTCCAGCCAGGGCTACAGAGTGAGACTCGGTCTCAAAAAAAGAAAGAAAGAAAGAATTAAGAATTAGCTGGGTGTGGTGGTACATGCTTGTAGTCCCGGCTACTCGGGAGGCTGAGGTGGGGGGTTCACTTGAGCCCAGGAGTTTGAGGCCCTGACTGTGCTACTGAACTCCAGTCTGGGTGACAGAGTGAGGCCCTGTCTCAACAAATAATATCGACAATAAAATAAAATTATTTTTCTTTCCTGTATAGCACTCTGCCTGACCAGCCTTAACAAATAATCTCTTTAAACACCTGTACAGTTTACCTGACCTTAGTTTTCATAATATCCTTTGATCTTTATACTTACTGTGTAAATATTTTACATGCTTATCATTTAAGTATGTAAACAACTAATATAAGCCTTATGTTTCTCATAATTTTTATCAGCTACATAATATTGGATCATATGTATATACTATCATTCACCCTTGATCTATCCAAAATATGTGAGAAAGGAGAAAGAAAAGAATAAAGAAATAAAGTGTAATAGACCATCTGAATAGGCCTATAATTATTGAAAACCGATCTGTTTCGATGTCATAAAAATATTCCTAGGCTGGGTGCAGTGGCTCATGCCTATAATCTCAGCACTTCGGGAGGCGGAGGCAGGTGGATCACATGAGGTCAGGAGTTCAAGACCAGCCTGGCCAATATGGTGAAACCCTGTCTCTACTAAAAATACAAAAATTAGCCAGGTGTGGTGGTGTGCACCTGTAATCCCAGGTTCTCAGGAGGCTGAGGCAGGGAAATCACTTGAACTCAGGAGGCAGAGGTTGCAGTGAGCCGAGATTGTGCCACTGCACTCCAGCCTGGGCAACAGAGCAAGACTCTGTCACAAAAAGAAAAGAAAAGAAAAGAAAAAAACTATGATAGACAATCCAAATAGGCCTATAATCATTGAAAAATCTGTTTCCATATCATAAAAATATTTCTCTCTATTATTTTGTTCTGATAGCTTAAATATAATAGGAGAATACAAATTTTAAAAAGAGAAATGAGTCAATCATTAATTATTAACCTTCCAGAACAGAAAGCCTCAAGCCCAGATTGGTTCACTGATAAATTCTACCAAACATACAAGAAAGAAATTATGCTAATTTTCCATTGTCTCTTTTGGAAAATGGAAGCAGAGAAAATATTTCTCAACTCTTTCTATGAGATCAGCACTACACTAACTACAATGGCAGGCAAACACATTATCAGAAAATAAAGAAAAAAAGGAAGGGAGGAAAGAAGGAGGTAGGGGACAAATATAGGAAGGAAGTAAAGAAGGAAAGGAGGGAAGGAGAGAAGAAGAAACGAAGAAAATAAAAGGAAATTATATTGACCAATATTTCTCATGAACACAGCTATCTCAATAAGATATCAGCAAATTGAATCCAACAGTGTGTAAATATAACTGTGCACCACAACCAAACAGTATTTATCCCCGGTACACAAGACTGCTTCAACATTTACAATCAATTAATGTCAGCTCACAGTCATATCAACGGGCTAAAGAAAAAACTATCTAATCATAACAATAAATGCAGAAAAAGCATTTGATAAAAAAAAATTAAGCACCCATTCATGATTTTTTAAATGCTCAGTAAAATAGGATTGGATGAGAATTCTTCAGCTTGATAAAGAATATGCAAAAGTGCCCTACAGCTAACGTCATACTTAATGGTGAGACAGTAGCAGCTTTTCCGCTAAGATCAGCAATACGGCAAGGATATCAACATTGTACTGGAAGTCATAGTTAATGCAGTAAGATAAGAGGAAAAAATTTAAAATACACGGATTGTACAGGAAGAGACAAAACTGTCTGTGGCAGGGCACGTGGTGGTTCACACCTGTAATCCCAGCGCTTTGGGAGTCTGATGCAGGCAGATCACGAGGTCAAGAGATTGAGACCATCCTGGCCAAAGTGGTGAAACTCCATCTCTACTAAAAATAGAAAAATTAGCTGGGCATGGTGGTGCATGCCTGTAGTCCCAGCTACTCGGGAGGCTAAGGCAGGAGAATAGCTTAAAACTGGGAGACAGAGGTTGTAGTGAGCTGAGATGGTGTCCAGCCTGGTGACAGAGTGAGACTCCATCTCAAAAACAACAACAACAACAACAACAAAGCCTGTCTTTGTTTGCAGAAGCTACGGTTGTCTGTGCAGAAAAGTCAAAAGAATCAACAGCAACAAAATCTCCTGGAATGTACAAGCTTTTGTAGAAAGTTTGCAGGATACAAGGTTAATACATAAAAGTCGATCTCTTTTCTATATAGCAATGAACAAGTGGAATTTGAAATCAAAACCACAAAACCATTGACATTGGTTCCCTGAAAATTGAATCACAGAAGCGTAAATCTAACAAAACAGGTACAGATCTATGGGAGGAAAACGACAAAATTCTGATGAAAGAAATCAAAGGACGAAATGAATAGAGAGATATTCCACATTCACGACGAAGGAAACTCAACATTTTCAAGAGGTCAGTTCTGCCCAACTTGATCTATAGATTCAAAGCAATCTCAATAAAAATCATTATTTTGTGAATATCAGCAACCTGATCCTCCAGTTTCTGTGCAGAGGCAAAAGACCCAGAATAGCCGACACAATATTGAAAGATTAAAAACACGCAAGAACAGAAAATGAAACACCACATATTCTCACTCATAGGCGGGTGACGAACAATGAGAACACATGGACACAGGGAAGGGAGCACTACACACTGGGGTCTATTGGGGGGAATAGGGGAGGGACAGTGGGGCGGGGAGCTGGGGAGGGATAGCCTGGGGAGAAATGCCAAATGTGGGTGAGGGGGCAGAAGGCAGCGAAACACACTTCCATGTGTGTACCTATGCAACTATCTTGCATGTTCTGCACATGTACCCCAAAACCTAAAACACAATAAAAAATAAATAATAAAAAAATAAATTTTAAAAAAAGAAAGATTAAAACCAACTATCCGACCTCAAGATTTCCCATAAAGCTACAGTAATCGAGACAATGTCATATCAGGGAAAGAAAAGACAAACCGGCCAATGGAACAGAACAGAGAGCCCAGAAATAGATCAACACAGGTGCAGTCAACTGAAGTTTGACAAAGGTGAGAAGGCAACATGGTGAAGAAAAAGAGTCTTTTCAAACATTCTGCCGGAACAGCTGAACATCCACATACAAAAAACATCTAGACACAGATCTTACTCCCTTCACAAATGTTTATTCAAAATGGACCGTAAGGCCAGGAGAGGTGGCTCACACCTGAAATCCTAGCACTTTGGGAAGCCAAGGCGAGTGGATCACCTGAGGTCAGGAGCTCGAGACCAGCCTGGCCAGCATGGTGAAACCCCATCTCTACTAAAAATTCAAAATTAGCCAGGCGTGGTGGCTCATGCCTGGAATTCCAGCTACTCCCGAGGCTGAGGCGGGAGAACCTCTTGAACCCAGGAGGCAGAGGTTGTAGTGAGCCAAGATTCCGCCTCTGCACTCCAGCCTGGGTGACAGAGTGAGACTCCATCTCAAACAAAACAAAACAAAACAAAAACCTAGTCAGTGGGGGTGTAGGGAGTGGTGTTTTGTTCAGTGGCAACCTGGCCTCTGGGGGTCTGGTCAGCAGGACCTGAAGAGTAGAATCTAGTTAGTACCGTGGGGGATTAGCACCTGGTTCGTGGGAACCTCACAATTGTGGGCTACTCAGCTGCGGCCCGGCAGCGTGGCCTGGTCAGTCAGTGAAGGCCTTGCCATTGGAAGCATGACCAGTGTGGCCTGGTCAGCGACCCCGGTCCGTGGGATTTGGTTATCTGGGACCCGGTCAATGGGGACATGTTCTGTGGGGACTGTGTCAGCAGAGGCCTGGCCATCAGGGGTGTGGTCAGCCAATACAGTACCACTGAAGGACTCCCCACAGTGGGGCCATGGTCAGAAGGGCCCTGGTCAGCACTGGCCTGATTGGAAGGGGCATTGTTGGCAGTGACCTTGCCATTGAGATCCTGGCCAGTTGGGACCAGTCAGCAGGGTTTGGGTCAATGGGGCCTGGTCAGTGCAGCTGTGGTACTGCAGGCCCAGTCTGTGAGGGCCTTGTCATGGTGACCTGGTCACTAGCGCCCTGGAAGTGTGGGCCTGGTCATCAGAAGCCTACTCACTGGGTGTTGGTTGGTGAGGGCGTGGTAATGGTGCTCTGCTCAATGGGATCCATTCAATGAGGGTCAGGTCACAGAAGGTCTGGTCAATGGGGTTTGGTCAGCAGGGGACTGTTTAGTGGGGATCTGACCAGTGAGGCCTGGTCAGCAGGGGCTGGCAGTTCTTAGGGGCTGGCAGTTCTTTAGGGCCTGGTCAGCAGGGGCTGGCAGTTCTTAGGGCCTGGTCAGCAGAGGGCTGGCAGTTCTTAGGGCCTGGTCAGCAGGGGCTGGCAGTTCTTAGGGCCTCGTCAGCAGAGGGCTGGCAGTTCTTAGGGCCTGGTCAGCAGGGGCTGGCAGTTCTTAGGGCCTGGTCAGCAGGGGCTGGCAGTTCTTAGGGCCTGGTCAGCAGAGGGCTGGCAGCTGGGGCCTGGTTGGTGGGGTCCAGCAGTTGGGGCCTGGTCGACATAAAGAGGAAAATTAAATAATAACAATAGTTGTCTGTAATTGCTGCAGAATAAAGTTTACTGTGTTGTGTTCATTATGAAACCTAACCCCCAGCTCTGCTTGAAATTAACTAACTCCCTATACAACCTACCCACCTATCCTCCCCACGTTCTCAGTCAGTTCCCGGCATCTCAAGACTCCTGTTTTTCTTGCTGACCAGCTGCAAGGTCACAGGGCAAATAACACCCAAAGGATGTGCAGTGTGTTTCTCAAAATGCTGTTTTCAAATGTAACGTATATCACAAGACATATTACAAATTAATGGACTCTTCTTTTTTCTGGCTTCTGGAAACCTGTTAGCTGCTACGTCATCCTGGACGTATACAAAGTCAAGCCCTGTCTCTGTTAGGCACTCAGCCTTAGGATGCTGGTCCGCTGAACCAGCGTCCACCTCAATAAAATCCTCCTGTTTCACACATTCGTCTCTTCCGTCTACAAAATATTCTGCAACAGACAGGGGTCTACAGCTGGGGCAAGGTCAGCAGGGATCTGATCAGTGAGACCTAGTCAGGTCCTGCAGTTGGGACGTGGACAGCGAGGGTCCAGTAGTCGGGCCCTGGCTGCCTGGCAGGGGGTCCCACAGTTGGGGCCTGACAAGTGGGTCTTGAAGTTGGGGCCTGGTGAGCAGAGGTCTGGCCGTTGCAGTCTTGTCTATGGGGGTGCAGCAGGTGGGGCCTGGTAAGTGAGTCTCAGATCAGGGTGGCCCAGTCAGTGAGGTCTGGACATTGGGGCCTGGTCAGCAGGGGTCTCCTACTTGGGGCCTGGTTGGAGGGGGTCCAGCAATTGTAGCCTGGGCAGAGGGGACATGACAGTGGGGGACGGTTTAGCAGGATGTGGCAGTCGGGGCCTGTTTGACAGGGATCGGCAATTGGGGCCTGGTCAGTGGGTGTCCTGGGAGTTGGGGGTTGGTCAGTGAGGTCTGGCAGTTGGGGCCTGAGAAGTGGGGGTCTCCTAGTTGGGGCCTGGTTGGAGGGGGTCCAGCAGTTGGAGGCTGGTCAGTGGTCTAGTTAGAGAGGTCTGGCAGTTGGGGCCTGGTGGTCAGCAATCCAGAATTTGGGGCTTGGTCAGTAGGAGTCCAGTAGCTGGGGCCTGGCTGGGGGGATGCGGCAGTTGGGACCTGGTTGCCAGGGATCCAACCGCTGGGGTGTGGTCAAAGGGGGTCCAGCAGCTGGGGGCCTGGCCAGCAGGGCTCTGGCAGTTGAGGCCTGGTCAGAGGAGACTGGGCAGTTGGGGCCTGTTCAGCTGGGATCTGATTGGTGAGATCTATTCGGTGGGGCCCATCCGTTGGGGCCTGGTCAGTGGGGGCCTCATCAGTTGCAGCCTTGTCATTGTGGCCTAGTCAGTGGGGTCTGGCGAGCCAGGGCCTGGTCTGTGAGACGCAGTCAGCAGGACCCGGTCAGTCCATGTCTGGTCAGTGGGACCTGGTCACTGTGGGGGCGGTCAGCAAGGACCTGTTCAGTGGCAGCTCAACCATGGGAGGCCTGGTCAGTGGGCCCTGGCCAGGGCGAGCCTGGGTGATCTCAGGTCAGGGGTTTATCCTTGAAGCCTCCTTCTGTAGGGAGGGGTACACCAGTCACAGCACCCCAGTGGGCATCTGGGGAGAGGAGGTGAGAAGGCGCATTGAATCTGGCTCTGCCACACAGACCTGGAACTTTACACAGTAACCAAGTTGCCCCTAGGGGGGAACCTGCCCTCTGCCCTTTGCCCGATGCCCCTACCCCATCTGCCTCCCCAGAACCACCCAGCATGGAGAGAGCAGAGGCTGGGGAGCCCCCATGGGTGCTCTGATGCTGGCCACAAGCCCTGGGACGACAGTGACAGGGACCCGGATACAGGCGTGAGTGGGGCAGACAGGACCAGCTGGAGGAGAGACGTTTTCACCCACACACATGCATGCTCACATGCACAAACTGCACCCATCCATGTTGACCATTCGGGGGGCAGAGGACGCTGCTGACTCTGGTCCCTGCTGAGCCAGGCAAGGGCCCATTATGACAGGTGGCTCATACCACTGCTGTGCCAAGCGCCCTCTGCCCGCCTCCGTGTCGTAGAGCAGTTGGAGACACAGCAGTGTCTGTAAGTGGCTGTGCACAGAGGACACTTTTCTAGGTGAGAGGCACATCTCAGCCCCGCTGCCTGATCAGACTTAGGAGAGCACGACCTGCTCTCTTCCCTGCTACTGGCTTGGGGACAGTCACTACCCGGTGGGCAGCAGCACTCAGTGGGTGCCTGTTCTGTGCTGACCTTGCAGATGGTCATCTCCTCCATCCTTACGGCATCCCCAAGGTGGGAGGGGGGGTGCTGTCCCCAAGTGTACCCACTGAACAGGTGAGACCCCCGAGGTCAGAGGAGCAATAACTGGCCCAGAAACCCAGACATGACACTGGGCCGTGCTCTCAGCCCTCCCCTGTGCCAGGCTGAACTCAAGCCTTGACCTCTGTGGCCTCCCTGTCCTGGATTGCACATTTGCACATCTGCCTGGGGGTTCTGACCCCAATGGGGCTGAGCCTCACCCTGGAAGAGCCCCCAGAACGGAGCCCCTGTGGGTGGGGTGGAGAGTGGTCCTCCTTCCAAGTCTGTGCCCTAAGGTGGGTCCCTGTAGGAGGAGATCCGGTCAACCCAGACTTCAGGAGCAATGATCATTCATCCTGTTCGCCAGGTCTGGGGTTCTTCCCCATGTGGCCCTTTCTATGTCTGGTCGTCTAGAGGCCTCGTGTTTCCCTGACTGTTCGTGGGAGGGGTCCCTCTGGGGTTCTCCAGGACCAAGTCCCGAGTTCTCTCATTCTTTCTTGGTGACCCGGGAACACAAAGCCCCTTCCTGTACTGACAGCTCAGAATAGTGGGACCCACCATCCCTCCACCTGAGACATCTCCATAAGCACAGAGGGCGGCTTTGGCCCAAACCAAGCGCCCTCCTATTTGGCTGTTGCTATTCTTGACGCAGCTTCGCTGGCCAAAGGTGAGTTTGGTGGAGGTGGAGTGAAATGGAGCAGTCACGAAATGTCTTGTTCCCTGTAGGAAACTGGGCATCTTCGTGGTCCCTGAGCGAACATGGAGGCTGAGCATATGGAGCTCTCTGGTCCCTGATCCCTATCTGCCTCCAGGTTCCTGGAATAGTGCATCACGGGCCCCTCCCCCTCAGCAGGGGGATGCAGTCCATCCCCTGTGGCCCTGTCTTGGGGCGTTTGGGGACAACAGGCCTCTGTGTCGAGGTCCCCCATTCTCAAGTCCTCAGGAAGGAGCCCACCTCTGGTTGGGGGCGGAGACTCCAGAGACTCCAGCAGGCATGGGGCCGCTGGGTCCAGCCCCTTTTCACCCAGGGCAGTGGTGGCATGGGGCTCACCTGGCCAGCGGAGTCTCAGAGTTCCTGGGAGTGATCCAGGTGTTCTCTGAAGGGCTCAAGAGCAGCGTAGCCTTCGGTCAATGTTGTCCCACAGGATGTACACAGAGGAAGACAAGGCTACCCTACTTGCACAGGAGTGGGGGACATCATTGCCAAGTGTGAGCAGGTACAGCTCAGGCTGCTCCCTCCAGGGAAGGAGGCCTCGCCTCTCCCAATGTGCCCTGGTGGAAGGGTCCTGGGCTCCCTTGGGAAGCAGGGAGGGAAGTTAGTCCATACTTTTGCGTCCCCACACCCCTCACCTCAACCCCCTCACTCTGGACCCCTCTGGGTCACAGGGACATTGACAGGGCCCAAGGATGTGGACAGTTTACAAAGTTACCAATTGCCTTGGGAGTCTGCAGTGAGTACTCTGTCCCTGCTGCCTGCCCACCACCAAACTCACCTCGGGGGCGAGTTTTGATTTTAGAAAGGCCTCTCTGAGACAGGACATATCTTCCCGGCTTGGGCCAAACCTTTTTTTTTTTTTTTTTTTTTTGAGACAGAGTTTCTCACGTCATCCAGGCTGGAGTGCAATGGCGGGATCTCGGCTCACTGCAACCTGTGTCTCCCAGGTTCCAGTGATTCTCCCGCGTCAGCCTCCCCAGCACCTGGGGTTACAGGTGCCCGCCACCACACCTGGTTAATTTTTTGTATTTTTGGTAGAGATGGGGTTTCACTATGTTGGCCTGGCTGGTCTCGAACTCCGGACCTTGTGATCCGCCTGCCTCGGCCTCCCTAAGTGCTGGGATTACAGGCATGAGCCACCATCTCTGTCCGCCAACATTCTTCCCAGCATAGGAACTCCAGCTGGATACCCTGCAGGTGGTCGGCGGCAGGTCACAGCTGCGAGGCTCATCTAGGGATCTTGAAGGAGCAGGTGGAGATGGAGAGGCTCTCAGCAGAGTGGTCTCAAAGGCAGCATGAGAGTAGGGGGCAGCCTGAGGGTCTGGCCCTGTCCCCTTGGGCCCTGCCTCAGTGAGACCCACAGGTTGTGGCCATGGGGCAAGGGGGTGCCTGGCCCAGCCTGTGGGCAGTTATCCAATAGATCTCTGAGGGCTCAGGGGGCCCAGCTGAGCCGCCCTACAGTGAGGGGTGTGGGGGCAGTGAGGGTGGAGGGAAAGAGGAGCAGGGAGTCAGCCAGGGCATGTCAGGGTGAGGCCTGGGAGGCTGCAGGCCACCTGCCTTGGTGCTGAGAGGGGGCCTGGGGCCTGGGAATGGGAGCCCAGCCTGGAGCCTGTTCCTCGGGGGCCACAGGACAGAGAGAGGGAAGAGCCTGGGGGGAGGCTGGGTGGGGACGATGGCAAGGGAGGTGCCACTTCTGGGACACACCTGAATGGTGCCGGCCTAGGATGGAGCTGATGGTCTGGGGTGAACAACATGTGGGTGGGGCAGGGGGCAGCAGCTCACCTGGGACCCCTTAGCAGAGGGGCCTCGGTCAGTCTCCAGGGCTCTGCATGGCCCTCTGGAGACCCTGCCTCCCCACTGGATCCGTTAGCACAAAGGCAGAGGGCAGATCAGGACAGTGAGGGGATAGCCAGGGGCCCAGTGTAGCTCAGAGGAGGCCAAGGACTGGTGGATGGACAACAGCAGCCCCTAGAGCCAGCTGAGGCTGGAGATGGGACTGTGGGGCCATCCCTCCCTCCCTCCCTCCCTCTTTCCTTCCTTCCTTCTTTCCTTCTTTCCTTCCTTCCTTCTTTCCAGAAGTGCGGACTGTGGATGATGACAGCCGTGTGGGGCATCAAGTCTTCTATCTTTTTTCTGAGGCTGCTTCCTCCTCTTGGCCCTGTCCTGCAGGTCATGAAGAAGGGCAAGAGGTCCCCTGGGAATTTCTACCAGATGTGGGGGTTGGAAGGTCCCTGGGGAGATGGGGTAATCCAGAGGGATGGGGCTTCCCCAGAGCAGAGGCAGGGGTCACCCAGGAGGGTGACAGAGGTGCCAAGGGCTCTCCTGGCCCAGGGAGCATCCAAGCCCATGGATTCAGTGCCTCTTGGGCTCCAAGCCCTGGGCCTGGCTGAAACATGTGGGGCCAGAACCCAGGCGGCTCCGAAGGAGATGGACAGCAGCAAACAAAATCATTCGGAATGGTGGAAAGTGCTCTCTGTGACCCTGGGGACCAGGGTAGGGAGCCACAGGCGGGCGGCAGGATGGAGGGGCTCAGGAGCCTTCCGAAGCAACACTGACGACACCAAATGCGAGGAGGATCTGGGGCCCTGGGGATGCCCGTCCCTGCCGGGTGGGAATGCAACAGGCCACAGCCACTTTGGAAGCCCATTGGGTGGCCGCTCACAAAGCTCAGCGGACTCACACCACATGTCCCAAAAGTGTCTCAGATATTGATCCAAGTGATTTGCAAACTGACGTCCAGCTGGGTGCGGTGCCTCACACCTGTAATCCCAGCATTTTGGGAGGCCGAGGCTGGCGGATCAGGAGGTCAAGAGATCGAGACCATCCTGGCTAACATGGCAAAACCCTGTCTCTACTAAAAATACAAAATTAGCACAAGGCATAGTGACAGGTGCCTGTAATCCCAGCTACTCTGGAAGCTGAGGCAGGAGAATCGCTTAAATCCAGGAGGCAGAGGTTGCAGTGAGCTGAGATGGTGCCACTGTACTCCAGCCTGGGCAACAAGAGCAAAGCTCCATCTCAGAAAAAAAGAAAAGAAAACTGACATGCGTGTAAAAACTGCATGCCATGTTCACAGCTTGATTCATCATTACTCACAGCTGGAGAACTTTCGACATGGGGATAGGGGAGAAAGGGGGCATCCACCCTTGGAACGATAGACCACTCAGCTGGGCACGGTGGCTCATACCTGTAATTCCAGCACTTTGGGAGGCCGAGGCAGGTGGATCACAAGGTCAGGAGTTCGAGACCAGCCTGACCAACATGGTGAAACACTGTCTCTACTAAAAATACAAAAATTGACCAGGCGTGGTGGCATGCGCCTTAATCCCAGCTACTCAGGAGGCAGAGGCAGGAGAATTGCTTGAACCTGGGAGGCGGAGGTTGCAGTGAGTCGAGATCGTGCCACTGCATTTCGCCCTGTGGGTGAATCTTAGATGCATTTTGAGGGAAAGAAGCCATGTCCGATAGTGTATCACTGCAGGATTCCAACTCACAGGCCATTCTGGAAAACACCAAATCACAGGATGGATAACAGATGAGAATGGTGGGGGGCTGATGGAGGGGGAAAGATCAGCTGCAGAGGGGACACCGTGGGGACTGGGAGGGCGAAGGAGCTGCTCTGGGAGGTGCCGGGGTGGTGGGTGGGAGACCCCACACATTGCTTCAGAAACGTGGAGCTGTACTTCCCAAAGACTGATCTTTCAAGTGTGCAAAAAAAGGGGAGAAAAAGTCAACCAGAGTGACTACACACCTGGGATATTTGTCTTTCACAGAAAATGGATTTTTTTTTTTTTTTTGAGACGGAGTTTAACTCTAGTTGTCCAGGCTGTAGTGCAGTCGTGCCATCTCAAATCACTGCAACCTTCGCCTCCCAGGTTCAAGCGATTCTCCTGCCTCAGCCTCCCGAGTAGCTGGGATTACAGACATGTCCCACCATGCCCGGCTAATTTTGTGTTTTTAGTAGAGACAGGGTTTCTCCATGTTGGTCAGGCTGGTCTTGAACTCCCAACCTCAGGTGATCTGCCCACCTCGGCCTCCCAAAGTGCTGGGATTACAGGCGCAGGCCATCATGCCAGGCTCACTGAAAGTGGATTTTACCAGAAATTTTCTATTAAAAAAAAAATCAGCCGCCCTGAAAAGGTCACTGCTTATTTGGGAAATCATCGGAACCTGGAGCTGGATTTGTCATCAGGGTGTGTAGACAAAATGAAACAGCATCTGCCTGAAGCAAAACTCTCTTTTCTCTAGATAGCAGGATTTCTTTCCTGTCCTACTGGCTTCTTCTGCACCTAACCCCGTGAGTATTCCCAGGCAACGGTGTTCCCAGGTCACATTCCCATATTCACGGCATGGGTGTCTCTGGTGGGGGGTGTCGTTGCTTCTTTAAAATTCAGCATTTGCAGCTGACCAAGGTACCATACGTAGGACTCAGGCTCCCTGCTGGCTTGGGCATCCCAGCAGGAGAAGAGGGGTCTCAAAGATGTCAAAATAAGATGGAAAGAGGTCAAGGCCGTCATTACTTGCAGCATTACAGAGCAAGTAATGATGCTGTCCTCCCAGACTTGCCCCAAAGCCCCCCCAGACCTTGGCAGTGTCCCAGGACGGTCCTCCCAGGAGACATTTTGAACAAGTCACCGAAGCGCCTGACAGATGTGGCTCTTGTCACAAAATGAGTTTGGATCCAAGAAGCCCTCTTCTGCATCAGAAAATTGGCAGGGTTCCAATTTTCTGATGTTGGAAATAGATGCTTGGTGCTGCAAAGAAAAATCGGCACTGAGACAAAAGGATCTTTCAGCAATGCAACTTTTACTTCCTGGACTGCAGGAAGGGCACCCCTGCTAGCCATTGTACCACGAGAGAACAAAAAACAAAGGAAAGCACACGAATTTACTTCTTACACATTCGGGGTCGTCCTCACTGCTGTGTCTGATCTCCGTTGGCTGGAGCCAGACCTCACAATCTAAACCAAAACCCAACTGGCTAACAACTTAAAACTTTTCTAAACAGGTCGAAGCAATGGAGAGCTGGGGCATGCCTGTGAGCACATCCAGCACAGATATCTCTGTTAAAGTACAAGGACAGAACGTGCTGCGTGTCTGTAAGTATGGCATGTCTAACAGCTACATAGGACAGGGCTTAACAAAGTTATTAACATGCTTATGATTTATTCTTTAACAGGGAAACTTTAAAAAGGAACTTTTCTACTTCCCACAGTCCCCTCCACCCGAACCCTATCAGAGCCCTTCCAGCTGATGGCTCCACATGTTGCAGGATTGGGCTTTGATTTCGTGTTGGGTCAGGGGCTTCTCAGGATTCTGTAGTACAATTTGTGCCAGCCCACCAGAAGCACATGTTATCAATGTCCTTCCCAAAGATCCGGTGACACTTGGTGAAGGGACAGTCTCCTCGACTCCTTCCCAGAGGCCTGGGTCCCATGGGCCAGGGGGCGAGGGGAGACTCGAGCACCTGGTGAGGCTGGCAGGAGGCTCAGTCCCAGCCAGGGACATGGAGTTCTCCATGGCTTTGGACTTGAATTTCCTTTTCCTGACCTGGAGCAGGGGCCAGGCTCAGGCTGAGCAGGGCTAAGGGAAGTGTGTCCTGGGGGTCCGTGCGGGGGGGTATGTGTCAGGGGCGTCCCGGCCACCACTTGTGTTCTGTCCCTCAGGGAAGGGTCTGCAGAGGTGCCTGGAATAGGGACTTTTTGGGGGCAGGCCCCAGGGGCGCTGAGGACTTCTGCTACTTCCATCAGAATAAGGACGAGCTGCGTTCCCAGATTTCCACGTTTACGCTGACTCCTCTGGGACCTCATCGATGAATTAAGCAGGCACTGGGACCTCCAGCCCAGGGACCCTCCTGCCTTGAAGTGCCTGGCTCCCCCAGCCCAGGGATCCAGCTCCCTCAGGAGGACCTGGCTCACCCCCACCTGGCAGGAGGCACAGGCAGGTACCCGCAGGGCACACAAACCAAGCAGTGCCCCAGAGCTGACATCCCCCTGCAGAGGCTGGGGCTGAGCCCAGCCTCATGGGCAGACAGGGCCAGGATGCAACTTGGGAGAGCCCCAGGAAGCCCCAAGCCCTTGGGGAGCCCCTCCTTCCAGAAGCCACATCCCTACTGACATGAGTCTCCCCCGTGAGGACCTACAGAACCTCTTCTGACCCAGACGGCAGGGGAGTGGGGTGGGGGGATCTCATCCCACGGGAAGGGGTCCCTGCTGCTCCAGGGCCCTGCTTGAGCCCCCAGCCCCCAGCTCAGAAGGGCCAGGTCCTCCCACGCCTGTTGTCTTCACAGACACCCTTGGGGCTCGCCCAGGTATGTTCTGAAGACACACAGCCACGGCGAGCACACCCTGACGGCAGACAGCCTTCAAAGTTCACAGAATTAAGTCCTGGCGTGCCCAAGGCCAGGCAGGGGACCATGCAGGACAGACCGCACCCTCACAGTGTCCCCATCACCCTGTGCTCCAATCTGAGGGGCAGGGCACCAAGAGACCTCTCAGACACCAGATACTGAGCCCAGCCTCCATATGACCCAGATGAAAGGCAGGTGAGCACCTCCCTGCCCCAGCCTGGCCCTGGCCGTGGCCTCCTGTGCACAGCTGGACCCCAGGGGTGGCCCAGAAAGGACATGACACTGCCCCATGGGAGGGGGCCATGGTGGAAACAACATGAGGACAACAACCTCTCCCAGGGACCCCTCCCAGCCTGATGCCCGCCCGGTCCCTAGAGCATCTCATGAAGCTGTCCCAGTCCAGCCTGTGGGAGTTCATTCAGGACCAGTTCTTTCGTGCCTGGGCCTTGGAGGATGCCACGGTGCTCGGGCACCTTCAGGTCTCCATGGGGGTACTGATGAGGAGTTGCTGGGTCCTGCTACCCCCATGTGGGCCCCAGCACCAGGTCCTCTCCCGAGTCACCCTCTGGGGCAGTTGGTGGTGGACAGGGCCCAGGCTCCTACAGCCCCACTACCTGGGCCTTCCTCCTGCACCTCTTCTTCCCCGTCTAAGAAGCTTCTGGAGGCCGGGTGCAGTGGCTCATGCCTATATAATCCCAGCACATTGGGAGGCCAAGTGGATGGATCACTTGAGGTCAGGAGTTCGAAACTAGCCTGGCCAACATGGTGAAACCCCATCTCTACTAAAAATACAAAAAACTAGTCAGGCTTGGTGGCAGGTGCCTGTAATCCCAACTTCTCAGGAGCCTGAGGCAGGAGAATCACTTGAACCTGGGAGGCAGAGGTTGCAGTGAGCCAAGGTTGCATTGCCCTCCAGCCTACGCGATAAGAGTAAAACTCTATCTCCAAAAAAAAAAAAACTTCTGGAAGTAAGCCTGTGTGTCCTCAGGGCAGGTGCTGAGTACATGTGTGCTGGACATCCTGCAGATCAGGCGGGGGCCAGGGAAAAGACTCTTCCAAGTCCCACCTCTGTCACCTTCCACATTGTCCCTCTCTTGCCCTTGAAGCTCCCTGAAGGGCACTGGAGAGGCCGGACCCATCCATGCAAGCCCACAGCCCAATCTGAAGCACCCACAGCCTCCGAGAGCAGCAGGGGCCTCTCACCCCCAAGCCCCCTTCAAGAGCATCCAGACAACAAGCCTTGAGCCAAGGAGTCAAGAGAATCAGTGTCCCTGACCCGGGGAGGATTCAGCGAGAGGGCATGGGCAGGAGCCCTGGCCCACAGCCAGAACCAAGAGTTCAGCCAGGTGTGGAAATGGTCCCTTCCTGGCATGCGGTGGATGGCCCCGGAGAGCAGAGGGGATCCCATGCCTGATGCCATTCATCTCACCCACTGTGGAGACAGGCCCCAGTGGGAGGCGGCAAGGGGGCCAGGTGACAGAGAAGTCCTCTCCCACCTGAGTTCTGAATCAGGGCTGCATCCCAGCTGGCACAGCCCTGGGGTAAGAGAGAGAGGCAGGAAGCCCCAAGCCAGCCCAAACCCTGGGGGCCGTCCTAGGAGCAACCCAAGGTGCCCCACCAGCTCCCCCACTCCAGCCTACACACAACTGTCACTCCAGGATCGGCCACCTGCAGCAGCATCCACAGCATCGGACTCAGGAGTGATGGAAATAGATGCTCGGTGCCACAAAGAAAAATCAGCACTGAGACAAAGGATCTTTCAGCAACGCAATTTTTACTTCCTGGGCTGCAGAAAGGGCACTCTCACTAACCATCTTGCCACGAGTGTACAAAGAACAAAGGAAAACACACAAATTTACTTACACATTCGGGGTGGTCCTTACTGCTGTGTCTGATCTCCACTGGCTAGAGCCAGACCTCACAGTCTAAACTAAAACCCCATTGGCTAACAACTTAAAACTTTTCTAAGACAGGTAAAAGCAATGGAGAGCTGGGACATGCCTGTGAGCATGTCCAGCACAGATATCTTGCTTAAAGTACAAGGACACAGAGTGTGCTACGTGCCTGTAAGCACACAGCATGTCTAACAGCTACACAGGATAGGGCTTAAATTAGCACACTTATTTAACAAGAAAGGAAACTTTAAAAGAAACTTTCTGCTTCCCAGAGGGAGACACACAGGGACCCCAGGGACTCCAGAGACCCAGGTCTGGGGGGCCTGGCCCTGTGAGGACCTAATGGGCTCAGTGGAGAAGCTGACTGCACACGTCTTGCTTTCCTTTCAGCGAAACTGGAGCGAGTGTCCCCCGCACCCAGGCCTCTGTGAGCATCCCCCAACAACAAAGCCCTCTGCGAAAGAGACGGGCTGGCCCTTTCCAGCACACCAGGCCAGCTCCAGCGGTGTTACAGGCGGCCCCTCCTGAACAAGAGCCTGTCCTCCCCAACCCTGGACCACCCAGGCTGTCCCTGAGGCTGAGGCCCAGACGCAGCAGAGGACTTCTGTAGAGCCCAGGGGGTAGGCTGTTCTCTTGGGGCCCCCCGGGGGGCTCAGGGTGTGGCCAGGCTGTTCCCGACTCAGGACAGACCACCCGCTGCCTGGCGGTACCTCCCCTGGAACTCCCTGCCCAAGCTCTGCCATGATCCTGGACATCAGGGTCCTGTGGTTCAAATTTGAACAGGGACTCTGGACCTTCCACGTGTGACCTGGACAGCCCCAGGACCGTGGGGTGGGATGGTCCATCAAGGCCCTGTAACTCGGCCCTACCAGGCACTGTGATCACAATCAAGAGGCAAGCCCAGAGACATCACCTGACCTGATGGCACCTGTATCCGACTTCTCTCGGCAGGCAGCGACTGGCACAGTGTGGAGGCTGCCAGGACAGCACCCAGCCAGCTGCCCCACAGCTCCAGACGGCTCCAGGGCCTCTGGACGTATTTTCTACTTTCCACAGTGAAACTCGCTCCCTCAGAGGCCACTAGAGGGAGGAGTGAGCACGGATGGTGTTCCCGCACACCCAACCAGCCTACAGCACGTCCTGTGGCCTCTGACTCAACCTATGAGACAGAGCCCTGATCCCAGAGCACAGTTCCCAGGACAGAGGGCAGGCTTCAACCGGAGCCCAGTGAAGGGCGGAGCACCAGGATAAGCACCGAGCAGCCATGGCGATGCACACCTGGGCACTGCACTCTCATTGGAGAATCCAGGCAAGATCTTGTAGCAGGTGCATGAGGTGCTGTGCCTGTGCATCCAGCAGGGCTCATCCGGGGCGGCGCCAAGGGGTCAACAGAGCTGCGGCAGCCACCGCAGCTTCCCCCCAGCCTCATCTGTGCTGTGCACGTGATCCACGCCTGCTCCCGCGCCCAGCCCAGCAAGCCACAGAAGCCCAGGCCCTGACCCAGCCCGCTAGGCCAACGTGCCACCCAGAAGCTTCAAGGCTGTGCCAGCTGTGCCACCCGCCACCTGGAAGCCGCCTCCTGATGCCTTCCAGCCACTGCTACAGCCACAACAGTTGCCATGGCCAGAGTACGCTTTCCAGATGGTGGGGTGCCCTGCAGTCTTCGCCTCCGTAGCTCTTTGGTGGCAGCCGGGCCAGCCAGGGCAGGAACGATGATGACTAGGACGACGAGTGAGCAAGCAGCTCCGCGCTGGCGGGCAGGCTGGATGCACACCCGGCCCCCAGAGACTCGCTGGGCCTGCACCACCATGATCAGTTTGGGATCATGAGATGATACCATTCGCCTTCTCGCTTTTTGAAGTGCGAGTGTTTTTGCGCACACTTTGTAGACCTCAAAATCCACGAAGGGTCTCAAAGAAGATGGCTGGCTGGAGCCCGCGGAGGGTCCCTTTTGACTCTCGTATTAGGGTGCTTTGCATTCCACCCACACTCTGTTTGCAAACTCCCACAGAGCAGCCTTGCAACATTGTGCCTTTAGGCTCTGCTTGGTTTTGCATTTCTCCCCGCTCCCTTCCTCCTTTCAGTAAGCCGCAGCTTCTCTGATTGAAAGGGTGCTAGGCTGCCTTACCCACGGGATGACTGACTCAGGATCGCATCATGGCCGTGGGAGGGGCGGGAGGACCAGCTGCCATCAATTTGCACAGCCAAGTAGATGAGAGGATGTGGACGCGTGCAAAGGGGGAGGGCACAGTGCTCATCTCTAACACGAAGTCTATTCCCTTAGAGGCGGGAGTAGCATCGCCTCTTCCTGCAAGGGTCTTGAAACTCTGCTTGAAGATTTCAGCAGAAATGTCTTACGAGGAGGAGAGGGAGTCAGTCCATCAGGATTGAAAATACAGAAGCAGTGACAACACACACCCAGCTTCAGTTCTTAGGAGAGTTTTGGTTTTGATTTTTTTTTTCCAGTTTAGAGAACTGGATCTACCCTGCTAACTGATTTTTTTTTTTTTTTAATGGATCTACACTGTTAACTGATTGAGGCTCTGTTGCGATTCACTGGTTTACTCAAACACGTCTCAGGGATGCCTGTAAATTTCAGTATTATATGCTGTGAAAACAGGTGTGGGTGGTTCTGTTGGTCGAGATCGTGTCTACTCTTTCAAGTACTGATGGAAAGAATAACTGGCTTATACTGTGTTTTAAATAAAAGTGTTGCCAATAAGTCCTCCAGGACATTAAACCTTAAAAATGATTGTTAGGACTCCATGTTTAAATACCCTTCCACAAACATGCTTGTGGAAGCTGTTTTTTCTATCCTGGATTTCCCCTCTGGAGTCCCCTGCCACACTCTCTTCTGGAAGCTTGTCTTCCCCTCCTAAACTCCATCTCTCTCTCTATTCCCTTCCACTCAGTGTGGAAGCTGCTTTCCTCTCCTGGGTTGCATCTTTCTGGATTCTCTCACTCAGTGTGAGAGTTAGCTGTTTCTTTCTCTCTCCTCCTGTTTCTCTGTCTCCAAATAAATCACTTTCTAACAACAACAAAAAAAAAAACACCATTTTTAAGCTGTTATTATTGTAAGGGAAATACAAGCGGCTGCAAAATGCCACAAATATTCAAAAGTTGCTGCATTGAAAGAGCAGGAAGGGATTCTGACTTGCAATGCCATAATTTCAGCGTTTCTATAGTTACTGAGCTAAATCATATGATTATTGAGTTGACAGTTTCTAAATCTGTCTGCGAAAGGTTGAAGAATCTACTGTTTTTGTGAAGTCACACTTACGCTCCCTCAGAAATCCCTGGGTACTGGAATGGTCATACAAAAGTAAGGAAGTCAGTTTAAAATATCAGTGACTCAAAATTATTAAAGAGTCCAGGCACGGTGGCTCATGCTTGTAATCCAAGCACTTTGGGAGGCTGAAGCGGCAGATTACTTGACTCCAGGAGTTTGAGATCAGCCCGTGCAACATGGCAAAACCCTGTCTCTACAAAAAATACAAATTTATACAGACCTAGTGGTGCACTCCTGTATAGTTCCAGAGACTGGGAAGTCAGGGCTGCAGTGAGCCAAGATGGCACCACCGCACTCCGTCCTGGTAACACAGACAGACCCTGTCTCAAAAAAAAAAGAAAAAAGATTTTTAAAATGGGTGGGTCTGCTTCTTTAGAAAGCAAAAGTGAAATAATGCCCAACAGCGCATTTACTCTCTTAAAAGTAATTTCAGGCTGGGCGTACTGGCTCACGCCTGTAATCCCAGCATTTTGGGAGGCCGAGGAGGGATGGATCACCTGAGGTCAGGAGTTTGAGATCAGTTTGACCAACAGGACAAAACCCCATCTCTACTAAAAATAGAAAAATCAGCAGGGTGTGGTGGCACCCACCTATAATCCCAGCTACCTGGGAGGCTGGGAGGTGGAGGTTGCAGTGAAGCAAGATCACACCACTACACTCAAGCTGGGCAACAGAGTGAGACTCTCTCAAAAAAAAAAAAAAAAAAAAAAAATTCACATGGGTTAAATGTTTAAAGACAAATGATCACAATTTTGATATTTTGTCTGTATTTTATACCGTAGGTGACTTAGAGCCTGATTTAACCTGGCTTTGCCATGACTACAGATATGTGGAACTGTAACCAAATCTACTGTTCTGTTTTTAAACAACCAAAAAAACCCGATTCGGTTACTAGGACTGAAGAAAACTGGGCAAATGAGGGCCCAAAAGGCTAGGTCCCTACGTCTGCCATACTTGGCAGCTGCATTTCATGGTTAGGAAAAGTAAGGAAATAGCCGGGCACGGTGGCTCACGCCTGTAATCCCAACACTTTGGGAGGCTGAGGCAGGCAGTTTGCAAGGTCAGGAGATCAAGACCAGCCTGACCAAAATGGTAATACCCCGTCTCTGTTAAAAATACAAAAATTGGCCGGGCGCAGTGGCTCAAGCCTGTAATCCCAGCACTTTGGGAGGCCGAGGCAGGTGGATCACGAGGTCAAGAGATCGAGACCATCCTGGTCAGCACAGTGAAACCGCGTTTCTACTAAAAATACAAAAAATTAGCTGGGCATGGTGGCGCGTGCCTGTAATCCCAGCTACTAGGGAGGCTGAGGCAGGAGAATTGCTTGAACCCAGGAGGCGGAGGTTGCGGTGAGCCAAGATCGCGCCATTGCACTCCAGCCTGGATAAGGAGAGCAAAACTCCGTCTCAAAAAAAAAAAAAAAAATACAAAAATTAGCTGGGTGTCGTGGTGCGCGCCTGTAATCTCAGCTACTCAGGAGGCTGAAGCAGGAAAATCACTTGAACCTGGGAGGCCAAGGCTGTAGTGAGCTGAGATCACACCTTTGCACTCCAGTCTGGGCAACAGAGCAAGACTCCATCTCAAAGGAAGAAAAAGAAAAAGAGGAAAATAAAAACTCAGGAAAGGAGACCTCATTTTCTGTAAGGAGGCTCCAAGCTCCCAGGTGGGTGGGCTGGGGAGACCGCCCAGGGCTGCCAATGAGAAGGCCTTCATCCCTTTGAAGGCCTCTGTCTCGGAAGCAAGGACCCTCTCCTTGGCCTCAAGTTCCGGCCCTCGTTGGTTAAAACACAGTCACTTGTCTGTCTTTATGACCTGCCTGTTTGAGACTGAGATGATCACATAGAAAAAGGTCAGTTTGAAATATTCGTGAGTGAAAATGATTAAAGAGGCCGGGCGCGGTGGCTCACGCTTGTCTTCCCAGCCCTTTGGGAGGCTAAGGTAGGTGGATCACTTAAGCCCAGAGCTCTCTGCAGGAAGCCCCAGACACCCTGCAGCAGGCGGGAGGAGAGGGCAGCACAACCCTGGCTCCGCCCAAACTCTCCCAACTTCCACCTCCCAAAGGCCACAAAGGCGCCTGGGACAGGAGCAGAGGACTGGGGTTCTGGTGACGTCTGAAACGTTCATGGTGGTGAGTGCAAAGCATTCCTGGGAGGGTCCGTGGTCACCTCTGTCCCTGGGGGGCCAGGCTGCAGCAGCCCTTCCTTCCTTCCATCCATCCATCCTTCTGTCCTCGCCTTCTCCCAGCATGTGGCACCCCCACGTCCTAAGCCTGTGTCACTTTCTTTCCATGGATTCTTTAACCATCTTCCTCTTCTCACTGACTCAGCATCTAGGGGGTTCTTGGTGGAGGACGGTAACTGGTAAGAAATGACATACTGAGGCCAGGCCTGGTGGTACACGTCTGTAATCCCAGCAGTTTGGGAGACCGAGGCAGGCGGATTGCTTGAGTCCAGGAGTTCCAGACCAGCCTGAGTAGCATAGTAAGTCCCCATCACTACAAAAAAAAAGACGTACGTACTGAGAAACTAGCAAAGAGTCTTCATGTGGTCCTCAGCCCAGCCTCGAGGGTCCTGGGCTGGTCATGTCACCGCCCCCACGCTGTGTCTCCAGATCCAGACTCCACGGGAAGGGCCTTGGGAGGCCTGGGACACAGGGTGCCTTGTCTGACAAACATCCCTCCGTTCCCCAGACTGAAGCTCATCAAAAGGTACAGGCAGTGCCGCTTCACTGTCCCCTTTGAGATGAGCCATAGGGCCTTGTGGGAGACAAGCATGAAGCTGAGTGCCTGGAGCCTGAAGCCAGCTGTCCCTCCCTGTGTCCAGGAGGAGGGGCCCTGTCTCCAAAAGACCCCCAGGGGCCTGGCCTGTGGGTGCAGACATGGGGCGGGGAGAGTCTGGGTTGAGTGAGGACCATAGGTAGGGGACTTTGAGCACCACGGCTGAGGGGCCTGGTCAGTGGCGACCTGGACATTGTGGCCTGGTCAGTGGGGGCCTGGTCAATGGGGCCTGAACATCATGGCCTGGTCAGAGGGGGCCTGGTCAGTGGAGGCCTTGTGAATGAGGACACAGTCCTTGGGGATACAGAGAACACCTAGTGAATGGGGTTCTCTGACTATGTCCCCAAGGACTGTGTCCTCATTCGCAAGGAGGCCTGGTCAGTAAGAATCCGGTCTGTGGGAGGCCTGGTCAGCTGTGGCCTGGTCAGAGGTCCTTGAGTTAAGGACCTAGTCATTTAGCACCTCATCGGTGGGGACCCCGTCAGTGGGACCTGGTCTGCAGGGCTCTTGTCAGTTGGTCCCAGTCAATGGGGGGGTCTCATCCGTGAGGCCTGGCTAATGGGGCCTGGTCAGTGGAGGTTTCCTCAGTGGGGTCCCAGTAAGTTGAGGCCTCATCAGTGGGACCTGGTCAGTGTGGATGTGGTTAGCGGGGGGCTCATGAACTGGGGCCTGGTCAGTGGACCTGGACAATGGAGCATTGGTCATTAATGTCCTGGTTTGTGGGGTCTAGTAAGTCAGGGTCTGTTCAGAAAGACCTGGTCAGTGGCGGCCTGGTCACTGGGGCCCTGGAGAGTGGGGACTATTCAGTAAAGGCCTGGGTCACTGGGTCCTGGTTAGTGAGGCCTGGTCAGTGAGGGTCTGGGTCACTGGAGTCCTAGGTAGTGGGGCTCAGTCAGTAAAGGTCTGGTCATTGAGGACATGGCCAGTCAGAACCTTGTCAGTTAAGGACCTTGTCAGTTGGAACCTTGTCAGTTAAGGGCCTGTTTCAGTTGGAACCTTGTCAGTTAAGGGCCTGGTCAGTTGGAAGCTTGTCAGTTGGGCCCAGTCAATGGGGGCCTAGTCAGTGGGGACATGGTAAGTGGGGGCTGGGTCAGTGGGGACACCATCAGTGGGGACACGGTCAGTGGGGACATGGTCAGTGGGGGCCTGGTCAGTGGGGACATGGTCAGTGGGGGCCTGGTCAGTGGGGACACAATCAGTGGGGACACGGTCAGTGGGGACACGGTCAGTGGGGGCCTGGTCAGTGGGGACATGGTCAGTGGGGTCACGGTCAGTGGGGGCCTGGTCAGTGGGGACACGGTCAGTGGGGACACGATCAGTGGGGGCCTGGTCAGTGGGAACACAGTCAGTGGGGGCCTGGTCAGTGGGGGCCTGGTCAGTGGGGACACAGTCAGTGGGGGCCTGGTCAGTGGGGGCCTGGTCAGTGGGGACACAGTCAGTGGGAACACAGTCAGTGGGGGCCTGGTCAGTGGGGACACAGTCAGTGGGGACACAGTCAGTGGGGGCCTGGTCAGTGGGGACACGGTCAGTGGGGGCCTGGTCAGTGGGGACACGGTCAGTGGGGGCCTGGTCAGTGGGGACACAGTCAGTGGGGACATGGTCAGTGGGGACATGGTAAGTAGGGGCCTGGTCAGTGGGGACATGGTAAGTGGGGGCCTGGTCAGTGGGGACATGGTCAGTGGGGGCCTGGTCAGTGGGGACACGGTAAGTGGGGGCCTGGTCAGTGGGGACATGGTCAGTGGGGGCCTGGTCAGTGGGGACATGGTCAGTGGGGACATGGTCAGTGGGGGCCCTAGTTAGTTGGTCCCACGCAGTGGGAGTCCTGGTTAGTGGGGCCTAGTCAGTAAAGGTCTGGTCACTAATGACCTGGCCAGTCAGAACCTCATCAGTTAAGGACCTGGCCAGTCAGAGCCTTGTCAGTTAAAGACCTGGTCAGCTGGACCCAGTGAGTGGGGGCCTGGTCAGCGGAGCCCTCGTCAGTGGGTCCTGGATACTGAGGCCTAGTCACCAGGGTCCTGGGTAGTAGGGTCTGGTCAGTGAAAGTCTCATTGATGAGGCCTAGTTAGTGGGGTCCAGGTAGTGAGGGCCTAATCAGGGGGACCTGGTCAGTGGTCAGTGAGGGCTGGGTGAGAAGAGGCCCAGTCAGTGGGGCCTCATGCCTGGTGTGAACCTGGTCTTCAGGGGCCTGGTCAGCAGGTGACTGGTCGGCAGTGACCTGGTCAGTGCAGCCCTGGCCAGTGGCTGCCTGATCACTGGACCTAATCCATGGGGTCTGGCAGGGCGGGAGATGGGGGAAGAGGGGACGGCCGTCAATGGGGCCTGGTCAGTGACATCCTGGTCAGCAGGGTCCTAGTCAGGGGGAGCCCAATCAGTAAGGCCTGGTCATCGTCGGGGGCCTGGTCAATGTAAACTTGGTCAGCAGAGTTGGTCAGTGTGATCTGGACATTGGAGACTGGTCAGTGGAGGTCCAGTTAGTGCAGACCTGCTCATCAGGGCCTATTCAGTGAGGGCCAGTGGGGACATAGTCAGTGGGGACATGGTCAGTGGGACGTGATCAGCAGGTGTCTAGGTCCATGCAGCCCTGGTCAGCAGGGGCCTGGTTAGTTGGACCTGGTCATCGCAGGACTGGTCCTCAGGGGCCACTCTAACGTCATAAGGCTCCCCTGACAGTGCCAGTCCCCCGATCTATGGCCAATGGTGTCCTTTATATCTCTCCCAGCACAGGGCCAGGGTGTGGGGATGTCCAATGCAGGGAGGAGGTGCAGACAGCAGGAAGGAGAGAAGGAAGGAAGGCACTTCCGGAGTACGGATGCCTACGACGTCCCAATGCGTGGCGCCCCTTATACTCCATCGCCATGTTCGCTGTTGCTTTCCCACGTGATTCTCTATTCAACTGGCCCCAAAACCCTCCCTGTACCACCACGAATAGCTGGCTGTGGCTCTTTGGTGGCAGTTTTTATCCTGCCATAGAAATTATCCTTGAACAGGAAAAAGTCCCGAACCCAACGTCTGGTCACTCGCCACTCTCATCTGTCTTTATAAAGAGCCACTTCCAAATTCTGGGTTGCTTTTTGGAAAAGTAGTATGTGTTGCGGTAAAAGACTGCATCTGTGATCTCAGCTCTCTACTGGAACTGGATAGAGGTGAGGCATGGCAGCTAAGACGGCCGAAGAACTCGCGTCCTGCGCTCCTGACCACCATCACCCCTGCAGTTCCGTCTTCCCTCCTCCCACAAGCCCCCTGCTCCCCATGACTGTGGTAAGAGCTCCTCTGTGAACATGGAAGATGCCTGGGAGGTTGGCCGGTGTCCCTGGGATGGCACTAACAGGTCCGAGACGGGATCCAGGTCCCGCCTGGGACAATCTGGGAAGAGCTTGCCGATGGCATCACAGGCACCTCAGCGAAGGGGATGGCTTGGTTCAGGCCCACCCAGAAGGGCTGCTGGGCCCACTGCAAGACCTGGCTGAGGCCACAGAAGGGCTGGCCACCTGCTGAGGCTCCTTCTTGAAGCCCCTCACCTGCCTGCCGTGAATGCCATGCCCTGTGGCTGAGCGGCAGCACTGTCGTCCACCTTCCTGGGGAAGCATCTGCTGCCATCCATCTTGCTCTCCACCTCCTGCAGGTGGAGGGCAATGGAGGAGGGGGGAGTTCTCAGGGTCAGGAAGGAGCTGGCACCCACCATGCCCCCCTTCTCAGCCTTCCTCTTTCCCTGTTTCCAGGCCTCTTCGCGGTGCTGCTGGGGCGCATCAGGAAGTCCTGGAGGATGTGGCACTGCACCAGCACCAGGCCACCGGCCAGGTGGCTCATCCCGCAGCTCAGGCTCTTCCTGTGCATGGAGAAGTCCTGGAGGTGGCCCATGACTCGATTCTTGGGCAGGTGGGGCATGGAGATGACTGGGAACTTCCCTAGACACACATCCAGCCAGTCCAAGGGCTTGTCGTGCCATGCAGCAGCACCTGCCTGTGCGTGGCACCCGCTTGCAAGAGAGGTAGCTCTCCATGCCCTTGAGCTTGCTCTACTGACTGTTGTCACTTGTGGTGCACTGGCAAGGGTAGGGGCTCTCCTGCTGCTTGGGGCCACAGGGCCACAGCACCCACAGCACCATGCACACAAGCTTGTCCCTGTCCTTCACAGAGCCTGACGCCTCGCCAAGCACAAAGGCCTCCCTTCCCGACTTGAAGAAGGTTGTGGCTCACAGTGACAGAGCTCCTGCCCACATGGGGACCCTGGGAGCCGTAGCGCTCCAGCTATGCAGCTCTGCCCAGCGCACCTGGCTCATCCACCATCACGAAGCTGCCATCCCACTTGTCGTCCTAGTCATCATCACTGCCCTGGCTGGCCTGGTTGCCACCAAGGAGTTGCCGGGACCATGTCTGCAGGGCACCCCTACCGCCTGGAAAGCCCACACCGGCTGCTAGAAGGCATTCTGTGGTGACACCTGCTGTGGCAGCTGGAAAGCACTGAGAGGTGGCTTCAAAGAGGCAGCCACTGCACCAGGCAGGGCCTCGAAGCCTCCGGGTGGTATGATGGCCATGACACAGTGGGCAGAGGCACCAGGGCAGCTGTGGGATGTTGGACCTTTCCAGGGAAGTGGATCATTGCAGATAGAAGTCCAGGGTTGCCGCGGCGAGACCCTGTGACTCAGCCCTTGATGTCCTGCTCCCTACTCCGGCTTAGCACTTCATGTTCTCACAGTGAGATCACTCTCAAGTTCTCCGCCATCGAGTGGTACAGTAGTGAAATCCACAGTGCCACCATCCCCCGCATGGTCATCCTGGTCACTGTGGCGGCACGTGGCACCTGTAGTTCCCCTCACCTCCTAGGGCCGGGGTTGAGGCCAGGGACCTCTGGTCCTGGGAACTGTGCCCACCCCGAGAGTGGGGCTCTGTCCCACAGGTTGGGTGAGAGGCCACAAGGCATGCCACTGATGGCCGGGGCCACAGGGGCACCGCGCTCACCGCTCTCTGGGGAAGTCTCAGAGTGAACAGCTTTCCTGTTGACGATGACTTCCCAAGACCCAAGAGCCATCTGCGGCTGTGGAGTGGCTGGCCAGGTGCTGCCCGGCGAGAGGAGTCGGATGCAGGTGCCATTTTGTAGAGAAATGTGTCCAGACCTGCCTCTTGGTTATCATGGGACACCATAGCTCCCGGTGTTGGGGCCCTGATGGAGCTGCCGAGCTGATCCAGGGTAGATGTGGAAGCGATGGGAGCTCAGCATCCCTGTTCAAAACGGCAACACAGGAACCGTGAGGACCTGACGCCAACCCCTGGAAAGCATCCGTTGGAAGCTTTGGCATGGAATTCCAGCACAGGTACCTCCAGGGAGCTGGCAGCTCTATTTCTAGAAGTGTATCTATGTAGAGGAGGAAGAGGTGTGGAAAGAAGGTCCCAGTAATGGGGCTGCAGGGACCCAGGCCCCTCTATTATCAACTGTCCCAGGAGGTGACTTGGGAGGGGACCTGGTGCTGTCCTGAGCTGGGGATGGCCTCACACTCTGAGCCCCGGAGCTTCCTAGAGAATAACCTTCTTCCCTGGACTCTGCAGAAGCCCCCACATGCCTCTGGGGGCCTCCGCCTCAGGGACAGCCTGGCCAGGCCAGGGTGTGGGAGGACCAGGTGGCCAGGCTCCAGTTCCAGAGGGGCCCCCTGCATGGGCCACTGGAGCTGGGCCAGTGGGTAGGAGAGGGTCAGCCCATCCCCCTTGGAGAGAGGCTTAATGCTGGGAAACACCCAGAGAGGCCTGGGTGCTGGGGTCCCTCACTCGGGTTTGGCTGTACAGGAAAAAGGAATACCCAACTTCTCCCCCAAGCCCATCAGGTGTCCTCGCAGGGCCTGGCTCTGGAGGCCTTGGGGTCTCTCTGTGCTCCGCCTTAGACACCGAGGACACCCCTGCAGGCTGCGGATCCCAGAGCAAGGGGTGTGTGCAGCCAGCGGGCGTGTCCTCCAGGACGGGTAATATGGGGCTTGGGGCTGGCTCGGGGCTTCCTGCCTCACGTCCTCATGCCAGAGCTGTGTGGCCTGGGATGCAGCCATGATTCGGGGCTCGGGTGGAAACAAGCTCTCACTTTCACATGACCCCCTTGCCACCTCACACAGGGGCCTCTGTCCCCAGTGGGTGAGACTGTGGAGTCTCCTGGGCAAGGGTCCCCCTCTGCTCTCCAGGGCCATCCACTCTATGCCAAGACTGGGCCATTTCCATGCCCAGCTGGACTCTTGGTTCTGGCTCTGGGCTGGGGCTCCTGCCGGGATCTTCTCCCCAAATCCTCTGGATCAGAAACACTGATTCTCTTGTTCCCCTGGCATTCTTGGAGGGGCACTCTGGAGCCAGGGGACCTGCTCCTCCGGGCATCTGTGGATGCTCACAGGCAGGGCAGGGAGCTCACACCGAGTGGGGAGAGAGTGTAAAAAGTGCAGGGTGCACAGAAGGGTCTTTCTCCAGCCCCCTCCTGTCTGAGCATCATGTCCAGTACACATGCACTCAGCACCTGACCAGAGAACTAGGCAGGTTTACTTCTAGAAGTTTCTCTAGACGAGGAGTAGGTGCGTGAGGAAGGTGCAGGTAATGGTGCTGCAGGGGACTCGGGCCCTCTCTACTTTGGACCGCCCCAGAGAGTGGCTCGGGAGGGGGCCTGGTACTGGAGCCTCCCTAGGCATGGCAGGTCCTAGCGCCTCCTTATCAGTTTCTTCAGAGAGACCTGAAAGCGCCTGAGAATAACAATGTCCTTTAGGGCCCAGGCCTGGGAGAACGGCTCCTGAACAGATTTCCACAGGTTGGACTAGGCAGGTTCACCAGGCACTCCAGGGACAGTGTGGGCAGCCTGGAAGGAGTCGGAGCCCACACCCAGTTTCCACCATAGCTACCTCCCACTCGGAGGTGCTGGGTCCTTTTGCAGCTGGGTCCTCGTGGCGTCCAGCTGGGCACAGGCCAGGGCCAGCAGGAGGCCTGGGCGGGGAGGTGCCCACCACACTCCTGCCTTTGATCAGGGTCTTGTTGAGGTGGGCTCCCTGTCTGGGAGGACGTGGTGTCCTTCCCAGCACAACAGACCTGGTCTGGCCCTCCAGACTGAAGCAGAGGCTCATGGGGACAGTGTGAGGGCACTGTCCTCAGGCGAGGGAGGCTCTGTCCTCGGCGCCCATCCCACAGAGCCGCTGTGAGGATGAACAGGAGGACTGTCTACCCAGTCAGCGCAGAGCGGGTCCCCAGTGAGCACTTGGGGATGACCCTCCTCGGGCAGCCGCCGCCCACCAGATAGCGACTGTCCCCAGGCCAGCAGGGAGGGAAGAGAACAGGTCTCGCTCCCCTGAGTCTGATCATGCAGCTGCGCTGAGATGCGCCTCTGGCCTAGAAAAGCATCCTGTGGGCAGAACCACACACACCGCTGTGTCTCCAACTGCTGTACGACACAGGGCCTGGTGGGTGCGTGGGCATTCGGTAATGGTGACATTGTGGAGGTCACGGCTCCCCTCACAATGGAGGGCCGAGAGATGGCCTCCTCTGCCCCCTGAAGCATTGACGCGTGTGCGTGCAATGCGTAATGCGTCTGTGCACTTGACCTTGCAGGTGGATATGGGTGTGCACGCATCTCTCCTCCAGCCGGGCCTGGCTGCCCCACTCATGTGGGCCCCCAGGTCCTCAGCACTGTCACTCTGGAACCCATACTGAGCACCAGAGCATCCACGGGTGCACCCCAGCCTCTGCCTTCAGACATGGTGGTCCTGGGGATGTAGGTAGGGCAGAGGGTCCCCCTCAAGGGGACCCGGTGTGTACAGTGCTAAATCAGCATAGCAGGGCCATATTCAATGCACCTCACCTCCTCCTCCCGGTAGCTCTCTGGGTGCAGTGATTCATCCCCCCCTACAATGGAAGAAAGGAGGCTTCAAGGACAAACCCCCTGCCTGAGGGCACCCAGCAGCCAGCTGACCTGGTCCTGACTAGCTCCCCACTAACCAGGCCCCCACTCAACAGTTCCTGTTGACTGAAACCCGACTGACCATGTTCTGCTGACCAATCCCTGCAGACTGAGTCCCCCTGATGAGGCCCCAGTGACCAAGCCACCACTGACCAGCCCTCTCCCCAGACCAAAACCCATTTTCTTGAGTTAATGTGGAGCTCACGAGGGTTCAAAGCTGAGCGGGGACAGGCTAAGCTTCAGAATCAGGGCACTTTGAATGTTTCCAGGGATTTCCACATCATTCTCCAAGATGATGTTACCAATGTGCTCTCCCATCATTAAGGGTTTCTTGCTGCCTCCAAAACTGTTGGCATTGCCAGACTTTTATCTTGGGTGATGGGTTTGAAATACCCCATGGTGGCTTCCCGTCCCTCATGACTGGTAAGATTGTGTTTTCATCCTGTGCCACCCAGGTGCCTGCCCCCACCTCTTTGCTGTCTCTGCTTCGTAAGAAGATCTTGTTGCCCGGTCAACTCCAAGTGATCACAGGTTCAGGGGTGCCCCCAAAATGAGGTGCTTAGTGTTTGATGAATGACGTTGAGGCCAGGACAGGTCAGGAGGCAGATGGCCCTTGTGGACAGAAAGGGCTTCTTCCAAGTCTAGACATAACCAGAGAGAAAAAGGGGAGAAGGAGTGAGCCTGATTTTGAAAGATGAGAATTGGACATGGAGGAGGAGGAAGAAGAAGCAATTGACTAAAATATATACATGGTGATTCCATGCATATGATCAAAACGTGATCATGTGATCATGTACATTTCTCAAGCTCAAATGGAAGAAGCACAAATGGAAATGACCCTCCTCGGGCAGCCACCGCCCACCAGATAGCGACTGCCCCCAGGCCAGCAGGGAGGGAAGAGAACAGGTCTCTCTCTCCTGAGTCTGATCATGCAGCTGCTCTGAGATGCGCCTCTGGCCTAGAAAAGCATCCTGTAGGCAGAACCGCACACACCGCTGTGTCTCCAACTGCTGTACGACACAGAGCCCGGCGGGTACTTGGGCACTCGGTAATGCCCATTCCTTAACACATAAGTTTCCCCATTCCTCCCACAAAGCACAAAACCCTGGGCTGGACATCGTACGTAAAAACGTGGGACTGGATAGGATTCCACCTTTAAAAACAGGAAAGCTTGTGTTTACCACGCAGATGAACCTGGAAGACGTTCAGTGAAATAAGCCAGGCACAGAAAAACACGGCCTGCCTCACTTGTGGAATCTAAAAAGCTGAAGTCTCGGGAGCTGAGTGGGGAGGAGGGATTAGACAGAGGCTGGTCAAACGGCGCAGGAGGAATTGTTCAACACGGTGACTCTCATACATTCTCAAAAAATGCTGGGCAGGCTGGGCGCAGTGGCTCACACCTATAATCCTAGCACTCTGGGAGACCCAGGCGGATCACTTGAGGTCAGGAGTTTGAGACCAGCCTGGGCAATACAGAGAACTCATTGCTTTTTTTTTTTTTTAATATATAAAAAAAATTGCTGAGCAGATTTTAAGTGTTCTTCCCACAAAAAAAAAAAAAAAGCATGTATGGTGACGGGTATGTCAAGGACGTATTAGCTTGATTGTTATTTTACACTGTATTCCTGTGTCAAAACATGTTCTATGCAGAATATTTACAATTTTGTCAAAATAAAAATTGGATCAAAATAGAAAATAAGACTGGTGGAGAGGAGAAAGACACGCTGGGGATTTCGGGACTCAAGGAATGACACAAAAGTGAGTTATGTGGGTTCTTTCCTAGTCGAAATCAGCCCAGACTTGGACCTGAAGAAGCTGAGAACCCGTGAACGCCACCAGGCACAGTCAAAAAAGCAAAAAAAAAAAAAAAAAAAAAAGCCCAAACAAAATCTGTTCTCTCTAGCCAAAGGACCAGGAGAGGGGGCAGCCCAGCGAGATCCAGCACATTTAGACAATTACCGCTAACTCAGCCGGTCCTTGTCCTTGGGTTGATTTTTCTGCTACCTCACTTTGGGGTCGGGCTGGTCCTCCACCCTCTCAGGATGCGTTTCTCAATCCAGACGCTGGGGGGCGCCGATACATCGCGAGCTCCGCGAGGGTCATTGACGGGACGCCGCGGAGTCTCCTCCCCTCCTAGGGACACAGAGCCTCCCAGGGCCGCGCCTGTAGGTTTTCCAGAGGTCGCCAAAAACATTCAAGACCCGGAAGGAAAAAAACTGTAACAGCACACACTTTGATGTTTGACCACGTAAAAGCAAGGCTACAAAATCAAGCACCTGAAGGGACTGTCTACTTAGCTGGACACGGTGCCACCTGGATTCACCATTGGCTCCAGAATTCCAACGGTGCCAGCCATCACGTTGGAAAATCATTTATGGGTTGGATCTTCTCTGTTGTGTGTGTGACAGGGTCTTGCTCTGTTGCCCAGGCTGGAGTGCAGCGGCGCGATCACGACTCACTGCAGCCTCAAACTCCTGGGCTCGAGTTTGGTCTTCCCACTTCAGCCTCCCCAGTAGCTGGAAGGGTGCACACCACCATGCCCAGCTAATTTTTTTTTTTTTTTTGTAGAGTCAGAGGTCTCACTATATGGCCAGGGCTGGCCTCAAACTCCTGGGCTCAAGTGATCCTCCTGCCTTGGCCTCCCAAAGAGCTGGGATTATGGATGTTAGCCACCACACCCAGCTTCTTCTTTTTCTTTTTTTTTTTTTTAGACCGAGTTTTGCTCTGTCACCCAGGCTGGAGTGCAATGGTGTGATCTTGGCTCACTGCAACCTCCACCTCCTGAGTTCAAGCTATTCTCCTGCCTCAGCCTCCCAAGTAGCTGTGACTATAGGCCCCTGCCATCACACCTGGCTAGGGTTTGTATTTTTAGTAGAGACAGCGTTCCACTGTGTTAGCCACGATGGTCTTGATCTCCTGACCTCATGATTGCCCACCTCGGCCTCCCAAAGTGCTGGGATTACAGGTGTGAGCCACCACTCCCAGCGCTCCTTTTCTTGTTTTAAACAGGAAGAAATACATTCAACGTGAGTGCCTTTTAATATTTGATATTAAACAGAATATTGGCTATTATCAGTATCAGTTTTAGAGATGCTCCACCCAGCCCTCTGCCTTCACCTATGCTGTTCCATTTGGCCTCCATCACCCTTCCCTTCCCACATCAGCCAATTTACCTCCGATTCATCCTTCATATTTCAGCTCAGTGTTACCACCTCAGGGAAACCTTCCCTGGTCCCAAGGGACAAGATACTGTTTGTCTTCATCTGGAACATTGGAAATGCTCAATAACAAATGAATGAATGAATGAATGAACACAGGTGCCTAAGCATGATAGCCTTGTCCTTGTAGGGCCTTCACATGCAACTCTAAATACATACAACCTGACTTTAAAATATGAAACTGGCTCACGAAGTCATCCTGCAAGATCAGGCACATTCAACAACAGCTCCTCTCCTCCTGCCGGCTCTCTGTGCCAGCCCTGGGCTGAGCCACGTCGGGGCAGCAGAGAAAGCTCAACCTGAAACTGCCCTTGAGAAGCTCCAGGCTGGAGTTCAGTGGCCTGGTCATGGCTCACTGTAGTCTTGAACTCCTGGGCTCAAGCAATCCTACTGCCTCAGCCTCCTAAGTAGCTGAGACCTAGGTCAGGCACACTGCACCCAGATGATTTTTGTAGAGAGAGATTTTCCATTAACATCAATAATCTTGTTCAAAGTATCGAGCCTTCTCTCAGCTTCTACTGATCTAACAGAATTATTATAATCCTGGCACTTTGGGAGGCCAAGATGGGTGGATCATTTGAGGTCAGGAGTTCAAGACCAGCCTGACCAACATGGTAAAACCCCACCTCTACTTAAAAAAAAAAAAAAAAGAATTAGCTGAGCATGGTGGCACATGCCTGTAATCCGAGCTACTTGAGAGACCAAGGCAAAAGAATTGCTCGAACCCAGGAGATGGAGGTTGCAGTGAGCCGAGATCATGCCACTGTACTCTAGTCTGGGCAACAAGAGGAAAACTTCATCTTAAAAAGAAAAAAAAGACTCTAGTGGATTCATGGCTGAAGCAACATAGTAGTTTATTTCTCAAATAACAGAGAAGGTCAGTGCCTGGCTCTACTCCGTTCAGTCACTCAGAGACCGAGGTTTCCTGTGCCTTGTTTCTCACCCGTTTCCTAGACATTGTTCTTATCTTTAAGAGCAAAGCTGCTGGGCGTGGTGGCTCATGCCTGTCATCCCAGCACTTTGGGAGGCCAAGATGGGTAGATCACAAGGTCAGGAGATCGAGACCATCCTGGCTAACACTGTGAAACCCTGTCTCTACTAAAAATACAAAAAAATTAGCCAGGCGTGGTAGCACACGCCTGTAGTCCCAGCTACTCGGGAGGCTGAGGCAGGAAAATCCTTGAACCTGGGAGGCAGAGGTTGCAGTGAGCCGAGATCGTGCCACTGCACTCCAGCCGGGGTGACAGAGTGAGACTCTGTCTCAAAAAAAAAAAAAAAAAAAAAAAGAGCAAAGCTGTGAACTCTGGATTCAAAAAATAATAATAATAATTAGAGAGCACAGAGGAAGCAAGCCTATTATCTGGAAGTGCCACCTGCTTCTCACATTCCACACTGGGTCACACCTCACAGCAAGAGAGGCCGAGAAATATGATATTGGAACTTTGGTCCCTAAATAGTTGCATGAAGCAGAATTGCATGCTGAACTGAAACTAGAGAGAAAAGTCAACTTTAAAAATATTGAATTTTGGACCTCTCACTTCCTTTTACTGGAGCTTAGACTTTTACTAACAAACTTAATAATTGGTTCCAGAAGTGGGGTACACCGATGATATTTGCTTAATAGCAGGGTTGTGCAGACACAGATATTTCAGGCTGGAAAGCTAGGTATCCTCCTTAGGCCAAGGCAAACCATGTGGTAAAACATGGTCAACCAACTCACTTGGCTGTGATTTTGTCATTATAGAAGGGAACAATGCATTTTTGTGGAGCACTAGCAATCCACATTCCATCCCCTAGCCACCAAATATATGAAAACATGCTTCTTCCCCCCATAGAGTACATTTATACACTTCCTGGAAGAAGGCGATCTAACATCCCATGTCATTGATGCATCCAGCTCAGAGTCCAAAATCTCTGGCTATTACACAGTCTTCTTCATCCAGCAGGTCTTACTGTTTCTCTCATGATCCAATAATTTGCAACTAAAAGTCAATCTATCTAGCCCTCTCCTCAATGAATATACAATATTATGCCAGTTCCTAGCACATGATAATGATCAAATCTTGCTGGGCAGGATTTATTTATTTTTATTTTTTATTTTTATTTTTTTAGAGACAGGGTTTCACCATGTTGGCCAGGCTGGTCTTGAACTCCCGATCTCAGGTGATCCACCTGCCTCGGCCTTCCATAGTGCTGGGGTTACGGGTGTGAGCCACCACCCCCAGCCAGGATTTATTTGTTTTAACTCTCTGCTTGTAAAGTAGAATAAATCCTTTGGTGAGACCCTGGTGGCTCTCTCTGGGAAACTGTCGTCTGTTGTTCCCTGCAGTCTCTGGTTTTTCTAGCTGGGGTGTTCTTCCTTGTCCACTTATCTTCCACGACCATATCTAGGGTGAGTTTTGAGGGGGATGCCCTGCTTGGGAACGCTGCAGTTATCACAGCCCAATTCCTGTGATGCAAATCAGGGACTTCCTTAAGGCTGACACATAGACTGGGCTCATGGTTTCAAGATAATTCTCTAAAACACTTAGTGAGCTATTTGCTCCCAGTCAGTAACCACATGCAAAGTTCTTCTGAAGACATAATTTTTTACATTTCTTAGTTTACCCAGGCCTCTCTACCATGATAATGGAGGCTGCCTGAGGGCATTTGAAACAAATACGGTAAGTGAAAAGCCTTATTTACTATTCACTCAGATGTGTATCGGGGTCAGATGACTGCTCCAACTCTTTGCAGACTTTTATCTGTGGATTCTTCCACCTCTGTTTGCATGTCGGCCAAGTTCTTGACCACTAAGTCCACGTCTTTCTTGTAATACTTTGCTAAAAGCAGCAGGAAGCAACCAACTCACAACCATATTCCGGCTCTTTCTAATCACTTCATCTAGAAATTCAAGCTCAGTTACCATATGAACTATCTTCCTAGTTATCTAAGATTATAGTGTTACCAATCATTTTGACTTGGCCTAAGGAGGATACCCAGCTTTCCAGCCTGAAATATCTGTGTCCTCGCAACCCAGCCATTAATCAAATGCCATCTATTCTCACGGTTACACCCCACTTCTGGAACCAATTACTGTGTTTGTTAGAACAAAAGTCGGAGCTTCAGTAAAAAGAAGTGAGAAGTCCAAAACGCAATATTTTAAACAGACAGAAGTTTCTCTCTAGTTTTGGTTCAACATGCAACTCTGCTTCATGCAACCATCCACAGATCCAGGTTTCTTTCATTTCATTTCTCCATTAATCCCTACGGCATTTGCCCTGTCTGTAGGTTGGGTCTTAGGTAAGTCCACATACCAGCTTGCAAATAAGGTATAAAGAGAGCATATAGGAGGTAAGTCTACTGTCTTCGAGGCTTCACTCAAACGGTGCACACATAAATTATGTTCATATCGTAAGGTCTTTTAGGCTGAATGATGGCGCCATGGCCCGCACATACACCTCTGGAGGGCCTTCTGGAATTAGAAAACCTGAAGTAACTGGAAGACCATGAAAAGCATAAGAACAATAAACCCCTGTGGTGCCTAACTAACTTGAGACAATCTTCTTTTGTTTCTTGTTTTGGCCCCAGTTGATAAGGCCACTGGACAGTGTAACCAACCTTGGTCAACCTCATGACTCCACACCCTATGACCCCCTCCCAGCTTGCAAACCTATGACGCCCTCCCAGCTTGCAAACCTATGACGCTCTCCCAGCTTGCAAACCTATGACGCCCTCCCAGCTTGCAAACCTATGACGCCCTCCCAGCTTGCAAAAAAAACTGCCCTAAACTGTAACTTCTGTAACTGTCCACTGCTTACCTCAAACCTATAAAACCAACTCCTATTCCTCCACCCTTCGCTGACTCTCTTTCCGGACTTAATCCGCCCGCACCTGGGTGGATAAACGACCATGTCGCTCTGACAAAGTCTGTTTAGGGGGAGGTCTCTTCCTTCAGAGTGTGCATTTTAACACATATTCCATCAGCGAGAGTCACCCACATGTCCTCACTGCAAGGGAGGCTGGAGAATATGGCGTCCCTGCAAAGTCACAATTCCGTCTGCTGCAGAAGATGGGAGAGTAGAATTGGTACACAGCGAGTATTCCCCAAAGCATGATTCAGCTATTGTCTTCCCACGTAGCCGTGAGCCAATCTTACATACGAGAACACTGTAAGACAAAGATACTGTTACCTTCAGCCTAGGGATGTTAGGAGGACTTAACGGGTCGACGTGCTGCCTGTATACTGGCAAGCAAGAAGATTTGAGATGTTAGATGGACAATCATATTTTATTTAAGTGTGTACGAGGTAAAGCACAACTAGGGGCTGAGCGTGGTGGCTCACACCTGTAGTCCCAGCACTTTGGGAGGCCAAGGTAGGCGGATCACAAGGTCAGGAGGGTGAGACCAGCCTGGCCAACATGGCGAAACCCCATCTCTACTAAAATACAAAAAATTAGCCGGGCATGGTGACACGTGCCTGTAGTCCCAGCTACTCAGGAAACTGTGGCAGGAGAATTGCTTGACCCTGGGGGGCAGAGGTTGCAGCGAGCCGGGATCACACCACTGCACTCCAGCCTGGCAATAGAGGAAGACTCTGTCTCAAACACAGACACACACACACACACACACACACACACACACATACACAACTAGTATCTCAAGCCTACACTTAGGATGAGGTTAAATAAACTACTTGAGATTTTCTTTCTTTCTTTCCTTTTTTTTTTTTGAGATGGAGTTTCGCTCTTGCTGCACAGGCTGGAGTGCAATGGCATGATCTTGGCTCACCGCAACCTCCGCCTCCTGGGTTCAGGCAATTCTGCTTCAGCCTCCCAAGTAGCTGGGACTACAGGCGTGCGCCACCATGCCCAGCTAATTTTTGTATTTTTAGTAGAGACGGGGTTTACTTGAGATTTTCTTAATTATTCAAAATATACATCAAGGAAATAATAGTAGCATTGGCACACAGAAGTAGCCTTAGCAGATGCCGTTGCTGACCCCTTCCATGTTCTTTCAGCCCACCACAATGCTCACCTGCAGATAGTTCTCATACACACCAAAGAATTCCCACACAAGGAAAACTGAAGTGCCAGTGGAATGCTCAAAAGGTAACTGTAATCTGTTCTCATGCTGCCAAAGAACTACCTGAGCCGGGACAGTAGCTCAAGACTGTAATCCCAGCACTTTGAGAGGCTGAGCCAGGGGGAACGTGAAGTCAGGAGTTCAAGACCAGCCTGGCCAATATGATGAAACCCCGTCTCTACTAAAAATAGAAAAATTTGCCAGGCCATGGTGGCACACACCTGTAATCCTGGCTACTCAGGAGGCTGAGGCACAGAATCGCTTGAACCTGGGAGGCGGAGGTTTCAGTGAGCCCATCACGCCACTACACTCCAGCCTGGGCAACAGAGTGATACCTGTCTCAAAAAAAAAAAAAAAGGCCAGGTGTGGTGGTTCACGTCTGTAATCCCAGCACTTTGGGAGGTCTAGACAGGTGGATCACGAGGTCAGGCATTCCAGACCAGCCTGGCCAACATGGAGAAACCCGTCTCTACTACAAATACAAAATTAGCCAGGCGTGGTGGCACATGCCTGTAATCCCAGCTACTCAGGGGACTGACACAGGAGAATCACTTGAACCCGGGAGGCGGAGGTTGCAGTGAGCCAAGATCATGCCACTGCACTCCAGACTGGGTGACAGAGTGAGACTCCTTCTCTTCCTTCTCAAAAAAAAAAAAAAAGAATTGGTGGGAAATTTACTCACAGTGTCCTAACCCTTCCACAGGATGACTCTGAGGTGTCTCCTACTCAGCTGCTCAGAAGATCCTGAGTGGAACCAAGCCCTAGTTGCCCACTCATGAACATATCTCCCCTCACCATCACCTCTCCCCACTCTGGATGCTTCCTGGGACCCCCCTCCCACAAATCCTTGTGTTGAGGGCTACTTTTTTGGGGAAAACCCAAATTGAGACATGGACAAAAGCTGGATGAGATGTGGCAATGACTGAAGTTTGTCAGCCCTGGAATAAGGCATCTAAAGCACTTGTTCAGTGCCTGGCACATAGTACGTGCTCAATAAATGTTCATTGTTACCGTTATTGTTACTTTTCTTAATTTTGGGAAAACACACATAAAATTGACCATTAAACCATGTTTAAGTTTACGTACAGTCAGTAGCACTAAGTACATTTACATTCTTGTGCAACCATCACCATGAGTCACCTCCAGAATTCTTTGCATTTTGCAAAACTGAAATATCAATAGCACTCATCTCATAAGGTTATTGTAAAAATTAAGTGAGGGCCAGGCACAGTGGCTCACTCCTGCAATCCCAGCACTTTGGGACGCTGAGGTGGGTGGATTACCTGAGGTCAGGAGTTCGAGACCAGCCTGACAAACATGGTGAAGCCCCATCTCTACTAAAAATACAAAAATTAGCTGGGCATGGTGGCACGTGCCTGTAATCCCAGCTACTCGGGAGGCTGAGGCAGGAGAATCGTTTGAACCCGGGAGGTGGAGGTTTCGGTGAGCTGAGATCGTGCCATTGCACTCCAGCCTGAGTGAGACACCATCTCAAAAAAAAAAAAGAAAACTAAGTGAGTTTATGTGCACAAGTCACTTAGAGCAGCATGGACACATTAAAGACATGTCCATGTTAATTGTAATTATGATTAATTACCGTGCGGTCATGCCTGTTTTACAGCATTAATGGCCAAGCTCTCTAACCCACACAGTTCCCTCGGAGTGAGGCTCAGAGACTTTGGGGAGGACATGGGGCCTTTTTCCTCCTGCCTGCCTGGCCACTGACTTGCCCCTTCCCAGGTTATTCTTTTTTTTTTTTTTTTAAACAGGGTCTCACTCTGTCACCCAGGCAGGAGTGCAGTGGTGCAATATCAGCTCATTGCAAACTCCACCTCCCGGGTTCAAGCAATACTCATTAGCTTCCCAAGTACCTGGGATTACAGGTCCATGTCACCACGCCCGGCTAATTTTTTTGTATTTTTAGAAGAGATGGGATTTCACCATGCTGGCCAGGCTGGTCTCGAACTTCTAGCCTTGAGGGACCCAACCCCCTTGGCATCTCAAAGTACCGGGATTACAGGTATGAGCCACTGCATCTTTTTTTTTTGAGACAGACTCTGGCTCTGTCACCCAGGTTGGAGTACAGTGGCGAAATCTTAGCTCACCACAACCTCCACCTCCTGGGTTCAAGTGATTCTCCTGCCTCAGACTCCCAAATAGCTGGGATTACAGGCGCATGCCACCATGCCCAGCTAATTTTTGTATTTTTAGTAGAGATGGGGTTTCTCCACATTGGTCAGGTTGGTCTCAAACTCCCAACCTCAAGTGATCCACCCACCTTGGCCTCCCAAAGTGCTAGGATTACAGGCATGAACCACCGTGCCTGGCTGGAACTCTTTTTTTTTTTTAATTGGAGATGGGGCCACCGGGTGCGGTGGCTCACGCCTGTAATCCCAGCACTTTGGGAGGCCAAGGCGGGTGAATCACGAGGTCAAGAGATCGAGACCATCCTGGTCAACATGGTGAAATCCCATCTCTACTAAAAATACAAAAAATTAGCTGGGCATAGTGGTGCATGCCTGTAATCCCAGCTACTCAGGAGGTTGAGGCAGGAGAATTGCCTGAACCCAGGAGGCGGAGGTTGCGTGAGCCGAGATCTCACCATTGCACTCCAGCCTGGATAACGAGAGTGAAACTCCATCTTAAAAAAAAAAAGAGTTAGGGCCTCACTCTATTGCCCAGGCTGGAGTGCAGTGGTACCATCATGGCTCACTGCAGCCTCAAACTCCTGGGCCTAAGTGATCCTCCTGCCTCAGCCTCTGGAGTAGCTGGGACTACAGATGCATGCCACCACACCCAGCCAATTTTTACATTTTTCATAGAGATGAGTTCTTGTTCTGTTCCTCAAGCTGATCTTGAACTCCTGGGCTCAAGGAATTCTCCCACCTTTGTCTCCCAAAGTGCTTGGATTACAGGCATGAGCCACCACACCTGGCTTCAGGGTCATTTTTATTATCACCCTTGTCCTCGTGATATTCGATTGTGCCCCGTGAAACGAGACTCTATCATAGAGCACAAGCTGAGAACGTCTTTCCTCTTTTCTATCAGAACTCAGTAAACTCACACTATTGCCTTCGTCTCTCTGCATGTCTCAAACTGCAGGAGACACGTTTGGGGGTGGTCCCCATCCTCTCTTCCGTTGTTTGATCCCTGCAGCCTCACCAGCCGCCACACCACAGCCTCACCTCTGCACTTAACAGCAGACACGCTCACTTGCCCTCAGGCCCTCCCACCAGTGACTTTTGCATAGACCCCACAACCACCGTTCAGACCTCCCTCAGTGTACTTCCTCAGGGAGGCTTTTCCCTGCCTTCCACCCAAGACTAATCAGGTGCCCACATTCTGCATTCATTAACATTTTTAGGCCGGGCTCTGTGGCTCATGCCTGTAATCCTAGCACTTTGGGAGGCCGAGGCGGGCACATCACCTGACGTTGGGAGTTCAAAACCAGCCTGACTAACATGGAGAAACCCCATTTCTACTAACAATACATAATTAGCTGGGTGTGGTGGTGCATGCCTGTAATCCCGGTTACTGTGGAGGGTGAGGCAGGAGAATCACTGGAACCCAGAAGGCGGAGGTGGCAGTGAGCCAAGATTGTGCCACTGCACTCCAGTCTGGCAACAGAGCAAGACTGTCTCAAAAAAAAACAAAAAACAAAACTTAGCCCACACTCTTAGTGCCGGTCCAGATCCACTGGGGTCCTACTGTTTCTCTCCATACCAAGAGCTACTTCTAGCAGCTTCATCTCTCTGCTAGAGGGAGAGTATTGCTTGAACCCGGGAGGTGGAGGTTGCAATGAGCTGAGATCTCATCACTGCACTCCTGCCTGGGCCACAAAGCGAGACCCTGAAAAAAAAAAAAAAAGAATTACCTGGGAAAGGGCAAGCCAGTGGTGGGGTGGGCAGGGAGAAAAGGACCCCAGGTCCTCCCCAAGGCTTCCTCCAGCTGCTGAAGTGGGTGTGGCCCATACAGGGGCAGGTCAGCAGAATCAACAGCCCCTAAGAGCAGCCTTCAATCAATAACAGCATGGAATTCATTGGTGAATAAATACCCCAGCTCCCTCGCCCCACAGCTGGGACAACTCCAAAGAGTGTGCTCTCTGCTACCTCCAGAGGCCCTCAGTGGGACTGCACCCTGTTTGCACATGGTAGTAACTGGCTTCATAATGCAGACTTAATGGCTACTTTCTATTCCGTTTCACCTCCCACCCTCTACTCGTGTCTCCTTGGGTTACCTCCCAAATAAACTACTTGTCCTTCCATTTTTTTTAAGAGATGGGGTCTCACTCTGATGCCCAGGCTGAAGTGCAGTGGTGTGATAATAGCTCATGGCAGGCCAGGCACAGGGGTTTACGCCTGTAATCCCAAAACTTTGGGAGGCCAAGGCAGGAAGATCACTTGAGCCCAGGAGTTCAAGACCAGCCTGGGCAATGCAGCAAGACCCCAACTCTACAAAAACAAAAAGATATCTAGGCATAGTGGCACATGCCTGTGGTCCTAGCTATTCAGGAGGCTGAGGTGGGAGATCAGTTGAAGCTGGAAGATGTAGGCTGCAGTGAGCCAGGATTGTGCCACTGCACTCCAGCCTGGGTGAGAGAGAGAGAGGGAGAAAGGAAGAAGGAAGGAAGGAAGGAGGGAAGGGGAGGGAGGGAGGAGAGAAAAGAAAGGAAGGAAGGAAGGCAGGGAGGAAGGGAGGGAAGGAGGAAGGGAGGGAGGGAGGAAGGGAGGAAAGAAGGAAGGAAGGAAGAAAAAGCTCACTGCAGCTTCAAATTTCAGGTCCCATGTTATTCTCCTACCTCAGTCTCCTGAGTGGCTGGGGCGACAGGCACAGACCACCATGCCCAGCTAGTTTTTACATCTTTTGTGGAGATAGAGTCTTGTTGTGCTGCCCAGGCTGGCCTCAAACTCCTGACCGCAAGTGATCCTTCCACCTCAGCCTCCCAAAGCACTCCGATTACAGGCGTGAGACATTTTGCCCGACCTCCTTGAACTTTTGTGTCAAGGTTGGCTTCCGGAGGAACCCAGCCTGAGACAGTCATTTGCCCTATTGTAGTTCATTCCATAATTGCAGTTATCAGTTGTCTCGCCCCACTGGGCTGAGTCATGCCCACCACAGTGCTCCAAAAACCTGCACGTGGTAGTAGATGCTTGATAAAGGACCCTGGGTCTCATGACTGGGAGGTGGCTGGGATGCCGATGGGTCGTTCTGTTTCCCCCACCCCATCCTTAGAAGCCCCAGATGGAGAGGTTGTCGTGCCAGAGGGAAGCTCACTCCTGAGCTATAAATGGCAGCCTCCACCTGCCTCATGCCCCAGAATACATAGCCTGGACAGCTGGGACAGGGCCCCCCACAGCCAGGAACCCCAAATGACCCGCCCAGCCCTGACCAGGGCTACTGGGGTGTTCCCTGGAGCACATACCAGAGGGGACGTAAGTCCGTTACCAAGGCTACAAAGCAGGACACACGGAAGATGCTGAGAGAGGCGTACAGCTAGTCCTAACAGCAATCCTAGCCGCCTTCTCCCCTCCTCCGCGTCACACTCCACCTCCAGGAGCTCTCTTTGCAAGACACCATTCCAGGGACAAGGGTCTTCCCTACAAGGCCATGCAGCACACGCAGGCGTCTCCTGCGGGAGGGATCTCTTTCCCAGGCCGGTGGTGTCAGGCCTGGAATTAGCCACACCACCTGTGGCGAGGCTGGTTGTAGGGTCTCTGGGGACAGCGGGGGACAGCAGCGATGGAGAGGACATCAGGACTGACCTCTGATGACTCAGGCTGAGACAGTCAAGAGAATGAGAAATGGTGGGCATGGAGGTCTGGCCGTAGCAGAGCGGTGCTGGTAGGGCGGCGGTGTCTTAAGACTTCTCACCAGCTTGATCCTAGAGTCAGCTGACCACTCACAAGCTGGGGGACTGTGGGTGAGCCACTCCGGGCCTTAGTTTCCCCATCTGTAAAATGAGGAGGGGCTCACAACCACAGCTCATTTCTGGAGTTTGTTGTAAAGGCGAAGAGACTCCGTTGGAACCGCCTTGCCTGGCTGGATGGCCTTGCGCAGGCTTGTCTAATGTGGAGGGCCAGCCTCGACTTCCTGCTCCGTAAAAATGGGAACAAAAGGCCAGGCACAGTGGCTCCCTCCTGTAATCCCAGCACTTTGGGAGGCAGAGGCAGGAGGATCACCTGAGTTCAGGAGTTCAAGACCAGCCTGGCCAACATGGTAAAATCCCATCTCTATTAAAAATGCAAAAATTTAGCTGGGCATGGTGGCAGGCACCTGTAGTCCCGGCTACTTAGGAGGCTGAGACAGGAGAATCACTTGAACCCGGGAGGCGGAGGTTGCAGTGAACCGAGATCATCCACTGCACTCCAGCTTGGGGGACAGAGCAAGATTCGGTCTCAAAAAATAAAAATAAAAAAAGGAGGGGGGAATAAAAACAGTCCCTGCCTCTTAGGGCTCAAGGAGAGTGAAGTGGGATCTGTGAGTCGCGTGCTGAGCTTAGTCCATGAACGGCACTTCCTTATCCACCGCGACCCACAGTCCTCGAAACGAAATTATTCTGGTCTGCTTCTGTCACAGAAGGAAACTGAGTCTGTGTAGCATGGGGGAGGGGTGGGATAAGGGAGGAGGATGAAGAATGGAGTTGGGGAGGGGTCTGGGCTGGGCTCTCTTAACTCCGGAACACAGGGAGAAGCCAGTGTCTTTAGCGCATGTAAGAGGTTCTAGAATGTTCTATTTGCTATGTTTTCTGCCCGTGCACCAACAGGGGTGATGTTCTCACCGTGACAAAGAGAAGTAAGCTGGCTTAATGGACAGTGAGGCAGCTGGGAGGGGGCATAGGGGAGCTGGACGCTCTTGGCCTGAAACCTACAGGCCCCAGTGGCACTGACCACTGCCCGGTCTCTCCCATGATCTGGTTTCCTCTACAGCCTTGGGCAGAAAACAAGAAGGCCTCCTGCCTCCACTCCATCCCACACAGGAGTCTTCATGCTGGCTGGGAGTCCAGGAGTCTGTCTAGGAATCCAGGAAGTCTTTCTGGAGTAGGAGCCATTGGATCTGGGACTTGAAGGATGAATAGAGGTTTCCTAGTCAGAGAAGAGTGTGTGTGTGTGTGTGTGTGTGTGTGTGTGTGTTCATTTTAACAAACACTTTCCCATCTTCTAGGGGCCAGGTACCCAGAAGGCCACAGACAAGGCCAAGGCCCAGGCCTGCCCCAGGGAAGTTCACATCCCACAAATGCTGCTCGAATCATAACAGTAATGGTTACAGCTCCTGCGTGCTGAGTGTGCACTGCTAGGGCACAGCATGTGAGAGGAATTCAATGACTGAACGCATGAGCCAATAAATGAAACTTTCTCTTTTTAAAAAAAAAAAGTCTTTATTTTTGTTTTAGTCTTTTAGTTCAGCTCTCTAAGGAAGGAAAAAGCTTTCTGGAGTCAGCGAATCCTGCCAGGGATTGCTGGAAGGGAGAGGGGAGGCAGAGACAGCAGGCCAAGGTCTGGGGGTGGGAAAACGGGGGTGTAAGGGTCCTGTGTGGAGACAGTTGGGGGCAGAGGTTTTTTGTTTTTTTGAGATGGAGTTTCGCTCTTGTTTCCCAGGCTGGAGTGCAATGGCTGGATCTCAGCTCACTGCAACTTCTGCCTCCCAGGTTCAAGTGATTCTTCTGCCTCAGCCTCCCGAGTAGCCCGGATTACAGGCAGGAGCCTCCACACCAGGCTAATTTTTGTATTTTTAGTAGATACAGGGTTTCTCCATGTTGGTCAGGCTGGTCTCAAACTCCCGACCTCAGGTGATCTGCCCACCTTAGCCTCCCAAAGTGCTGGGATTACAGGCGTGAGCCACTGCGCCCGGCCTGGGGGCAGAGTCTTAAGCGGGGAGCTGAGGAGCTAAGGCCATCTCCTGTTCTTTGGGAACTGGGGAGCCATAGCTTGATTCCCAGCACAAAAGGGTGGGAAGGAAGACATGAGACCTAAGGAGGACAGCAGGAGCCTGCCTTGGGCTCCAAGAGTTTCAGAGATGGCCCAGATCAGTTGAGTGGTCTTCTCACCCTTGTGAGCTAGCTGCAGTGAAAGCCACCAGGGGGCAGGAGAGACAGAGACAATGGAGAGAGATGCGGAGTCACCAAAAGAGAGACAGAGGCACTACCGAAAGAGGTGGGAGAAATCCAGGAAGGCTCCCTGGGCATGGTGGCAGGAAATGAAGTGGAGGCCTAATCCCTGACACTAGAGAGCCAGGACCCAGAGGGGAGGAGAAGGCTTGATGCTGGGCTGAAAGGCCAAGCCTGTTTAGGAATCCAGGAAGTCTTCCTGAAGGAGGGGCCGTTGGATCTGGGCCTTGAAAGATAGACGTCTCCTAGGCAGAGAAAAGTGGGTGGGGGATTGCTCGTTTTACTTAACAGGCACTTTCCCATCTTCTGGGGACCAGGTACTTGGGAGCCATAGACAAGCCCAAGGCAGAAGAGACAGCAGCCCCCCGACATCGCAGCCCCAGGACTCTGCACCCACCCGCAAGCCTTCTTCATTCCTCCCAAGGACGAACAGGGAGACTGAGGCTGCCCAGAGCGGCCCCCACCCCAGGTCCTGCCCGTCCAGCTTCTCCTGGGCCTGTGCCGTGCCCACACGCCCACGCAGGACCTGTGTCACCAGGTTAAAAATGGAAACAGCTAGGACCTTTTTTTTCTTCCTTTAAGAAAATCCCACATCCAAATAAGGCGAGGACTGCGGGGAGCACGGTGAGCTGGCCAAGTCCTCCTGAGCAAGCGAGTGGCGGCTGGCCCGGCCAGCCTGGGCTTGGTCCTCCTCCAAGACTCGCCTGGCAGGAGGGCGGGTGCACCCGGGGAGGCTATAAGGGCTTCTCCTCCACCCTGCCAGGCTTACTCGCCTGCTCACAGCCCCCGCCTGCCGCAGCCCCCACAGAGCCCGCCGCACCCACCACGTCCCCCACCCCAGCGCCCAGCCATGGAGGCCATCAAGAAGAAAATGCAGATGCTGAAATTGGACAAGGAGAATGCCATCGACCGAGCAGAGCAGGCCGAGGCGGATAAGAAAGCCGCCGAGGACAAGTGCAAGCAGGTGAGCCTCCCTCCGCTGGGCCGCGCCGGGCTGCAGGGCATCCTCTCTGTGCCGGGGCCCTGGTGGGGAGGACGGGGGCTGATGCTTTGGGCAAGGAAGAGCGAGGGGACCGTAAACTTCCTTGGATGGGGCTCTGGGCTGGAAGGGGGGTGACGATCGGACCCACCCCCAGCGGGGCCAGTGCGAACAAACTGCGTCTGACAGAGAGGTGGTGGGGGAGGGAGAGAGTGAGAATGTTTGTGAGGGAGGTGGACCTGTCGTTTGCGCTGGAAGGTTGTGTACTAGATAGGGCAGTTGGGGTCATGCCGTGTGTGTGTTTTAGCATGTGTGTGTATACAGGTTTGTGTGTATTTGTGTGTGTATGTGTGTATAGGGTGTGGTTGTGTGTACAGGGGTGTGTGGGTGTATGTGTGTGTATTTGAGACAGAGTCTTGCTCTGTCACCAGGCTGGAGTGCAAGTTGGAGTGACCAGATTGCAGGTCACTGCGACTTCTGCCTCCCAGGTTCAAGTGATTCTCCTGCCTCAGCCTCCTGAGTAGCTGGGATTACAGGCGCGTATCACCACACCTGGCTAATTTTGTATTTTTAGTAGAGACAGCGTTTCACCATGTTGGCCAGGCTGGTCTCAAACTCCTGACCTCAAGTGATCTGCCCATGCTTCCTCAAATGCTGGGATTACAGGCGTGAGCCACCGCACCTGGCCATTTCTGTGTGTTTGAGCAAATCTCTGTGTGTGTACATCTGTGTATGTGAGCATTTCTGTATCTGCATATTTGAGCATGCGTACACGTTATTTGTGTGTATTTGGGCAATTCTCTGTGTGTCTCTGCGTGTATCTGTGTTTAAGCATTTCTGCGTGTGTCTGTGTTTATACCTACTTGTGTGTGTTTGAACAGTTCTCTGTGTGTCTGTATGTGAGTGTATCTGTGTGAGCTTTTCTGTGTGTGCATGTAAGTTGTGTGTGTCTGTGGTACATGTGCGTATGTTTCAGCGGAGGAGGGTGTGGAGGGGTGAAGGTGACTGTGAGAACGAGTGAGTAGCAGGAGGGTTGTGAGAGTGCGGGAAGCTGCCCGCGGTGCAGGGAAGGTGTAAGACAGTGTGGGTGTGTTTGTGAGCCTGTGTGTGTGAGTGGTGGGAGGCCATGAGGGTGGTGGGAGAGGCGGGCTGTGTGTGTGCTTGTGCAAACATTGGCATGACGGTGATCGCAGGTACGCGTTGACATGGCTATGTTTGCGTTGGCATACGTATATCTCGGTGACGGGTTTCTACTGGCATGTGTGTGTGGGTGTGCACACGTTCGGATGTGTGTTTCTGTTGGGTTGGGTTGCGTGTGTGTTGGTGACTGTGTTTCTGGTGTGTGTGCATGTTTAGATGAGTGTGTGTTTCTCTCGGAGTGGATGTGTGCTTCAATTGGTGTGTGTATGAGTGTGTGTTTCCATTGGTGTATGTGTGTGGATGAGTGTGTTTCTGTCGGGGTGAGTGTGTGTCCGTGACTGTGTTTCTGCTGGCGTGTGCGTGTGCTTGTGGATGTGAGGGTGGCTGTGTCGACCTGTGTGTGCTCGTAGGTGACACTGTGCCCCTGGATCAGGAAGCCTCCACTGTAACGGGACCCCGAGGTCTCATGGGCAGCTGTCCGGGAGAGTGGCCAGGCGTGTGAGTGTGTGGTGGGGTCCCAGGGCTGAGACCTGCTGCAGAGCTGACTGGGTGGGGTCTGGGGACCCGGGATGGGAGCAGAGTTGAGAGTGCGCCTGAGAATCTCAATGTGTATGTGGGGGTGTCCCTGCTGCAAGCCTGGAGGCCAGGGGAGGTGGGGCCCATGGCAGACAGAGGGCAGGGAGGTCATTTCCCATCTCCTGGCAGCCAAGAGCCCACACAGACCCAGAACTTTGGAAACTAGAGTCCCAGGAACCCTGGCAATGAGGATCCCAAGGCCGTGGCCATGGCTTGGAGCAGAGCAGACGGGGACAGTGGGTGGGAGGAAGGAAGGGAGGAGTCCCCTCCCACAGAGTCATGTTCCCCACAAGGCTTATCCACCCGGAGGTCAAGTGCCAAGCCCTGGGGAGTGTCCAGGTCTCAGATAAAGCCCAGGGAGGTGCCTAGGACAGTAGCACCCAGTGTCCAGCCCTGCCCAGGCCAGGAGCCAGGCCAGCCGGCAGCCAAAGGCAAAAGTCCAAGCTCAGACTGGTTTGAGTTATGGCTCAGTCGCTGGGTGCCCCGGGGCAAACACCCCGGCCTCTCTGTGTCTCCACGGCTGCATGAGTGAGATTCGGAAGTGATAGTAGGGCCTCCCTCGCCGCCCCATGACAGGATTAGAGGTGACTATACAGATGGCACCCTTGGCCCATCGCCTGGTGCCGAGTAAGCGCTCAATAAATGTGGGTTGATTTCCTGCCCCGCCCTACTTCCCCTTTGGGCCTCCCCAGCCTCCAGTGCCCTGGGGCTGCCCTAAGAGTCTGTGTCACAGGGAACACGCCCCAGTGTTCCCCGCCACAAGCTCCCTCCGCCTTCTGTATGACCCTCCCTGGCAAACACAGACATCCATCCTGTACTGGGCCAGCTTCTATCCATCATTTAGCCCTCACCATGAGGGACTTAGCCAGAGATTCAGAGAGAAACAAGTTTATGGCTCTAATTCTTACTAAGGTGTGAGTGGCTGATACAGCTTCATCTCCCAAGGCAGCCACAAGTTCAAAAGGGAAGGAGCCTCAAAGCCTCCAGCCAGCTGTGTGGCCAAGGAGGTGAGGACAGCTTCTTTTGATTACGTCTTTTTTGTCCCACAAAGATGGCCACTGGAGTAGACGTGGACTCAGAGCAAGTCTCCATAGACTAGGACATACGTTGTGTATGTCAGTCTTCTTTTACTTATTTTTATCTTTTAGAGATGGGCTCTCACTCTGCTGCCCAGGCTGGAGTGCAGTGGTGCAATCACAGCTCACTGCAGCCTCGAACTCCCAGGCTCGAGCAATCCTCCCACCTCAGCCTCCCCAGTAGCTGGGACTATAGGCAAGCACCCCCACACCCAGCTAGTTATTTTACATTTTGTAGAGGCAGGGTCTCACTATGTTGCCCAGGCTGGTCTCGAACTCCTGGGCTCAAGTGATCCTCCCACCTCAACCTCCCAAAGTGCTGGGTTCACAGGCATGAACCATGGAGCCTGGTTTTTGTGACCCTCCTAGCCTCATGACTGAGGACACGTTCCTGTGCATCTCTGAGCCCTCAGTGTCCCCATCTGTGAAATGGGGACAAACGATGCCTTCTGCTGTTCAGGTATGGAACCCAAGATCCCAGAATTCCCAAGCAGAAGCCAGAGCCCCACGGGGGCCGAAGGCCAGTCCTGCCAGGGAATAGAGGCACTTAGAGTGCCTGACGCTGCAGGAGGCCAGAGAGAGCGGCTCTTGGGCCAGCCTGATCCTGGGGGACTAGGCAGCCAAGCGTTGATTTCTGGCCCTGCCTACCCAGTGTGGGAACAGGACAAAGAGACCCAGCCCAGCCGCTTCCTGCCTACTCCCCACCCCTTCCAGGGCAGCAACATCCTCCACCACTGGCCTTTGACCCCACATCCTGCCTCGACCGGCCCCAAGGCCCCATTTGCAGGGACTAAGGTAATCATATTACAGGCAGGGAAACTGAGGCCTGCAGAGGGCCAACGACTGGTTACAGCAAGGCTCTGTAGACTCGCGTGTGCCTGGCATATGGAATTTAGGTAGATGGAAAGAAACCTGGTGCATGTCCAATTTTTTAAATTTTTTGTTTAATTTTTACAGATGGGGTCTCACTCTGCTGCCCAGGCTGGAGTGCAGTGGTACAATCATAGCTCACTGCAGTCTCGAACTCCCAGGCTCAAACGATCCTCCCACCTCAGCCTCCCCAATAGCCAAGGCTATCGGCATGCCCCTCCACACCCAGCTAGTTATTTATTTTTTGTAGAGACAGAGTCTCACTATGTCGCCCATTCTGGTCTTGAATTCCTGGGCGCAAGTGATTCTCCCATCTTACCCTCCCAAAGTGCTGGGATCACAGGCATGAGCCACAGAGCCTGATCTAATCTTTTTTTTTTTTTTTTTTTTTTGAGACAGAGTCTCACTCTATCCCCCAGGCTGGAGTGCAGTGGCACCATCTCAGCTCACTGCAACCTCCATCTCCTGGGTTCAAGCAATTCTCCTGCCTCAGCCTCCTGAGTAGCTGGGATTTCCGGTGCGCACCACGACACCCGGCTAATTTTTTGTATTTCTAGTAGAGATGGGGTTTCATAACGTTGGTCAGGCTGATCCCAAACTCCTGACCTCATGATCCGCCTGCCTCGGCCTCCCAAAGTGCTAGGATTACAGGCATGAGTCACCACGCCCAGCACGGACTCACCTATTTTTATACCCACTGCCTACCACTGAAGGGTTTGGGATTGTCACTGATTCATCCTAAACACTTTTTAAAATATTATACTTTAAGTTCAGGGGTTGGCCGGGGGCGGTGGCTCATGAGGTCAAGAGATCGAGAGCATCCTGGCCAACATGGAGAAACCCCATCTCTTCTAAAAATACAAAAATTAGCTGGGCGTGGTGGTGCACGCCTGTAGTCCCAGCTACTCGGGAGGCTGAGGCAGGAGAATTGCTTGAACCCAGAAGGCGGAGGTTGTGGTGAGCTGAGATCACGCCATTGCACTCCAGTCTGGGTAACAAGAGCGAAACTCTGTCTCAAAAAAAAAAAAAGTTCAGGGGTACAGGTGCAGAACATGCAGGTCTGTTACCTAGGTACACACACACGTGCCATGATGGTTTGCTGCATCCATCACCCTGTCATCTGCATTAGGCATTTCTCCAAATGCTATCCCTCCCCTATCCCCCATCCCCTGCTATCCCTCCCCTGGCTCCCCATCCCCCAACAAGCCCCGGTGTGTGATGTTCCCCTGCCTGTGTTCATTGTTCAACACCCACTTATGAGTGAGAACAGGCAGTGTCATCCCAAACACTTCTTACAGTGTTCCCATAGTGGCCTCAGTCCCAGACCTGACCCCCAAGGAATTCCAGGCTGAGGGCCACAGTTAGACTATGAATACCTCCAGCTCAGAGGTCAGGTGTGGGCCAAAGGGAGGCACAGAGGCTGGGAGAGTCACAGGGGTGGTGAAAGCTCTGCTCAGGGCAGCAGAGCAGGCCACCAGGGTGGGGGAGCCTTGGGACTGGGCATGGAAGAACAGTAGAAGCCCTCCCAGTGAAAAGCAGAAAGTCATTCTTAGCAGTGGGTCCAGCACGGTCTTGAAGTCAAGCAAACCAGCTTTGGAATTAAGACTAACAAAGATTCAAACCCCGAATCTGTGTGGCATCAGGCAAGTCCATTCCCCTTTCAGAGACTCTGTTTGCCCTTCTGTAGTATGGGACCTCCCAGAGACAATATTTGTAGCCCTGACCGGGCACAGTGGCTCAAACCTGTAATCCCAGCATTTTGGAAGGCTGAGGCAATCACCTGAGGTCAGGAGTTCGAGACCAGCCTGGCGAAGCCCTGTTTCTACAAAAAATACAAAAATTAGTCAGGTGTGGTGTCGAGAGCCTGTAATCCCAGCTACTAGGGAGGTTGAGGCAGGAGAGTCACTCGAACCTGAGAGGCTGAAGTTGCAGTGAGCCAAGATCGTGCCACTACACTCCAGCCTGGGTAACAGAACAAGACTCCACCTCAAAAATAAATATACATATTTGTAACACACCCAACACATTCTAAGTGCCAGATAGCCCCCTGCCACCTTTATCCCTGTCCTCACCTGTTCTTGCCCACAACATTCCCCCCAGAAAAGTAGTCAAAACCCCAAACCAAGCAGACAAAAAACTCCCAACCAGCCAGGGGGAGTGGCTCATGCCTGTTGTCCCAGCCCCTCAAGAGGCTGAAGTGGGAGGATCCCTTGAGACCAGGAGTCCGAGATCAGCCTGGATAACACGGAGAGACCCTATCTCAAAAAAACCAAAAGAAAAACACCCAAGCCATCTTCATATCCTGATGAAGCCAATGCTGTCAGATTTGCTCTTCCTCTTCCTACATGTTAGGAGAGCCCTGTGCTCAGCACACGGTTGGCACTCAGTAAACGCTGTGATCCACAGATCTGGAAGGAAGTAAGGTGGATGCTATAGGTCAGGGCTGACCTCCAAAACGTCTCTAAGGAAACTGGCCCATTTTCTCAGTCAAGGCAGAAGTTCAAAAGCAGCTGCCGGAACACTCAGAGACCAGCATGTCAAGGCTTCTGTTCTGCAGATGAAGGAACTGAGGACAGAAAAGGGGACGGGGGTCACAGAGCTTGGATGTGGAGTCAGGCTTCCAGGATCCCAGCCTGGAGGTCAAGGTCAGGCTCTATAGACTCTGACTTTGCCCTGATCCACAGGCAGCTCTGGGTTGGGCTTGGGATGTTCCCGGGGACTTCAGACAAAATAGCCCTCCCTGCTCTCTGCAGCGCCTCAGCCTAGAGACCTTTGCAGGTCACCTCAGTGACTTCAGCTGAACCCCAGCTGCCAGCCTCCACCCCATCCTCCAGCAGCCCCCAAGATCGGAAGCCTGGATGCCTTTTTTCTTTTTCTTTTTTTTTTTTTTTTTTTTTGTGAGATGGGAGTCTCGCTCTGTCACCCAGGCTGGAGTGCAGTGGTGCGATCTCGGTTCACTGCAACCTCCGCCTCCCAGGTTCAAGCAATTCTCCTGCCTCAGCCTCCTGAGTAGCTGGGACTATAGGTGCCTGACACCATGCCCGGCTAATTTTTGGATTGTTAGTAGAGATGGGGTTTCACCATGTTGGCCAGGCTGCGATACGGCCTTTTTAAGAGTTCACACTTGCCAGCTACTTGGGAGGCTGTGGCAGGAGGATCACTTGAGTCCAGGAGATTGAGGCTGCAGTGAGCTATGATCACACCACTGTACTCCAACCTGGGAGAAAGAGCAAGACCATATCTTAAAAAAAAAAAAAAAAAAAAAAGCCAAAAAATGCACCCATGCGGCTGGTACAGCGGCTCACGCCTGTAATCCCAGCTACTCGGAAGACTGAGGCAGAGAACTGCTTGAACCCATGAGGCAAAGGTTGCAGTGGGCTGAGAGCTCGCCATTGCACTCCAGCCTGGGTAACAGAGCCAGACTCCGTCTCAGAAATGAAAGATTAATAATAATGCACATACGCACTCACACACACACACACACACAGACACACACACACACACACACACACACACACACGGGGCACCTGGTACATTTTGCACATCCTCTCAGGGGTGAGCCTGTAACCCAGAGAGGATTGAGAGCTGGAGCCACAGGCACAACAGCTTTTTAAACATACCCTCTTCAGGAAGAAAGAGAAGAGACGCAAGTCAGAGAGGGAGAAAGGAAAGCTGGCCTGGTGTGACCAACAAGATCAAGGGTTTCTTCTTCGTGGGCTCAGGCAGTTATAACAAACACTACAGACTGGTGGATTCAATACCAGACATTTATTGCTTACAGTATGGAGGCTAGATGTCCAAGATCAAGGTGCTAGCAGATTCCATGTCTGGTGGGAGGCTCTCTAGCTAGCTTGCAGACGGCCACCTTCTTGCTGTGTCCTCCCATGGGAAGAGGAAAACCAAGCTCTGGTCTCTTCTCATGAGGACTCTAATCCCATCATGGTGGGTCAACCCTCAAGACCTCACCTAAACCTCATCATCTTCCAAAGGCCCCCATCACCAGTTACCATCACATGGAGATGAGGGCTTCAACATATTAATTGGAGAGGGGTCAGAAGCAAGCATTCAGTTCTTAACAGGCTTATCCTCAGAAGATGTGGGCTCAAACCCTGTGCTGTGTGACCTGGGGAAAATCATTCCACCTCTCTGAGCCTCTGCTGTGGGGAGGAAGCAGGAGAATGAGACTTGGCCCGGTGGGGGCTGCTTGCCCACTCTGGAGCAGGAACAAGATGAGTGTCAAATGATCTGAGGCAAAAGACAGATCCAAGCCTGGTGTGGTGACTCACGCCTGTAATCCCAACTATTTGGGAGGCTAAGGCAGGCAGATCACTTGAGGTCAAAAGATCAAGACCAGTCTAGCCAATATGGTAAAACCCCATCTCTATTGAAAATACAAACATTAGCTGGGTGTGGTGGTGTGTGCCCGTAATCCCAGCTACCTGGGAGGTTGAGGCAGGAGAATCACTTGAATCCAGGAGGCAGATGTTGCAGTGAGCTGAGATCACGCCACTGCACTCCAGCCTGGGCAACAGAGTGAGACTTTCAAAAAAAAAAAAAAAAATTCAGATCCAGGCATGAACTGGATATGATCACCCTAAGCCAGAGTTGGGGGCCCAGGGAGGGAGTTAGAGCCTGGAGGTGACAGGAAAGGCTTCTTGAGCCGGCTCTTGATCAGTGTGGCGGGGGGTGACAAAGATGAGAGGTGATGGGGGCTGTGGTTTGTGTCCCATAGACCTGAGCTTCTCAAACTGGGAGTGGTGGGAGGATAGGGACAGAGTCTTGGGATAGACAGAGGACTGAAAATGGAGGGAAAGTAGGGGACATTTTATTAAAATGAACATGGCCTATATGCAAAAAAATTTAAAGACTTAACCTGAGCCTTCAAAGAAAGTGACCCTGTAGCGGTGAGTCTCTTCTAGCCAAGCCTCCAAAGCCCGGAAATGAGGCACTAGATCTGAGCCCTTCAGAGTATTTTGGTGAGACAGTGAGAAAACCACTGCCTTGGGCCATAGGGAGCCATAGCAGGTTCTAGGCAGAGGGAGGGCAGATGTATTGGTTAGAAAGTTTCTCTGACTGCCCGTGTTGAGGTCAGAACAAAAGGGAGAAAGGGTGGGGACAGGGATGGGGGGGGGAATCCAGACGCGGAGAATGAGACTGCTTAACCCCAGATCATGGTGAGGCTGCACCCCTGAAACCGGAATGTGTGTATTTCTGGAAAACGTGTGGCGTCTTCAGTTTCCCAAAAGCTGTCATCGATTTCCCTAGAGTCCTGAGGACCCCAATAAGGCTAAAACAACAGCTGGTCCTCAGGACGAGGGAAGGACGATGTGAAATCAGGATGGCGTGGTGCATGCTATGGTAGGTAACCCGTTTTACAGATGAGGAAACTGAGGCCTTGAGAGAGGCAGGGCACTTGTGAATATGAATGGGCACCCCTGCACCTCGGGGACGTGCCCCAGCCCCCAGGCTGACCCGTCTCCCGCTCTGTCGTCCCCAGGTGGAGGAAGAGCTGACGCACCTCCAGAAGAAACTAAAAGGGACCGAGGACGAGTTGGACAAATATTCCGAGGACCTGAAGGACGCGCAGGAGAAGCTGGAGCTCACGGAGAAGAAAGCCTCCGACGTACGAGCGCAGGGATGCGGGAGCCCGCGGCGGGGCCCGGCGGGTGGGTGGGCGGAGAGCGCCGCAGGAGGAGGAAGAGGAGGAGGAGGAGGAGGAGGAGGAGGAGGAGGAGGAGGAGGAGGAGGAGGAGGAGGAGGAGGAGGAGGAGGAGGAGGAGGAGGAGGAGGAGGAAGAGGAGGAGGAGGAGGAGGAAGAGGAGGAGGAGGAAGAGGAGGAGGAGGAGGCGGCGCCTCCCGTCGCTTTCTCCAAATAAGTCCCGAAAAGGGGCACTTTCCAGCAGTTGTGGCCAGCGGTGCCGACGTCAGGCCCTCCCCCAGCGGTGCTGACGTCGGCTGCCCGGCCGGGTGACCTCATCGCCCCGACGGCGGCCGGCCCGGGGGGCGGGGAGAGGCGGGGGCGGCCCCCGCGCAGGCAAAGGCTGGGGGGCCGGGGCGCGGCCGTGCAGCTCTCGCCGGAGCCGAGCCCAGCCGAGCGCCCGCCGCTGCCCGTGCGCCTCTGCGCCTCTGCGCCTCCGCGCCATGGCCGGCCTCAACTCCCTGGAGGCGGTGAAACGCAAGATCCAGGCCCTGCAGCAGCAGGCGGACGAGGCGGAAGACCGCGCGCAGGGCCTGCAGCGGGAGCTGGACGGCGAGCGCGAGCGGCGCGAGAAAGTGAGCGCCCCTGCCCCGGCCCTGCGCCCGCAGCCTCCTCCCCCGCGCGCCCTCCTTTCTTCCCTTCTGCCCACGCGCCCTCGCGCAGCCCTCGGGGCCTGATCGCGGACCCGCTTCCCCGCGCCCGGGACCCCTTTCTTCCGCCTCCGTCCTCCCTCCTGGGCCTGGGACTGGGGAGGGGGCGCCGCATCCCGGTCGGGCGGGGCCGGCCGCGCGGGAAATGGGGGATGGGACCGAGGAGGTGCGCGATCCCCGGGTAGAGAGGTGGAGCGGCGTGAGGGTTGCACGGTGCAGGCTCCGGCTCGGCGCTGACGCTGGGGTCCCGGGCGGAGGGAAACCCGCGGCCGGACTTGGGGGCGGGGAGTGAGGATGGAAACGTGGAGCTTCTATTGTCTGGGCTTTGACCGGCCGACCGGGATTTCGGCGGCGATCCGGGGATCTGGGGAGGGGGTCGCACTTTCTCGCCTCTGTCGCGGCTTCCCAGCTCCTGCCTGGACTTCCCCGACGGTTCCCAAGGGCGCGGCGGCGACGTGTCTGCTCCAGGCGGGGTCGGGGGATGGCGGAAGTTCAGCCCCGAGCTGCCCGCCTTTCTCTCTCCAGCTGATTCCTGCGGGAACCTGGGCGGCGGCGGGACCCTGCCTTCCTCCAGAAGGCCCTGGGAACGCTACCGCTGGGCCCTGGACCCACGATCGTTTGAGCGCCTGCAGTGCGCCTCCGCTAGGAGTCGCGGGGCCCGAGACAGACAATGGGTCTGAAAAAGGAGGGAGTTTCACCACCTCCTCAGCATCATCCCCTGGCTGTCCCTCGAGACAGAAGGTGGCACCTCCAGGGGCTGGGGACAGATCTGGTCCCATCTCATGCCACCTACCGGCTTCATAACTTGGTATTTACAATTTAGGACCTGTTTTCCCCATCTGTGAGTAGGATTGATAAGAATGCCGACCCCTCAGAGTAGCAGGGAGGGTCCCAGGAGTAAAATCTCAGGCGTGGAGCCTGGTGCTTTGTAAGTGCTTAATTGCGTTTTGTTTCTTGGTTTTATTTTTGAGACAGAATCTCGCTCTGTCGCCCAGGCTGGAGTGCAGTGGCGCGATCTCAGCCCACTGCAACCTCCACCTCCCGTGTTCAAGCGATTCTCCTGCCTCATCCTCCCGCGTAGCTGGGATCACAGGCGTCCGCCACCACACCCGGCTAATTTTTTTTTTTTTCCAGAGACAGGGTTCCCCCATGTTGGCCAGGCTGGTCTCAAACTCCTGACCTCAGGTGATCCGCCCGCCTCAGCCTCTCAACGTGCTGGGATTACAGGCCTGAGCCACCATGCCCGGCATTTTTTTGTATTTTTAGTAGAGACGGGGTTTCACCATGTTGTCCAGGCTGGTCTCGAACTCCCGACCTCAAGTGATCCATCCACCTCCGCCTCCCAAAGTGCGGGGATTACAAACCTGAGCCACCGCGCCCAGCCTCAATTGTATTTTCTGTACCTTCCCTCTGTCCTGGGGAGAGCTCACAGACTAATGGAGACAGAGGAACTGACTCACTGATGAAGTGAGATTTGCATTCCACAGAGCATGACACGGGAGGCTCCAAAATGGAGGTTGAGCAGAGTCTTATAGAATAAGTAAGTTTACTGGGACCAGAGAAGTGAGTGTGCACAGACTCAGAGGCAAGAAAGTTGTATGGTGTGGGGGGATGGGGAGCAGCGCGGGTAGAGGTTGAAGCCCAAGAGCCCTGAAAGCTAAGTAAGTGTTAAGGCTCAAGTGGGGACCCTGGAGGGGCAATAGGTGCCTGGCCAGATGGAATTGGTGGTGTGAATTGCAAGGTCTGGGAAGGGTCCAGATGGGGGCCGCAACCTGGGCCCTGGTTGAAGCGTTTAATCCTGTAAGGATTGCTTTGGCCTGAAGAGTCCTTAGAAACCCGGTGTAAGCCGCAATCGGTAGCCGGTCTGGCCTCTTTCTCACACTTAACCGACACAGCTCTCCCTCTGATCTCATCCCAAGTCATCTCGCTGGAGGACAATTAATTCGGCTTCAAAATGGCCCTGAGCCGAAAGCCAAGACTTAGGAGTGGGACCGTCTAGTTGGGAGGGCAGATGTTTTTTGGAAAGTTGAAGACTTTCAAAAGTTCTTGAAAAAGCAAAGGATGCTTCTCTGTCTGGGAGAGGGAAAAACCTCTCCCAGGGCAAAAGGAACTAAGAACAGGGGTGGGTAAAAGAAAAAAAAAAAAAAAACCTCTCACTCATGTAGAATAAGCCAGGAGCCGGCATGTGGTAGACTTCTGGGCCTGTTTCCCGACAGCTGGTTTCGTTTAGATTTTTGTGTGATTAACTGACATCTTCCTGTTCCTTTGCCACATGTATCTAGCAAGCCTCTTTTACCTTATAAGGGAAATCCTTTGTAGCCTGTGGAAGGCTTTGATTGCAGGAAGGGGCGGAACCCAAAATGACTGGCAGTGACTAGCAGTTTTTCAAAAATACATATATATGTATGCGTGAATAGATATGCGTGTATCTCTCAGCTCCAGACAGTTGAAAATCTGCCAAAGGCGCTGGCTGCCAGGATTCAAAATTTCCCACGTAAGGGCTACTCACTTCTTAAAAGACAGCTCATGAATCAAGCACCTCTGTTTGATCTTTCAAATCAATTCCTTGACTGCTCATAGGTACAGGGTTTTGGTTTTTGATTGATTGTTTTTGGCAGGTGGAAAATGTCCTGGAATTGGATCATGGTGTTGGTGGCGTTTTTTTGTTTTTTTGTTTTTTTGTTTTTTTTTTGCAACATCAGTTCCTGCCCCAGTTACTGAAGGTGGTAGGAGGAGTTAAGATCTATGCAATTAAAAAGAATGAAAGGCACCCATTCATGGGAAGGCCTGAGTGGCATTATTAAGACAGTTTCATCAGTGGTTTTCATGGATTCTCTGCATTGGTGTTTCAGAGGACACTGCAATCAGAAACACCTGTGGGAGTGCCCGTCTGCTTCTAGGAATCTGGGACTGAGAAGCCTTCCTGACTCTACTTATGTCTTTCAGCCATGTTAACCTCGTTCTTTTTTTTTTTCCCATATGAACTTAGGGAGCAGGACAGGGAGTGGTTTCCTAATAATTTTTTCTTTTTTTTTTTTTGACATGGAGTCTCTCTCTGTCACCCAGGCTGGAGTGCAGTGATGTGGTCTCAGCTCTCTGCAACCTCCGCCTCCCAGGTTCAAGCAATTCTCCTGCCTCAGCCTTCCAAGTAGCTGGGACTACAGGTACACCACCATGCCAGCTAATTTTTGTATTTTTAGTAGAGACGGGGTTTCACCATGTTGACCAGGCTGGTCTCGAACTTCTGACTTGGTGATCCGCCCAGCTTGGCCTACCAAAGTGCTGGAATTACAGCCGTGACCCACCATGCCTGGCTGTTTTGTTTTGTTTTGTTTCGTTTCGTTTCTTTGAGACAGTCTCACTCTGTTGTCCAGCCTGGAATGCAGTGGCGCAATCTCAGCTCACTGCAACCTCCTGGATTCAAGTGATTATTCTGCCTCAGCCTCCCAAGTAGCTGGGATTGCAGGCGCCACCACCACACCCAACTAATTTTTTGCTTTTTTATTAGAGACGAGATCTCCCCATGTTGGTCAGGCTGGTCTCAAACTCCTGACCTCATGTGATCCATCCACTTGCCCAGCCTCCCAAAGTGGTAGGATTACAGGTGTGAGACACCACACCTGGCCTTCTTCATAATTTTGATAGCCTTCCCAGGTCAGGAATTCTTCATTTGCCTTGATAGTAAAAAGCTAGCGTGGCTTCCTTTTTTACCTCGATTGAGGCCTGTTTGACCTATTCTCAATATTCCTTCCGAAGAGTGGGCATCACTGGACAACTTGCCTGGCCTCGAAGCCCTGGCAGGACCTAGGGGACAGGTTCTGACAAGGAAGAGCCCTGGATGGGTCTTAAGAGGCCATTCGTATCTTACCAACTGAGTCAGTGAACAAAACCACTTTCCCTGGTGGGGCCCCTCAGTTTCTCCACTTGTAAAATGGGTGCGATGTGTGAGGATGAAATTGTAGTAAAATAAAACCATGGGAGTAAGAGATGCGCTTCTCTGGCATGTCCCACCTGCTGGGGGTAAGCAGCGCCACATCCTGGAGTTACAGCCTCAAGGCAGTCCTATAACTAACCAGCCTTTGGGATGGAGAGGGGCAGGACAGTGAAGCAACCTTCCCAACACCACGTGGCTATGAAAATGACAAAGCAGCTAGGCGCGGTGGCTATGCCTGTAATCCCAGCACTTTGGGAGGCCAAGGCAGGTGGATCATCTGAGGTCAGGAGTTCGAGACCATCCCGGTCAACATGGTGAAACCTCATCTCTACTAAAAATACAAAAATTAGCCAGGCATGGTGGTGGGTGCCTGTAACCCCAGCTGTTTGGGAGGCTGAGGCAGGAGAATGGCTTGAACCCAGGAGGCAGAGATTGCAGTGAGCCAAAATCACGCCATTGCACTCCAGCCTGGGTGACAGAGCAAGACTGTGTCTGAACAACAACAAAAATAAGAAAATGGCAAAGTATGGCTGGGCAGTGGCTCATGTCTGTAATCCCAGCACTTTGGGAGGCCCAGGCGGGTGGATCATATGAGGCCAGGAGTTTGAGACCAGCCTGGCCAACAAGACAAAACCCTGGCTCTACTAAGAATACAAAAAATTACAAGCATGGTGCACGCCTGTAGTCCCAGCTGCTCGGGAGGCTGAGGCAGGAGAACTGCTTGAACCTGGGAGGCGGAGGTTGCAGTGAGCCAAAATTGTGCCCCGTACTCCAGCCTGGGTGACAGCAAGAGACTCCATCTCAAAAAAATAAAAGGAAAAGAAAATGACAAATCAGGGGATTCCAACCCAGCACTTCTTGGCTCTGGAGTTCCTGCTTTATTGCTTTCCATTGTACTTCCTTCCCTGTAGTAAAAACACCTCGAAGAGCCAGTAGCACCATTGGGGTATGTCTTCCATGCCTGCAGCCAAGTTTTCTTTCCCTTTTCCTATCTTTCTGTCCTGCCATCTCTCAGCCAGGCTGATGGAAGGATGGCATTCCAGCAAGGCTGCCCCATCTTTTCCCACCTTGGTAATTGCGTGGCCAACATTTAACTGAGGGCTTCATATTCTTGGATTTATCTTGCCGTTCCGGTGAATGGGAGCGGAACTCACAGGACACAATGAGCCAGGTCACTGATGGCATTCTTTCTAGGATCCCACAGTGAGCCCTAGAACTCTACACGCTAACTCTGTGCGCCTTTTTCAGAGAACAGCCTATCTTAGGTTTTAGCCTAACGTTGGGTCTATTGTGAGCTGCTGGGGAGGCCGGCACTGACACTGATCTCAAAGCACGTGGTATGTTCGTCTCCTGCATTGACTCAACTCCCTGTCTTGTACTGGAACACTCACCTTTTGCTATTGAGTGGTGGATGTATTTCCCAGACACTTTCAGGGAAAATCATACTGAAATTTTGGTACGAGTGTCAATTTCTTATGGCCTGGACTCCTGGGCGGGCTTTGACAGGGAAATCGGGTTAATGGAGGGCAGGACACATGAGAGGTTCCCACTGATGGGTGGCCTGATACTTCTTAACTTGGCTGCACCTCCAACCCCCACAGGCTGAAGGTGATGTGGCCGCCCTTAACCGACGCATCCAGCTTGTTGAGGAGGAGCTGGACAGGGCTCAGGAACGACTGGCCACAGCCCTGCAGAAGCTGGAGGAGGCGGAAAAGGCCGCAGATGAGAGTGAGAGGTAAGGATGCTTTGAATCTGGTGGCATCCATGTTTGCTTTTGGAAAATGGGGATCGGATCCTGCTGCCGACCTCCCAGAGCTGGCATGAAAGTAAACAAGGTCACAGAGACGTGCACCTGTCCACAAATGCATGACAGCACTTTGTAAACCGTCACTCCGTGCGTAGAGATGTTTATCCTTGGCTGGGTACGGTGGTTCACGCTTGTAATCCCAGCACTTTGGGAGGCCGAGGCCAGCAGATCACCTGAGGTCAGGAGTTCGAGACCAGCCTGGCCAACATGGCAAAACCTTATCTCTACTAAAAATACAAAAAATTAGCCAGGTATGGTGGCAGGTGCCTGTAATCCCAGCTACTTGGGAGGCACAGGCTGCAGTGAGCCGAGATCATGCCATTGTACTCCAGCCTAGGCAACAAGAGTGAAACTCCATGTCAAAAAAAAAGGGGTGCGGGGCATTTATCCAAATGGTAACCATGAAAAGAAATTTCCAACAGACAGAAAGGCAGACAAAATGGACAGATGTGAGACTGCAGGTATGACTGTCGGTGGCAGTTGGTTTGCAAAACATTGCTTCTTGTATTTTCTCTGAAAGCCACGGTGCCTCTTCTCAGTGTTCTTGAGACACCAAATTTCGGGGTAGACCAGGTGTGGTGGCTCCTGCCTGTGATCCCAGCACTTTGGGAGGCAGAGGCAGGCAAATCGCCTGAGCTCAGGCGTTCAAGACCAACATGGGCAACTTGGTGAGACCCTGTCTCTACAAAAAATATAAAAATTAGCCAGGTGTGGTGATGCACACCTGTAGTCCCAGTTACTCAAGAGGCTGAGATGGGAGAATCACTTGAGCCTGAGAGTTTGAAGCTGCAGTGAGGCAAGATTGCACCACTGTACTCCAGCCTCTGAAGGAGACCCTGTCTCAAAAAAAAAAATTTCAGGATACTGTGGAAAGGAGGAAAGGAAACATGGGATATGTAGGTGATTGTTAGTGGAGTTCTCAGATAGGCTTTAGGCTTTTGGATGGTCACAGCTATTTCAGGGAAAGGTGCAAACCAGCAAGGTTAATATACTTGAAACTGACCCTGAGCCGGGTGCAGTGTCTCATGCCTGCAATCCTAGAACTTTGGGAGGCTGAGGCGGGTGGACCTGAGGTCAGGAGTTCGAGACCAGCCTGGCCAACATGGTGAAACTCCGTCTCTACTAAAAATACAAAAATTAGCCAGGTGTGGTGGTACACGTCTGTGATCCTGCTACTCGGGAGACTGAGGCAGGAGAATTCACTTGAACCCGGGAGACAGAGGTTGCGGTGATCCAGTGCGATCACGCCACTGCGCTCCAGCCTGACGACAGAGTGAGGCTCTGTCTCAAAAAAAAGAAACTGACCATGTTCCTCGCCCCCGCATGGCATCTGTGCTGCATCCCGGCTACCAGCAGGGTGCCCTCTCCTCAGGAGCCGGATCATTCTCTGGCATGCCTTGGCACAGGCTCTCTGGAAGACTGAGAGTAGATTGTGTAATTCACAGAAGCAGCAGTCTCTGTGTGCAGTGGAAAAGGAGTTCCTTGTGTGGCAGTGGTGTGGGCCCAAGCATTGATCATTGCGTCTGCCCTCAGTCACAGCAGAGTTCTCACTTGAGCCAGCCACCATGGCTTTGTAGTATAAATGCCTCCCAAAAATGTATTTCTTTATTTTGTTTGTTTGTTTGAGATGGGGTCTCACTCTGTCACTCAGGCTGGAGTGCAATGGCGCTGTCTCAGCTCCCTGCAACCTCCGCCTCCTGGGCTCAAGCGATCCTCCCACTTCAGCCTCCAGAGTGAAGCTGGGACTACAGGCACCCACCACCACACCCGGCTAATTTAAGGTGCATTTCTCACTGCACTGTGGTGCCCGCTAACCAGAGATTAGAAACCGGCTTAGGGAATCTTGGAGATCGCTTGTTGTCCAAGCTGGAAATTTCTTCTCAAATAATGGAACAACCAGGGCAGGGGGAAAAGCCGCCACAACAGACTCTGCTTCAGCCACTGAATCAAGGCAGAGAGTGGCCGCTCCGGGCAGCCATGGGGCAGTGGAAGATCTGATCACAAGCACTCCTGGCTGTGCCTGGGGCCTGGGTTAGCCGCTGTCACCATCAGACCAGCCTGGCTGAGTGCCCACGTTGAGGGCTCCCGTGCTGGCAAACCAAGAGAGACTGCTGTGTCTCAGTAGAAAGAATCTATGCTTGAAGCAGGGGATGTGGAGTCAGCTTCTCCCACTGGCACTTTCTGTGTAGCCTCGGGCAGATCATTTTGATCTCTTGAGTGCTGCAAGGGGTTTGGGGCAGTAGATAACCCAGCAAGCTTGCTCACGTGCTGAGGGCGGGTGTTTTGAGACTTAGCTGAGAATGGGTGACACCCCACTTGGACATATTTATTGGACAGCAAGAAGTATGTGGTCTCTGTGCCGGGCGGCAATGATACACATCAGTGACACGTTATCCCAGGCCAGCCTCTTCTTTTGTTTTCTTTTTTAAAATGCATAAGGTCTTGGCAGGGTGCGGTGGCTTATGCCTGTAATCCCTTGGGAGGCGGACGGATCGCTTGAGCCCAGGAGTTTGAGACCAGCCTGGGCAACACAACGAGACCCCATCTCTACAAAAAAATATTAAAAGTTAGCCAGGCATGGTAGTGCATGCTGGTAGTCCCATCCACTCAAAGGGCTGAGGTCGGAGCATCACCTGGGCCCAAGGCTGCAGTGAGCTATGATTGCACCACTACACTCCAGCCTGGGCAACAGAGAGAGACCCTGTCTCAAGAAAAAAAAAAAGTACACATCTTGCTCTGTCATCCAGGCTGGAGTGCAGTGGTGCAATCACGGCTCACTGCAGCCTTGAACTCTGGGCACAAGCGATCCTCCCACCTCAGCAACATAGCAAGACCCCCACCTCCACAAAAAAAAATTTTTTTTAATTTAGCCGGGTGTGGTGGCCCCCACCTATAGTCCCAGCTACTCAGGAGGCTGAGGCAACAGGGTCGCTTGAGCCTGGGAGGTCAAGGCTGCCATGAGCTCTCCGGGTACCACTGCACTCCAGCCTGGGCAACAGAGTAAGACACCCATCTCTCAAAATAAAAGAGCCGGGCGTGGTGGCTCACGCCTGTCATCCCAGCACTTTGGGAGGCTGTGACAGGTGGATCACCTGATGCCAGGAGTTCTAAACCAGCCTGACCGACATGGTGAAACCCCATCTCTACTAAAAATACAAAAAAATTAGCTGGGTGTGGTGGCTCACACATGTAATTCCAGCTATTCAGGAGGCTGAGGCAGGAGAATTGCTTGAACCCAGAAGGCAGAGGTTGCAGTGAGCCAAGATCACACCACTGCACTCCAGCCTGGGCAATAGAGCAAGACCCTGTCTCAGAAAAATAAATAAATAAATAAATAGAAAGGGAACATAGACTCGAATCAGGTGGCTAAGGTCTGAGCCCCAGCTCTACCACTTACCAGTGCTGTCACCATAAACAAGTTCCTTAACCTCTCTCTGTGCCTTAGTTTCTTCAGCCGTAAAATATGGATAACGTACCTGCACCGTAGGGCCGTTGTGAAAGTGAAGGCACTTAGAACAGTGCCTGGTAGTCAGTAAAGAGGAAGGGATGCTGGGCACGGTGCTCACACCTACAGGTCAGGAGTTCGAGGCCAGCCTGGCCAACATAGTGAACCCTCATCTCTGCTAAAATTATAAAAGCCAGGCTTAGTGGTGCACACCTACATAGTCCCAGCTCCTCAGAGGCTGAGACAGGAGAATTGCTTGAACCTGGAGGCGGAGGTTGCAGTGCGCTGCGATAACGCTACTGTACTCCAGGCTGGGTGACAGAGCTAGATGAAATGAGGGGAATGTGTGTGCAGAGTTTCATCTTTGCAGTGTGTCACAGTGCTCAGTAGATTCAGAGACGTGTTTAGATGAGAGATGGGGCCGGGGTGGTGTCTCATGCTTGTCATTCCAACGCTTTGAAAGGCCAAGGTGGTAGGATCACTTGAGCCCAGGAGTGTGCAACCAGCCTGGACAACATAGTGAGACCCCATCTCTGCATTAAAATAGGCAGAGGTTGCAGTGAACCAAGATCACACCACTGTACTCCAGGCTGGGCAGCAAGAGCGAAACTCCATCTCAAAAAATAAATAAATAAATGAAAATGAAAATAAAATAAAAATTACCCAGACGTGGTGGCAGGTGCCTATAATCCCAGCTACCCAGGAGGCTGAAACAGGAGAATTGCTTGAACCCCGGAGGTGGAGGTTGCAGTGTGTGAAGATTTGCACCACTGCCATCTCAAAAAAAGAAGATAGATGAGGCTGGGCGCAGTGGCTCATGCCTGTAATCCCAGCACTTTGGGAGGCCAAGGCGGGGGTGGATCACAAGGTCAAGAGATCGAGACCATCCTGGCCAACATGGTGAAACCCCGTCTCTACTAAAATAATCAGCTGGGCGTGGTGGCGTGCGCCTGTAGTCCCAGCTACTCGGGAGGCTGAGGCAGGAGAATTGCTTGAATCCGGGAGGCGGAGGTTGCAGTGAGCCGACATCGCGCCATTGCACTCCAGCCTGGCGCCTGGCAACAGAGCAAGACTCTGTCTCAAAAAAAAAAAAAGAAGAAGAAGATAGATGAGAGGTGGGTGGAGGAAGGGTGTGAGTGAAAGCGCTCTTGGTCCCTCCTTGCAGAGGAATGAAGGTGATAGAGAACCGGGCCATGAAGGATGAGGAGAAGATGGAGATTCAGGAGATGCAGCTCAAGGAGGCCAAGCACATTGCGGAAGAGGCTGACCGCAAATACGAGGAGGTGAGTGGGGCTGGCAGATGGCGCAGCAGCAGGAAGCAGGAGGAAATGCATCTGCCGAGATAGCGGGGACGCTGGGGCCAACAAAAGGAAGCTCTCGGTTAGGTCAGCTGTCCTCCTGCGCGCACATATGTTTGTCCAGAGACAGCCGCTTGGCTAGGAAACTGACTCCCATGATGCCAAAAAGTCCTGCGGACACTTGTCTAACGTAATGGGAAAACTGATCGGCTCACTTGTGTCCTTAGCTGGGCGTTTTGGCACAGTTGGGCAGAAATGGAGGGTTGTGGTCCCAAGCCGTGGATTTTTCAGACCGTGCACGCTCAGCCCCTCCTTTGCCTGCCTCGATGGCTCGGCTCTTTCCTCCTGCCTTTTGTCTGCCTCACTCTTCGGGCTTGAGGAAGAGAATCAGGATTTCCTCCAGGCCTCGGGATGGCTCTTTGAGTTGAAGCACCAGTAAAAGGCCAGGCTCGGTGGCTCGGACCTATAACCCCAGCACTTCGGGTGACCAAGGTGGGAGGATCGCCTGAGGCCAGGAGTTTGAGACCGGCCTGGGGAACACAGTGAGACCCCATTTCTACAAAATAAAATAAAATAAAATAATAATTAGCTGGACATGGTGGCATGCACCTGTAGTCCCAGCTACTTGGGAGGCTGAAGCAGGAGGATCGCTTGAGCCTGGGAAGTCAAGGCTGCAGTGAGCTCTGACCACGCCGCTGCACTCCAGCCTTGGAGACAGAGCAAGACCCTGTGTCAAAAAAATTTTTAAAGGCCAGGCGTGGTGGCTCACGTCTATAATCCCAGCACTTTGGGAGGCTGAGGCAGGCAGATCACCTGAGGTCAGGAGTTCATGACCAGCCTGGCCAACATAGAGAAACCCCATCTCTAAAAAAAGACAAAACTTAGCCAGGCATGGTGGTGCGTGCCTGTAATCCCAGGTACTCGGGAGGCCAAGACAGAAGAATCACCTGAACCTGGGAGGCGGAGATTGCAGTGAGTTGAGATTGCACCACTGCACTCCAGCCTGGGTGAGAGAGAGACTCTGTCTCAAAAAAATTTAAAAAATAGAACCAGCAGAAAACCCCATGTTGCAGCTGATCTAGGGGTCTGGGTGGGGCATCCGTGGGGCTCTCAGGGCACAGCTGGTGGGGATCGGGCTCAGTTGGGCCTTTCTGTCTCTGCAGGTAGCTCGGAAGCTGGTCATCCTGGAGGGTGAGCTGGAGAGGGCAGAGGAGCGTGCGGAGGTGTCTGAACTGTGAGTAGCAGAACAGGACTGAACGAGGCTGGCTCAGCTCCCGGGGTGGAGTGGGAGGAAGCTGGCTGTGCTGGGAATTGGGTCTGACCAGGGCCTCTGCTCAGGTGGACAGGCGTCGGGAGCTCATGGCTCATCCTCTCATCCTTTCTCTTGGCTTCCATGACAAAGAGAGGTGGTGACTGTTCTTACTGCTACGGGAAGTGCCGCCCACATCTTTACCGTTTCCGCAAAGATATGAGGAAATAGGAGTGAGACAGGAGGCAGCAGGGAAGCCCATTTTCCCAGAGAGGATATCTCAGGGGGCTGTGCTATCTTAACACAGCCCTGACCTGCTTCAGAAGGCAGGCGCCCCCATCCGTATCTAAGTGCCTTGCTCCTACTGTCACTGTTAGGCCGAGGCACATTCCTGGGAGGAAGGTAAGAAGCTTGACAGGAATCCTACGAGCACTGAGAGCACTGAAAAACAAAACCCCTGCCCTCTTGGCCTCAGGCAAGGAATTCAGCCCCACAGAGCATCCTGGAGTGTGGAGAGAGATCTGGTTTCACAGATCCACTCCGGGCTTCCTTCCTGGCATGTCCCATGCAAAACTCTCACTGCTGTCTGCCGGTCTCCTGCCCTTGATCCCATTCTTCCACCTTTTGGAGTCAGGCTCATCACCCATAGATTTCACAGGTCGGTGTTGCCTCACCCTTGGCAGAAGACCAGGAGTGCTTTCCAAGCCCTCCAAAGACTCCTCGGGCGGGCCTCGCCTCTGCCTGGTATGATAGGGCTTTGATAAGCACATAGCATTGCACTGCAGAAAAATCCATTAACATTTTTCCTCCACATTCCTTCTGGGGGGCCCCCCCGGGGCTGTGTAGGTTTCTTGTTTCGAAAATTTCTTTTAGGGTCGATTGCTATCGCCCAGCTGTAAGGGAAGATAAGACACAAAAATCCTTTGTCTTTGTGCAGAAAATGTGGTGACCTGGAAGAAGAACTCAAGAATGTTACTAACAATCTGAAGTCGCTGGAGGCTGCATCTGAAAAGGTTGGTGTTTGGCTGGAGCAGGAGCGGGGCCTGCCTGACTTGGCTCTTCTCTTCCCCGGAGGGATGGGGAGGCATGTCAGGGTATGGGGAATCTGACCTTTATTTAACAGTAGCGTTGGTGCCTGGCAGCCAGGGTTTTTCCCCTACAGAAAGAGCTGGATTTCTCATGCACTCTTGGGTGTCTTCTTCCATGGGGTCTGAGCACCATCTTTGATCTCCATCTCAGGAGGATAGAGATGGAACATGAGGTGGCCAGGCGCGATGGCTCACGCCTGCAATCCCAGTACTTTGGGAGGCCAAGGTGGGTGGATCACAAGGTCAGGAGTTCTAGACCAGCCTGACCAACATAATGAAACTCTGTGTCTACTAAAAATACAAAAATTAGCCAAGCATGGTGGCAGAAGCCTATAATCCCAGCTACTTGAGGCTGAGACAGGAGAATCGCTTGAACCCAGGAGGCGGACGTTGCAGTAAGCCAATATCATGCCATTACACTCCAGCCTGGGCCACTGAGCAAGACTCTCTTAAAAACAAACAAAAGAACACGAGACCCCTTTTAGGGACATCTGAGCATAGTCGTATAAATACAGAGCCTCCCTCTCACCTGATTCCCTGGTTCCTCCAGAAATACCCTCTCAAAGGTGCAACAATGATCAGAGGTGGAATTGGGCTTTTTAGGTTGAAACATCATCCAAAGCAGTCACGACATGGCAGCCTGTATCAGGAACAAAAGACACACTTCCATGGCCAAACCCCACTGAATTCCGCAGCCTCTTCTCTTCCTCATTCTTGCTCCTGCTTTTGCAGTTTCACAGACCTGTTTTGTCCTCCCATCGCCTCCACACCCCACCTTTTTTTTGAGACAGTCTCGCTGTCGCCCAGGCTGGAATTGAATGGCACGATCATAGTTCATTGCAGTCTTGAACTCCCGGGCTCCAGTGACCCTCCTACCTCAGCCACCACCTGCTATTCATTCAGCTCGGTGTGGCTTTCCTTTTTTGCTTGATAAACCCCCAATTCATCCTTTTTTTTTCTTTTGAGACAGAGTCTCACTCTGTCACCCAGGCTGGAGTGCAGTGGTGCCATCTTGGATCACAGCAGCCGCCTCCTCCTGGGTTCAAGTGATTCTCCCATCTCAGCCTCCCAAGTAGCTGGGATCGCAGGTATGAGCCACCCACCATGCCTGGCTAATTTTTATGATTTTTGGTAGAGACACTTCATCATGTCGGCCAGGCTGGTCTTGAACTCCTAATCTCCCAAAGTGCTGGGGTTACAGGCATGAGCCACCATGCCCGGCCTAGAGATGAGATCTTGCTCTGCTGTCCAGTGGTGTGATTATAGCTCACTGCAGGCCCCAAACTCCCAGGCTGGAATAATCCTGCCATCTCAGCTTCCTGAGTAGCTAGGACTTGCAGGCATGTGCCACTACTCCTAAACTGGTTTTTGTTTTGTTTTGTTTTGTTTTGGAGTGCAGTCTCACTGTGTTGCCCAGGCTGGTCTTAAACTCCTGGGCTCAAGTGATCCTCGCACCTCAGCTTCCCAAAAGTGCCGGGATTACAGGCGTGGGCCACTGTGTCTGGCCTCCTATTCATCCTTTGAGCTTCTGCTTAAACATCACTTCTTCTGAGAGGCCTTCTCTGATTTCTCCTCTAGGTGAGGTATTTCTCTGCTGTATAGCCCCGTCTACTACTTTTCCTGCCATTGTGATTTCTTACGTTTATTATCATTACTCAATTAATTGCATGCTTTCCTTGCTAGATTGTTAAGTTGTAAGGACAGGGACCATGTCGTCTTGTTCAGAGCTGTGTCCCTAGTACTAGCCTTGTGCCTGGCTATGTCTGCATTTGTGTGCGTGTGTGTGTGTGTGTGTGTGTGTGTGTGTGTGGTTTTTTTTTTTAGTAGAGACGGTGTTTCACCATGTTGCCTAGGCTGATCTCAAACTCCTGGCCTCAAGTGATCCCCCTGCCTTGGTTTTCCTTATGTGCCAGCCCTGGCAATATCTGATACTAGGATGTGTAAGGAATGAATTCAGTTGGTGTGTGTGGGTCAAACACTGCCCTGGACCAGGGGGTTAGGTGAGATGTGACACCGGTGACATGGCATCTGCTCTTTTTTTTTTTTGGAGACTTGCTCTGTCATCCAGGTGCAGTGCAATGGCACAATCTCAGCTCACTGCAACCTCCACCTCCTGGGCCTAAGCAGTTCTCCTGCCTCAGCCTCCTTCGGACGCACACCACCACGCCCAGCTAATTTTTGTATTTTTAGTAAAAATGGGGTTTCACCATGTTGGCCAGTCTGGTCTCAAACTCGTGACCACAAGTGATCCACCCACCTCAGCCTCCAAAGTGCTGGGATTACAGGCGTGAGCCACCGCCTCCGGCCTGGCATCTATCTGCTCTTGAAGAGCTTGGAGTCGAGTCTAGTGGAAGAGATTGACAAAGTCACAGAGTGCTTTGGGAATACAATAGAGGGACCTTGGTAGATTGTAAAAGGTGTCACCAAGGAGGCCACATTTAAAGGAGCTGTAGGCCCAGCATGGTGGCTCATGCCTGTAATCCTAGCACTTTAAGGAGCCAAGGTGGGAGGATCACTTGAGCTCAGAATTTCCAGACCAGCCTGGGCAATATGGCGAGACCCCGTCTCGACTGAAAATTAAAAAATTATCTGGGCATGGTGGCACACACCTGTGATCCCAGCTACTTAGGAGGCTGACGTGAGAGGATCACTTGGAGGGTGGAGGTTGCAGTGAGCCAAGATTGGCCCACTGCATTCCAGAGTCAGGCTTCAGTCATGACTTGATTATGTAATAGCCATGTGACCCTAAGCAAAATAACTTCACCTTTCTGCGACCCTTTCCTCCCCTATAAAATGGGATTACAGGTACCTGGCTGTGATGCCATTGACTATGTCTAGACCATGGCAAGCAGCAAATAATAAGTGTTAGTTATTATTGGGAGGCCGAGGCAGGCAGACCACCTGAGGTCAGGAGTTCAAGACCAGCCTGGCCATCATGGCGAAACCCTGTCTCTACTAAAAATACAAAAATTAGCAGAGCATGGTGGTAGGCGCCTGTAGTCCCAGCTGCTTGGGAGGCAAGTCAGAGGAATCGCTTGAGCCTGGGAGGCAAAAGTTGCAAGTCGCAGTGAGCTGAGATTGTACCACTGCATGCCATCCTGGGCGACACAGCAAGTCTCTGTCTGATTAAAAAAAAAGACAAGTATCATTTCTGATAAGTTGTCATGAGGAGGGGGACATTCCATGCTAAGGGACACATTCATGGACGGGTCCTGGGACTCAGGAGTCCAGAGATTATGATCAGGGAGTGCCTGTCACCCTGGGGAAGGTGGTGAGGACTGAAGTGGCACAGATTTCCAGTTACTTCTCTTTCTTCAGCATACTTTCATCTGAAGTTACCAGTTCAGGCCTTCTGATCAATACCATCCTAGAGGACTTTCCCCCACATTCTCCGCATTTCACACATATTTATTCTGCTGGGGAAAGGTGCCTGCCTCTCCTCTGCCTACTTCTTTTGTTTTTTGGGATGGAATCTTGCTCTGTTGCCCAGGCTGGAGTGCATTGGTGCGATCTGGGCTCACTGCAATCTCCACCTCCTAGGTTTAAGCAATTCTCATGCCTTAGCCTCCCGAGTAGCTGGGATTACAGGCATCCACCACCATGCTCGGCAAATTTTTTGTATATTTGGTAGAGATGGGGTTTCACCATGTTGGCCAAGCTGGTCTCAAACTCGTGACCTTGCAATCAATCCACCTCGGCTTCCCAAAGTGCTGGGATTCCAGGCGTGAGCCACAGCGCCCAGCCGTGCCCTCCTTTTCTTAACATGGCATTTTGCTTTCTCCCACAGTATTCTGAAAAGGAAGACAAATATGAAGAAGAAATTAAACTTCTGTCTGACAAACTGAAAGAGGTGAGTGTGTTCGCACCCAGCGAGCTTAGGTTTCTCCTGGGGCTGGTCTTGAAGCCATGATGGGAACTCCTTTCTTCTTACCTAGGCTGAGACCCGTGCTGAATTTGCAGAGAGAACGGTGGCAAAACTGGAAAAGACCATTGATGACCTGGAAGGTATGAGGTTACCATCTAAATAACGTGCCCTGCCCTGCCTCCCGCTCCGGGACACATCCAGGGACAGCTGGGGGTGTGTGGAGGAGCTGGGTAGGGCCTTGTTTGCCTTGAAAAGTAAAGTGTGTAGTGATGTCATATCTGGATGTCTTGGAACACTGGGATAGGATAATGCAAATAATTCAGACTTGAGTTGTTACTTTCAGGAGGTAAAATATCTTTGCTTAGTTAGTCCCATGAGCAAGTACAGAGAAACAGGTATGGCTCTCTCTGGTTTTTAAAAAAAAAAAAAAAGTCGCCGGGCGCGGTGGCTCACGCCTGTAATCCCAACACTTTGGGAGACCGAGGCGGGTGGATCACGAGGTCAAGAGATCGAGACCATCCTGGTCAACATGGTGAAACCCCATCTCTACTAAAAATACAAAAAATTAGCTGGGCATGGTGGCGCGTGCCTGTAATCCCAGCTACTCAGGAGGCTGAGGCAGGAGAACTGCCTGAACCCAGGAGGCGGAGGTTGCGGTGAGCCGAGATCGCGCCATTGCACTCCAGCCTGGGTAACAAGAGCGAAACTACGTCTCAAAAAAAAAAAAAAAAAAAGTCATGCCAGGTGTGGTGACTCATGCCTGTAATCTCAGCACTTCGAGAGGCTGAGACTGGTGGATCACTTGAGGTCAGGAGTTTGAGACCAGCCTGGCCAACATGCTGAAACCCTGTCTCTACCAAAAATGCAAAAACTTAGCCGGGCGTGGTGGTGCCCGCCTGTAATCCCAGCTACTCGGGAGGCTGAGGCAGGAGAATCGCTTGAACCTGGGAGGCGGAGGTTGCAGTGAGCCGAGATCATGCCATTGCACTCCAGCCTGGGTGAGAATGAGACTCCATCTAAAAAAAGTCTTCACAATTTCCTTTGGTTTGCTCATTTCTGATAGACGGCTGGCTTTTTTTTTTTTTTTTTACATGCCTTGCATTTTTGCAGAAGCTCTGTCCCAGAGGGCTCAAAGCTTATCCTAGTGGGAAAAACAGAACTATGGGAAATGCAGGCACCGCAATAAAGACTCTAGTCTTGCAGGTCTGGGGCCCACATCTCCCAGAATTTCTTGAAGGGTTCCAATGTTTAACATTTGGTCTCATGTTCTTCATGATATAGCCCAGAAATTCCAGAATCTTGGGGTTCAAATGGAATCCTCCAAACTGCCCATCCCACACAGAAAGGACGAATTCTTCAGACCGCGTGTCCCAATGTTTTTTTGGGGGAAGTGAGATTCCCATATAAGGGAAAATGCCCCATTCCAAAGTATGATCTTTAGACACGGTGATGTCATTGGAAATCAGAAATAAACTGGGGGTGGGGGCTGGTGGGAAGAAGGTCCGTCACTCCTGGTCACCATTGATTTGAAGCTTCATTCTGGCTAATCCCCCTGTAGAACCTCAAACCCCACTTAGAAATCACTCCGTAGATCTTTTGTTTTCTCATCTGTCCCCACAGAACACAACTTTCTCCCAGTCTGTGCTTTGTTTGCTCACGTTTTTTTTCTTCCTCTTGTGGTTCATCTGTGGCACTCCATTCTGATCCCTGCCTTCTGTCCCCCGTACCTACCTACCTCTTCTGAACTGTCTCGCTGGGGATCTGCACCCTCTAGATGAGTTATACTCTCAGAAGCTCAAGTACAAAGCTATCAGCGAGGAGCTGGACCACGCGCTCAACGACATGACCTCTCTCTGAGAGGCAGCCAGGTTGCTGCCCTCTGTCCTTCTCATGTGGTGCCTCCCACCCCCCTGTGGGCTTCCGGGAGCTCCAGTGCCCTGCCGCCTCTGGTTTGAACGTAGAGCCTTCTTCTGATGTGTCTGTGACTCTGCGACTGAAATAAAGACGGGCCATCCTCCTCCTCATGCCCCTCATTCTCATTTTCTCCACTTGCCGCCTTTGAGCCGTAGCTGTGTGCCCCTGATCGTGGCCTGAAACACAAAGTGGGTGAGGTTAGCCTCGCACTCACAAATGAAAAGCTCATTACAAAAAGAAAATTAGGCCTACAGGATGCTTTTCTGAAGGCGTGAAAACAAAAGCAAGTTGGGCCTGTGCTCTCAGATACCCGATAGCTAACAGCATCTGCATTCCGATAGTTCGGTTTTGTTTGGTTTGGTTTTGTGATGTAGTCTCACTCTGTCACCCAGGCTGGAGTACAATGGTGTGGCCTGGGCTCACTGCAACCTCCGCCTCCCTGGTTCAAGTGATTCCCCTGCCTCAGCCTTCTGAGCAGCTAGGACTACAGGCACGTGCTACCACACCCAGCTAATTTTTTTGTATTTTTAGTAAAAACGGGATTTCACTATGTTGGCCAGGCTGGTCTCCAACTCCTGACCTCATGATCTGCCCGCCTCGGCTTCCCAGCTGCTGGGATTACAGGCAAGAGCCACCATGCCCGGCCTTTTTTTGTCATCCAGGCTGGAGTGCAATGGCACCATCATACTTCACTGCAACCTCCACCTCCAGGGCTCAAGCAATCCTCCGACCTCGACCTCCCAATTTGCTGGGACTGTACAGGCATGCACCACCATACGAGGCTGATTTTTGTACTTTTTTGTAGAAGCGGGGAGGTCTTATTTACGTTGCCCAGGCTGGTCTTGAACTCCTGGACTCGGGCAGTCTGCCCGCCACACCCTCCCAAGGTGCTGCAGTTACAGGCATGAGCCACCGCATCTGGCCGCAGTGGTTTTTCCTTAAATAGAAATTGTTGTGAATGGAGACTCATCCTTATAAACCGCTTAAGCAGCTTAAGAGTCAGCAGGGATTTGGAAAACCCAGCAAGCCAGTGTCAAAAATGCAGCTCCCCTTGAATGGGGCTTGAACTACGAGTTCAAATAGTGGCAATGACCTGTTTCTCCTTTTTCCTCCTTTGTCTCGTGTTCTCTCTGTGTTACCCTGGGGCTTCCCATGGCTGCTCACTGCTCACTGCTCATCCAGCTCCCAGGCCTGGGAGGAAGTTCACCTCCACACCCTGCCCTTAGAAAACTGACTGTACAAGGAGTGAACAGGCCTCCCATGAACAGGGCAAGGGAGTGGAAAGTGCTGTGACCTCAGAAGAAATGAATTCAGAATTCTTTCCCGAATTCCAAAGTTGCCTGGGACACTAACATCAGTCTCCCTTCATATTTGACTTAGTAATAACAGGAACTTTGCTTTAGAATAAATCATAAGGTTGACCTGTGGATATTAACAGGTCATACTGCCGGGCATAGTGGCTCATGCCTGTAATCCCAGCACTTTGGGAGGCCGAGATGGGTGGATCACCTGAGGTCGTGAGTTCGAGACCAGCATGACCAACATGGAGAAACCCGTCTCCACAGAAAATACAAGGGGGAAAAAAAAGGTCATACTTTTTCCTGCATGAAGGTTATGGAGAAAACAAGGTCACACTTTTTTTTTTTTTTTTTTTTGAGACGGAGTTTTGCTCTTGTTACCCAGGCTGGAGTGCAATGGTGTGATCTCAGCTCACCGCAACCTCCACCTCCTGGGTTCAGTCAATTCTCCTGCCTCAGCCTCCTGAGTAGCTGGGACTACAGGCACGTGCCACTGTGCCCAGCTAATTTTTTTTTATTTTTAGTAGAGACGGGGTTTCACCATGTTGACCAGGATGGTCTCGATCTCTTGACCTCGTGATCCACCCACCTTGGCCTCCCAAAGTGCTGGGATTACAGGTGTGAGCCACTGCACCCGGCCCTTTTTTTTTTTCTTTTCTTTTCCTTTTTTTTTTTGAGACAGGGTCTCATTCTGCTGTCCAGGCTGGAGTGCAGTGGCACCATCTTGGCTCACTGCAATCTTCACCTCCTGGGTTCAAATGATTTTCATGGCTCAGCCTCCCGAGTAACTGAGATTACAGTCGCGCACCACCACGCCCAGCTAATTTTTGTATTTTTAGTAGAGACAGCTGTTGTTAACCAGGCTGGTCTCAAACTCCTGGCCTCAAGTGATCCACCCACTTCTGCTTCCCAAAGTGCATGGGAAGCAGGCATGAGCCACCATGCCCGGCCCAGGCTATGCTTTTTTAATGATCAAAAACACACCAATTTGTCAAAGATAATCCAAGTTTCAAATAGTCCGTCCAGTTCTCCCCTGCACCCCACCACCACTACCACCTCAAATTATCACATATCATTGACATTCAGGTGTCCCAGCCACGTCTTCCATACTACCCCTTGAACCTGGAAATGGCAAGAAAATCTCCAACTACATCCACAAATTGCAGTCATCCATTCTTACTCTGATTTTTTTTTTTTTTTTTTTTTTTTGGTCTAGTGGGAAGCTCTGTCTCTTACTCTCTATATTCATCCATTCCTCCAAAATGCATCTACCCTAAACTACCTACTTTTCCACCTCGGACCTCTCCCTGCTCCTGACCGCCGTGCATCCTGAACTTTTGCAAAAACCATTCCCCTCACGCACTGCCATATACATACCCTTGGAAAGATTATAGACTGTGTAGGGACTGGTTTTTGTTTGGCAATCTGTGTATTTGCCCCTGGAATTTTCCCAGGCATTTCTGGACTCCACCCTTTGAAGTAACTCTGCAGCCTGTCTATCCAGTCATTCTACCTAGCTAAGCACCTAAGTGGAATTTCAGAGATTAGTGCTATGGCTGGACGTGGTGGCTCATGCCTATAATCCCAGCACTTTGGGAATCCCAGCACTTTGGGAGGCCAAGGCGGGCAGATCACTTTAGGTCAGGAGTTTGAGACCAGCCTGGCCAACATGGTGAAACCCTGTCCTACTAAAAATACAAAAATTAGCTGGCGTGGTGGTGGGTGCCTGTAATCCCAGCTACTCAGGAGGCTAAGGTGGGAAAATCAATGGCTTGAACCCGGGAGGCAGAGGTTGCAGTCAGCAGAGATCACACCATTGCACTCCAGCCTGGGTGACAGAGCAAGACTCCGCCTCAAAAAAAAAAAAGAGAGACTTCAAATGTCTTTAAAGCATGAATGAAAATTTTTTTTAAAAAAGAGCATGGTTATGGATTTATGGGGGGTCCTTCTCTGTGGGCCTCTCATAGTATACCGTGCCAGAGTAAATGGCAGCCTCGAACCATTGCCCAGCCCCTTACCTGTGGGCTGTGAGCACTGAAGGGAGTTGCACAGTATATGTGAATGAATGAATGAGAGATTAGTGCTGTGGAGGTCTCCACTATCTGTTGATAGTCTGTGAGCCTTGTCCTGATTCACACGGGCAGTTAACACTTCGAGGGAAAGTCCTTTTATCTCAGACCTAATAAAATAGATGCCAGAACATCTAAGTGACAAGATGAAGTGAAGGATTTGTAGTCAAGAGACCAGGGTTTAAGGCCCGGTGCAGTGGCTCACCTGTATAATCCCAGCACTTTGGGAGGCCAAGGCAGACGGATCACTTGAGCTCAGGAGTTTGAGACCAGCCTGGGCAATATGGCAAGACCCTGTCTCTAAAAATAATACTAATATTTTATTTTTTTAAAAAATTTTAATAGGCTGGGCTTCATGGCTCACGTGTGTAATCCCAGCACTTTAGGAGGCCGAGGTAGGTGAGCTCAGGAGCTCGAGACCAGCCTGGCCAACATGGTGAAACCCCATCTCTACAAAAATACAAAAAATTAGCCGGGTGTGGTGGCAGGCCCCTGTAATCCCAGCTACTCGGGAGGCTGAGGCAGGAGAATCGCTTGCAACTGGAAGGCAGAGGTTGCAGTGAGCCCAGATTGCGTCACTGCACTCCAGCCTGGGTGACAGCAGCAAAACTCCATCTCAAAAAAAGAAAGAAATAAATAAATAATAAAGAGACCAGGATTTAAAATCCTAGCTCTACCACTTTAACCATGCCAACGTGAACAAGCTGCTTAGCTTTTCCACAAAATAAAGGTGATATTTCCACCATCATGAGGATTAAATGAGATAATGGAGAAACTGGCTCATACTACAGTCAGCATTCAGTTAACATCTATTCACCCAGACTGGATAGGCCCAGCTCACTCCATCTGATGGAATCCTCCCAGGTCATAGTCACTTGACTTTTCTTTTTTTAGATGAAACCCCGCTCTGTCATCCAGGCTGGAGTGCAGTGGCACAATCTTGTGCAATCTTGGCTCACTGCAACCTCCACCTCCCAGGTTCAAGTGATTCTCCTGCCTCAGGAGTATCATCAAGTGATTCTCCTGAATAGCTGGGATTACAGGCTTCTGCCACCACCTCACCTGGCTAATTTTTTGCATTTTTAATAGAGACAGGGTTTCACCATGTTGGCCAGACTGGTCTTGAACTCCTGGCATCAAGTGATTCTCAGTGGTTCATGGCTGTAATCCCAGCTATTTGGGAGGCTGAGGCTAGTGCATTGCCTGAGACCAGCTTGGGCGACATGGCAAAACCCCATCTCTACTAAAAATACAAGAATTAACTGGGTGTAGTGGTGCACACCTTTAGTCCCAGCTACAGAGGCTGAGGTGGGAGGATCACTTGAGCCTGGGAGGTCAGGACTGTAGTGAGCTGTGATCATACCACTGCATTCCAGCCTGGGCAACACATGAGACCCTGCCGATAGATAGATAGATAGATAGATAGATAGATAGATAGATAGATAGATAGATAGATAGATAGAGATAGGGCTGCCATCTTCTGCAGTCATTTTTTCATTCTGTAAATTTCCAGGCTGATCATATCATACTTTATGAGGAATTTTCCTTTCCCCCAGTATTTTAATGAGTCTTGGCCTTGCTCCTTATCAGCCATCACTTATTGCAAACTAAGTTCTCTCTCGTGCTCTGTGTCACGCATAGCTCTAAATGGCATCTTTTTTCTGTCTTTCTTTTTTAATTTAAATTGTTTCATCAGCTCAGTCACTTAACAACATGCCTGTAGTCTGGCTTAAATTTCAGTCATGAGGGCCGGGCACGGTAGCTCATGCCTGTAATCCAAGCACTTTGGAGGCCGAGGCGAGTGGATCACCTGAGGTCGGGAGTTCAAGACCAGCCTGACCAACATGGTGAAACCCCATTTTCAAGAAAAAAAAATTAGAGGCTGGGCGCGGTGGCTCACGCCTATAATCCCAGCACTTTGGGAGGCCAAGGCGGGTGGATCACGAGGTCAAGAGATCGAGACCATCCTGGTCAACAAGGTGAAACCTCGTCTCTACTAAAAATACAAAAATTAGCTGGGCATGGTGGTGCGTGCCTGTAGTCCCAGCTACTCGGGAGGCTGAGGCAGGAGAATTGCTTGAACCCAGGAGGCGGAGGTTGTGGTGAGCCGAGATCACGCCATTGCACTCCAGCCTGGATAACGAGCAAAACTCTGTCTAAAAAAAAAAAAGAAAATTTCAGTCATGTTGCATTTACCCTGGGGTTTGTCTCCATTCATCTGGATCCATAGACAATTACACAATTGCACTTGTAATTTAAACAGCTATTCCCAGAAGCTCCAAAAGAAAGATGGGTTATAGGGTTAGATTTTCCTATCAAAGGCTCAGAGACCAATTAACTTGCACTTGAGTGGAAATTTGTATTAAGTCATGAATATCTAGGACGGAAATCTTTGTGTACCATGTCGTAGGTTCTGAAGCATTTCTCATTCACTCCTCATCATAACCCCCACACCACGCATTGATATTGTTACCCCTACTTGACGATGGGGAAAACAGACGTAGGAAGGGTGAATGCTTATCTCAGTGGTACAACTGGGGCTTAAGTCTAGGTATTCTGACTCGAGGGTTAAAAATCCAAAGGGCACCAAGTTAAATCTGAATTTTAGATAAGCAGTGAATAATTTTTTAATCATAAGTACATCTCATGCAACATTTTGGATATGCTGACACTAAAATATTATTTGTTGTTTATCTGAAATTCAGTTTAACTGGGCACCCTGCATTTCGTCTCACAACTGTGACTCCCAAATTTGGTGCTTGGGCCCTAGTATTCCATGGTGTTCTGCTGTAATTAAAAATATAAAGTACTGGCCAGGCATGATGGCTATAGTCCTGTAATCCCAGCCCTTTGGGAGGCTGAGCAGATGAATTCCTTGAGCCTAGGAGCTCAAGACCAGCCTGGTTAACATGGTAAGACCCTGTCTCTATTTAAAAAAAAAAAAAAAAATGCAAAAATTAGCCAGGTGTGGTGGCATACACCTGTAGTCCCAGCTACTTGGCAGGCTGACATGGGAGGATCACTTGAGCCTAGGGAGGTCAAGGCTGTGGTGCTTTGTGATTATACCGCTGCACTCCAGCCTGGACAACAACAACAAATACTTTTATTTGTTGGGACTTTCACCCTGGCAGTCTGAAGTTTAGAAATCTTTTTCTTTTTTTGGCCAGGTGCGGTGGCTCACACCTGTAATCCAAGCACTTTGGAGGTCAAGGTGGGCGGATTACCTGAGGTCGGGAGTTCAAGGCCAGCCTGACCAACATGGTGAAATCCCATCTTTAAAAAAAAAAAAAAGTTTGTTTTTTTTTTTTGCTGGGCGTGGTGACTCACGCCTGTAATTCCAGTACTTTGCGGGGCTGAGGTGGGCTGATTGCTTGAGGTCAGGAGTTTGAGACCAGCCTGGCCAACATGGTGAACACCATCTCTACTAAAAATACAAAAATTAGCCGGGCAGTGGTGGCGGGTGCCTGTAATACCAGCTACTTGGGAGGCTGAGGTGGGAGAATTGCTTGAGCCTGGAAGGCAGAGGTTACAGTGAGCTGAGATCGCACCACTGCACTCCAGCCTGGGCAACAGAGTGAAACCCTGTCTCAAGAAAAAAAAAATAAATCTATTTTTCTTTCAGTTAGCAAACATGCTTATTAATTTGTCTTTCCCCCTACTCTTAATCCTCACCAGAGAAACTTGCCCAGGCCAAAGAAGAGAACGTGGGCTTACATCAGACACTGGATCAGACACTAAATGAACTTAACTGTATATAATCAAAACAGAAGAGTCTTGTTCCACCAGAAACTCCGGAGCTCCGTGGGTCTTTCTCTTCTCTTGTAAGAAGTTCCTTTTGTTATTGCCATCTTCGCTTTGCTGGATATGTCAAGCAAATTATGAATACATGACCAAATATTTTGTATCGGAGAAGCTTTGAGCACCAGTTAAATCTCATTCCTTTCCTCTTTTTTTCCCCCAAATGGCACCAGCTTTTACAGCGCTCTTATTTTTTCCTTAAGTTGCATTTATTCCTAAGGTAGGCAGGGTATTTCCTACTAAGCATACCTTCTTAAAACGGAGGGCATTTGGTTCCTGGGAGAATAGGCAGCCCCACACTTTGAAGAATGCAGACCCCAGTATGTAGTGGATCTATTTAAAATGCTGAAGAACATAACCTTTTGGGTCAAGGTTGGTCGAACTATAGGAGAGAATAGGGACCATCACATGGGTGGGGATTTTCCATCCAGAGCCAATAAAAGGGGTGGGCGGGGGGCAGGCATTGTGGGAAGTCATAACCCATGGATAGATTAACCTAAGAATCGTGGCCCTTCTCCACACTCCACCATGCAGAACAAACATCCTCTCAAGCAGTCAATGTAGAATGCTTGGGAAATAGTTGTAGTTACCCACATATTTTCTTTTTTTTTTTTTTTTTTTTTGGCTTTTTGTTTTTTACCTTTTTGTGGAGAATGGGGTCTTACTATATTGCCCAGGCAGGTCTCGAACTCCTGGACTCAAGCTATCCTCCCACCTCTGCCTCCCTAAGAGCTGGGATTACAGGCATGAGCCATAGCGCCCGGCACCCGCATATTTTCTGGATAGATCTGTGATGTTATGTTCTGCATATTTCCTTCATTCTAAAGTTCTCCGGCAGGCTATTGTGGCCCACGCCTGTAATCCCAACATTTTGGGAGGCCAAGGCGGGCAGATCACTTGAGGTCAGGAGTTCAAGACCAACCCGGCCAACATGGTGAAACCCCGTCTCTACTAAAATTACAAAACTTATGATGGCACCTGCCTGTAGTCTCAGCTACTCCAGGAGACTCAGGCAGGAGGATCCCTTGAACCCAGAAAGTGGAGGTTGCAGTGAGCCGAGATCATGGCACTGCACTCCAGTCCAGGCAACAGAGAGAGACTCCATCTCAAGAAAAAATAAAATAAAAATAAAGTTGTTCTCTGAGGAGCAAATGTCTCATTCCAATAATGACCTATCCACTCAGCAGGAATATGATGGAGTTCAGTCCAGTTCAGGTCAGCCATATCCAAAAGACTACAAGTCATTAATAAGTTGAACAGAAGAGTTTTTTTTTTTCTCTCTCTCTTAGCAGAAAGGGCCTCTCTGGCAGCAGGGATTAAAAATTGGCCCAACTTCATTTCCATGCTTCAGGGAATAGCAAACTGAAGATTTACTTATCTAGGACTTGAATTCCTTCTTTGGGACCAAGTTAATAAAAGACCAAGAAACTCCTGATTAAACTGGATAATGGAGGATTTTGTAGACAGGACTGCACGTATTGGCTTTGTTTTACTTCTGTTTTCTCAGTTAACATCTCAGCTGGAACATTCCATATTCCCCAGCAGCGTGTCAGGGCCAACTAAAGTTTACAATTCTGACTAAAAATCACCCTGCTTCTAGCTTATTTGAATCCCCTATCCGCCCCGCCCCACCACCCCGCTCCTATTTATTCAGCACCACACTACCCAGGAAATACACTAGCAAATTGTGCAATTGAATGAAATCCACACTTTTCTTTAGATTCTTGCAACTGTATCATATGTAATAGTATCACTTTTCTACATTTTGGTCAAATAAATTTTTACATAAACTACAGTTTGTGTGAATTTTAGAACATGTGCGGGTACACGGAGCATTTTGGTTCAACCAATGTTAACGGGACAGAAAGAGGAAATAACAGAGCCAAGAACGAAGAAAAGGTTATCTATTTCCTTTATATCATAACTTCATGATACAAGGATATTACGATCTCATTACTGGCAAGGGCACTCAGCCTCAGTAACTCGAAAACTGGCCTTCATTATCCCGTCTTGCCTGAACCAGGCTGTAAAGAATGAGTAGGATTTTAATAGCTAAGAGCAGGCAAGATCGTCTCTGTTGCCTGAGTTAGGAAGGCCTGCCTGGCTAAGGCTTTCTGAGTTGCATATATAAAGCAAACATATATAAAGCAAAGCAGACTAGTGTGGGCAACAAAGTGAGACCCCATCTCTATAAAAAAATACAAAAATTTGGCCAGCTGCGGTGGCCACAAACACCTGTAATCCCAGCATTCTGAGAGGCCAAGGCGGGCAGATCACTTGAGGCCAGGAGTTCAAGACCAGCTTGACCAACATGGTGAAACCCCATCTCTACTAAAAATACAAAAACGAGCTGGACATGGTGGTACACACCTATAATCCCAGTTACCTGGGAGGCGGAGGTTGCAATGAGCCAAGATTGTGCCACTGCAATCCAGCCTGGGCAACAGAGCAGGACTCTGTCTCAAATATAAACACATACACAAATTAGTGGGGCATGGTGGCACGTGCCCATAAGTCCCAGCTACTCAAGAGGCTGAGGAAGGAGGATTGCTTGAGCCCAGGAGGCAGAGGGTGCAATGAGCTATGATCCGCCAGTGCACTCCAGCCTGGGGGACCGTCTTTGAGCAAGACCCTCTCAAAATAAATAAATAAAGCAAAGCAGAAGTAGAAAAGCTGGAAGGTAGGCTGGGCCCACACTGATGAAAGCCTGAACATAATTTAGGCAGGAGTGGAGAGCCAGTAAAGACTGTAGGAGGCCAGGCCCGGTGGCTCACGCCTATAATCACAGCACTTTGGGAAGCTGAAGCAAGTGGATCATTTGGGAGTTCAAGACTAGCCTGGGAAACATGGCGAAGCCCCATCTCTATTAAAAATAGAAAAATTAGCTGTAGTCCCAGCTACTCCGGAGATTGAAGCAGGAGAATCACTTGAACCCAGGAGGCGGAGGTTGCAGTGAACCGAGATCACGCCACTTCGTGCTCAGGTGACCGAGCAAGACTATCCCCCACCACAAAAAAAGACTAAAAAGAGGCTGGGCGTGGTGGCTCAAGCCTGTAATCCCAGCACTTTGGGAGGCCGAGGTGGGTGGATCACGAGGTCAAGAGATCGAGACCACCCTGGCCAACATGGTGAAACCCCGTCTCTACTAAATATACAAAAATTAGCCAGGTGTGGTGGCACATATCTGTAATCCCAGCTACTGAAGAGGCTGAGACAGGAGAATCACTTGAACCCAGGAGGCAGAAGTGGCAGTGAGCTGAGATTGCGCCACGGTACTCCAGCCTGGGCGACAGAGCGAGACTCCTTCTCAAAAATAAAACAAAATAACAGCAGGCAGAGACAGGGGAGGATAACTTGAGCCTAGCCAGGAGTTCGAGACCTGCTTGGGCAATATAGCGAGACCCATTCTCCAAAAATAAATTAAAAACAACTGTCCAGGCACGGTGGCTCACACCTGTAATCCCAGCACTTTGGGATGCCGAGGCGGGCGGATCATGAGGTCAGGAGATTGACCATCCTGGCTAACACAGTGAAACCTCGTCTCTAATAAAAATACAAAAATTAGTCAGGCGTGTTGGCACGCGCCTGTAGTCCCAGCAACTCGGGAGATTGAGGCAGGAGAAGTGCTTAAACCCGAGAGGTGGAGGTTTCAGTGAGCTGAGATCACCCCACTGCACGCCAGCCTGGGTGAAACAGTGAGACTCCAGCTCAAAAAAAAAAGAAAATTAAAGCATTTCCTTTATACCAATCCAACCTTTAACTGACACTGGGATGATTTAGATGGTCAGTACAGGGAGTATGAATGAATGAAGTCACCTTTCCAATAAGCGCCCTGCCATGACTGGACCACAGTTGTCCCTTTGTGTGTGTGTTTTCTCCCTCCTCCCTCCCCAATTGGGTTGTAATCTCATCTCAGGATACTGTTTTAGTCATGCCTGTGGCCTCAGCACTTAACACATCACTGTGTTCAATGTTTGTTCAACGGACCTGCCCGACTTTTGGGGAGTTCCCAATGCCATGAAGTACGGGTGGAACACAGGGTGAGGATAGAACCAGATTGTGAGGGATATCAAAGGCTAAGAGGAAGATTTTGAACTTTATGCTGCCAAGAGACCATGGATAGCTACTAAAGGAAGTGGGTTGTTTTTTGCGACAGGGTCTCACTCTGTCATCCAGGCTGGAGGGCAGAGGCTCAACCATGGCTCACTGCAGCCTCAACCTCCTGGGCTCAGGGAATCCTTCCACCTCTGCCTCCAGAATAGTTGGGACTACAGGTATGTGCCCGGATAATTTTTGTTATTTATTTGAGACAAGAGTTTCACTCTTGTTGCCCCAGCTGGAGTGCAATGGCGCTTATCTCAGCTCACTGCAACCTCTACCTCCCAGGTTCAAGCGATTCTCCTGCCTCAACCTCCCGAGTAGCTGGGATTACAGGCCACATGCCACCCCGCCGGGCTAATTTTTTTGTATTTTTAGTAGAGATGGGTTTTCTCCATGTTGGTCAGGCTGGTCTCCAACTCCCAACCTCAGGTGATCTGCCTGCCTCGGCCTCCCAAAGTGCTAGGACTGCAGGCTTGAGCCACCACATCCAGCCTAATTTTTCTAATTTTAATTGAGACAGTTTCGCCATGTTGACCAGGCTGGTCTCAAATGCCTGACCTCAAGTAACCCGGCTGCCTCAGCCTCCCTTAGTGCTGGGATTACAGGCGTGAGCCACAGCGCCCAGCTTAAAGTAAGTGTTTTAGAATAACCACACTGCAGGGTGGAGTCTGGATTCGACAAAATGGTCAGGAAGACCAGTGGAGAAACACGATGATTCCACTGTGGCAATGGAAAAGGAATAATGATATTCAAGAGCTATTTGTTTTATTTTTTATTTTTGAAACCGAGCCTTGCTCTGTCACCCAGGCTGGAGTGCAGTGGTGCAATCTCAGCTAACTGCAACCTCCACCTCCCCAATTCAAGCCATTCTTCTGCCTCAGCTCCCTGAGTAGCTGGAATTACAGGCACGCACCACCATGCCCAGCTAATTTTTTTAATTTTTAGTAGAGACGGGGTTTCACCATGTTGGCCAGGCTGGTCTCGAACTCCTGACCTCAGGTGATCCACCCACCTCAGCCTCCAAAAGTGCTGGGATTACAGGCGTGAGCCATGGCACCCGGTCCTCAAGAGCTATTTAGAACCTCCTTAAAAACCAGGATGTGACAGATGAGAGATGAAAGGCAGCTGTCAAAAATGGCTTAAGTTTCACTTGCAAGGAAAATCAGGACAAGCCGGTCTGGATATTAGCTGATGAGTTCAGTTGTGAACGTGCTGAGTTAAGAGTAGCTGACAAATCCAAAGTGAGATTGTCCAGAACACAGATGGACGTGAAGAGATGGCTTGGCTAAGGATAAAACAATGAGACTGCTCAGCGTGGAGACGTTAGGAGCACCCAGAAAGTGAGAACAGAGACAGAACACAAGGAACACAAATTCTAAGGGACAAGCAGAAACCACCCCCTCCCCCTAAAAAAGACTTCATTGGGGTCTGAGAAAAATAACCAATCAAAGAAAGGGAGGGAGAGGTGGTAGGGAGAAGAAACCAGCAAATAAAACAGGGATAGGGCCGGGCGTGGGGCTCACACCTGTGATCCGAGCACTTTGGTAGGCAGAGGCAGGGGGCAGAGGACAGATCACTTGAGGCCAGGAGTTCAAGACCAGGCTGGCCAATATGGTGAAATCGCCATCTTGAGTAAAAATACAAATTAGGCGTGGTGGCAGGCACCTGTAATCCCAGCTCTTTTGGGAGGCTGAGGCAGGAGAATCTCTTGAATCCTGGAGATGAGGGTTGCAGTGAGCAAAATCACACCACTGCACTCCAGCCTGGGTGACAGAACAAGACCCTGTCTCAAAAATAAGTACATAAATAAAATGGGGATGATACCAAGAAAAAAATAGAATATTCAGAGGTGGTCAAGACTATCAAATACCACAGAGGCTGAGGCCTGTGAAGTGGTCAGTGGCTCTGTTTGAAGCTAATGAAGCAGAGCTACATTAGCAGAATGAGCTGAAGTGGAAGGGAGGAGGAAAGGCTGGGGCCATCCTTCTGCAGACCCTTAAGTGAGCGTCGAGGCCCTGGAGGCCCCAGAGTGACCTAAGAGAGACTGGACCATCTCTAAGAAGCAGGAAGCCCTAGTGAGCAAATTGCAGCCCGGGAAGACTGGCACTCTGAATTCAGATACCAACTTCCACTTTTGAGTGCGGAGGGGGGAAAAGTCACTTAACCTCCTTTGGCTTCAGTTTTCTCACCATCAAATGGGAAAAAAAAAAAAACAGTAACATCATTTTGCTGGGCTGGTACTGGGATTAAATTTTTTAAAAGTCAGGGCTTTGCTCTGTCACCCAGGCTGGAGTGCAGTGGTGCAATCATAGCTCACTGCAGCCTTGACCTCCAAGGCTAAAGGGATCCTCCCACCTTAGCCTCCTGAGTAGTTGGGACTACAAGCATGCAATGCCACACCTGGCTAATTTTTTAGTTTTTTGTTTTGTTTTTTGAAAGAGTCTCGCTCTGTCACCCAAGCTGGAATGCAGTGGTCTCGAACTCCTAACCTCAAGTGATCTGCCTGCCTCAGCTCCCAAACTGCTGGGATTACAGGCATGAGTCAACAGACCCGGCTGCAAGCCCGATTTTCCTAATGTATCCCTCCTTTTCTTTTTTCGAGTGTCTCGCTCTGTCGCCCAGGCTGGAGAGCAGTGGGGCGATCAAGACTAGTGGAGCCTCAATCTCCTGGCCTCAAGCGATCCTCCGCCTCGGCCTCCCGAAGCGCTATGATCATAGGCGGAAGCCACTGCGACGGTCTGTTTTTTCAATGTTGAGAGGCCCACTAGACACAGAACTGCCGACCCTAGATAGGACCCAGCATCCTCACTGCCCTAACCCCCAAGGCTGGCCCGGACAACCCCTAAGGCGGCCGAGGGCGGGCCCTGAGGAGGCCGGCGCGCGCGCCTTGGGGCACAGCTCGTGGCGGTGAGCCGCGCAGGTGGCGGAGAGCTTGGGTATCTATCTCTAAGCAGGTTGCCAAGCCACAGCCGAGACCTCGGATCTCGCCTCGGAGGTCACTGTTCGATTATACAGCGCCTCCACTCTCCTTCCTCCCTTGGCACACGCTGCCCAGGCTAGGAGACCACAGACAAGCATAAAAAAGCTCCTCAGTCCTTTCCCGCGCTCGCTTCGGCGCCTACTGAGGCTGCGCGAGTTGTCAGGGCGCGACCCAGAGACACCCTCCCCAACTATGCGCGTGCGCCCTCTGCTGGCGCCTAACGGACCTCCGGTGCGCATGCGCACGCACCCCAAGCCCCGCCCACAGACTGTCGGCCCGCGAGCCGTTGGCGCCGCTCGCTGCTTTCCCTCTCCCATTTTGGGGCGGGGCCGGGCCGCCGAGTCAGTGGTGGAGGCGGGGGCCACATAATGCCACGCCCCCGTCTCGTCCCCGTTTGAAGCCCCTCGACTCTTTACTGCTGGTCAATCAGAGCCCGTCCTCATATCAGTGCTGGCCAATGGGGGGTACGCTCGGGCTGCTTCCGGCTCCGCGCTCCGCTCGCCCCCTCCCCAGGTCTCCCCGCGGCGGGCGGGACGCAAGGGCGAGTGTCGGCCGCGGTGACGCGCCGCGGGCCTGGAGCCAATAAGGGGCGGGCTCGGCGCTGATGGACGGGGCTGGTGGCCAGTGGAGAGGCGCTGGCTGCACTTCCCGTCGGGGAGAGAGTGTAATATGGCGAAGACCTACGATTACCTGTTCAAGCTGCTGCTGATCGGGGACTCGGGGGTGGGGAAGACCTGTGTCCTGTTCCGCTTCTCCGAGGACGCCTTCAACTCCACGTTTATCTCCACCATAGGTAGCGGGATCGGGGAGTGGCTAGGGGAGCCGGAGGCCCGGGCTGGGCGCGCCCCTGAGGGGCTGGGGCAGAGAAATCTACCCTGCTGGGCGGGCCGAGGGCTCTGAGAGGGTCGAAGGGACCTGAGGGGAGAAGAGCAGCCGCCTGCACCGCCGTTGGGGGTTCATGGGCCGTGGCGGGGCAGACCAGGTGCCCATTTTGCAGATGGGGTGACTGAGGCTCCGATCATCAGCCCGCTCGTTAGGGAGTGTTATGTCCTGGGCAAGCGTCTTCGCACCCGTCCTTTCGGTCTGTCCTAGCAGCAGCCCTCGAAGCGGTTCTTTTGCGGTTCCTGTCTTACAGACGTGGAAACTGAGGCATGGGGAATTGGCCGTGGGAAAAAGACGGTGACATGTCACCTTAATGAGCAATTGCTATGTGCCAAGTCCTTCACGTGCATTTCCACACTCTCTAGTTTCGGTGTTAAGTGCTGTTATGAGCCCGTCTCACGGATGAGTAATTTGAGGCTCAGGGAGGCGTGGAACTTATCCAAGGCCACATAGTCTGCAGGTGGTGAGAATGGGATTTAATGGAATTTAATCCTGGCTGTGTCTCACCCCAAAACTCGAGGCTTAGCTCTCCTAGAGAGTTAGCACCGCGCACCCCTGACTGATGACAAGCTCAGCCAATGCACCTTGGAGCCGGGACTCTAACTCACACCATTCCTCCTCTTTTCTCTGGAGCATCCAGAGGTTGAGTCCCTCTCCCTGCCATGTTTTCCCCCATAAGTGTAGAAGAAATGATAAGAGGAGTCAGGACCTTTTCCCTGCCTGCCTTTTATCCTGCTCCAGGATGACAGCAATGGCAAGTGACAGTGCTGCCTGCCCTGGGACCTGTCATCCCCAAGAAGATGCAAGATAAAACCCTCAGTGAGAAACTAAATCAGCCACTGCCACAGACAGCCTTGACTTCCCTATCAAAGGGGCCAGAACACCAGTTGTCACTTTAGAACAGCTTTTCCCGTAGGGCCAGCCCACATCGTGGTTGAACAAAATTGGCTTGTTGTGATGTCTCGGTTGTGATGTCCACAGAAGTAGAGCTGACCTCTCTCAGTGCCACAGAAGCAGTCCTGGCCCACGATGAAAAGGTTAGACCTGGGAGTAACACCGATCAGAGTGGCCTGTGAGCTCTGCAGCCCTGCTAGGGCTGGGGATAGTGAGGGAACAGTCACTAAGTCCAGGAGTTTATTCAAAGTCAAGAAAACGTAGAGAAGGGCCTTTGCTTTATGTGTGACTTCAACAGAATCGTGTTATCTCCCTAAATCTCATGATAATGTGCCAATTCCATTCTTGCCCACCTCGAGGAGCTGCACTTTATGAAACAAGTATATGCCAGATGTAAAGTTGAGAGAATTGACTGGAAATCATCATGTCTGGTTCCTAGTTGCTGTTGGCCCTTGAACGTGCACTACCCCTCTCTGACCCCTGCTGTCTTCAGAGTAGGAGAGACGCTGTCTGCCTGGGCTAGTGCCCTGGTGGTTGAGGACTAGAATTAGACAATAAGAGGTTGTCATCACAACCAGAGGCCATCTAGAGAAAACAAATGAATGGCTCCTGTGGTGACAGCTTCCACCCTCTGAAGACAGATGTTTCTGAATTCTTCCCCCTCCCCTACTCCAAGGCCAAGCTTTAGGGTAACCCTTGTGCCCTAACCAATCAAGAAGAGGCTTTAATTCAGCCTGAATGACATGGCAAAACTCCATCTCTGCAAAAAATCAAATGAAATTAGCCAGGCATAGTGGCTCACCCATGTAGACCCAACCACTTAGGAGGCTGAGGTGGGAGGGTGGATTGAGCCCAGGAGGTCAAGGTGCGGTGAGCTGTGATGGCGCCACTGCACTCCAGCCTGGGCGACAGAGCGAGACCCTGTCTCAAAAAAAAAAAAAAAAAGTATACAACTGTGGGCAGACTGTGGCTTGCATTTACCCAGTTCCCAGTTTCCTAGCCTCAGCACCTTCCCCTCAAACCCCCTCTTCAGAGTTACTTTAAAGCTTTACAGAGGCTATCTTCCATTTGCAGATGAGGATATGACTTGGTGAAAGTCACCTAGCAAGGTAGAGGTGGCACCTGACCCCAAGATCCCTCCCTCCCACCCCAGCGTTCCGCTCCTTCCATTTGTAGCCTTCTGTCTTCTAGGAAAGTCTAATTCACCGTGACCTTGAAGTTCAGGCCTCATAATTCTTAGGCCTCATAAAGTTTGCACTTCCTAATTAAATTTGGTGTGTTAATAAAATCCAGCAGGAGTGTAGGGCGGAGCGCTACTGTGGAGCTTAGCCAACCTGACAGTGCTCCTTGATTTTGTGTGTCCCTGCGCACGCATGGCAGGAGGTGGGATATGCTTTAGGAAGCCTAGGCACGCTGGGCTGTCTAGTCCTGAAGCAGAATCTCTCAATGTTTAAAGACAATTCCATAAATTAGCCAGAGGTGGTGGCACTTGCCTGTAGTCCCAGCTACTCGTGAGGCTGAGGCAGGAGAATCGCTTGAACCCAGGAGGCAGAAGTTGCAGTGAGCTGAGATTGTGCCACTGCACTCCAGCCTGGGCAACAGAGCGAAACTGTCTCAAAAAAAAAAAGTGATTCCATGTTGGCTGAATGCACCTCTGGGTTTTCTTTATAGACCAAGGATTGAGTGGCTGTTCATTTTCTGCCACTCAGTCCTTAACATTTTGCCAAAAGTAACATATCGCCAAAGTCTATTCTCAGAAGCCCCATCGATCATTTTGTGGTGTGAACTTGGCCCTGTGGCTCCCTGGAATGGGTTCTCACCAGCCTGGCTCAGCGCCACTGACTCCTCAGGGGCCCATTCATTCCTCCAGTGGTAGGGTTGGCATTTGAGAAAGTACTTTGTGAACCGCTCAGCACCGCATAGACCCTGTTGCACTTTATTTCTTTGATCCAGCCATATTTTGCCAAGGCCTCTGTGCGCCAGGCAGCTGCTTTGGCACAAGGGCTGCAGAGAGGACCAAGTGAGTCAAGGTGCACGCAGGACTGTGCTACCAGCTTCTAGCAAATGCATATTCAGTCACTGGGAGGGAATAGCAGTGGATAAGACTGTCAAGTCCCTGCCTCCAGGGAGCTTACGTTTGAGAGGGCAAAATTCCAGTGCTGAGGCTGGATGGATGGAATTAGCATCCCTACCCTGGGTTCAGAGAGGTCCAGCCAGGCCTGGGCCTCAAGTCTTCCCCAGCAGGGATTTGAAGAAACTCCTAGTGGCAAAGGCTGAGTCTGGCTGTTCCTCATCCACATGGGTCATTAGGATCTGCAAGCATGACACCCAGGTCCATGCAGCAGGTAACACAAATATAGGTCAGATAAGTTAATAAATAGGTAAGGGCGAGTGGATGAGGATGGTCAGGAAGGCTCCCTTCAGGAGGGATCTTGAATAGGGACCTGAACAAAGGGATAGCCAGGGAGCTACAGAAGGAAAGAACTTTCCAGGACAGGGAAGAGCAAGCGTAGAAGCCCCGAGTCAGGAGCGTGCTTGGAATGTTTAGGAAATAGCTGTGTGGATGGTGTGGCTGGAAAGAGAAAGTCATGAGCCAGAGTCCCGAGAGGTGACCAGGTTAGGCGGGACCTCAGCACACAGGGGCAGCTGTTTCCACTTTATTCAAGGGAAGAGGGACAGGGAAGCCACTGGAAGATGCTTTTTTGTGGAAAAAAAAATAGCTTTACATGGCTGGGCGCGGTGGCTCACGCCTGTAATCCCAGCACTTTGGGAAGCCGAGGTGGGTGGATCACGATGTTAAGAGATCGAGACCATCCTGGTCAACATGGTGAAACCCCATCTCTACTAAAAATCCAAAAAATTAGCTGGGCATGGTGGCGCGTGCCTGTAATCCCAGCTACTCGGGAGGCTGAGGCAGGAGAATCACTTGAACCCAGGAGGCGAAGGTTGCGGTGACCCAAGATTGCACCATTGCACTCCAGCCTGGGCAACAAAAGCGAAACTTCTAAAAAAAAAAAAAAAAGAATTTTCATACTTGTACAGTTCACCCATTTGCAGTGTACAATTCAGTGGCTTTGGGTACATTCACAGAGTTCTACAACCATCACCACAGGCAATTTGGGAACATTTTTCATTATGCCAAAAAGACACCGACCCTTCCAGTGTCTCCATGCCCTGCCTCCCCCAGCCCCTGGCAACCGCTAATCAGCTTTCTGCTTCTATGGATGAGCCTGTTCTGGACATGTCTGTCAATGGAATCTCACACTAAATGACCTTTAGTGTCTGGCTTCTCTCGGCCTCATGTCATCAAGTTTCATCCACGTTGTGTATCATGGATGAGTGCTCCGTTCCTTTCTATGACTGAGTCATATTCCATTGTATGGTTGGACCACATTTTGTTCATCCATTCATTCTTTGGTGGACACACAATAGAAAGCTTGGAGCAGAGAGCCGGGCGCAGTGGCTGACACCTGTAATCCCAGCACTTTGGGAGGCTGAGGCAGGTGGATCATTTGAGGTCAGGAGTTTGAGACCAGCTGGCTGACACAGTGAAACCCCATCTCTAGTAAAAATTCAAAAATTAGCCAGGTGTGGTGGGCATCTGTAGTCCCAGCTACTCAGGAGGCTGAGGCAGGAGAATTGCTTAAACCTGGGAGACGGAGGCTGCAGTGAGCCGAGATGGTGCCACCACACTCCAGCCTGAGCAACAAGTGAGACTCCATCTCAAAAAAAAGGACAGTTTGGAGCAGAGGTTAGCTGTGTGACATGGTGGTTAGGGTTGTATTTTTGAAGGCTGGGGAGGGGACTGGGGAACATCAAGGTGGCTGCGAGGTCACTGTGGGAAAGGGGAATGGAAGTGGGAGGTAGGAGACAAGAAGGATGGGGTAGAAACACCTATTAGGAGGTAGTCTCCAAGAGGGCCTTAAAGAAGGAGAAGTTTGCCCAGCTGACAGGCCAGCAGGACACAGACCACCCACAGAAAAACAACAGCATCTGCAAAAGCTGAGGGCAGGAGAGAACGTGACCGTGTACACCTGCACATTGTGGGGCTCAAGGCCCTGTGTGCTTGGGGCCTGGCTGCAGGGTGGCGGGGAGCGAGGGACTCAGGCCTGCGGAGGGCTCTGCTGAGACCCACTCTGCACAGCTGCCTGGGCCAGGGAGGTGGGCTCAGCTGGCAGCAAGAGACAAGAGCAAGGCTCTGCCACCCGTGCCCCCTGGGTTTGCTCTGCACTGCTCCCATCAGTCCTTGGAGAGGGAAAGTATCTCCAGGAGTTTCCAGATCTGGAGATTCCAACATCCCACATGCCCAGTGCCAGGCAGGGTCTCCGTAAGCCACAACAGCTGTCACCTGCACAGGTTGGCAGTGCCCAGCTCAGACAGCTTAGGAAATGGGCTGACAGTGATATGCCTTTTTCCTTTTCTTTCAGGAATTGACTTTAAAATTAGGACCATAGAGCTCGATGGCAAGAAAATTAAGCTGCAGATATGGTAAGAGTCATTGTTCTCTGTCATTCTCTTCACCTGGCCAGGGCGTTGAGCCAGAAGCCCTTGGCATTCTCCCTCCACCCTCCCTGTGACCTTGGCCTCCATTTTTTGGTGCCCAGTCCTGGCACATGGAGCTTTTTTCAGAAACTCCTGGAGTTTTATACCCAGCCCAGAGGTGCCAGGGTCTATAGCATGGGCACAGAGCTGCCCAGCCCCAGTTAGCTCAGTGCTCCACTGTGGGTACTGTCTGGGTCTCGGCTTCACAGTGGGCTGCTTATGTTGAACGAGGAGAGAGCCCTTTCAGTGCCAGGTGATGGTGATGGCTGCAAGAACCATGAGATGCCCCAGCTGAGAGTTTCCTTTCGAGCCTCTCCACCCACTCAGAAGCATAAAGGTCCAACTTCACTTCCTCTTTTCTCTCCTGGGGCAGCCCAGGCCTCCCCAGCATACAGACCCGAAACCCCCAAACCGAAATTAAGCCAAGGCTGGGCCCCCTGGCAAGACCTGTTTCTATTCCTGAGACCTGCGGCTGACTTCCTGTGCACATACAATTAGGGAAGTGGTGAGGCTTCAAGTTGCCCTCTCTGGCCTGACTCTAGTTTCCGGAGACTGAGTTCAGGTGGTTGGGTATAGTGGGGTCCTGCCCTGCACACATGCCACTTGCATAGAGACACTGGCCCTGAGCAAAATAAAGAGAAGTCAAATTTAAGAGCGTGGTGCAGGCTGGGTGCGGTGGCTGACACCTGTAATCCCAGCACTTTGGGAGGCCAAGGCGGGCAGATTACCTGAGGTCAGGAGTTCGAGACCAGCCTGACCAACATGGTGAAACCCTGTCTCTACTAATAAAGTACAAAAAATTAGCTGGGCCTGGTGGCAGGCATCTGTAATCCTAGCTACTTGGGTGGCTGGGGCAGGAGAATTGCTTGAACCGGAGAGACGGAGGTTGCAGTGAGCTGAGATTGCACCGCTGCACTCCAGCCTGGGCAACAAGAGTGAGACTCATCTCGGGGAAAAAAAACAAAAGAGAGAGCGGTGCAATTTCCCTGTCACCCAAACCAGGCAAGTGCCTTTGGGCAGGAGACGTGTGCCAGGAGATGGACCACGAAGCTGTCCTCCCTCAAGTCTCAAAGCGTGAGCCATCGCCCCCACTTGCCAGTTTCAGGGAGCCCCACAGGTGCCCTCGGCTCCAGGTGACGTTCACCTCTTAATCTGGCTTGGGGAGTCTGGGGCAGGTTTAACGTGCAGTCCATCCTGCAGACGTTGGTAGTCAGTCAAGCTCTGGCCGCCTTGTAAGTTCTGAGCCATGGAAGTTTCTCCACTTCCAGCACGTTGGTGCCACATCACCCTTTGTTCCCAAGTCCAAAGTGACGCTGCACCAGCAAGCAGAGATTTCACTTTCCTCCTGCCTTCCTGCTTCTGCTCTTAGCAATTGTGGTGAGGTCAGTGGCTCAAATCTCTTCTAAGACAACTAGGACGGTAGTTGAGGGAAAAATGGCTGTTCTTAACCATTCATGTCTCCTGCTGCTGGTGCCAGAAAGTCAGCTCCAAGCAAGGTGTTTCTGCATGGTCCAGACATACAGAGCCCTCTAGGTCCCTGCAGGGCTGTGGGAGGAACCTTGGGCTTGGAGACAAAAGACTATGAGTATTGACCTGGCTCTGCCACCAATCAGTTAGGTCACTTTTAATTTTTTTTTTTTCCGAGACAAAGTCTCACTCTGTTACCCAGGCTGGAGTGCAGTGGCATGATCTCAGCTCACCGCAACCTCCGCCTCCTTGGATCAATCGATTCTCCTGCCTCAGCCTCCTCAGTAGCTGGGATTACAGGCACGCGCCACCACACCTGGCTAATTTCTGTATTTTTAGTAGATGGGGTTTCACCATGTTGGTCAGGCTGATCTGGAACTCCTGATCTCAAGTGATCTGCCAGCCTCAGCCTCCCAAAGTGCTGAGATTGCAGCTGTAAGCCATCATGCCTGGCTTTTTTTTCTTTCCTGTGACAGTATCTCACTCTGTCAACCACACTGGAGTGCAGCGGCACGATCTCAGTTCACTGCAACCACCACCTCCCACGTTCAAGCAGTTCTTGTGTCTCAGCCTCCCAAGTAGTTAGGACTACAGACATGTGCCACCATGCCCACCTAATTTTTATATTTTTAATAGAGATGAGGTTTCACTGTGTTGGTCAGGCTGGTCTCGAACTCCCAGCCTCGAATGATCCACTTGCCTCTGCCTCTTAAAGTGCTGGGATTACAGGCATAAGCCACTCGCCCAGGCAGCTAGGTTACCTTTTTTTTTGAGACGGAGTTTTACTATCACCCAGGCTGGAGTGCAGTGATGCAGTCTCGGCTCACTGTAGCCTCCACCTCTCGGGTTCCAGCAATTCTCCTGCCTTAGCCTCCCAGGTAGCTGGGATTGTAGGCACACGCCACCACGCCCGGCTAATTTTTGCATTTTTGGTAGAGATGGTTTCGCCATGTTGGCCAGGCAGATCTCAAACTCCTAACCTCAGGTGATCTGCCCGCCTCGGCCTCCCAAAGTGCTGGGATTACAGGCATGAGCCTGAGTCCCAGCTGCACCCAACAACCGAGAGCTACACTTCCGAGCCACATGACTGGCTCGTCTGTGAACTAGAAACTCCAAGGAGAATTTCCTGGAAGCAAAGGTGCAGAAGAGGGAGAGGGCGCATGGGTCAGGAATGCTGTCATGGCTCTGCCTCATCAAATGACCTGAACCCTTCCAAGCCACAATGTCCTTCCCTGTTATAATAGGTAGATTACAAGGTGCTGCCTCAGCAGAAGAACTCGCAGCAGATGACCTGTGAGAAAGCCAGGCGTCCCGGGTAGATGCTCCTTGTCTCCTATTGGGGACAGTTCTTTGCCTTTGATGTTGCTCATGTCCCTTCTCTTCCTGTTTAGGGACACAGCCGGTCAGGAGCGGTTTCGGACGATCACAACAGCCTACTACAGGGGCGCGATGGTAGGGATTTTCGGGTTGTATATTTGTATCTCCTTTTCAAGTCAACACGGGAGCGTAACTGTGCGTTGGTTACTGAAGCCTAGATGTTCTGTGGAGCTTGTGTCCCAACTCCTTAGGGCTCCTTGGTCCTAAGTTAGTCTGAGGAAGAGGCTGCGACCCCAGGCCCGCTCCCGTGTACATACCTCCCTTCTGGCTGCAGAGACAATGCACGGTTTAAATAAAATAGAAAAATAATTCTTTGGGACTGAAGGAAGACACAGGAAGCCGGTTCTTCCAGGTTAGCTCAGTGCAACTGGAGCCAGCATGCCCTGACTTAGGAGCGGTCACATGACCCACATCAGTCTCGATGGAATTTGCTATCAAAAGTGTGAAGCTTTTCCAGGAGCTGACCTGCCCTGGGCTGTCGGCTGTTATATCCATTGCCCGGGCCTGAGGCAGGATGACGTGACAGGAAGACTCACTCATCATCCCTCAAACATTGCTCAAGCACCTTCTCTGGGCCAGGCCTGAACTAGATGCAGAAGGCGGCGGGGGACAGGACGAGGTCCTGTCTCGGGCCCTGTGTGTAAACAGCAGGGCACTGAGGGGCAGAGAGAGCAGGAGGTGGAGCCCCTGGACCTGGCCTGAGACCCTGACTTGCCCTCTGAGCTCCATCTCCTGACTTGGAAAGTGGAACAGCACAGCGCTGTGTCCCAGGCTGTGCTGAGGATAAATGGCTGTCTGTCCCCATTCCCAGTGCCCTCTGTTCCCTGCTCTTTGCTTGGCACACCCCATCATTTAATTGCTCAGGCAACTGCCTGTTTCCTCTATGAGGGCAGTGCCATGTCCCGGTCCCTGCCATCTGCCTGGCACCAGGGGACCTGCTGGGTCTGCAGTAGTTGCTCAGGAAAGACTTGTGGGCTGTGGAGGTGAATGGAGGCATTATGTATTTAGAGCATCCCACATGGCAGGCGTCCAAAACCTCATGGACACCCACTCATGTGGGTTTCAGCCTTAGTGCGCCTCAGTAAAATTAATGTATTTCTTTCCTCTCCCCTCTGGTGCTCTGGTGGAGGGGGGGCAGGGGGCCTGAGGGCATTGGGGTCTTGGGGAACTTCAGCCTCTGGAGAAAGCTGTGGGGTCTGTCCCAATCTTCCCTGGGCCAAAATAGCCACCTTCCACCCTACCCTGATCACCAAGCCCTCCCCTGCACCAGGCAAAGGGCCCAGGTCTTAGCTCAGTTTATCTCATTGCGTTTTGTCTGTGTACCCACCCTTTGTCATTCCTGTATTATAACAAAGAGCCTGAGGTTTGGCCTGGTGTTCTGCCCTGCTGAAGTTCACTCAGCAGGTAAATGGCTGGGCTTCGCCGGGCTGTTTGTCTCCAGCACCCACATCCTCAACCAGCACCGAGATGATTGTGGCTCTCTATCCTCCTAGACCCGAGCTAACCTGAACAGATGCCTCTGGCTGCGTGTGGCTATTTGAATTTACACAATTAACTCTGAAAATCTAGCCGGGTGCAGTCGCTGATGCCTGTAATCCCAGCACTTTGGGAGGTGGATAGATCTCTTGAGGTAAGAAGCTGGAGAGCAGCCAGGCCACATGATGAAATTCCATCTCTACTAAAAATACAAATATTAGCCACATGTGGTGGCGGGTGCCTGTAATGCCAGCTACTCCGGAGGGTGAGGCAGGAGAATTGCTTAAACCCGGGAGGCAGAGGTTGCAGTGAACCAGGTTGTACCACTGTACTCCAGTCTAGGCAACAGAGCACGACTCCGTCTCTTAATTAAATAATTTTTTTTTTTTTGAGACAGAGTCTCACTCTTATTGCCCAGGCTGGAGTGCAGTTGGTGCAATATTAGCTCACCGCAACCTCTGCCTCCCAGGTTCAAGTAATTCTCCTGCCGCAGCCTCCCGAGTAGCTGGGATTACAGGTATGCACCACCATGCCCGGCTAATTTTGTATTTTTAGTGGAGACGGGGTTTCTCCATGTTAGTCAGGCTGGTCTCAAACTCCTGACTTCAGGTGATCTGCCTGCCTCAGCCTCCCAAAGTGCTAGGATTACAGGCGTGAGCCACCACCCCTGGCCAATGATTTCTAAAAACATTGAAAGTCCAGCATCTTGGGTCAAAGCAGCCATGTTTCTGGTGCCCTAGAGCCTTATGTAGCCAGTAGCAGTCACATGGGACAGCGCCACCATTGCAGCTGAGTTGTCATCTCTGTCAGCATGCTCCTAGACCCTTGGGCCTCAAAGTCCCAGGTACAGGAAGCACTGGATGCCTAGAGACCTATTGTGAGGTTTGCCCAGAGGAGGGCCTGAGAAATAGTCACTTGGAGCCCTGAGGGGCGTTTCCAGGAAAACCTGGAATAGGCTGGCTGGCTCAGTGTTTTCCAGGTGCTTCTGTGTGATTCTGAGCGAGCTCTACCCACTGCCCTGCTAACACCCAGGTTCTCTCCCCTCAACTGCTTGAAACAAATCCAGGAATTTGAGCCTTGGGCACATATCACCAACTTAGTGGTGATGGCAGGAATCCTGGGCCTTCACGGGGTCCAGTCCCTGGATGAAGGGCCCCACGCCCCCGACCCTGACCACACTTGATTCACAAGGTCTGCCCACTGTGGCTGGCACGTGGCAGACATTATGGGCCACTGCAGCCTTGAGGTTCTTTGCCATGGTTGTGGCTGATTGTGAGGCCATTATTCACGTCCCCGAATTCCTGGGAGCATTTGGAGTTGCAGTGACTTTCTTGCCCCATCTGTGTCGTTTTGTCCCACACCCTTGCACTCACACCTGTCTCACCGTTACCACTGCCCGTGTCCTTATTCTGCAAACCTGGACAGCCTCAGACAACTTGGCCAGCAGCAGAGATTATCAGTGCCCTCTGAGGTGCCACAGATGCAGGGCTGGGCCCGGGGAGCAGGTAGCAGGAAGGAAGGAAGCCAGGCCTGGGCGTGAGCAAGCCACATGCCTTGGAGCCCAGGGTCCCTGGACACAAAGGGGACTTCTGATGGCACTGCAGGCTGGCTTGCTGTAGGCACTCCACAAGGACATCAAGAGCCACACACAGGCCGAGTGCAGTGGCTTACACTTGCAATCCCAGCACTTTAGGATGCAGAGGCTGGCAGATTACAAGGTCAAAAGATCAAGACCATCCTGGCCAACATGATGAAACCCTGTCTCTACTAAAAAAATACAAAAATTAGCTGTCGTGGTGGCACATGCCTGTAATCTCAGCTACTTGGGAGGCTGAGGCAGGAGAATCACTTGAACCTGGGAAGTGAAGATTGCAATGAACTGAGATCATGCCACTGCACTCCAGGCTGGGCAACAGAGTGAGACTCCATCTCAAAAAAAACCACAGACCATCAGAGGGTGGCCCGCACATGTGGAATGTGGATTCTGGGGCTGAAAAAGTCCCTGAGACATTGCTGAGAGAATAGGTGTCATCAATGCTTTTGGAGTTAGTCACCCCCCCCCACCCCCCGGGGCTTCAATCTTTTTTTTTTTTTTTTTTTTTTTTTGAGAAGGAGTCTTGCTTTGTTGCCCAGGTTAGAGTGCAGTGGCACTATCTCAGCTCACTGCAACCTATGCCACCTTAGATTCAAGCTGTTCTCCACCTCAGCCTGCCGAGTAGCTGGGATTACAGGCATGTGCCACCACGCCTAGCTAACTTTTTGTATTTTTAGTAGAGACAGGGTTTCACCATGTTGGCCAGGCTGGTCTTAAACTCCTGACCTCAAGTGATCCACCCACCTTGGCCTCCCAAATTGCTGGGATTACAGGCGTGAGCCACCACACCTGGCCAATGAGCTGCTGCGCCTGGCCCCAGGCTTGAATCTTAAAGGTCATGTCTCTGTGCCTCAGTTTCCCCTTGCATCACATAGGCATGTTTGCCCTTGTCCACAGCAGTGGTGAGGCTGTGGACCCAGGCTGAGGCGGGGCTGCCCCGAAGCTCTTTCAGGACCCATGGGCCGTCTTCCAGTCGCTCATATGTTGGTTAGGGAACCAGAAGGGCCTCGGCGCACCCAACCCTTCTTCACATAGCTGGCCCCCTCTGTGATGAGGTCGCTGGAAGTTGCGTGGATGTCAGATCAGGACTCCCTGGGTTTAGTCGTGGCTCTGGCAGAGCGTGGGTTGAGCAAGGGGTGAAGAGGAGGCTGACTGCAGGGGAGGGTCAGCGTGAGGGGAGCGCTGCTGGCAGTGGGCCTGTGGAACAGCTCCCAGCGTCAGGCTGCACCACCCTGTGGGCCACAAGGGGAGCCAGTGGGGCTTGTCATCGAGGGTGTGGCAGGGGCTGGCCTGTGAGGCAGAAGGGTCACCTCAGCAGCTCAGGGGGCAGGACAAGACTGGTGCCAGAGCCCAGCAGAAGGAAGGGCCGCAGGGATGGAGAGGAGATGGCTGGCCTCTGGGGTGCCACAGAGGTGGGAAGAGTGGCAGCAACAGGCCTGGCTGTGCGGCGGGTGCTGGGCTCTGCACCATTCTCCTGTGCTGCTGGGGCCTCGCCTCCAGAGTCTGCAGCCGATGAAACACCCATGTCTCCTCTCCCTGCCCAGGGCATCATGCTGGTTTATGACATCACCAACGAGAAGTCCTTCGACAACATCCGGAACTGGATTCGAAACATTGAGGAGGTGAGGCCTGCCAGCTCTGCCCACTGTCCCTGCTTCAGTCCTTGTCCCAGCGCTCTCTGGTTTACCTATGAGAAGGCCAGGGTGCAGAGACACACACAGGTCACTTGCCAGTAGCCTCCTAATCAGGGACTCTGTGGGAGCAGGGACTGAGACACAGGCAGCTGGCCCCAGGGACCATACCCTGGCCTGGCCCCACCCCAGAGCCCCTTGGAGCCCACCCCTCCAGCTGGGCTGTTGGATCTGGCCAGTGTCATGGTCATAAGAGAAGGAACATCCAAGCTTGTGGTCACCATGAGCGTTGGCTGCTTTCTAGAGAAGGAAGGTTCTAGCGCAGGTGTGACCCTTGTAGTCGGAGGGTGTGGTAGCTGGCCAGTCAGTTGTACTTTGAGCTGTATCAGAGCTGGGTGTGACCTGCTACAAACTACCTGTGTTCAGACCTTCACCCATAGAAGGGAGAGGAGGAAGCCAATCCCTCCTCCCCCTCCTAAAGCCAGCATCTTTTATCTTCCTGCTCCCCAGAAAACTGACCTCACCCCCAAAGCCTTCCTGGCCAGCGGCACCTGCAGCTTTTGACAGCTAACCAGGTGGAGCTTCAGGTCTGAGGCACGGCCAGATAACTTTTCCCATCTATAAAGCCAGCGCAAAATGGCACATCACTGTCCACCCAGGACTCATGGACCCCCTCAGGCCAGGCTGAGAGGCCACCCCATCATTTATGAGTCATTGCACTGGGCTCAGCTCCTCGATGACCTTGAGAGGGCTGAGCTGCCAAATTAGCCAGTGCAAGGCTGCACCCTGGCTGGGGAAGCTGTCTTCATCCATGGAGAGGAGCAGAGCCTGGTCTTTGCGAACGGTCTGTTTCTGGCCAGCAGGCGGGAGCACCTTCTGGTTCATGGGCAGTAAGGCAGGGAGTGGCATAGTAGGTTCCAGAGACCAGGTCTCAGCTGCTGAAAGAAGACAGCAGTTTCCAGTGTCCCCGTTCTTCAGGAAGCACGGTTGACTCCATGGGGACGCAGGGAGGTCTGATGAAGGAGCTGCCTCTGGGTATGAAGGCAGAGTTTGGGCAACACCACATGGTATGGTGAAGTGCCTGGGGCTGGTGACGGCCTCAAGTTGTGACCACCTCAGGCATGGCCCGTTTCTGGAGCCCACAAAGAGAGTTGAAATGTCAGGGCCAGGCATGGTGGCTCACACCTGTAATCCCAGCACTTTGGGAGGCCAAGGCTGGTGGATCACCTGAGGTCAGAAGTGTGAGACCAGCCTGGCTAAAATGGTGAGACCCGGCCTCTACTAAAAATACAAAACATTAGTCAGGTGTGGTGGCTCACTGCTATCATCTCAGCTATTCAGGAGACTGTCCAGGATCACTTGAACCCAGAGGCAGAGATTGCAGTGAGCCGAGATCGTGCCACTACACTCCAGCCTGGAAGACAGAACGAGACTCCTTCCTAAAAAAAAAAAAAGTGGGGTAGAGCAGAAGGTCCCAGGACAACAACTGGAGCCTCCTGCAGAGGAGCCAGGAGGGGAGGGAGGGAGGGAGGCAAGGGTCGGGGGTAAATGTCTCAGCCTCACTCACCCTTGCAGAGGCCAGACCCCCGCAGCAGCCCAAGTGCGGTAGCCTGATTGACATATCTGTAGAAGCTGCCAGAAAGCATTTCAGAAAATGTGCATTTGGTCAGAGTAGCAACTCGAACCCTGGCCCTGGCCCTGGCCCTGACATTGGCTGTGTGACATGGGACTGGCTGTTCGGCCTCTCTGAGCTTCAACTTGTCCCTTAGACTAGGCTGTACCTAGCAGTCCTGACCCCACCGCTCTGATTTCTGGGGACAGGCTCTGTGTTGGCAAGGGCACCTGGCCAGTGTCATCCAGTCTGATCCCCTGTCTGTCCCCCTCTCTCTCAGCATGCCTCTGCAGATGTTGAAAAGATGATACTCGGGAACAAGTGTGATGTGAATGACAAGAGACAAGTTTCCAAGGAACGGGGAGAAAAGGTGGGCATGGTGGCACAAGGGGCAGAGGGCGTGGGGGGTCTCGGGATCCCCATGCAGAGGCCTTCCCCATCCCTCTGCTGCCCCAGGGGCTCCCCTGAGTGCTCTCGGGTGGAAAAATTGGGCTTTGGTGGTTCCTTTTATAAGCACATCCTGCTCTGGCTTGCCTGGGATGAGTTGGTCACCCCATTGTGGCACGTGCCAGGGGACAGCAGAGTGGGAAGCACACGTCCAGCCGGGGCTTCTCGGGTGTCCTCCTTGGGCGTCTCATCGAAACCCACCATGGCCCCACTCCAGGCCTTCAAGGCCACAGGAGCAGGGGACGGAGCCGTGGTTTGATCCTACCAGGGCCCCGCCACCCTCCCATCTCAGCTGCCCTCCGCAGTGCTCCATGGCCTGTGTGGCACTGTGGAGGGGCATTTGCAATGGGATCCCCACTGGAGAATCCAGGGAGCGACCCAGGAAGCCACAGCCCCAGCCCCAGCCCCAGCCCCAGCCCCGTTGGTGCTCCCACTTGGCACCAGCCCCGACTTCCACTCCTGTTTTGGGCAAGCTCAGATGTGCCCAGCAGCTGGTATACTCATGCGTGTGCCTCCCTCTCTCACAGCTGGCCCTCGACTATGGAATCAAGTTCATGGAGACCAGCGCGAAGGCCAACATCAACGTGGAAAACGTGAGTCCTGGGCCCTCCTGGGAGACACGGGGCCTGCAGGATCAGCCCCTTCAGGCTGAAAGGGGAGCTGGTGTCCTCTGGGGAGGTCCTGCCAGAGGGACCAGCCTCGGGCTCCATGCTGCCAGTCAGTCCTCTCAGGGATACTTCCTGGCCAGTGCTACATGCCAGGCACAGGCGGCCTGTGGGAATCTGCCATCAGCAGGGGCAGGCCCACAAAGGGCACCTAGGACACATCTCACAGGCCCCTGGGTAGCCCTGGGGAATAGGCATGGTTTTACAGGTGAAGAAATTGAGGCTCAGAGAGCCCCAACTCTGTTTACACTCAGCCATGCCAGTCACGCTGGAGAGGCCCCGGTCAAAAGCTCAGATACAGCAGGGAGCCCTGATGGGAGTTGGCCCATGCCACCCTCCCCTCTCCACGGGTTGACCCCAGCCCTGCGGCCGACCCCATGATGTCTCTCCCTCCTGGGCATGTTTCCAAGGTGGGATCTTCCACATTACTCCCGACCCAAAGTGTCCATGCTGCCTGGAAGACCAAGGCCAGACTCCTCGCCTGGCATGGAAAGCCCTCCCTTGCCGGCTACAGCTGGTGTTTGCCACCCAGGACTCAGGCATCACCACCCGCCTTTCTCCCTTCTCCAAGACTTGACTGCATTCCCCTCCCGTGTGCCCCCTTTTCCACCTGTCAGGTTCCCTTTTCTAGTCAGGGCCTAGCCCAGGAGGCCCCTCCCCAAGGATGTCTTCGTCCTTTGCTAGACCTTCCTCCATACCCCAAGCCACTTTCCTCTCCAGAACCTCCCACACTCAAGGCCGTATCAGCAGCTCAAGCCTTGGCTGTGCTGGGGCATGAACCTGCTCCTGCTCCTGGCCCTGCCAGGCAGGGACTCCAGGTGAAGCTTGTTCGGCCACAGAGCTCTTGGCTTTTCCCCTGAGCAGACAGAACTGAGGAGTCAGAGATGAAGAACTGGGCACTCCATCTAAATCCTTCTGGATCAGTTCATTAACTTGCCTTTGGGCAAGTCACTTGACCTCTCTGAGTCTCAGTTTCATCTCTGGCCAACTGAGTGTAGCCCCATCTCACAGGGCTTAGAGGAGGTCCCGTCAACACTAAGGTGCTCTGCATAAGTGAGAGTTGGCATTGGAGAAGAAAGGCCGTTGGGAGGTGGAGGGACCGGGGAAGGACAGGAGCTGGGGCTGGACAGACCAGCTGAGCCCACTGCCATTGGAGGCCCACGCCTGGGAAGCTGTCCCACCACGCTCACTCCACACAGGCGGCTGACGTTCGGGGTGCTGTCATTCCAGGTACTAAGTGTGCTTATTCCACAGGCATTTTTCACTCTTGCCAGAGATATCAAAGCAAAAATGGACAAAAAGTTGGTGAGTATGTGTCCTTCCCAGATCCCCGAGTGGATCTCTGTGGAATCCAGCCGTCATCGTTAGCAGCGGTGACATGACGCACCCTAGATCCCGCTTTTTAGGGCCCAGCCAGACCCCATGGGATGTTGCTGGGAAAGAGGGGAAGAGTTTACAGGTATGGCTGGGGCATCAGGCAGTGCCAGCCTGGGGACACTGCCCAAGCAGACAGGGCTGTTCCTGGCTAGTCCCCAGGCTAGCAGGGGACACATGGCCCTTTCCATTCCACTTCTGAAAAGGGCCAGAAAGATAACATGGTGTGCAAGGACAGAGACCCATGTCTTGGAGAAAAGCCTCCTAGGTCACTTAGGCAGGGCCGGGGCTGGTGTCTGATAACTGCTGGCTCACCATCTTGATAAGCATGGCAGATTCATAAGCTGCCTCCAGCCCACCCAGCCCCAGATGCTCCAGGCTGTGACAGCTCTGCCACCTCCCTTGCATCCCAGGGCTCTCTGAGGCCTCCAGGGAAGTCTGCATGAATCCCTCCCATTTACCCTCTCATTCATTTCTTTTTTTGTTTGCCGTGCTTGCAGTTTCCTAGTCCACTGTGCTCAGGGTCAATGGTGCTTTCTTGACAGAATCTAAATACTTCCCTGTACTTTGGGGCATTTAAACACCGTCACGAGCCTTCTTCCCTCACCTTGGTTCCAGCAGCCGCCCTTTCCCAGCTGTCTGAAATTTCTTATCCAGTCGAAGACCACACACTGCTCTATTTGTGAATTAAGGTTGGCCACTCAAGAACGCACATAAAATGCAAAATGCCATTCAAGTGGTTGACGTCTGATGTAAAGCAAATCTGTTTTGTGATTTTTTTTTTTGAGACGGAGATTCACTCTTGTTACCCAGGCTGGAGTGCAATGGCGTGATCTCGGCTCACTGAAACCTCCGCCTCCTGGGTTCAAGCAATTCTCCTGCCTCAGCCTCCAGAGTAGCTGGGACTACAGGCGCGCGCCACCGTGCCCAGCTAATTTTTGTATTTTTAGTAGAGACGGGGTTTCACCATGTTGACCAGGATGATCTCGATCTCTTGACCTCGTGATCCACCCGCCTCGGCCTCCCAAAGTGCTGGGATTATAGGCATGAGCCACCGCGCCCGGCCCTGTTTCGTGATTCTAAGATGCTGTGAGTTGAACAATGAGGCATGTGATTGATTTAATAGCAGCTCTTCGGCCATTAAATCAAAATGGGAAACAGCTCATGGAAACCAATGTAGTGACCAACAAGTTGGGATTTTCTTGTATTTTTTTTCTTCACTATAACAGTCAAGGTTTGATTTTTTTTCTTTTTCTTTTTCTTTTTTAGTTAAAAAAGAGGTGTTTTTTTTTTTTAAGACTCTCACTCTGCCACACCAGGCTGGAATGCATTGGCACCTTCACAGCTCACTGCAGCCTTGAACTCCTGGGCTCCAGCAGTCCTCCCACGTCAGCCCCCCAAGTAGCTGGGGCTATAAGCGCGTGCCACTGTGCCTGGCTAATCTTTTTTCTTTTTTAAAAGGCAGGATCTCACTTGTTACCCAGGCTGGGCTCAAACTCCTGGGCTCAAGCAGTTCTTCTGCCTCGGCTTCCCAAAGTGCTGGGATCACAAGCCAGAGCCATGGCGCCCAGCCCAGGGTTTGACTCTTCACAACCCTTCTGACTCATTTTGTGAACATCATGGCAGCAATATCTCTTCCTAGCCAGCCTACTGATTGCTGGAGAACCTGCTGGATCCTTTCCCAGCATAGGTTATGAGCGGCCAATGCTTGACCCTAATCCTTGCAATTTCTCATTTTCTTAATTGAATTGCAAAGCACCAACAGGCGAGTTTAGTTCCTCACTTTTTCCTGCCACTTATTCTGACCACAGCTGGGGCAGCTGCTCCACTTTTAAGGATTCCTGTGATCTGATTGGTTCCACCAGGCTCCTCTCCCCGCTCACCTTAATCACATCCACAAAGTCCCTTTTGCCATGTCAGGTAACATATCGGCAGGTTCCAGGGCTTAGGGCATGAACATCTTTGGGAAATGCTAATTTGCTGATCATACCCCTGGACCATCCCTGATCTCACTTCCTCCCATCGTGAAGCCTCTGTTCAGAGGTCACTGACAAAACACACCTCCTGCTGTCACCTCCCCCCCTTGCCCTGCCTTCTGTCTCTCTCATTACTGGCCACTGTGGGAAACCATGCTTCTGTCTTTTCCGAGTCATTTCTGTCTCCCGAGTCATTTCTGTCTCCCTTGTCCATGTGAGCTCCCCATCGAAGGCCCTTTTGTCTCATCTGCCACTGCATGCTTAGGGCCCAGAAACGCACCTGGCTCATCGTAGGCCCTCAGTAGTTACTGTTGAGTCAATCCAGGTTTTACCTAAGAGCTGAAAGATGAGAGGAGTTCGTCAAAGAAAATGGGGAGGCTGGCCAGGTGCGGTGGCTCACGCCTGTAATCCTAGCACTTTGGGAGGCCGAGGTGGATGGATCACCTGAGGTCAGGAGTTCAAGACCAGCCTGGCCATCATGGTGAAACCCTATCTTTAAAAAAAGAAAAAAGAAAAGAAAATGGGGAGGTGGGAGAATAGGATGTGAGCTCCCGGGATTGGCAGAGGCCAGATTCACTTTGAATGGGACAGACCCAGGGCATTCCACTCTGAAAATAATGGGCGGCACTCATGGATTTTCAGTAGGGAATGTGTTGACACAGTTAGCTTAGGTCTCACTCATGTCCCTAGCAGCAGGTAGAAGTCAGATTAGAGGGGAGAGGTGGTGAGGCAGAGCCACAGCACAGGGACATGGAGACCAGTCAGCTGCAAGTGACAGTGGGACTTTGAACCTGGGCTTCCCAAATCCTAAGGGACATAGCCTTTCTGCTGCCCTTCCCCCACCCCCGCCGCCCCCTCTGCCTCAGTAGAGGTGCTCAGCAGGGATGGGCAGTGACTGGAGAGAAGAAAGGAGCAGGAGCAGATTAATAGAGGGAAAAAAGTACGGAAAGAAGAGAGTGGCATGGGTGAATGAAGGGTTGGAAAGATGTTGAGAGGGTAAGTGGGAAGGGTATGATGGGGTGGGTGGATAAGTGAGAGAGTGGTTGGAAGAGGTGGTAGATAGCAGATGGCAAAGAGATCTGTTTTTGAAAAAAATTGTCAGTTGTAAGAGAACTGAATGGATGGTTGGTTGATCGAAGGGATAAATCAATGGTTGATTTGTTGGAAGGAGACGGTTGGATAGGTAGATGATTGGTTTGTTGGGTTGCTGGAATGGGATGGATGAATGGTTGGTTGGAAGGAGGTGGTTACTTGGAAGGGGATAGATGGATAATTGATTGGTCAGAAGGGGTAGTTAGAAGGAGATGGTTAGTTGGAAGAAGTTGGATGAGGGGAAGGAGATGGATGGTTGGTTGGATGAGGTGGTTAGAAGGATGGTTGGAAGGAGATGGATGTTTGGTTGGTTTGTTGGTTGCAAGCGGGTGGATGAATGGAAGGGAATAGGTTGGATGGATGGATGCTTGGTCGATTGGTTGATTGGATGGATGATTGGTTGGTTGATTGGATGGATGGATGGATGGATGGATGGTTGGATGGATGGATGATTGGTTGGTTGATTGGATGGATGGATGGATGGATGGATGGATGGATGGATGGATGGATGGATGATTGGTTGGTTGATTGGATGGATAGATAGATGGATGATGGTTGGATGGATGGATGGGTGATTGGTTGGTTGATTGGATGGCTGGTTGGTTGGTTGATGGGATGGATGGATGGATGGATGATTGGATGGATGGATGGATAGATGGATGGATGGATGGATGGATGGGTATAATGGATGGTTTTGTTGGTTGGTTGTTTGGATGGTTGGAAGGGGACAGATGGATGGACTGGCAGATGATGGATGGATGGTTGAATGGATGATTGGTTTGGTTGGGTTGTTTGGTTGGATGGATGGATGGATGGTTGGTTGATTGGATGGATGGATGGATGGATGGATGGACGGGTGGACGGACAGATGGATGGTTGGTTGATTGGATGGATGATTGGTTGGATGGATGGATGGATGGATGATTGGTTGGTTGATTGGATGGATGGAAGATGGATGGATGGATGAATGGTTGGTTGATTGGATGGATGGATGGATGAATGATTGGTTGGATGGATGGATAGATGGATGGATGGATGGATGATTGGTTGGATGGATGATTGGTTGGTTGATTGGATGGATGGATAGACGGATGGATGGATGGATGGTTGGTTGACTGGATGAATGGATGATTGGTTGGTTGATTGGATGGATGGATGATTGGTTGGTTGGATGGATGGATGGATGATAGATGGATGAATGGATGGTTGGTTGATTGGATGGATGAATGGATGGATGGATGGATGATTGGTTGGTTTATTGGATGGATGGATGGATGGATGGATGGTTGGTTGATTGGATGGATGGATGGTTGGATGATTGGTTGGTTGACTGGATGAATGGATGGATGGATGGATGGATGGTTAGTTGGTTGATTGGATGGATGGATAGTTAGATGGATGGATAGTTGGAGGGCTGGTTGGTTTGGTTCGGTTGATTGGATGGCTGGTTTGGTTTGTTGGGTTGGTTGATTGGTTGGATGGATGGATGGATGGTTGTGAAACATGGGGCTGATGCTCAGTGATAACCTCAGAAAACCTCTTGTGATTTCAGGAAGGCAACAGCCCCCAGGGGAGCAACCAGGGAGTCAAAATCACACCAGACCAGCAGAAGAGGAGCAGCTTTTTCCGATGCGTTCTTCTGTGAGGGACACCGCCTTACTCTGAGCCTCGCTCGGCCCAGCTGACTGTGCCTGTTCTGAGTGAGCCCCTCACTCAGCCGGGGCCCTCCCACCTCCAACGCCCCGCCCGCGCCGTGGCCACCGGGCCCATGGCCACCAGAATGCAATTGAGAAATCGTTTATTTTAGTAACTGTCTGATCTTTTTCAACTTTGGAGATGGAATAAGTTAAAATTGCTATTTTTCCTGTAATATCTGCTGAATGGGCCCACCCAGATGTTGTGTGTCCAGAGAGAGAGAGGGAGTCAAGGTGTGACCGTCAACCATAGCCAGCGTCAGGCTTCTGTCTCTGGGCCTTTGCTTCGTTGCCTCTCTGCAACACAAAGCCCCACCAGGAGGCTCAGTCACATCCCCCACCACAGAAGCGAGGTCCCAGAAGGTCAGTAGTCGCTCCAGGAGCAACTGGTCCCATACCCTGAGCAAGGCAACCAACCACCAGGCCCAGGAAGCATCACCCAGGAGGTCTGGCACCTACTTCCATCTCTTCTCTCAGTTTTGGACAAATGACAACAAACCATTTTGCCCCCTCACTCTTCTTCTTTCACTGTTAAACCAAAGGAAAGCACAAATTAAGGAAATCCTGTGTAAAGCGTTGAGAAGGAAAGAAGCCTGGAGCAGCCTCTCCTGTCCACAGCGGGGTTAGGTCCACAGGCCCATCTGTGGTCCCCATCGAGCATCAAGGGGACACTGTGTCTGCTACAAATGACCCCAAAAACACAGCCGCAGCCGTCGCGTGGTCCTTCTGAACTCAGAACACCCTCTGCTCAGCACCAAACGGCCCCCACTCCTTCGCTTCCTCCCGCTGTCTCCAAATCGGACGTTCTTTCTAGCTGAGATTTTTATTTTTCCAGATCTGTAGTGCCATGAAGTGATTCCGTCTTTAACTTCCAATGGCAGACCCGGGTTATCGGGAACAAGTGTGTCGTACCTCTGGCTGGACGTGGCCGAGACACAAGGCATTCCATGGCAGCAGGCTGACCCCACAGCAGTCAGGGGTGATTTTCAGCCATCATCATTGGGTTCTGTTTTGACAGCTCTGCTGTCCTGTAGAGACTGTGATTGGGACCAGGTCACCAAGCCAGAGGGGTGTCACTTTTTTTCTTTCTTTTTCTCTTTTTTTTTTCCTCCTTAAGCTGCTGTTGATCCAAACCATTGGTATCATAGTTTCTTTTTTTGAATTAAAACCAACATATCAGTAATAGTCTGCTCTCCCTGGGAATTTAACATGCTCTGTTTACATCGATAAATGCACTTAAGGAAAACAAACAAATTAAAGCTCATCTTAAAGTCCAAGGATTTTTATGTCCACATTTTCCCTGTAGGCAACACACTCATAGCCAGGTGTTGCAGGTGGGTCTGGACAAGCTGGTAGAGCCCGTGGGTTACCCCAGTGAGGGACCACCTCGGAGGAGATGCCACCCATCATCAAAGACTAAATTGGGAGAAGCAGCCTCCCGGCGTGGTGTGACAGCTCACACCTATAATCCCAGCACTTTGGGAGGCTGAGGTGGGCAGATAACTTGAGCTCAGGAGTTCAAGACCAGCCTGGCCAACGTGGTGAAACCCCATCTCTTATAAAAATACAAAATAAAAAAAGTTAGCCAGCCACGGTGGCATGAACCAGCTACTCTGGAGGCTGAGGCAATAGGATCACTTCAGCTGCCAGAGTAGCTGGAGGAGGTCAAGGAGCAGCAAACTGAGATCACACCACTGCACTCTAGCCTGAGCCACAGGGTAAGATCCTGTCAAAAAAGCGCCCCCTCCCCAGCCCTTCCCACCTGCAGCCACAACCCTACCTCCACCCGTCCTTTGCAGGAAAATGGGAAAGCGTCTCTCTCTCCTGTACCACTTCTCTGCCCCATGTCCTCTGCTTTACGTGCTCAGCCAACATCAGCCCCATCATGCCAAGATTATTTTGCCTTGGTCCCCAGTGGCATCCATGTGGCCAAGTTGAGCCCTTGCTTCTCTACCTCTCACCTCTCAGGAGACCCCATCCTCTCCAAGAGCCTGCATCACCTGGCTTCTGGCACATGACCACCATGTCCCTCCTGCCTCCCTGGTCGGTCTTTCCAGGGGCCCTCTCCTGGCTGGCTTTCCAGGACATTTCCTTTCGCTCTATTCAGGATCCTTCCCACGACCACCCCCAGGTCCAGCCGTTCCCTGGAAGCTGTACTCACAGCCACGATCACAACAAAATCAGCAAAGGGAAAGGCCTGCAGGGAGCAGTCCTGAGGCTACCAGGCAGAAGCTTCCAGAATCCTCTCACAGTGGGATCACACACCGCATGCCTAACTTTCTCAACATTGAGTTGTGACGATGTGTCTTGTGAAAACTGGTTGGCAGTTCTGTGCCCAGGTGTTTTTGGAGCCAGTCACATAGGAACCCTCTACCTGGCTCTTAGGATTCCAGACTCCTACAGAGAAAGCAGGGGTTTAGCATAAACTGCATCATTTTTGGGAGGGCAAGGCAAGTGCATCACCTGAGGTCAGAAATCTGAGACCAACCTGACTAACATGAAGAAACCCCATCTCTACTTAAAGTACAAAATGAGGCCGGGCATGGTGGTGTAATCCCAGCACTTTGGGCGACTGAGGCAGGTAGATCACTAGATCAGTTCGAGACCAGCCTGACCAACATCGTGAAACCCCATCTCTACTAAAAATACAAAAGAAAGCTGGGTGCGGTGGTGTGTACCTGTAATCCCAGCTACTCAGGAGGTTGAGGCAGAAGAATCACTTGAACCTGGGAGGTAGAGGTTGCAGTGAACTGATATCGTGCTATTGCACTCCAGCCTGGGTGACAGAGCTAGACTCCGTCTCAAAAATAAATAAATAAAAATACAAAATTAGCTGGGCATGGTAGTGCATGCCTGTAATCCCAGCTACTTGGGAGGCTGAGGCAGGAGAATTGCTTGAAACTGGGAGGCGGAGGTTGCGGTGAGCTAAGATAGTGCCATTGCACTCCAGCCTGGGCAACAAGAGTGAAACTCCATCTCAAAAAAAAAAAAAAAACTGCATCATTTGTACAGAAAGTGTAGGCACCCGTCATGAGTCTTTTTTTTTTTTTTTTTTTTTTTTTAAGATGGGGTTTCACCATGTTGATCAGGCTGGTCTTGAACTCCTGACCTCAGGTGATCCACCTGACTTGGCCTCCAAAGTGCTTGGATTACAGGCGTTAGCGACCACACCCAGCCGGGAAGTCTTATATCTGTAGAGAACTTTACCAAGGCTGCAGGGCCACCTTGCCAGCAGGCCTTTCTCAGAAAGCAGCCTCAGATCTGTTTATTCTTTCCTGCACATACTCTATGACTTTAGATAGACCAGTGGCTTCCAAGCTGCAAATCCAGGTCAGACTTGTGTCTGGGTTCCACCTGCCACTCTCTATTCCAATTTGAATGTCTCATCAGCACCATATACGTAACACAGCTTCGACCCTGGACTCCATCCCTGCCTTCCCCATCATGCCCATAGCTGACCCCTCCCGAGTTGTAGCCACCACTGCCTGGACCTCTGTGACTACTTCCTCATACGTTTCCGGCCCTCCATTGTCCTTCAAACTATTTTCAGGGCATCCTTAAGCAACTGAAATCAGGCAGTGTCACCCCCTTGTTTAAACCCCCACCCCCCAGGGGCTGGGGTGTGCGACTCATGTTTGTAATCCCAGTGCCTTGAGAGACTGAGGCAGGAAATAGCTTGAGGCCAGTTCAAGACCAGTCTGGACAACATAGTGAGACCCCATCTCTACAGAAAGGTACAGAAATTGGCCGGGCATGGTGGCTCACACCTGTCATCCCAGCACTTTGTGAGGCCGAAGCAGGTGGATCACCTGAGGTCAGGAGTTCGAGACCAGCCTAGCCAACATGGTGAAACCCTGTCTCTACTGAAAATACGAAACTTAGCCAGGCATGGTGGCACGCATCTATAGACCCAACTACTCAGGAGGCTTAGGGAGGAGAATCACTTAAACCTGGGAGGTGGAGGTTGCAGTGAGCAGAGATTGTACCACTGTACTCCACCCTGGGCCACAGAGCTAGACTCCATCTCAAATAAATAAATAATAAATGTGGTGTCATGCACCTGTAGTCCCAGCTACTCAGGAGGCTTAGGAGGGAGGATCACTTGAGTTGGGAGGCTGCAGTGAGCTATGATCACATCACTACATTCCAACCTGGGTGACAGAGCAAGACCCTGTCTCAAAAAAGAAAAAATATACAAAACAAAAGCACAAAAACCTTCTCAGTTCTCCCTTGGGCTTAGGGATACAAATTACGCCCCTCACTGTGGGGCACAAGCTCTACATGCTGCAGCTATGGCCCCGCCCACCCCTTCCTCTCTCTGCCCGCCCTCCCTGGCTCACTCCAGACCTCTCCTTCCTTACTCCTTCATGCCACACTCATCACTGAGCAGGCCCCAGTGCCTTTGCACTTGCCACACCCTAGTCTGCAGTCTCCTGAAATGTGCACGGCCTGCTCATCCATCACGTCATGACTATCCAAGGCTACCTCTGCAGAGAGGCCCCTCTCGGCCATGCCCCTCTCTCTTCTTAGATCATCTTCATAGCATTTATGAAAAGTTACCTGTTTGGATTACCAACTCTGTCTCCACTTAGCCCAGAAGCTCCATGAGGACAGGGACTCCTGTGGTATGCTTGTGTGTCGCCCGAGCCCATTGAATTAATGAAGGATGACCGCATGGCCTCCCAGGTGAGCACAAAGGAGCTGACATCCTCTTCCCTTAAACAAACCAGCTTCCAGTATTGATCCTGCAGCCTCTGCAGCCTAGCAGGCAGCTTCCCATCCCCAAGTAAACCCCAAATCCCACTGAGGAGAAGGCAGGCATTGCAAACTCAATGGGTTTGGGAACCCCCCAGCCACAACCCCCTTTCTACCTGACCAGGCTAGAGGCCTGCCCTGGTGACCCCTTGCTTAGCTGCCATCAACATTTCTGTCATCTCTATCCCTGAGCCTCCGAGCACCACTCAGGAGGACCTTGAATCCTGATAGTAAAAATCAAAGTTGCCCCCAGCCAGGGATGACTGATAAACGGCCACTTTGGGAAACTTGCCTTCTTTCCAGGAAACTTTGTGGTTTCTGCCCAAAACTGCAAAATTCAGAAACAGTGACAGCCAGTTGCAATGAATCGTAAATGCCAACTGGGAACCCACCCTGTGCTTGGCTTTCTTCCGAGCCCATTAAGGATCAAGGATAAGAGGGAGTTGCCTGGGCTCAAATCCCAGCACCACTCAAGACCCACAGTGATACAGGAGCTAGAAAGAAATGATTTAGGCTGGGCGCGGTGGCTCACACCTATAAATTCCAGCACTTTGGGAGGCCAGGGCGGGCGGATCACCTGAGGTTGGGAGTTCGAGACCAGCCTGACCAACATGGAGAAACCCCATCTCTACTAAAAATACAAAATTAGCCGGGCATGGTGGCGCATGCCTGTAATCCCAGCTAGTAGGGAGGCTGAGGCAGGAGAATTGCTTGAACCCGGGCGGCGGAGGTTGTGGTAAGCTGAGATCCTGTCATTGCATTCCAGCCTGGGCAACAAGAGTGAAACTCCATCTCAAAAAATAATAATAATTTAGGCAGATATTGAGGGCACCAGAGTCCTCAGTGGAATTTCCTTTCTAACAAAAAGCAGTCCAATAAATTGTTTTTTTCTAACAAAGAGCCACCTGAGAAATGCAGCTGCAAGCCTAGATAAGCAAGCTGGAAGCTTGCACGAAAGAATGGCGGCAGCTGTGCCAATAGAAAAGGGCTGCCTGGGAGCCAGGCACGTCCAACATGGAGGTCCCATCTTCCCTTTTTTTTTATTACCAGGTGTACAGTAAAGGATGGGCAACATGGCACAGCTCAGATAGAGGACCCGCTTGTATAATAAAAGTTTAGGGTAGGCGTGGCCAGAAATTTACAACCTATGTAAATGAGACACCTAGTCCTAACCAGTTTTTCACACCCTATGTAAATCAAACACCGCCTCCTCACTTCCTCACTAGGCATCTGTAAAACCCCCTGCATTTCACTGTGCATCTGGCAACCTCTCTATGCAGGAGGGAGCTCTTCTCTCTCTTTCACCTGTTAAACTTCTGCTCTTAACCTCACTCTCCGGCCAGGCGAGATGGCTCATGCCTATAATCCCAGCACTTTGGGAGGCCGAGGCGGGCAGGTCATGAGGTCAAGAGATTGAGACCATCCTGGTCAACATGGTGAAACCCCATCTCTACTACAAATACAAAAAATTAGCTGGGCATGGTGGCACACGCCTGTAGTCCCAGCTACTTGGGAGGCTGAGGCAGGAGAATTGCTTGAACCCAGGAGGCGGAGGTTGCGGTGAGCCGAGATCGTGCCATTGCACTCGAGTCTGGGTAACAGCAGTGAAACTCCGTCTCAAAAAAAAAAAAAAACTCACTCTGTGTTGTGTGTCCGTGTCCTTGTTCTCCATGGCCGTGGGACAATGAATCTTGGTTATACCCTAGATGAGGCTGTTTCAATGGGACAACCTCGGGCACATACCCTCACCAGCTGAACCTCAGTTCCCTCTTCTGCAAAATAGAGGTGATCACAGTTTCCACCTCAGAGGATGGTTATAAACAGCCAGGGAGATGGTAGATCCCAGAGGAGGCACAGCTGCATAATGAGCACAAGACAGAACAGGCTACTGATATCAGCATCATCACTGTCTTCACCACCAACATCATTGTTATTATCATTATTTTGTTTTGTTTTGTTTTGTTTTGTTTTTTGAGACGGAGTTTCGCTCTTGTTACCCAGGCTGGAGTGCAATGGCGCTAACACGGCTCACTGCAACCTCTGCCTCCTGGGTTCAAGCAATTCTCCTGCCTCAGCCTCCTGAGTAGCTGGGATTACAGGCACGCACCACCATACCCAGCTAATTTTTGTATTTTTAGTAGAGACGGGGTTTCACCTCGTTGACCAGGATGGTCTCAATCTCTTGACCTCGTGATTCACCCACCTCGGCCTCCCAAAGTGCTGGGATTACAGGCGTGAGCCACCGTGCCCGGCCTATTATCATTATTTTGAAACAGGGTCTCACGGCGGGACGCGGTGGCTCATGCCTATAACCCCACCACTTTGGGAGTCTGAGGCAGGCGGATCACTTGAGGTCAGGAGTTCAAGATCAGCCTCGCCAACATGGTGAAACCCCATCTCTACTAAAAATACAAACATTAGCAGAAATCACTAGAACCTGAGAGGCAGGGGTTACAGTGAACCAAGATTGCGCCACTGCACTCCAACCTGGGCAACAGAGCAAGACTCTGTCTCAAAAAAGAGAGAGAAAAAAAAGAAAGAAACAGGGTCTCACTCTGTTGCCCAGGCTGGAATGTAGTGGCGGGATCATGGCTCACTGCAGCCTCAACCTCCCACACTCGATCAGTCCTCCTGCCTTAGCCTCCCAAGTAGCTGGTACTACAGATGCACACCGCCACACCCAACTAATTAATTGTTTTACCTTTTTGTAGAGATCGTATCTCACTGCCCAGGCTGGTCTTGAACTGGCCTCCCATGATCCTCCCACCTCAGCCTCCCAAAGTGTTGGGATTACAGGTGTGAGCCACCACACCCACCCTGCTATTACTGTGACCACCAGTGTTCATCTTGTGCCCCAAGAAAAGAACTCACTGATCTTCACCTTGCCTCTAACAGGGCAGCAAAATGACTTACAGCTTTGAGTCATCATTGTATTTGCCCCTCCTCTGCCCTGAATTTCCAGCCAGTTGTCCCCAGTCAGTTCAGGGAAATTCCTTGAACTCCTCAGTTCTACCTCAGACCTGATCTCTTGCTCAGGGAATATCATTAATTTCTCTTCTTCTTCTTTTTTTTTTTTGGAGACAAAGTCTCGCTCTGTTGCCCAGGCTGGAGTGCAGTGGCACAATCTCTGTTCACAGCAACCTCCGCCTCCTGGGTTCAATCGATTCTCCTGCCTCGGCCTCCTGAGTAGCTGGGATTACAGACATGCAACACCACGTCCAGCTAATGTTTTGTATTTTTAGTAAAACTGGAGTTTCACTATGTTGGCCAGGCTGCTCTTGAACTCCTGACCTCATGATCCACCCGCCTTGGGCTGCTGTGATTACAGGCATAAGTCACCATGCCTGGCTTTTTTTTTTTTTTTTTTTTGAGGCAGAGTCTCACTTTGTCGCCCAGGCTGGAGTGCAGTGGTATGATCTTGGCTCACTACAACTTCCATCTCCCGGGTTCAAGCAATTATCTTGCCTCAGCCTCCTGAGTAGCTGGGATTACAGGTGCGTGCCACCATGCCTGGCTAATTTTTATATTTTTAGTAGAGATGGGGTTTCACCATGTTGGCCAAACTGGTCTTGAACTCCTGACCTCAAGTGATCCACCCGCTTCAGCTTCCCAAAGTGCTGGGATTACAGGTGTGAGCCACCACATCCGGCCAATTTTTCTTATTTCTAAGGACTTCGATGGCATGACAGGCACACAGGGGACTCTTAGCCATCATCATGTATATATAGAGAAATGACACCTTAGCCTTTATGGGTTTGTTTGTTTGTTTGTTTTTAGTTTTTTAGACAGGGTCTTACGCCTGTCACCCAGACTGGAGTGCAGTGGCACCATCTGGGCTCACTGCAGCCTCTATATCCCGGACTTAGATAATCCTCCTACCACAGCCTCCTGAATAGCTGAGACTACAGACCCATGCCACTACACCCCTAATTTTTGCATTTTTTAGTAGAGATGGGGTTTCACCATGTTGGCCAGGCTGGTCTTGAACTCCCAACCTCAGTTGATCCACCTGCTTTGGCCTTCCAAAGTGCTGGGATTACAGGCATGAGCCACCACACCCGGCCGGTTCTGGACATTTCATATTAGTGGAATCATGGACAAGCTGGCTTTTGCGTCTCGCTTCTCTCACCCTGCATCGTGTTTTTGGGCTTCATCCACCTTGTAGCATGGATAGGTGCTTCCTTCTTTTTTGTGGCTGAATCAAATTCCATTGTGTGGATGAGCCATTTTATCCATTCATTCACTGATGGACCTTTGGGTTGTTTTCACCACTTGGACACCTTAGCTGTCATTTGTGTCAGGCATGCCACGTTCATTCCTACCTCAGGGCCTTTGCCCTTGCTGTTTTCTTTTCGGCCTGACTATCTTGCAGGTGAACTTGTTCAACATTTGTCTCCTCATGGACTGTGGGGACCAGAAGGGTGGGGTCCATGCCGATCTTGCCTTTTTTTCTTTTAAAGACAGAGTCTCACTTTGTGACCTAGACTGAGTGCAGTGGTGCTATCTCGGCTCACTGCAACCTCCACCTCCTGGGTTCAAGTGATTCTCCTGCCTCAGCCTCCCAAATAGCTGGGATTACAGGCATTTGCAACCACACCTGGCTAATTTTTGAATTTTTAGTAAAGACGGGATTTTGTCACATTGGCCAGGCTGGTCTTGAACTGCTAACCTTAGGTGATCCGCCTGCTTTGGCCTCCCAAAGTGCTGGGATTACAGGCCTGAGCCACTGCGCCCAGCCCCATCTTGCCTTCTGCTTCCTCCGCAGCATCTAGCATGTTGCCCATCCAGAGCTGGAGCTCAGCTAGTGTTTGTGAGATCAGTGAATGAATAGAATGCAGGCATTGTGGGAAGGTAAAACCGTGCAATTACATCAAGCCCAGAGCTGGGCACGGTGGCTCATACCTGTAATCCCAACACTTTGGGAGGCTGGTGTGTGAGGATTGAGTAAACCCAGGAGTTCAGGACCGTCCTGGGCAACAGAGCAAGACCCTGTCTCTACAAAATAAAAATTTAGCCAGGTGCAGTGGCTCACGCCTGTAATCCCAGCACTCTGAGAGGCCGAGGCAGGCAGATCACGAGGTCAGGAGTTCGAGACCACCCTGACCAACACTGTGAAACCCCATCTCTATTAAAAATACAAAAATCAGCGGGGCTGGTGGCGGGTGCCTGTAATCCCAGCTAATCAGAAGGTTGAGACAGGGGAATCGCTTGAACCCAAGAGGTGGAGGTTGCAGTGAGCAGAGATCACGCCACTGCACTCCAGCCTGGGTGACAGAGGGAGACTCTGTCTCAATAAATAAATAAATAAATAAAAGTGGAAAAAGTAGCCCAGGCATTGTGGTGTGAGCTTGTGATCGCAGCTATTTGGGAGGCTGACGCGGAAGGATCTCTTGAGCCCGGGAGTTTGAGGCTGCAGTGAGCTATGATGGTACACTGCACTTCAGCCTGCGTGACAGAGCAAGACCCTGTCTCTAAAAAGAATTGCATCAGGCCGGGTGCGGTGGCCCACACCTACAATCCCAGCACTTTGGGAGGCTGAGGCGGGCGAATCATGAGGTCAGGAGATCGAGACCAGCCTGGCCAACACGGTGAAACCCCGTCTCTACTAAAAATACAAAAAATTAGCTGGGCATGGTGGTGCGTGCCTGTAAGCCCAGCTATTCGGGAGGCTGAGGCAGGAGCATGACTGGAACCTGGGAGTCAGAGGTTGTAGTGAGCCCAGATCTCGCCACTGCACTCCAGCCTGGCACCAGAGTGAGACTCTCTAAAAAAAAAAACTGTATAATAATTGCATCAAGCCCAGTGTCAGCAGAGTCTAAGGACTTCCCCATTCCTTGGCATGTAGGGTCCCGTCATTTTCCCAGCACTGAGATGGCATCATGGCCACCTCCCCTAAGAGCCACCCCACATGAGGCTGTGAATGGCCCACTTACCAGCTGCGGCCTCTGCTAAGAAGCCCAGATCTGTCTCCCTGGAGAAGCTGACATCAGAGAGGGGGCGTCCTTGGCATTCTGGCCCCCTTATCTCCCCTCCGGGCAGATATTTTCCCCACCACACCCTTCCTTCCTTTGGAGGCCACATACCCGTTTGCGGGGCTGAGGCTTGTGGACACTGAGGGGTGTGGGGGTGATTCCGTTGTGACATCTGAACGGAAGACGTTAGTTTGTGGGAGACCACATCAGCCAAGCAGATCAGGGGAAGGGAGGTTGGGCCCTTTCTGGTGGGGTCTCAGGCTGGGCCGGAGCTAGGCCAACGTACCCGAATGTTCCTGGAGTCTCTAAACCCCATGCAAATTAGACCCCTGATGATCAGACCTTCCAAAGAGGATCAGAGAAGTGAAGGCCGGGCTCACAGCTGTAATGCCAGCACTCTGGGAAGCCCAAGCAGTAGGATCGCTTGAGGCCAGGAGTTTGAGGCTGCAATGAGCTATAGTCACACCACTGCACTCCAGCCTGGGCAACAGAACTAGACCACGTCTCCAAAAAATGACGTGGGGGTTGGGTGCGGTAGCTCACACCTATAATCCTAGCACCTTGGGAGGCCGAGGTGGGCGGATCACCTGAGGTCAGGAGTTCGAGACCAGCCTGACCAACATGGAGCAACCCCATCTCTACTAAAAATACAAAATCAGCTGGGTGTGGTGGCGAGTGCCTGCAGTCCCAGCTACTCAGGAGCCTGAGTGAGGCAGGAGAATTACTTGAACCAGGGAGGCAGAGGTTGTGGTGAGCCAAGATTGCGCCATTGCACTCCAGCCTGGGCAACAAGAACAAAACCTTGTCTCAAAAAAAAAAAAGAATACTTCAGGCCTATAATCCCAGCACTTTAGGAGGCCAAGATGGGCAGATCACTTGAGGTCAGGAGTTCAACACCAACTTAGCCAATGTGGCGAAACCCCATCTCTACTAAAAATACAGAAATTAGCTGGGAGCGGGGTACATGCCTATAATCCCAGCTACTCTGGAGACTGAGGTAGGAGAATTGCTTGAACCCGGAGGTGGAGGTTGCAGTGAGCCAAGATCACACCACTGCACTCCAGCCGGGGCGATAGAGCGAGACATCATCTCAAAACAAAAACGGTGGACACAGTGGCTGACGCCTGTAATCCCAACACTTTGGGAAGCCAAGGCAGGAGGATCGCTTGAACAAGACCAACCTGGCAATGACAAAACCCCATCTCTACAAAAAATCCAAAAATTAGCCAGTGGTGGTGGTGGTGTGCTATAGTTCCAGCTACTCAGGAGGCTGAGATGGGAGGATCACTTGAGCCCAGGAAGTAGAGGCTGTGGCGAGCTGAGATTACACCACTGTACTCCAGCCTGGGCAACAGAGCAAAGGGACGCTGTCTAAAAAAAAAGAAAAAAAAAAGAGAGAGAGAGAAGAAAAGGGCCGGACGCAGTGGCTCACACTGTAATCCCAGCACTTTGGGAGGCTGAGGTGGGCGGATCACCTCAGGTCAGGAGTTCAAGACCAGCCTGACCAATATGGTGAACCCCGTCTCTTCTAAAAATGTCAATAATTAGGCAGGCGCAGTGGCAGGCACCTGTAATTCCAACTACTTAGGAGGCTGAGACAGGAGAATCACTTGAACTCAGGAGGCAGAGGTTGCGGTAAGCTGAGATTGTGCCATTGCACTCCAGCCCAGGCAACAAGAGTGAAACTCCGTCTCAAAAACAAGAGAGAGAGAGAGAGAGAGAAGAAAAAGAGATTGGCCACAGAGAGGTGAAGCAAGTTGCCCAAGGCAGCTCAGCCTATGAGGTCTGAAGCCCAAGCCAGTGTCTCCCCAAGCCAAACACAAAGGCCTTGTTTGAATTAAGTCACAACAAAGAGTACTGATTCTCTCACTTGCAACTGATCTCTATGCGCTGTGCTGGAGGGTTGCCGCTCCTATCATCTTCACGTGACTAAGGAGGGCTATTATGCCCATTTCACAGATGCGGAACTGAGGCTCAGAGAGGCTGAGCAATTCACCTGAGGACACACAACAGGTGAGTGAGAAGCCAGGTGCCATGTGTCTCCTGCTTTAAGCTTTGTTGACCTCAGAGGGCAGACAAGGTGCCTCTGCTGCCCTGAGGGGGAACAGGGGTGTGACAGAGCACCCACGTGGACTCACGGCAGGTGAGCTTATCTAGCCCAGCTGGGCCAGTGTGATAGGCCCGTGGGGAGGCCCCCAGCAGGATCTGAGCCCTTTCTGCCCAAAAGGAGAGGAGGAAGTCATTTTGCCTGTCTGCCTGAGTACGAGCACACAGCCAGGGCTGGCCAATCTGGTAGGCACACCAAGCCTGCACCCAGGACCCAGTGCTGTGTAGGCCTTCCCAGAGGGCTTCAGCTTATCTAAAATCAGAAGAAAAACACCGAACCTCCTAAGAATAAATACACAAGAAGGAATCCAGCCTGGACCACATCGGTGGTCCCGAGAGGGAGGCCTTCAAAAGAATGAAGACAGTTGCACTGGCAGCCCTGGTTCCCAACCTTGGAGCTTGGAGCCTCTTTACAGTGAGTGGGGCCACTTTCCCTGAGTTTTTCTTTTCTTCTCCTCCTCCTCCTTCTCCTCCTTCTTCTTCCTCTTCTTTTCTTTTTTTTTGGAGACAGAGTCTTGCTCTGTTACCCAGGCTGGAGTGCAGTGGCATGATCTCGGTTCACAGCAACCTCCGCCTCCCAGGTTCAAATGATTCTCCTGCCTCAGCCTCCTGAGTAGCTGCGATTACAGGTGCCCAACACCACCCCGGGCTAATTTTTCGTATTTTTAGTAGAGACGGGGTTTCGCCATATTGGCCAGGCTGCTCTTGAACTCCTGATGTCAGGTGATCCACTTGCCTCAGCCTCCCAAAATGTTGGGATTACAGGCGTGAGCCACAGCACCCAGCAAAAATATTGTTTTAATGAGCCAGGTGTGGTGGTGCCTGCCTGTAGTCCCAGCTACCTGAAAGGCTGAGGCAGGAGGATCCCTTGAGTCCAGGAGTTCAAGGCTGCAGGGAGCTATGACTGTACCACTGCACTCCAGTCTGGGTGACAGACTGAAACCCTGTCCCTAAAATAAGTTAATCAATCAATAAAAATTTTTTTGAACATTTTGTAATTGAGGAAGCCCTGGTGTGGATCTCTGCGGGCCCTGGGATCACAGCTTGTCCAGGCTGCATTCAGTTTCAAGGCCTTTGTGCCTGCTCTTCCCCTCACCAGCCTGGGCAACATAGCAAGACCCCATCTCTACAAAAAATACACTCTTTCGGCAGCACACACTCCCGAAATCCAGATGTCACCTCACCCCCAAATGCCCCTTCCTCCAGGTCAGTGAGGCCACCTCTGGGGGACTGTGCAATTGCTGCTTCCCCTTCTCGTTCCCTCTTTGGGTTTTTTTGTTTGGATTGTTTTGTTTTGTTTTGAAGGTAGAATTTCCCTGTGCTGTCCAGGCTGGAGTGCAGTGGTGTGATCTCAGCTCACTGCAACCTCTGCCTCCCAGGTTCAAGCGGTTCTCCTGCCTCGGCCTCCTGAGTAGCTGGGATTACAGGCACCCGCCACCACGCCTGGGTAATATTTGTATTTTTAGCAGAGACAGGGTTTCACCATATTAGCCAGGCTGGTCTCGAACTCCTGGCCTCAAGCGATCCACCTGCCTCAGCCTCCCAAAGTGCTGGGATTACAGGCATGAGCCACTGCTCCTGGCTTCTATTCCCTCTGTGTTGTTTTTGTTTTCGTTTTGAGAAGGAGTCTCACTCTGTCGCCCAGTCTGGAGTGCAGTGCTGTGATTTTGGCTCACTGCAACCTCTGAGTCCCGGGTTCAAGCGATTCTTGTGCCTCAGCCTCCCAAGTAGCTGGGATTACAGGTGCATACCACCACCCTCGGCTAATTTTTGTTTTGTTTTGTTTTATTTTGTTTTCTGGAGATGGAATTTCGCTCTTGTTGCCCAGGCTGGAGTGCAGAGGTGTGATCTCGGCTCACTGCAACCTCTGCCTCCCTGGTTCAAGCAATTCTCCTGCCTCAGCCTGCCAAGTAGCTGGGATTACAGGCACCTGCCACCACGCCCAGCTAATTGTTTGTATTTTTAGTAGTGATCAGATTTTACCATGTTGGCTAGGCTGATCTTGAACTCCTGACCTCAGGTGATCTGCCCTCCTCGGCCTCCCAAAGTACTGGAATTACAGGCATGGGCCACCGCGCCCAGCCTAATTTTTGTATTGTAGTTTTATTTATTTATTTATTATGGAAGCTTCACAAATTTGCGTGTCATCCTTGCTCAGGGGCCATGCTAATTTTCTCCGTATGGTTCCAATTTTAGTATATGTGCTGCCGAAGCGAGCACTAATTTTTGTATTTTAATAGAGACGGGGTTTTGACACGTGGGCCGGGCTGGTCTCAAACTCCTGACCTCAAATGATCCAGCCGCCTCAGCCTTCCAAAGTGCTAGGATTACAGGCGTGAGCCACCGCTCCTGTCGCCTGTTCCCCCTTTGGAATGGCGTGTTTCTCCTCTTCACGGCTTGATATTTTATAGATGCCAGGAGTTGGCGGGGCCCTGCACCTGTCTCAGTGTCACCCCTGTGTCCTCCAAAGAGCAGGCACACAGTAGGCGCTCAATAACAGCTTGCTGGGGACAAGGCAGGAGCAAGCTGTCCCTGCACCTGTGGCACCAGCTGCTTTGTTGGACTGCTGACAGGGTGACTGGGCCTGTCCTTGTCCCGCCCTCAGGGCTCACCTGCTTAAGGAAACAGGAACTGCCTCAGGGCAGCCAGCCCCGCCCCATTGACGTGGGGACCCTGAATCGAAACCCAGCCTCCTGCCAGCGCTGCCACAGCCATCTCAAGGGCCTCGGCCATCCAAGGATCTTCCAGGTAGGTGCCCCGAGAGCCTCAGCCCTCCTCTCAGCCCTCAAGGAGACAGAGCTTGGGAGCCGGGCTAGGCCAGAAGGAGGGACAGGGCTAGTAGGGCCTGGGGTTGAGTGATTTCTGGTAGCATGGGGGAGGGCTTCTGGGAGGAGGGGGCATTTGTGGTCACCACTGGAAAATGGAGACGGAGTTGGGGAAAGGCAGTCCTGGCAGGAAAACAGCATGAGTAAAGGTGTGGAGAGGCGGGACAGAGAGCAGGGAGGTCTTTAGGCCTGGAATGGGGGTAGCGAGGAAGTAGAGGAGGCCCCCGGCCAGGGTCAGGAGTTTGAATTTCAGCGTGAGTTCTTTCATCACTAGATAGCTGTTCATCAGCAAAGACCCTTGCACCTTCCACTCTGCCAGGCCAGCAACAGGACCCAGAAAACAACAACAACGACTCAACTCAAGATCCTTAGGCCCTGATCCTTAGGAGGCCCTCAGGCTGGTGGAGACAGCCAGATATACTCTACCTCCTTGGGGTCATGGCTGGACCAGAGGGAGGAACGAAGGGGAACACTGGGGACAGAGCGGGGTGCAGGGCTTTGTCTGGGGGGAGAGGCAGGAAAGCTGCCTGGAGGAGGGGACATTTTTACTGGGTTTTGAAGGATAGATAGGAGTTCTTCCAAGTAGAAAAAAAAGAATAAGCCTGTCAGCATTATCCCATGCTAGGTCACAACTGGATTCATGAATATTGTATATGTCTCTCTATATATATACAGCACTAACTAAGCATTCCTAGATAAATATCATTATCCCCAGATTAAAGACAAAAAGAGGCACAGAGGGGTTAAGTGACTTATCTGAGGTCACGCAGTGGCTAAGTGGGGAGCTAGGGTTTGAACCCAGGCCATCTGGCTCCAATTCTGGGCCTTTTTGGTGGTGGTGCTGGTGGTAGGGTTTTTTGGGACATAGTCTCGCTCTGTCACCCAGGCTGGAGGGCAGTGGGGCAATCTGAACACACTGCAACCTCTGCCTCAGTCTCCCAAGTAGCTGAGACTACAGCACAAACCACTGTAATTTTTGTATTTTTATTTTACTTTATCTTATTTATTTAGAGACGGAGTCTCACTCTGTTGCCCAGGCTGGAGTGCTGTGGCTTGATCTCAGCTCACTGCAACTTCCTCCTCGTGGATTCATGCAATTCTCCTACCTCAGCCTCTTGAGTGGAGTATGCCACCGCATCCAGATAATTTTTGTATTTTTAGTAGAGACGGGATTTCACCATGGTGGCCAGGCTGGTCTCAAACACCTGGCCTCAGGCAATCTACCTGTCTTAGCCTCCCAAAATGCTGAGATTACAGGCGTGAGCCACTGTGCCCAGCCTCCAATTCCAGGCTCTTAATCGCTTTGTCACCCTGCTTTATTAAACATGTCTTAATAAACCTCAGAGTTCCTTCAGGCCACACCCTAGAGGGTATGCTTGACGTCTGGCTGGAGAAAGTCAATACTGACACAGGGCTCCGTGGCTCAGGCCTGTAATCCCAGCACTTTGGAAGGCTGAGGTGGGTGGATCACAAGGTCAAGAGAGCAAGATCATCCTGGCCAACATAGTGAAATCCTGTCTCTACTAAAAAATACAAAAATTAGCTGGGCATGGTGGTGGGCGCCTGTAATTCCCAGCTACTTGGGAGGCTGAGGCAGAAGAATTGCTTAAACCTGGGAGGTGAAGGTTGCAGTGAGCTGAGATTGGGCCACTGCACTCCAGCCTGGCAACAGAGCCAGACTCTGTCTCAAAAAAAAGAGTCAGGCCTGGTGCAGTGGCTCACGCCTATAATCCCAGCACTTTGGGAGGCCAAGGCGGGTGGATCATGAGGTCAAGAGATCGAGACCATCCTGGTCAATATGGTGAAACCCCGTCTCTACTAAAAATACAAAAATTAGCTGAGCATGGTGGTGCGCGCCTATAGTCCCAGCTACTCGGGAGGCTGAGGCAGAAGAATTGCTTGAACCCAGAAGGCGGAGATTGCAGTGAGCGGAGATCGTGCCATTGCACTCCAGTCTGGGTAACAACAGCGAAACTCTGCCTCAAAAAAAAAAAAAGAGTCAATATTGCCTACCATTGGTCAACAGGCCCCACCTCCTCATAGAAACAGCCCAGCAAAAAGACCTTTTAAGATAGTGAAAAGTTAGATGGGGCCAGTGGGTAGGGGAACTGAGCTCCAGTTTGAGAACAGAATTTAGGGTGAGTGGCCAGGCGTGGTGGCTTACACCCATAATTCCAGCACTTTGGGAGGCCAAGGCAGGCGGATCACTTGAGGTCAAGAGTTCAAGACCAGCCTAGCCAACATGGTGAAACTCCATCTTTACTAAAATTACAAAAATGAGCCAGGCGTGGTGCTGCATGCCTGTAATTTCAGCTATTCAAGAGGCTAAGGCAGGTGAATCGCTTGAACCTAGGAGGCAGAAGTTGCAGTGAGCTAAGATCGCACCACTGCACTCCAGCCTCGGCAACAAAGCGAGACTCCATCTCAAAAAAAAAAAAAATGGTGAGCAGGCTGGGCGCAGTGGCTCAGGCTCACCTCTGTAATCCCACCACTTGGCGAGGCCGAGGCGGGTGGATCACCTGAGGTCAGGAGTTTGAGACCAGCCTGGCCAACATGGAGAAACCCTATCTCTAGAAAAAAGAAAGAAAGAAAAAGGGTGAGCAAGAGGGATCTTGAAGGAACTATCTAGCAAGATACAATCCTTTGGCTCATTTTACATTCACTTAATTCTGTTTTGCAAAACAGTCTGCCTTCTCTCTTTCTCCAGCTTTGTCATTGACGCTCAGAGTCCCGTGGTACCTCTTGCTTAAAATTATCAAGAAAGTGTGTGAATTAATGATGCACCTGACACATTGCAGGTGTGCCATCAATGGCTACTGCGTGTGGTGATGTTGGTGGTGGAAGCCACCGCCTGGAGCCACATTTTTCTGGTGTTTAATGAAACCAAGGCAGTCAAGCACAGTAGCGCATTCCTGTAATCCCAGTACATTAAGAGGCTGAGATGTAAGCATCGCTTGAGCCCAGGAGTTCGAGGCCCGCCTGGACAACATAGCAAGACCCCGTCTCTACAAAAACTTTTAAAAAATTAAACTACTCGGGAGGTTGAGGTAGGAGGATTGCTTGAGCCTGGGATGTTGCAGCTGCAGTGAGCGTGAGCTGTGATTGCATCACTGCACACTCCAGCCTGGGCAACAGAGGGAAATCCTGTCTCAAAAAAAAAAAAAAAAAAAAAACAAAGAAAGAAAGAAAGGGCCAGGCGCAGTGGCTCAGGCCTGTTATCCCAACATTTTGGGAGGCCAGGTGGATCACAAGGTCATGAGATCGAGATCATCCTGGCCAACATGGTGAAACCCTGTCTCTACTAAAAAAATAAATAAATAAATACAAATATTAGCTGGGCTTAGTGGTGCCCGCCTGTATTCCCAGCTACTCGGGAGGCTGAGGCAGGAGAATCCCTTGAACCTGAGAGGCGGAGGTTGCAGTGAACCGAGATCGCGCCACTGTGTTCCAGCCTGGGCAACAAGAATGAAACTCTTATCTCAAAAAGAAAAAAGAAACCAGGGCAACCCTTTTTGACACCCACTACTATTGGGTCAGCTATTTTGTTCATTCACTTGCCACTTTGCCATTTCCTAATTCCTCTGGGGGCATTGATATTCACTTAATATTTACTCTATTCTTAAATTTCAAAAGATTTATTTATAAAAGGAACTTTCTAGTCCTTGCAATAAAGGCATAACAGGAAGGTCGCAGTGGCTCACGCCTGTAATCCCAACACTTTGGGAGGCCAAGGCGGGTGGATCACGAGGTCAAGACATTGAGACCATCCTCGTCAAAATGGTGAAACCCTGTCTCTACTAAAAATACAAAAAATTAGCTGGGCATGGTGGCATGTGCCTGTAATCCCAGCTACTCAGGAGGCTGAGGCAGGAGAATTACCTGAACCCAGGAGGTGGAGGTTGCGGTGAGCCAAGATCGTGCCATTGCACTCCAGGCTGGGTAACAAGAGCGAAACTCCGTCTCAAAAAAATAAAATAAATAAAAAGTACCAGGCACATAGTAGGTGCTCAAGAAATACAAGCCAGATTTCTGTTTGTTTTTGTGTTTTGGTTTGGTTTTTGGATTTTTGAGATGGAGTCTCACTCTGTTGCCCAGTGGAGTACAGTGGCACAATCTCGGCTCACTGCAACCTCCACCTCTCAGGTTCAAGGGATTCTCATGCCTCAGCCTCCCAAGTAGCTGGGATTACAAGCATGTGCAGCCATTCCTGGCTCATTTTTGTATTTTTAATAGAGACGGGGTTTCACCATATTGCCCAGGCTGGTCTTGAACTACTGACCTCAGGTGATCCACCTGCCTTGACCTCCCAAAGTGCTGGGATTATAGGTGTGAGCCACCACATCCGGCTACACAAGCCAGTGTTTTTGCTTGTTTTGTTTTTTTTTTTTGAGACGGAGTTTCGCTCTTGTTACCCAGGCTGGAGTGCAATGGCGCGATCTCGGCTCACCACAACCTCCGCCTCCTGGGTTCAGGCAATTCTCCTGCCTCAGCCTCCCGAGTAGCTGGGACTACAGGCACACGCCACCATGCCCAGCTAATTTTTTGTATTTTTAGTAGAGACGGGGTTTCACCATGTTGACCAGGATGGTCTCGATCCTTTGACCTCGTGATCCACCCGCCTCGGCCTCCCAAAGTGCTGGGATTACAGGCTTGAGCCACCGCGCCCGGCGCTTGTTTGTTTTTGAACAAACAAAAAGCCTTGCTCTGTTCCCCAGACTGGAGTACAGTGGCACAACCACGGCTCACTGCAGCCACATCCTCCCGAGCTCAAGGGATCCTCCCACCTCAGCCTCCTGAGTAGCTGGGACTACAGGCATACAGTACCACACCCAGCTAATTTTTGTATTTTTAGTAGAGATGGGGTTTCACCATGTTGGCCAGGCTGGTCTCAAACCCCTGACCTCAGGTGATCCGCCTGCCTCAGCCTCCCAACGTGCTTGGATTACATGCATGAGCCACCATGCCTGGCCAAATTTTTTAATTTTTTTGTAGAGACGGGGTCTCACTGTGTTGCTCAGGCTGGTCTGGAACTCCTGGGCTCAGGCAGTCCGCATCCCCTTGCCCTCCCAAAATGCTGAGATTACAGGCGTGAGCCACAGCACCTGGCCCTCACAAGCCAGTTTTAAGCCCATTGCTCTGTCCAGCCTGGAGGACTTCTCAAAGGAGGAGGCACCATAAGCTGCAAGAATAGAGCAAAAATAAGAGGTGCATCAAGCTTGATTCTTGTCTTCCCTCCCTTCCCTACCCAGGTGACCTTCGTCCCACCCCAGGAAGCCATGACAGAGGCCAGGAAGCTGCCCCCACCACTACCCCCACGGCTGGACTGGTTCGTGCACACCCAGGTGGGCCAGCTGGCCCAAGACGTGGTCCCCGAGTGGTTCCATGGTGCAATCTCGAGAGAGTGAGGACACACCCATGCCCTACCCCAGCCCACCCACCTCTTTCCTTGTCTGCCTCTGCTCTGGGCAGGTTTTAACTGCAGAGTTCTGGGCTTGGTTCAGCTCAGTGTGGCAAGAGGCTAAAATGAGCTCTGGACTCCCAGGCTTGAATCCTGCCACCTCTGTGGGCTCACTGTGTGACCCGGGGAAAGTTCCTTGCCTTCTCTAGGCCTCAGCTTTCTCTGTATAAGTGGCCAAAAGGCCAGCACTGCCAGGGACCTGGCAGCACCCCACACCTCGCCCAGGCCAGGCATTACCAATCAATGATGGCAGAATGCAGCCTCAGAATCTTTCTTCTTTTTTTTTTTTTTTGAGACAGGATCTCACTCTTTGTCGCCCAGGCTGCAGTGCAGTGGTGCAGTCTTGGCTCACTGCAAACTCTGCCTCCCGAGTTCAAGTGATTCTTCCGCCTCACTTCCAAGTAGCTGTGAGTACAGGCGCATGCCACCACACCCGGCTAATTCTTGTATTTTTAGTAGAGACAGGGTTTCACCATGTTGGCCAGGCTGGTCTCAAACTCCTGGCCTCAAGTGATCCACCCGACTCGGCCTCCCAAAGTGCTGGGATTACAGGCGTGAGCCACTGTGCCTGGCCAGAATCTTTCTGACACAGTATCCCAAGCAGCTGCTCTCAACCCATCAAGATACAACCAAGATGCCCTTTCTTTTTTTTTTGAGACAGAGTTTCACTCTTGTCGCCCAGGCTGAAGTGCAGTGGTGTGATCTCAGCTCACTGCAACCTCCGCCTCCCAGGTTCAAGCAATCCTTCTGCCTCAAGAGCACCTGGGACTACAGACATGCACCACCACACCTGGCTAATATTTGTATTTTTAGTAGAGATGGTGTTTCACTATGTTGGCCAGGCTAGTCTCGAACTCCTGGCCTCAAGTGATCTGCTTGCCTCAGCCTCCCAAAGTGTTGGGGTTATAGGCATGAGCCACTGTGCCTGGCCCCAGTGTGTCCTTTCTACCTCAGACTGTGTGACCTCTGAGGATGTGTGCACAGCACTAACTGAATGGAGAAAAGAAACTTTATTGCCATTCTCTGTATGCAGGAAATTGAGAAAATTCTGTGAAGGCCACAGAGAGGAAGTAGTGTTGGTCATGGTTTCTGAGCTCTGTGGCCTCACTATCCAACAGAAATGAGCTGCACATTGCAATAAATGTTAGTAGCTATGTTAAATAAATTTTAGTAGCTATGTTAAAAGAAGCAGCTGGGTGCAGTAGCAATACCTTTAGTCCCAGTTACTTGGGATGCTGAGGCAGGAGGATTGCTTGAGCCCAGTTCAAGACTGGTCTGGACAACATAGCGAGACTCCATCTCTGACAGGAACTTTAGGCCGAGTGCAGTGGCTCACACTTGTAATCCCAGCACTTTGGGAGGCTGAGGCAGGCAGATCACCTGAGGTCAGGAGTTCGAGACCAGCCTGGACAACATGGTGAAACCTTGTCTCTACTAAAAATACAAAAATTAACCAGGTATGGTGGCTCATGCCTGTAATCCCAGCACTTTGGGAGGCCAAGGTGGGCAGATCAGCTGAGATCAGGAGTTCAAGACCAGCCTAGCCAACATGGTGAAACCCCGTCTCCACTAAAAATACAAGAAACTAGCTGAGTCTTGTTGCACATACCTGTAATCCCAGCTACTTGGGAGGCTGAGGCAGGAAAATCACTTGAACCCAGGAGGTGGAGGTTGCAGTGAGTCGAGATCGCACCATTGCACTCCAGCCTGGGCAACAAGAGCAAAATTCCGTGTCAAAAAAAAAAAAAAAAGAGGTAGAGAAAATAATAGTAATAATAATAGCAAACATTTTGGGAGCACTTACCAGGTAGCAGCTGTCATACTTACATTGCAAGTTCTTTCTGTTCTCACAGCAGCCTTGGAAGTGGGTTTAACTTTCCCCTTGAGGAAGCTGAAGTTTTCAGAAAGGGATAGACAATTGTCTGAAGTCTCGCAGCTGATGGACAGTAGAGCTGGGTTTTGAACTTGAATGCATCTGAGTACACAGGTCCTTCTTTGTTACTTGTGACACCTTGATCTACCCAAAGGTGCCTTAATCGGGAGATTCCAGACATTGGGAAGGCAGGCAGGTGCTGTGGGAGATGGGAGAAGGTCTGGCCTGGGATCAAGGTCATTAGAGGCCTCCTAGGTCCTCTGTGGTAACATCCCTAGTCCATGAATAGCTCAGGGTCTGCAAGAACTGAAAAAAGAAAAAAAGATGGGCTTGGAGTGTTTGTTCATTTAGAAAACAGGCTGGCTGTAATCCCAGCACTTTAGGAGGCCGAGGCGGGTGGATCAGTTGAGGCCAGGAGTTTGAGACCAGCCTGGTCAACATAGTGAAACCCTGTCTCTACTAAAAATACAAAAATTAGCTGGCATGGTGGTGGGCACCTGTAATCCTAGCTACTCGGGAAACTGAGGCAGATAATTGCTTGAACCTGGGAAGCAGAGGTTGCGTGAGCTGAGATGCTACTGCACTCCAGCCTGGGTGACAGAGTGAGACTCCATCTCAAAAAAATAAAATAAATAAATAAATAAATAAATAAAACAGGCTGGGCGCAATCCCAGCATTTTAGGAGGCTGAGGCAGGTGGATCACTTGAGGACAGGCGTTTGAGACCAGCCTGGCCAACATGGTGAAACCCGTCTCTACTAAAAATACAAAAAATAGCTGGGCGTGATGGTAGGCGCCTGTAATCCCAGCTACTCGGGAGGCTGAGGCAGGAGAATCACCTGAACCCGAAGGTTGACACTGCAGTGAGCCGAGATTGCACCATTGCACTCTAGCCTGGGTGACAGCGTGAGACTGTCTCAAAAAAAAAAGAAAAGAAAAATGAAAATTACCAGTCTTCTGCATGCATGGCCCCATGGCCCCAGGAGTCTGACTGGTATGTGGGGCGGCTGGACCGTGTCATTTCCTTTCTGTGTGTGCCCTTCCAGGGAGGCTGAGAACCTGCTGGAGTCGGAGCCACCGGGATCCTTTCTCATCAGGGTCAGCCACAGCCACGTGGGCTACACACTCTCCTACAAGTAAGGCCTGGGCCAAGGGCCAGGGCAGGGGCAGGTGGGCTCTGGGGCTTCCTTGGAGTGGGAAAGGGGTTACTGCTTCTCAGAGAGTGGCAGCAACTGAGGCTGTGGGTCTGAGAACCGGGACTGCTGGGGACCTAAGATTGGCTGGCGGCTTCTCTCCCTCCACCCCTCACAATCTAATTAGCGATTCCCAGACTGTGTGTTAGGGAAATCCCGGGAAGCCCAGCTCCTTAAGACCTGGAAGCCAGACAAATCCGAGGATTCCAGACCAAAGGAATAAAAACCCAGTGGCTCAATTTTACAGTTACCCACAGTGGGAAAAGCTTATCCAAGGCTCGGCTCTGCCATTACATGCTGTGTGACCTTAGACAAGCTACTCACCTCTGTGTGTCTCCCGTAAAGGAATGTCACATTTTAATTCAGCATATTCATGTGAGGATTAAATTAGATACAGTCAGCATACAGAGTGACATTAATATACATTTATTGGTTAACTGGGCATTTATTGAGCACTTGCTGTGTGCCAGGCACACAGCCTTGGGCTGGAGCTTTCTTTCTTTTTCTTTTTCTTTTTTTTTTTTCTTTTGAGACAGAATCTCATTCTGTCACCCAGCCTGGACTGCCGTGGTGTGATCTCGGCTCACTGCAACCTCCGCCTTCCAGATTCAAGTGATCCGCCCAGCCTCAGCCTCCCAAAGTGCTGGGATTACAGGCATGAGCCACTGTGCCCAGCTTTCATTATCATTTCTATTGATTATTTACCCCTAGCCAGGCAATGAATTAAGCTTTTGCCTGTAGTAACATGTTTGATCTGAAGTCGGCCTTTGTAGCCCTATCTTATAAATGGGGGAAACTGAGGCACAGTGAGGTTAGTAACCTGCTGCGTGTTGAATGGCCAATGAGTGAAGAAGCCTGCATGGGAACCTGGGATAGTCTGGCTTTAGCAGTGACGCTGCCAGCCCAAGGGCTGGGGACTTGGAGCAGGGATGAGGGAGAGTGAGATGTTCCAGCCCTCGCAGTATCTCCGCAGAGGCCAAAGCAGCTGCTGCCATTTCATGGTGAAGCTCTTGGATGATGGGAGTTTCGTGATCCCTGGGGAGAAGGTGGCCCACACCTCGCTAGACGCCCTGGTCACCTTCCACAAGCAGAAGCCAATTGAAGCGCTCGGGGAGCTGCTGACACAGCCCTGCAGGCAGGTGAGGGCTGGGACACATGTGGTTCACAGCCATCTCCTTGGGGTCAAGCCCCCCGGACCCCTTTGCTCCACACATCTCCATCAGCTCCTCTTGATTCTGTCACTCTCATGGTCCTTGGCCCCTCCAACCCCACCCCTCCTAGTCCTTCTGCCCCCCACAGCCATGTCCCTTGTGGTCCCCGATTCCCCATCGCTCCACCCTCCAGGCCCATGTCAACAGGCTGATTTTTTTACAAGGGTTCATGTGCCAGGTATACTCTTGGCTCAAATGAAGGAATGGCATCTTTCCTTAGAAGGCTTAGTGGGTGTAACCTGGCTCCAAATAAACTTTCCTTAGAAGGCTCAGTGGGTGTGGCCTATAAACTCCCAATAAACTGCTGTGGGCAAGGCATGTTTCCTTAGAAGACCCAGTAGTGGACACGGCCTAGCCCCTAAGAAACTGCTGAGGACGGGGTATCTTTACTTAGAAAGCTCAGTGGGTGTGGCCTAGCTCCCAAGAAACTGCTATGGGCGGGGCATCTTTCCTTATAGGACTCAGTGGGTCTGGCCTAGCTCCCAAGAAACTGCTGTTGGCTGGGCATCTTTCCTTAGAAGGCTCAGTGGGCGTGCCCTGCCCCCAGAAACGCCTGTGGGCGGGGCATCTTTCCTTAGAAGGCCCAGTGGGCGTGGCCTGCCCCCAGAAACGCCTGTGGGCGGGGCATATTTCCTTAGAAGGCTCAGTGGGCATGGCCTGCTCCCAAGAAACTGCTGTGGGTGGGGCATCTTTCCTTAGAAGGCTCAGTGAGTTCCTAAGAAACTGCTGTGGGCAGGGCACCTTTCTTTAGAAGGCTCAGTGGGTATGTCCCAACCCCCGAGAAATGGCTGTGGGTGGGGCATATTTTCTTATAACGCTTAGTGGATGTGGCCTAGGTACTAAGAAACTGCTATTCAAAGGACGGTCCCTGAGACCTGCCTTCCAGGGTCCGTCCAGGACCTTTCCCCCTCCCCAGTACTGAGCTATAGTCCCTTGTGCCCTGCAGAAGGATCCTGCAAATGTGGATTACGAGGATCTCTTCCTCTACTCCAACGCAGTCGCCGAGGAAGCTGCCTGCTGGATGTCTGCACCTGAGGAGGTATGTATATGGCAGGAGGCTGGCACCTCCCACCTGGCGGAGGGGCAGGAGCAGAGGTGGCCACGAGCTGCCAGAGAAGGCTCCTTCTAGAATGAGAATTAGATCCTACAGCTAGGTGCTTTAAACCTTTCCAGTGATTTCTCAACACTGCGATTTAAATTCAAACTGCAGGCTGGGTGCGGTGGCTCACGCCTGTAATCCCAGCACTTTGGGCGGCGGAGGCGGGTGAATCGCTAGATCAGGAGTTCAAGACCAGCCTGGCCAACGTGGTGAAACCTGTCTCTACTAAAAATGCAAAAATTAGCCAGGCGTGGTGGCGAACGCCTATGATCCCAGCTACTTGGAAGGCTGAGGCAGGAGAATCGCTTGAACCCGGGAGGTGGAGGTTGCAGTGAGCCGAGATCATGCCACTGCACTCCAGCCTGAGCGACAGAGCAAGACTCTGTCTCAACAAAAAAAAATTTAAACTGCAATCTCAGTTCCTCTTTCTGCCCATCACCTACCAGCACCAGCCCTGCTGCCACACCCCTTTGCCACACCATCTGCTGTCAGACACAGCAGGCTAGCCTCAGGGTCTCTGCATGTGCCGGTCCCACCTCAGGTCCTTTGTACAAACTCTGTGCCCTGCCCCTCGATTTCCCATGTCTTCGTTCAGTTCTCCTTTAAGTGCCTCCTTCCCCAGGCTCCATACCTGAAGCAAAGCCTTCGCATTCTCCTTCACATTATCCTGTTTATTCACTGCAGTGAATTCCTAAAAATGTTCCCCCAAATCCTGTCTACTTATGGGCTTACATGCTCCCTCCCCCATCAGACTGTGAGCTCTGAGAAACTGGAGAATCTGTCTGGCTTGTTTGCCTCTGCTTCTCCCACCCCTCTGAGAGGACCTACCATATTGAAGGTGCTTAACTAAGGACTCTGTGAAGTAGATGAATGAATGTATCACAGCATCTTGGGGCTTGGGAAACCTTTAGGGACCCCTGGGTTGAAACCTAAGTGTTCTCCAAGCCCCCTGCCCAGCAGGGGAAGTTATGACAGTGGTACAAATGAAGCAGGCTGGTGTGATGGACATCAGTGGAGGGGCAGAGTGCAAGTGGGGGAAGGCAGTCAGGGAAGGCTTCCTAGAGGAGGTGGCATACAGCTGAGATGTACAGGTGAGGAGGAGCCAGTCATATACACAGACACAGGGAGGACATTCCAGGCAGAGGGAATGGTGCTTGCAAAAGTCCTGGGGCTTGGTTGTTTGGAAAACAGAACAATAAAAGCCAGCATATAGATGGAGTGGGGTTAGTGAGAGAGAGAGAGAGAGAAAGAGAAAGAGATTGTCAGAAGCGGAAGCCCCAGCTCAGGAGGGGCCAATGTGGGATTCTATTCCAGTTGCACCAGGGAGCCACAGGAAGGTGTGTTCATGGCGGGACTGGTGTTTTGTTTGCTTGTTTTGAGACGGAGTGTTGCTTTGTCACCCAGGCTGGAGTGCAATGGCATAGTCTAGGCTCACTGCAACTTCCACTTCCCAGGTTCAAGCGATTCTCGTGCCTCAGCCTCCTGAGTATCTGGGATTACAGGCATCTGCCACCACACCCAGCTAATTTTTGTATTTTTAGTAGAGATGGGGTTTCACCATGTTGGCCAGGCTGGTTCTCAAACCCCTGACCTCATTTATGATCCTCCCATCTCAGCCTCCCAAAGTGCTGAAATTACAGGCATGAGCCACCGTGCCCGGCCAGGGCTGGTGGTTTTAAATGTTTCCTGTGGCTACTTGGTGCAGAAGGGACTTTCGGGGGTACTGGTGGAGATGGAAAGAAGGAGGAAGTGGGGTCGGAGTGGGGAACAGTGTCAAGGTGAAAGGGATGAGAATGAGAGCCCAGGGGTGGTGGAAAGAGAAGTGGATATTTGGTCTGTGTGGTGGCTCGTACCTGTAATCCGAGTGCTTTGGGAGGCTGAGCCAGGAGGACTGCTTGAGGCCAGGAGTTTGAGACCAGCCTGGGCAACATAGCAAAACCCTGCCTCCACAAAAAATTTAAAAATTAGCCAGGCATGGTGGCACACGTCTGTAGTCCACTACTCTGGGGGCTGAGGTGGGCCATGACTGCACCACTGTGCTGCAGCCTGGATGACAAAGCAAGACTCCGTCAAAAAGAAAAATTTGTAGAGATGGGGGTCTCACTACATTGCCCAGGTTGGTCTCAAACTCCTGGCCCCAGAAAATCCTCCTGCCTCAGCCTCCCAAAGGACTGGGATTATAGGCGTGAGCTATCACACCTGGCCCCACATTTTTGTAAAGATAGTATTTTGTAACCTGTGAATATCAGATGAAATTCCAAGGTCCATATTTATAAATAAAGCTATATTAGAACCCAGGCACGCTCGTTGGTTGACACGTAATCTCTGGCATCCCCCTACAACAGCAGAGCTAAGTAATTGAGGCAGACGGTACAGCCTGCAAAGCTGAAATATCTACTCTCTGACCCTTTGTAAAAGCAGTTTGCCAGGCCAGGTGCAGTGGCTCATGCCTGTAATCCCTGCACTCTGGGAAGCCGTGGTAGGTGGATCACCTGCAGTCAGGAGTTCGAGACCTGCCTGGCCAACATGGTGAAACCCTGTCTCTACTAAAAATACAAAAATAAGCCAGGCATGGTGGCGCGTGCCTGTAATCCCAGCTACTCGGGAGGCTGAGGCAGGGGAATCACTTGAACCCGGGAGGTGGAAGTTGCGATGAGCCCAGATCGTGCCATTGCACTCCAGCCTGGGCAACAAGAGCAAAACTCCATCTCAAAAAAAAAAAAATAAAAGAAGTTTGCCAACCCCTGAGGGAGACAGTGAGACAATGAAGCCATTTACTGAGATGAGGAGGATGGGGAATGGAATCAGATTTGGGGGTTCACGTGGGGACGTTTCTCAGCCCGGGCGTCTGGGTGGAACCGTGGCTCCAACGTCTGGGACAGATGTGGTGCTTTGCTGGGCGAACTGCCCCACACCTCATGGGCTCTCATTTTCAGCCCTCCCCAAAGCCAGTCCTGCTTCACCAACCAAAGGAAAGGAAGCTGTCAGCAGAGATGAACAGAATAACCGCTGAGGAAGCCACTTCCTCCTGTCCCCCAAAAGCCCCTCTTGGAGAGGCCCATCAGAAACTCTGGAGGAACCTCAAAATGCTCCCCAAGAGAGGCCAGAGGGTCCAGCAGCAGCTGAAAACCCACCTCGCCACTGTGAACTTGTCATCACTCTTGGATGTCCGGAGATCCATGGTGACCTCAGGCCCTGGGACCAGAAAAGGCAGCCAAGAACCGTCAGGGGACACCACCTTAGGGGACAGAGTCTACACGGACCCCTTTGTGGCCACGTCCCTTGAAAACCCCTCAGAACCTCAGGCGCCAAAAGACAGAAAGATCCCCACCAGGAAGGCCGAGAGGTCGGCCAGCTACAATGAGGTGACTTCAGGGGGCAGGAGTTGGCACCAAACGGTAGTGAGATCTGTATCCTCCCAGGAGTCCCAACCGGAGTGCCAGGGCTTGGCAGAGCCTGAGAATCACCAGCTCCCAGAGGAGTACCGACAACCACCGCCCTTTGCCCCTGGGTACTGCTAGAGAACAGGTCCACCCCGGCTCTGGGAGTTTTGGTACCAGCGGCTGCCACACTCCTGGATGTCCTAACATTTCTTCCATGGCCCCAGACCACGGCATGCGGGAGTCTTTGGGAACCTGGGAAGTGGAATAAAGACGTTTTGGGAGCCTGTTCCTACAGTCACCCGTGGGGTGAGCTGGTTATTTTAGCAATAATCATCAGAGTGATCCTGATGGTTTGGGGCACCTCCTGTCCGTCAGCCCCTGCACCGGACCCACTATGTCCATTATTTTATATCCCAGAGCAAGCCCCTTAGGTAGGGTTATCCTCCATGTTTTGAAGAAGAGACTGAGGTTCAGAGAGGAGAAGCAGCGTGAGCAAGGCTACAGAGCTGTGGGTGTCGGCACCAGGATTTGAAGTCAAGTGAATCACCGAGCCCTCTTCCCACGTCATCTGTTTGTTCTGTTGTCTAAAAGCACACTGCATGCTGGGAGAGGCGGCGCACGCCTGTAATCCCAGCACTTTGGGGGGGTCGAGGTAGATGAATCGCTTGAGGCCAGAAGTTCAAGACCAGCCTGACCAACATGGTGAAACCCCGTCTCTACTAAAAATAAAAAATTAGCCAAGTGTGGTGGTGGGCACCTGTAATCCCAGCTACTCGGGAGGCTGAGGCAGGAGAATCGCTTGAACCCAGGAGGCCGAGGTTGCAGTGAGCCCAGATCATGCCACTGCACTCCAGCCTGGGCGACAGAGCAAGTCGCTAAAAAAAAAAAAAAAAAAAAAAAAAAGGCAGGGGATGGAGGAGGCATCACAGGGCTGTGCCTGATGGAGGGCTCTGGAGAGAATCCTTGGTTGCAGGGCTGTGTGACCTTTGGCAAGTCTAGATGTCTCTGGACGGACTTTCTCTTTTTTTTCTTTTTATCTTTGTTTTTGAGACGAAGTCTCACTCTGTCACCCAGGCTGGAGTGCAGTGTCACAACCTCAACTCACTGCAACCTCCATCTCCCCGTTCAATTGATCCTCCTGCCTGTGCCTCACAAGTAGCTGGGATTACAGGCACGCACCACCACACCTGGCTAACTTTTGTATTTTCAGTAGAGGCTGGGTTTCACCATGTTGGCCAGGCTAGTCTCGAACTCCTGACCTCGGGTAATCCACCCACTTCGGCCTACCAAAGTGCTGGGATTATAGGCATGCCACTGCACCTGGCCTATTTATTTAGAGACAGAGTCTTGCTCTATTGTCCAGGCTGGAGTGCAGTGGCACGATCTCCAGTCACTACCACCTCCCTCTCCTGGACTCAAGCAATCCTCCCTCCTCAGCCTCCCAAGTAGCTGGGACTACAGGCATGTCGAAACCCCATCTCTACTAAAAATACAAAAGTTAGGCAGTCCTGGTGGTAGGTGCCTGTAATCCCAGCTACTCAGGAGACTGAGGCAAGAGAGTCACTTGAACCCGGGAGGTAGAGGTTGCAGTGAGCTGAGATCACGACACTGCACTCCAGCCTAGGCTACAGAGTGAGACTCTCAAAAAAAAAAAAAAGCAACTTGAGCAGTCAAGGGTGAGGTTTGGCCTTCGGAGTGGGAGCGTCGGGTAGGACAGCATGGGCCCAATCTCCCCACCTCATCTCCGCCACGGACACCCACAACCAACAAGGCATTTCCAGCCTTCACAGTGAAGATGATCTAGGAGTCACCCCTTCCTTGTACAAGCAGGGAGATCATGGCACAGAGAGGGTGTGGCCACACCCAGGGTCACACAGCGAAGTCAGAGATAAGATTCTAGGCTGCCTCCCTCCCATCTTCCAGTTTTAAGGTGGGAAAATGCGTCCTCCCAGCAGGCGTGACTTGTGTTTATTCTCAGAAACCAGAGTCCACAGTGGGTAAGGAGTCACCTGCCCTCCTGTAGCCCGGCTCCTCTGTGGCACCATCAGATTCGGATGTGGAAGGTGCTGTGTACAGAGAGAAAAGGACTCAGTGCCTTCGAGGAGTGGATAATCCCTCTTCCTCCTCCCCCTCAACATGCTCACGGGAAGTCCCTGGGTCAGGCAGGAAGGATGCCATGTGGACCCCTCAAACAACCCTAGGCAGGGGGACCCCCAGAGGGGTTGACAGCACATGCCTTTAATTTTTTTATTTTATTTTATTTTATTTTGAGATGGAGTCTCGCTCTGTCACCCAGGCTGGAGTGCAGTGGTGTGATTTCAGCTCACTGCAACCTCCGCCTCCAGGGTTCAAGCAATTCTCATGCCTCAGCCTCCAGAGTAGCTGGAATTACAGGCACCTGCCATCACACCCAGTTAAAATTTGTATTTTCAGTAGAGACGGGGTTTCACCATGTTGGCGAGGCTGGCCTCTAATTCCTGACCTCAGGTGATCCACCCACCTCAGCCTCCCAAAGTGCTGGAATTACAGGCATGAGCCACCATGCCTGGCCAAGTTTTTTTTTTTTTTAATTTTTAAAATGTATTTATTTATTTTTGAGACAGGGTCTCACTCTGTAACCCAGGCTGGAGTGCATGTCACAATCAGAGCTCACTGTGCCCTTGACCTCCTGGGCTCAAGCAATCCTCCCGCCTCAGCCTCCCAAGTAGCTGGAACTACAGGCATACACCACCATGCCTGGCTGCTTTTCTATTTTTATTATTTTGTAGATATGGGATCTCCTTCTGTTGCCCAGGTTGGTCTCAAGCTCCTGAGTTCAAGAGGTCCTCCCTGCTTAGTCTCCCAAAGTGCTGGGATTAAAGGTGTGAACCACCACACCTGGTTGGAATATTATTATTATTTGATTTTTTTCCAACCTTTTGAAAATATAAAAGCCATTCTTAGCTCACAGGAGGCGGAAGAGCAGGCTTCAGGGCAGATTAGCCTAGTGGCCATACTCTGCCCTGCAGTGGGGGTTAATTTTCCCCCAAGGCTGCTAAGTACAGTTGCACAGTCTTTTCACTGCAAATTGTTCAGGCATTAAGGGCTGAAGTCCAGCCTCATTCTGCTTGCTGAAAGAGGTGCATCCAGGCCGGGCACAGTGGCCCACGCCTGTATTCCCAGTGCTTTGGGAGGCCAAGGCGGGTGGATCATCTGAGGTCAGGAGTTTGAGACCAGCCTGGCCAATATGGTGAAACCCCATCTCTACTGAAAATACAAAAATTAGCTGAGTGTGGTGGCACACTCCTGTAATCCCAGCTACTTGGGAGACTGAGGCAGAGAATTGCTTGAACCTAGGAGGTAGAGGTTGCAGTGAGCTAAGATTGCACTCCAGCCTGGCGACAAGAGTGAGACTCCATTAAAAAAAAAAAAAAAAAAAAAAAAGCCGGGCACAGTGGCTCAAGCCTGTAATCCCAGCACTTTGGGAGGCCGAGGCAGGTGGATCACGAGGTCAAGAGATCGAGACCATCCTGGTCAACATGGTGAAACCCCGTCTCTACTAAAAATACAAAAAATTAGCTGGGCTTGGTGGTGCGTGCCTGTAATCCCAGCTACTCAAGAGGCTGAGGCAGGAGAATTGCCTGAACCCAGGAGGCGGAGGTTGCGGTGAGCCGAGATCGCGCCATTGCACTCCAGCCTGGGTAACAAGAGCAAAACTCCGTCTCAAAAAAAAAAAAAGAGGTACATCCACCCTCAAGAGGTGCCTGGGGGTCCCAAATTCTCCCCATTTCACAGATGCGAGGACTGAGACCAGGGAAATTGAGAAAGTTCCCCAATTGCAAAAGAATGAATAGAGGAATCTTCAGAAACAGTCTGAGAACTGTCTCCGTCACAGCCCCGTCAGATGTGCACATGGACTGTGGGCGTGGTGAAGAGCATCACCTGAGGAAGTCTGGTGCCCGGAGGATCATGTTCTGGAAGTCTTCCAGGGACAGCCGCCCATCATGGTCCCCATCAGCCTCATCCAGCACCTTCTCGCACACCAGGCTCACCTCCTCAGCACTCAGCTCCCCCCGAGTCAGTTTGGTCACGGTCTGCTCCAGGTCCCACGCACAAATGTAGTCATCATTGTTAAAATCTGCAAAGCAAGACAGACAGGGAGTGACAGCAGGTGGCAGACAGGCTGGGCCAGCTGTGGGCACATACTGTGCCCATGTTACAGAAGGGGAAACTAAGGTTGGGTGGGTGACTCACGCCTGTAATCCCAGCACTTTGGGAGGCTGAGGCAGGTGGATCACCTGAGGTCAGGAGTTTGAGACCAGCCTGGCCAACATAGTGAAACCCCATCTCTACTAAAAATACAAAAATTAGCCGGGCGTGATGGCAGGTGCCATCCTGTAATCCCAGCTACTTGGGAGACTGAAGCAGGAGAATTGCTTGAACCCAGGAGATGGAGGTTGCAGTGAGCTGAGATCGTGTCACTGTACTCTAGCCTGGGCAACAGAGCAAGACGTCTCAAATAGACAAACACACAAGGTGCCAGGCACTAAGGTAACTGCTTTTCTTTCATTCAGTCATTCAACAAATATTTACTGAGCCAGGCATGTAAGACAGATAGTGAGCAAAATAGATACTGTCAGTACCTTTGGGGTCAATAAGTGAACAGGTCAGTGAACAAGAAATTAAGCAGCATTGCCTGGTGCTAGAAGAGAAATAGGATGGTGGGATTGATGGGGTGAATGGGGGGAGGACTACTTTTGACCTAGACTTCAAAGATAAGAAGGAGCCAGGGGGCCAGGCGTGGTGGCTCACGCCTGTAATCCCAGCACTTTGAAAGGCTGAGGCAGGGGGATCATGAGGTCAGAAGTTCAAGACCAGCCTAGGCAAGATGATGAAACTCCGTCTCTAGTAAAAATACAAAAATTAGCCAGGCACGGTGGCAGGCACCTGTAAGCCCAGCTACTTGGGAGGCTGAGGCAGGAAAATTGCTTGAACCCAGGCAGCAGAGGTTGCAGCGAGCTGAGATCACATCACTGCACTCTAGCCTGGGCGATAGAGTGAGACTCCATCTCAAACAAAACAAAACAAAAAAGAAGGAGCCAGGGGAGCCGAGCGCGGTGGCTCACACCTGTAATCCCAGCACTTTGGGAGGCTGAGGTGAGCGAATCACCTGAGGTCAGGAGTTCGAGACCAGCCTGGCCAACATGGTGGAACCCCATCTCTACTAAAAATACAAAAATTAGCCAGGCATGGTGGTGCATGCATGTAGTCCCAGCTACTCAAGAGGCTGAGGCAGAAGAATCACTTGAACCTAGGAGGCGGAGGTTGCAGTGAGCCAAGATTGAGCCACTGCAATCCAGCCTGGGCAACAAGAGCGAAACTCCATCTCAAAAAAAATAAATAATATAAATAATTAAAGAAGGAACCAGGGGAAATGTGTTCTAGGCAGAGAGTTTAGCAGAGGCAAAGGCTCAGAGGCCGAAAGAGTGTGGTGTGTTTGAAGAACAGCAAAGCCAGTGTGGCTGGAATAGAGTTAGCAAAAAAATGAGGTGGGGAGGCATTGAAGTGGGGTAGAGGACTGGACCACACAGGGTCTCAAAGCCCTTGGGGAGATGTATGTGATGGAGGTGCCCCCCACCCAGTTCCCACTGCCCACCCCCTGCCCATGATCCCCAACCCCGGGGCTGTGCACCTACCATAAATTTTAAAAGCATAGTAGGCCTTGAGGTCACGGGGAGCCATTTCGCTCATCACGGAAAACATGTCCAAAAAGTTATCTAAGGTCATGTGGCCATCCCCATCATCGGAGAAGACCTGGGTGATCCTCTGGCGGAAGGGGTTATCCTGGGGAGAGAAAGGAAGCTGGGAAGCCATCTTCTGACACCCAGGGTCTCTAGGGGTCCATGTGGTTTCACTGTGAGCACCCATTTTATGGGAACCTCCAAGTACCCTCCATCAAGACTCACTCTCTCCCATGGTTCCCGGACAGGACTTTGGACAACTTCACCTTCTGCCCCTGTGGTCTGAGCAAACTTGACTCCCACTTCCAGCTCTTGAAGCAGCCATATGACCCAGGCAAGGCCAATCAGAGAGTTCCATTCACCTGGCAACAGTGATTGGCTCTGGGATGGGCATGTAACTCAAATTAGCCAATCAGAGGCTGCCCTGGGACATTTTTCTGAAAAATTGGGAGGGAGAGGATCTGATTTCTGTTGCTTGCAGAGCTCACAGAAGCTAAAGCTGAGTGGCTGAGAGGTCTTTTCACAGCCTCAAGAGGAGAGGCTCCCTGAGACTCAAACCTCTTCCTGGGAGGAGCCGAGAGATAGGGGAAGATTCCTGAGCACATCATCAGAGCCCCTGGTTCCAGCCGTACCTGACACTGTCCCTGCCCCTGGATTTTTTTGTTGTTGCTCAGGGGCAATCTATTCTGATCCAATCCATTCTGTCCCTCTCAAATAAGGTTTTTGTCACTTGCAATAAAATCAATCCTACTCACAGTCACTCAACCCACAAGTTCCCCTCAAAGGCACAAATTATGTGTCAAACATCCTACTGAGAAAACGTGCATTTAGCAGCTCCTGTTACAAAAAGAATTACCATTCTGAGTACTTGACATGCAACACACCCCGTACTGAGGTTTGTTTTCTGTTTGTTTGTTTGTTTGTTTGTTTTGAGATGGAGTCTCACTCTGTTGCCAGGCTGGAGTACAGTGGTGCAATCTCAGCTCACTGCAACCTCCGCCTCCCAGGTTCAAGCAACTTTTCTGCCTCAGCCTCCCAAGTAGCTGGGACTACAGGGGTGCACCACCATGCCCAGCTGACTTTTGTATTTTTAGTAGAGATGGGGTTTCACCATGTTGGCCAGGATGGTCTTGAACTCCTGACTTCAGGTGATCTACCCGCCTTGGCCTCCCAAAGTGCTGGGATTACAGGCATGAGCCACCACACTGGCCAGCTCTGGGTTTTAAGGTTGCCTCTGTCACATTGTAGCTGTGTGACCATGAACAAGTGTCTTAACCTCTCAGAGCCTCAGTTTTCTTATCTGTAAAATGAAGATAACTGCAGCACCCACCTTATACGAATGCAACGAGAGACAACTGTACTAATTTTTCCCCTGCCTGTCCCATGGCCTGGGCGTACCTTCAGCTCGGGCATGCTGCCAATGAGCTCATAGGGAACCTTCACGTCGGGACAGGTGGTATAGTCGAGGGGCACAAGCTGTGGGGCCAGGTCCTGGTACCGATGGAAGAGCCTGATGTGGGGAGAAAAAAGCCTTTTTTTTCTTTTTTTCTTTTTTTGAGACGGAGTCTCCCCAGAACCCAGGCTGGAGTGCAGTGCTGTGATCTCAGCTCACTGCAACCTCTGCCTCCTGGGTTCAAGCCATTCTCCTGCCTCAGCCCCCTGAATAGCTGAGATTACAGGTGCATCCCATCATGCCTGGCTGTTTTGTATTTTTAGTAGAGATGGGTTTTCACCTTGTTGGTCAGGCTGGTCTCGAACTCTTGACCTCGGGTGATCCACCTGCTTCGGACTCCCAAAGTGCTGGGATTACAGGCATGAGCCACCGTGCCCAGCCAAGTCCTTTCTCTTTCACATTCACAGCTGCCCACTGCAGACCAAGTGATACTGGGTCCTCAAGACCCCTCAGCCCTTGTCCTGGACCTTAAGCATACAGAATCTGACACAGGCAACTCTACCTCCCTCGGGGCAGGACCAAGGTGCAGAGAGGGCCACAGGACACAGGGAGACTGGACTGGGGAAAGCAAGCTAGGGAGGAGAAGGGGGTTCCTGGAAGAGGGGACATTGGTGCTGGGCTTTGAAGCATAAGTAGGAGTTAATAAGGCAGAGGGAGCTGGGAGAAGGAAGGGTGCTTATGGCCAGATCACAGCAAGCATTCAGACAATCCTACATAATGTACCATCTCTGGATATCATCATGTTATCAGCAAGATCCTGCCTCCAAAGATAACCTCATTTGTTTTCTTTCTTTCTTTCTCTTTCTTCTTTTTTCCTTCCTTCCTTCCTTCCTTCCTTCCTTCCTTCCTTCCTTCCTTCCTTCCTTCCTTCCTTCCTTCCTCCTTCCCTCCCTCCCTCCCTTCCTTCCTCCCTTCTTTCTTTCTTTCTTTCATGAAGTTTTCCTCTTGTTGCCTGGGGTAGAGTGCAATGGCTTGATCTCGGCTCACCTCAACCTCCATCTCCTGGGTTCAAGCGATTCTCCTGCCTCAGCTTCCTGAGTAGCTGGGATTACAGGCATGCACCACCATGCCCAGCTAATTTTTTTTCATATTTTTAGTAGAGACAGTGTTTCTCCATGTTGGTCAGGCTGGTCTCAAATTCCCTACCTCAGGTGATCCGCCCGCCTCCGCTCCCAAAGTGCTGGGATTACAGGTGTGAGCCACCGCACCCGGATGATACCCTCGTTTTCATATCTTCCCTTCCCCTCCTCATAATGGGAGGAAGGGGCTGGGTGCAATGGCTCACGCCTGTAATCCCAGCACTTTGGGAGGTCAAGGCAGGAGGATCACCTGAGGTCAGGAGTTTGAGACCAGCCTGGCCAACATGGGAAACCCCATCTTTACTAAAAATACAAAAAAAATTAGCTGGGCATGGCGTCAGCTACCTGCAATCCCAGCTACTTGGGAGACTGAGGCGGAGAATCACTTGAACCCAGGAGGCAGAGGTTGCAGTGAACCAAGATCTTGCCATGGCACTCCACCCTGGGCAACAAGAACAAGACTCCATCTCAAAAAAAAAGAAAAAAAAATGGGAGGAAGAGTTTCCTCAATGGGGCAGAGCAGAGGCAAACAGCTAATATTCACGTTTTTCTAAAGGGCTGACTAAAGGCATTTTCCAAGTAACTATTCACACACACTATCTAGACCGTAAGGCCAGTTCTTCACTCGAATGCCCTCACCTGCTGACGCCATCCCTTCATGAAGGCATGCTGAGCGGCAGCCTTGCAGAGACCATCCTTGGTGGGTCTGAGGTCCCCAAGCTGCTGGGGACAGTCTCTAAGAGAGACATGAGTCCCTGGGTCATAGGATGACTAGGAACTCATTGAAGGTGGAATAGGGAGACCGGGAACGTCCATCCTGACCACCCAGTTCCCTATCGGGACCCCCTCAGGGAACACCCTGGCTTTAGGTTTCTGTGTGGTTTTGAGCAGGTTCCTCTCCCACTCTTTGCCTTGATTATTCTGTCTGACAAGCAAGAAGCTTGGGACAGATGAAACATCAGTCAGCCTTCAACCTCTTTGGGACTCTGCCCATCTACCCTTCTTTCTGGGGTCAACATCGCCCTGCCTGAGCCTCAGTTTCCCCATCAGTAATTTGATCGTGATGGCCAAGGTGACCCTGCAAGCTGTCCTCACCCAGACAATGGGGCTCACTAGTAAAAGGTGTGGCCATCAATAATGGATGTCCTGTGACTACACACATGGGGCCTTGGCCCCGATCACACTGCAGCCGAACCCTGCCCAGCTTGGGTTTCACAGCTCCGAGTTCATGGGTCGGGGCCTCTGGACAATGGCCCTACAGGCCTAGTGATGATGTGGGATACTCATCCGTGCCCATCCTGCTGGGTCACGCCAGGGATCTGCAGCCACCTTGGGCCGCCTCCCCACACCCTCACCTATGCCAACTCCACAACCCAGAGCGGGCTCTGGACTTTGCACCTGGGCTCCGAGCCTCCAGAGAATCTCTCTCTCTCTCTCTCTTTCTTTCTCTCTCTCTTTCTTTCTCCCTCCTTCCTTCCTCCCTCCCTCCCTCCTTTCCTTCCTTCCTTCCTTTCTTTCTTTCCTCCCCTCCCCTCCCCTCCCCTCCCCTCCCCTCCCCTCCCCTCCCCTCCCCTCCCCTCCCTTCCAGGCTGGAGTGCAGTAGTGCAACCTCAGCTCACTGCAATCTCTGCCTCCCAGGTCTCAGTTCAAGCAGTTCTCCTGCCTCACCCTCCCTCATAGCTGGGACTACAGATGCACACCACCACGTCCAGCTAATTTTTGTATTTTTAGTAGAGACAGGGTTCACCATGTTGACCAGGATGGTTTCGATCTGACCTCATGATCTGCCCGCCTCGCCCTCCCAAAGTGCTGGGACTACAGGTGTGAGCCACTGTGCCAGGCTGCAGTGCGGTGGTACAATCTCAGCTCCCTGCAACCTTGGCCTCCCGGGTTCAAGTGATTCTCCTGCCTCAGCCTCCCAAGTAGCTGGGATTACAGGCACCTGTAACCACACCTGGCTGATTTTTGTGTTATTAATAGAGACAGAGTTTCACCATGTTGGCCAGGCTGATCTGGAACTCCTGACCTCAGGTGATCCACCCGTCTTGGCATCCCAAAATGTTGGGATTACAGGCGTGAGCCACTGTGTCCAGCCTCAGGAGAATCTTTCTAACATGCTGATGGTCTCTCTCCTGCTCACACACATGCTCCACAGCTCCCAAGCCCAAGCTCATAAGCCTAGAGACTGGGACAATATAACAAGATGGGACTTCTCAGCTCTTCTGTCTCTGCCTCCATCCACTGACCACACGTGCGCCCCTTCCCCATTTGAGTCCCATCAAATTGGAAATACCAGTTGGGCATGGTGGCTCACATCTGTAATCCCAGCACTTTGGGAGACTGAGGCAGGAGGATTGATTGAGCTCAGGACTTTAAGACCAGCCTGGGTCTCACATAGTGAGACTCCCATCTCTACAAAAAAAAAAACAAAACAAAAATGAGCCACACGTGGTGGTGCACCAGTGGTCCCAGCTACTTGAGGGGGAGAATCAACTGAGCTTGGGAGATCAAGGCTGCCGTGAGCCCTGATTGCAGTACTGCACTCCAGCCTAGGCAACAGAGACCCTGTCTCAAAGAAGAGGGATTGAGAGAGAGAGAGAGAATAAAGAAAGAGGGAGAGAGAGAAAGGAAGGAAGGAGGAGAAAGAGAAAAAGAAAGGAAAGGAAGGAAGAAAGAAAAAAGAGAGAAGGAAATAAAGAAAGGAGGAAGGAAAGAAGGGAGGGAGGGAAAAAAGAAAATATACACACACGTACACACACACACACACACACCCCAAATTGCAAATATCCTCCAGCAATGACTAGAAAGTTGATTTTCCAGAACTTCGCTCCCTTCCTCCCTGGACTGACCTCATGATCTCCTTCCTCGTGAAGAATGTGCAGTCCTGCGGAGAGAGGTGTTGTCTTAACCCGAACCCTGCCTCTGGGGCCTCCTTCCCCCGCCTCCTCCCTCATCCCACACTCACACACAGAAAGCCCGGTGCCGCCACACACAGAGCCCAACCAGGAACCCTGGTGGATGGTACACCTGGATGAAGGGATTCTGTTGCCATTTCCCAGACTGTGAAACCAAAGCTGTCAAACCCACTGAGGACCCATCCTGTCCCCCCCTACCTGATATGCTTCCAGCTGCTCATGAGTGAAGACCGTCTGCTTGCTGCCCATGCTGTAAACCACACCCAGGCTCCGGGATGCACCCCTAAAGCCTCAGCTTCCTCGGAGCCATACGGGTTGCCAGGCTGTTGTGTACCAGTGTCTGGGCAAATCTCCCTGCCCTGGCTGTCACCCGCCCACCCACATTGTCACCCCCTGCTTGATGAGACTCAAATTACAGCCAAGCTCTCTGGACTGCGGCCTGAATGTGTCCACAGGAGAGGATAGGGCAATGGGACGTCACAGAGAAGCCCTCCGTGGGGAGACCACACCTGCCACCATCAGGTGAGGCTGGGGGTATGGGGCTCACTCAAGGGACAGGCAGGGTGTGCGGGGATTATGGGCACACCCCAGCTCAAATTCCAGCTCTCTGTCCACTGGCTGTGTGGCCCTGGACAAGTCATCTGACACCTCTGAACCTCATTCATGAGATGAAAATTACGTTATACCTGCCTCATAGGGTCACTCTCAGGATCTGAGATTTTTTTTTTTTAGATGGAGTCTCGCTCTGTAGCCCAGGCTGGAGTGCAGTGGCATGACCTTGGCTCACTGCAACCTCTGCCTCCTGGGTTCAAGTGATTCTCCTGCCTCAGTCTCCTGAGTGGCTGGGATTATAGGTGCGTGTCACCACACCCAATTAATTTTTGTGTTTTTATTAGAGATAGGGTTTCACCATGTTAGTCAGGCTGGTCTCGAATTCCTGACCTGTTGATCCACCCACCTCGGCCTCCCAAAGTGCTGGGACTACAGACATGAGCCACCGCACATGGCCATGATCTGAGATTTAATTAAAATAAAAAAGGTTTTGGCTGGGTGAGGTGGCTCATACCTGTAACCCCAGTACTTTGGGAGGACGAAGCATGAGGTTTGCTTGAGCCCAGGAGTTCAAGATCAGCTTGGGCTGCATGGCAAGACCCTGTCTCTACTAAAAATACAAAAATTAGCCAGATGTGGTGGTGCTCACCTGTGGTCCTATCTACTCGGGAGGCTGAGGTGGGAGGATCGCTTGAGCCCAAGAGTTTGAGGCTGCAGTGAGTGGTGATTGCATCGCTGCACTGGAAGCATGATGGTGAACAAGCTGGATGAGGTTCTGGGTGCACACGGCTGTTACTATTATTATTATGTTTTTTGTTTTTGAGATGGAGTTTCACTCTTGTTATCCAGGCTGGAGTGCAATGGCACGATCTCGGCTCACCGCAACCTCTGCCTCCTGGATTCAAGCAATTCTCCTGCCTCAGCCTTCTGAGTAGCTGGGACTATAGGCGTGCACCACCATGCCCAGCTAATTTTTGTATTTTTAGTAGAGACGGGGTTTCACCTTGTTGACCAGGATGGTCTCGATCTCTTGGCCTCGTGATCCACCTGCATTGGCCTCTCAAAGTGCTGGGATTCTAGACGTGAGCCACCGTGCCTGGCCCCATATTTTATTTTTTTAGACAGAGTCTCATTCTGTTGCCCAGGCTGGAGTGCAATGGCATGATCTTGGCTTCCTGCAACCTCTGCTTCCTGCATTCAAGTAATTCTCCTGCCTCAGCCTCCTGAGTAGCTGGGACCACAGGTGTACACCACCATGCCAAGCTGATTTTTTTTTGTAGAAATGGTGTTTCCCAGGCTGGTCTCGAATTCCTGGGCTGAAGCAAACCTTGTGCCTCAGCCTCTCAAAGTGCTGGGATTACAATTGTTAGCCATCGTGCCCAGCCTATTATTATTATTACTATTGTTATTATCATTATTATAAGTATTAAGTTGTGACTTGAAAAAAGTGATCCAAGGTCTAAAGTTGATAAACAGTGGATTAAATCATGCCAGATAAGAGTTATTTGTTGCAGAAATTGTCAGAGCCTTTAATATTCTGCTAGGCACAGTGGTGCATGCCTATAGTTCCAGCTACTCGGGAGGCTGCAGCAGGAGGATCGCTGGAGCCCAGGAATTCTGGGCTATGGTGCACTATGCTGATTGGACATCTACACTAAGTTTGACATCAGTATGGTGGCCTCCTGAGAGCAGGGGACCACCAAGTTACCTAGGATGGACACAGAGCAGGTGAAAACTCCCGTGCTGATCAGTAGTGGAACAATGCCTGTGAATAGCCACTGCACTCCAGCCTGGGCAACATAGTGAGACCCTATCTCTAAACATATATATTAACCAGGCGCAGTGGCTCACGCCTGGAATCCCAGCACTTTGGGAGGCTGAGGTGGGTGGATCATCTGAGGTCAGGAGTTCGAGACCAGCTTGGTCAACACAACAAAACCCTATCTCTACAAAATACAAAAATTAGCCAGGTGTGATGGTGGGCACCTGTAATCCCAGCTACTCGGGAGGCTGAGGTAAGGAGAACTGCTTGAACCCGGGAGGTGGAGGTTGCAGTGAGCGGAGATTGTGCCACTGCACTCTAGCCTGGGAGACAGAGCAAGACTCCATCTCAAAAAATAAAAAAAAAAAGGAAAGAGAAAGAATTATAAAATTATAATGTGCACCATGCATCTTCTAAGGGTAGTTTTGTTTTTGTTTTTGTTTTTGTTTTTTTGAGACTGAGTCTCACTCTGTCACCCAGGCTGGAGTGCAGTGGCACGATGTCAGCTCACTGCAGCCTCCGCCTCCCGGGTTCAAGCAGTTCTTCTTACCTCAGCCTCCCGAGTAGCTGGGATTATAGGCACCCACCATCACGCTTGGCTAATTTTTGTATTTTGTAGAGACAGGGTTTTGCTGTGTTGACCAGGCTGGTCTGGATCTCCTGACCTCAGATGATCCACCCGCCTCAGCCTCTCAAAGTGCTGGGATTCTAGGCACGAGCCACTACACCAGGCCAAAGGGTAGAGCTACCAACTTTATTAAGGCCCAGAATCCTCTTGGGTGGAGAATCTGGGGGTCTAAAGTTCTTAGCCTGGCCTTCCATGCCCTTCTCATTGTGGGTCTCACCTGTGTTTTCTCTCCCTGGCCTGAATTATGCAGTATCTCCCTGCAGGCTTCCCTGCCTCAGCCTTATCAAGCATCCTCTACCAAATCTGTGCGGTCATCTTATAAAAGGGGACCTTGATCAGGCTTGAAAGATGCCCCAAAAATGACTTTTTTTTTTTTTTTTTTTTTGAGACAAGGGTCTCACTCTGTCACCCACGCTGAAGTGCAGTGGTACAATCATGGCTCACTGCAGTGACCCTCCTTCCTCAGCCTCCCAGGTAGCTGGGACTAGAGGCACATGCCACCACATCTGGCTAATTTTTTGTATTTTTTGTCTCTCTATGTTGCCCAGGCTGGTCTTGAACCCCTGGCCTCAAGTGATCCACACACCTCAGCCTCCCAAAGTGCTATGATTACAGGCATGAACCACCATGCCCAGCCATCCAAGAATGACTTTTTAAAAATAAACTATATTGGCTGGGCGCGGTGGCTCACGCCTTTAATCCCAGCACTTTGGGAGGCCGAGGCAGGTGGATTGCCTGAGGTCGAGAGTTCAAGACCAGCCTGACCAACATGGGGAAACCCCATCTCTACTAAAAATACAAAATTAGCCATGCATGGTGGCACATGCCTGTAATCCCAGCTACTCAGGAGGCTGAGGCAGGAGACTCACTTAAGCCTGGGAGGCAGAGGTTGTGGTGAGCCAAGATTGCGCCATTGCACTCCAGCCTGGACAGCAAGAGTGAAACTCCATCTCAAATAAATAAATAAATATAAATAAACAATATCAAGTGTTGGTGAGGGAGTGGAGCAACCGGAATGCTCATACATTGCTGGTGGGGATGCAAAAATAGTACAGACACTCTGGAAAATAGGATGGCTGGGTTTTTGTTTTGTTTTGTTTTTTAATAGAATTAACCTTACCACAAGCCTCAGGGCCCAGTGTGGTGTCTCATGCCTGTAATTCCAGCACTTTGGGAGGCCAAGGCAAGAGGAACACTTTAGCCCAGAAGTCAGAGACCAGCCTAGGGAGCATGGTGAAGCCCCATCTCTACACAAAGTATGAAAATTTGCCAGGCGTGGTGGCATCCAGCTACTTGGAAGGATTGCTTGAGCTAGGGAGATCGAGGATGCAGTGAGCTGTGATCGCTCCACTGCACTGCACTCCAGCCTGGGTGAGAGAGTAAGATCCTGTCTCAAAAAAAAAGCAAAAAAGACTCCTGGGTGTGTACCCAAGGGAAATAAAAACCTATGTTCAACTGAGAGTGACCCCTAATGTAAACTATCCACTCTGGGTGATAATGATGTATCAATGTCAGTTCATCAATTGTAACAAACTTGCTACTGTTATGCACTTGCAGGCGGGGGATCTTGATCGCAGGGGAAGCCAGGCAAGCGTGGAAGCAGCAGGTGTACCAGGACTCTCTGTATCTTCTGCTCAATTCTGCTGTGAACCTTAGACTGCTTTTAAAAGCTAAGGTATAATTTTTAAAAAAATTTAAACTAGGTTCACACAAAAACCTGTCATGCCCACAGAATGGGGCAAATGCTCAGATGCTCAAGTCATTTAAATAAAATGACGTAATATTTGCATATAGCCTATGCACATCCTCCATATACTTTATTTATTTATTTATTTATTTATTTATTGAGACAGAGTCTCACTTTTGTTACCCAGGCTGGAGTGCAGTGTCACAGTCTCAGCTCACTGCAACCTCCACCTCCTGGGTTCAAGCTATTCTCCTGCCTCAGTCTCCTGAGTAGCTGGAATAACAGGTACATGCCACCGCACCCGGCTAATTTTTGTATTTTTGGAAGAGACGGGCTTTCACCATGTTGGCCAGGCTGGTCTTGAACTCCTGACCTCAAGTGAACAGCCCACCTCAGCCTCTCAAAGTGCTGGGATTACAGGTATGAGCCACTGTGCCCAACCCTCCATATACTTTTAATTATCTCTAGATTACTTGTAATATCTAATGAAATATAAATGCTATATAGTTGTTATACATTTTTATTTGTTATACAAATAAAAATGTTATTTTTATTTTATTGGTTCTAGATATTTTCACTCCATGGTTTATTGAATTCATGGATAAGAAACCTGTGGATATGAAGGGCTAACTGTATTTGCAAATCATATATCTCATAAGGAACTACTATTCAGAATATGTAAAGAACTCTTGGCCTAGGTGTGAACCTACAGGTTCACACCTGTAATCTCAGCACTTTGGGAGGCTGAGGGTGGAGGATTGCTTGAGCTCAGGAGTTCAAGATCAGCTTGGGCAACAGAGGGAGGCCCCCATCTCTACAAAAAAGAAATAAGAAATTAGGCCAGGCACAGTGGTTCACACCCATAATCTTAGCACTTTGGGAGGCCAAGGCAGGCTTGAATGTGGTGAAATCCTGTCTCTGCAAAAAATTAGCCATAGGTGCTATCTATGCACCTATGGTCCTGAGTCCCAGCTACTGGGAATGCTGAGGGAAGAATCGCTTGAGCCAAGGAGGTGGAAGTTGCAATGAGATTTCACCATTGCACTCTGGTGTGGGCCACAGAGCCAGACTCTGTCTCAAAAAAAAAAAAAAAAAAAAAACTGGCCACTGTGGCACATGCCTGTGGTCCCAGAGATTCAGGAGGTTGAGGGAGGATCACTAGCCCAAGACTTCAAGGATAAAGTAAGCTGTAATTGTACCACTGTACTCCAGCCCAGGCAACAGAAAGAAACGCCATCAAAAACAAGAACAACAACAACAAAACCCACAATAGTCCGGGCGTGGTGGCTCACACCTGTAATCCCAGCACTTTGGGAGACCAAGACGGGTGGATCACCTGAGGTCCAGAGTTCGAGACCAGCCTGGCCAACATGGTGAAACCCCATCTCCACTAAAAATACAAAAAATAGCCAGTTGTGGTGCCACATGCCTGTAGTCCCAGCTACTCAGGAGGCTGAGGCAGGAGAATCACTTGAACCCGGGAGGCAGAGGTTGCAGTGAGCCAAGGTCGCACCATTGCACTCCAGCCTGGGCAACAAAAGTGAGACTCTAGCTCAAAACAAAAACAAACCATAATAAACGCTAAGAACTCTTACATCTAGCCGGGCGCGGTGACTCAAGCCTGTAATCCCAGCACTTTGGGAGGCTGAGGCGGGTGGATCACGAGGTCAAGAGATCGAGACCATCCTGGTCAACATGGTGAAACCCCGTCTCTATTAGAAACACAAAAAATTAGCTGGGCACAGTGGCGCGTGCCTGTAATCCCAGCTACTCAGGAGGCTGAGGCAGGAGAATTGCCTGAACCCAGGAGGCGGAGGTTGCGATGAGTCGAGATCGCGCCATTGCACTCCAGCCTGGGTAACAAGAGCGAAACTCCGTCTCAAAAAAAAAAAAAAAAAAAAAATGAACTCTTACATCTTAAAAATAGAAAAACAAATAACCCAAATAAAAACATTATGCCAGACCGGACATGGTGGCTCACTCCTGCAATCACAGCACTTTGGAAGCCAAGATTGGTGGATCGCTTGATCCTAGGAGTTCAAGACCAGACTGGGCAACATGATGAAACTTTGTCTCTACAAAAAAAAAATATATATACAAAAATTAGCCAAACATTGGGGCATGCTCTGAGGTACCAGCTATTGGGAGGCTGAGGTGGGAGGACTGCTTGAGCCCAGGAAGTTGAGGCTGCAGTGAGCCATGATTGTGCCACTGGACTACAACCCAGGCATCAGACCCTGACTCTAAAAAAACAAGAGGAAGAAGAAGGCGGCAAATTTCACGTTAAGTGTTCTTACCACAATGTTTTTTGAGACGGAGTTTGCCCACGCTGGAGTGCAATGGTGCAATCTCGGCTCAAAGCAACCTCCACCTCCCAGGTTCAAGTGATTCTCCTGCCTCAGCCTCCTGAGTAGCTGGGACTACAGGCGCCTGCCACACACTCAGCTAATTTTTTGCATTTTTAGTAGAGACAGGGTTTCACCATGTTGGCCAGGCTGGTCTCAAACTCCTGACCTCAGGTGATCCACCACCTCAGCTTCCCAAAGTGCTGGGATTACAAGCGTGAGCCACCATGCCCAGATTTTACCACAGTTTTTTGAGAAGTTTTTGACTTCCCAAAGTGCCTGGGATGACAGCCATGAGCCACGGCACCCAGCCTTTATCACAATTTTTAAAAATGTATCTTAAATATGCAGCTACCATAGCATCCAGTAATTACACTTTTGGGCAATTCTAAAGGAATGAAAACATGTTCACATAAAAATCTGTAACAGATGTTTTATCGCAATAGCCAAAATCTGGAAGCAACCCACATGTGAATAGTTAAGCGAATGAATCCATACCATAGAAAACTACAGGAAACAGACAAGATAAATATTACGACTTGGATGAACCTCTAGGGAATTATGCTGAGTGGAAAACCAACCAATCCTAGCAGGTAACATATTGGATGATTCCATTTATGTCACATTCTTAAAATGAATGACATCAGAGAAATAGAGAACAGATCTTTGGCTGCCAGCTGCGCAGAAATGGGGGTGAGGGGATAAGTACGTAAGGTCATAAAAGAGCAAGAAGAGGAACTTTTTCTTTTTTAAGATGGAGTTTCACTCTTGTTGCCCAGGCTGGAGTGCAGTGGCGTGATCTCAGCTCATCACAACCTCCGCCTCCCGAGTTCAAGTGATTCTCCTGCCTCAGTCTCTCGACTAGCTGTGATTACAGGCATGTGCCACCATGCCCGGCCTGTTTATTTCTTAAAACTGCATGTGAGCCTTCCATTATTTCAAATTAAAAGTTTAATTAAAAAAAAATCTTGGCCGGGCGCGGTGGCTCACGCCTGTAATCCCAGCACTTTGGGAAGCTGAGGTGGGTGGATCACGAGGTCAAGAGATAGAGACCATCCTGGTCAACATGGTGAAACCCAGTCTCTACTAAAAACACAAATAATTAGCTGGGCACGGTGGCGTGTGCCTGTAATCCCAGCTACTCGGGAGGCTGAGACAGGAGAATTGCCTGAACCCAGGAGGCAGAGGTTGCGGTGAGCGGAGATCGCGCCATTACACTCCAGCCTGGGTAACAAGAGCAAAACTCTGTCTCAAAAAAAAAACTTACTTCTCCTCCATTTAAACATACACATTTTGTTCCATGTTTTAATACCTCCAGAATCAAGACGCATCTAGAAAGTGCTGCTGGAGCATTCTCATTGCCTATGCATGCACACCCATTCAAAGCATCAGCTTCAAAACTCACAGAATGGAGGCAGTGGCTGGGAAGAAAATCCCTTAGGATGTGAGGAATGGGGGTGTGGAATCCTATGTGCTTAGCAACATTCCTGAAGTGGGAGCTCAGCCAGCAAGCTTGACATTATTGCAAAGCTGTCTAGAAAGCCCAGCCCCAGTTGCACTTTACAAATTCTTTACAAATCTGTAAAGAATCCTTTACAAATTCTTTCTTTACCTTTTTTATTTATTTTTTATTTTTATTTTTTATTTTTTTTTTGAGATGGAGTCTTGCTCTGTGGTCCAGGCTGGAGTGCAGTGGTTCGGCCTTGGCTCACTGCAACCTCCGCCTCCCGGGCTCAAGTGATTCTCCTGCCTCAGCCTCCCGAGTAGCTGGGATTACAGGCACCTGCCATCATGCCCAGCTAATTTTTGTATTTTTAGTGGAGATGGGGTTTCACCATGTTGGCCAGGCAGGTTTCAAACTCTTGACCTCAGGGGATCCACCCACCTCAGCCTCCCAAGGTGCTGGGATTACAGGCATGAGCCACCACACCCATCCTCTATTCCTAGTACACTTTTAGTTTTGAAATTATTTTATTTTATTTATTTATTTTTGAGACGGAGTTTCGCTCTTGTTACCCAGGCTGGAGTGCAATGGCGCGATCTCAGCTCACCGCAACCTCTGACTCCTGGGTTCAGGCAATTCTCCTGCCTCAGCCTCCTGAGTAGCTGGGATTACAGGCACACGCCACCATGCCCAGCTAATTTTTTGTATTTTTAGTAGAGACGGGGTTTCACCATGTTGACCAGGATGGTCTTGATCTCTTGACCTTGTGATCCACCCTCCTCGGCCTCCCAAAGTGCTGGGATTACAGGCGTGAGCCACCACACCCGGCTGCTGAAATAATTTTAACTGTACATTAAAATTGCAGGGATGGACCAGGCATGGTGGCTCATGCCTGTAATCCTACCACTTTGGGAGGCCGAGGCAGGCAGATTACTTGAAGTCAAGAGCTCGAAACCAGCCTGACCACATGGAGAACCCTGTCTCTACTAAAAATACATGAGTTAGTCAGGTGTGGTGTCACACTCCTGTAATCTTATCTAATGGAGAGGCTGAGGCAGAAGAATTGCTTGAACCTGGAAGGTGGAGGTTGCAGTGAGCTAAGACGGTGCCACTGCACTCTAGCCTGGGTGATAAAAGTGAGACTCCATCTTAAAATAAATAAATAAATAAAATTGCAAGGATGATACAGATAACTCCCGTAAGCCTTTTGACCTGCTTCCTCTAACGTTTTGTTTGTTTGTTTTTAGATGAAGGCTCACTCTGTCACCCATGCTGGAGTAAAATGGCAAATGGCACAATTTCGGCTCACTGCAGCCTCCGCCTCCAGGGTTCAAGCGATTCTCCTGCTTCAGCCTCTCCAGTAGCTGGGACTACACTTGTGCACCACCACACCTGGCTAATTTTTGTATTTTCAGTAGAGACACAGTTTCACAATGTTGGCCAGGTTGGTCTCGAACTCCTAACTTCAAATAATCCACCCACCTCAGCCTTCCAAAGTGCTGGGATTACAGGTGTGAGCCATCACACCCGGCTCCAAAACCACAGCACACTTAGCACTACTGAGAAGTTAACACTGGTACCTATTTCTTTTTATTTATTTTTAAAATTTGCATTCAAGACTCAACACAATCCTTTCCTTTTCCTTTTTTTTTTTTTTTTTTTTTTTTTGAGATAGGGTCTTGCTGTATTGTGCAAGCTACAGTGCATCCATCAACATGATCACAGTTCACTGCACCCTTGAACACCCAAAGCCAGGCTCAAGTGATCCTCCTGCCTCAGCCTCCCAAAGAGCTGAGGCAACAATTGTGCCCCAGCACACCCGGCTAATTTTTTACTTTTTGCAGAGATGAGGTCTTGCTATGTTGCCCAGGCTGGTCCTGAACTCCTGGCCTCAAGCGATCCTCCCACCTTGGCCTCCCAAAGTGCTGGGATTACAGGTGTGAGCCACTGCGCCCAGACAAAAGATCGCCTTTCTTTTGACACAAAAGTGCTGGCAGCCCCATCCCCTGGTACCAGAAGCCCCTTCTCTCTCCAACGTCTTATCCAATTGTGAACGGAGAATTAGGCAGTGGCTTGTTGCCCCCTGCAGGTAGGAATGAGAAAGGCGGCCCCTTTGTTCTTTTTCTTCTGTCCGGTACATTTGGGGACGTTTGCTTCTCCGCCTCCTTCGTCTTCTCCCCACTCCCTTCTCCTCGCCCCTCATTAAAAACCTCCCTGGCACAATTTGGACAAAAGCTATGAGAAATAAAATGTACAGATGTGCATAACCTTGGACCTAGCAATTCCATTAGCTGCAAAATTCAGACAAGATGTGTGGGCACGCATCGTGTCCCTTCATTTATCTAGGGGCGGTATCAGGCTGTTTCTAATTTGTTGGCTATTGCAAATAAATCTGCAGTGAACATTTATGTACGCAATCTTATTTGGGTCTATTCTTTCATTTCACTTGGGTTAAAACCTGGGAATTTGATTATTTTGTCATAGTAGAAGCGAATGTTTAACTTTCCTTTTTTTTTTTAGACTGGAGTGCAGTGGTGCAATCTCGGCTCACTGCAACTTCCACTTCCCAGGTTCCAGCAATTCTCCTGCCTCAGCCTCTTGAGTAACTGGGACTAAGGCATGCGCCACTATGCCCGGTTAACTTTTTGTATTTTTAGTAAAGACAGGTTTTGTCGTACTGGCCAGGCTGGTCTCAAACGCCTCACCTCATGATCCACCCGCCTTGGCCTCCCAAAGTGCTAGCATTATGGCGTTAGCCACCGCATCCAGCCATGAATGTTTAACCTTTTAAAGAACTGTGAGACTGATATCTAAACCGTCTAAGCCATTTCACATTCACAGCAGCAGTACATTTGAGTTCTAGTTTTACCACATCTTCACAGATACTTGGTAGGCACAGTCTTTTTACATTCTTCTCATTATAACAGGCTTTTTTTTCCCCCACTAGGTTTTTAATACAGAAGTAAATAGAGAAAAAGTGAAAATTTTCCATAGTACTCTGCTGACATTAAAAAGATATATGCAAAGGCCGGGCGTGGTGGCTCACGCCTGTAATCCCAGCACTTTGGGAGGCTGAGGTGGATGGATCACCTGAGGTCAGGAGTTCGAAACCAGCCTGGACAACACCGCAAAACCCTGTCTCTACTAAAAATACAAAATTTAGCAGACTACAGGTGGCGGGCGCCTGTAATCTCAACTACTCAGGAGGCTGAGAAAGGAGAATCTCTTGAACCCAGGAGGCAGAGGTTGCAGTCAGCCGAGATCTCACCACTGCACTGCAGCCTGGGCAACAAATCGAGACTGTGTCTCTCTCTCTCTCTCTCTCTCTCTCTCTCTCTCTCTCTATATATATATATATATATATATATATATATATATATATGCATGTACACATCCCATGTCAGAAAACCGCACAGTGCTGAAAGGGTGAAAAGAAAGAAAGGGCCAGGAGTGGTGGCTCATGCCTGTAATTCTAACACTTCAGGAGGAAGGAGTTTGAGACCAACCTGGAAGACACAGTAATACCCTATCAGAATTGATTTTTTTTTTTTTTTTTTTTTTGGAGATGTAGTCTTCTTCTGTCACCCAGGCTGGAATGCATGTGTGATTATGGCTCACTGCAACCTCCACCTCACAGGCTGAAGCGATTCTCCTGCCTCAGCCTACCAAGTAGCTGGGATTATAGGCACGTGCCACCATGCTCAGCTCATTTTTGTTTTTGTTTTTTTTTAGTAGAGACAGGGTTTCACCATGTTGGCCAGGCTGGTCTTGAACTCCTGAACTCAAGTGAAACTTGGCCTCCTGAAGTCTGATTTAAACATATACACACACACACACACACACACACACACACACTCATACACACATTATACTTTTTTTTTTAAGGGCTGGGTGTAGTGGCTCCAGCCCGTAATCCTAGCAGTTTGGGAGGCTGAGATGGGAGGATGACTTGAGCCCAGAAGTTCAGGACCAGCCTGGGCAACATAGAAAGACCCTTTCTCTATATTTTGGTTTGTTTGTTTGTTTATTTTTGAGACAGTCTAGCTCTGTCACCCAGGCTGGAGTGCAGTGGCACAATCTCAGCTCACTGCAACCTCCGCATCCCAGATTCAAGCGATTCTCCTGCCTCAGCCTCTTGAGTAGCTGGAAACACAGGCGTACACTACCATGCCCAGCTAATTTTTTGGAATTTTAGTAGGGATGCTGTTTTGCTATGTTGGCCAGTCTGGTCTCGAACTCCTAGCCTCAAGTGATCCTCCTACCTCAGTTTCCCAAAGTGCTGGTATTATAGGCATAAACTTACCACCCCCAGCTGTCTTTTATTTTTAATTAAAAATTTAAAAAAAGTCTTCTGTAAAACAGGTGTGTATACCGTGGTGATTATAACTTGTATTTCTCTAATGATATAGAGTATTTTTCATGTGTTAATCACCATTGTTTACCTTTTGGTATCATATCTTCATATGGCTTTATCTTATAATTGAGCTTGAAGAGCTTTGAATATATCCTCAGTAAAAATCCTGAATTAAAAAAAGAAAACCAGGCTGGGCGCAGTAGCTCACACCTGTAATCCCAGTACTTTGGGAGGTGAGGTGGGCAGATCACCTGAGGTCAGGAGTTCAAGACCAGCCTGGCCAGCATGGTGAAACTTCATCTCTACTCAAAATACAAATTTTAACTGGACAAAAATTAGCTGGGCATGGTGGCATGCTCCTATAATCTCAGCTACTCGGGAGGCTGAGGCAGGAGAATCGCTTGAAGCCAGGAGGCAGAGGTGGCAGTGAGCCAAGATTGCGACACTGCGTTCCAGCCTGAGCAGGACTCTGTCTCCAAAAAAAAAAAAAAAAAGATTTGTGGTCATGAATATGGCCATCTATTAGAGACTGGTTTATTCGGCCCCAGTCCATCCAGCCTTCCAGGAAGGTGCAGTGGAGGTAAGCTTTCTGCCATGTAAAGCACTTCAAGATATTTTACTAAAGTGAAAAGCTGGCCAGGCGGGTCACACCTGTAATTCTAGCACTTTGGGATACCAAGGCAAGCAGATCACTTGAGATCAGGAGTTTGAGACCAGCTGGCCAACATGTCAAAACCCTGTGTCTACTAAAAATACAAAAATTAGCTGGGCATGGTGGCTCACATCTGTAATCTCAGCTACTTGGAAGGCTGAGGCAGAAAAATCGCTTGAACCCAGGATGATGTGGAGGTTGCAGTGTGCTGAGATTGCATCACTGCATTCCAGCCTGGGCAACAGAGTGAGACTCTCTATCAAAAAATAAAATAAAATAAAAAGCTAAGGACAGAAATAAAAAAGAACATTGCAGATATATAGATGTTGCATATACACACTTCACACTGAAAAGAGTCATAGCTCACTGCAGCCTCATTCCCCCAAACGCAAGTGACCCTCCCACCTCAGCCTCCCAAGTAGCTGGGACTACAGACACATGCCACCACACCCGGCTAATTTTTTTTCTTTCTTTTGAGACGGAGTCTCACTCTGTTGCCCAGGTTGGAGTGCAGTGGCGTGATCTTGGCTCACCGCAACCTCCACCACCCAGGTTCAAGTGATCCTCCTGCCTCAGCCTCCCAAGTAGCTGAGACTACAGGCTCAAACCACCACGCCCAGCTAATTTTTGTATTTTTAGTAAAGACGAGGTTTCACCATGTTGGCCAGGATAGTGTCGATCTCCTGACCTTGTGATCCGCCCACCTCGGCCTCAGTGCTGAGATTACAGGCGTGAGCCACTGCACCTGGCCCACCCAGCTGATTTTTAAATTTTCTGTAGAGATGGGGTTTCTCCATGTTGCCCAGTCCGGTCTCAAACTTTTGAGCTCAGGTGATCTGCCCACCGCCGCCTCCCTAAGTGCTAGGATTACAGGCATGAGCCACTGTGCCTGACCTTTTAAAAATATATGTATATTTTTAAATAGTAGAGATAGATTCTCACTAAGTTGTCCAGGCTGATCTCCTATCCTCAAGCAATCCTCCCAATGCCCTAGAATTACAAGCATGAGTCACTGCACTTGGTCCTTCCTTTCTCTCTTTAACCCCTTCTGCACTTTGTGTGTTTTTTTTAATATGGGATGTGTACATGCACATAGCTTTTTATTTACTTCGTTTGTTTGCTTGTTTGTTTTGAGACAGTTTCGCTCTTGTCTCCCAGGCTGGAATGCAGTCGTGAGAGCTCAGCTCACTGCAACCTCCACTTCCCAGGTTCAAGCAATTCTCCTGTCTCAGCCTCCTGAGTAGCTGGGATTACAGGGGCACACCACCACACCCAGCTAATTTTTCATATTTTTACTAGAGATGTTTCACCATGTTGGCCAGGCTGGTCTCAAACTCCTGACCTCAAGTGATTCACCCACCTCAGCCTCCCAAAGTGCTGGGATTACAGGAGTGAGCCACCGTGCCCGGACTAAATTGGCATATTTTAGAACAACAAATACCACATGATCTCACTTCTGTGAATCAAAAAAGGACATAAAATTTCAGTTAAGAGAGGAGAAGCCTGGGCACGGTGTCTCATGCCTGTAATCCCAGCCCTTTGGGAGGCCTAGGTGTGCAGATCACAAGGTCCAAGAGTTTGAGAGCAGCCAGGCCAACATGGTGAAACCCCATCTCTATTAAGAATACAAAAATTAGCCGGGCATGGTAGTGTGTGCCTATAATCTCAGCTACTCAGGAGGCTGAGGCAGGAGAATTGCTTGAACCTGGGAGGCAGAGGTTGCAGTGAGCTGAGATCGCACCACTGCACTCCAGCCTGGTGACAGAACAAGATTCCGTCTCAGAAAAAAAAAAGAGAGGAGAAAAAAGTTCAAGAGATCTATTTTAAATATGGTGACTATAGTTAATAACAATGTATTATACTCTTGAAAATTGCTAAGAGAGATTTTAAGTGGTCTCACCATAAAAAAATAAGTATTTGAGGTCATACATGGTAAATTAGCTTGACTTAGCCATCCCACAATGCACACATACTTCAAAGCATCATATTGTGAACAGTAGATATACCATTTTGTCAACTAAAGAAATCAATGAATAAAAATGATTGCATTTTACTGTATATAAAATATGCCTCATAAAATTGATTTTTAATTGTTTTGTCATACCACATAATATTGTTATTTACCAAAAGCTGAAAAATTAATAAATACTGCGTAGATTTACAAACTTAGGTCCACCTTCCCAGAACAGTGGACGGGCGCCATGGTGGAGGCCTGTGATCCAGTGTTTTGGGAGGCTGAAGCAGGAGGATGGCTTGAACTCAGGAGTTTGAGATCAGCCTGGACAAGAGGGCGAGACCCCCATCTCTACAAAAAAAATTAAAATAGTAGCCGCGCTCAGTGGCGCCCGCCTGTAGTCCCAGCTGCTGGACAGGCTGAAGTGGGAGGATCTCATGAGTCCAGGAGTTCAAGGCTGCAGTGAGCTAAGATCGCGCCACTGCACTCCAGCCTAGGTAACAGACCAAGACCCTGTCTCTAAAAAAGAAAAAAGAAAAAAGAAAAAAACAGGGAGAGAGAATAGGACACCCAAAAGCGGGCAAAACCCTCAAAAAGGGGTTAGGTTTACAGCTCCCGTCTGAAGGAAGGGAGACCGGAAGTTGGCGCCAAATTCGGAAGTGTGGCAGGAGACTGAATGAGAAGGGCGCGCACTCGCTTGGCTCGCCGTCCCGCCCACTACCCGAAGAGTGTCACGGGTCCAGAATCAAAAACGTATGCTCATCCTGCAGTTTAACCAATCAAAGAGAAGCAAGGCGGGCATTCGGGCGGAAATGATATTTGCAAACAGGAAGTGTGGCAGTCCATCTACTGAACCACTGGGGAGTGTCATGGAGGCTTACGAGCAGGTCCAAAAGGGACCCCTGAAGCTGAAAGGCGTCGCAGAGCTCGGAGTGACTAAGCGGTGAGGCCCGAGGGCCTGCGGGATTCCGTTTTCACTCCCCTTAGACCTTTTCTTGGGAACCCTGGCCCTGACCCTCCTACCCGTCCTCAACCCTCCTTGTTTCATTTTCCAGGAAGAAGAAAAAGAAGGACAAAGACAAAGCGAAACTCCTGGAAGCAATGGGAACGAGCAAAAAGAACGAGGAGGAGAAGCGGCGCGGCCTGGACAAGCGGACCCCGGCCCAGGCGGCCTTCGAGAAAATGCAGGAGAAGCGGGTGAGCAGAAGCAGAAGGCAGCGGGGACATCTGGCGCCAGGAGACTCGAAATTGGGATCAGGGCTGGGACTCGGAGGGCAGGGGAGCAGTCAGAGGAGACCTTAATTACGGGGAGATGATGCTGTGCCTGAGTGAGACAGGAGTCGTCCCCTGCCTGGGGAGCTCCAAGGACGAGAAGACCGCTGGCCAGAGTGGACAGCAGAGGAGAGAGCTAGAGCTGGCGTTGAAAAGAGGCCAGAGCTGGAGACCCGGGTTTGAATTCCAGCGCTGTGGCTCATTTGCCCTGCGACACTAGACCAGTGACTTTATTATTTCCGTGCCTCAGTTTCCTTCTTTGTGCGAGTTAGGGTAGTAATTTATTTTAAGAGGGTTGGGAACTTTAGCGGAAGTCATGAAGGTAAAAAGCAATGCATAAATGCTCAGTGGATGTCTGCTGTTGATATTAAGTGATATTAAATGGCCTTTTTTTTTCCATTTTTGAAACGGAGCCTCACTCTGTTGCCCAGCTGGAGTGCATTGGCGCGATCTCGGCTCACTGCAACCTCTGCCTCCTGAGTTAAAGCGATTCTCCTGTCTCAGCCTCTCGAGTAGCTAGGACTACAGGCACCCACCGCCATGCCCAGCTAATTTCTGTATATTTAGTAGAGACGAGGTTTCACCGTGCTCACTGCTCTAAGTCACCACAAAGGTGGTTTCCATGACGACTTTTTTTTGGCAGATTCAAACGTTGTATATTTTAAAAATTATGTTTTGCATGGGTCGGAGCACTGCAGCCTCCGATTCCCGGGTTCAAGCAATTCTCCTGTCTCAGCCTCCCGAGTAACAGGGATTAATAGAGACATAGTCTCACCATATTGGCCAGGCTGGTCTCGAACTCCTGACCTCAAGTGATCCTCCTGCTTCAGCCTCCCAGAGTGCTGGGATTCTAGGTGAGAGCCGCTGCTCCCAGTCTCAGCTGTTGATATTGAATGGCCATGCCCATGACGACTTTGTGTTGTATTTTAACACTCCAATCAATTATTTTTTCTTGATATTAAACACAATAAATGTGTGGTATGCAATGGAGAACAAAAGAGTTTATAGTAACATAAGTAAACTTGGTTCATTATGCTGGGGAGAGGGAATGATTAGTCAAGGTCAGTGATTCTCAACTGGGTGCAGTCTCCACTCCCCTAAACTCAAGGTTTGGAGACATTTTTGGTTCTCAGCTGGGTTGGGGCGGGGACTACTGGCAACAGTGGCTAGAGGCCAGGGATGATGCTTCTCACCCTGCAGTACACAGGACAGCCCGCTGCAGCCAAGAACCGTCCAACTCCAGGCCGGGCGCGGTGGCTCACGCCTGTAATCCCAGCACTTTGGGAGGCCAAGGTGGGTGGATCACAAGGTCAGGAGTTCAAGACCAAACTGGCTGACATGGTGAACCCCTGTCTCTACTAAAAAATACAAAAGTTAGATGGGCATGGTGGCTGGTGCCTGTAATCCTTGGGAGGCTGAGTTTAGGAGAATTGCTTGAACCGGGAGGCAGAGGTTGCAGTGAGCTGAGATCGTGCCACTGCACTCCAGCCCGGACTACAGAGTAAGACTCCATCTAAAAAAAAAAAAAAAAAGAATGATCCGACTGCAAATATCAGTGGTACCGAGGCTGAGAAATCCCTGGTTGAGGTGATTCTGTATGGTGACACTGGGGAAAATTGACTCCTTACTCCCAGGTCTAATTCAGGCATACGGAAAACACATGGATGCGCTAGCTCTGGCAAGACAGACCTGAGTTTGACTCTGCCTCTACCGTGAATTAGCAGCGTTAACTCTGGGCAAGTTAGTTACCTTTTACTTAAAGTAGCACTAAAGTCTACCTCACAGGGTTGTGGTAAGGATTTAACAAGTGAATACGTTTCTTTGGGGGTGGGTGAGGGGAGTGGAGACTCGCTGTCACCAGGCTGGAATGCGGTGGCGGATCTTGGCTCACTGCAACCTCCGCCTACTGGGTTCAAGCGATTCTCCTGCCTCAGCCTCACGAGCAGCCAGGACTGCAGGCACCTGCCACCACGCCCGACTAACTTTTTTGTGTTTTTAGTAGAGACAGGGATTCATCATGCTAGCCAGGCTGTTCTTGAACCCCTGACCTCAGGTGATCCGCCCACCTCAGCCTCCCAAAGTGCTGCAATTACAGGCATGAGCCACCGCTTGAATGCAGGTGGCGGAGGTTGCAATGAGCAGAGATCGTGCCAATGCACTTCAGCCTGGGTGACAGAGCAAGGTTCCGTTTCAAAAAACAAAAATAAAAAAAGGCTGGGTGTGGTGGCTCATGCCTGTAATCTAACCCTGGATGAATGAATGGGTTGGATGTAAGCCGGGAAGGAAAGAAGAGTCAAGTCTTTGGGCTGGGCAGTTTGATGAATGAAGGTGCTGTTTACTGGGGTAGGAAGGATTGCAGGTAAAGCAGGTTTTCTGGGATGAGGTCAAGGGATGGGAATCAAAGCTAGAGTTTTAAAGAAGGTAAATGGGAGGCTGGGTGTGGTGGCTCACGCCTGTAATTCCAGAACTTTTGGAGGCAGAGGCAGATCAGGAGCTTGAGATTGAGACCATCCTGGCCAACATGGTGAAAGCTCATCTCTACTAAAAATACAAAAATTAGCCAGGTGTGATAGTGCACGCCTGTAGTCCCAGCTACTCAGGAGGCTGAGGCAAGAGAATTGCTTGAACCCAGGAGGCAGAGATTGCAGTGAGCCCATATCGCGCCACTGCACTCTAGCCTGGTGACAGAGGGAGACTCCGTCTCAAAAAAAAAAAAAAAAGGTAAATGGGGTGCCCCATTAGAAATCTAATCCAAATGGAGTCAGCCAGGCACAGTGACTCACACCTGTAATCCCAGCATTTTGGGAGACCAGGAGTTTGAGACTAGCCTGCGTTACGTAGCGATACCCTGTCTGCAAACACTAAAATATTAGCTGGGTGCCACACCTGTGGGTAGAGCCCAGCCAGGTACCTGGCATTGTGTGGCAGTTGGACAAGTCAGTGTGGCTTCTCACAAGGAGACACAGGCTTCGGCTGGGCTCACAGCCCAGGAAGAGGGACAGAGATGGGCAGGGTGCACCCCTTAGCGGGAGAATCAACCAGGCGGGGGCTGACTGGTCACAGAAGGAGGTGAGGAGGGAGACAGGAGAAGAGGGGACAAAGAGGAGCAGCCAGGTGGCCCCTACTAATAATATCTCATGGTGCTCTGTGGGGACTGGGCTCAGCGGGGTAGTTGTCCTGCTGACCTGACTTGGAGTCTGGTGCAGTCAGATGGCAGCTGGGCCTGGAGTCTGCAGGTGCAGCTGTGCTGAAGCATCTAAGTTGGCTTTGCCATCATATAGCTGGTGCCTCAGTGCTTCTTTTTTTTGAGACAGAGACTTGCTCTGTCGCTCAGGCTGGAGTGCAGTGGCACGATCTCACTCACTGCAACCTCCACCTCCCAGGTTCAAGTGATTCTCCTGCCTCAGCCTTCTGAGTAGCCGGGACTGCAGGTGCATGCCACCATACCCGGCTAATTTCTGTATTTTTAGTAGTGACGGGGTTTCGCCATGTTGGCCAGGCTGGTCTCGAACTCCTGACCTCAAGTGATCTGCCCGCCTCTGCCCTCAAAATGTTGGGATTACAGGCGTGAGCCATCACACCCAGCCTCTCAGTGTTTCTTTCATGGCCTCTCCCTTCATGTCATCTCATCCCCCAGGTCCTTTCTTTCCAGCAAGGCCATCAGACTTCCTGCACAGCGACTGGCTTCCAAGGGCTTGAAGCTAACACTGCCAGGTCTTATGCGTGGACCCAGAACTGGCACCGTGTTCTTTTGAGTTAACTGAGTCCACAGCCAGCTCAGAGGCACGGGAACTGCACGAGCAATGACTAATAGGCAGCAGGGTTCATGGCGGCCACCAAAGAGTGGGCCATGGTCGCCCAGCTAGGAAGTGCGTGGCCTCAGATCTGTCTGACTTTGTGTCCCACACTGCCAACTTTTTTTTTTTGAGACAGGGTCTCTCTCTCTCCGTCGCCCCAGGCTGGAGTGCGGTGGTGTGATCATAGCCCACTGCAGCCTCAGCCTCCTGGGTCCAGCAGTCCTCTCACCCCAGCCTCTCCAGTGGCTGGGAACACAGGCATGCGCCACCACAATCAGCTGATTTATTTGTAGAGTTGGGGTCTCCTCACATTGCCCAGGCTAGCCTTGAACTCCTGGGCTCAAGCTCTCCTCCTGCCTTAACCCCTCAAAGTGCTGGGATTACAGGCATGGGCCACTGTGCCCAGGCCACAGTCTCAGCAGCTACTAGATACTGACCTTTCCAGGTGTCATTGAGTGTTTGAAGTGAAGGTTGGAGCAGGTCATTGTGCAGGATACGTATTTCAGAGTCACGCTGGGGACGGTGATCCTGGTCTTGTAGCCCTGACGTCAGGATAGGAAGTGTCACTTGAGTGCCTGCTCCGTGTTGGGCTCTTTACCTCTCTCTCTCTCATCATTCCTCAAACCCCCTCTGGGACTTCGTTTTCTCCAAACTGGGAGTGCTGTTGGTCACCTCAGGATGTGGGAAGCGTGCCGACAGCTCCCAGCAGAGTCTGCTCATGGGCATTGCTGGTTCATTTCCTGCCACTCATGAGGCTGGTAACTGACCTGGGTTCCCTGTTGAACCAGCCTGAGTGCAGCTGAGGGAGGGGGCAAGGCACACAGCCTGAAACCTCCAGCTGTTCTAAACGTGAGAGCTGGGCTGGCCAGGGCTCCATCTTCCATCCCATGCCGGCCTGGGCTGTGCGGAGCCTGTAAACTCACCTCCGTGTCTCTTTTCTCTTCAGCAAATGGAAAGGATCCTGAAGAAAGCATCCAAAACCCACAAGCAGAGAGTGGAGGTGAGTCATTGTGTCCGGTGGGGGAGGCTGAGGCATTCAGGGTCCCAGCTGGGCCCAGAGGCTAACAGCCTGGCAGAGGGAGCTGTTGGCATGTTGATGAGAAGGGAAGCTTACCCAACAGAAATGATACTTCCCTAGGCTACTCAAAGGTGAGCCCAGGGTTCAGGCGTCTGTAAGGCCTGGCAGGGTGAGTTTGAGAGGAGGGGCCAGGAGAGATGGGATGTGGGAGAGAGGGGGCTGGGCAGTGCCTCTTCTCCCCAGCACCCCGCTTGGTTCTGTGCTGACACCGGCCTTCCACTCCACTTTCCCAGGACTTTAACAGACACCTGGACACACTCACGGAACATTACGACATTCCCAAAGTCAGCTGGACGAAGTAGCTGCCTGCTCCTGGGATGCAACAGCATCGAGGTTTCGCCAAAGGTTGCTCCTGGGATGCAGCCGTCGAGGTTTCACCACGCTGGGGTGGTGTGTGTTTCCTTTGGTATTTCTAGACACACGGCTTTACACGCACCCTCGTGTCTTCTGCTACAGACTGCTCTTCGAAGCTCTGCACCCTCATTCTGGAACTTGATTAAAGTAAAATTGTCCTTGTCCTCAGTTTAGGTTTCTTGACAACATATAGAAGATACATCCTTTTCTTTTGGATGGAAAGTTTCTAAGTTTATCGAGAGGTAAATGTTTTTATCCCCAAGTTGCAGCTAATGCTCTGAGGCCAGCCAGCTGTCTTCTCCCGGATGAGACGGACTCCAGAGGGTCAGGAGCTGATGATGCCAGGTGGCCTGCCGTATGCAGAACCCCGTAGGACCCAGCGTGGGTGCCCTTTCGAGCTTCCTGTAGCTTGGGGCCTGTGCTATTCCCTGCAGGCCCCAGAGAAACCACTTGCAACACTGTGGCCCTGAGACTTCCTCCTCAGCCACCTGGCCACTGAGACAGCGCAGCCTGGCTGGTAAACCAGCCACCTAGGGGAAGAATGGAACAGACACACCTTGTTCCTTTCTGAGCCTGTTTCCAAAACCCTCCTTCCAGGTATTGGTAATGCGCGTTGCCATGGCAGACATTGCTAATGGATCACAGCATTCTTTTGACATGGAACCCAGAAACAGCCTGCCTCTCAGTCCTCAGCTGGGGGCTCCTCGCAGCCTCTTGTATTTACTCAGAGTTGACAGATCGCTCAGAGCCTGTTTGGCATTCCTACCCTAAGGACGCCTCAGGGGTGACAGGAGCAGGGCAGAGCGCCAGCACAGACAGACATGGGTGCAGTCAAATGGGAGGGCTGGGATCTTGTAGGGCCTGTGTGTCCTGGTTGACAATCAAACCACATGTGTTGCTGGAGAAATAATCTCTGTTGATGGAGCTACTGAAAGAATAATGAAGGCAGAAGAGAAAAACCCAAGTCTGGGATTTAGGGGTCCTGTGTAAATTACACAATAAAGCAAAAGCCTGTTACAAGTCTGAGTGCTTTTTTTTTTTTTTTTGAGACAGAGTCTTACTCTGTCGCCCAGGCTGGAGTGCAGTGGCGTGAATTCAGTTCACTGCAACCTCCACTTCCCGGGTTCAAGCAATTCTCCTGCCTCAGCCTCCCAAGTACCTGGGACTACAGGCGCCTGCCACCACGACTGGCTAATTTTTTGTATTTTTAGTAGAGACAGGTTTCACCATCTTGGCCAGGCTAGTCTCGAACTCGTGACCTTGTGATCCACCTGCCTTGGTCTCCCAAAGTGCTGGATTACAGGTGTGAGCCACTGCGCCTGGTCAAGTCTGAGTGTCTTCTTAGAGGCTGTTTAATTATCATCTAAATGCTGCCTTTTGGATTTGTGGCACAGAAAAATATGCATACTGGAAAACAGCAACTCAGTTGGAAAAACTTGGATGGCACATCTGTACCCGCCTGTGGCTCACACCCGAGAGAGAGGACATGCACTCTGATGAGCGGTGCTTTGACCAGCAGTTCTCCCATGGCCTGGCAGAAAGACAGTTGGAGACCTCCATCCATGAGCCAGCAGCAGGCGTCTGCATCATATAGTACTGTGGAAACCCGTGTCAGTGCAGTGGAAAAGTAGTTAAGTTCTCTCTCCCCGCGTAACAAACACCGCCAAAAGGCAATGACTTAAAACAACGAAAATTCATTATCACAGTTCTGTGGGTGGACCCTGCTTGGCTGGAGGATTCTGCTCCGTGGAGTGTGGTTCAATTCACTCGTTTAGTTGTGTTGGCTTTCCTGGGGCCAGAAAGTCAGGGTGGCATCCCAACCTCCAGGATATCCGTCCACGTCGCCTATTTCTTTTTATTATTTTTTGAGACAGAGTCTCGCTTTGTTGCCCAGGCTGGAGTTCAGAAGTGGGATCTTGGCTCACTGCAGACTCCACCTCCCAGATTCAATCAATTCTCCTGCCTCAGCCTCCCAAGTAGCTGGGTGCCCAACACCATGCCCAGCTAATTTTTGTATGTTAGTAAAGATGGGGGTTTCACCATGTTGGCCAGGCTGGTCTTGAACTCCTGACCTCAAGTGATCTGCCTGCTTTGGCCTCCCAAAGTGTTAGGATTATAGGCATCAGCCACTGCACTCAGCCTACCTAGCCGATTTCAGTGGCCAAAACAAGCCCTGTAGCACAAACCTGGAGTCTGGTAGGGAACGCCACGAGGGTGTGAACACTAGGAGGCGTGGTTTACTAGAAACCAACACCCTAACAGTCCACCACCGCTGTCCTCAATTTTACATTAGAATCACCTGGGGAGCAATAAAAACAGCCAAGGCCTGGTGCCAGGCACAGTGGTATGCATACAAATGTCATAATTTCATAGTTTCGCCATGTTGGCCAGGCTGGTCTCGAACTCCTGACCTCAGGTGATCCACCCTTGGCCTCCCAAAGTGCTGGGATTACAGGTGTGAGCCACCTGTAAATTGGTGCATTTTAGAATGACAGATGCCACGTGATCTCATTTCTGTGAATCTAAAAATGTTGAACTCATAGAAGTAGAGAGTAGAAGGATGGTTACCAGGGGCTAGGGGTGGGAGTGTGGAGTTGGGAGACATTGGTTAAAAGACATAAAATTTCAGTTAAGAGAGGAGAGGGCCAGGTGCAGTGGCTCACACCTGTAATCCCAGCACTTTGGGAGGCCGAGGCGGGCCAATCAGCCGCTCAGGAGGCTGAGGCCGGAGGGTTGTCTGAGCCCAGAAGTTTAAAGCTAGTCTGGGGAACAGAGATTCTTACTGTGTGTGGTGGCAGTGGTGGGAGCAGGGGCGGGTTGTGGCAGACCAGGTCTCACTAATGCAGGCCTCCATAATGACTGTTTTCATACTGAGTGGTTAAGTCAATTTTTTTTTTTTTTTTTTTGAGACAGAGTTTCACTCTTGTCGCCCAGGCTGGAGTGCAGTGGCAAGATCTCAGCTCACTGCAACCTCCGCCTCCCAGATTCAAGTGAGTCTCCTGCCTCTCACCCTCCTGAGTAGCTGGGATTAGAGGCACACACTACCACACCCGGCTGATTTTTTTTATATCTAATAGAGACAGGGTTTCAGTATGTTGGCCAGGCTGGTCTCGAACTCCTGACCTCAGGTGATCCACCTGCGTCGGCCTCCCACAGTGCTGGGATCACAGGCGTGAACCACTGTGCCTAGCCAAGAGAGACTTTTGATACTAATTGCTCAGTGAATAAGCTCTGAAAGGAATCTGACAAGATGTCGGGACCATGACTTTTATTATTTTTATTTTTATTTTTTGAGACAGTCTTGCTCTTTTGCCAGACTGGAGTGCAGTGCAGTGGCTCGATCTCAGCTCACTGCAACCTCTGCCTCCTGGGTTCAAACAATTCGCCTGTCTCAGCCTCCCGAGTAGCTGGGACTATAGGTGCACACCACCACCCCAGCTAATTTTTTATATTTTAGTAGAGACGAGTTTTCACCATGTTGGCTAGGAAGGTCTCAATCTGACCTCGTGATCTGCCCGCCTTGGCCTTCCAAAGTGCTGGGAGCACCGAGCCCGGTGAGCCACCAAGCCCAGCCCACTTATTATTTTTTTTTTTGAGATTGGGTCTCATTCTACTGCCCAGGCTGCAGTGGTGTGATCATAGCTCACTGCAGTCTTGACCTCCCAGGTTCAAGTGATCCTCCCACTTCGACCTCCTGTGTAGCTGGGACCACAAGTGCATATCACCACACTCAGCTGATTTATTTCTTTGTAGAGATAGGGTCTCCCTATGTTGCCCAGGTTGGCCTCAAACTACTGGCCTCAACCTCAAGTGGTCCTCCCGCCTCAGCCTCTCAAAGTGTTGAAATTGTGGGTGTAAGATACACACTTGGCCACAACTATGACTTTCTACTGCTAAGGAAGGACATCAGGGTCTGTTCAGTGAGAGTTAACAGTAACAGATGTGATACGTAACAAACCCTATTGGACCTTAACCTCATATTTTGCCTAATTAATTGTAATGTTTTAGAAAAGTATATCTTCTTTTTGTTTTTGAGACAGGGTCTCAAAAACAGGGTCTCTGTTGCCCAGGCTGGAGTGCAGCGGTGCCATCATAGCTCACTGCAGACTTCACCACCACCCAGGCTCAAATGATTCTCCTAGTTCAGCCTCCCAAGTAGCTGGGACTACAAGTGCGTGCCATTACACTCAGCTAGTTTTTGTATTTTTTTGTAGAGATGAGGTTTCACCATGTTGACTAGGCTGGTGGGAAACTCCTGGGCTCAAGCAATCTTCCTGCCTCAGCCTCCCAAAGTGCTGGGATTACGACCGTAAGTGATTATATCCTTTTTTTTTGTTTTTTTTTGAGACAGAGTTTCGCTCTTGTTACCCAGGCTGGAGTGCAATGGCGCGATCTTGGCTCACCGCAACCTCCGCCTCCTGGGTTCAGGCAATTCTCCTGCCTCAGCCTCCTGTGTAGCTGGGATTACAGGCACGCACCACCATGCCCAGCTAATTTTTTGTATTTTTAGTAGAGACGGGGTTTCACCATGTTGACCAGGATGGTCTCGATCTCTTGACCTCGTGGTCCACCCGCCTCAGCCTCCCAAAGTGCTGGGATTACAGGCTTGAGCCACCGCGCCCGACCAGTGATTATATCCTTTTAGCCTGTAATTAAAACCTGAGTCCTGCAGATCTTCCTCTGTAGCCTCAGTAAATTTACTTAATCTAAGTGGGACCAGGTGCTGGGGTGATTCTTCTTATCTTGTCTCCCGCTAAATCACAGAGGTTTGGGGAGTTCCTTCAAACCCCAATAAACTTGTTTGTTGAGGCCTGGGGAGTTTCTTCAGATCTCCAATAAAGCTTGTTTAATCCTAAACAGGTCCTGTTAAGGATTCATTCATTATCATGTCATGCTTCAAGGCCCAGGAAAGGCCTAGGCACAAAGCACTCTGGGTGGGCTTTTGTTACATCCCAGCCTTTATATAAGAGCACTGGTTCTCTCAACTTTTAATATTTAACTTAACCCTTGTAATCCCAGAAATTTGGGAGGTTGAGGTGGGTGGATCACCTGAGGTCAGGAGTTTGAGACCAGCCTGGCCAATGTGGTGAAACCCTGTCTCTACTAAAAATATAAAAATTAGCCTGGCGTGGTGGCACATGCCTATAATCCCAGCTACTCAAGAGGCTGAGGCCGGAGAATTGCTTGAACCCAGGAGGCAGAGGTTGCAGTGAGCTGAGGCCACACCATTGCATTCCAGCCTGGGTGGCAGAGTGAGACTCCGTCTCAAAAAACAAACAGAAAAACCAGCCTCTTGGCTGCTTGCTCTGTGCCTTGTGCAAGAACGCTTCCAGCCCAGGAGTCACTTAGTAGTCTTCAAACATTCTACTTTGCTTTTCTAGAGTTTTGGTTACATTTCTTTTTTCTTTTTCATTTTCTTTTTCTTTTTTGAAACAGTTCGCTCTTGTTGGCCAGGCTGGAGTGCAATGGTGCAATCTTGGCTCACCTTGACCTCTGCCTCCTGGGTTCAAGCGATTCTCCTGCCTCAGCCTCCCAAGTAGCTGGGATTACAGGCATGCACCACCACGCCCAGCTAATTCTGTATTTTTATTAGAGACAGGGTTTCAGTATGTTGGCCAGGCTGGTCTCAAACTCCCGACCTCAGGTGATCCATGTGCCTCAGCCTCCCAAAGTGCTGGGATTCACATTTCTATCCTAAGCAAGGTCTATATAATTACCAAGTTGCAAAAAATCATCTTTCCAAACTCCAAAACGGAGATAGGAGGGAAGATAAAATATATGAAAGAGGCAGGCATCCTGGGTAAATCACTCCGATATTGCAGGGTTGGGATCCCCAGGATACTATGATGGCTAATTGGAACAGAATGCAGACATTTCTCCAAAGCCCCATCATTCATAAAAGCAAATTAGATATGATTCAATGGATTCATCAGGAGCCACCAGTTGCATTACCGACTACTAACTTTGCAGAAATGAAACACGGTACTTTGGGTCAAGGTTCAATGATGCTGGTTTTTACAACATTCCAGGCAATAAACAGGGACGCTCATTCATTGATAAATGTTGACACTGACAGGTGGTGACCGCTGATAAGGTTTGACTCCCATTCAGAAAGTTTGTTTGACCTCTTTCCAAGTAACCACGGCCTTACCCCTCCCTTTTGAGCTTATCATAATTGGTGATTGTACAGTTGTTTCATAGGCTTCCCCACCAGACTGTGAGCTCTATAGGGCTGGGATCGGTTCCAACACCAGGCTCTCTCGCCTAACTCGGCCCACCGGGGACAGCTAAATAAGGTCCACGGGAGGCGGTTTCCAGCCGCTCTGGATCCATTGCTCAGCTGGCAGAGGCCACCGGGTGCCCTGATTTAGTTGGCCCCGCCCTCCAAGGGCCTTACTTCCGGGATTCTTCAGACGGGAGCAAAAAACATGGTCACATTTGACGTCCTGCGCCTGCGCGCGCTCCGTCTTGCGCCTGCGCATTCCTGACAACTCCCGGACCGGACATAACGGTCCCCGCGCGGCTCTCCGAACCGGAAGTGGAGGTGAGCTGTCGCGGGCCGCGCCCGGCCTCGCTCAACGCCCGGTAGTCCCCACCGTCGCCGCCGCCGCCCTTGGCCGCTACGGAGGCCTCCTGCAGCCACCATGTCCGCCAGCGCTGTCTACGTGCTGGACCTGAAGGGCAAGGTACTGAGGGCTCCCCACCCTCCCCGTTGCCCGGCAACCGGCGGGGTCCTCCTCCCCGCGGGGACCCACCCTGTTGCTAGGTAACCGGCCTATGAGCTCCACCCGTGTGTGAGGCTAGGAGGCCGGGAGATTCACACCCTGTTTCTTTCTGGGTAATTGGGCGGGGGTCTGCAGTGGCTCTGCCCCGCCCTGTTGCTAGGTAACGCGGTGGGCTACCGCTACCGCGTTGCCAGGTAACCGACTGCCGCGACCCCTGCTATCAGGCGCAGGGACCAGGGGCTCTGGCCTCGGTGGAGGACCCGGAAGTGGGGCCGCAGCCGGCCCGGGAGCCAGGCAGGGCGTCCAGGGGCTGCGCGACCCTTGGCCGGGGTGGCGAGGCGTGGCGGGAACTGGGTGCCCTCAAGCCAGTCCCGCCTTCTCAGGGCGTTGCAGCTTCTGTTTACCGTGCACTTTCTCTCAGTAGGAATTTCTCCACGTTCATTGTGATACTGACTTACAAGGGTTAGGTGAGGTGGGTGATGATCACGAGTGCCATTTTATAGAGGGAGAAACTGAGGCACAGAGAGGTGAAGCAACCTGACCAAGGTCACACTGGTCACAGAGAAGTAGCAAGTCTAGGAGTCCGATCCAGAATCATTTGTTCATTAGCTGATATCTAGGAAGCACTACTAATGCTGGGCAGGGTACTAAGCCTGGGGTCGATTTGTGTTTAGCAAAAAACAGTCACCCCTCTTTCTTTTTTTTTTTTTTGAGATAGTGTCAGTTGTCCAATCTGGAGTGCAGTGGCGCAATCTCCACTCACTGTGACCTCCACCTTCTGGGTTCAAGCAATTCTCCTGCCTCACCCTTCGGAGTAGCTGGGATTACAGGTGTCCACCACCACACCCAGCTAAATTTTATATTTTTAGTAGAGATGGGGTGTCATCATGTAGACGAGGCTGGTCTCGAACTCTTGACTTCAAGTGATTTATCTGTCTCGGCCTTCCCAGGTGCTGGGATTACAGGGGTGAGTCACTGTGCTAGGGCTAAACAATCCATATTCTTTTTTTTTTTTTTTTTTGAGATGGAGTTTCGTTCTTGTTACCCAGGCTGGAGTGCAATGGCGCGATCTCGGCTCACCGCAACCTCCGCCTCCTGGGTTCAGGCAATTCTCCTGCCTCAGCCTCCTGAGTAGCTGGGATTACAGGCATGTGCCACCATGCCCAGCTAATTTTTTGTATCTTTAGTAGAGACGGGGTTTCACCTTGTTGACCAGGATGGTCTCGATCTCTTGACCTCGTGATCCACCCGCCTCGGCCTCCCAAAGTGCTGGGATTACAGGCTTGAGCCACCGCGCCCGGCCTACAATCCATATTCTTATGGCATTCACAGACTGATGGGGAGATAGATACCGATCTCCAAAAACACAAATAAATGTCAATTGCAGTGGTGGGGCAGGGTGAGTGTGTAATAGGGGCAGTCAGCCTCAGCTAGAGAATGAGAGAGGGTTTCCCTGAGCAGAGGTGACAAATGGACCTGTCCAGCAAGCTGGACATAAACTAGAACCCGGGCATCCTCCCCAGAGGATCTGAGAAAATTTAAAGGCAGGATTGTCCCTGCCTTTTCGAAATGGGCCTCTGCCTTCTCCCAAGTCCATCTCAGGTGCACGGCAAGTGGCTACTTGGCCTGATTTGTGTGGAAGCAACAAGAACCGGTCCAACAATGTTAGCCCAACATTGATCAGTGAGAGAAACAAACATGGGTGTCAGGTCCTAGGTGAGAGGTGGGCAGGAGTGAGCTCTGAAGCTGCTGGGAGTGAAGAGGTGAAGTGGCTGACACTTCCTGCCCACACCACCCCACCAGTTTCCTGAAGTCCCTTGAGTAGGTGCCTGCCCTGGAAGCCACCCACAGTCAACACCTAGTGAGACCCAGTGCTGGCCTTCCTCCTCCCACCTTCTTAGAGGCACACCAGAGGCTGGGTGGGTGTGGTGTTCCCTGAGTCCTGGTGGTATGAGTCTTGCTTCTGCCCCGGCCACTGCCTCTCCAGCCGTGCCAGCAGGCTGCCTGTCTTGGCTTGCTCATGCCTTCAGCAAACATTTCATGGCGCCTAGCATGCACCCCATCCTGTGCCAGGCATAGGGTATCTATTGGCACCATGGCTGTGGTGTTAGGGCTGAGCTGAAAACCTGTCTCTGCTGCTCAGCTGGGACAAGCCTCTTCTCATCTCTGAGCCTCGCTTTTCTCACTGGCCTAAAGAGGCTTTTTTTATTTTTGGACGGAGTTTCAGTCTTGTCGCCCAGGGAGCACAATGGTGCAATCTCAGCTCATGCAACCTTCGCCTCCCAGGTTTAAGTGATTCTCCTGCCTCAGCCTCCCGAGTAGCTGGAATTACAGGCAACCGTAACCACACTCGGCTAAGTTTTTGTATTTTTAGTAGAGACAGGGTTTCTCCATGTTGGCCAAGCTGGTCTCGAACTCCTGACCTCAGGTGATCTACCCACTTCGGCCTCCCAAAGTGCTGCGATTATAGGTGTGAGTCACCGCGCCTGGCCAAAAGAGGCTTTTATGGACTTACTGTGCATATTTGCTGAGCAGATGCATGAGACAGGCTCAGCACCACTCATGGTCCATGTTAGCCTTCCCAGGCCTCTCCATCTAGCAGGGGAGTCACCTCCAGGCAGCCACAGGGGCAGGACCAAGGTCCGAAGTACTGCAGTTGCTCAACCTTGTCTTTAGCCAGTGGACGGGGGAGGTGGTTACAAAAGGCCCCCTGGAACAGGGGGTTTGGACGGTGACCAGGTCAGGTGGAAAAGAGGCATTGCAAGGGACACAAGGGGCAGCCTGCTGGGGCTGCCAAGCCAGAAGTCCTGACTAATGCTCAGCTGGGAGAGAGAGCCCAAGGGGACCACTTCAGTTCCAAGAAGGAGCAGCCACTGTGAGGAGACCGTAGCCCAGAGAGGCACGATCAGACCTGCCTTTCAGGAAGCTCCCCAAGGCAGCTGTGGGCTTCCCTCCCTTCCTCTGCAACCAAGACGCCCTTTCTCATTCCACAACCCACGGACCTCATGTTTCCAAAGTCAGCCTCGTGAGCCCACTGCATTTCATCAAAAATAAAGCACATTGAGAAATTCATGGCCACGTGTCTGGTTATCAGGGACATTGGTGTGGCCGCACTGGCTGGGAGAAAGCTCTCCTGGTAGGAAGCTTCTCCGCTTTATCAGGCTGGCTTCTCAGTAGCTTCTGACACCACTGACCACCTCCCCTGTGGTGCTCCCTTCCGCTTCCAGGAAGCTGCGCTCTTGGGGGTTTCTCGCGCTGCCTGCTCTCCTCCTTTTCTGCCCTCCGCAGGGCTGTTGAGTGGCTCAGACCTACGTGTGCCTCCCCATGCTGTCACTCTTCCCAGGTGATGTGACCCATGTCCACGGGCCAGTGACTCTCGACTTGTCCACAGCACTTATCTGGAGATCCACTAGCCACTGGGACACTGGGGAGGCTCTGCCGCCACCACAAACTCAGCATTCATCAAAATGCACTCCCCGTGCCTGCTTGCTCTTCCTCTAAGTGTTGCCATTACCCATTCAGCCATCTGCATGAGACCTACACATTTTCCTCACCTCCTTTTTCTCCTCACCCCCGTATTCACTCCACAAATGTTTACTGAGTGCCTACTATGGGCCATGCCCCGATCTGGGTGCTGGGACACAGCTGTGAATGAGACAGAGTAGTCGCTGTTCTCAGGGAAGGTCAGACAGTAAATGAGGATGCAAATAAATGTATAACACAGCAGGTGATAGGTCCACTGAAGAAAAAGCAGGGGTCAGGGTACAGAGGGACAGGACATGATCTCAGCCAGAGCAAGCAGGGAGGACTTCTTAAAGGAGGTGTCGTTTGAACTGAGGCTTGAGAAATGAGAAGAGCCAGGCCAGGACAAAGACCCCGAGGTGGGAACAGATGTGAATCACTCAGATCACTCAGATCACTCAGGCTGAAGTGAAGTGAATCAGGGCAGCGCAGGCAGAGAGGCATCAGAGGAGCCTTGAGGAGCCAGACTACGCTGGTCCTTGGGAACCACGGGGATGAGCTTGGGGTTCGTTCTCAGTACCGGTGAGGCTGGAGTAGGTGGCAGTTCAGCAGCAGGAAAGAGACCCCGTCTGGCTTCTGTGTAGGAAGAGCCCTGTCACCCCTCGTGAGGAAGGACCTGGGGGGGGTCAAGAGTGACAGCAGGGGGAGGGTTTGTTTCCTCAACAGGTCATCACCTGCCTCACTCCAATCAGTCCCACAGGACTAGGAAAGGAAGGTGCCATCCCCCATCCCTCCCAGCCCCGCCTTGAGAGAATAAAGGCAGTTTGTGATGAATGACAGGTTCTGAGGCAGGCGGTTCCCAGGATGGTCAGCGCTGCCATGGCCTTCTCAGCCAGTGTGTTGCTGAGTCTTGTCGCTGGCCATCCTGCGGGTCCCGAAAGCTGCAGCTGCTCCGATCATCATCTCCATCCGCAGCTGTGCCCAGGCTAGCAAAGCTTCCAACCTCCTTTATATTCTTTCAACAAGGTGTAATAACCTGCACTTTGTACAGTTTGATGAGCTCAGTCCTGTGGGAAGCCGTAACCCACATTCCATCGCCCCTAAAGCTTCCTCATGCCCATTGCTGTCCAGCCCCATCCCTAGGCAGCCACCGATGTGTTTTTTATCACCATTTTCTAGGATTTTCTATATGTGCAGTCATCCAGGATGAGCTCTCCTTTGCCTGGTTTCTTTCAGCCAACACAGTGATCGTGGGATATGTCCCTGTATCAGGAGTCCGATGCCTTTCGTTGCTGAGGCATGTTTCTCTCCTTTTTCTTTTGAGGTGGAGTTTTGCTCTTGTTGCCCAGGCTGGAGTGCAATGGTACAGTCTCGGCTCACTGCAACTTCCTTCTCCCGGGTTCAAGCAGTTCTCCTGCCTCAGCCTCCTGAGTAGATGGAATTCCAGGTGCATGCCACCACGCCCAGCTAATTTTTGTATTTTTAGTAGAGATGGGATTTCCCACATTAGTCAGGCTGGTCTCCAACTCCTGACCTCAGGTGATCTGCCTGCCTCACCCTCGTAAAGTGCTAGGATTACAGGGGTGAGCCACTGCACCAGCCTGAGGTGTGTTTCTTGTGGTGTGCAGGACACAGTGACTGTGGGATCTGTCCGTGTATCGGGAGTCCCATCCCTTTCATTGCCGAGGTGTGTTTCTCATGGTCTGCAGGACGCAGTGACTGTGGGATCCGTCCGTGTGTCGGGAGTCCCGTCCCTTTCATTGCTGAGGCGTGTTTCTCGTGGTCTGCAGGACACAGTGACTGTGGGATCTGTTCGTGTACCGGGAGTCCCATCCCTTTCATTGCTGAGGCGTGTTTCTCGTGGTCTGCAGGACACAGTGACTGTGGGATCCGTCCGTGTATCGGGAGTCCCGTCCTTTTCATTGCCGAGGTGTGTTTCTCGTGGTCTGTAGGACAGTGACTGTGGGATCTGTTCGTGTACCGGGAGTCCCGTCCTTTTCATTGCCGAGGTGTGTTTCTCGTGGTCTGTAGGACAGTGACTGTGGGATCTGTTCGTGTACCGGGAGTCCCGTCCTTTTCATTGCCGAGGTGTGTTTCTCGTGGTCTGTAGGACAGTGACTGTGGGATCTGTTCGTGTACCGGGAGTCCCATCCCTTTCATTGCTGAGGCGTGTTTCTCGTGGTCTGCAGGACACAGTGACTGTGGGATCCGTCCGTGTATCGGGAGTCCCGTCCCTTTCATTGCCGAGGTGTGTTTCTCATGGTGTTCTGGGCACGGTTTGTTTCTAGTTCACCTGTTGAAGGACATTGTCATTGTTCCTAGTCTGGGTCTGTTTCAGTTAAAGCTGCTGTTAACATCTCATGCTAGTCTTTGTACAGACATGTGAGTTCATTTCTCTTGAATAAATACCAAAGAGAGAAATGACCGGGTCATACAGTAACTCTGGGTTTCAGTTTCTCAGAAACTGCCAGACTTCACGAAAGTAGTTATCCCATTTTCCATTCCCATCAGCAGTGGACAGGGGTTCTAGATGCTGTGTATCCTGACCCACAGGCTGTGAAAGAGAGAGACCAGGAAGGGCTTCTCCTCTTCAGAGTACCCATGGACTTCAGGAAATATGAACCTTCAGCAGGAATGAGTGCCCTGACCCAGGCAGGAGAGCAGGGTGCGTTAGCACAGTAAAGGCTCTGAGAAGGCCTGTGTTGAGAGCTTGTGAGGCACTGCTTAACCTGATGTCTCTGAGTGATTCGGTCCTGGACCCTTGCTGCAGAGTCCCCTTCTATGCTCACCCTGCAAAGAACCACGGGCGGCCCCTGTGGAAGCTCACACTGGGAGATGCTCTTCTCCAGGAATTCCTTGGGGGATGGAGACCAGAATGGCCTCGAGTCCTGCTCTTGTGCAGACAGGGGCCATGATCGGGGACCCCAAGGGAAGCAGGCTGGTGCATCTCACCCGCTGCCCCAGCCCCTGGATTGAAGAACTGTAAATGCAAGCGTCTTCTCTCTTCCTTCCCCACGGTAGGTGCTCATCTGCCGGAACTACCGTGGCGACGTGGACATGTCGGAGGTGGAGCACTTCATGCCCATCCTGATGGAGAAGGAGGAGGAGGGGATGCTGTCGCCCATCCTGGCCCATGGGGGGGTCCGCTTCATGTGGATCAAACACAACAACCTGTATCGTATCCCTTTGCTGGGGCGCTCCCAGGGGACTCCTGTGTGGGTGGGTGCACACACACCCACACACCTACAGCCAGAGTTGGTTTAGGCACAGTGGGAGCCATCGGACACAGTCATGCCCTCCTGGAGCTCCTTGCTGCCTGTGGAGACAGGCAGAGAACACGCTATGACACGTGTGATGGGTATGGGGAGAGGAGCGGGTGTGACTTGAAATCCTTTGGCCCAGGGGCCCATGAAAGGAAGTGACACCTTGGAAGCCTGCAGGGAGGCCTGGCTTCTGCCAGCTGGAGGGACGGACAGACACTGGGCGTGGGTGAAGAATCTGCAGGACAGAGGCTCATTCCAGCAGCTGCAGTCAGGGTGGCTGGAGCCCTCAAGAGGGGACGTGTGGCAGCAGCGAGGTTGGAGTGGTCAGCGGGGTCTGGGGTCTCAAAGGAAATCATCTGAAATGCGACAGGAAATCTTTGGAGGCTTTTAGATGCGTACCTTCTGGAGGTTTCTGGCTGCTGAGTGGGGCAAGACAGTGGGGACAGGAGAGGACATGGGTAGGTAGGGAGTAGGCTGGGGCCGTCATGCAGGTGGGAGGGGAAGTGGCCTGGACCATGGAGGGGTGGTGGGGTACAGAGAAGGGGAGAGGCTCCTCCCAGCCCCACCCAGATCTCAGAGCCCCCTGCCTTTCCTGTCCTTGGACCCATGTGGAGACTTGGCCAAGCCAGTTTCTGCCCAGGAGGTCTAACTGGCCATCCCATAGCTTTGGGCAGACCTTCAGGTGCATTGCAGTACCTGCACTACTATGGAAAGGGCCTGGCTTCGTGGTTCACAGCCTGGTGTGAGCCCCAGCTCCAGCAGCTAGAGGGCTGGAGGCGAATCCCTCACCTTCCCACAGTTCAGCGGGAACGACGACCCCTCGCTGCACATTGAGGGGTTGTTCAGGTCAGTTGCGCTGACTTGTGCACATTGCTCCCAGCAGATGTGGGCTCCGTGCCCTTTCCTGTGTTCTTGGAGACACGGGGCCTTGCCAATACAGTGTGACCAGTGGGCCAGAACATCTCCTGGGAGCCCTCTGGAAAGGCAGAATCCCACATTCACCCAGCCCTGCCCCATCAGAATCTGCATTGTAGCAAGATCGTTCCTGGTGGGTCGTGTGCATGTTCCCCTGTGGGCTGTGCTGGTCCAGGGCCCTCACCTGGCTCCCTGTGGCGTGCCTCTGTGGAGATTTCTCCTGGCTCTGGAAGACCCTGAGAATAGCCCTGAAGCTGATCTTTGGTGGCTTTTAACCTGGGGAGTTGGCAGTCCTCTGAGACCGCCCAGGTATTGGGAGGAGGGTGAGGGGCTGTGGTCTGAGTTCAGCGGGAGCCATCAGATCAGTTTCTGCTTGGGCCCCTACGTTTCACACCTGGGCATCTGGGGAAGAGACAGGGAGGGCTCACCTCTCTGGCTGAGTGGACGTCCTTTTACCTCTAGCCGGGACAATTCTCAGCAAGGCCCTGGATGAGAGCCACCCACTGCCCCTGCTTATGAAGCATTTGGGGAGGGCGTGTTGCCAGGCAGCAGGAGGGAGGCCAGCACTCATTTGACTGGGCCAGCATCCCTTTCCTGGGCCCCTGTGCTGGGGTGAGGTGAGAAGGGAGAGGATGCAGCCCCTGCCCTACCCCCTAAAGCTCACTGCTGGGCAAACAAGCCAGGTGGCACAGACGAGCCATGAACAGGGATGTCCAGGGCACAGTACGTGAGCCTACAGAGGAAGAACCAGCCTTCTCTGATGGCCTGGGAGCCCATTAGGGAAAAAGGAACAGGAAGCGCCCAGCACACACTGACCCCGGGAGGCAGGGGCTGGCCCCGTGGCAGAAAGGAACATCTGCACGAGATGTCTCACGTACACTGCCTCGGTGAATTCATTCACAGGCCCCCATTACACAGGAGATAAATATCGAGGTTTCTCTAGAAAGGTTGGTTTCAGGGGCCACGGCTTGTGTTTCCAAAGCCAGGAAGGGCTGAAGCCAGAATTGGCCCTGGCTGCTTGCCACAGAGTCTGGCCGGGGGACCCTGGGTCTCAGCAGGGTCATGACGAGGTCGCCTTTGGAGGAGCAGGGCCAGTGCGTCCTGCTTTCTGCTCCTGGAATGAGCCTCGCTCCCTCCCTGCTCAGGGCAGCCCCTCACCCAGCCCCTGGGACAGGTCCCCTGTGCCACCTGCCATCCCTGTGATTCTCCATTTCAGTGAGTGCTCCCTGGGGCATGTCTGGCCGATGACTCCTGTGTCCCAGGCCCAGCTTGGACCAGGAGCTTGGTAGCCCACCATGGGCCACGTAAACGGCCGGGAGCGGCGGTAGGGAAGACTCTGAGGGTTGTGAGGGTTAGGGGCTGCCTCCATCAGCTGGGGTCTTCCAGGCAGCTGCGCGGCCTCTGAATGCTCCTTAACCACGGCTGCCATGCAGTGGTCGCCACATCCAAGAAGAACGCATGCGTGTCGCTGGTGTTCTCCTTCCTTTATAAGGTGGTACAGGTGAGTCTCTCTCAGAGGGGCTGCGGGCTTGGGTGGCAGTTGTCTTGGCTCTGCTTTTGTACCTCCCCATACCTGCCATCCTAGTTAGAGCTGTGGGGTCCCCAGGGAGGGCTGGGGCTGGAACCCCAGGAAGTGGGAAAAGGGAGCCCAACCCCCCTGTGTGGAATTCTACAGCTCGCATTGCTCCCCACCTTGGGGAAGAAAGGAAAGTGAACAGGAAAAGGTGGGGCTCAGAGCAGGGGTGTGCCCTGACCCTGGGAGGGACAAGCAAGTCCCCCAGCCAGCTTTGGAAGGATGTGGGGTGGGATTCCAATCCGATGGGATTGGAATAACAGCAGAGCTGCATAGCCGAGCCCAGCTCAGAATCTCCCTGGGAGCTCTCAAGGCGCAGAGGCCCAAGGCCCACCTTGGAGAGAGCTGACACACTGACACACGCCTGGCCCAGGCTGCCAGTGACATGGAGACAGTGGCCGGTGCAAAGGCCCTGGGACAGCCGTATGCGTGGTATGGCCAGGGAGGCTGAGGTTAGCTGGGAAGAGGGCGGATTATACAGAACGGGGATTGCATTCCACCTCTGATGAGATGTAGTGGAGAGCTTTAAGCAGGAGACTGACAAGACCCTGTTTGATCTAAAGCAGTGACTCTGGCTGCTGAGCAGGAGGACTTGAGGGCAGCCTGGAGGCCAGTGAGGAGGCTGCTGCCAGCTTCCTGGAGAGGATGGGCCTGGCTGAGGCAGGCTGTGGGGCTCAAGAAAGTGGGGACCAGGACCCAGGGAAAGCTTTCATCCCTCACTGATCCCACCTGTGCAGAATGTTGGAGAATGGGGGCAAGCCCAGGTGGGGAGGGCATGGGGAAGGAGCTGAGCGTCACCTGGGAAGGCCCCACGTGCAGGTCAAGGGCTCCTTCACTGGACCAGTGGCGCTGTCACAGGCAGGGCTGGGCCTGGCTATGCTGCCTGTGCTTTCCAAGCAGAGGCCAGGCAATCACAGTCCTGAAGCACACAGGGGTCAGCAGATCAGAGACAGGGAATGTGGGAAGGGGAGGGTACCCACTTGAGGGTTGGGCAGTTCCTTCCTGCTTCAGCGATGTTCCTTCCTTCGGCATTTATGTCTGCAAAAGTGCTTCTAACAGCCCCTCTTCTTTGGCGTCCCTTCCTTAGCCCTCAGCTTTCTGTTGAAATGGGGAAAATGGCGGTTCATCAGGTCCTCTCCTGAGTCACTCCAGACTCAGGAAAGGATGACAGTTACGGTCACTCAGGAGGGGCCGCCTGCCTGGGTTGTCTGGGCAGGGAAGAGAATGGGGACGTGGAGCTTCTGAAGGCCTCAGAGGACATCTGCAGGGGCTTCAGCCAGCCCCACCCCACAGCCAGCCACTGCTGTCCTCCTGCCCCGTTACCTGGGTCCAGGGCCTTGTAGCACGTCCCCGAGCCTGGGAAGTGGGCTATTGGTAGGACTTAGAGGGCAAATGAATGTGTGCAAGCGTTCATTAATTCGTCATCCATTTGCTTAGCCATCTGCCTCCCCTCCCTCCCCCCCTTCCCACACCGCCACTGCCACAGGTGTTTTCCGAGTACTTCAAGGAGCTGGAGGAGGAGAGCATCCGGGACAACTTTGTCATCATCTACGAGCTGCTGGATGAGCTCATGGACTTCGGCTACCCCCAGACTACCGACAGCAAGATCCTGCAGGAGTGAGTGGGTGGGGGTGGGGCCAGGAGCTAGGCCTGGGTGGTGTCGAGACATTGATGCCATCAGGTTTGGAAACAGAAGGGGCAAATGTGTGTTCCTGTTGCCTCCCACCCACCCTCCTACCTCCAGCCGTGTTGGGATTTTTACTGAGTTGGTAGGCTTCCTTTCTTTCCTTCTGTAGAGTTTTATCTCCTCTGCTATAGAAATAGACACAGCATTTAAAACTAGCAAAGCCCCAACAGCCATTCTGTGTGGTAACAGGTAGCAGGATTCAGTGTGGGCCATTAATTGAAATGTGAGCTTGTCTTATCTTTTTTTTTTTTTTTGAGACAGTCTCGTTCTGTCTCCCAGGCTGGAGTGCAGCGGTGCGATCTGAGCTCACTGCAGCCTCCGCCTCCCAGGTTCAGGTGATTCTCCCGCCTCAGTGGTTTTAATTCATTTCCTCCTCGATAGCCAGGCATAACAGTGCTTTTCCCGTTCCTTACCTGTACTCTCCATTCACACAGACGCCCTAAATCCCTTGCTACTAAGGAGTAGCCTCCTTTGTTTTTACTGTCATAAAATAACTGTGATTGAGGTCTCCCCTCTTTGGAATCCTGCCCTTCAGATAATAGGCAACGTGAAGTAAGTGATTCCTGGGGGCCCGACCCACGTGCAGCCTTTTACATTCACCCGAGTCACAGCCTCCCCATTTACTGTCTTCCTATTTTACAGTCGGCAGACAGACTCCCAGAGAAGCCTGCGTTCCCAACACTGCACCTGTTGCTCCCCTAGCGGGATGGGGTCATCAGCTCCATCCATGTGCTCCTCGGGGATGGGAAGCAGCTCACACCCACTTCTTGTTTTCCTCCCCAACGTGGTCTTCTTGGCCCCCCAGAAATGAGCGCTTTAGACTCCGTAACTTGTGTGTGTATTGGCCTTTGGAAAGGGTGAAGATTTTCCTGTATGAAGCAGCCCCAGGTGAAACCAGAGGCTGCCCTTTCTGGAGCTACTTAAATTGAGGAGCTGCTTTCAAGTCGGTCAGAACCTCCCCTGCACGCACCCTGACCCCACCGAAACATCAGGGCCAGAAGCTGTGGCGTTGCCACAGGTGCCACCTCCTTCACTCTGAGCCTGTGGTCCCACAGGTACATCACCCAGGAAGGCCACAAGCTGGAAACAGGGGCCCCGCGGCCCCCAGCCACCGTCACCAACGCGGTTTCCTGGAGGTCCGAAGGCATCAAGTATCGGAAGAATGAGGTCTTCTTGGACGTCATCGAGTCTGTTAACCTCTTGGTAGGCCTCCTTTCTTTCCTCCTCCTGTGGAATGTTATCTCCTCTGAGAAACAGATGCAGCATTTTAAAACTAACAAGGCCCCAAGAGCCATTCTGTGTGGTAACTGATAGCAGGATTCAGTTTGGGCCACTCATTGAAATGTGAACTTGTCTTATCTTTTCTTTTTTCTTTCTTTTTTTTTTTTTTGAGATGGAGTCTCCTTCTGTTGCCCAAGCTGGAGTGCAGTGGTGCGATCTCAGCTCACTGCAACGTCCGCCTCCCGGGTTCAGGTGATTCTCCTGCCTCAGCCTCCTGTAGCTGGGATTATAGACACCTGCCAGCATGCCCAGCTCAAGCTTATGTTATCTTTATTAGCATTTATGCTGACTGAGAAGCCATGCATGCACATTATTTTTAAAAATTAAAACCAGGATATGAGGTTAGAAAGTGAAGGGCTTTTATCATTCACTGTGTACAGAAAAAAAAAGAGCAAGCAAAGGGCTCCGCTCCTATGAGCAGAAAGATGAGGATTTATTCACCGTCCTCCTCTCAGGCCTCATTCTATAGATAGACAGAAACGCGTATGTTGGTTGCCCTATAAACCTGAGATCGTAAGCTGTGGTTCTCCTGCAACTTGTTTTCATTGTTGTTTTTTGGGTTTTGATTTTGCATTCAGTGTTACTGTTTTGTATATGTTTGTTTTTTTCTTTTAGTTTTTAAATTATAAGTTGATGTTTTGAAAATGAATTTTAGCGTTTGTACAGATTTGTGTAGCCCATCACTGTACCCAGGGCACAGAACCTCAAAACCTCCTCATGCTGCCTCTTCGTAGCTCCACGCTCCCTCTTCCCCATTCCCTGACAGCCATTGCTCTCTCTCCACCACCGGAGTCTTCGTTGTGTTGCGACTGTCACCATAGCTGTCTTTCTGAGATTGTCGTACGAACGGCATCATACAGTCACGAGCTCTCGAGTCTGGCTTTAACTCATTCTAATTCTTTGCGATTCATCCAAATCCAATTGTTTTGTGTATCAACAGTCTGTTTCCTTGTGTATTTATTTGTATTTATTTTCTGTTCCAAACCAGAGAAGGACATGTGGGTGGTTTTCCAGTCTTTGGCAATTGTCAGTAGAGTTGCTAGAAACATTTTGTGTCCAGGCTTATGTGTGGACATAAGTTTTCATCTCTCTAGGGTAAATACCCAGGAGTGGGATGGCTGGGTCACACGGTAAGTGTATGTTTACCTTTATAAGAAACTGACAAACCATTGCCGTTTTGCATTCTCACCAGAGCGGATGAGGGTTGTGAGGACCCCACGTCCTTGGTCAGTAGTTTTATTTTTGCCATCCTAATAGGTATGTAGTAGTATTTCAGCATTGTTTTGCTCTTGGCGCCTAGGCTGGAGTGCAATGGTGCTATTTCACCTCACTGCAACCTCTGCCTCCCAGGCTCAAGTGATTCTCCTACCTCAGCCTCCCAAGGAGCTGGGATTTTAGGCACCCACCACCACAACCAGCTGATTTTTGTATTTTTAGTAGATACGGGGTTTCACCATGTTGGCCAGGCTGGTCTTGAACACCTGACCTTGGGTGATCAGCCTCCCAAAGTGCTGGGATTATAGGTGTGAGCCACTGTGCTTGGCCTATTGCATTTTCTTAATGGCTCATAATGTTTGAGCATTGCTTTACATATTTCTTTGTCATCTGTATATCCTCTTTGGAGAAGCGTCTCTGTGTGCATCTTTTTCGTGTTTTAAAATTGGGTAATTTTCTTATAATTGAGCCTTGACAGTTCTTTGTATGTTCCAGGTAGAAGTCCTCTGTCAGATATGTGATTTGCCAATATTCTCTCCCAGTCTGCTTATCTTTTTAATCCCTTAGCAGTGTCTTTTTTTTTTTTTTTTTTTTTTTTTAAGACAGACTCTCACTTTGTAGCTCAGGCTATAGTACAAGTGGCATGATCTCAGCTCACTGCAATCTCCGCCTCCTGGGTTCAAGTGATTCTCCAGCCTCCACCTCCCAAGTAGCTGGGATTACAGGCACACACCACCACACTTAGCTAATTTTTGTATTTGTTGAAGAGAGAGAGTTTCACCGGGTTGACCAGGCTGGTCTCAAACTCCTGACCTCAGGTGATCTACCCATCTCAGCCTCCCAAAGTGCTGGGATTACAGGCATGAGCCACCATGCCCAGCCCCCAGTACTATGTGAGAGAGGGCATCTTTGTCTTGTGTCAATTTTCAGGGGAGGAGCTTCCAGCTTTTGCCTATTCAGTACGATGTTAGCTGTGGGTTTGTCATAGATGGCTCTTATTTTTTAGGTATCTTCCTTCAAAACCTACTTTGTTGGCTGAGCATGGTACCTCACGCTCTACTAAAAATGGGAAAATTAGCCAGGCGTGGTGATGGAACCTGTAATTCCAGCTACTCGGGAGGCTGAGGTGGGAGGATCACTTGAGCCTAGGAAGTAGAGGTTGCAGTGAGTTGAGATTGTGCTACTGCATTCCAGCCTGGGCAACAGAGCAAGACCCTATCTCAAAAAAAAAAAGGCGCGGTGGCTCACGCCTATAATCCCAGCACTTTGGGAGGCCAAGGCGGGTGGATCACAAGGTCAAGAGATCGAGACCATCCTGGACAACATGGTGAAACCCTGTCTCTACTAAAAATACAAAAATTAGCTGGACATGGTGGCACATGCCTATAGTTCCAGCTACTCAGGAGGCTGAGGTGGGAGAATTGCTTGAACCCGGGAGGCGGAGGTTGCGGTGAGCCGAGATTGCGCCATTGCACTCCAACCTGGGTAACAAGAGTGAAACTCCATCTCAAAAAAAAAAAACAAAAACCCTAAACCCTAGTTTGTTGAGAGTTTTTAACATGAAGAGATGTTGAATTTTATTGAAAGCCTTTTCTGCATCTTTTGAGATGATCGTGTAATTTCTGTATTTATGTGATGAATTGTGTTTATTGATATGCATATATTGAACCAATCTTGCATCCCAGGGATAAAAGCCATCCTGATTGTGGTAGATTAGGTTTTTGATGTACTGCTGGATTCAGTTTGCTAGTGTGTTGTTGAGGATTTTTGCATCAGTGTTTATCAAGGATATTCCTGAAATTGTCTTTTTTTGTTGTATCTCTGCCAGGTTTTGGTCTCAGGATGATGCTGACCTTATAGAATGAGTTGGGGAGGAAGCCCTCCTCCTTGGTTTTTTGGAATAGTTTCAGTAGGAATGGTACCAGCTCTTCATTGTACATCTGATAGAATTCAGCTGTGAATCCGTCTGGTCCAGGGCTTTTTTTTTGGTTGGTAGGCTGTTTATTACGGATTCAATTTTGGAGCTCATTACTGATCTGCTCAGGGATTCAGTTTCTCCCTGGTTCTGTCTTGGAAGGGTATATATGTGCAGGGAATTATCCATTTCTTCTAGATTTTCTAGTTTGTGTGCATAGAAGTGTTCACAGTAGTCTCTGAAGTTTATTTGTATTTCTGTGGGATCACTGGTAACACCCCTTTGTCATTTCTAATTGTGTTGATTCGGACCTTCTCTCTTATTCGTCTAGCTAGCAGCCTATCTTATTCATTCTTTTAAAAAGCCAGCTCCCGGATTGGTTGATCTTTTGAATGTTGTTTTTGTGTCTCAGTCTTCTTCAGTTCAGCTGTGGTTTTGGTTATTTCTTGTCTTCTGCTAGCTTTGGAGGTGGACACTTGTGCTTCACGTGTTCTTTTAGATGTGATGTAGATCTTTCTGACTTTTTGATGTGGGCACATAGTGCTATATATTTCTCTTAATGCTGCCTTAGCTGTATCCCAAAGATTCAGGTCTGTTGTATCTGTTCTCATTGGTTTTTCTTGACTTCTGCCTTAATTTCATTATTTACCCAAAAGTCATTCAGGAGCAGGTTAATTTCCATGTAATTGTATGGTTTTGAGCAATTTTCTTAGTTTCGAATTCTATTTTTATTGATTTGTGGTTTGAGAGAGTAGCTGATACAATTTTGGTTCTTTTGCATTTGCTGAGGATTGTTTTATGTCCAGTTGTGTGGTTGTTTTTAGAGTATGTGCCATGTGCAGATGAGATATTTTCTCGAGTTTTTGGGTGGAGAGTTCTGTAGATATCTGTCAGGTGCAGTTGATCCAGTGCTGAGTTGAGGTCCTGGATATCTTTGTTAATATTCTGCCTCAGTGATCTGTCTAATACTGTCAGTGGGGTGTTGAAGTCTCCCACTGTTACTGTGTGGCAGTGTAAGTCTCTTTGTAGGTCTCTAAGAACTTGCCTTATGAACCTGTGTACTCCTGTTGGCTGCATATATATTTAGGATCGTTAGATCTTGTTGAATTGAATGCTTTACTATTATGCAATGCCCTTCTTTGTCTTTTTTGATCTTTGTGTCTTAAAGTCTGTTTTGCGTGAAATTAAGATTGAAATTCTGCTTTTGTCTGTTTTCTATTTGCTTGGTAGATTTTTCTCTATGTCTTTATTTTAAGTCCATGGGTGTCATTGCATGTGAGATGGGTCTTTGTTGTTGTTGTTGTCGTTGTTGTTGTTGAGACAGAGTCTTGCTGTGTTGCCCAGGCTGGAGTGCAGTGGCACAATCTTGGCTCACTGCAATCTCCACCCCCCAGGTTCAAGCAATTCTCCTGCCTCAGCCTCCTGAGTAGCTGGGATTACAGGTGTGCACCAGCACACCTGGCTAAGTTTTATATTTTTAGTGGAGACAGGGTTTCACCATGTTGCCCAGGCTGGTCTTGAACTCCTGACCTCAAGCGATCCACCCACCTCTGCCTCTCAAAGTGCTGGGATTACAGGCATGAGTGAGCCATGGTGCCCAGCCAAGATGGGTCTTTTAAAGGCAGCATATCATTCGATCTTACTTTTTTATCCAGCTTGCTACTCTGTGCCTTTTCTTGGGGACATTTAGCCCCATTACATTCAGAGTTAGTATTGGTATGTGTGTATTTGACCCTGTCATTGTGGTGTTAGCTGTTTATTATGCTGACTTGTTCGTGTGTGGTTGCTTTACAGTTTCACCGGTCTGTATATAATTTACGTGTTTTTGTGGTGGCTGGTAATGGTTTTTTCCTTATGATCTGGGCTCACTGCAACCTTCACCTCCTGGGTTCAAGCAATTCCCCTGCCTCAGCCTCCCGAGTAGCTCGGATTACAGGCACCCACCACCATGCCCAGCTAATTTTTATGTTTTTAGTAGAGACAGAGTTATACCATGTCGGCTAGGCTGTTGTCAAACTCCTCACCTCAGGTGATTCGCCTGCCTCGGCCTCCCAAAGTGCTGGGATTACCATCATGAGCCACCATGCTGGGACTTTTTTTCATATCTAGTACTTCTTTCAGGAGCTCTTGTAAGGCAGGACTGCTGGTAACAAATTCTCTCAGGATTTGCTTGTCTGAAAGGATCTTTTTTTTTTGAGACAGGGTCTCATTCTGTTGTTGCTCAGGCTGGAGTGTGGTGGCACGCACGATCATGGCTTACTGCAACCTATGCCTGTTTTGTGTGAAATTAAGATTGAAATTCTGGTTTTGTCTGTTTTCTATTTGCTTGGTAGATTTTTAATAACTGGCACAAGTTATTCTCTGGCCTCAGCCTCCCAAGTAGCTGGGACTATATAGACAGGTACCACCACACCTGGCTAATTTATATACTTTTTGTAGAGACAGGGTTTGCCATGTTTCCCAGGCTAAGTCTCGAACTCCTGGACTCAGGCTGTCCACCCACCTCAGCCTCCCAAAGTGCTGGGATTACAGGTGTGAGCCACCGCAGTCCACCTGAAAATGATCTCATTTCTCCTTTGCTTATGAAGCTTAATTTGGCCAGATGTGAAATTCTGGATTGGAATTTCTTTAAGAATGTTTAATATATTGGCTGGACATGGTGACTCATGCCTGTAATCCCAGCACTTTGGAAGGCTGAGGCAGGCGGATTACCTGAGGTCAGGAGTTCAAGACCAGCCTGGCCAACATGGTGAAACCCCATCTCTGGTAAAAATACCAAAATTAGCTTCATGTGGTGGTGCACGCCTATAGTCCTAGCTACTTGGGAGGCTGAGGCAGGAGAATTGCTTGAACCTGGGAGGTGGAGGTTGCAGTGAGCCGAGATCATGCCACTGCACTCCAGCCTGGGCCACAGAATGAGATTCTATCTCAAAAAAAAAAAAGTTTACCATAGGCCCCCAGTCTCTTCTGGCTTGCAGGGTTTCTGCTGAGAGGCTAACTCTTAGTCTGATGGGTTTCCCTTTGTACATTACCTGTTACTTCTCTTTAGCTTCTCTCATTTTGACCCTGGACAGTCCAATGATTATGTATCTTGGGGATAATCTTATGAAGTATTTTGTAAGGGTTCTCTACATTCCCAGATTTTGAATATTGGCCTCTCTTGCTAGACTGGGGAAGTTCTCATGGATGGCATCCTGAAATATGTTTTCCAAGTTGCTTCCATTCTCATCTCTTTCAGGGTTACTCATGAGTCGCAGATTTGATTTCTTTTTTAATCCCGTATTTCTTGCAGGCTTTGTTCATTCCTTTTCATTCTTTTTTCTCTCTTCTTATCTGTCTTATTTCAGAAAGCCAGTCTGCAAGCTCTGAGACTCTTTCCTCGGCTTGGTCTGTACTGCTGTCGATACTCATGATTATTAAATTCTTGCACTGTGTTTTCCGGCTCTCTCGGGTCGGTTATATCCTTTTCTGTCCTGGCTATTTAGTCTGCCAGTTTGTATATTGTTTTTATTGTGATTCTTGCCTCCTTAGATTGGGTTTCAGTGTTCTCCTGAATCTCAGTAATCTTTGTTCCTCTCCATATTCTGAATTCTATTTGCCATTTCAGCCATCTCAGCCTCGTTAAGAACTCTTGCTGGAGAGCTAGTGCAGTTGTTTGGAGGAAAGAGGACACTGCTTTTTTGAGTTGTCAAGAGTTCTTGGGCTGATTCTTTCTTATTTCTGTGGGGCTGATGTTCCTTCAGTCTTTGAGGTTCCTGTCCTTTGAATGGGTTTCTTTTTCCTTTATCCTATTTGGCGACCCTGGGGGTTCGATTCTTCTGAACCCACCTGGGCTATCTCAGTTTTGGGGCTCGCCTGCCCTGCATCACTACCATTTCTTTAAGCAGCTTTCCCTGACTAGGGGTCCCTCCTGCCGGGATTCCAGAGGCCCTGGTGAGAGGGGGTTTCCCCTTGCTTGTTCAGCTCACCCTCTCCACAGGAGTCGTTGGGGGCCAGGAATGATTCCTGGTGCACAGTAGCCCCGTGCAGAGTTCCCAGCCTCGTCCTCTGTCATCCCTCCAGCCTCTGTGTCTTCCCTCCGCCCACTCTCAGGGCCTTCCTTCTGAGGATCTAGGAGTGCACCTGCCTGCACAGTGTCCCTGTCTCTCAGTGGGAGATGTTTCTCCTGGCTGCATCTAGTTGGCCATCTTGGAGCAGGAGCAAAATCTAAGTAAAGTCTTTAAACAGGTTCAAGCTGGGGTTCCCACAAACCCCTCTTTTCGGTGGGCGATGTATAGGGGGAAGAGGCCCAGAACTTTCTTGCCCTCTCTGGACACGCCACCCTCCAGGAACCTCCACGTGTTCAGCTCTCTGGAAGCTCCTTTTATCTCTTGCTTTACGTCTTCCCTCACTAAGACTTCCCACTTGTTGAATGCAAGTGGTGAGAGTGGACCTTCTTGTTTGTTCCTGATCTTAGAGGGACACCAGTAAGTCTTTAGCCACCAAGTAGGATGTTAGCTGTAGATTCGTTGTAGATGTTCTTTTTCACCTTGAAGCAGTTCCCTTTTATTCTAGTTTGCTGAAAGTTTTTTTGTTACCATGTGTGGGCACTGTATTTTGTTCAGTTCTTTTTCTGCATCAGTTGATGTGATCACATGAGTTTTCTTCTTCAGGTTGTTAATGTGGTGCATTCCACTGACTGCTTTCTGATTGTTGAACCAGTGTTGCATTCCTGGAATAAAATCCAGTTGGTCGTGATGTGTTATGGATTGAGTATCCATTATACATGCTTGGGACCAGGAGTGTTTTGGATTTCAGATTTCTTTGGATTTTGGAATATTTGCATATGCATCATGAGATATCTTGGGGACCAAGATGAATTCATTTATGGTGGACCAAAGATGAATTCATTTATGGTGGGTTTTTTTTTTTTTTTTGAGAAGGAGTTTCATTCTCGTTGCCCAGGCTGAGTACAATGGCGTAATCTCGGTTCAGTACAACCTCCGCCTCCCCGGTTCAAGCAATTCTCCTGCCTCAGCCCCCCAAGCAGCTGGGATTACAGGCACCTGCCACCACGCCCGGCTAATCGTTGTATTTTTAGTAGAGATGGGGTTTCACCATGTTGGCCAGGCTGGTCTCCAACTCCTGACCTCAGGTGATCCACCTGCCTCAGCCTCCCAAAGTGCTGGGATTATAGGTATGAGCCACCGCACCCAGCCTCGTTTATGTTTTATATACACCTTATGCACATAGCCTGAAAATAATTTTACTTTTCCCTTGGGGATGCGGAATAAGCTGCATTGTGCACCTGCATTTTGACTACAACCTGTCACATGAAGTCAGGTATGGAATCTCCTACTTTTGAAGTCATGTTAGGGCTCAGAAAGTTTTGGATTTTGGAGCATTTTGTATTTCGGATGTCTGGATTAGGCATGCTTAACCTGTATTCTTTTTGTGTACTGCTGAATTTCCTTTGCTGGTGTTTTGTTGGAGATTTTTGGATCTATACTCATAAGAGATATTGGTCTGTGATTTTCTCTTTTTTGCAATGTTTTTACCTGGTTTTAGTATCAAAGTAATGGAGGGAGTGTTTATAGAATCTATTTTAATTCTTTAAACATTTGTTAGAATTTACTACTGACACTATCCAAGCCTGGAGATCTATATTACAAAATGCTTTTAACTATGAATTTCAAAAAAAAAGTGTTTTTTTGAGACAGGGCCTTGCTCTGTTGCCCAGGCTGGAGGGCAGTAGCATGATCACAGCCCACTACACCTCAACTCCCCTGGCTCCAGTGATCATCCTGTCTCAGCCTCCTGAGCAGCTGGGACTACAGCCGTGTGCCACCAAGCCTGGCTAATTTTTAAAAAATGTTTTGTAGAGATGAGGGTCTCACTGTGTTGCCCTGGCTGATCTCGAACTCCTGGGGCAAGTGATCCTCCCGCCTCAGCCTCCCAAAGTGCTGGTAGTATAGGCATGAGCCACTGTCAGACGTGGCCTCCATCCTGCTGTTAAGTCCGTTGAGCAAGCTGTTTATTTCAGTTATTATATTCCTTAGTTCTAAAATTTCTCCATTTGATTCTTCTCTCTCTCTCTTTTTGAGACAGGGTCTTACTCTGTTGCCCAGGCTGGCGTGTAGTGGTGCAGCCATAGCTCACTGCAGCCTCAACCTCCTGTGCTCAAGTGATCTCCCACCTAAGTCTGCTGGGAAGCTGAGACCACAGGCGAGCACCACCATGCCAGGCTAGGTTTTTTAGTTTTGTAAAGACTAGGACTTGCTGTGTTGCCCAGGCTGGTCTCAAACTCCTGGTTGATTCTTCTTCATCATCTGTTTTAGATGAGACTTTCTATTTTAACATGTGTTGCAAGCATTTGCAATTTTTAAAATAGCTGTTTGAAGTCTTTGTCAGATAATCCCAACATCTGTGAAGTGTTGACATTGATTGATTGGGTTTTCCAGGCAGGTTGACATTGTCGTGGTTGTTTGTGTGCTGGGTCATTTTGGACTGTATCCTGGACTGTTTTTTTATTTTTTGAGATGGAGTCTCGCTCTGTCCCCCAGGCTGGAGTACAATGGTGCAGTCCTGGCTCATTGCAACCTCCCCCTCCTGGGTTCAAGCGACTCTCCTGCCTCAGCCTCCCGAGTAGCTGGGATTACAGGACCACACCTGGCTAATTTTTGTATTTCTAGTAGAGACTGGGTTTCACCATGTTGGCCAGGCTGGTCTCGAACTCCTGACCTCATGATCCGCCTGCCTCAATTTCCCAAAGTGCTGGGATTACAGGTGTTTGCCACTGCGCCCGGTCATATTCTAGGTTTTATTTAAACTATATGGGAAATACTGATATTTTTGTTTTGGCCAGCAGCCAGTCTTTCAGGCCACAGGTTCCAACCTCCAACCTGTGGGCCATGAACATCAAGTCAGTTTTTAATCTCCTAGGTGTGCATCTGGGACCAGGGTGGTTAGTTCCGTTCTCAAAGTTTTTGGTAAGTGGAAGTGTGGTATACACACAGGATGCACACATGCTCAATTCTAGAGAGTTCTGGAGACATCAGCCCCTTGATGGGTGACTTTCCTGAGCCTCTGCCTCTGTGCTGTCTACCTGGCACTTTCTGATTCCTTGAGGTTTTCTCGGTTGCACACATCTGCCACTGGGCCCACATCCAGCCCACATGGAGAGAGGACAGAGAGAAAAGGACAACGGATCCCCCGCCCCTCGGAACAGTAGCTAGCACCACAGGGCCTGGGGCATGAGGAACGGGGAAATGGAAGACTTGTGTTTTCTGGGAGCATCGGGAGCTCCTCTTGCCCCAGAGCCCGGCCTGGAGGCTCTGCTGAGCTCTCGTCTGCTCTGTGGTGCTCACTTCTGCTTCCAGGTTTCTGCTGCCCTTTCTCGTGGGGGCTGCAGGGACACTGTGCGTTCAGTGACTCTTCCTGGTCCACCTGCTGCTGTCTTCAGTGTTCCGGCAGCTGCCCAGCCTCCTGCCCAGGTTTCAGACCTGTAGTCAGTGGCAGGGGAAGCGGCGCCAGCTGACCCACCTCGCCAGCCATTTGCTTTTGTGTTCACATGGCAGGGGAAGCGGCGCCAGCCGACCCACCTCGCCAGCCATCTGCTTTTGTGTTCACACTGGCCTCATCCCCGCGGTGTGGTGGACCGTGATGGGCTCAGCCGATCCAGGCGTGCGGGTCACTCGGGTCCCCGTTTCTGATGGTCACAGGCCGTGCAGCATTGAGCAGTCTTGCTCAGCCCCAGACGTGTGCACTTGGGTGTCTCCATGACCTGGGTTGGAATTTCTGGAGGGCCCAGGCCCCAGACACGCAATTGCCAAGGAGAGTCTGCCCAGACTGACTCTCCCAGCGCGCTCTGTGCAGACCTCTTTGCTTTCTTACTTTCTAAGCTATGGGATGGGACAGTGGTCTCACTAATAACCAATTCCCCTCTCCCCTGGGGACCCTTGTCTGATTGTTTATTGAGCCCAAAACAGGATCCATCTGGGTGCCCTGGGGTGCAAAGGCAAGTCCCAGGGGCAGCTTGGAGCTGAGCAGGAAAGCTATGGGGCTGTGGGGCCCAAAGGGCTCTGCTGTGCGTGGCTCCACCTAAAAGGACCCCACTCCTCCACACGGGTCAGCCCAAGGGCAGCTGTCAGAATGCCGCCTTCCTAAGTCGCTTGCAGAGCTGACGGCTGGGTCAACATTTACCTCCAGATTGATTATCTGGGTGGAGCCTGCTACTTACACAGCCAGGCCCTCAGCAAGCATCCCTTCAGCATCCGCCCTGGGAAGGGCACCTGCTCTGGGCAGCCAGTCACACCTCAGCTGAGAAGGTCCTGATTGCTGCCCGCAGGGCTGCCTCGTAGGCTGGGCGGCTTTTTGGCTTCACTCCCCGGGCCTGCCCTCAAAGCATTTGTGACCTCACATGTTCAGATAGCTGGCTGCCAGGGACAATCCCAACTCCCTGCGGGGGAGGCAGCATCCAGGGGGAATGAGAGGCCGTCACAGTCGAGTGGAGGCCCTCCGAGAAAGAGGCAGGCAGAATCCCAGTGCTCAGGCTCCGGGGGCCCTGGCTGGGGAGGGTCCTGAGCGCCTGAGCCTCCACATGCTCACTGAACACCTGCTGTCTCACACGCCATTTCTGGAGCAGGATGTGGCAGTGCACAGCCCCACATGGCTTCCCCGAGCACAGAGATGGACAAGTAGGCAGACTCAGGGAAGCACTTGTGTACTGTGGGACTGGGGAGCCGCCTTCGAGATGGGGACAGGCCTGTGACAGGAGGCGAGGGTGCGGAGGGGATAGACCGGAGAGCTTGGGGTTGTGTCCGCTTCCCTGCCCCTCCCATGGCTGCCATTTGCTTGGCGCCTCAGTTTTCCTGATTCCCTCAGAGATGAGGGTGGGGAGGTGACAGACCAGAGCCCTTGGGGCCATGTCTGGTTGGCGCCTCAGTTTTCCCAGTTCCCTCAGAAGCAGCAAGCTGGTGAGAGGCTGTAGCGTGTCTACCTGGTGCTTTTAGGATGTCACACATAAGACTGCACACTCCCCCCTCCTCTGCAGACAGGAAGCGCGGGCCCTGCACCATGGTAGCCTGGCTGCAGCCCGGCATCCGGCCCCAGGTGTCCAAGTTGGTGGCCCTGGTCTGTGCAGCATGGCAGTGTGCAGTGGTGGCCAGGGCTGTAGCCCCAGCGATTCTTCCGCCTGTCAATCTGCGCCCTCAGCACAGGGCCTCCGAGCTGAGCGTGTTTTGTCACCTCTAACATGGGTGCAGGAAGAGGTACTCTGGCATCTTGGCTCACTCAGGAGGGCCTGGGGGTGCAGGACCATTGGCCTGCTGTGGATTTCTAATTGCACTCTCAGACGCGTCCCGGCACCTCTCCAGGGTCCCTCCTCCAGAGGTAGTTGAGGCATGTGTGGAGCGGAGCAATGCCCGGTGCGGTGGAAATGTGTGGAGCGGAGCGATGCCCGGTGCGGTGGAAATGTGTCAGCCTTATGACTGGATCGAAGTGGATTATTTTGGATCAAGTGTTATCACACATCAGGGTGGCCCTGGGAAGCAGGAAAGGGTCAAGCCCTGCGGGGTGAGGGGCCAGTGGCCTCCCTGGGAGGTCAAAAGGAGAAACAGCTTTCAAGAAAATTCAGTCTGGCCTGGTCTAAGAGACCCTGGCCCAGCCCATCGGGTGAGCAGGGACCACAGGGTCCTGGCCCGGGGCCAGCCAAGCTCAGAGCCTCTCAAGGCTGACTCATCATGGGGACCAGCTGCTGAGTCAGCCCTGGGGGATTCAGGGGACTCTCAGGAGGGAAGGACTGGTGCAAGAGAGAGAACCCTCAGGGGGCTCCAGACACATATCACCTGGCCCCAGTGTGGCCTCGGGGGCAGGACCCAGTGTCCGCCTCATGTCCACAGGGCGCTGGAATGGGGGTAGGTGTCAGCCAGGCGTGGGTTGGGGGTAGGCCTGAGCCACAGCTGGGACTCTCCCAGCTCAGGGGACAAACAGGAGAGGGATGGGCTGGGGATTGAGAAGGGCGTTGAGAGTGGGGTGGCCAGAGGGTCACACGACATGATGGGAGGCAGTGGCTGGTGTTGGGGACCTCCCCTCACGCCCACACCGCCACCCCCAGGTCAGCGCCAACGGCAACGTCCTGCGCAGCGAGATCGTTGGCTCCATCAAGATGCGGGTGTTCCTCTCGGGGATGCCTGAGCTGCGCCTGGGCCTCAACGACAAGGTCCTCTTTGACAACACAGGCCGTGAGTACCCACGCCGCAGGTCCTGCCGTGAGGATGGCTTCACGGGGCACGCATGGTACAGCCCAGGCCAGGGTTGGGCCAGGCAGAGAACGAGCTGCTTTAGCACCATTTCACACTGCTTCAGAGCCAGCCGTGTAGAGCATCCATCTGTCCCCGGCAGAGTAGGCACAGGCAGTGAAAACCCTCCAGTCCAGCTGCGAAGCCCGTGTCACCTGGCCTCACACGGCAGGTCCTATACGCTGCCCTGCGTCGCCCGGTTTGCGGGACTTGGCGAGGCCTGGCTCTCTCATCCCTCCCAGTCCAGGTTTCTCCCCAACCTTGGGCCCTAGGTATGGGCTGTGTGAAGGCCACACACAGTGATTCTCGCTCCGGCTGCCTGGCCTCTAACACTCCCCACAGCTGGGCGGGGCCGGAGGGGCTCAGGGCCTGGGTTTGCCAACTGTGCCTCCCACCTCTCAGCCATCACAGGCCACTGGAAGAGAGTGCCATGGCTGAGCACGCCCCATTCCTGGCCCAGTGAGCGTTTCTCGGGCATCGGCCCATGAGGGCAGCGCCCCCACCCAGGGCTGGGCAGGGCCCCACCCACATAGCCCTTGGTGAGGTGGGAAACCAAGGTAGGACCCAGGACCCCATAGATGCCAGGGGCTGAGCCCTTGGGAGCCCTGAGCCATCCCCCAGCCGAGTCCACTGACTGGGCCCTGGGATGGCCGCTGGGGACTCAGCATGAACCAGACCCACCACCCTGCCCCTGGGAACTGAGGGATATGAGGAGTGGCAGGGTGGTTGTCTTGGGACCCAGCCCCCTTGGTGTTGGTGGCCCAGGCTGCTCTTAGTGCGTGGACTGGGGGCCCTGCTCTGCCGGGGTGGGCCCAGGTAGTAGGAGTGCTGCTGAGAGAGCGACCAGAGGGCCCAGGTCTGTCCTACCCTCACCCCTGACTCCAGGCGGCAAAAGCAAATCCGTGGAGCTGGAGGATGTGAAGTTCCACCAGTGTGTGCGGCTGTCACGCTTCGAGAACGACCGCACCATCTCCTTCATCCCGCCTGATGGCGAGTTCGAGCTCATGTCCTACCGCCTCAACACCCACGTGAGTGTGCCACCCTGGGGCTGGGCTGCAGGCGGCTCCTCCCCACTTTACCTTGAGGAGGGGAAGCCCAGGCAGGCACGGGGGCGGGGCCCACCCCACACTCTATGAGCTGCCTGGCTCTGCAGAGACGGAGTCTGAGGACCTGGGACTCCGAGCTTTCTGAGGGGCACAGACCCTTTTGGCCCCCATGACCTACTTCCCAGACAGTCCATAGAGCAGGCCCCGGTCATGTTTTCTGCATTGGCACTGAGGCCTCCCCGGTAGCTCCCAGCAGCCTCGGCCCTCCCTGATGCTCACTGTGCATGCCCTGTGGGGCCCTAGGCCCACACCCAGCAGATGGTCCCTTGCTCTGGGCCTCAGTTTCCCCTCTGAAATGGGGCTTTGTCAAGCATGGCCAGGCGTGAGCACCGTTTGCCCTCCCTCCTTGGCAGGTCAAGCCTTTGATATGGATCGAGTCAGTGATTGAGAAGCACTCCCACAGCCGCATTGAGTACATGATCAAGGTGCGGGGCCAAGGGGAGGGCTGTGGGTGGCCACCCGCTGAGGGTCTACTGGTGTCTCTGGCCCGTTCCAGGGGACTAACCCAGGGCTGTGGGTGTCAGGGAGCTGCCATTCTTGTGCTCTTGCTGTGGCCTCAGATGCAGGAATGGCCTGCCCCTAGATGGTGCCACTTGTGGGGAGAGGCCTACAGCCAGGCAGCCAGGGCACTCAGTGGTGTTGCCCAGCAGGTGGATCACCTCTGCTCTCAGTGAGCCTTGTCCAGCCCAACCTGGCCCTGGGGACACAGACACTGTCCCAGGAGAGCAGGGCAGAGGGAGCCTCGGAAGCTGAGCAGACAGAAGCAAGATGAAACTCCTGACATTAGACCTTGGGAGAGTGTCGAAGCTGGGAGAGCGGGTGGGCAGTGCCTGGAGAAGTGGGGTCAGGGTGGGGAGGATCCCCCAAGCCAGGCTGAGGGCCATGTGGCCTGGAGGGGCTGGGCCAGCTCCCTGTGGCCTCCATAACCCTGGGCCGCATCTGCCTGGTCTGCAGGCCAAAAGCCAGTTCAAGCGGCGGTCAACAGCCAACAACGTGGAGATCCACATTCCCGTGCCCAACGATGCCGACTCACCCAAGTTCAAGACGACAGTGGGGAGCGTCAAGTGGGTCCCCGAGAACAGTGAGATCGTGTGGTCCATCAAGTCCTTCCCGGTGAGTGCCCTGCACCTGTCTCCACAATGCAGCCCGAGTGCTGCCAGACCTTGAGCTGGGGTGACAGTGGCCACCGTGTCCCCCACCCCTGGGCTTCTGAAAGGGTGGACGGAGAGCCAAGGACTGGAGGGAAAGCAGGAGGCGGCAGAGGTTGCTGGGCCCCTCGGCCCTTTTCTGCCTGTTTGTAAACCAGCCTGTCTCCACCCTTAGGGCAGCTCTCTCTCCCTCTCTCTGATGCCCCCAAGTACCAATGTTAGATGGGGCTCCGGTACATACAGGCCTGAAGGAGCCCCGCCCACACTGGCAGGTCCGGGGCCCCTTCCATGCAGGCTGTCAAGGGGCACAGCTGCCAGTTGGCCGGAGCAGCACGGCCTCCAGTGCCGCACACCAGCCGCCTATGTCCCAGGCTAGCTCTGCACTGGTGTGGCTGTCCCAGCACCGTGCTAAGGATTCTGAGGACTTGAGTCTGGGCTTTCGAGAGTATGCGGTGCCCAGCGGGTAGACCCAGACATGGCTCTAGAGCTGAGCCGGGTGGTCCTGACCTGCTCCGCCAGGCACTGCTCTCCATGTTCTCCCCTCTCTCTCCGTCTGCATCCCAGGGGGACCTGGGGATAGCCCCAGCTGAAATTCCGTGATGTTACTTTCCCTCACAGCCTCAATCTGATCACATGACATGAAATACAGAACATAGAGGAAGGAGAAAGAAAAGCCCGTAACCCTTTTCTTTTTTTGAGACAGAGTCTTGCTCCGTCACTGGGCTGGAGTGCAGTGGTGTGATCTAGGCTCACTGCACTCTCTGCCTTTCGGGTTTAAGCAACCCTCCTGCCTTAGCCACCATGCCTGGCTAATTTTTGTATTTTTAGTAGAGATGGGGTTTCACCATGTTGGCCAGGATGGTCTTGATCTCTTGACCTCACGATCTGCTTGCCTTGGCCTCCTATAGTGCTGGGATTACAGGCATGAGCCACCACCCCCAGCATGGCTATTTGCTTTTAAACCTAGAGTGTTTCTCAGTCCTGTCCCTACCAGTTACCAGGTTAGAGAATTTGACGTGTGTCTCTGACACTGTCCATCTGGACGGGGAGCCTGGCCAGGCTCTCTCTGCGTCCCCCATAGCGCCCACTTCACAGAAATGGCTGCCCTGTGACTATTGTGTTGTCCCTGTGGCTTATGGGCCAGCAGCCTCTAGGCTTATGACCTGTCCTCCTGTACAGCTGTCATTCTCCTTGTGATGACAGCAGCGTGCCTGCTGCTGCCTGTCCTTCCTACCCGGGAGCCCTTCTCACTGTGCTTTTCTGGCATTAAGGAGGTTGTGGTGTTGAACTGGCGCCAGCCTACAGCTCTCATGGAGAGAAGAACTAAAGCCCCTCAGCTCAGCGTGACGACACGGGCTGGGTGTGCGGGCCTCCACCGCCCTGGAGAGAGTCTGCTTCCCTGCATTTTCTTTGGCTCGTGTTTTCCTGTCAGTCTTGCTAAGGTTCAGATCTGGGGTCTGGCTGAGTGGGGCACAGGCAAGGCACCGAGTGGGTTTATGCCCTCGCTGCCTGCTTTACCAGCTGCTGCTGTCTCCGTTATCCTCCCCTCAGCCTCCTGGAGTCTTTACTCAGCACACGTCACCAAGTCAGGCAGAGTCCTCACTGTCACACTGCCCTGGTGGCAGCGGGCAGAGATGGGCCACTCTGCCCTGCCCCGATGTGGAAACAGCCCTAGTCGCAGCTCCCACTGAACCTCGGCCTGAGCCCTGGGGAACAGAGACTGTGGGTCCCAGGTGTGGCCAGAGTTGAGATCGTGTCCCTGACTGCTCAGGGCAGGACCAGGCACTGGGGACGCCCAGGCTGTGACCTCTTGTTCCTCAAGGCAGGGAGAGGGTGAAGATCACTGCCAGGACGCAGGTTCCAGCCAGAGCCAGGGCTGACCTGTCACTCAGGGCATGCTGCTTGGTTTCTCTTCCTTTTGTCACCTCTCTCTGTTCATGGTTCTCACCTTGACACACTCTTTTCACATGCTGTCCTGAACCTCGACGCATGGCCCCTGGTCCCCGGCAGCCCTCACCTGCCACAGTCATCACACACACTCCCTCCCTCTTCCTTCCCATGGCCAGTCTGTCTCGTTCACCAGCCTTGAAGGAAAGTGCATTGGGGGAGCTGGGGTGCTGGGCCCCTGGAGGTGACACAGGTGACATTGCAGGGGCTTGATAACTGGGGCTGGTGGCTTGGTGAGCTCAGCTCTGGGTGCCTGGGTCTTCTTGGGGCAGCTGGGCACTCCAGCACAGGGTCAAGCCTTCACTCCCCAGCACGGGGACTCATGCTCCCCTCCCTGGACTGGGGTGACTGGTCAGTCTATACTCATAGCCGCTAGGGCCAGAGCTGTTGGCCAAGCCGGGGGCAGGGCCTGGGCCTGAGTGCCTCCCCATCTGCTCCCCAGGGTGGCAAGGAGTACCTGATGCGGGCCCACTTCGGCCTGCCCAGCGTGGAGGCCGAGGACAAGGAGGGCAAACCTCCGATCAGTGTCAAGTTCGAGATCCCGTACTTCACTACCTCTGGCATCCAGGTACGTACGGCCCAGGTGAGGCCGCAGGCAACAGACATCAATGCAGCCAGCACGGAAAAAGGGGTTGGGCAGATGCAGCCCGGACCCCGTGGTGCTGCAGGGCTCCACCTCCCCCACAGGCAGTGGGACTCTAGATGAGGAGAGGCGAGGCTGCCTCTGCTTAGCCCTGATCTCAAAGCTCAGAGACTCATTCTGCCCAAAAATTAGCATTTGAGGCTCTGCTGTCCACACTGATGCATCATGGGACCTCTTCCCTGGCACCCCCTCAAAAGCCCATGGCGGGAGAGGCTTAAGGAAAGCCAAGGGCCTTCTGGCTGGGCCCCCCAGCAGGCTGCTGAGGCCGAGTCTCCGAGGCTCACCAGGGTCGTCACCACTTCCAGAGGCAGCTCTGCCCTCCCACGCCTCTGCATGGTCCAGACACAAATCCCCTTCACCCCCGAGGTCAGTGCTCGTCCACTCGTCACAGCCTCCCCTGCCAGCCCTGGGCTGCCCCAGCAGGAATGGTTGGGGGGGGACCAACAGGGATGGGAGCCTGCAGTGCTCAGGGCCCTGTAACCTGTGCCCCAGGTGCGCTACCTGAAGATCATTGAGAAGAGCGGGTACCAGGCCCTGCCCTGGGTGCGTTACATCACACAGAACGGAGGTGAGTGCGGCCCCACCGTGGGGTGGGCTTATGCTGAGGGGTCCTCTGTGGCTGCCCCCAGGGTGGAACAGTCAGCTCAGGTCCTGAAAGCCTTGTCGGGTGCCCACACTCCTGGGTGCAGAGTCCAACATGAGGCCTCCCCTCCTGTCTCCTAGATTACCAGCTCCGGACCCAGTGAGGGGCTGTCGCTGCCAATGCCCCAGCCCCAGCACGAGGGGACACACCTGCCAAGCCCGCCGGAGAGAGGGGCCCTCCCTGGACTCGGGCCAGCCTCCCAGCCTCTGCCCAGGGACCCCTGCCTTCCCCAGGCCACCTGCTCTGCCATCAACACTCATCTCAGAAGCCCCTTTTCCCAAAGAGGCTGGTCTTCAAGAAATCTCATCTCTTTGTCTGTGAAGTCAGTTTCAGGGGAAGGAGAGGAGATGAAAACTTTCCCTCTAGAGGTTACAGCCTTTTATGCTGTTGAGCTCCCAGGTACTAAGAAGCTTGGCCAATGCTTGCCAGTCAGCTGCAAGTGGCATCTGCCACCAAGGAAGCGCCAGCCTCACCAGGCCAGCCGGTGCGTCGTCTTGTTGCCATTTTGTTGAACGTGATGGGTTTATGGGTGTTCCTGGAACTTGTCTTTGTGCATTCATTGCTGTTTGTGTTACCCTCACCGTCCCCACGTCCCACCCACATCCCACGGCACTCAGGCAGCACTTAGTGAGGACGAGCCCTCACCCTCGTCTTCCTCCCCGGCAGTGCATGCAGGGGGCTGTTTACACATCGGTGCCGGGACCTGGTGCTCTCGGGGGCCACTGTTCTGGACTCACAGGCCTCACCTGTGGCACCTTCTCAGGGCCAGCCTGGGTCACAAGACGCTGTCACTCAGCCAGATCAGTATTTACCCAGCAGGGGAGGTGGGATTCGGCAAGAGACGCCAGCCTCAGACTTCTTCTCACTGAGGGTCCAGAGAGCGGGGCCATGTGTCACCCACGTCTGCGCTTGGTCACCGCCCTCCCCCACCCTGTGTGTTCATGTCATAGTTACATTAAATTCCATTCATTGAATACTCCGCGGTCTTCCTCGGTTGCGGCGTGGTCTCGACGGCTCCTGCGTGACCACAGGCAGCTGCAGCGCTTGCCTGGTTTCATCACAACCTTCCCTGTGGCCTCACAAGGTGCCACCAGCTTCCGCTTCTCGAGCTGAAACAGGAAAAGCAGCTGCTGGATGAGACAGCTGCAGCGCTGGACCGTGGGCCACCACTTCTGTGCCACACAGAGGAGGCCACAGAGGCAGGTTCTCCTCTCCTCCGACCTGCTCCACCCTCAGATGGCCAACAGCTGGTCCCCGCCTCTCCCCAGCCTCTCCGAGCATGACCCTTGTGTCAGCAGCATCCCTGTGTGCTCATTAGAAATGCAGGTTCTTGGGCCAACCCTGACCTGCCAAAGCCGAGGCTCTGGGGCCAGGGTCCCGGAAACCATTAACAAGGCCCCCAGGTGCTTTTACTGCGAACTGCTACCTGGCCCATGGGGGAAACGGCATGTAGATAGGACGTACCACCTGCTCCCGGCTTCCTGCCCCCAGTGCTCATGGCCCTGCCTGGCCAGCACCCTCTTGCCTTGGTTCTCCCCCTCCCTCTCCTGTCTTGCTGAGCTCACCCTCAGGCATCTCATGGGCATTCATCCTAACTCGACCCAAATAGAACCTTGGCTGTCCACCCATGCGGGTCTTCCCCTTCTCAGTGATGCTGCCCCAGCCTAGGGTGTAGGGCAGACCGAAGTCCTGCAGGCCTCCCTGAGGGCCCTCCCCTCACTGTCCACACCCATACCGGCAGCTGGCCTGATGGCCCCTCCAGAAGACCCTGGGTCTGATCTCATTGGCCATCCTCACTGCCACCCCCGGGGCCGAGCTCCAGTGTGCGCTGTCCCTGTCTCCACCCTGCAGAGCCCCCGTGCTGGGACACTGCAGGGACAGGAGAGGGCTGATCCACAGGACAGAAGAAGGGCTTTGGTTTCCAGCAACAGAACAGATCAGCCCTGCAAACCCTCCAACAGACAGTAGAAACACAAGAAATGAAGCAGACGCACCTCTCTGTGCCCATAAAAACTCAAGGAGATCCGCAGGAGCCCAAGACGAAGGCAGGAGACGCGGAAGACGCCATGGGCTCGCGCCGGAATTGCTCTTGGAAACCACAGGGTTTAGATTTGGGGGCAAGGTGGCAGATAGGACTTTGGACCTCCGGAAATGGTGAAATGCAGTGGAAATGACTCCTGCATGAAGCTGGAGTCTCATAAGAGGCTCAAAAGATACTTGCAGTAAAAAGATGGACTAGAAAAAAATCATTTGCCCTTCACCCCTGAGAATAAGCATTGTGTCCTCTCTCTGCCTGAGATCCAGAGGAGAAAAATCCTCCCCTGAGGTCTCATCACTCATTTAGACCTGACATGTATAATACACCGATATGGTTTGCAGGCACCCAAGCCAAGATGATTATGACCTCAAAACCTCCCTGGAGGGACCTAACTTCATCCTTTCTTACCGAAGATCCTCACATGCAATCCACCCTACACATAAGAGCACGTCCTGAAAATTACAAAACGCATGCATGAAGGCAAACTTTAAACAGCAGGATGGGCCAGGCACTGTGGCTCATGCCTGTAACCCAGCACTTTGGGAGGCTGAGGCAGGTGGATCACGGGGTCAGCAGAACAAGACCATCCTGGCCAACACGGTCTCTACTATAAATATAAAAATTAGCTGGGTGTGGGAGCACGCACCTGTAATCCCAGCTACTCAGTAGGATGAGGCAGGAGAATCGCTTAAACCAGGACGTCAGAGGTTGTAGGGAGCTGAGACTGCGCCCCTGCACTTGAGCCTGGTGACAGAGCGAGACTGTCTCAAAAACAAAAAACCCGGCAGGATTAGATCCTCACAAACTTCAGAGACTATCAGGCACCTAAACAAAACGCTATGCAGTAAATCTGCTCCAGGCGAGTAAAGGCACAGGGACTCTCCACAATTGATCTTGGCCAAAAGGCGACGGCACAGCAACTCAATAAAGGAACAAAATGCTGTTGCGACAGAACTGTTAAAACATCCAACAACATAATTTGCACGCGGATTATAATGCCTACAAATCAGAGAAAGGAGAACCTAATAAAAACGGGCAGCACGTGAACAGCATGAAGAAGAAATACAAATGGCAAACGTTCAGGCAGGCATGGTGGCTCACACCTGTAAGCCCAGCACTTTGGGAGGCCGAGGTGGACAGGTCACTGGAGGTCAGGAGTTTGCGACCAGTATGGCCAGCATGGTGAAACCCCATCTCTACTAAAAATACAAAAATTATCCAGGCGTGGTGGTGCCTGCCTGTAATCCCAGCTGTTGGGGAGGCTGAGGCAGGAGAATGGTTTGAACCTAGGAGGTGGAGGTTAGAGAGAGCCGAGATAGCACCACTGCACTCCAGCCTGGGCAACAGAGTGAGACTCCATCTCAAAAAAAAAAAAAAAAGGCCTGGCTCGGTGGCTCACGCTCATGCCTGTAATCCCAGCACTTTAGGAGGCCGAGACAGGTGGATCACCTGAAGTCAGTTCAAGACTAACCTGGCCAATGTTTAGTAAAGACTAACCCGATCTTTACTAAAAATACCAAAATTAGCCAGGCATAGTGGCCAGCACCTATAATCCCAGCTAACAGGAGACTGAGGCATGAGAAGCGCTTGAACCCCAGGAGGCAGAGGCTGCAGTGAACTGAGATCGCACCACTGCACTGCAACCTGGACAACAGAGCAAGACTTCATCTCAAAAAAAAAAAAAAAAAGGCAAACATTTAACCACATAGGTATTCAGGAAATAGGTACACATACACCACGATCACAGTTAGCTGCTATTTCACATGCATCAGCTTGGCCAAAAAACCTGAGATGGTTTTTTGTTTTTTTGTTTTTTTTTTGAGATGGAATCTCGCTCTGTTACCCAGGCTGGAGTGCAGTGACACGATCATGGCTCACTGCTGCCTCGAGCTGCCAGGCTCACGCAATTCTGCCTCAGCCTCTTGAGGAGCGGGGACTACAAGTACATGCCACCATCCTGGGCCAATTTTTTGTATTTTTGGTAGAGAAGGGGTCTCATCATGTCCACACTGGTCTTCAACTCCTGGGCTCGAGACATTCTCCAGCTACAGCCTCCCAAAGTGCTGGGATTACAGGCGTGAGCCACCTCGCCCAGCCTCCTGAACATCTAGAACGTGCTAGCTATGTGCTGACTGTGGGAAAGCTGAGAACAACCTACCGGAAATCTTTATGCCAGAATTCTCTAAATATGTAGAGAAATACCAGGTGTACAGTTACACTTACAGCAGCATAGTTCATGAGGGCAAGAAATAGGAGACCAACCAGAAGTCCCTCAGGAAAATGGACCATCATAGTCTATTCACACAATAGATCACAACAGTGAAAATGAATTCAGGGAGAGCAGTGATACGGCTTGGAATACATCACTGAGCGGGAAAAATGTTTACAAAAGAGTGTGCAGTAATCTAGTATAAAATATCCCCGCATGCTTAGGGATTTTATATATATGTATCTCCTAGCATAGCACAGTTAATGAGACATACATATATTTACACTCCATCTTCCATGTCCTCTGCATCCATGCATTCTACCAACAGTGGATTGAAAATATTTGAAAACCACTTGTGTCTGTGCTGAACATTTACAGATTTCTTTTGTCATTAGTCCTTAATACACTATAATGACTATTTACGTAGCATCTACAGTGTATTTGGTAATTAGAGATGATTAGAAGATGAGGTGCATAGGATATATGCAAATGTGCCATTTTTTATAAAAGACTTGAGCATCCTCAGATTGTGGTATCTGAGGGGAGTACTGGAAGCAATTCCTTGAGGAAATGGAGGGATGACTCTGTGTGTGTGTGTGTGGTTGCATGTATGATGGGTGTGTGGTGGGGTGTGTGTGTGTGTGTGTGTGTGTATGGTTGACGTAAGACAATAAGACCCAACATGCCAGCAAGTATCTAACACAAACCAAAATAATGAGAACTGGAGAGCAGCCACATACAAAGAGATCATGGCCAGAATTTTCCAAAATTAATGAAAATCTTCAAATTTTTCTTTTTTTTTTTTTGAGATGGAGTCTCACTCTGTCACCCAGGCTGGAGTGCAGTGGCGTGATCTCGGCTCACTGCAACCTCTGCCTCCCGGGTTCAAGTGATTCTCCTGCCTCAGCCTTCAGAGTAGCTGGGATTACAGGCATGCAACCACCATGCCCAGCTAGTTTCTTTATTTTTGTATTTTTAGTAGAGACGGGGTTTCACCATATTAGTCAGGCTGGTCTCAAACACCTGAACTCAGGTGATCTACCCCACCTTGGCCTCCCAAAGTGCTGGTGGCAAGCGTGAGCCACCCCGAGCGGCCAGGATAGACTTCAAAGCAAGAAAGCAAAAGAAAACGTACTAGATCCCCAATCAGTTTCCACACAGCTCCAAGAATTATTAAAGTCCCCATTCTCTGAGGGATTCTCAAGAGAAATTAGTTAGAATTCAACAACAAATAAATTAAGATATTTCCAAGTATGAGAGGCTGGAGTACAGTCAGTGGCACAATCTCAGCTCACTGCAACTTTGGCCTCCTGGGCTAAAAAGGTCATCCCATCTCATCCTCCCGAGTAGCTGGGATTACAAGTGAGCGCCACCACCTCCAGCTAATTTTTTTTTGTATTTTTAGTAGATACAGGGTTTTGCCATATTGTCCAGTCTGGTCTTGACCTCAGGCTCAAGCGATCTGCCTGCCTCAGCCTCCACAGTGCTGGAATTACAGGCTAGAGTCATTGCACCCAGCCAATATGAGAGATTTTTTTTTTTTTGAGACCGAGTTTTGCTCTCGTTGCCCAGGCTGGAGTGCAATGGCACGATCTTGGCTCACGCAACCTCCACCTCCCAGGTTCAAGCGATTCTCCTGCTTCAGCCTCCCAAGTAGCTGGGATTACAGGCATTTGCCACCATGTCTGGCTAATTGTGTATTTATAGTAGAGACGAGGTTTCTCCATGTTGGTCAGGCTGGCCTTGAACTCCCGACCTCAGGTGATCCACCTGCTTCAGCCTCCCAAAGTGCTGGGATTACAGGTGTGAGCCACCGTACCCGGCCACTGTGAGAGACTTTAAAGTACACTTTTCAATCATCATGTGCCACAGAAGAAAATATAATGGAAGTTAGAAAATATTAGAGAATGGCCAGGTGCAGTGGCTCAGATCTATAATCCCAGCACTTTAGGAGGCTGAGGTAGGCAGATCACTTGAGCTCAGGAGTTTGAGATCAGCCTGGCCAATATGGCAAAATCCCATCTCTACTAAAAATACAAAAATGAGCCAGGCATGGTGGCACATGCCTGTAATCCCAGCTACTCGGGAGGCTGAGGCACAAGAATGGCTTGAACCCTGGAGGCAGAGGTTGCAGTGAGCTGAGATTTCACCACTGCACCAGCCTGGGTGACAGAGCAAGAGTCTGTCTCCAAATAAAGACTATTTTTCAATCTGGACACAGGTGACATGGGTGTGCTCTCGAGAATTTATCAAGCACTGATGATTTGCACACTCTTTTGTATATATGTTACACTTAGAGCAAAAACATTTACAAAGGGGAAAAAAGGGCAAAAGATATTTAAAGCAGCCAGAAGTAAAGACACATCTTCAAATATGGCTACCAGTCAGACAGACACCCGGCTTTTCAAAGGAAGCCAGAAAACAGTTGGGTGACATTTTCAACATGCTCAAAGAAAACCACCAACCCAAATCATAGATGCAACAAAAGTATTTCAAGAATGAGGTTACCGTAAAATCATTTTGCAGACAAATAACAAATGAGTTTGCCAGCAGCAGACTTACCACTAAAGAAAATTCTGAACGGTTTACTCCGTCCAGGCACAAGGAAAGTGATCTCGGACGGGCACGATGTGAGAAGAAATAAAAGCAAAACGAGAAAATACATGAGAAAATCTACACAAATACAGATTGATTAAAAGTTTTTTTTTTTTTTTTTTTTTTTTTTTTTTTAACGGATAGAATTATACAATAGGGGGAAAAAATGTCTGCAGGGAGTAAAGTGACTTAAAATGTCCCAAGTTCATGACTGACTGGGATGAGAATAAATAGCATGGATAAAACTTGCATTTTTTTATTTTTAGACGGAGTTTCACTGTTGTTGCCCAGGCTGGAGGGCAGAGGCGCGATCTCAGCTCACTGCAACCTCTGCCTCCCAGGTTCAAGCGATTCTCCTGGCTCAGCCTCCCAAGTAGCTGGGATCACAGGCATGTGCCACCATGCCTGGCTAAGTACTTTTAGTAGAGATTTTCTCCGTGTTGGTCAGGCTGGTCTCGACCTCCCAGCCTTGCCACCACGCCTGGCTAAGTTTTGTATTTTTAGTAGAGACAGGGTGTCACCATGTTGGCCAGGCTGGTCTTGAACTCCTGACCTCAGGAGATTGCCCACCTCAGCCTCCCAAAGTGCTGGGATTACAGGCATGAGCCACCTCGCCTGGCCCTCTCTGACTTATTTTATGAGAACAGCTTATCCTTGAAATAATATGAGACAGAAAAATTAGAGGCCAATTTTACTTATGACTATAAACGTGAACATCTTTTTTTTTTTTCTTTTTGAGACAGAGTCTCTGTCAACCAGGCTGGAGTGCAGTGGCGGAATCTCAGCTCACTGCAACCTCCATCTCCTGGGTTCAAGCGATTCTCCTGCCTCACCCTCCTGAGTAGCTGAGATTACAGGTGTGTGCCACCATGCCTGGCTCATTTTTTGTATTTTTAGTAGAGATGGGGTTTCTCCTTGTTGGTCAGGCTGGTCTTGAACCCCTGACCTCAGGTGATCCACCTGCCTCAGCCTCAAAATCCCAGCCACCCCAAAGTGCTAGGATTATAGGCGTGCGCCACTGCACCCCACCTATACATGTGAAAATCTTAAACCAAATCCTAGGCAGGAGGAAAGCTGGCAATATATAAAAAGGATAAAACATTGTAACTCAACCAAGATAAATCGTGGAATGCAAACACTGGAAAATCCATCACTACATTAAAAAGATGAAAGGAGGGGCCAGGCACAATGGTACACTCCTGTACTCCCAGCACTTTGGGAGGCTGAGGTAGGAGGATCATTGAGCCCAGAAGCTTGAGACCAACCTGGGCAATGTAGCTGGACCTCGTTTCTACAAAAAACAAAAATTTTTTTTTTAATTAGCCAGGTGTGGTGGTACATACCTGTGGTCCCTGCTACTCAGGAGGTTACGGTGGGAGGACTGCTTGAGCCCAGGAGGTCGAGGCTGCAGTAAGCCAGGATCACACCACTGCATTCCAGCCTAGGTGACAGAATCAGACCCTAACTCAAAAAAAAAATTAAAGTGAGAAAACATGTGTGATCATTTCAGTAGGTGTAGGTAAAGCATTTGATGAAATGAAACATTCATTTATAACTAACAAGAATAAACAATCCTTAAGCCAACTATAACTATTTAGTATCTAAAAAATGAGGTACCCAGGATTAAATAAAGCACAGACTCGGCCAGGCGTGGTGGCTCACGCCTGTAATTCCAGCACTTCGGGAGGCTGAGGCAGGCAGATCACGAGGTCAGGAGTTCAAGACCATTTTGCCCAACATAGTAAAACTTTGTCTTTCCTAAAAATATACTTTGGGAGACTGAGACAGGTGGATCACGAGGTCAAGAGATTGAGACCATCCTGGTCAACATGGTGAAACCCCATCTCTACTAAAAATACAAAAAATTAGCTGGGCGTGGTGGCACGTGCCTGTAATCCCAGCTACTCAGGAGGCTGAGGCAGGAGAATTGCCTGAACCCGGGAGGCGGAGGTTGCGGTGAGCCAAGATCTCGTCATTGCACTCCAGCCTGGTGACAGAGCCAGACTCCATCTAAAAAAACAAACAAACAAACAAACAAAAAAACCTCAGCCGGGTGCAGTGGCTCATGCCTATAATCCCAGAACTTTTGGGAAGCCCAGATGGGAGGATAACTTGAGGCCAGGAGTTCAAGAGCAACCGGGGTAACGTAGCAAGATCCCCATCTCTATTTAAAAAAAAAAAAAGATGCTGGGCATGGTGGCTCATGCCTGTAATCCCAGCACTTTGGGAGGCTGAAGCAGGCAGATCACAAAGTCAGGAGTTTGAGACCAGCTTGACCAACATGGCGAAACCTTGTCTCTACTAAAAATACAAAAATTAGCCGAGCATGGTGGCACGCACCTGTAATCCCAGCTACTCAGGAGGCTGAGACAGGAGAATTGCTTGAACCCAGGCAGCAGAGGTTGCAGTGAGCTGAGGCCACTGCACTGCAGCGTGGGCAACAAAACAAGAATCTGTCTTAAAAAAAAAAAAAAAAAAAGGCCGGGCGCGGTGGCTCAAGCCTGTAATCCCAGCACTTTGGGAGGCCGAGGCGGGTGGATCACGAGGTCAAGAGATCGAGACCATCCTGGTCAACATGGTGAAACCCCGTCTCTACTAAAAATACAAAAACTTAGCTGGGCATGGTGGCGCGTGCCTGTAATCCCAGCTACTCAGGAGGCTGAGGCAGGAGAATTGCCTGAACCCAGGAGGCAGAGGTTGCGGTGAGCCGAGATTGTGCCATTGCACTCCAACCTGGGTAACGAGAGCGAAACTCTGTCTCAAAAAAAAAAAAAAAAAAAAAAAAAAACCCAAGAAAAAACAGCCCTCAAACACAAGGGATCTTCACTGAGTCACTGGGAAACCTAACTGGATAGAGCCAATGTGTTCAGGAGAATGAAAGTGTCGATGTGAAGACAGCAGTACTCCTGTGGTAGGCAGAGCAATGACCCCTCCAAACATGTCTACTTTCTTACATCCAGAACCTCAACATACATCAAGTTACAAGGCAAAGTGGAATCAAGGCTACAGATGGAATTAAGGCTGAACTTCATGGGGAGATTATCCTTAATTACCTGGATGGAGCAAAGCAATCCTAGTGGTCCTTAGGAGTGGAAGAGGGGCTGGGCGCAGTGGTTCATGCCTGTAATCCCAGCACTTTGGGAGGCCGAGGCAGGTGGATCACGAAGTCAGGAGTGACCAGCCTGGCCAACATGGCAAAACCCCTCTACTAAAAATACAAAAAAAAAAAAAAACATTTAGCCAGATATGGTGGCAGGCACTTGTAATCCCAGCTGCTTGGGAGGCTGAGGCAGGAGAATCGCTTGAACCCAGGAGGTGGAGGTTACAATGAACTGAGATCATGCCACTGTACTCCTGCCTGGGTGACAGAGTGACTCCATCTCAAACAAAAAAGGTAGAGCCATCATCATCATGTTGGTGATGGCCTAAGACCATCTTTTAATAAATATTGTAATTCAGGTAATTCCCCTCCCCTGCTCAAAATCCTCCCATGGCTCCCCAGTACCCTCAGAGTAAAGCTCCTTCTCCTTGGGGTCCAGCTGGTCCTTCCCTGGCTTCCACTCTCGCCTTTCCTCCCTCTTCACCTGCCACTCGCGCCTCTTTGCCCCAAGCTGCTTCTCATTCTGGAGCCTTTGCAGTTGCACCTTCTGCCTGGTGCACCCTTTCCCTCTGCTTCCTCCTTCTTGAAATTCATGCTCAACTCAAATGTTCCCTCCCCCCCAGGCACTCCCGCTTGTCGCTGTATGCAGCTGTGTTTTGTTCCACTTTTGCCTCTGCATCCCTGGTCTGCCTAGAAGCTCCACAAGCATACCCCAACCCATCTGATTCACCACTGCTGCGTCCCTAGGGTCCAGAGCAGTACAACTGGGACCAGGATGGGTGAACACAATGCTCTGCCAGACATGACCACCAGGAGGCATCCAAGGGTCAGAAATCACAGCGAGGAGACCCACTGGGCCAGGCCACAGGCAGAGGTGTGCGGGACAGGCCTGGGGAGAGGGAGGCTCCAGCCCTCTCTGAACACAGGGACCCCAAGTCAACTGCTACCCTTCCTGAGGGTCCTACCTGCAGCCTGATGAAGATGAGGAAACAGGCTCAGAAAGGACACAGGGACCAGGCACAGTGGCTCACGCCTATAATCCCAGCACTTTGGGAGACCAAGACAGGCAGATCATTTGAGGTCATGAGTTCAAGACCAGCCTGGCCAACATGGTGAAACCCTGTTGTTGTTGTTGTTGTTATTGTTTTTTAATGTTTTTAAAAATAATTAGCTGGGCGTGATGGTATGTGCCTGTAGTTCCAGCTACTCAGGAGGCTGAGACAGGGGAATTGCTTGAACCCAGGAGGCAGAGGTGCCACTGCACTCCAGCCCGGGCAGCAGAGTAAGACTCTATCTCAGAAAAAGAGGCCACAGAAATGTCAAACACTCGCTCCGCCTCCTCACCAGCCATTGACAGGGAAGCTACAGATGGAGGGTGGGCGGGGCAGCTGGGAGCCCTGGCCTGACCCGGGGGACCAAGTCAAGGTAGCCAGGCTCGGATTGACCCTCCTGCCCATGAGGAGCCTCAGCTCACACAGGCAGCCCAATCCCTGCCTGGGTTCAGCAGCCCCCATTGCACACATGGGGAAACTGAGGCCCAGAGACAGTCTGGAGCCAGCCTTTGTACACCAGAACCCGGCAGGTCCTGCCACAGCAGGACCACCAAATCCTTCCGATTTGCCCTCTGTGGTGGGGCTTGGGGACCCAATGCAGGGACAGCAGGCAGGTGCCCCTCACCCGCTTCCTTCCAGTTCCCTATTCAACAGATGGAGAACTGGTTCTATTCCTGCCCAGGTTCAGCCGGGGGCCCCCAAACTCAGACTACCCCCTAACAAGAGGAAATGCCCAGTGGCCTGGTCCTGGAGTGGGCAGGGAAGCCCCATGTTCAAAGCTGTGCCCCACAGACCTGGCTGCCCATGCTGTGTAACCTTGGGGAGGCTTCTTGCCCTCTCTGGGCCTGTTTCTCTGTCCACTTGGGGGCCTCTTTGAGCCATTTTGTTAGAAGAGTCCATAGAAATAGAAAAAGATCACTTGTCAACCAACTAAGACACTCAGATGCTCTTTCTAAGCACTAAGGTTGTTTTCCATGACACAAAGACCCTGATAGGGCCAATGCATTGTTTATTGAAATTGAGGTGAAATTCACCTAACACATAGTTAACTATTATGAGACAGGGTCTCACTCTCACCCAGGCTGGAGTGCAGTGGTGCCATCACAGCTCATTGCATCCTCAGCCTCCCAGGCTCAAGCGATTCTCCCACCACTGAGTAGCTGGGACCACAGGTGCATGCCACCACACCTGGCTAATTTTTGTATTTTTTGACAGAGACAGGGTGCCATTATGTTGCCAGGGCTGGTGTTAAACTCCTGGGCCCAAGTGGTCCTCCTGCCTCAGCCTTCAAAAGTGCTGGGCTTACAGGCATGAGCCACCTTGCCCGGCCACAGTTAACCATTTAAAAGTGAACAGTTTGACTGGGCGTGGTGGCTCACACCTGTAATCACAGCATTTTGGGAGGCCAAGGTGAACGAATCACGAGGTCAGGAGTTCAAGACCAGCCTGAACAACATGGTAAAACCCCATCTCTACTAAAAAAAAAAAAAAAATACAAAAATTAGCTGGGCACGGTGGTGCGTGCCTGTAATCCCAGCTACGCAGGAGGCTGAGGCAGGAGAATTGCCTGAACCGGGGAGGCGGAGCCTGCAGTGAGCCGAGATCGCGCCATTGCACTCCAGCCTGGATGACAGAGTGAGACTCCATCTCAAAAAAAAAAAAAAAAAAAAAGTGAAAAATTCAGTGGCATTTAGGACATTCACAAAATTGTGCAACCTCTATCTGATTCCAGAACATTTCCATCACCCCAAAAAGAAACCCCGTCCCCATTAGCAGTCAATCCCCATTCCCCACCAGCCACAGGTAACACCATTCTGCCCTATGTCTCTATGGCTTTGCCTGTTCTGGGCATTTTGTATCAATGAAATCTCACATTATGTGACCTTTTGTGTCTGGCTTCTCACACTCAGCATTGTGGGTATTTGTTTTTTGAGGCCGAGTCTCACTCTGTTGCCCAGGCTGGAATACAATGGCGTGATCTCAGCTCACTGCAACCTCCGCCTCCTGGGTTCCAGCGATTCTCCTGCCTCAGCCTCCTGGGTAGCTGGGATTACAGGTGGGCGCCACCACATCCAACTAATTTTTTGTATATTTAGTAGAGATGAGGTTTCACCATGTGGCCAGGCTGGTCTCAAACTCCTGACCTCAACTGGTCCACCTGCCTTGGCCTCCCAAAATGTTGGGATTACAGGTGTGAGCCATTGCCCCCGGCCAACTTCGGGCTTCTGCGGTCCATCCCCGTGGCAGCGTGGATCAGGGCCACCCTTCCTTTTTATGGCTACATAGTATCCCACTGCACAGATATCTCCCGTTCTGTGTATCAGCTCCTCTGCCAACAAACGTTAAGGCTGTTTCTACCTTTTAGACATCATGAGCCACGCTATGCACTTTCACGCACAACTGTCTGTTTAAACAACTGCTTTGAGTTCTTCTGGGTGTATACTCAGGAATAGAATCAATCCCTGGATCATAGATCATATGATAATGTTAAGCTTAGCTTTCTGAAGAATTGAAGAATTTCACAATTTCACCGTGTGTGTGTGTTGATATTTTGTATACTTAAAGTGCTGCCCGGTCCGGGAGTGGTGGTTCACACCTGTAATCCCAGCACTTTGGGAGGCCAGGGCAGACGGATCACCTGAGGTTAGGAGTTCGATACCAGCCTGGCCAACGTGGTAAAACCCTGTCTCTACTAAAAATCCAAAAAATTGGCCGGGCACAGTGGCTCACACCTGTAATCCCATCACTTTGGGAGGCTGAGGTGGGCAGATCACCTGAGGTCAGGAGTTCGAGACCAGCCTGGCCAATATGATGAAACCCTGTCTCTACTAAAAATACAAAATTAGCCGGGCATGGCGGCAGGTGCCTGTAATCCCAGCTACTTGGGAGGCTGAGACAGGAGAATTGCTTGAGCCCAGGAAGCAGAGGTTGCACTCCAGCCTGGGCAACAAGAGTGAAACTCAGTCTGAAAATGAATACATGAATAAATGAATGCTGCCCAAATTGTTTTGTTTTAGAGACTATAAAAAGAAAAAGAAAAGGATGATCCATCTCTCTTCCTGGAGCCGCTGTGGGCTCAGGCTGCAGGCAGCTAGTGGGTGTGTCCTTCTGATTGGAGGATCCCCTCCCCTGCACCTGCCCCCACCACCCAGACTCTTCCAGCAAGCTCCAGCTCATCTTACAAAGCCCAGCTCTGATGACCCCTCCTCCAGGCAGCCCTCCCTGATCTCCCAGGAAGGTCCTGGCTCTGGTTTATCCCTGACTATTCAGAGCTGGGCTGTGTCCTGAAAGGCCACACTGCTCTCTTCCTTCAGTTTGCTTTTTTTTTTTTTTTTTTTGAGACAGAGTCTTGCTCCATCACCCAGGCTGGAGGGCAGTGGAGCCTCACTGCAACCTCCACCTTCCAGGTTCAAGCAATTCTCCTGCCTCAGCCTCCCGAGTAGCTAGGACTACAGATGTGCACCACCACACCCATTTTTTTTTTTTTTTCTGTATTTTTAGTAGAGATGGGGTTTCTCCATGTTGGCCAGGCAGGTCTTGAACTCCTGACCTCAAGTGATCGGCCTGCCTCAGCCTCCCAAATTGCTGGGATTACAGGCATGAGCCATGGCGCCTGGCCTGTTCTCTTTCTTTGGTGCTCACCCTTTGTCCAGCTCACACCTCAGGGAAGCTTCTGAGACCCAGTGCCAGCTGAAAGCGTTTGAGCAACTTCTCAGCGCTCAGCCCTGGTCCAGGCCACAGGCAGGTCTCTGCCCAGTCTGGTGTCCCCTGGACTCTCCAGCCCCACTCCCGACCCTCATTCATTCATTCATTGGGGTACTTTTGGAGCACCTGCTGTGTACAGAGATTCAACTGAAGCAGACAGACAAAACCCCAGCCCCGGGAAATCATGGCTGGAAGACAGATGATCTTGACAGTCACCATGTGGCACGTGGCGTGATGGGCGGGCAGGTGTGGGAGGGGAGGTGGGGGCACAGCAGGATGGAGACCCCCAGCCTCTGGAGAAGGGGCCCTGTAGGGGGGTTGGGGCTGTGAGGAGGGCACGGGGGAGCCACAGGGGGTTCTGGGCATCAAGGCTGCCTCTGGCTACAATGGGAGGGGGAGGAACGCAGGCAGGAGGGAGGTCAGGGTGTCAGGGTGGGCATAGGGAGCAATGGCGGGTTGGGAGAGAATCAGGGGATTTGGGTGCAGCCAGAGAAAGTGGAAGACACTGAGGCCAGCAGAGGTCATGGGGTGAGGGTGGCATGGAGGGGCCCCCACAGCCTCTGGGCAGCGTACACATCCGACCAAGGATTCAGTTCCTCAAAAATGCCACTGGCGCGTGGGTGCACACGGGCAGAGCATGCACATGGACACGCACAACACACAGGCACACACACCTGCATACAGACACACAACATACAGAGGCACACAGAGAACACCCACAGCACACACATACAACATGGCCATACACGTAACACGTGGAGGCACACAGACACAGTGACAACAGAGACAGACAACACATACACGTAACACACGGATCCACAGACACACACAGCGACACAACAGAGGCAGAGATACAGACAATATACAACACATACACGTAACACACAGATCCATAGACAAACACAGTGACACAACACAGAGGCAGAGATACAACACACAACCCATACACATAACACACAGATACACAGACACACACAGCGACAACACAGAGGCAGGCAATACACACAACACAGACAACACATACATATAACACACGGATCCACACACACACAGTGACAACACAGACAACACACACAACACAGACGACACATACATATAACACACGGATCCACACACACACACACAGTGACAACACAGAGGCAGAGATACAGACAACACACAACACATACCACACAGATCCACAGACACACACTGCGACACACACAGTGACACAACACAGAGGCAGAGATACCACACACCATGTACATGCAACAGAGACACACACCTAACACAGAGAAGCACACCCAACACATACTGCACACACATGCACATCAAACACAACTACACATAGCATTGAGACACCCACAGACACATGTGCAGAGACACATGACACAGAAACCCACAACACAGACATAACACATAAATGCACATACAGTGCACACACACATCAAATACAACTACACGACATAGACACACAGACACACGTGCAGAGACACATAACATACACAGAAACCCATGAGATACACATACAACACACATACAACAGACACACACATAACAGCTGCACACACATGCACATCAAATACAACTACGCACCAACAGAGGAACATACGACATACACAATTCACATGTGCAACACAGATATAACATAGATGAAGGCGAAGCACACACAACAGATACACACAGACACACACAACATACACAGAGACACACACACACATACATCACTTGAACCCAGGAGGCAGAGGTTGCAGTGAGCAGAGATCGTGCCACTGTACTCCAATCTGGGCGACAGAGCAAGACACTGTCTCAAAACAAAACAAAACAAGCCCATTTTGCAGAAGAAAACTGAGGTCAGAGAGCAGAGGCAATGCGCCCAAGCTCTCAACAGTCAGGGATGAGCTGGAGCCAGGACCTTCATGTGGCGGGGTTACATGGCAAGGCCTTGATGTGCCAGCTCCGAAGACTGCAGCTGGGAGCCTTCCCACAGCCCAGAACATTGCCATCCCCACGGCAGTTCCTGCAGGGTCCCCTCCCCGCTTCCTCCCCTCCCCTGCCTGCCCTGACACTGAGCGCATTTCCCATCTCACCCCTGGCTCTATTCCATTCCAAGAGAAACAGGTTGCACCTGCACCGCCTCCCAGAAGGCCCTGGGCAGCAGGAGGCCGGCCACGTGAGGGGTGTGTGGAGGTGTGCAGTCACACTGCAGCCCCCACCATGCCACGGCACAGAAATAGCAGGACCATGGGTACCAGAGCCACTAAGGTGCTGGAGCCAGCCGGACCTGAGTGTCACCCAGGCCCAGCCACTTGTCAGCCTTCACCTTGAAGGATGGAGGAGAGGTGTTTTTTGTTTTTTTTTTTTTTTTTTTTTGAGACGGGAGTTTCGCTCTTGTTTCACCATGTGAAACCCAACGAGGTTTCACCATGTTGACCAGGATGGTCTCGATCTCTTGACCTCGTGATCCACCCACCTCGGCCTCCCAAAGTGCTGGGATTACAGGCTTGAGCCACCGCGCCCGGCCGGTTTTTTATTTATTTATTTATTTTTTTTTTTTTGAGAGTCTCACTCTGTCACCCAGACTGGAGTGCAGTGGCACAATCTCGGCTCACTACAACCTCCACCTCCTGACTTCAAGCATTTCTCCTGCCTCAGCCTCCCTAGTAGCTGGGATTGCAGGCATGCACTAACACACCCAGCTCATTTTTGTATTTTTAGTAGACACAGGGTTTTGCTCTGTTGGCCAGGCTGGTCTCGAACTCCTGACCTCAAGTGATCTGCCTGCCTTGGCCTCTCAAAGTGCTGGGATTACAGGTGTGAACCACTGTGCCTGGCTTTTTTTTTTTTTTTTTTTTTTTTTTTTGAGATAGAATCTTGCTCTGTCACCCAGTCTGGAAGGCTGGAATACAATGGCCCGATGATCTCAGCTCACTGAAACCTCCGCCTCCCGATTCAAGTGAGTCTCCTGCCTCACAGGAGGGCTCTCTGAGGGGGTTGGGAGATATGTGCAGGAGGATCCCCAGCAGGCCAAGAGAGCCACATAATATAAAGTTCACTTTTTTTTTTTTGAGATGGAGTTTTGCTCTTGTTGCCCAGGCTGGAGTGCAATGGCATGATCTTGGCTCACCGCAACCTCCACCTCCCAGGTTCAAGTGATCCTCCTGCCTCGGCCTCCCAACTAGCTGGGATTACAGGCATTCACCACCATACCTGGCTAAGTTTTTGCTTTTTTTTTTTTAGTAGAGACAGGGTTTCACCATGATCTCCACTTCCAGAACATTCCATTACACCCAAAAGGAGAGCCCGTCCCCATCAGCAGTCACTCCCCACTCCCCTCCCCCAGCCCCTGGCATCCACTCATCTGCTTCCTGTCTCTATGGATTTGCCTGTTCTGGGCACTTCAGATCAACGGAACCCTATACCGTTAGGCCTTTTGTGTCTCTTGCTCAGCATCGTGTTTTTGGGGCTCACCGACACTGTAGCGGGGGTCAGTGCTTCCTTCCTTTCCACGGCTGCACCGTATTCCACAGTGCGGACGGGATGTGTGGTGTTGATCCCTTCACCTGTTAATACCGTATTCCACAGTGTGGACGGGACGTGTGGTGTTGATCCCTTCACCTGTTAATAGACACTTGAGTTGCTTCCACTTTGGGGCTATTGTAAACAGTGCTGCTGTGAGAGTGCGTGTGTGTCTCTGTGTGAATGTGTCTGTGTGTAAATGTGTGTCTCTATGTGTATGTGTGGCTGTCTGTGTGTTCTATGTCTGTCTCTGCGTGTCTGTGTATGTGTATGTACCTGTGTGTGCACACGTGTCTGAGTATGCGTGTCGTGTCTGTGCGTATCTGTGTCAGTGTACGTGTGCATGTCTGAGTGCGTGTGTGAATGTGTGAGTGTTCATGTGTGTGCCTGTGTCTGAGTGTGCATGTGTCTGTGTGTGCCAGTGAGTGTGAGTGTGCGTGTGTGAATGTGTGTGCATGTGTGTGCCTGTGTCTGTGCATGTCTGTGTGTGCCAGTGAGTGTGAATGTGTGTGGGCATGTGTGTGCCTGTCTGTGAGTGTGCGTGTGAGTGTCCCTGTCTGTGTGCGTTTGTGTATCTGAGTGTGCCTATGTGTGAATGAGTGTGCATGTGCCTGTGCATGCGTCTGAGTGTGCGTGTCTGAGTGTGCATGTGTGAGCGTGTGTGTGCCTGTGTATCTGAGTGCCTGTGTGTGTGTGCATGTGTGTGTGCCTGAGTGTGCCTGTGTGAATGTGTGTGCATGTCTTTGTGTGCATGTCTGTGTGTGCGTGTCTGTGTGAGTGTGCGTGTATGAGTGCATTGTGTGTGTGTGAGTGTGCATGTGTGTGTGCCTGTCTGAGTGTGCATCTGTGAGTGTCCATGTGTGTATCTGAGTGTGCCTGTGTGTGTGTGAGTGTGCATGTGTGCCTGTATGAGTGTGCCTATCTGTGAGTGTGCCTGTGTGTGTGTGTACATAGATTTGTTTGTTCCTCCAACACACTTTTTGTGTTCTATAACCAGGAGACCCAAGTAACTGAGGCCCTTGGAGGGAGGCTATGATTTATTGAAAAAAAAAAAAAAAAAAAAAAAAATTCCAGAGTATACTCATGACTCAAAAAACATTAAAGTGACCCAAACCGGCCGGGCGCAGTGGCTCATGCCTGTAATCCCAGCACTGTGAGAGGCCGAGGCGGGCAGATCACCTGAGGTCGGGAGTTTGAGACCAGCCAGGCCAACACGGTGAAACCCCATCTCTACCAAAAATACAAAAATTAGCCGGGGGTGGTGCTGGGCGCCTGTAGCCCCAGCTACTCGGGAGGCTGAGGCAGGAGAATCGCTTGAACCCTAAAGGCGGAGGTTACAGTGAGCTGAGATTGTGCCACTGCACTCCAGCCTGGGTGACAGAGCAAGGGAAAAAAAAAAAAAAGAGAGAGACCAAAGGGACAGTTTTTCCTCACTTCTCGCCCCTCACCCCCCACACCAATGTTGCAGCTTAAAAGCTTCAAATCAGGCTGGGCGCGGTGGCTCACGCCTGTAATCCCAGCACTTTGGGAGGCCGAGGCGGGTGGATCACGAGGTCAAGAGATCGAGACCATCCTGGTCAACATGTTGAAACCCGGCTCTTCTAAAAATACAAAAAATTAGCTGGGCATGGTGGCGCTTGCCTGTAATCCCAGCTATTCAGGAGGCTGAGGCAGGAGAATTGCTTGAACCCAGGAGGCGGAGGTTGCAGTGAGCCGAGATCGCACCATTGCACTCCAGCCTGGGTAACAAGAGCGAAACTCCGTCTCAAAAAAAAAAAAAAAGCCCCAAATCCAAGCCAGGGAGGGCAGGACAGCTGCGTGGTCAGAGGCTGCGTCCTCAGGGGTGAACCCTCCTGGGAAACTTTAGCCCCTCTGATGGGAGAGAAGGAAAGGACAACTTCAGAACGTCTCAAAGCCGGGTTCCTGGCTGAGCTCAGTGGCTCACGCCTTTAATCCCAACACTTTGGGAGAACAAGGTGGGCAAATCACGTGAGGTCGGGAGTTCGTGAACAGCCTGACCAAGATGGAGAAACTATCTCTATTAAAAATACAAAATTAGCCGGGCATGGTAGCACATTCCTGTAATCCCAGCTACTCAGGAGGCCGAGGCAGGAGAATCACTTGAACCAGAGAGGTGGAGGTTGCAGTGAGTCGAGATGGTGCCATTGCACTCCAGCCTGGGCAACAAGAGCAAAACTCTGTCTCAAAAAAAAAAAAAAAGCTGGACTCCTTCGGGGTCACGGGCCTGAATCCCAAAGCAGGACTGAGCTGGAGGACACAAGGACCTCCCTGAAGCCACGGGGCAGGCAGGGGCAGGAGACGCAGTTTCAGACCCACCTGGAATCTTGGGAGCCGATCCTGGCTTCCCCTCTCCGTGAGGCCGCTGTCAGGCTCCCAGCACCGGCTACTGGCTCCCAAGGACCCCTCGAGTCCCTGCAGTCGGGCTGAGGAGAAAAAGGTGAAGCCTCTCCCCTGCCTTTTTAAAGACAGAATAGGCCAGGTGCGGTGGCTCACGCTGGTAATCCCATCACTTTGGGAGGCCGAGGTGGGCGGATCACGAGGTCAAGAGGTCGAGACCAACCTGGCCAATATGGTAAAAACCTGTCTCTACTAAAGATACAAAAAAATTAGCTGCACGTGGTGGCGCGCACCTGTAATCCCAGCTACTCAGGAGGCTGAGGCAGGAGAATTGCTTGAACCTGGGAGGTGGAGGTTGCAGTGAGCTGAGATGGTGCCACTGCACCCCTGGGAGACTGGGTGAGATGCTGTCTTAAAAAAAAAAAAAGACAGGATCTCAGTCGGGCACTGTGGCTCATGCCTGTAATCCCAGCACTTTTGGGAGGTCGAGGCAGGTGGATCACATGAGGTCGGGAGTTCAAGACTAGCCTGCCTGACATGGAAAAACCCCATCTCTACTAAAAATACAAAATTATCCAGGCATGGTGGCGCATGCCTGTAACCCCAGCTACTAAGGAGGCTGAGGCAGGAGAATCACCCGAACCCGGGAGGCGGAGGTTGCAGTGAGCCGAGATCACGCCATTGCACTCCAGCTGGGTGACAGAGCGAGACTCTGTCTCAAAAGTAAAAAGAATGTTGAGTTATGTTGTTATGTTACTCTTGCATGCTACTTTAATTTTGTTTCACACTATCTGCCAAAATAAACCTATAATTTAAGACGTGAGTGTATACATAGACATATACAGATACAGATGCATGTAATTTACTATATACTGTTAATTTCACTGAAATTAGCATTATGTTAATGTAATGTTAATTGACATTATGTTAATGTTAAAATAATTAACATTATTTTGAAATAAAAATATAATTGTTCAGATCGTGGGGTATATCTGAAGTTCTTAATGTGTCCTCTCCCAGAAGTTGAGGCCTTAGTCAGCAGGGGCAGAGGAAACAGCCAGGTTTCAGAGACACAGAATCACTTTCTCTTGGAATCTCAGGTTCCTTCTCTGTGAAATGGGGATAGTGACGCTTTGACTCCAAGCATCCACACATGCTGTTCCCTCAGCCTGGTCATCCCTTCCAAGTCATCTGCCTGGCGAGCTCCTACATATCATTAAACCCCAGCTGTGATGGCCCTCCTCCAGGCAGCTGCCCCAGACAGATGCTCTGAATTCTCCTATCCCCAGCCTCCTTCCAATCAAGCCCTGCAGGCTGTGGCCATCTGTGTCCAGCAGCATCTCCCAGAGACTGGGGGCCCCTTGAGGACTGGGCTAGGGGACACAAGGGGTTGGTGAGTGTTTTATACAAATGGAGATGTCAGGCTGGGCGCGGTGGCTCACGCCTGTAATCCCAGCACTTTGGGAGGCTGAGGTGGGCGGATGACCTGAGGTCAGGAGTTCAAGACCAGCCTGACCAACATGGTGAAACCCTGTCTGTACTAAAAATACAAAATTAGCTGGGCGTGGTGGCGCATCACTGTAATCCCAGCTACTCGGGAGGCTGACAGTTGAACTGCTTGAACCCAGGAGGCGGCGGTTGCAGTGAGCCGAGATTGCGCCATTGCACTCCAGCCTGGGCAACAAGAGCAAAACTTCATCTCAAAATAAAAATTAAAAAAATAAATAAAATGGAGATGCCACTATCCCCCCTTGACAGATAAGGGGCTGAGATTTCTGGCGGGGCTCGACCTCCCTGAGGTGACATTATTTAGACCCAGAGCCAATTTTCAATTCGAGGGCAGCCAGACTCCAAGTCCAGTGCTCCTTCCAAACCTTGTGTGTATGGAAGAACCCACCACCTGCGCCTGACCCCCTCCTGGTCCCCGCAGCCCCTGCTCAGGCCAGGACAGCCTGTCCCCTGGGTGTCCCCGAGGTCACAGATAAGACCGCTGGGCCCAGCTATCGGCAGGAAACATCTTGGCAGGACAGGAAGCCACGGCATGGACCAGCCGCGCCCGCGCCCGCCTCAGCCTATCAGCGGCCAGATATTTTGGGAGCCACTATATAAACCCGGACTCGGCTCCAAGCTGTTCCCCGGGGAAGCCGCAGGCTTCATGTTCTGCAGCAGCCCTGAGATTGCTGGAACCAGGAGCCGGGAGGAGCTCGGGAGCTGAGTGGGACGGTGGTAGGGGTGACCTCCGTCCCAGCCTCACTGCAGGCCTGGGGATGCAGGCTCCACATCGAGCAAGGCCTTGTTCAATCCCGGTGCAGTCACTCACTTGCCGGGCAAGTAGCTTCGCCACCCCGTGCCTCAGTTTCCCCCTCCCACATCCCTCCTCTGATCCTGTCCTAGGGAAAAACACCCCCCCAGATCCTGGAGACTTTCTGAAGTTTCTGGGCCATCTGCGCGCCAACCTGCTTTCTCCCAATGCAAAGCAGGGCGAAGCAGGAACCTGCATCTTAAAACCAGCTTTGGCCGGCGCGGTGGCTCACGCCTGTGATCCCAGCACTTTGGGAGGCTGAGGCGGGTGGATCACAAGGTCAGGAGTTCAAGAGCAGCCTGGCCAAAATGGTGAAACCCTGTCTCTACTAAAAATACAAAAATTAGCTGGGCGTGGTTCCTGGAGCCAGTAATCCCAACTACTCGGGAGGCTGAGGCAGGAGAATCGCTTGAACCCAGGCAGCAGAGGTTGCAGTGAGCCGAGATCATGCCACTGCACTCCAGCCTGGGCAATAAGAACGAGACTTCATCTCAAAAAAACAAAACAAACCAGCCTCACGATGGGATCCACTCACAAGCCCAAGCTTCTCAAGTTCAAGTCCAAGAACATCCAATGGGTCCAGTGATTCCACCCAGAGTTCCATGGACGCCCAAGAGGACACCGCACACGTGCTGAATTTGAGCCACATTATAAGGATGGGCTGTAGTTATTCACATCTTACAGAAGAGGGGTTGAGGCCCAGAGAGCGGAAGGAAGTTACCTGAGAGCACGCAGCAGACAAGAGGCCACGCCCCGTCAAAACCTCTCAGGAGATGCTGCAGGGGTGGCATGGCCAGCCAGCAAGCGGCGGGTTGGGACTTGAACCCTGGTCCGCCTGCTCTCCTACCCCTGGTTAGCACACAACAGAGCCATTTGGGCCCAGCGACGTTGGCTGTGGTCCTGATTAACATGCAGATTTCTCTTGAGACCAGTAAAAGTGAAACGAAGAAGTGAAATAAAAATACTCAAGAACTCGCCGGGGCCCGCAGCCGGCTCCTGCCCTCAGAGCCTCGGCCTTTCCTGGGGAGAGGTGAGGGGGCAGGACGGCAGGGCAGGCAGAGGAGACCAAGCGTGGTTATGTAAAGTGGCCGGCTCAGCACCTGCGGCCGCCTGCCAGGGCAGGTGGTGAAGCGTGCCCGGCCGGCCCCCACCCCAGCCAGCTGCAGGCACTGAGAGGGAACAGCCACGCCATATATAACCAGGTCTGAACTCCACCCAAAACCAGAGCTCGAGGCTCGGCCCGTGCCTGGAAAGCCAGTTTTGGTCCAATGACCCTGGGCAGGTCACTGTCCTCCTCTGGATCTTGGTCTCCCTGCCAGCGACAGAACACTCTCAGCAGTGGTAGAGGCCCCTACCTGCCTGTTCTGACCATCCCAAAATGGAGAGGGAAATCACCTTCCTCATTCTGGAGCCTATACCTCTAGTAATACAGCCCATGGACCCTTCAGATATCACTGAAGTCCTCATCCCTGCCCACCTTTCTTTAAAATCTGGTTGGGGGTGGGGGGTCAAGACACCTCCTAGCTCACACAACCACTTGGCTCAGTTTGCCACCAGGGAGGCACTGGGCTGGCATCCCTTTCCTGATGATATGCTCACTGCCAGCTGGGGCAGCCTTGTGTGTGGCTTAGTGAAAGTGGGTGTCTCCTTCAGAGTGGGTCGTTCCCCACCCCACCTTGCCCTGCCATGTAGCCACCTGGAGCTGGTGACAGAGACCTGAGTCAGTCCTTCTCTAGATTAAATGCCCTAAAGCCTCCAGTGTCTTCTCCCAGGATACCACTTGGAAGTGTGTACACACACACACACACACACACACACACCCCATGATGGTCTTCCCTGAACCTGCCACCATCCATCTACCCCCTGCCTGACAGCTCTGATCAGCCTAGAATGAAGAGGGAAATCACCTTCCTCATTCTGGAGTCTATACCTCTAGTAATGCAACCCATGGGTTCAGCAGCTTGTTGGAGAGCTATGTCACAGGCAGTGGGCCCCTTCACATAATCATTCATCAATTTCAAATACTGGAGCCCCACAAGAGAGCTTTGATGAGGATGGTGGGGATGGGGATGTCTCGTTTCTTTCTCTTTCTCTTCCTTTTTTTTGGTAGAGATGGGATCTCGCTATGTACTCAGGCTAGTCTCGAACTCCTCCTGGCCTCAAGCAATCCTCCTGCCTCGACCTCCCAAAGTGCTGGGATTACAGGCCTGAGCCACCGAGCCCAGCCGGAATGTCTTGTTTCTGGAGCTGACTGCTGGTTACCTGGGCATACTCCTTTTATGAGAGGTGACAGAGCTGTGTACCTAGGATTTGGGTACTTCAAGGCCTGTATGTTGTACTTGAATAAAATATCTTAAAAGAAGAAAAGGAAAGAAGGCAATTCTGTGTCTCACACTGAGACTGAGAGCTAAGAAGCCAGTGGCGAGGCGAGGTCAGGAAGAGCATGGCAGGCGGGAGGCCCGGCCCGGGCTGGGTCCGGGCGTCCCGAGGCAGCCTTAGTGTCTGAGGATCTGGCGGAAGCCCGTGTGGCTAGGACCAGCCATGCAGACCCTCAAAAGCCACAGAGGGGTGTGTGGACGTCACCCCGACACAGGCACCAAGAGGTTTTGGTGGAGGCTGATGACGTAGGGTGGACACACAGAAGGGCCGTCGAAGCCACGAGCAAGGACATTTATGATTGGTAAAGGGTCCTCAGCCCATCTGCCAGAGAGGGAAACCGAGGCCCAGTGAAGTCAGGCTGCCTGGGTACAAGTAGGAGCTGGAGGGGCAATGTGAGCCTGGCCCAGCTCTCCAAAGAACCTTTCTTTCTTTCTTTCTTTCCTTCCTTCCTTCCTTCCTTCCTTCTTTCTCTTTCTTTCTTTTCTTTTCTTTCTTTCCTTCTTTTTTTTCTTTGACGGAGTTTCACTCGTTTCCCAGGCTGGAGTGCTGTGGTGCAATCTTGGCTCACTGCAACCTCCACCTCCCAGGTTCAAGGCATTCTCCTGCCTCAGCCTCCTGAGTAGCTGGGATTACAGACATGCACCACCATGCCTGGCTAGTTTACACAACTTTTTAGTAGAGACGAGATTTCTCCATGTTGGTCAGGCTGGTCTTGAACTCCTGACCTCAGGTGATCTGCCCACCTCGGCCTCCCAAAGTGCTGGGATTACAGGCTTGAGCCACCGCGCCTGGCCAAGAACCTCTTTCTCTCAGCTGCACCCAGTTGGAGACTTGTCACAACCACTGTGTCCAAGAATCAGCCAAATGTCTCAAGTTCGAGTCCCACTCTGAGCTCACCAGCCTCTGTGTCCTCACCTGTCAAACGGGGGCCTGGGAGGGCGAAAGAGGCTCATCTCTGACCCCTCTTGTGGGCAGCCCAGCGAATCTTCCCTTCGGACTTTACCATGATTCCAGCCCAAGGGTGCCTGGGCAGCAGAGAGGGCATTTCATAACCCAAGCACCGCAGAGATGGCTTTTCTGAGAAGCCTGACCCCAAGGAGGAAACTCTCTGACCTTCGAAGGTCGTGGCGGTGGGGGTGGCAGCTTCAGCTTACACCAAGAAGAACTCTGGGGGAAGGGGAGAAGGTAGGAGTTTTAAAAAGAAATACCCCCATCATGCAAATTCAGCCTGGTTGGGGTTAACAGAAGAAGGAAAAGGCACTGATGAGAAGACACTCGTGCCACATGCAGGGCAGGGGGCTTGGGGACACCAGATCACCACCCAGGCCCCCCTCGCCACAGCTCCTGGTCCTACCTCCAGCTTTTTCCCAGCTGTGCCTTGGCCTGGGGTCCGCTCCCCACAAACCTCCCCATAGGAAATCTTTTTTTTTTTTTTTTTTTTTAGGTAGAGTCTGGCTCTGTCGCCCAGGCTGGAGTGCAATGGTGCGATCTCGGCTCACTGCAACCTCTGCCTCCTGGGTTCAAGCAATTCTCTGCTTCAGTCTCCCTAGTAGCTGGGATTACAGGCGCCCGCCACCATGTCCAGCTAATTTTTGTATTTTTAGTGGAGACGGGGTTTTACCATGTTGGCCAGGCTGACGGTGAACTTGAACTTGAACTCCTGACCTCATGATCCACCTGCCTCAGCCTCCCAAAGTGCTGGGATTGCCGGCATGAGTCACCTTGCCCCGCCTGTAGGGAATCTTTCTCTTCTTTGACCCCTAAAGGCAATCCTGTACCCAGTCACCCATCACCCCCAGCTCCTGCTCACCACTAAGCCACCTCTGTCTATGGATTTGCCTGTTCTGGACATTCCAGGGCCCTCAATATCAGCCCCGCTGGGTCTGGTCTTCCACTGTGGTCTCTCTAGAGTCCACCTTCGTTGTCTTTTACGCATCTGTCCCCACGGCCGTCCATGGGAGGGCAGGACCAGGTTGGCTTTCTCCCTGCCCATCCATCTATCCTGCTTCTGCCTCCCCAGCCTGGAGCCTGGCACCAAAAGGCACTCCGTAAATATTTGCTGCCTGAATACATGGGATCAGCCTCATCTTATCTTCAGCAGGGAGTGTTATCAGCTTGGCTCAGGACCAAACTCCAGCTCAGCTTTGACCATCACTCCTACAAGCCCTGGATTTTCTCAGCTAAACAACAGGTCTGGGGCGGGTGACACTTCTTACGGGTGGGAGGTCCCCAAATATAACCCACAGCACATAGAAAGCCAGGCACGGTGGCTCACTCCTACAATCCCAGCACTTTGGGAGGTCGAGGCGGGCGGATCACAAGGTCAGGAGTTGGAGACGAGCCTGGCCAATATGGTGAAACCCTGTCTCTACTAAAATTACAAAAATTAGCCGGGCGTGGTGGCATGCACCTGTAGTCCCAGCTACTCTGGAGGTTGAGGACAGAAGAATCTGTTGAACCAGGGAGGCGGAGGTTGAAGTGAGCCAAGATTGTGCCACTGTGCTGCAGCCCGGGTGACAGAAAAAAAAAAAAGAAAGAAAGAAAAAGAAAAAACAGAAGCAGGCACACCGGCCACTGTCATTTTCCCCAGGGATGTTCCCTTGCTGACCCCTGCATGGGGCTCTGTCCTCCTCCCCCACCAGGCAAAGAGACGACAAAGGTGACCAGTGAGGCTCTGAAAGTTCTTGGTTCTCTCCCCCACCTCCAGTTCTTTCTAAGAAGCCAACGGTGATAACATTCCCCCAAAACAGGAACCAGCGGGTGGTGCCCCGGGTCGCAGAAGCCTCCCGAGAAGCTGCCCAGCCTGGCCCCCAACTCTGCGGCCCGGGCACAGCCTGGAAAGATTTTTATGTAAAAGTGGTCGATGCAAATCCAGAGACCTGGGGACCATGAAAACTCCCACTTCCCCTTTAACTCACTCTGGCCTGAGTTGCCACCACCTGGACACAGGCCATCCCCTGGCCCCTGCTCCTGTCCACTGGGCCGGCCTCCAGCACCCTCGGTGCTTGGGACCTGCTCTGCGCACCCGAGGCCCCAGATCCTGAGAGCTGAGCTAGAGGAGCAGGGACAGCACATGTGGCCCCCAAACCCCCTTCCCTGAAGCAGGAATGGTCCCAGCAGCTAGCTCTGACTTTTGTTTCTGTTTTTTTTTTTTTTAGGCAGAGTCTCGCTCTGTTGCCAGGCTGGAGTGCAGTGGCGCAATCCCAGCTCACTGCAACCTCCGCCTCCAGGTTTCAAGCGATTCTCCTGCCTCAGATTCTCAAGTAGCTGGGATTACAGGCGTCTACCACCACACCTGGCTAATTTCTGTACTTTTAGTAGAGATGGGATTTCACTGTGTTGGCCAAGATGGTCTTAATCTCTTGACCTCGTGATCCACCCTCCTCAGCCTCTCAAAGTGCTGGGATTATAGGCATGAGCCACCGAGCCGGCTTATTTTTATTTTTTTGAAACAGGATTTCACTCTGTGGCCCAGGCTGGAGTGCAATAGCACGATCTCAGCTCACTGCAACCTCCACCTCCCGGGTTCAAGCAATTCTCCTGCCTCAGCCTCCTGAGTAGATGGGATTACAGGTGCCCGCCACCACGCTCGGCTAATTTTTGTATTTTTAGTAAAGATAGGGCTTCACCATGTTGGCCAGGCTGGTCTCCAACTCCCAACCTCTGCCTGCCTCAGCCTCCCAAAGTGCTGGGATTACAGGTGTGAGCCACCTCGCCAAGCCGGTTTTGGGTTTTATTTCAAACCTGAGACAGGGCTCCATTCTCCAGCACCGCTCTAAAAATATTTACTGAAAGAGGACGGACATATCACAAACTCAGCCCTGCCTTTGGAGCTTCAGGGCCTTCAAATGGAGACCCCAGGGTGCAAGGAATTCAGGTCTTTGCAGACCTTCCTAAGGAAGCTGCAACAGTGTTAAACTGCATGGAACAGCATGGATGCATTTGGGAACGGCATGGAGGCTCTGTCTCCCACAGGGTGGGACTCAGATGGCCATCTCAGGGACGGAGTCCCTGGCCACCTCCTGCCCACCACATGCTGCTTTTCCATGGCGACTTGACTGTGACCCAAATAGACCACCAAGCTAGACAGGGGGACCTGAGCTTTCTGCAAGCTGTCCGGTAACTCCAGACCTGACAGGGGCTCACTTCAATACCACTATCCCCTGTCTATGAAATAAAGGGGGCTGGGTAGGGTGGTTCATGCCTGTAATCCGAGCACTTTGGGAGGCCGAGGTGGGCAGATCATGAGGTCAGGAGTTCGAGACCAGCCTGACCAACATGGCGAAACCCCGTCTCTACTAAAAATAGAAAAATTAGCCAGGTGTGGTGGCGGGTGCCTGTAATCCCAGCTACTCGGGAGGCTGATGCAGGAGAATCGCTTTTACTGGGAGGTGGAGGTTGCAGTGAACCGAGATCGAGCCACTGCACTCCAGCCTGGGCAACAGAGCAAGACTCTGTCTCAAATAAAATAAAATAAAATAAAAAGGGTATTTTTTGGGATTCATCTGGCAACGGACACCTGCTCAGCCAGGTCAGACCCAGGGAAGGGCATAGGCACCAACGGGGCCTAAGTTTCCCCATCTGTGAAATGGACAGAAAAAACCCCCGCCACGCATCATAACAACACACCAGGTCTATTGTCTAGCCCCCATCCCCCTGCGCAGCTTTGGGGTCCCCAGCATCCTTCCCCCAAGGGGCACGTGCTCTGTCCTCTGCCCCTGACTATGTCCAGGTCCGGATTCGATTTTGTTCTCACCCTGCTCCCCTGACCTGGCGCCACCAGTCTAGTGTCTTCAAAACCACAACCCAGGCGCTACCATCTGTTATCAGCAGCGGGACCCAGTGGTTTCTCGTTCCCCTCGCCCCGCCCATCCCCCCCTGCACTTCTCAGAAGAGCCAGCCCTGTCCTCGCAGGGTGCTTGGCACAAAACAACTTGGTTATCAGGCCCCCTCATCGCGATCCCTGCTGATTAGGGCCTTCGAGGTGCCCAACTACTTGTTTATGGGACTTATTTTCAGAGATTCTCTGATGTCTCCTGTCTCCTGCAGCCCAGGGGTCAGAGCATCAGGGAGGGGGAAGCAGAGCCAGGTCGAGGGACTTCTGGGAATACTTCCTGGAGGAAGGGATGCTGGAAGGGAGTGAGGGAGGGTTAGTTGCAGAAGATGCCACAGGCATTGCAGGCAGAAGGACCTGCATGGGCAGCGGTTTGGAGATAAGAACCTCTGGCAGGCCAGGGGCAGTGGCTCACTCCTGTAATCCCAGCACTTTGGGAGGCCGAGGCGGGAGGATCGCTTTAGCTCACAAGCTCGAGACCAGCCTGGCCAACATGGCAAGACCCCCATCTCCACAAAAAAACACAAAAATCAGCCAGGCAGGGTGTATGCCTATAGTCTCCAATACTCAGGAGGCTGAGATGGGAGAATTGCTTGAGCCTGTGAGGTGGAGGTTACAGTGAGCCAGTATCACGCCATTGCACACCAGCCTGGGTGACAGAGCAAGACCCTGTCTCAAAAAAAAAAAAAGGGGTGGCGGCCAGGTGTGGTGGTTCAAGCCTGTAATCCCAGCACTTTGGGAGGCCGAGGCAGGTAGATCACAATGTCAGGAGTTCAAGACCAGCCTGACCAACATGGTGAAACACCATCTCTGCTAAAAATATATATACCAAATTAGCCGGGTGTGGTGGCGGGCACCTGTAATCCCAGCTACTTGGGAGGCTGAGGCAGGAGGATGGCTTGAACCCGGGAGGCAGAGGCTGCAATGAGCCAAGATTGCACCAATGCATTCCTGTGTGGGCGACAGAGAGAGACTCCATGCCAAAATAAATAAATAAATAATAAAAATAGGCCAGGCATATTGGCTCACGCCTGTAATCCCAGCACTTTGGGAAGCTGAGGTGGGCAGATCACAAGGTCAGGAGTTCAAGACCAGCCTGGCCAACATGGTGAAACCCCGTCTCTACTAAAAATACAAAAATTAGCCAGGCATGGTGGCATGCACCCGTAATCCCAGCTGCTTAGGAGGCTGAGGCAGGAGAATCACTTGAACCTGGGGGGTGGAGTTTGCAGTGAGCCGAGATTGCACCACTGCACTCCAGCCTGGGCAACAGGGTAAGACTCTGTCTCAAAAAAATAAAAATAAAAATAAAATCTTCCCAAACAGTGTGATGATGGTGGCACAACTCTGTGAATACACTAAAAACCATTGAATTGGACTCTTTAAAAAAGATTTTTTTTATCTTTTAAGACAGGGTCTCACTCTGTCACTCAGGCTGCGGTGCAGTGCAGTGGTGAAATCTTGGCTCACTGCAGCCTCAACCTTCTGGGCTCAAGTGATCCTCCTACCTCAGCCTCCCAAGTAGCTGGAACTACAGGGGCACACCACCATGTCTGGCTAATTATTTTCTTCTTCTCTTCTTCTTCTTCTTTTCTTTCTTCTTCTTCCTCTTCCTCTTCTTCTTCTGTAGAGATGGGGTCTCACTATGTTGCCCAGGCTGGTCTTGAACTCCTGGCCTCAGGCGATCTCCCACCACAACCTCCCAAAGTGCTGGGATTAGGGCATGAGCCACCATGCCCTGTTGAACTGGACACTTCAAATGGGTGAATTGTGTGGTAGCTGCAATTTTTTTTTTTTTTTTTTGAGGTGCGTTTTAGTCCGTCACCCAGGCTGGAGGGCAGTGGCTTGATCTCGGCTCACTACAACCTCTGCCTCCTGGGTTCAAGCAATTCTCTGCTTCAGTCCCCTGGGTAGCTGGGACTACAGATGTGCACGACCATGTCCAACTAATTTTTGTATTTTTAGTAGAGACGAGGTTTCATCATGTTGGCAAGGATTCTCTCGATCTCTTGACCTCGTGACCCACCCGCCTCGGCTTCTCAAAGTGCTGCAATTACAGGCGTGAGCCACCGCGCCCTGCATACATGCCTTGTATCTCAACAAACCTGTTAAAAAACAAAACACACAAAAGAAAACCAAGAAGGTCTTTTCCACTGTAGCGCTGAGAAGCCCAGGATGCAGCGCTGAACCTCCAGATAGAAGGTATTTTGAAGGGCACTGAAGGAAGTCAGTACTGAGCTCCACGTCACCCAAGCCATGACCAGGTGAGCTCCTGCTGGGAGTCCCAACCACCCAGCTGCTCCTCCCCTTCTCCCGGCAGGAACGGTGCCAGGGGCTGCCCCTCAGATGTGGCATCAGGAGCTGGGCCCCCCACCCGCCCACACTGGGGTTTCTGCGCCTTTGCTACCTGTCTACCTGCTAAGCCACTTCCTCCGCCCACCTGCCAGCCTGTCTGCCTGGCGCCTGGCTTCCCCGGCTCCCTTGCCCGCCCTTGCCTGCATCCCCCAACCCAACTGGCTTCCTCGTGAGCTGCACGTGTAGGCAGGACTGGGAGAGGACCCTCCTCCAAAAGCCAGGATCAGAGTGCTGCTTAGCCATTGACTCTCTGGGATTCCTTCAAGAGGGCTGAGCCTCAGTTTATCCACAGGAGCAATGGGACCAAAAATGTCACCCTCAAGGGATCGCTGCAAGGCTCAGGGCCTTTGCACTGGCCATCCCCCTCTGCTGGGGGCACCTTCTGGAATCTTCCTGAAGGTTGCCACTGGCCTCTCTCAACTCCTGGGAAAAGCCCTCCCTGATTCCCCAGCTACATGCACCGATGGGTCCTCTTTTCCCCTCTCCTCAATTCATTTTTCTCCCTGGGACCTCAGTTCCTAGAGTTTTATTTATTTATTTATTATCTTTTTGAGACAGAATCTCACTCTTGTCCATGCTGGAGTGCAATGGCACGATCTCGACTCACTGCAGCCTCTGCCTCCCAGGTTCAAACGATTCTCCTGCCTCGTCTTCCCAAGTAGCTGAGATTACAGGCTCCCGCCACCATGCCTGGCTAATTTTTGTATTTTTAGTAGAGACAGGATTTCACCATGTTGGCCAAGCTGGTCTCGAACTCCTGACCTCAGGTGATCCACATGCCTCAGCCTTCCAAAGTGCTGGGATTGCAGGCGTGAGCCACCGCACCCGGGCAATAAACAGTCCCAGAGCTCTATTTATGGCTGTTCGCCACGCTACTGCTTGCATCTAGCCCGAGAGTTACTTGAGGACAGAACTGAGCCTGTCTCAGGGGCACGGAAGCAGCTCAGGAAATATTTGCTTTGTTTGTTTGTTGGTTGGTTTTTTGAGACAGAGTTTCACTCTTGTTACCCAGGCTGGAGTGCAGTGGCGCGATCTCAGCTCACTGCAACCTCCATCTCCCAGGTTCAAGTGATTCTCCTGCCTCAGCCTCCCAAGTAGCTGGGACTTCAGGCGCGCGCCACCACGCCCAGCTAATTTTGTATTTTTAGTAGAGACGGGGTTTCTCTATGTTGGTCAGGCTGGTCTCGAACTCCTGACCTCAGGTGATCGGCCCACCTCTACCTCCCAAAGTGCTGAGATTACCAGTGTGAGCCACCGCGCCCGGCCGGGACTATTTGTTAAATGGTGAGGAAAGTGAGTCTGGGAATTTCGTGCCAGGTTCCGAGGGAGAGCTGGAGCAGCAGCACACACTTGTAGTCCCAGCTACTCGGGACACCAAGGCAAGAGGATCGCTTGAGCCTCAGGGTTTGAATCCAGCCTGGGCAGCAGAGTGAAACCTCATCTTTTTTTTTTTTCCCCCTTTTTTTGAGACAGATTCTCATTCTGTCACCCAAGCTGGAGTGCAGTGGCGCGATCTCGGCTCACTAAAACCTCTGCCTCCCTGGTTTCAAGCGATTCTCTTGCCTCAGCCTCCCAAGTAGCTGGGACTACAGGCGCACACTGCCACGCCTGGCTAATTTTTGTATTTTTAGTAGAGACAGGGTTTCACTATGTTGTCCAGGCTTGTCTCAAACTCCTGACCTCAGGCGATCCACCCACCTTGGCCTCCCAAAGTGCTGGGATGACAGGCCTGAGCCACACCTGGCCCTTCATTCCTTTTGAAGGCTGAATAGTTTCCCTTGCACTGATGGCCCATGTTTGCTGGCCCATTCATCATTTGATAGATACCTGCATTGCTCCCACTTGTTGGCTATTGTGAATAATCCTGCTATGAATATTCATGTCCAAGGATTTGTTTGAATACCTGTTTCCATTCTTCTGGGGATATACCTTGGAGTGAAATTGCTGGGCCATATATATGGTAATCCTGTGTTTAACTTTTTTTTTTTTTTTTTAACAGGGTTTCACTCTATTGCTGAGGCTGGAGTGCGGTGGTTCAATCACAGCTTACCATGGGCTCAACCTCCTGGGTTCAGGTGATCCTCCTGCTTCAGCCTCCCGAGTAGCTGGGACTACAGGTCCACCACCATGCCTGGCTAATTTTTTTGTGCTTTTCACAGAGACAAGGTTTCACCATGTGGCCCATGCTGGTCTCGAACTCCTAAGCTCAGGCAATCCTGCCTTAACCTCCTGAAATGCTAGGATTACAGGCATGAGCCACTGCACCCAGCCTGTGTTTAACTTTTCGAGGAATCAGCAGATTTCAACAACAACACCATTTGACATTCCCATCAGCAATGGCTCAATAGTTTTGAACCCCTATGGCTTTCAACTAACTAGGACCCAAGTTCAAATCTTGGCTCAACCACTGTGACCACCAGATCCTTTTCTTTCCCATCATGCATCTTGCTTTTCCTGGTAGCAACACCCAATTCTGCCTCCAGGAACTCACCTGTCTCATCATGGCCAGCGGACCTATCGATCCCAGAGGTTCACCCTCAATGGGCTGGGGGCAAATTTGGGGAACCAAGAGGTAGCTCCCATACCTAGGAAAATTCACATGGATGAGGCAGGTCTAACTGAAATACATATCGGAGGGAGGAGAGAAAAGAAGGCGGCCTTGGCAGCTGCTGGGGCCTCCTGAGCCAGCAAGATTTAAAATAAGTTTTCACACAAAAATAGATGGATAGACCTTCAAACAAGAATAAAAAGAACCTGTGTTTAGAGCTGTGAGCCGAGTGTTTAGGCAGCTGACAGCATTTAGCCTGGAACGAACCATCCAATGCAAGTGTGTGGTTAGGGCCGTGTTCAAAAATACGGCTTCGAAGCAGCAAACCGGGGCCGGGCCACTCGCCCTGTAATTCTTTTTCCAAATAAAAGGCAGAACTATTCCTGGCTCGGCTTGGGGACTTCTGTGGCTGCCAGGGCTCCGAGGAGGCCAACCTGGAATGTGAGGCATGGCTGTCGCCCCGCCAGGCCCAGGCCTCTGCTGCTTGGGAATTTATACTGGGAGCTTGTCATTGCCTGACTTTTAATTAAAACATTATTCGCACAGGGCCCCGTCCGAGGCCGCCTGAGCCCAGGACTCCTGCACAGGAGGCCCCGGGCTTGTGGCAAAGCACCGGGACTTGTGATATTCGGTAGATTGAGCCAATTTGGAGCTATTTGTGGAGTGGACTAAAAAAGAACCACAAACCAAACCAAACATCGCTTGATGTTTGCCAAATATAGCAGTTTGCATTTCTATAAGCAAAGCCCTGATTTTTTTTTTTTTTTGAAATAGAGTCTCTCTTGTCACCCAGGCGGGAGTGCAGTGGTGCGATCTCAGCTCCCTGCAACCTCTGCCTCTCAGGTTCAAGTGATTCTCCTGCCCCAGCCTCCCAAGTAGCTGGGATTACAGGCATGCACCACCACGCCCGGCTAATTTTTTGTATTTTTAGTAGAGACGGGGTTTCACCATGTTGGTGAGGCTGTTCTCGAACTCCTGACCTCAGGTGATTCACCTGCCTCAGCCTCCCATAGTGCTGGAGTTACAGGCGTGAGCCACGGCGCCTGGCCTGTTTTTTTGTTTGTTTTGTTTTTTCTTTTTTTTTGTTTATTTTTATCTAACACCGATTAAACATCTCAGGATGCTTTTTTTTTTTTTTTTTTTTTTTTTTTAAGAGGCAGAGCAACAGCTCTGTTGCTCAGGCTGGAGTGCAGTGGTGCAATCATGGCTCACCACAGCCTCCAACTCCTGGGCTCAAGCGATCCTCCTACCTCAGCCTCCCAAGTAGCTGGGACTACAGGCATGTGCCACCATATTTGGCTAATTTTATTTTATGTTTTAGAGATGCGGGGTTCTTAGTATGTTTGCCCAGGCTTGTCTCCAACTCCTGGCCTCAAGGCATCCTCCCACCTCAGCCTCCCAGAATGCTGGAATTACAGGCGTGAGCCACTGCAACCAGCCTAAAGCCCTGATATTTAAAAGTAATGTACTTAATCAGACATCAAAATGGAATGAAGCAGGCTGGGCATGGTGGCTCATACCTGTAATCCCAGCACTTTGGGAGGCTGAGGCAGGTGGATCACGAGGTCAGGAGATTGAGACCATCCTGGCCAACACGGTGAAACCCCATCTCCACCAAAAATACAAAAATGAGCCGGGGATGGTGGTGCACACCTGTAATCCCAGCTACCTGGGAGGCTGAGGCAGAAGAATCACCTTAACCCGGGAGGCGGAGGTTGCAATGAGCTGAGATCACGCCACTGCACTCCAGCCTGGGCAACAAGAGCAAAACTCCATCAAGAAAGAGAGAAATAGAGAAAGAAAGAGGGAAAGAGAGAGAGAGAAAGAGAAAGAAAGAGGGAAAGAGAGAGAGAGAAAGAGAAAGAAAGAAGGAAAGAAAGGAAAAGAGAAAGAGGAAGGAAGGGAGAGAGAAAGAAAAGAGAAGAAAGAAAGAAAGAAAGAGAGAGCGGGGAGGGAGAGAGAGAGAGAGAGAGAGAAGGGGAGGGGAGGGGAGAGGAGAGGAGAGGAGGGGAGAGGAGAGGAGAGGAGGGGAGAGGAGAGGAGAGGAGTAGAAAGAGGTCTTATTGTCTTATTGTGTTGCCCAGTTTGGTATCAAACTCCTGGCCTCAAGCGGTTCTTCTGCCTCCGTCCCCCAAAGTGCTGAGAATTCGAGTGTGAGCCACCACCCTGGCCAAACATGCTCTTATGGTTCAGATGATGGGATCACGTCTTAAAATCTTCCCAGAGGGGGACCCCAACGTGCAGGAAGAGCTAGCAATGACTCCCTTAATCTCTTCTCTGCAGACCCCGCGGGCCTCAGCCTTCACTCCGCCTCAGGGCTCACTCATTGCAATGTCTTTTTCTTTTTCCTTCCAAAAAACATCTGCAAGTAAGCCCAACACCTGATCCGGCCAGGTGATATGAAGCCAACAGGACAAGGAATGGCTTAGACCCTTTCCTGACCCAGAGGAGGGGACCATGTGAGGGAGAATGGGATGCTCTCCTGGAGGCTTCCTGGAGAAGATGGCCCCTCAGCCACATCTTAGAAATGAGCTGCACCTGGTGCCATTTCAAGGGTTCTGGGACCCCCGGAGAAGTCTCCAGGGGCCTTTTTCTGGCCTCACCTGGTAGGACAGCCCACAGGTTCGCTGTTCCCCAGTCAGGGGCTCATCTGGACCCTCCCCGTCAGATGTTGGTGGCAGTTTCCCCAGGCAGTGGGGAAGCACACTCATGCCCCATCATCAGGGAATAAACCACTCTGTTTTCTTGAAAGTTTATGATCTAGGCCGGGCGCGGTGGCTCACGCCTGTAATCCCAGCACTTTGGGAGGCCGAGGCGGGTGGATCGCGAGGTCAAGAGATCGAGACCATCCTGGTCAACATGGTGAAACCCCGTCTCTACTAAAAATACAAAAAATTAGCTGGGCATGGTGGCGCGTGCCTGTAATCCCAGCTACTCAGGAGGCTGAGGCAGGAGAATTGCCTGAACCCAGGAGGTGGAGACTGCGGTGAGCTGAGATCGCGCCATTGCACTCCAGCCTGGGTAACAAGAGCGAAACTCCATCTCAAAAAAAAAAAAAAGAAAAGAAAGTTTATGATCTATGGACCACCGGATTTGAATCTCTATTTTATGCCTGCATCTCTGCAGGCGGAACCACAGGACACTGTGTTCAGTCACTGCCTGGGAGCTATTTTAGGATCTCAGGGCTGTAATTTTTGCTGCTGGGGGAAAGCCTTGGCTGGAATGTCAGGGGGCAAGAAACAGAGGGACAGACCGCTGGCTTCCCTCACCAAGCCTCAGTTTACCCATCTGCTAACAGTGGTGAGTAAATTCACACCTCACGGGAGGGCGATGAGAAATCCACTCACCACTGGGTGTGAAATGTACATCCTGGAGTCAGCCTCCATCAGGGTTTTTCTGTTTCTTTGTTTTGAAACAGGGTCTCACTCCACCACCCAGGCTGGAGTGCAGTGGCATTGAATCATAGCTCACTGCAGCCTCAACCTCCAGGCCCAAGTGATCCTCCCACCTCAGTGTGCAGAGTAGCTGGTAACACAGACTCATGCTACCACACCTGGCTAATTTATTTTTAATACTTTTGTAGAGATGGGGTCTAGGCTGGTCTCAAACTCCTAGGTTAAAGCGATCCTCCCACCTTGGCCTCTCAAAGTGGTGAGACCACAACTGTGCCTGGCCACACTCAGGGATTTGTCTGTTCTTGTGAGGAGGGGAGGTCTCTGCTCCCTCTTTTTTTTTGAGACGGAGTCTCACTCTATCACCCAGACTGGAATGCAATGGCATGATCTCAGCTCACTGCAACCTCCCGCTACTGAGATCAAGCGATTCTCCTGTCTCAGCCTCCCAAGTAGCTGGGATCACAGGCATGCACCACCACACCTGGGTAATTTTTATATTTTTAGTAGAGATGGAGTTTCACCATGTTGGCCAGGCTGGTCTCAAACTCCTGACCTCAGGTGATCCGCCTACCTCTGCCTCCCAAAGTGCTGGGATTACAGGTGTGAGCCACACTTAGCCTCTGCTCGCTCTTCTACCTCCCATCAAAAATAGGCATGTAGGGCTGGGCACTGTGACTCATGCCTGTAATCCCAGCACTTTGGGAGGTCGAGGCGGATGGATCACAAGGTCAGGGGTTCGAAACCAGCCTGGCTAATACAATGAAACCCCGTCTCTACTAAAAATACAAAAATTAGCCAGTCGTGGTGGCGGGCACCTGTAATCCCAGCTACTCAGGAGGCTGAGGCAGGAGAATCATTTGAACCCAGGAGACAGAGGTTGCAGTGAGCCGAGATCACACCACTGACAGCCTGGACAAAAGAGTGAGACTCCATCTTAAAAAAAAAAAAAAAAAAGGCAAGTGGGGTTGGTTGACTGGGGAGTAATTTTAACTGCTGACACCAGGCAATGTCTGGAGACATTTTTTATTGTCGCAGAAAATCTGGGAAGGGAAAGTTGCTGGCATCTGGTGGTGGAGCCAGGAACGCTGCTCTGCACTCCGCAGTGCGCGCGATGGCCCTGTACAGAGAAGAATCCGCCCCGATCGTGAGTGGTGCTGAGGATGGGAAGCCGCAGTGCCCAACACCGCATCTCCCACATATCCAGATGACTCACGGTTGGTGACTTTGTCATTTGATTTGATGTGATTTCTATGTGAGTCAGTGTTACATCCTGCTACTGTTTAAATGTTTGTCCACTCCAAAATTCAACCAGGGTCAAGCGCAGTGGCTCATGCCTGTAATCGCAGCACTTTGGGAGGCTGAGGCAGGCAGATCACCTGAGCTCGGGAGTTAGAGACCAGCCTAAGCAACATGCTGAGACCCCATCTCTACCAAAACCACAAAAAAAATTAGCCAGGCATGGTAGCTTGTGCCTATAATCCCAGCTACTCAGGAGGCTGAGGCAAGAGAATCACTTGAACCCAGACGCAGAAGTTGCAGTGAGCCAGGATCGTGCCATTGCACTACAGCCTGGGGAACAGAGCAAGACTCTGCCTCCCAAGAAAAAGAAAAGAAAGAGAGAGAAAGAAGGAGGGAGGAAGGGAGGGATAGGAAAGAAGAAAAGAAAAGAAAAGTCACTTAATTCTTGGCCAGCTGAGGTGGCTCAAGCCTGTAATCCCAGAAGCAGTTTGGAGGCAGAGGGAGGCAGATCACTGAGGTCAGGAGTTTGAGACCAGCCTGGGCAACATGGCAAAACCCTGTCTTTATAAAAAGTACAAAGAAAACAATTAGCCAGGCATAGTGGCCCACGCCTGTGGTCCCAGCTACTCTGGAGGCTGAGGCAGGAGAATCTATTGAACCCTGGGGCAGAGGCTGCAATGAGCTGGGATGGTGCCACCACACTCCAGCCTGGGCGACAGAGTGAGACCCTGTCTCCCCCGCAAAAAAGAAAGAAAACAGACTGACATGTGACAAAGATCTGTATTGCATTATTCCTAGTAATAGTGAAAACCTGGCAGCAACCATAGCCTATCAGTAGGAAAACAGGTCCACACGTCCATATACTCATACATTAATATTCATTAAATATTTACCAATTATTCATATTAATGGGTGGGCGCAGTGGCTCACACTGGCTCCCAGCACTTTGGGAGGCTGAGGCGGGCGGATCACAAGGTCAGGAGTTCAAGACCACTGACCAGCTTGGTGAGCCCCTGTCTCTACTAAAAATATAAAAAATAGCCAGGCATGGTGGTGTTCGCCTATAATCCCAGCTACTCAGGAGGCTGAGGCAGGAGAATCGCTTGAACCTGGGAGGCAGAAGTTGTAGTGAGCTGAGATGGCACCACTGCACTCCAGCCTGGGTAACAGAGGGAGACTCCATTTCAAAAATAAATAAATAAAATAAATCAAAAAATTAGCTGGGCATGTGACATGCACCTGTACTCCCAGCTATTCAGGAGGCTGAGTCGGGAAGATCACTTAAGCCTGGGAGACTGAGGCTGCAGTGAGCCATGATCATGCCACCACACTCCAGCTTGAGCAACAGAATGAGACTCTGCCTTTACAAAATTATTAATATTGCCGGGCATGGTGGCTCACACCTGTAATCCCAGTACTTTGGGAGGCAGAGGCGGATGGATCTCTTGAGGTCAGGAGTTTGAAACCAGCCTAAGGTGGTGAAAGCCCATCTCTACTAAAAATACAAAATTAGCTGGACCTGGTGGTGCGTGCCTATAATCCCAGCTACTCGGGAGGCTGAGGCAGAAGAATCACTTGAACCCAGGAGATGGAGGTTGTAGTAAGCTGAAATCATACCACTATACTCCAGCCTGGGCAACAAGAGTGAAACTCCATCTCAAAAAAAATTATTAATATTAATTAATTTATTAATTATTTAACTGCTTTTATAAAAATGAGGTGAGTACTGCCGTGTCCTCACCCCGGGGCATCTGGTGATGTCTGGGGATATTTTGCTTGTCATGGATGGGGACAGTGGGGAGGGAGGCAGGGATCCCACTGACATGTAACTCAGAAATCCTGAACTAGGAGAAGCATCTTCCTGCCGGGCACAGTGGCTCAGGCCTGTAATCCCAGCACCTTGGGAGCCTGAGGAAGGCAGATCACCAGGTCAGGAGATCGAGACCATCCTGGCTAACAACGTGAAACCAGTCTCTGCTAAAAATAAAAAAAATGTTTTAAAAAAATTACCCAGGTGTGGTGGTACATGCCTATAGTCCCAGCTACTCAGGAGGCTGAGGCAGGAGAATTGCTTGTACCCAGGAGGTGGATGTTACAGTGAGCCAAGATCATGCCACTGCACTCCAGCCTGGGTGACAGAGTGAGACCCCAAGACCCCATCTGAAAAAAAAAAAGGAGAGAGAAGCATCTTCCAAGTGTGGCCTCTCTGCGGTCACAATGTCTGGGCTGGGGTCTGAACATGCCACCCTGAGCAAAATTTCTTTCCAGGCCTAGGGAAGGGGCTCAGTGGATGCACCCACATGAGTCCAGAAAGACCCAGTGCATTTGAGGAACAGTGACAACAGGCCTCTGGGCTGGGGCCGAGGGAGAGGAGTGGCAGAAGGTGACATCCCAGAGGCCAGATCCTGAGGCCTCTCCCTGGATCCCAAGATGTTTCAGAAGGTCCCTCAGGCTGGTGGGTGAAGAATGAGCTGTTGAGCCAGGGAGGAAGGAGATAGCTGGGGTTGGCTTCCCCAGGAGACATGAATGTGGCTCTGCAGAGTTGGAGGGGCGGGTGAAAGGAGGAGGAATTGTAGGCTGGGCAAAGTGTTCCTGCAAAGAGCAGGCTTTGCAAGCCAGGGGGTCTCTTGCAACCACTGAACTCTGCCTTCGTGTCCCCAAAGCAGCCTTAATATGTCACAAATGGGCACAGCCACATGCCAAGAACTTCATTGATGGACACCAACATTTGAATTTCCTAGAGCTTCCATGCGTCACAGAAATATTTTTCCTTCAATATTCTCCCAGCCTTTGCGAAATGTAAAAAGGCCAGCCCAGGCAGCACAGGGAGACCCCGTCTCTACCAAAGGAAAAAGAAGTAGGCAGGCTTGGCGGTGCACACGTGTGGCCCCAGCTACTCGGGAGGCTGAGGCAGAAGGACGGCTTGGTCCAGGAGGCTGAGGCTGAAGCGAACTATGATTGAGCCACTGCACTCCAGCCTCAGTGACAAGGCGAGACCCCATCTTTTTTTTTTTTTGAGATGGAGTTTCATTCTTGTTGCCCAGGCTGGAGTGCAATGGTGCGATCTCAGCTCACTGCAACCTCCACCTCCTGGGTTCCAGTGATTTTTCTCCCTCAGCCTCCGAGGTAGCTGGGATTACAGGCATGTGCCACTATGCTTGGCTAACTTTTTTGTATTTTTAGTAGAGATGGGGTTTCTCCATGTTGATCAGGTTGGGTCTTGCACCCCCAACCTCAGGTGATCTGCCCAACTCAGCCTCCAAAAGTGCTGGGATTACAGGCATGAGCCACTGCGCCTGGTCTCATCTATTTTTATTAATGGTTAAAATGGTCAATTTTCTGTTATGTACATATATATGTGTGTGTATATACATGTATATGTGTGTGTGTGTGTGTATATAGATATATAGATATTTTTTTGAGACGGGGTCTCAGTCTGTCATCCAGGCTGGAGTGCAGTGGCATGATCTTGGCTCACTGCAACCTCCACCTCCCAAGTTCAAGCAATTCTCCTGCGTCAGCCTCCTCTGACGATGACCCCGGGTTCATCTTTGCTAGAGCAGCCCCGCCTCCCTTTCTGGAGCTCCCATGTCTTTACCCACATTTGCCTTATGAGCAAATGCCCTGTGAGTCTGGGTTCTACCCGGCCTTCCTTCTGGGCCTCACACACTTTTGGTCCCAGTGCCAACCTGATTGAGGTAACTCTGTGATTAGCAAACGATGACCCCAAGGTCCCATCCAGCCCGCCACCTATGTTTGTATCGCTTTCAAGCTCAGAATGTTTGCCTTGTCTTTTAAAATTGTGATAAAAATATATATGTAACAGGACGGGCATGGTGGCTCACACCTGTAATTTCAGCGCTTTGGGAGGTCAAGGCGAGCAGATCACTTGAGGCCAGGAGTTTGAGACCATCCTGGCCAACACGGTGAAACCCTGTCTCTACTAAAAATACAAAACTTAGATGGGTGTGTTGGCGGGAGCCTGTAATCTCAGCTACCCTGGAGGCTGAGGCAAGAGAGTCGCTTGAACCAGGGAGGCGGAGGTTGCAGTGAGCTGGGATAGCACCATTGCACTCCAGCCTGGGTGACAAAAGCGAAACTCTGTCTCAAAAAAGAGAAAAAGAAGAAGAACCTACCCAAGGTTCCTCTGAGCCCCAGAGGCCAAAACAGCAAGACGTCTCCTGCTCCCTGCCTCTTCCTCCTTCTCACAGACCTTCCCGAAACAGAGAATGACCCAGCTGCTCCCCAGCTTAAGCCCCTTCAAGGACCCCTGCTTGGACTCTGGGGCACGTCCAGCTCCCAGTTCCCAGGCACACCCCCCCACCGGCCTCCACTGCCTCTCCATCTGGCTGTGCCCGGCTACCTCCGTGCTCAGGATCTCCACACATGCAGGAACGGACCTTCCCTTCCCCCAGACCCAACTGCGCTTCTCGGATTCCATTTTACTTATTTACTTCTCTATTATTTTCATTATTTTTTGAGACAAGATCTCGCTCTGTTGCCCAGGGCGGAGCGCAGCAATGCAATCACAGCTCACTGCAGCCTCCACCTCCCAGGGTCAAGTGATCCTCCCACCTCAGCCTCCCGAGTAGCTGGGACTATAGGCATGCACCACCACACCTGGCTAATTTTTTAACATTTTGTAGAGAAGGGGTCTCACTATGTTGTTCAGTCTGATTTTTAATTCCTGGGCTCAAGCGATCCTCCCACTTTGGCCTTCCAAAGTGCTGGGATCACAGGCATGAGCCGCCGCGCCCGGCTAGATTCCATTGTAGAGCTTGCTTCTGTCCCTCTGCACGCCCCCATCCCTCCCTCTGGCCCAGCCTTGACCCCACAGTCTGGGGTGCCTGAGTCCAGCTCTTTCTACCGGGACAGAGGGCGCCTGTGCCACAGCTTGGCACGGGGAAGCTCTGGACTGGACCAGAGGAGGCTGGAAAGCTGAGGTTGGTGCCGGGGAAGCATAGGACCCACCTGGGCTTGCTACAAATGGTTAGATGTCCCAGGTAGCAGACCCAAAACACGGTGACAAGAAATCGCTGTAGGCTTAGAAGCTGCTGCTTGGGGTATAAATTTAGACGCAATTTTTAAACTTGCCCCCTCATTCATTTCTTTTTTTTTTTTTTTTTTTTTTGCTCTTGTTGCCCAGGATAGTGTGCAGTGGCTCGATCTCGGCTCACTGCAACTTCCACCTCCCAGGTTCAAGTGATTCTTCTGCCTCAGTCTCCTGAATGACTGGGATTACAGACGTCCCGCTAATTTTTTGTATTTTTAGTAGACACGGGGTTTCACCATGTTGGTCAGGCTGGTCTTGAACTCCTGACTTCAGGTCCTTAGTCTCCCAAAGTGCTGGAATTACCGGCGTGAGCCACGGTGCCTGTCGCCCCCTCATTTCTTTGGAGATGAGTTACCTGTCCGCCAAGCCCGCTGGGAACTGGCCCTGAGGGTTCTCTATGGGGTTTCAAGAACAGCAGGGAGAGAGGCTCTGATTCCCCTACTCTACCCATAGCATCATCTCCAGTTTGCTTTAAGATCTTTTATAATCCAGCCTCACCTCCTACATAGCCCCTCTGATATGCGAGCTCTTCTCATTTCCCAAATTTGTTCCATTCCCACCTCCAGGCCTTTGCCTATGACCTTCCCTCCACCTGGAACAACCTCCCCTCCTCCTCCCATGTCTGCTTAGAACTAAACGTCATTTCCCCCTCAATCTCTGGCAGAGTCCCTGCTCCTCACCAGTGTTCCCAGACAGATGGGGGTTCTTTCCTCCAGCCAGCCCTGACCCTACAGGGCTGGGGGTATCTATGTTCGGCTGTCTCCCCTAAACTGGGCATTCTCCCTGGCCAGGTCCCAGCCTGAAGTATTCCTGTGGCCTCCAAACAGTGTCTGGCCTAAAGAGGGCATCAATCAATGTTTATCTTGTGCCAAGCTAGAGGACCATAGCTGGCCCCCCAGAAGATGGGACAGCCCACCCAATTCTTTCTTCCCCATCAGCTCTCCTGAACCCTTCTTTGATCAGCTCCTCTCCCCTCAGATCCGCCCTTCAGCATCCTCCAGCTCTCCTCCAGGGGTCCTCTCTGGGGTCATGGGACCCAACCCACTGGGGGGGGATCCCTCTTTCTTTGGTTACAAACATCTGAGCATTCCCTGGGCCAGCACCTCTCAGCCTCAGCACAGCTGACATGTGGGGCCAGAGCCCTGCCCAGGGTGGAGGCCGCCCTGTCCACTGTAGGGTGCTGAGTACCCTGGCCTCCACCCACCAGATGCTGGGAGCCCCATCCCACCCCACAGTGACTACCAAAAATATCTAGGGCAGGTGGGGTGGCTCACACCTGTAATCCCAGCACTTTGGGAGGCCAAGGCGGGTAGATCACCTGAGGTCAGGAATTTGAGACCAGCCTGGCCAACATGGTGAAGCCCCATGCCTACTAAAATGCAAAGACTAGCTGCACGTGGTGGTACATGCCTGTAGTCCCAGCTACCTGGGGGCTGAGGCAGGAGGATCTCTTGAACCCGCGCGGATGAGGCTGCAGTGAGCTGAGATTTCACCATTGCACTGAGTGAAACTCTACCTCAAAAATAAATAAATAAATAAATAAATAAATAAATAAAGGTGGAATAAAAAAAAACATTACCCAGAGTAAAAGAAGCCAGACAGAAAAGGCAACATCTTGTTCAATCCTATCTATGTGAGATGTCCAGATAGGCAAATCCACAGAGCCAGAAAGCAGATCGGCGTTTGCCAGGGCTTGGGCTGGGGAAATGGGAAGTGACTCCCTTTAGCTGATCAAAATATTCTGGAACTAGGTAGAGGTGGCAGCTGCACGACGCTGCATGTATATAAGATATCACTACCTTTAAGATGGTTAATTTCATGTGAATTGCACTTTAATAAAAATAAACAGAAGTATTTAAAAATCCACCAGTGCAAACATTTCTGTCCTTCCGTGGTGGGGGAAGGAACACACACTTTTTTTTTTTACTACCTTAGGAAGAAACAAGGGAGCTGGGGTCCCCTCCCAGCCTGGGAGCCCTGGGTAAGGTCCCGGCTCATCTGTCAGCGCTATCGGAGCCGTCCTGGAGCTGGTGGGAGTTCAGGGCTCTGAAAGGTTTTCTGTCAAGGTTTGAAAGGGGGCCAGGTTTTTTTTCCCCCCCGGAGCCAAGCAGTCTCGGGGCTGTTGTTCTCTGCAATCGCAGGGCCTCGTGTTAGCAGGAAGCACGGCCAAGTAGGGTTTCCTGCGTGTTGGAGAGAGGAAGCTCCGTAATGTTCTGGGAGGCGATGGTTAAAAATAACTCCGGTATATAAAGACAGCGGAGGGTCCCCTTGCTCGCTCACTCGGGCGCCGTCCGGCTGGACACAGGGCCGAGCAGGTGGTTTGGGGCCTCGGGAAGGCCAAACCCCCCGTCTCTGAGCACCCAGCTGGGGAAGACACCAGCCAACTTCAGAGCCCCAAGTCTGCCTCACTTCCAGACCTCAGCGTCAGGGACACCGTGGGCGTTTGTTTCAAAACGCTTTTCTCCAGCAAAGAATGTAACCTCAAGCTGCTGTCAGGGTAGAGGAATCCCTACCCGCCCCCCTGCCCTGCCTGGCAGATAGGTTGGGCCGTGATTTTGGCTGTGCTTGACAGTGACGCTGTAGCACACCCAGGCTGGGGGATGCTGGTAGCCAGGGTTCAAATCCCGGCTCTGCCACCTAACGCTGGGACTGTTTCCTCATCTGTAGAATGGAACTAACAATAGCTCCTCTGCGGTTGTAAGCACTAAACACAGAAGTTAAGCTTTGGGAGTTAGGAGGGCGTGGTCTGCGAGTTGGATGTCTCCCCTTTCATAAGCAGATTTTTTTTCGGAGGTGGGGGTTGTTTTCTTTTGTTTTGTTTTTTTTTTTTTGAGACAGGGTCTCACTCTGTCACTCAAGCTGGAGTGCAGTGGCAAGATCATGGCTCACGGCAGCCTCGACCTCCCTCCTGCCTCCTCAGCCTCCCAAGTAGCTGGGACCACAGACGCAAGCCACCATACCTGGCTAGTTTTCTTTTGAATTCCAGTAGAGACAAGGTATCACTATATTGCCCTGGCTGGCCTCGCACTCCTGGGTTCAAGAGATCCTCCCCTCTCAGCCTTCCAAAGTCCTGGGATTACAGGCGTGAGCCACCGCTCCCAGACACAAGCAGGTTTTTAGAGCTGTCATTGCCATCAGAACAGCTGCCTAAACAGCAAGAAGAGCAAAAGCCTGTGTGTGGGGTCAATGCGAGGGTTTGAGGCTTCCAAGCCTGGGTGACCCCACACCAGATCCAACACATACAAAAAGGATCACAAGGACAGGTTATAAACATCTCCATGCCAAAACATCCACTGACAGGGATGAAACAGACACATTCCTTGAAAGACAAAAACTACCAAAGCTTACTTAAAAAGAAATAGACAGGCTGGGCGTGGTGGCTCATGCCTGTAATCCCAACGCTTTAAGAAGCTGAGGCAGGTGGATCACCTGAGGTCAGGAGTTCGAGACCAGCCTGGCCAACGTGGTGAAACCCCGTCTCTACTAAAAAACAAAAATTAGCCAGGCGTGGTGGTGGGCGCCTGTAGTCCCAATATCCCTGTACCTATGGAATAAATCAACATTATTGTTTAAAAAAAACTTCCTACAGGCAGGCATGGTGGTGGGTGCCAATAATCCCAGCACTTTGGGAGGTCAAGGCAGGAGGATCTCATGAGGCCAGGAGTTCAAGACTAGCCTGGACAATGTAGCAAGATCCCATCTCTACAAAAAATATATAAATTACCTGGGCTTGGTGGCTTGTGCCTATAATCTCAGCACTCTGGAGACTGAGGTGGGAGATTCACTTGAGCTCAGGAGTTTGAGACCAGCCTGGGCAACACAGTGAGACTCCATCTCTACAAAAAAAAAAAAATATTTAAACTAGCCAGACATGGTGGGGTACATCTGTAGTCCCAGCTACTTGGGAGGTTGAGGTGGGAGGATTACTTGAGCCCAGGAGGTCAAGGCTGCAGTGAGCTATGATTGTGCCACTGCACTCCAGCCTGGACGACAGAGTGGGACCCTGTCTCTAAACAAACAAAAGCCTTTCTACAAAGAAAACTCCAGGTCTGGACGGGTGTCCCTGTTGAATTTCCCCTAAACATCTAAGGAAGAGAGAGCATCACTTCTATAGGTTGGTGCAAACAATTTCGGGTTTTGCCATGAATTTTTTTTTTTTTTTTTTTTTGAGATGGAGTTTCACTCTTCTTGCCCAGGCTAGAGATTGCAATGGGGCAATCTCGGCTCATGGCAGCCTCCGTCTCCCAGGTTCAAGCGATTCTCCAGCCTCAGTCTCCTGAGTAGCTGGGATTACAGGTGCGTGCCACCATGCCCGGCTAATTTTTGTAATTTTAGTAGAGACGGGGTTTCTCCATGTTGGTCAGGCTGGTTTTGAACTCCCAAGCTCAGGTGACCCGCCAGCCTGGACGTCCCAAAGTGCTGGGATTACAGGCCTGAGCCACTGCACCCGGCCTTGCCATGACTTTTAGGCAATTACATGCTTTCACTAAACTGAACAGAAAAGAAAGCTTCCGGCTGGTTCTGTACCAGGGGGCGGCTCCAGGCATGCTGGGGACCGTCCTAGGTGCCAGTGGCTGGCTTGCTGCTGTTCACAGGGGCTCCCTGCCCCCAACGAGATCCTATTCCCTTCCAGGGGGGCGTGTTCTTCTGCGTTAGGGCAGAGCCCCACTGGGGCTCGGGGAAATGAAAGACATGTTTGCTCTCAGAAATCTGAGCCCGCGGTGCCAGCTCCCCTAAAGGGCGCCTTTGTACGCTGCCTGTTGCCGCAATTAGCGCCGTCCCTGGCCGCGGCCGGCAGATCGAGGCCGCCTTGGCTCTGAGGCCCCTTTCAGAAGTCACCAGCGTCCTCCATGAGCTCTGACGGGGGCTATTTTTAACTGGCCAGAGGGGAGTTGTTATGGGCCAGTGGCACAGGGGTGGGGGATCCGGCAGGGAGAGAGGCTGGCGGGTACTGGAGAGGCCAAAGGCAATGGCTGGTGGCTGGGGTCTCCGCAGGGAGCAGGGTCTGCTGCCCTGGGCCATGGGGAGTGGAGCAGGGGCCTCTGGCCTCCGTTTCCTCATCTGCTCAAAGGCGGCTTTCACTCCATCAGGGACTTTTGTTCCAAAGTAGCAGGAGGTGGAATTCCATCATCTGGTCCCAGGGTCCTGCTCTGCCTGCCCCTCTCCATCTTGTTCTCTGTATCTCCATCTCTCCCTGTGTCTCTCTGTCTCGTCTGTGTCTCTTTTCTGTCTGTCTCTGGGTATGTTTCTTTTTCTCTTTCTGTCCGTCGTCTGTCTCCCGTCTTCTTTCCCCCTTTCTCTATCTCTTGCTCCGTGTCTCTGTCTCTGTGTGTATATCTCTTTCCCTGTCTCTATCTCTCCCTCTGCCTCTCTTTATCCCCCTCTGACTCTGACTGTCTCTCGCTGACCCTCCTCGTCTCCCAGGATATACGGTGTGTTTCTGCAGCTGTGCCTGAGCAGGGCGAGCACCCCATATCCCAAGAACAAGATGATCGGCCCTGTGGCCTCCATTCCTTTCATGGGGAAAAGACTGCAGACCGAGTGGCTGCCAGTCCCCCAGTTGCCCCCCAGCTCCAAGGCACTGTGTGTGTTCAGGGCCGCCCCCCGGTCTCCACTTCTCAGCAGGGAGACCCAACCTCTGGTCTCATTTAAAGCTTTCGGAATAAGCCCATGCTCTCTTTGCAATAAGAATTTCTTAATTCAATAAGCAGATGTCCCCACCTCTCAGGAAGGGACTTAGAGCATCTACCAAGCCGTCCCGGGTGACCATGAGCTCCCAGGGGGATGGTCTCAATAATCAGCACCCCACGGGCAAGAGCACGCCTTCTGATGCTCCGGGAACGTCCCTGTGCTCAGGGCAGGCCCTGCCCCTACCCCACCTTAGAGGGGAACGCGGCCTTTTTTTTTCTTTTTTTGGAGACGGAGCCTCACTCTGTCGCCCAGGCTGGAGTGCAATGGCGCGATCTCAGCTCACTGAAACCTCTGCCTCCTGGGTTCAAGTGATTCTCCTGCCTCAGCCTCTTGAGTAGCTGGGATTACAGGTGCCCACCACCACTTCTGGCTAATTTTTGTATTTTATATTTCCCTTTTTGAGGAACCCTCCTGGTTTCAGCCCTGGCAGAATTAAGGCTGAATCATCAACACTCCCTCGTACTCACCTGCTGTCCACAGCTCCCCCACCTCCCTGATAACGGCCCCCAGGAACAATCCTCAAACTGCACCAGCTCTCTCAGCCCTCACCTTCCTCATCTGTACGTCAGACGTGGTGACAGTTTAAGGAGATGCGCTGCGACCCGGCAGCTCCAGTCAAAATGGCCGTTCTCTCAGCTGACCCTCCATCCCAGGTAGGGTTGCCAGATCAAACACAGGACACCCTACTCAAACGCGAACGTCAGATAGACATCAATTCTTTTTTTAGTATACGTATATCCCATTCCATGTACTATTTGAGATATACGTATACTAAAAAAAATTGTTGTTTATCTGAAATTCCAATGTAATGGAGGGTAGTGCATCTTGCTTGCGAAACCTGGCAAGCAGCCTTTGACACAGCTGGTTCTCACAGCCAGGCAGAAGCTGAAGGGGGTGATAGGTATTTCAGACCCTGAGTCACTCATCCACCCATCCAGCCTGTCGCCCAGGCTGGAGTGTGATGGTGGTGACAATCTGGGCTCACTGCAGCCTCCACCTCCTGGGTTCACGCAATCCTCCCACCTCAGCCTGCAGAGTAAGCTGGAACCACAGGTGCATGCCTTTATGCCTGGCTAATTTTTGTATTTTTTTGTAGAGAAGTGTTGAGAAATGTTACGTTGTTGAGAAATGTGAAGTTTATGAATATTGAGTAGCCAGCCCCCCATCCCAAGTAGAAATCTACCTGGGGCATTCCAAAGTGGCAGGACAGCATATAAATATCATGCTTTTTTTTTAACACCAGTTAAAGCCATTGTTTAAGCTATCTGACCTGGCCCCCATGGATAATACTTTTTGTTTTTTGAGACAGGGTCCCACTCTGTTGCCCAGGCTGGAGTACAGTGGCATGATCTCGGCTCACTGCAATCTCCACCTCCCAGGTTCAAGCAATTTTCCTGCCTCAGCCTCCCAAGTAGCTAAGATTACAGGCACTCGCCACCACGTCCAGCTAATTTTTGTATTTTTCGTAGAGATGGGGGTTTCACCATGTTAGTTAAGCTGGTCTCAAACTCCTAACCTTGTAATCCATCCGTCTTAGCCTCCCAAAGTCCAGGGATTACAGGTACGAGCCACTGTGCCAGGCTCATGGGGAACACTTTTTCATTAGTCTGTGATCAGTGGTAAGTGGGCACCAGCTGACTACTCGGCGTGGTTTGTGAAAGAACGCCTGTTTGTTAATAGCAATCACCTGTTGAGAGAGACTGCATGATCAATGTCTACTCCTGGCCTTCCAACTGGAGCGCCATCGGCCCCCGAGGCTCTCAGTTCAGAAGGCTCCTGCTCCCCTGGATAAACCCACTTTGCTGTTCTATCTGGGTGTCTGCTTCTCAATACCTTCAGCGCCGCCTGGGTGGGGGTCTCTACAGCTGAGTGGTACTCAGTAGATAAGATCTTGCTATGTCGCCCACCTGCTGGGGGCTCAAGCCACCAAGGAGAGGTCTCCGATTCTCCATCATTCCCCAAGACAAGTCTGCTGACAAAGGATGGGTTCAGAACCTCGGAAGTCTTTGAAGGTCCACTGTGGTCAGATGACACATGATCTAAATTGGTCTCTCCCAACACCAGGCCGCCAGAAGGGCCAGTGAGCTTGGGGTGAGCGCAGAACCACCGCTCTATGAAGACACCTCCCTCGGCCCCGCCTCCTAGGCCACTGAGGTCTGATTCACGCTTCCTCGTATTCAAACAGAGTTGGTGCAGCTGGCAACCCTGCCAGGGGTAAGGCAGCCGAAGCAGGTCACATTTCTCCCGCTGGATTTTTCCCAGAACCCGGCTCCGGGCGGGCCCAACACAGAAAGCCTGGGGAAAGTCAGAGAATAAGTGAGGAAATCCCTGTCATCCATGGCCATGCTGTTCCCCCAGGGACAGTCTGTCCAGGACCCACCTGTCTGTCACACACACAAGACCCAGAGCCCCAGGATGTTTAAGAGCTGACAAAAGGCCGGGCGCGGTGGCTCACGCCTGTCATCCCAGCACTTTGGGAGGCCGAGGAGGGTGGATCACGAGGTCAGGAGTTTGAGATCAGCCTGGCCAACATGGTGAAACCCCCATCTCTACTAACAAAAATTAACTGGGTGTGGTGGTGGGCACCTGTAATCCCAGCTCCTCGGGAGGCTGAGGCAGGAGAATCACTTGAACCCGGGAGGCGAAGGTTGCAGTGAGCTGAGATCGCGCCATTGCACTCCAGCCTGGGTGACAGAGACTCCATCTCAAAAAAAAAAAAAAGAGCCCAGAAAAAATAGCCTTTTTTTCCCTTTTTTTTGAGACCGAGTCTCCCTCTGTCGCCCAGGCTGGAGTACAATGGTGAGATCTCAGCTCACTGCAACCTCTACCTCCCGGGTTTAAGTGATTCTCCTGCCTCAGCCTCCCAAGTAGCTGGGATTACAGAATGCCCCACCATGCCCAGCTAATTTTTGTATTTTTAGCAGAGACGGGGTTTCACCACCTTGGCCAGGCTGTTCTCAAACTCCTGAATGTAGGTAATCCTCCCACCTAGGCCTCCCAAAGTGCTGGGATGACAGGCGTGGGCCACCACATCCGGCCACACTCTATGTTTTTGAATGTTAGGAGGGACAGAGGATCCCATATCCAGCATGTACCAAAGATACAACCCATTTCTCAGATGACAAAACTCTAGGTTGTTGTTCTCTAGAAAACTTACGTAGGGGCAGTGATTTCGTATTTTTTTTTTTAAGAAACAGGGTCCGATTCTGTTGTCCAGGCTGGAGTACAGTGGGACAATTGTAGCTCACTGCAGCCTCACACTTCTGGGCTCAAGTGATGCTCCAGCTTTAGCCTCCTGAGCAGCTGGGATTATAGGTGCATGCCACCACATTCAGCTAACTTTCATTTTTGTAGAGACAGGGTCCTACTATGTTGCCCAGGCTGACATTGAACTCCTGGTCTCAAGTAATCCTCCTATCTCAGCCTCCCAAAACACTGGACGTGCAGGCATGAGCCTCTTTGCCCAGCTTGATTTTGTATCTTTTTGATGCTTTGGACTTCATGGGGTGTACATACTTTCCTTTGTAGATAAAGTGCCTGCAACTTTTTTTAGTTTCAGGGGGTCCATGAACCCCTCTGAAGCTCACACAAGGGAAAAGCCTTGGGTTCGGGTCAAAGCCTGTGAAATCAGTTTAAATCATGGTTCAGCTGAGGAGCAACTGTGCCTCACTTTCCTCCTCCAACACATCACTATAGAGTGGTGGAAATATGACTGGCTCTCTGAGTTCCGAGAACTAAGGAGGATCCACACAGGGCCTGGCACATAGTGGGTTTTCAATAAACAGCTTTTCTCTCCCGGCTCAGCCTGATTCTCCCACAAACTCTCTCTCTCTCTCTGTCTGTCTCTCTCTCTCTCTCTCTTTCTCTCTCTCTCACACACACACACACACACACAAGCGTGTGCCCACAAAAACACAGTTGGCCATTTCATTGATCAAGTGGCTTTTGTTATTTTTATTATTATTTTTTTGAGACGGAGTTTCACTCTTGTTACCCAGGCTGGAGTGCAATGGCGTGATCTCGGCTCACCAAAACCTCCGCCTCCTGGGTTCAGGCAATTCTCCTGCCTCAGCCTCCTGAGTAGCTGGGATTACAGGCGCGTGCCACCATGCCCAGCTAATTTTTTGTATTTTTAGTAGAGACGGTGTTTCACCATGTTGATCAGGATGGTCTCAATCTCTTGACCTCATGATCCACCTGCCTCGGCCTCCCAAAGTGCTGGGATTACAGGCGTGAACCACTGTGCCTGGCCTTTTGTTATTTTTTTAATAGAGACATATTCTCACTCTGTTGTCCAGGCTGATATTGAACCCCTGGGCTCAAGCGATCCCTCCTGCGTCGGCCTCCCAAAGTGCTGGGATTATAGGTGTGAGCCACAATGCCTGGCCACGCTGGCCATTTTATTTATTTACTCATTACTTTTTCTTGAGACAGAGTCTTGCTCTGTCACCCAGGCTAGAGTGCAGTGGCACGATCTTGGCTCACTGCAACTTTTGCCTCCAGGTTCAAGTGATTCTCCTGCCTCAGCCTCCCGAGTAGCTGGGACTACAGGCACCCTCCACCACGTCCGGCTAATTTTTGTACTTTTAGTAGAGATGGGATTTCACCATGATGGTCAGGACGGTCTCGAACTCCTGAGCTCAAGCGATCTTCCCACTTCGGCCTCCCAAAGTGCTGGGATGATGGGCACGAGCCGCCGCACGCGGCCGAGCTGGCCATTGTCGACTCAAGACCTTCACATCTATTCCAAAGGAAAGGAAAAAGAAAAAAACCTCCCTCTCACTACACAGTTTCAAAAACTGCCCTTTTCAGTGGAAAAGTTTTTTACGTCTTAAGAAAAACCTGATTGTTTAAATTCGGGTCTGCAGTAAACGGGTGGCTATTTTTAAGTGCTTGGGGGCACATGCCTGCAACCCATGGAAAGAGAAGCCGTTTGTCTTGGGAGCTTGTCCAGAATGACGGGAGTGACGTGGAGTGTGGGGTGGGAGTAGGGCGGGGGGGCATGAGCTGTCGGGCTGCCAGAAGCACACAAAACTCCCAAAATATTCCAGAACATTCCTTCTCAAGTTGTCAGAAATCATACCATCCGGGCCATGTCTCAAAGTTCCCACTTGGCAAGCAGTAGTTTCCAGATTTCATTTTCCCTTTTTTTTCCTCTCAAATCACATTTGTTTTTCCACAATCGGAGGCACTCACACACATCTCGCCCTGAAATTCAGACACACTGTTCTGACTGAGACTTGTAAACAACCACCTCTCCAGCCCCTCCCGTGGCCGGGTGTTTAAGTGACACTGGAAAAAATATTCTAAAGGCGGGGAAAAAGGGATTTTTCCAAAAATTGACCCAGGACTTACGTTACGCGGAGTTTATGCAATCAGCCCCTGGAAACAGCTAGATGGGCCTCCCCAGCTGCAGAGGCTCTGAGCAGCAATAAAGTCTCGAGAGGGAAAGTCAATCTTTGGCAAGAATCCCTGACTCCTCCGTGAAAGTGATAAGGGCGGTGTGGACCATGGCTGGGAGGCCAGCTGCGGATTTGAACTATGTTAGCAAGGTCAGGTTCTCGTAAACTATCACAGAGGTCCTGCGGAATGGATTCCTCCAGCCTAAGACCCTGGCGCACCCGTGGGTCATTGGTGGTGCGTCAGGATTTTACGTATTTATTTGCTTGTGTGTTTTTTTGTTTTTGTTTTTAAGATGGAGTTTCACTCTTGTTGCCCAAGCTGGAGTGCAGTGGCACGATCTCAGCTTACTGCAACCTCTACCTGCTGGGTTTAAGCAATTCTCCTGCCTCAGCCTCCTGAGTAGCTGGGATTACAGACGCGCGCCACCACGCCCGGCTAACTTTTTTTGTATTTTCAGTAGAAATGGGATTTCACCATGTTAGCCAGGCTGGTCTCGAACTCTTGACCTCAGGTGATCCACCAGCCTTGACCTCCCAAAGTGCTTGGATTACAGGCGTGAGCTACTGCGCCCGGCCTGCTTGTTTATTTTTTAGAGGCAAATTCTAGCTCCGTCACCCAAGCTGGAGTACGGTGATGCAATCATAGCTCACTGCAGCCTCCACCTTGCAGGCTCAAGTGATCCTCCCACCCTCGGCCTCCCAAGTAGGCACGTCACCCTGCTCGGCTAAGTTTTGTTAAATATTTTAACTTCTTTGTAGAGATGGGGGAGGAGCTTTGCTATGTTGCCCAGGCTGGTCTAGAATGCCCAGCCTTAAGTGGTTCTCCCACCTCAGCCTCCCAAAGTGCTGGGATGTCAAGTGTGAGCCACCACACTCAGCCTCATGGGGAGTGTACAGACACTTTCTAGCAGCGTCTCCTCCATGCTCCTAGGGTCCTTGGGGGCTCCATTTGGCCCCCAGCATCTTCTCCCATTTTGCAGAAAACAAAACCCAAAGTGCAGGAGAGAGGAGAGGAAGCCTGAAGTGAAATCTGTCTGCTGCCACAGTATTTCCCGTAAAGACCCCTGTCCCGTGGCCGGGCATGGTGGCTAATGCCTGTCATCTTAGAACTTTGGGGCCGGACACGGTGGCTCACGCCTGTATTCCCAGCACTTTGGGAGGCCGAGGCGGGCGGATCACGAAGTCAAGAGATCAAGACCATCCTGGTCAACATGGTGAAACCCGGTCTCTTTAAAAAAAAAAAAAAAAAAGAACTTTGGGAGGCTGAGGTGGGGGGATCACTTGAGGTCAAAAGTTTGAAACCAGCTTGGCCAATATGGTGAAACCCCATCTCTCTTTTTTTTTTGAGATGGTGTTTCATTCTTGTTGCCCAGGCTGGAGTGCAATGGTGCAATCTTGGCTCACCACAACCTCTGCCTCCCGGGTTCAAGTGATTCTCCTCCTGCCTCAGCCTCCCAAGTAGCTAGGGTTACAGGCATGTGCCACCTCGCTGGCTAATTTTGTGTTTTTAGTAGGGATGGGGTTTCACCGTGTTGGTCAGGCTGGTCTCGAACTCCCGACCTCAGGTGATCCACCCACCTCAGCCTCCCAAAGTGCTAGGATTACAGGTGTGAGCCACCACGCCCAGCCAATGGGCCCCGCTTTTAGGGAGCTGTGCTCTGTCCCAATAAAACAGTACAAATACTTTGGAAAACCATCTGTTGGTACCTACAAAAGCTGAGCCAGTGATCCTAAGAATCTGCCCAAAGAACTACGGTTGGTCCTTGAACAACACAGCTTTGAACTGTGCAGGTCACTTACACGTGGACTTTCTTCCATTCCGGCCCTGAGACAGCAAGACCAACCCCTCCTCTCCCTCCTCCTCAGCCCACTCAACATGAAGTCTTTTACGATAATCCACTTCCACCTTATTATAAATAGTAAACATATTTTCTCTTTCTTGTGATTCTTTTTTTTTTTTTTTGAGATGGAGTTTCGCTTTTGTTACCCAGGCTGGAGTGCAATGGCGCGATCTCGGCTCACCGCAACCTCCGCCTCCTGGGTTCAGGCAGTTCTCCTGCCTCAGCCTCCTGAGTAGCTGGGATTACAGGCAGGCGCCACCATGCCCAGCTAATTTTTGTATTTTTAGTAGAGACAGGGTTTCATCATGTTGACCAGGAGGGTCTCGATCTCTTGACCTCGTGATCCACCTGCCTCGGCCTCCCAAAGTGCTGGGATTACAGGCTTGAGCCACTGTGCCCGGCCTTTTGTGTGTGTGTGTGTGAGACTGAATTGCCTAGGCTAGCATGCAATGGTGCAATATCGGCTCACTGCAACCTCTGCCTCCTGGGTTCACGTGACTCTCCTGCCTCAGCCTCCCGAGTAGCTGGGATTATAGGCACCTACCACCACACCCTGCTCATTTTTTTGTATTTTTACTAGAGACGGGGTTTCACTCTGTTGGCCAGACGGGTCTACGAACTCCTGACCTCTTCATTCGTCTGCCTCGGCCTCCCAAAGTGCTGGGATTACAGGCTTGAGCCACTGTGCCCGTCCTTTTTAATTTTTAAATTTTTAATTTTATAGGTTTTTTTTTTTTTAAGATAGTCACTCTGTTGCCCAGGCTGGAATCCAGTGTTGTGAACACAGCTCACCGAAGCCTCAACCTCCCAGGCTCAAGCGATCCTCTCAGTTCAGCCTCCCAAGTAGCTGGAACTACAGGCGCCTGCCACCATGGCCAGCTAATTTTTGTAGAGGCAGGATTTCACCATGTTGGTCAGTCTGGTCTTGAACTCCTGAGCTCAAGCGATCAGCTTGCCTCAGCCTCTCAAAGTGCTGGGATTACCCTCGTGAGCCACCGTGCCCGGCTGTGATTTTCTTAATAACATTTTCTTTTCTCTAGCTTACTTTATTGTAAGAATACAATATATAATACATAAACATACAAAATATGCATTCATCAGCTGTTTATGTCATTGTTAGGGTTCCAGTCAATGATAGGCTATTAGTAGTTAAGTTTTTTTGGGGGAGTCAAAAGTTATATGTGGCAAGGCGGGCAGATCACCTGAGGTCAGGAGTTCGAGACCAGCCTGGCCAACACGGCGAAACCCTGTCTCTACTAAAAACAAAAATTACCCAGGTGTGGTGCATGCTCGTAGTCCCAGCTATTTGGGAGACTGAGGCAGGAGAATCACTTGAAACCAGGAGGCAGGAGTTGCAGTGAGCCAAGATCACACCACTGCACTCAAGCCTGGGTGACAGACCAACACTCCAACTCAAAAAAAAAAAAAAAGTTATATGTGGGATTTTGGCTACACAGAGGCTCGTTGCCCTTAACCTCTGCACTATTACAGGGTAACTGTGAAGTTTCGTTCACACAAAAGAAATATACAAGAATGTTCATAGCCATGTTTATAACAGCCAAAAAAAAAAAAAAGTGTAAGAACCCAAATATCGTATCATCAGCGAATGAAATGTGATCTATTTATTTTATGGAATAAAAAAAGAACAAGCAGCCGGGCGCGGTGGCTCACGCCTGTAATCCCAGCACTCTGGGAGGCCGAGGCAGGCGGGTCACCTGAGCTTGGGAGTTCAAAGCCAGCCTGACCAACATGGAGAAACCCCGTTTCTAGTAAAAATACAAAATTAGCAGGGCATGGTGACACGTGCCTGTGATCCCAGCTACTCAGGAGGCTGAGGCAGGAGAATCGCTGGAATCCAGGAGACGGAGGTTGCAGTGAGCCAATAACACGCCATTGTGCCCCAGCCTGGGCAACAAGAGCAAAACTCATTCTCAAAAAAAGAAAAGAAAAGGAAAGCAAAAGAGCAAACACGGCCGGGCACAGTGGCTCACACCAGTAATCCCAGCATTTTGTGAACCTGAAGGTGGATGGATCTCTTGAGGTCAGGAGCTTGAGACCAGCCTGGCCAAAATGGTGAAACCCTGTGTCTACCTAAAATACAAAAATTAGCAGGGTGTGGTGGTGGGCGCCTGTAATCCCAGCTACTCGGGAGGTTGAGGCAGGAGAATCGTCTGAACCAGGAGGTAGAGGTTGCAGTGAGCCGAGATCGCACCATTGCACTCCAGCCTGGGCAACAGAGCAAGACTCCATCTCAAAAAAAGAAAAGTAAAGAGAAAGAGCAAGCACTTACTACACGAAGAACACGAAGGAACCAAGTGGACGTGACGCTGAACAATGAAAACAGGCCAGGCGCGGTGGCTCACACCTGTAATCCCCGCACTTTGGGAGGCCAAGGCAGGAGGAGCTCCTTAGCCCAGGAGTTCAAGACGAGCCTGGGCAACACAGTGAGACCTTGTCTCAACAAAAAATTTAAAAATAGGGCAGGAAGATCACTTGGGCTTGGGAGGTCAAGGCTGCAATGAGCTGTGATTGAGCCACTGCACTCCTGCCTGGGTGATAGGAGTGAGACCCCAACTAAAAATAAACAGAGGTAAGAAAATGGGCATCACTGTGGCTCCACATTAGGGAAATCAGGCAAAACTCCTCTCTGGTGACAGAGCTTGGAGTTGCTCATAGAGGGAGTCCTTGCAGATGCTAGATGTTCCTATGTCTGGGTCTGGAAAATTGATGCCGTCGAAACCCAGCCGGCTCACTCTACATCATCATGCTGTGCTGCATACAAGTTATGCCTTCATGTGAAAAGATCAAGGCCCGGTGCAGTGGCTCACGCCTGTAATCCCAGCACTGGGAGGCCAAGGCAAGTGGATCATGAGGTCAGGAGTTTAAGACCAGCCTGGCCAAAAAGTGAAACCCCTTCTCTACTAAAAATACAAAAATTAGCCAGGCGTGGTGACAGGTGCCTGTAATCCCAGCTACCTGGGAGGCTGAGGCAGGAGAATTGCCTGTAATCCCAGCTACCCGGGAGGCAGAGGTTGCAGTGAGCCGTATCATGCCACTGCACTCCAGCCTGGGGGACAGAGCGAGGCTCCATCTGAAAAACAGAAAAGAAGAAGAAAAAAAGATCAAGGCCAGGTGCAGTGGCTCATGCCTGTAATCCCAGCACTTTGGGAGGCAGAGGCAGGTGGATCACTGGAACCCAGCAGTTCGAGACCAGCCTGGGCAACATGGTGAAACCCCACCTCTACCAAAACTACAAAAAATTAGCCGGGCATGGTGGTGCATGCCTGTAGTCCCAGCTACTTGAGGGGGTGAGGTGGAAGAATTTCCTGAACCTCGGATGTGGAGGTTGCAGTGAGCTGAGATCATGCCACTGCACTCCAGCATGGGCAACACAGCGAGCCTCCGTCTTAAATTCTAAAGACAGAAACTCAAACAGGCATTTACTGAGCACCTGTTACATATCAGACCCTGAAAAGGCAACGAGGACAGAGACCCCACCCCTCTGGACCAGGAGGCCAGGCAGAAGAGAGACCAAGTAAGCAGCAGGCTGTCACAAAACCTTCCGACCACGGTCGAGCCATGCAGGTGCTTGGAATCCCAGCGGCCCCGTGGAGAGAGGTCCCCGTGCGTGATTCGATTGGGCCAGTATTCACAGGGTCACCTCCCACTCCAGGATGAGCAGGTGTGAAATGCAGCTTCTGTGACCCGCCTGAGGTCCCCAAGCCAGATGACAAAATGGGATACATCTGGCCAGGCGCAGTGGCTCATGGCTGTAATCCCAACACTTTGGGAGGCCAAGGCGGGAGGATCGCGAGGTCAGGAGATGGAGACCACCCTGGCCAACATGGTGAAACCCCGTCTCTACCAAAAATACAACAAATTAGCTGGGCGTGGTGGCCCATGCCTGTAATCCCAGCTACTTGGGAGTATGAGGCAGGAGGATTGTTTGAACCCGGGAGGTGGAGGTTGCAGTGAGCCGGTATCGTGCCACTGCACTCCAGCCTGGCGATGGAGCTAGACTCCATCTCAAAAAAAAAGGTGGGGGGATACATTTCAGCAGCAGCCAGGTTTGTCCCTAAAGGGGCCGTAAAACCTAATGGGAGCTCACAGGGACCAGTCCCTTGAAGGCGGTGATGATCCCTCCTGCCTGCTGGCTTCGCTGGTGACTCAGTGCCCGCCAGGTCAAGGTGTGTCTGGCAGCTGCCTCTCTGGACAGCCACCACCTTTTGTACACGGCTTCTTGGTGCCCGGGACACAGTGAGTCACAAGACAAAGCTGTTGGATTGTCTGGGACAAAGCCCTTCGTGGCAACAAATCCGTGAACCTGGTAAATGGTCCGGGCAGCGGGCCAGCCAGCTCGCTGGAAAACCTTTCCAGGGGGTCCTCTTTGAACCCGATGAGGACAAAAGCCAATGGCTGATTATCTCAAAGTCCTCAAAAGTGTGCAGACATGCATGGGGTCAGAAGACCTTCAACATGAATGCGATTCCTTCATTCTGTCCCGGGGAGACCCATTCATCTGGGGTGTCAAGGTTCCCAGCCCGGAGGGCAAACTGCTTTCACCTTCATGCGTGTTGTCTCTATTTGCTTTTCGTGTGTATGTGAGGTGGTGGTGGTTGTTTTTGAGACAGAGTCTCTCTCTGTCCCCCAGGCTGGAACTCAGTGGTGTGATCTCAGCTCACTGCAACCTCTGCCTCCCCAGTTCAAGCAATTCTCCTGCCCCAGCCTCCCAAGTAGCTGGGGCTACTGGCGCCCACCACCATACGTGACTAATTGCTTATTACTTTTAGCAGAGATGGGGTTTCACTATGTTGGCGGGGCTGAGCTCGAATTCTCGATCTTATGATCTGCCCAACTCGGCCTCCGAAGGTGCTGGGATTACAGGTGTTAGCCACCGAGCTGGGCCTGTTGCCTCTATTTGGAAGGAGAGAACAGTATGTTGCCCCTAATAAGGAGAAAGGGAGCAAGAGGAGCACAGCCTCCTCACCCCCACCCAATTCTACCCACTGGTCACCAGAGCGAGCCTCTCATTTGGCCCAAAACCAACCAGGGGTGGGGAACGAGGCTGGGTTCAGCGCAGGCGGAACTCCAAGAGGCTCCCAAGACTCCAGGCAGTCTGCATACACACCTGGTATAATCCCTTAAGTCTGGGCGGGACTGTGAGTCAGTGAGGGTGTCACTTCCTTCATAAGGTGACATTCCAAGGCAAAGGTGAAAAAACTTTACCAATGTCATTAAAGTCCAAAATAATTTGATTTTGAGTTCACCAAATGGGAGTTTACCTTGGGTGGGCCTGAGTTAATCAGGAGTGCTTTAAAAAAGGGTCTAATGCCAGGCGAGGTGGTGCGCACCTGTAATCCCAGCTACTTGGAGGGCTGAGGCAGGAGAATCACTTGAACCCGGGAGGTGGAGGTTGCAGTGAGCCAAGACTGTGCCACTGCACTGCAGCCTAAGCGACAGGATGAGACTCTGTCTCAAAAAAAAAAGGGGGGGTCTAATGGTAATTTTTTTTCCAACTGTCAATTTCTTTCCTGAGTCTAACAGCAAATTTTATGTTATGTATATTTAAACACAATTTAAACTTTTTTTTTTTTTTTGAGATGGAGTTTCGCTCTTGTTGCCCAGGCTGGAGTGCAATGGCGCGATCTCAGCTCACCGCAACCTCCACCTCCCGGGTTCAAGCAATTCTCCTGCCTCAGCCTCCCAAGTAGCTGGGATCACAGGCATGTGCCACCATGCCTGGCTAATTTTGTATTTTTACGGGGGTTTCACCATGTTGGTCAGGCTGGTTCCAACTCCCGACCTCAGGTGATCCACCCACCTCAGCCTCCCAAAGTGCTGGGATTACAGGCATGAGCCTTAAATTTTTTAATTAAAAAACTATGATGGCTAATGATAACAACCAGAGCATTCATCAACAGATAAATGAATACACAAAATATAGTGTAGCCACAGTGGAATAGTATCTAGCCAGGAAAAAGGATTGAAATTCTGACTCATGCTACACTGTGGATGAACCTGGAGGACATTATGCTAAGTGAAATGAGCCCGTAACAAAAAGAGAAATACGGTCCGATTTCACTTACAGGAGGTCTCTATAGTGGTTACACTCATAGACACAGAAAGTAGAATGGTGGGTCCCGGGAGCTAGGGAAGAAGGAATGGGAGTTTGTGTCTAATCGGGACCAAGTTTCAGTTTGGGATGATAAAGAAGTTCTGGAAATAGAAAGTGACAACGGTGGCTGGCCACGCCTGGAATCTCAGTGGTGGCTGAGTGGTGGGTAGTGGTGGAATCTCAGTGGTGGCTCACGCCTGGAATCTCAGCACTTTAGGAGGCTGAGGCGGGCAGATTGCTTGAGCCCAGGAGTTCAAGACGAGCCTGGGCAACACGGTGAAACCCCGTCTCTGTAAGAAATTTAAAAATTAGGCAGGCAGTGGCACACACTTATAGTCCCTGCCAGTCAGAAGGCTGAGGTGGGAGGATCACTTGAGCCTGGGAGGTCAAGGCTGCAGTGAGCCAAGATCATACCAGTGTACTCCAGCCTGACAGAGTAAGATCCTGTCTCAAAAAATAAAAAGTGACAGTGGTTACACATCATGAATAAACTTAATCCCACTGAATTGTACACTTTAAAAAGGTTAAGATGAGGCCAGCTGCGGTGGTTCACGACAGTAATCCTAACACTTTGGGAAGTCAAGGGGGGTGGATTGCTTGAGACCAGGAGTTCAAGACCAGCCTAAGCAACATAGTGAAACCCCGTCTCTACAAAAAAAAAAAAAACACAAAAATGAGCCTGGCATGGTGGTGCACATCTGTAATCCCAGTTACTCGGGAGGCTGAGGCATAAGAATCACTCGAACTGAGGAGGTGGAGGTTGCAGTGAGCTGAGATCGCGCCACTGCACTCCAGCCTGGGTGACAGAGCAAGCCTCTGTCTCAAAAAAAACAATGTTAAGATGAATTTTAATAAATGTTATGTATGTTATCTTACCACAACTTTTTTTTAATAGTTAGATAACAGAAAAATAAACTAAACAGGCTTATGGAAAATATTAGCATTTCTATCATCATGTGAGGATACGTCAGGAAGATCCCATCTATGGATCTGAGAGTAGAGCTTCAGCCAGACACAGTGGCTCATACCTGTAATCCCAAAACTTTGGGAGGCCAAGGCAGGAGGATTACTTGAGGCCAAGAGTTTGAGACCAGCCTGGGCAACCTAGGGAGACCTTGTCTCTATAATAACAAAACAATTAGCCAGGCACATTGGTGCACGCTGGGGGTTCCACCTACTGGAGAGGCTGAGGCGAGACCACACCCTCAGCTGGTCCCAGGAGGCCGAGGCTGCAGTGAGCTACAGTGGAGCCACTGCACGCCAGCCTGGGCAACAGAGCAAGGCCGTGTCTCAAAAACAGAACACCAAAAAACAAAAACCAAGAGAACAGAACCTCACCAGACAATGAATCTACTGAAGCCTTGAGCTTGGGCTTTCGGGGGATGAGGTTGTCTGTTTTTTGTTTTTTTTTTAAGAGAGTGTCTCTCTCTTACCCAGGCTGGAGTGCAGTGGTACAATCTCTGCTCACTGCAACCTCCACCTCCCAGGTTCAAGTGATTCTCCTGCCTCGGCCTCCTGAGTAGCTGGGACCATAGGTGCCCACCACCACGCCCAGCTAATTTGTTGTATTTTTAGTAGTGATGGGGTTTTACCATGTTGGCCAGGATGGTCTCGATCTCCTAACCTTGTAATCAACCAGCCTCAGCCTCTCAACGTGCTGGGATTACGGGCATGAGCCACTGCGCCTGGCCTGTTTTGTTTTAGAGATAGGGTCTCGCTCTGTTATCTCAGTTGGAGCACAGTGGCATGATCACAGCTCACTGCCGCCTGGATCTTCCACCTCAGCCCCGCAAGTTGCTGGGACTACAGGTGTGAGCTACCACACCTAGTTATTATTTATTTATTTATTTTGAGATGGAGTCTCACTCTGTTGTGAGACTGGAGTGCAGTGGTGCAATCTCAGTTTACTGCAACCTCCACTTTCTGGGTTCAAGCAATTCTCCTGCCTCAGCCTCCTGAGTAGCTGGGACTACAGGCATGCACCACCACGCCTGGCTAATTTTTGTTTTTAGTAGAGATGCGATTTCACCATGTTGGCCAGGATGGTCTTGATCTCCTGACCTTGTGATCCGCCCATCTCGGCCTCCCAAAGTGCTGGGATTACAGGCGTGAGCCACTGCACCCGGCCATTAATTTATTCTTTTTAATTTTGTTATTTGGTGGGCTGGGCAAGGGGGCACTCTATGTTGCCCAGGCTGATCAGGGAACTCCTGGACATCAAGTGATTCTCCTGCCTCAGCCTCCCAAAATACTGGGATTACAGGCGTGAGCCACTTTGCCCAGCTCACCTTAAATTTTTGTTGTTAAAACAAAAACGAATGCATACATGCTGGGTACTAGTTATCTGGGCAAATAGTCTAAAACTCCTGGGCTTACGCCTGTAATCCCAAAACCTAGTCTCTACAAAAAATATCAATAAAATTAGCCAAGTGTGGAGGTACATACTGTATTCCCAACTACTCTGGAGGCTGACGTGGGAGGATCACTAGAGCCTAGGAGGCAGAGGTTGACTGAACCAGATCGCGCCATTGCCCTCCAGCCTGGGCAAGAGGAGACTCCATCTAAAAAAAAAAAAAAAAAAAGCTGGGATCAGTGGCTCACACCTGTAATCCCAGTACTTTGGGAGGCTGAGACGGGCAGATGACAAGGTCAGGAGTTCAAGACCAGCCTGGCCAGCATGGTGAAACCTACTTGGGAGACTGAGGCACAAGAATAGCTTGAACCTGGGAGGTGGAGCTTGCGGTGAGCTGAAATCGTGCCACTGTACTCCAGCCTGGGTGACACAGTGAGACTCTGTTAAAAAAAAAAAAAAAAAAAAAAGCCAGGGGTGGTGGCTCACAACACCTGTAAGCCCAGCACTTTGGGAGGCCAAGGCGGGCGCATCACCTGAAGTCAGGAGTTCAAGACCAGCCTGGCCAACATGGTGAAACCCTGTCTCTCTTAAAAATACAAAAATTGGCTGGGTATGGTATCGCATACCTGTAATCCCAGCACTTTAGGAAGCCTATGCAGGCAGATCACGAGGTCAACACATCAACACCATCCTGGCCAACATGGTGAATCCCCGTCTCTATTAAAAAATATAAAAATTAGCCAGGTATGGTGGCTTGTGCCTGTAGTCCCAGCTACTCGGGAGGCTGAGGCGGGACGATCGCTTCAACCTGGGAGGTGGACATTGCAGTGAGCTGAGATCACACCATTGCACTCCAGCCTTGTGACAGAGCGAGACTCCATCTCAAAAAAAAAAAAAAAAAAAAGTTAGCTGGGCATGGTGGTGCATGCCTGTAATCCCAGCTACTTGGGAGGCTGAGACAAGAGAATTGCTTGAACCCGGGAGGTGGAGGTTGCAGTGAGCCAAGATTGCACCACTGCACTCTAGCCTGGGTGACAGAGCAAGATTCCATCTCAAAAAAAAAAAAAAAAAAAAAGGAAGCCTCAGAAACTCCCCTTCTCCAGGGGTCTCCAGAGGCCTTCATACTCCTCGCTGAGTCTGCCTTCCTCCAGCAAACAGCCCGAGGCTCACTGAGTATACAAAGCTGTCATGGGTCCTCCACCCTACCACCCCGAAAGCACAGGGTCGCCCCAGCCTGATTGCCAGGGGTTTAGCCTTCTCACTGGGGTGCCCTTCCCAGGACGCAGGCACAGGTGTCACATCGTGGGCTGTGAGTCAGGCCTTGGCCCGCTCCTTGTACCGCTGGCCGGCATGAATCAGGCTGGGTTTGCCCACTGCTCCTGGGTTTTCTCTTGTTCTGAACACCACGGCGTGTGATGGGCCTCCTGTGGCTCATCAGTCACTGTTTAGGGTAAACAGTGCAGATCACTCAGTGACAGACCCTGGGTCAGGGGAGCTGGGACTTTACTTATCAAATTGCAAATGTCTGACATATCCCAAGCGAAACCAGTGACGGAGAGAGGTTTTTCATCCCAGGGCTGGGGGTTGGGGGGACAGTCGAACACCCAGCAGAGCCCTCAGCGTTTCCCGGAAATGCAAATCTCAGCTCTGAAGTGCAGACTGGCCGCTTATGGTTAGACAGAGGTTCACACCCGAGGAAGCCTGGCAATGTCTAGAGACTTTCGGTGCTCAGGACTCAGAAGTAGGTATGCTACTAACGGAGGATGCTACGAATTGCGGGTTTTGCCATTAAAAGTAATGGCAAGGGCCGGGCACAGTTCACACCTGTAATCCCAACACTTTGGGAGGCCGAGGCAGGCGGATCACTTGAGGTCAGGAATTGGAGACCAGCCTGGTCAACATGGAGAAACCCCGTCCATGCTAAAAATACAAAAATCAGCCAAGTATGATGGCGTGTGCCTGTAGTCCCAGACACTGGCGAGGCTGAGGCAGGAGAATCGCTTGAACCTGTGAGGCAGAGGTTGCAGTGAGCCGAGATTGTACCACTGCACTCCAGCCTGGGCGACAGAGTGAGGCTCCATCTCAAAAAAATAAACAAACATGGCCGGGCCCAGTGGCTCACACCTGTAATCCCAGCACTTTGGGAGGCTGAGGCGGGCAGATCACCTGAGGTCAGGAGTTCGAGACCAGCCTGACCAACATGGAGAAACCCATCTCTACTAAAATTACAAAATTAGTCAGGCGTGGTGGCCCATGTCTGTAATCCCAGCTACTCAGGTGGCTGAGGCAGGAGGATCGCTTGAACCCAGGAGGCGGAGGTTTCGGTGAGCCAAGTTCACACCACTGCACTCCAGCCTGGGCAACAAAAGTGAGAGTCCATCTCAAAAAAAAAAAAAAAAAGTAATGGCGAGAACTGCAGTGACTTTTGCACCAACCGAACAGCATCTGGTGGGCACAGGCCAGGATGCTACAATACACAGGGCAGCCCCTGCCACAGAGATGATCCGACCTCCAGTGCTGCAGCTGACAAATCCCGTTTACCCACGCTTGAAGCCTACTTCTCATGCTAGCTTGCCTCTGCTATTTTTTTTTTGAGCGGGAGTCTCAATCTGTCACCCAGGCTAGAGTGCAGTAGCACGATCTCGGCTCATTGCAACCTCCGCCTCCTGGGTTCAAGCAGTTCGCCTGTCTCAGCCTCCCAAGTAGCTGGAATTACAGGTGCACGCCACCATGCCCGGCTAATTTTTTTGTATTTTTAGTAGAGACAGGGTTTCACCATGTTAGCCAGGTTGGTCTCAAACTCCTGACCTCGTGATAAGCCCACCTCAGCCTCCCAAAGTGCTGGGATTACAGGTGTGAGCCACCGTGCCCAGCTACATAATTTTAAATTAAAATAGGTCTGCTGACATTCTTCAGGCGGCAAGTTAGAGAAACACACGCAGGCATATGCCTATTTTTTGTTTTTTTTTTTGTTTTTGAGATGGAGTTTCGCTCTTGTTGCCCAGGTTGGAGTGCAATTACGAAATCTCAGCTCACTGCAACCTCCGCCCCCTGTGCTCAAGTGATTCTCCTGCCTCAGCCTCTTGAGTAGCTGGGATTACAGGCATGCACCACCTCGCTTAGCTAATTTTTGTGATTTTAGTAGATGTGGGGTTTCCCCATGTTGACCAGGATGGTCTTGATCTCTTGACCTTGTGATCCACCCACCTTGGCCTCCCAAAGTGTCAGGATTACAGGCATGAGCCACACACCCGGCCAACCGCTTCCAGTTCTTAAAGATACTTGGGACGCGTTTGTTTGGCACCCCAGCCATAATGCACAGGATTGGCATGACTGGGGCATGAATGGGAACACTGGGCAACCCCGATACAATGTGATGAGAAGGGCATGTCCCCGTCTTCTTCCCAAAACCCCACAACCCCCATCTAACCACAAAAAAACGTCAAACACAGATTGGGGGACACTTGATCCCGTGGGGGACACTGGCTAGCACTTTTCAAGACTGCCAAAGTCCACCAGGCACAGTGGCTCATGCCTGTAATCCTAGCACTTTGGGAGGCTAAGGTGGGTTGATCACCTGAGGTTAGGAGTTCAAGACCAGCCTGACCAATGTGATGAATTCTGTCTCTACTAAAAACACATAAAAAATTAGCTGGGTATGCTGGTAGGCACCTATAATCCCAGCTACTTGGGAGGCTGAGGCAGGAGAATCACTTGAACCTGGGAGGCGGAGGTTGCCGTGAGCTAAGATGGTGACACTACACTCCAGCCTGGGCAACAAGAGTGAAACTCCACCTCGGGGGGGGGGGAAACCTGCCAAAATCGCTCACCTATAATCCCAGCACTTCAGGAGGCTGAGGCAGGAGGATCACTTGAATCCACAAATTCAAGACCAGCCTGACAACACAGCAAGGCCCCATCTCCACACAAAATTTTAAAAAAATACCCAAGCATAGTGGTACATACATATCGTCCCTGCTACTCAGGAGGCTGAGGTGGGAGAATCACTTGAGCCCAGGAGTTTGAGGCTGCAATCAGTGAGTCACTGCCCTCCAGCCTGAGCAACAAAGTGAGACTATGTCTAAAAAAAAAAAAAAACAGAGGCTGGGAGCGATGGCTCCTCCCTGTAATCCCAGCACTTTGGGAGGCTGAGGCAGGCAGATCACTGGAGGTCAGGAGTTCCAGACCAGCCTGACCAACATGGTGAAACCCCATGTTGCTTTCACCAAAATATACAAAATATATACTAAATATACAAAAATTAGCTGGACGTGGTGGCAGACACCTGTAATTGCAGCTACTCAGGAGGCTGAGGCAGGAGAATCAGTTGAACCCGGGAGGCAGAGGTTGCAGTGAGCCAAGATCATGCCATTGCACTCTACCCTGGGCAATGAGAGCAAAACTTTGTTCTGAAAAAGAAAAAAAAAGAAAAGAAAAACAGGCAAGACTGAGAAACCATCATAGACCAGAGGAGACCAATGAGACACGAGGGCTAAATAAGGTGTAGGATCCTGGAAGAGAGAGGACATTTGTGGGGACATTGGCAACATCCACACAGAACGTCTGGAGTTCAGCTGATGGCATCATTGTCCCAATGTTAATTTCTTAGTTTCACCAAGTGTACAGAGGTCAGGAAACATGTTAATATCAGGGAAGCTGGTGGACGGGATACAGGAGTGCTACACAACCTCACTGCAACTTTCCTGCCATTCCATTTATTCCAAAATAAAACATTTATAAGATGTTTATTTAACAACTCAGGCTGGGTGCAGTGGCTCACGCCTGTAAATCCCAACACTTTGGGAGGCCGAGGCAGGAGGATTCATTGAGCCCAGGAGTTTGAGACCAGCCTGGTCAACACAGCAAAAATTAGCCGACATTGATGGCATGCGCCTGCAGTCCCAGGCATGAGCCACTGCACCTGGCCTCTATCTGAAATTTACCTTTAAGTGGGGAAGTCCTGTGTTTCAGCCCGAAACTCTAGGAGGTAGAAGGGACCCAGTGGGCGGAGGTTGGGGTTCAGGATCAGCACCCAGTTCTGGATCTGGCATCTGGGTGGCGGGGGCTCCATTAACTGGGCGGGAAACAGAGGCTGGAGTGGAGGGGGGATAATGAGCTCATTTTACAGAAACGGCTAATGGGTCTTAATGATAATGGTGATGATGATAATTGTACCTCCCCCACAGCATAAATCTTGCTCCACCCAGGCTGGTTTTAGGCGCGCCTGGTTCCCTGCCGGGACTGGCTGATGGGCATCAGGCCAGGCTCATGCCTGCGCCCTTCACCATACCCAGCCCTGGTGTGGAAGTGCACAGATGCCCCCACTGTCTTCCCCCTTACCCCTGCCAGCCAGCAAGCTCCTTTGGGAGGGAAAGGCAGGAGGATCTCTTGAGCCCAGGAATTTGAGACCAGCCTGGGCAACATGGTGAGACCCATCTCTACAAAACACTAAAAATTAGCCAGGCATGGTGGCACGCACCTGTAGTCCCAGCCACTTAGAAGGCGGAGGTGGGAGGATCGCTTGAGCCCGGGAGGTCAAGGCTGCAGTGAGCTGTGATCACACAACTGCGCATTCTAGTCTGGGCAAGAGGCAAGATCCCCTATCTCTAAAAAATAAAAATAAAATAGGCTGCTGCAGCGGCTCACTCCTGTAATCCCAACACTTTGGGAGTCCGAGGCAACCAGATTGCCTGAGGTCAGGAGTTCAAGACCATCCTGGCCAACATGGTGAAGCCCCATCTCTGTTAAAAATGCAAAAATTAGCTGGGCATGGTGGCAGGCGCCTGTAATCCCAGTTACTCCAGAGGCTGAGGCAGGAAAATCGCTTGAACGCGGGAGGTGGAGGTTGCAGTGAGCCGAGATTGTGCCACTGCAATGCAGCCTGGAGACAGAGTGAGACTCTGTCTCCAAAAAATAAATAACATTTTTAAATGGCTAACTTTACGCTATGTGAATTCCACTTCAATTTAAAAAAAATGAAGGTGACAAACAAATGGAAAGCCAAGATATTCACACTCACTTTTCCAGGGAAATTGTCCCAGGCACCCAGAAACACCCAGTCACCTGTCCTAAAAGATGTGCAATTTTGCAAATAAACTTCAAGCATGTTAAATGGAGTCCTTCTGTGATGTTCCCCTTCCGTGTAAGATTCACCTCTTACATGAAGGGTTCCTCTTCATGACAGCCGTCATCAATCATATGTAAATAATGACATAATTGCTTAGTAATGTCATTATGATTTTCTACCCTGATTGTGAGGCTGCAGGTCATCAGGTTGAAGCACGGAAATCAGAAGGCAAGTCAGAGGACGGCACCCACGAAAGGGGCTCCCCAGGACCCCAGAATGTGGGGCTTAAACTCAGCCACTGTTCCCCCGGCCCTGGGCCTCCCTACTCTCCCCATCAAACTGGACCCATTCCTTCTCCAGGCACCAATTCTGCTGAACACAGAAGATACTGGTTATGGGGAGGGGAGGGTGCCGGCCTCCTCTGGTGGGCAGAGCATGTCAGGAGGTCCAACAGGGCTGATTAAAGAGATGGCTTTGCCAGACACAGCGGCTCATGCCTATAGCCCAAGCACTTTGGAGCCTGGGGCGAGAGAACTGCTTGAGTCCAGGAGGTCAAGGCTGTAATAAGCTGTGATTGTGCCACTGTATTCCAGCCTGGGTGACAGAGCAAGACGCTGTCTCTAAACAAATAAATTAATAATAAATTATACTCGGTGGCTCATGCCTGTAATCCCAGCACTTTGGGAGGCTGAGGCGGGCAGATCACCTGAGGTCAGGAGTTCGAGACCAGCCTGGTCAACATGGTGAAACCCCGTCTCTACTAAAAATACAAAAAAAAATTAGCCAGGCAGGGTGGTGGGCACCTGTAATCCCAGCTACTCGGGAGGCTGAGGCAGGAGAATCGCTTGAACCCAGGAGGCAGAGGGTGCAGTGAACTGAGATTGCACTATTGCACTCTGCCCTAGGCAGCAGAGAGAGACTCCGCCTGAAAGAAAAATTAATAATAATAAATACAATTTATGATGTATAAGTGATATCTCAATAAGTCTGTGAGAACAAAATGAAACAAAATAGAAAAAGGAGTCCCTAGCCCAGATATATAAGCAACAAATAGCAAAGAAAATAAAAACGCCGGGTACAGTGGCTCTTGCCTGTAATCTCAGCACTTTGGAAGGTGGAGGCGGGTAGACCACTTGAGCCCAGGAGTTCCAGACCAGCCCGGGCAACATGGAGAAGTCCTGTCTCTACTAACAAGACGAAAAAATAGGCAGGCATGGTGGCCCCCACCTGTAGTCCCAGCCACTTGGGAGACTGAAGTGGGAGGATTGGGCCTGGAAAATTGAGGCCACAGTGAGCTGAGATCGAACCATAGCACTCTAGTCTGGGCAACAGAGCAAGATCCTGTCTCAAAAGAAAAGAAAAATCACTCTGAGGTCAGCACTCATAATTCGGAAATTTACAACCAGGGTCTTGAAATGTCCCAAATGTTGGTGATGTTCAAACTGCTGAGATTCGCCACTCTCCCAAACGTGACCCCTCGGCCTTCAATTTTCTGCTTAAAAGGTTTTTTCCGCCTGCCTTCCCTCCAATCCAAGCCAGAGCCCCATTATCCTGCCCTGTTTCCTCAGCCTTCCCATCAGTCTGTGACTCTGCGTTGCGTTAATAGACCTTCACTTAATCCTTAGTCTCCTCCCTGTCTGGAAGCTCCCCAAGGGCAAAGACTGGCCCACTCTGGTAGACAGCTCACACTCCAGCACCTGCCCAGTAAGCAGCGAATGCTTACTTACAGGCCCACACCTGTAACCCCAGCACTTTGAAAGACCAAGGCAGGAGGATTATTTTGAGACCAGGAGTTGGAGACAAGGCTGGGCAGCACAGGGAGACCCTGTCTCTACAAACAAAATTAAATATCAGCAGGGTTTGCTGGCATGCACATGTAGTCCCAGCTACTCAGGAGGCTGAAGCGGGAGGATCAGGCACTTTGGAAGGCCAAGGTGAGTGGATCACCTGAGGTCAGGAGTTCGAGACCAGCCTGACCAACATGGTGAAATCCTGTCTCTATTAAAAATACAAAAAGCCTGGGCAATAGAACAATATCCTATCCCCCCCCAAAAAAAGTATTCATCAGTATCTATTAAATGTATACTGAGGCTGGGCACAGTGGTTCACCCCTGTAATCCCAGCACTTTGTGAGGCTGAAGTGGGCAGATCCCCTGAGGTCAGGAGTTCGAGACCAGCCTGACCAACATGGAGAAACCCTGTCTCTACTAAAAATACAGAATTAGCCGGGTGTGGTGGTGCATGCCTGTAATCACAGCTACTCAGGAGGTTGAGGCAAGATAATCACTTACACCCAGGAAGCAGAGGCTGCAGTGAGCCGAAATCATGCCATCGCACTCCAGCCAGGGAGACAGAGTGAGACTCCATCTCAAAAACAAAACAAAACAGTCTAGAACAGGCAAATCCAGAGACAGGAAGAAGATTGGTGGTTGTCAGGAGCTGGGGAAGGGGAGTAGGGAGTGACTGCTGCTGGGGACAGGGTTTTCTTTGAGGGTGGCAGAAATGTTTTGCAACTAGACAGAGGGACAGCTGCAGAGCACCGACTGTACGAAATGCCACTGAATTGTGCACTTTAAAATGGTTCATTTCAGCCGGGCGCAGTGGCTCACGCCTGTAGTCTCATCACTTTGGGAGGCCTGAGGTGGGTGGATCACCTGAGGTAGGGAGTTCGAGACCAGCCTGGCCAACACAGGGGTTTTGTGAAACCCCGTCTCTATGAAAAATACAAAAGCTTGCTGGGTGGGGTGGCATGCCCCTATATTCCCACCTATGTGGGAGGCTAAGGCAGAAGAATCACTTGGGCCTGGGAGGTAACACTGCGGTGAGTCGAGATCACAACACCGCACCCCAGCCTGGCAGACAGAGCGCTTCAAAAATAAATAAAATAAAATGATCAATTTCAGGTTATGTGAGCTTCACCTCGATAAAAATTTATAGACATATATAACTTACATAGAAATATGCATAGAATATAAAGAATTATGCTATTGATATTTTAATTTTTTTTTAAGCTGCAAGCCACCTTTTGCCAATCTCCAATTAAAATAAATAAAAATAGCTTCCAGGGATGGAAAGCTTCTAGGAAAAAAAAATTTTTTTTTTGAGACAAAGTTTAGCTCTTGTTGCCCAGGCTGGTGTGCAATGGCGCGATCTCGGCTCACTGCAACCTCTGCCTCCTCGGTTCAAGCGATTCTCCTGCCTCAGCCTCCAGAGGAGCTGGGATTACAGGTGCCCACCACCATGCCTGGGTAATTTTGTATTTTTAGTAGAGATGTGGTTTCTCCATGTTGATCAGGTTGGTCTCAAACTCCCAACCTCAGGTGATTCCCTGCCCCGCCTCGGCCTCCCAAAGTGCTGGGATTACAGGCATTGAGCCACCATGCCCAGCCTAAAATCTTTTACATGTGGTATTTGCTATCTTCATAAACATATGATGAGGCAGGCATTCTCATGCCCCTTTGATGAATGAGGGACTGACATTCAAACAGAGGACATCAGGCTGGGCACAGTGGCCCACACCTGTAAATCCCAACACTTTGGGAGGCTGAGTCGGGAAGATCACTTGAGGTCAGGAGTTTGAGACCAGCCAGGCCAACATGGTGAAACCCTGGCTCTACTAAAAGTACAAAAATTAGCCAGGCATGGTAGCACATATCTGTAATCCCAGCTATTTGGGAGGCCAAGGCAAGAGACTCGCTTGAACCTGGGAGTTGGAGACTGCAGTGAGCTGAGATAGGACCAGTGCACTCCAGCCTGGGCAACAGAGTGAGACTCCATCTCAAAAAAAAAAAAAAAAGTGGCCAGGCGCAGTGGCTCACGCCTGTAATCCCAGCCCTTTGGGAGGCCAAGGAGGGTGAATCACCAAGTCAGGAGTTCGAGACCAGCCTGGCCAAGATGGTGAAACCCCGTCTTTACTAAAAATACAAAAATTAGCTGGGTGTAATGGCAGGTGCCTATAATCCCAGCTAGTAGGGAGGCTGAGGCAGGAGAATGACTTGAACCCAGGAGGGGGAGGTTGTAGTCAGCTGAGATCTCACCATTGCACTCCAGCCTGGGTAACAAGAGCTGTCTCAAAAAAAAAAAAAAAAATCATTCACTCAATGTCATTGGGCTACAAGTTCAGGAGCCAGAATCTAAATTCCGGGTTCCAGCTGTTCATCACTCACCTCACTGAACAGACAAACTGGGAGGATTAAATGACAAAATACATCCAGACGAGCCTCGCCAGCAGGGTGAGATCCCTGTCTCCACTTAAAATATAAAGAGTTGGCTGGGCATGGTAGTGGGTGCCTGTAATCCCAGCTACTCGGGACACTGAGGCAGGAGAATCACTTAAACCTGGGAGGTGGAGGTTGCGGTGAGCCGAGATCACAATACTTCACTCCAGCCTGGGTGACAGAGTGAGACCCTAACTTAAAAAAAAAAAGAAAATACATCCAGATTCTCGGCACGGGACCAGGTATACAGTAGATGCTCAATAAGTATTGCTCTCTCCCCGTCTTCTGTCCTGTGTCAATAAGACTGAGGCAATCATGAACTGACTGGCAAGGAGATGATGAGGATGAGAGGTTATGATGGGAACCCGGAAGTCATCAGCCCAGTGTAATCCCGCATCTTCCCCATGTGCTTGTGACCTGATTATTTACAGAGTAATAAGAAAACTCTAGAGGCAGGGCCAGGCACGGTGGCTCAGGCCTGTAATCCCAGTGCTTTGAGAGGTGGCGGTGGAAGGATCGCTTGAGCCTAGGGGTTTGAGTCTGCAGTGAGCTATTATCACCCCCCGGCACTCCAGCCTGGAAGACAGAGCGAGACCGTGTCTCAACACACACACCCAGTCCAGAGACAACCAGGCAAATCAGAAAGTGACCTTTCTTATCAGACCTCAGCTCCAAGCATGGCAGCGACAAGGTGGTGACGCGAGATAAGCAGCTCACTTGCGGGGGGCGGGGGGTGCCTCTGCCCGTCTCTCTCCACATCCTCAATAAACGCAGAACTATCAAACATTTTTGCAACATGAGGAGCCAAGTTTTGCAACATACTGAAAAAGGGTTGTGCAAACCTCAGCAGAAACACCCCAATCGCCCCAGCTGGGAGTCATCATCCAGTTGCTGCTGTAATGTGACTGTAATTCCTCCGGTGTTCATAATTTGTCTTGGAAGCTCAGCTGTGTTTTACATGACGTGTTTTCTGTAGAATTTCTGAGTACTTGCTCTTGGGATCCGAGCCAAGTGTACACAATAGCTATTTGGGGCAAAACAGCTGGTAAAGAGAAAGGTGGCTTAGACTCTAGAAGAAAAGTGGAAAGAATTCAAGGTTACTACAAATGTCCAGGGCCCAGTAAAAGATTGTAATCTCTCTATGGGCAGAAACGGGCCATATACTTCATCAGTTTCCTCTCTATGCCCAGCTCAGCAGGGAGCGGAAGCTCAATATTTATTTGTGGCTCAGACGAAAAACTTCTCATTTCCAAGTTTCCTGAGCCCTTGAGGACAGCCTGGCAGGAGATGACAAATGCAAAGCTGCACAGGTATCAGTCACCCAATGCCCTGTTGGTGACAGACATCACCAGTCAATCACAGACAGACATAACCAATCCATCATAGCACTGGGTCTGGCTACAACCTCAGAATCTCTGCCAGCACAGTGACTATTACCAACAGATTTGAGGAAAATATTCTGCCTCCTTGGTCTACATTTATAATACTGAGTTGTTAGGGGAGGATAAGGGGCCTCAAAAAAGAGATGACAATAAGATAATCACCATTGAGGCGGGATGTGGTGCCTCATGCCTGTAATCCCAGGACTTCGGGAGGCTTAGGCAGGAAGATCGCTTGAACCCAAGAGTTTGAGACCAGCCTGGGCAACAGAGCAAGACCCTGTCTCTACAAACAAACAAACAAAAAATTAGGCAGTCGAGGTAGTGCACACCCGTAATCGCAGCTACTCAGGAGGCTGAGGCAGGAGTATTGCTTGAGCCTGGAAGTTGGAGGCTGCAGTGAGCTATGATTGCACCTCTGCACTCAAGCCTGGACAACCCTGTCTCCAAAAAACAAATCATCCTCAGGAGACATAAAGTTCCCAACAGGGGCCGGGCGCCGTGGCTCATGCCTGTAATGCCAACACTCTGGGAGGCCGAGGTGGGTGGATCACCTGAGGTGAGGAATTCGAGACCAGCCTGGCCAACATGACGAAACCCATCACTACTAATAAAAAAAAAATTAGCTGGGCGTGGTGGCAGGCACCTGTAATCCCAGCTACTTGGGAGGCTGAGGCAGGAGAATCACTTGAACCCGGGAGGCAGAGGGTGCAGTGAGCCGAGATCGTGCTGCTGCACTCCAGCTTGGCAAGAGAGCAAGACTCCATCTCAAAAAATAAAAAATTTAAAAAATTAACTTCCCAGCTGGGAAGGAGGACAAGAGCCCACAGACGCAGGGACTTTCCAGGGACACTTTTGCCACCTACTTTGCACTTCGGGGACATCATTTCACTGGTCACTCCAGAACCTTCGGAGATGCGCCTTGTACTCCCCGAAGAGCAGCTGGTGGCACGGGCTGCTGACAGCCTGCAGAACTTTTATTTTGTTTATTTTTTGAGACGGAGGAGTCTCCTTCTATCGCCCAGGCTGGAGTGCAGTGTCGTGATCTCAGCTCCCTGCAACCTCCGCCTCCCAGATTCAAGTGATTCTCCTGCCTCAGCCTCCCAAGTAGCTGGGACTGCAGATGTGTGCCATTATGCTTGGCTAATTTTGTTTCATTTTTGAGAGAGTCTCGCTCTATCATCCAGGCTGGAGTGCAATAACACAACCTCAGCTCACTGCAACCTCTACCTTGTGGGCTCAAGCGACTCTCCTGCCTCAGCCTCCCAAGTTCCCAAGTACTTGGGATTACAATGTCTGGCTAATTCTTGTATTTTTGGCAGAGATAAAGTTTCACCGTGTTGGTCAGGCTGGTCTCAAACTCCTGACCTCAGGTGATCCACCTGCCTCGGCTTCCCAAAGTGCTGGGATTACAGGCATGAGCCACCGTGCCCGGTTAATTTTTGTATTTTTAGTAGAGACAGGGTTTCACCATATGAGCCAGGCTGGTCTCAAACTCCTGACCTCAAATGATCCGCTTGCCTTGGCCTCCCAAAGTGCTGGGATTACAGGCGTGAGCCACCCGCCTGGCCAGTGCTTGCATAGCTTTGAGGGTAAAGTCACCTAATGTTCCAGGGAGGGCTGAAAATGTGACTGCATGCCCAGCGCCCTTTCTCCAACATCATCATTAGCCGAGATGTCAGGAGGGCAGATACCTACACAGGCAGGTGCCATCCAGACAGCAGGTTCATAGGACAACAGCGGGAGAGGGTCTATGCTCCCAGCCCCCTCTCAGTGCCAAGCCTCTCAAGCACAGAGAGATTCCTCAGTGCCTGAGATCCCCTAACAGGCCCATTCACTCAGCCCCACAATCAGCCAGCAAGTACCACTGAACAATGACATATGCCATCTCAGATTCACATAAGGAAACTGAGGCTCAAGAAGTTAAGTGTGACCTTGCTTGCCTAAGGTCACATAGCTAACACGGCAATTCAAGTTCATCTAGGTCGGGCGCAGTGGCTTATGCCTGCAATACCAGCACTTTGGGAGGCCAAGGCAGGAGGGTTGCTTGAGGCCAGGAGTTCAAGACCAGACTGAGCAACAGAGCAAGACCATTTTTTTTTTGAGACAGGGTCTCACTCTGTCACCCAGGTTGGAGTGCGGTGGTGCAATCTCAGCTCACTGCAACCTCTGCCTCCTGGGTTCAAGCGTTTCTCATGCCTCAGCCTCCTGAGTAGCTGGGGACATAGGTCCATGTCACCACACCCGGGTAGTCTCTGTATTTTTAGTAGAGAGTTTCACCATGTTGGCCAGGCTGGTCTCGAACTCCCAACCTCAGGTGATCAGCCCATCTCAGCCTCCCAAAGTGTTAGGGTTACAGGGGTGAGTCACTGCACCCAGCCCACAAGACCAGCCCAAGAGACCTCATTTCTAAAAACTAAAATAAAAAGTTCATGTTCGTCCCATGCACTGGCAAGGCACTCCACTGAAATGCTTCACACTACCCCGGGAGGTCCTCAGGGGGCGGCCACTGTCTTTACATCACGTTTGTTTCAACAAAGCAGGTCCACAGCTGGGCCCAGGAGGACACAGAGATGAGTCAAGGGAAGCCCCTGTCTTGAGGGGTTCGCCGTCTGGAGAGGAAGCCAGGCGGGGGAACAGCTGGTTACCGTGATGTATGAGTTTCCTGTGGTGGCCACAGCAAAAGACAGACTATGTGGCTTCCAACAATAGGAATGTATTCCCTACAGTTCTGGGGGCCAAAAGTCCACAATCAGGGTGTCAGGAGGGTTGGTTCCCTCTGGAAGCTCCAAGGGAGACAGGGTCTCGTTCTGTCTCCCAGGCTGGAGTACAGCGGCGTGATCTTGGCTCACTGCAGCCTCCGCCTCCCAGGCTCCAGCAATCCTCCCATCTCAACCTCCCAAGTAACTGGGACCACAGGCACGCACCACCATGCCCAGCTATTATATTTGTATTTTTTGTAGAGATGGGTCTCACAATGTTGCCCAGGTTGGTCTCAAACTCCTGGGCTCCAGCAATCCTCCTGCCTCAGCCTCCCAAAATGTTGGGATTGCAGACGTGAGCCACTGCACCCTGTCATCTCAGAAAGAATCTGTTCCTTTGGTGGGTGAGGTGGCTCACGCCTGTAATCCCAGCACTTTGGGAGGCCGAGGCAGGCGGATCCCTCAAGGTCAAGAGTTCAAACCCAGCCTGGCCAATAGGGTAAAACCCTGTCTCTACTAAAAATACAAAAACTGGCCCAGGTGTGGTGGTGTGCACTGTAATCTCAGCTACTTGGGAGGCTGAGGCACAAGAATTGTCTGAACCCAAAGGGTGGAGGCTGCAGTAGGCCAAGATCATGCCACTGAACTCCAGCCTGGGCGACAGAGCAAGACCCCATCTTAAAAAAAAAAAAAAAAAAAAAAAAAAAAAAAAGCTCTTCTCAGTTTTGCTTCTGGTGGCTCCGGAGACATCCCGGGCCTGTGACTGCCGCGCTCCAATCTCTGGACATCTTCGCATGTGTCTGTGTCCCTGTGTCCTTTCTCTCCTAAGGACACTTGTCACTGGCTCAGGATCCACCTTAACCCAGGACAATCTAACCTCAAGACACTTCATGATGTCTGCAAAGGAATTTTCTTTTTTGAGACGGATTCTTGCTGTCACCCAGGCTGGAGTGCAGGGGCTCCAACTCAGCTCACTGCAACCTCCACTTCTGGGTTCAAGCAATTCTCCTGCCTCAGCCTCCGGAGTAGCTGGGACTGCAGGCATGCACCACCACACCTGACTAATTTTATATTTTTAGTAGAGATGGGGTTTCACCATGTTGGCCAGGCTGGTCTTGAACTCCTGACCTCAGGTGATCCACCTGCTTCGGCCTCCCAAAGTGCTGAAATTACTAGCATAAGCCACCACACCTGGCCAAAGAAACTCTTTCTAAATAAGGTCATAGTCACAGGTGCCAGAGATTGACACTTAAGACATTTCTTTGTGGGGCCACCATTTAAGCCATTACTCAAGGATTGACTTACTCATGGCAGGACCCTGTCTCTACAAACAAAAATTAGCCAGGCATGGTGCTGCGTATCTGTAGTCCCAGCCACTTGGGAGGCTGAGCTGGGAGGATGGCTGGAGTCTGGCTACAGTGAGCCATGGTCATGTCACTGTACTTCTGCCTGGGCAACAGAGCGAGATCCTATCTCAAAATAAATAAATGAACTATGGATTATCATTATTACTAGTTAACAACAACGTATTCCTCTCTACTCGGTAACTGTCACAAATGCACCATACTAATGACAAATGACAAACTTTTTGTTTGTTGGCTTTTTCTTTTTTTGAAAGAAGTCACCAGGCTTTTTTTTTTTTTTTTTTCGAGATCGAGTTTCACTCTATTGCTCAGGCTGGAGTACAGTAGCATGATCTCGGCTCACTACAACCTCGGCCTCCCTGGCTCAAGCGATTCTTCTGCTTCAGCCTCCTGAGAAGCTGAGACTACAGGCGCAGGTGACCACGCCCAGCTAATATTTGTATTTCGGTCAGGCTGGTCTCGAACTCCTGACCTCGTGATCCACCCACTTCAGCCTCCCAAAGTGCTGGGATTACAGGCGTGAGCCACTGTGCCCAGCCCTCCTTATACTTTCTACTCAATTTTTCTGTAAACCTAAAACTGCTTTAAAAAATAAAGTCCAGGCTGGGTGCAGTGACTCACGCCTGTAATCCCAGCACTCTGGGAGGCTGAGGCAGATGGATTACCTGAGGTCAGGAGTCTGAGACCAGCCTGATCAACATGGTGAAACCCCATCTCCACTAAAAAAAAAAAAAACTACCAAAATTAGCTGGGCATCGTGGTGGGTGCCCATCATCCTAGCTTACCTAGGAGGCTGACGCTGGAGAATCACTGGAACCAACAGGCAGAGGCTACAGTGAGCAGAGATCTCACCGCTGCTCTCTAGCCTGGGCAACAGAGTGAGACCCTGTCTCAAAATTAAATAAATAAATAAAGTCCATTAGTTAAGGGAGGTAAAAAAGGAGCTTCACAAGTGGAAATGGAGAGAAAGGAACGCTGGTGTGGGGGAGGGAGGTGCCGTGAGTAGAGAGGCCTCGGGAATGTGTTTGGTGCGTTTCAGCACCCAAACAGAGACAGCGAGAGAGGCAGAAGGCAGAGAGGTGTCAGACAAGCTGCAGGTCCCAGTGGGCGAGGCTCAGAGGCCCAGGGGACCAAGGTGCTCTCTGAGAAACAAGAGGGAGGTCTTTTTTTTTTTTCTTTTTAAGACAGAGTCTTACTCTGTTGCCCAGGTTGGAGTGCAGTGGCACAATCTCGGCTCGCTACCACCTCCACCTCCTGAGTTCAGGTGATTCTAGCCTCCTGAGTAGCTGGGATTACAGGCATGCACCAGCACGCCTGACTGATTATTGTATTTTTAGTAGAGACAGGGTTTCACCGTGTTGGCCAGGCTGGTCTCGAACTTCTGACCTCAAGTGATCTGCCTGTTTTGGCCTCCCAAAGTGCTGGGATTACACGTGTGAGCCACCGTGCCTGGCCGGAGGTCTTGGCCAAAACAAAGGAATGAACAAACGAAAACCTTTCCTGGCAGTTGCCCAGGCATCCTATATCCTAGGGGAGAAACTTCTGATTCCCTCAATCTTTCCATTATTATCATACAGGGAAACTGAGGCCCAGAGAAAGCCAATTCAATTCGCAAAGCACACAGCAGGCCAATCTCTCAAGCACTGGTAGAAAGTTCAGTGACACACAGGATGTCACCTACTTCCACAACAAAGAAAAGAGCCTGTGTGACCTCACAATAGCCATTTGGGGTCAGGTACGATTCTTATCTGCATTTCACAGATTGAGGAGGCAAGCCCAGAGAGGCAAAGCCACTTGCTCAAGGTCACACAGCGCATGCTCAGTGGCCGAGGCTGACTTGAAACCATTTTGGTGGCAACTGTAGAAAGCAAGTTTGTATGCCACTTGAAGTCTCTGGTGGCTGGGTTTGGTGGTCACTGCAGAGGGGACCCTGCAGAGTGCATTTCTGCAGGGGCTGAGAGTCCAAGCTTCCAGGGCAAGAACTGCCTGCATCCCTCACCACCTGGCTCCAGGTTCCACCTTGGGATGCCCTTCCTCTGATACCCACATGGCCCCCAATGACTTTCCCACGTTAATCACATTTCATCTCCTGAGTGAGGTTCAAAGTCTCCCCATTTCCTCCCTTCCCCTCCCTCATCACACATTCACTTTCTAGTTCCTTCTACTGCTGCATTTTTCTTTAACCCCCTATGAGTAATGCCAGGCACAACGGCTCACACCTGTAATCCCAGCACTTTGGGAGGTCAAGGTGGGCAGGATCGCCTGAGCCCAGGACTTCAAGACTAGTCTGGGCAACATGGTAAGACCCCACCTCTACAAAACACACACACACACACACACACACACACACACACACACAATAACCAGGCATGATGGCATGCGCCTACAGTCCCAGCTACTCGGGAAGCTGAGGCGGGAGGATCGCTTGAGCCCAGGAGTTCGAGGCTGCAGTGAGCTGTGACTGCACCATTACACTCCAGCCTGGGCAACAGAGGGAGACCCTGTCTCAAAAAAACCTCAAATGAATAAACCTCTATCCTTCCCTCCTCCACTAAAGTGGAGGTCCCCTAGGACAAGGGTCTTGTCTATCTCTTGGTTACCGTGTCCCCAGTGCCCACACAGGGCTGGCACACAGTTATAACAGGAGTGACAATCCCTGGCCAGCAGGAATATGGTGTTGGGGACAGAGGGAGAGTGCTGCAGGGACCCACTGGACAGCACCATCCTCTGACGCTCCCTGATGCTGGAGCTGTGTTGGGGGAATGACTGTCATCGTTGTCCTCCGAGTTACTTCATTCACTTATGCAAGTCAGTAAAGGAACCCAGCCTGCCTGTGCCTACCCAACCTCCAACTTCCCAGCCCCCTCTGCCTCAGTTTCCCTGCACTTAACAGGCTTGAGGTTGGGGGTGTGGGGGTGGGTGTCTCAAATGTCAAAGATTTAACATGTCTTGATGTTACCACACAAGAGTTTTGTTTCGTTTGAGAGTCTCCTCTGTCACCCAGGCTGGAGTGCAGTGGTAGGATCATATCTCACTGCAGCCTCGACCTCCTGGGCTCAAGCGGTCCTCCTGCCTCAGCCTCCCACTTCACCCAGCTAATTTCTTTTTTATGTTTTAAGATACGGGGGCAACTGTGTTGCGCAGGCTGGCCTTGAGTGACCCTCCTGTCACGGCCTCCCAAAGCACTGGGATTACAGGTTTGAGCCACTGCACCTGGTCTGCACAATTTTTTTTAATAGGGTGATGTGCACACGGTGGGTACCTCTGGGTGGTCCCACACAAATGGGGGGCCCAGCCTCCCCCATTCATGAATCCTGGGGACCCCAGGCTTCCCATCTATCTAGGGCTCTGTGGACCCCTCTGAGGCTGCAACCAATCTCCCCTTCCGTCAAGGGATCCGGGCAGGCCGCCAAACCCGGTGCTCCCCTGAGAGACTCCGAGAGGCCCCGACACCGCCCCCGCTCCAGGTCCCGGGATGCTTGCGCAGGCGAGAGCCCGGGGCGCCCGGGGGATCCCTCGGCGTCACGCCGCTGTTGTGGAGCGCGTGTTGACAACGTCGCCGGGGAGACCGGCGGGGGCGGGGACGGGCGGGGGGCGCGGCCTGGAGGCGCGCGAGGGGCCGGACCGCCGCGCAGGGCCCGGGCCGCCGCAGTGGCCACGGCCGCCGCCGCCCGCCGGCTTATATACCGCGGCTAAATTTAGGCTGAGCCCGGAGCTCGTCCCCATCCGGGACGCGTTTCCGCCGCCGCTGCTTTGGCCCGGCCCCCGCGCGCCGAGCCTATAAGGCTTGGGCGGTCCTGGCCGCGGCCCGCAGAGCCATCCCCGCCCGCCCGCGCCCCGACCAGCCCGGCCCCGGGCAGCCACTCACCGGCGTCCTCAGTCCGCGTCCTTCCTCCCCGGGTCCCGGCCATGGCGCTGAGCGAACCCATCCTGCCGTCCTTCTCCACTTTCGCCAGCCCGTGCCGCGAGCGCGGCCTGCAGGAGGTGAGGGCGGCGGGGGCAGCGGGGGCAGCGGGACTCTGGGTAGTAAAACGTGGGCTGCGGGGTGACAGCGCGCGGAGGCGGGAACCGCAGACTCAGGAGAGGAGGAGGCGGGCAACCGGGATCGCGGACTCCGGGTGGCAGAAGGCGGGCAGCGGGGGCGGCAGGCAGCAACCCCCGATCCCCGCCGCCCCCTCACACCCGCGCGCGTCGCCTTGTCGCCCGCAGCGCTGGCCGCGCGCAGAGCCCGAGACTAGCGGCACCGACGAGGACCTCAACAGCGTGCTGGACTTCATCCTGTCCATGGGGCTGGACGGCCTGGGCGCCGAAGCTGCCCCGGAGCCGCCGCCGCCCCCGCCGCCTGCGTTCTATTACCCCGAACCTGGCGCGCCGCCGCCCTACGGCGCCCCCGCGGGGGGCCTAGTGTCTGAGTTGCTGCGACCCGAGCTGGACGCGCCGCCGGGGCCCGCGCTGCACGGCCGCTTTCTGCTGGCGCCGCCCGGCCGTCTGGTCAAGGCCGAGCCCCCCGAAGTGGACGGCGGCGGCTACGGCTGCGCCCCCGGGCTGACCCGTGGACCGCGCGGTCTCAAGCGCGAGGGCGCCCCGGGCCCCGCAGCTTCGTGTATGCGAGGTCCCGGGGGCCGCCCCCCACCTCCGCCCGACACCCCGCCGCTCAGCCCCGACGGCCCCGCGCGCCTGTCCGCGCCCGGTCCGCGCGCCTCCTTCCCGCCGCCCTTCGGTGGCCCCGGCTTCGGCGCGCCCGGGCCGGGCCTGCATTACGCGCCCCCTGCGCCCCCCGCCTTCGGTCTCTTCGACGACCCGGCCGCCGCCGCCGCAGCCCTGGGCCTGGCGCCTCCCGCCGCGCGCGGTCTCCTTACGCCGCCCGCGTCCCCTCTGGAGCTGCTGGAGACCAAGCCGAAGCGCGGCCGCCGCTCGTGGCCCCGCAAACGCACCGCCACTCACACCTGCAGCTACGCCGGCTGCGGCAAGACCTATACCAAGAGTTCGCACCTGAAGGCGCATCTGCGCACGCATACAGGTGGGCGGCGCGCACGAAGCCCGAGCGCTGCCTGGGGGGCGCGGCAGGAGGGGTCGGATTCCTAGCGCGCGCCAGAAAATGAATTTAGGACCTCCCTTGGGGCGTGGCTCGGGAGGAACGGGCAAGGGGCGCACGCGTAGGACTCCCCGGGAGGCGTGGCTGGGGGTTGGTTGGGGGCAAACGGGAACCTTCCCTAAGGAGGTGTGATCCGAGAAGCTGGGGTGGGGGTGCCCACGCTGAGTACGAGAGGGGCCTCAGGAGGTTGGGAAGGGCACTTAGAAAACCTTCTGGGGGCGTGGCGAGGGAGACCGTTTCCGAAAGTTGGGGAGGGTGAGCAGGCTTAGGGGCCGCTGGGGACGTGGCTCAGAATCCCTCAGGTTGAGGCTCGGGAAGTCGGGAAGTAGGCGTGCGCTTAGGGACCAGGGAGTGATGCCGCGTCTCAGGAAGTTGGGGAGGGGCGCAGGCTTGGGACTCCTCAGGGGACAAGGTTTAGGACCTTGGGGAGGGAAGGTGAGCTTGGGAAACCTGGAGATTCCGTGTCTTAGAATGCTGGAGAAGGGTGCACGCTTAGGACCTGTGGGAGGCGTGGCTCGAAACAGTGGGGAGTGAACCATGAGCTCCTCCGACCCCCTGGGGATGAGGATCCGGATTATGGGGAGTTGGGGGTGTAGGGCGAGGACCCCTCAGGGGTGCAACACTTTAGCCGGGAGCGCTTCAAGGCACTGGTTAGGGATAGGTTTCGGGCGCAGGCGTAGCCAGTACCCATATGTGCCCTGCCCTAGGAGGGAAACTGAGGCTTACTCTCACCTTCTTCACCCAACCCCTGCAGGTGAGAAGCCCTACCACTGCAACTGGGACGGCTGCGGCTGGAAGTTTGCGCGCTCAGACGAGCTCACGCGTCACTACCGCAAGCACACGGGCCACCGGCCATTCCAGTGCCATCTGTGCGATCGTGCCTTCTCACGCTCCGACCACCTGGCGCTGCACATGAAGCGGCACATGTAGCTGGGACGCCCCCGCCCGCCTGCGCGCGGCCGTGGCGGGTCCCACGCGCCGGACGCGGCCCCTTCTCAAACTGTGACTGGTATTTATTGGACCCGGAGAACCGGGCCGGGCACAGCGTGGCTACAGAGGGCCTCCCTCGGTGACGACGACGACGCCACTGCCCCAGCCCCTATCTGTGACTGAAGACCCGGTGGGAAAAGACCACCATCCTCCTTGACGAGTTTTGTTTTTCAAAATGGTGCAATAATTAAGTGGCATCTTCCTCCCCCCGGGTCTACACTAGAGGATCGAGGCTTGATGCCTTGTGAGAAATAACGGCCTTAATTTGTACTGTCTGCGGCATTCTTTTTTATAATATTGTACATAGTGACTGTGACGAATAATTGTATTACTGTACATAGAGAGACAGTGGGCATTTTTGGGCTACCTGGTTCGTTTTTATAAGATTTTGCTGTTTTTTTTTTTTTTTAATTAAAACAGTTTTGCATCTTTTAGAAAAAAATCACAGCACTGGTCTGGCTGCTTGGAACTGGGGTCTTGGGGCATGTTGCGGGGGGCGGTGGTCGGGGAGCGGCTGGTTTGATGGAGGGCAGCCCCGCTAATTGTGTTAGTGGGTCCTGCCTCTGCCAACACCGGGACTGCCAGCTGCTGTGCCCGCCTGCCAGGAACCTGTGGGTTTTTCTGTAAATTTAAACACTGCATTTTAGGACTGAGGGAGGGTTATTTTAAGGTTGTTCTTTGAGCCATAAATTGCCTCTTTGCCCCAGAGCTGGGGAAAGTGCTGGTCCCACTGACGTGGCCACCTCTATGATGGAGGAAAAAAAAAAACTTACCTCTTCCTGGAAGCCTCTGAGGCAAATTTCTGGAGTTTCAGCTTTTTTTAAAAAAAACGGGGTTAACATGCTGAGTTTCGGATATGTTCTACCCCTTACTCCTCCCCACATTGAGCAAGTCTTTTCCTAAGGGGTGAGTTCGATGTCTGCTAGGGGAAAACAATGAAGCCTGCATTTGAGGGCCATTCACAAAGGTCTTTTCCAGATGAGGAAATGGAGGCCCAGAGAGGTAAGCTGCAGGGCAGTGGAGTTAAAATGTTAGCCTGCTCTGTCTGCTTCCAAGAGTCCCCGAACCCCACTGGAAGGGAGCGGTGGCTTTCTGCAACGACCCACCGGTTGTGTATATTAGGCTAGAGGTCCCTCCCCCGTAGGTCTCTCTTGGTGCAAAAAATTCCCTGCCTCGATGGTTGGAGGTGACCAGTCAGGAAACCCACCTAGAGAGCAGAGAACACTCCTGAATCCCACAGCCCTGACAGACTCAGTCAGGCAAGGAGATACTTCTCCCCCCAGATTTCCCCTGCCACCCCTCATCTTCCCCATTCTCAGGGGCCCCGGGTAACCATGACCAGCAGCCATTGCACAAGTTTCCAGAAAGTGAAAATAGCTTGTAAGCAGCGCCTGCTTTAAAACACTCTCACCCCGTTGCGACAGAGGCTGGGATTTCCTCCCTCCCTCCATCCTTCCTCCTGAGCAGCCCTGAAAACAGCTGAGAGGTGTTTGGTAATCCATGAAAAGCAGAAATGCGAGATGACAATCTGATTCATTTTTCGAGAGTAAATAGCCTGGCCTCACTTCCGCTGGTGATGAAGGGTGTGAATGTCTTTGAGCCTACCCTACCCTCCATGTGTAGCTTCTGCAAAAACCGTCCCAAGACGGAATGTTGGCCCCTCAACCTGGGGAGATGATCCTCCTTCTTAAAAGCTGGGCTTTGCAGCGTGGGGGGGCAAAAGAGAGACTCAAGAGTGGTTTGAAACAGTATTTTTTTAAGGGTCTCCAGGCTTCCCTGTTCAGCTTAAACTTGGCAATCAAGCTATTTTTCTTGCATATTTGAAAACGTCTTCCAGGTTTCTCCTGGGAGCTCTGAGTCCAGTGAGAGGCAGGTCGTCAACAGGGCTGAAGCTGTTGAGTTTCTGTTTCTTGCCTGCCTCCAACAGAGAATAGAAAGTGTGATCGTTGAACACATAGTTGTATGTTTCAGTAAGAGACACCAACTCAGGCACGCTAGGGCATCCCGACTAATCCAGAAATATCACTCATGGCCGGGCGCGGTGCTCACGCCTGTAATCCCAGCACTTTGGGAAGCCAAGGTGGGAAGATCATGAGGTCAGGAGATTGAGACCCTCCTGACTAACACAGAGAAACTCCATCTGTACTAAAAATACAAAAAAAATTAGCTAAGCCTGGTAGCTAATGTTATCCCAGCTACTCAGGAGGCTGAGGCAGGAGAATCACTTGAACCCGGGAGGCAGAGGTTGCAGTGAGCCGAGATTGTGCCACTGCACTCCAGCCTGACAGAGCGAGACTCTGTCTCAAAAAAAAAAAGAAATGTTCCCTCATTGGTTTTTTTTTTTTTTTTTTGCCCCTTTCTGACACCCAAATGCCAATTTTCATCAAATATCTTCTGGATCTGCAATTCTCAATGGAGACCGATCCAGTCTGGGCACATTTTTGGTTGTCACAACTTGAGGGTGCTGCTGGCATCTGGTGGACAGAGACCAGATGTTGCTAAGCATTCCGCAGTGCACAGACAGCCTCCGCCGCAGAGAACGGCCCAGCCTCGAAAGTCAGCAGTGCTGAGGTTGACACATCTCCCCTGCTTCCTAAAACATCATTGCTCTTGTCAGTAAGAAGGTGGTTCTCTGCCAAGAAGCAAGCCTTGGTGGCAAATGCCACCCAGGAAAAGCTACAAAGAAAACCTTACCCTGGGGCCTCTTCACTGGGTACTCTACAACCCAGTGCCAGTGCAAGTTTTTTCTTTTGTTTTTTGTATTTTTTTTTTTTTTTTGAGATGGAGTCTCACTCTGTCACCCAGGCTCGAGTACAGTGGCACAATCTCAGCTCACTGCAACCTCCACCTCCCGGATTCAAGCAATTCTCCTGCCTCAGCACCCACAGTGGCTGGGATTATAGGCGTGCACCATCACGTCCGGCTAATTTTTGTATTTTTAGTAGAGAAAGGGTTTTGCCACGTTAGCCAAGCTGGTCTCAAACTCCTGACCTCAGGTGATCCACCCACCTCGGCCTCCCAAAGCGCCGGAATTAAAGGTGTGAGCCACCGCACCCAGTCTCTCTCTCTCCCCTTTCTTTCTCTCTTTCTTTCCTTCCTTCCTTCCTTCTTTCTTTCCTTCTCACTCTTTCTATTTCTTTTTCTCTTTCTTTCTTCTTAGAGCAGAGGATTTGTGGGCACTGGCTGAGTTACTTTTTCATGCTGTGATTTTCACTATACTCTTTCTCTTCCCCAGCCAAAGTTATAATCATTTGTCCATGATGTTTTTCCCCCAGTGATACGTTTGTATTGGTGCTTTTCGTGGCTGCATAATATTCCTTTTAGATATGGCAGGAGTTGTTTATGCAAACAAGCACTGTGGGTAAAAGGGTTGGCAGGGGTGAAGGTTTGGTTTTGTTTGGTTTGAGACAGGGTTTCATCTGTATACAGGCTGGAGTGCAGTGGCACAATCACTACAATCATGCCCTCCTGGGTTCCAGGGATCCTCCCGCCTCAGCCTCTTGAGTAGCTGGGATCACAGGCATGCATCACCATGCCCAGATAATTTTTAAATTTTTTGTACAGATGGGGTCTCACTATGTTGCCCAGGCTGGGCTCAAACTCCTGAGCTCAAGCAGTCCTCCCACCTCAGCCTCCCAAAATGCTGTGATTTTAAGTGCCTACCACCAAGCCCAGCTACACCGGGGGTCGAGGGAGAGGTGATGGTTTTGAGGGGCTTATTGGCACAGTGCTGGGAGATGTAGGAGCTATTGTTCTGCTAGACATTTCCTGTCACTCTGGGGGCCCCCGGCACCCAGGCAGGCTGCAGAATGATGTGGTGTGAAGTGGGAGGAGGAAGGGGGACTCGTCAGAGGGTAAGATGTTTAGAGCCTCACCCCTGACTCAGCGCCCGGCCCTGTCAACACGGCTGAGTCAGCACTGATGCCTCCCAGCCCAGGTGGAGTCCCAGGACGATCAAGCTGGCTTGTCAGGCGCCAAGGCTGAGTGGCTCCGCTTACCCTGGCCTGAGCTGTGTCAGCTGTGCTAGACCAGCGAGCATCAGCCTCGAAGCTGGGCACAGCGGTGGCTCACGCCTATAATCCCAGCACTGGGAGGCCGAGGGGGATCTAATTCCAGTACTTTGGTGGGGGCCAAGGCAGGCAGATCGCTTGAGGTCAGGAGTTCAAGACCAGCCTGGCCAACATGGTGAAAACCCATCTTTACCAAAAAAAATACACACACACACACACACACACACACACATACACTAGCCAGGCGTGGTGCAGCCATCTTTAATCCCAGCTACTTGGGAGACTGAGGCAGGAGAGTTGCTTGAACCCAGGAGGTAAAGGTTGCAGTGAGCAGAGATGGCGCCACTGCACTCTATCCTGGGCGACAGAGGGAGAGTCCGTCTCAAAAAAAAAGAAACCCTGACTGGTCGCCCGACTTTGTCAGCCTGCACATCAGTTTCCTTGTGTGGAAAATGGGTTTGCTCCTGTGAAAATGAAATGAGAGACTAAAGCTCAGGGCCCAGCCCTGGGGTGTGCGCAGCATAGTGAATGTCCCCTGATGACGTTGATGTGCTTGAATTTTCAGGCCCCTTCCTCCCTCTCTCTCCCCACAACCCTTTTCACTCATCCAGCCATCGATCCATTCATTCATTCATTTATTCAGTCACTCATTCAGCAGATGCTCTAGATGCCTCAGCCTCTCGCCATGTCCTGGCAAGCAGATGTGACTCAGAATTTCAGAAGTGACTCTGGCCAGGGTCACTGGCTCATGCCTGTAATCCCAGCACTTTGGGATGCCAAGGCAGGAGGATCACCTGAGGTCGGGAGTTCAAGACCAGCCTGGCCTGCCTGGTGAAACCCCGTCTCTACTAAAAATACAAAAATTAGTTGGGTGTGGTGGTGGGCACCTATAATCCCAACTACTTGGGAGGCTGAGGCAGGAGAGTTGCTTGAACCCGGGAGGCGGAGGTTTCAGTGAGCTGAGATCATGCCACTGCACTCGAGCCTAAGAGACAGAGCAAGACTCTGTCTCAAAAAGAGAAAAAAAAAAAGAAAGAGTGACTCAGCCTCCAGGCCTTGGAGTCAATGCCAAAACATTTGTCGCATGACCTAACTTCATGCTATCGCTGGCCCCTGTGACTTGAGCTTGGGGGCTTTCTTCTGGGCACCTGCAACAAATTAGCTCTTTCAACCCTCCCCACAAGCCAGAGGGTAGCCTAAGAACCCCCACTTTCTAGAGGTGGAAAGTAGGGTTCAGAGAGGGGAAACTTAGCTGGGGTCTCAGTGCAGGGGGCCGAGCTGTGGCTTCAACCCAGATCTGCCTGGCCTAGCCCCCACAATTCCTTCTGGGTCTAGAAACATCAGAATACACCAATGCATCAGGTTCGCCCTGTTTCTCTCCACACACAGGATCTGGGGTTCCTGAAAGCCCTGCTGAGTTCCTTCTAGGCCTCTACCTACAGGGAACGGGGAAGCCTGTTTTCCAGAAATATCCCAGATAGGGAGGGATAAGGAGCCAGGGAGAGGCTGGGTGAATAGGGTTCCCTGAGGTACCCTGAGGTTAAGAGGATGCAGGGTGCAGTGACTCACGCCTGTAATCCCAACACTAAGGGAGGCCGAGGCAAGTGGATCATTTGAGGTCAGGAGTTCAAGACTAGTCTGGCCCATGTGGTAAAACCCGGTCTCTACTAAAAATGCAAAAATTAGCCAGGCATTGTGGAGGGCACTTTAAAAAAAAAAAAAAAAAAAAAAAAAAATATATATATATATATATATATATATACACACACACACACACACACACACAAATTGTATGAAAATATACAAAATGTATGAAAAAAATACACAAAGTGGTATGAGCTCAGCTACCTGGGAAGCTGAGAGGCAGGAGAATCTCATGAACCTGGGAGACGGAGGTTTCAGTGAGCCGAGATTGTGCCATTGCACTCCAGTCTGGGCAACAGAGGAAGACTCCATCTCAAAAAAAGAAAAAAACGAAGTTAAGAGGAGCCTGGGGGCCGGGCACAGTGGCTCATGCCTGTAATCCCAGCACTTCCGGAGGCCGAGGCGGGTGGATCACCTGAGGTCAGGAGTTCAAAGCCAGCCTGGCCACCATGGCAAAACCCTGTCTCTACCAAGAAAAAAATTTAAAAACTTATCCAGGCATGGTGGTGTGTGTAATCCCAGCTACTCGGGAGGCTGAGGGAGGAGAATCACTTGAACCTGGGAGGCGGAGGTTGCAGTGAGCTAAGATTGCACCATTGCACTGCAGCCTGGGCAAAAACAGCGAAACTCCGTCTCAAAAAAAAAAAAGAGCCTGAGGGACAATTCCTTAGAAAGCTAAATATCGGGCCAGGCATGGTGGCTCATGCCTGTAATCCCAGCGCTTTTGGAGACCAAGGTGGGTGGATTACATGAGGCCAAGAGTTTGAGACCAGCCTGGCCAACATGGCAAAACCCTGTCTCTACTAAAAATACAGAAATTAGCCAGGCCCGGTGGCAGGTCCGTAATCCCAGCTGTAGTCCCAACTACTCAGGAGAACCAGCCCGAGAGGATGAGGCAGGAGAATCGCTTGAATCCGGGAGGTGGAGGTTGCAGTGAGTTGAGATTGTGACACTACACTCCAGCCTGGGCGACAGAGCAAGACTCTGTCTCAAAAAAAAAAAGCTAAACATGGAATTGCCACAGAACCCAGAATTCCATTCCTAGGTACGGTCTCAAGATAAATAAATACAGGGACACAAACAGATATTTGCACGTGCGTGTTAAAGGCGGCACCATTTACAGGCTCCAAACGGTGGAAATAGCCCAAATGCCCATCGACTCATGAATGAATAAACGTGTGGTGTATCCATATGACTGAATGGTTTGTTTTTTGGGATGGGTCTCACTCTGTTGCCCAGGCTGGGGTGCAGTGGTGCGATCACAGCTCACTGCAGCCTCGAACCCCTGGGTTCAAGTGATCCTCCTGCCTCATCCTCTCGGGCTGGTTCTCACTGGAGTCTCCCTGGGTTCAGAGGCCAGGCCCAAGCTGGTGCCAGTTAGGGGAGCCATCCCCACAGTTCTAGAAGGGATACTGAACTGAGGTTGGAGACAAGGGCCTCATCAACACTCTGAGGTTGAGCTCTTTAGCCTGAGCTCCTTCTCCAGCGTGATTTGATCAGCTGTGATCTCTCATCCCATGTTTTCTTTCATTCTTTCTTTATTGTGGTTGAATATGCATAATATAAACTGACTGTTTTTGTTTTCTTTTCTTTGAGACAGGGTCTCAGTCGCCCAGGCTGGGGTGCAGTGGTACAATTATGGCTGATAATTGTCGAGGCTCACTCAGCCTCGACCTCAGGCTCACATGATCCTCCTGTCTCAGCCTCCTGAGCAGCTGGGACTACAGGAGTGTGCTACTATGCCTTGCTAATTTTTCTATTTTATTCTTTTTTTTTGGAGACTGAGTCTTGCTCTGTCGCCCAGGCTGGAGTGCAGTCGCACGATCTCGGCTCACCGCAACCTCCACCTCCTGGGTTCAAACAATTCTCCTGCCTCAGCCTCTTAGGTAGCTGGGATTACAGGCGCACACCACCATGCCTGGCTAATTTTGGTAATTTTAGTAGAGACAGGGTTTCACTATATTGATCAGATTGGTCTTGAACTCTGCCTCTGCCTCCCAAAGTGCTGGGATTACAGGCATGAGCCACCATGCCAAGTCAATTTTTCTATATTTTGTAGAGACTGAGTCTCACTGTGTTACCCAGGCTGGCCACTATCTCTGGGCTCAGGCAATCTGCCCACCTTGGCCTCCCGAAATGCTGGGATTACAAGAGTAGACATTGTGCCTGGCCAAAATTAACTTTTTTTTTTTTTTTTTTTTGACAGAAGCTCGTTCTGTCACCCAGGCTGGAGTGCAATGGCACCATCTAGGCTCACCGCAGTCTCCGCCTCCCAGGTTCAAGCGATTTTCCTGCCTCAGCCTCCTAAGTAGCTGGGAATACAAGCACCCACCACTACGCCCAACTAATTTTTGTATTTTTTAGTAGACACAGGGTTTCACCATGTTGGCCAGGCTGGTCTCAACTGCCTGACCTCAGGATCTGCCCACCTCAGCCTCCCAAAGTTCTGGGATTACAGGCAGGAGCCACTGCACCCAGCCCCAGATTGCTTCTTTTGAAGTGTTCAGTTGAATAGCTTTAAGTACATTCACAGTGTTATGCAGCCATCGCCACGACCCATCTCCAGAACTTTTCCCTTCTTTCCAAACTGAAACTGTGTCTTCATTAAACACTCACTTCCCATCCTGCCTCCCCAGCCCCTGGCACCCACCCTTCTTCCTCCCGTCACTATGAGTTCGAGCACTCTGAGGACCTCCCAGGAGTGGAATCATACAGTATCTCTCCTTTCGAGTCTAGTTTATTTCACTCAGCATAATGTCTTCACCATTCATCCACGTGGTAGCACGTGTCAGAATTTCCTTCCTTTTTATGACCCAGTAATATTCCATTGTGTGGAAGGACCACATTTTGTTCTTTCATTCATTCTTTGATGAACGATTGGACATTTCCATTCTTTGGCTGCTATGAACATGGGTGTGCAAATACTCATTCCATATCACGAGGTCAGGAGTTCGAGATCAGCCTGGCCAACATGTTGATACCCCGTCGCTACTAAAAATACAAAAATTAGCCGGGTATGGTGACACATGCCTGTAGTCCCAGCTACTCAGGAAGCTGAGGCGGGAGAATTGCTTGAACCCAGGAGGTGAAGGTTGAAGTGAGCTGAGATCGCGCCATTGCACTCCAGCCTGGGTGACAGAGCGATACTCCATCTCAAAAGGAGAAAAACAACTCATTCCAGCCACTGCTATCAGTTGTGGGGGGTATGTCCCTAACAGTGGAATGGCTGGATACCCTTATTTATTTATTTATAAATTTTTTTTTTTTTTGAGACAGAGTCACTGCAACCTCCAACTCCCAGGTTCAAGCAATCCTCCTGCCTCAGCCTCCCGAGTAGCTGGGATTACAGGCGTGCACCACCATGCCTGGCTAATTTTTGTATTTTTTAGTAGAGATAGGATTTCACCATGTTGGCCAGGCTGGTCTCAAACTCCTGACCTCAAGTGATCCTCCCACCTCGGCCTCCCAAAGCGCTGGGATTACAGGCGTGAGCCACCGCGCCCAGCCTGGGTATCCTTTTCTAAAGCTTTATTCACGGCTGCTGATAAGCTCAGGAGCGTTTTCCTTTCCCGAGCAGCCTGCCTAAGAGCCACCGACCCAGGCTGAGAATCTTACACAAGCATCCCTGAGGGCTCAGATTCAAACCAGCCAGCACTTGTCACTTCGGCCTGCCACATGCTGGGCCTTGGTTTCCTCTTTGAATGGGGTGACAGCGCAGAGTAGCGGGAGCATGGCCGGTGCTCTGGCCTTGGGGGCCACCCGGAAATCGGGGTTTTGCAGCAGCCTGGGTTGTGCAGAGAGGCAGGGGCTGTCGGGGAGATGGACCGGCCTGCGGTGGAGGTGCCGCTCACACCCGGCACACCCTCGCACCACCTGCTCAGCCCACAGCCTGCTTTGCGTGGCCTGCTCCCCTCCCCACCCAGGCCCCGGCCATCCCAAGACAGCATCCTCCAGAGGGGACACAGACCCCTGGACACCAGAACCAGACACCCTTACACAGGCCAGAGCCTGAGCTGAAAAGCCCTCACTCTGCAGGGTGGGGAAACTGAGGCCTAGGTACCCAAAGCCTCCAGCAGGTAGACGCCAGGCAACCCTCTTGGGTCTTGGGGTCTTCCTGAGCCACAAATGCAAATCCCATGGGAAGAGTTGATCCCGCAGGCAGGGTTCCTGCCAGGGATGTGGCTTGCCAGGATTTGACCCTGTTTTAACCCAGAGCATCCTGATGTGGTGGCTCAGACCTGTAATCCCAGCATTTTGGGAGGCTGAGGTGGGAGGATCGCTTGAGGCTGGGAGTTTGAGACCTGCAGGGAACATAGCAAAATCCCATCTCTTAAAAAAAAAGGCCAGCGAGGTGGCTCACGCCTGTAATCCCAGCACTTTGGGAGTCTGAGGCGGGTGGATCACCTGAGGTCAGCAGTTCGAGACCAGCCTGGCCAACATGGTGAAACCCTGTCTCTGCTAAAAATACAAAAATTAGCTGAATGTCGTGGTGCGTGCATGTAATCCCAGCTACTCAGGAGGCTGAGGCAGGAGAATCGTTTGAACCCAGGAGGCAGAAGTTGCAGTGAGCCGAGATCATGCCACTGGCCTGGGCAACAGAGTGAGACGCCATCTCAAAAAGAAAAGAAAAGAAAAGAAAAAAGCCAGGCGTGGTGGCATGCATCTATAGTCCCAGCTACCCAGGAGGCTGAGGTGGGAAGATCACTTGGGCCCAGGAGTTTGAGGCTATAGTGAGATATGATTGCACCACTGCACTCTGGCCTGGCTGACAGAGCAAGGTCCTGTCTCTAATAAATAAATAATTTTTATAATTTACATTATAAATTTCATAAAAATTTTATACAAATTAATTTAATTTGGCTGGGCGCAGTGGCTCACATCTATAGTCCCAGTACTTTGGGAGGCTGAGGTGGGCGGATCATGAGGTCAGGAGTCTAAGACCAGCCTGATCAACATGGTGAAACCCCGTCTCTACTAAAAATACAAAAATTAGCTGGGTGTGGTGGCGCATGCCTATAATCCCAGCTACTTACGAGGCTGAGGCAGGAGAATCACTTGAACCCGGGAGGCGGAAGTTGCAGCGAGCTGAGATCTCACCACTGCACTCCAGCCCGGGGAACAGAGAGACTCTGTCTCAAAAAAAATAATAATAATAATTTAATTAAATAAAAATAGGGCTGGACAAGGTCACTCATGCCTGTAATTCTAGCACTTTGGGAGGCCAAGATGGGCAGATCACTTGAGGCCAGGAGTTCAAGACCAGCCTGGCCAACATAGTGAAGCCCTGTCTCTACTAAAAATACAAAAGAAAAAAAAAAACAGCCAGTGTGGTGGTGTGCACCTATAGTCTCAGCTACTCGGCTGAGGAATGAGAATCACTTGAACCCAGAAGGTGGAGGTTGCAGTGAGTCAAGATTACACCACTGCACCCCTGCCCGGGCGACAGAGTGAGACCCTGTCTCTAAATAAATAATATAATATCATATAATCTAGAACGATGTGAATGGAACATTTCATTGGCAAGCTATTGTTTTTCCCTCCCTTCCCACTACTACCTCCCCACCTTCTTTTTTAAACACAAGGAGTCTATAAACCCGTGAGACCGATCAGGCAGCTGTAGGACACTCTACCCAGAAGCAGACACACTCTCTTCTCGAGAGTGCAAGGAACATTCCCTGGGAGAGGCCACAAAAGAAATCCAGTGCATTGAAAAGGATCACAATTCTACAAAGTATGTTCTCCGACCACAATGGAATGAAATGAGAAATCAGAAACAGAGAGAAATTTGGCAAACTCAAGAATCATTTCACCATGTGGAAATTCAAGAATGCACTTGTAAAGACAAGGAGAACCTACTCCAAGATTCATCAGAAAATCGTAGTGTTCGAAACCAGCCTGGGCCACATGGTGAAACCCCATCTGCAGAAAAAATATAAAAAATGAGCCAGGCATGGTGTCGTGTGCCTATAATCCCAGGTACGTGGGAGGCTGAAGTGGGAGGATTGCTTAAGCCAAGAAGATGGAGGATGCAGTGAACCGAGATCAAATCACTGCACTCCAGTCTGGGTGACAAAGTGAGACCCCATCTCCAAAAAAAAAGGGGGTCACTTGTGGTGGCTCACACCAGTAATTCCAGCACTTTGGGAGGCCGACGAGGGTAAATCACCTGAGGTCAGGTTGAGACCAGCCTAGCCAACATGGAAAAATCCCATCTCTACGAAAAAGACAAAAAAAACCTAGCTGGGCATGGTGGTGGGCACCTGTAATCCCAGCACTTGGGAGGCTGAGGTAGGTGGATTGCCTGAGGTCAGGAGTTCAAGAGCAGCCTGGCTAACATGGTGAAACCCTGTTTCTACTAAAAATACAAAAATTAGCTGGGCATGGTGGCGGACACCTGTAATCCCAGCTACTTGGGAGGCTGAGGCAAGAGAATCGCTTGAACCCGGGAAGTGGAGGTTGCAGTGAGCTGAGATCACGCCACTGCACTCCAGCCTGGGCGACAAGTGAAACTCCACTTTGAAAACAAAAAAAGACAAAAAGAAAATCCTGGCAAGGGATTGAGCTTCTGAGTGGGACGGGTCCGGCTCTGTGCAAGGGTTCCGTGCCCCTGAGACTTCCTCTGCAGATAGGGGGTGTGCATGAGCTCTTCTGGATGTGGCCCTAGTGAGTTCTGAGGGATCCTGTGGGCTCGTGGTTTCTAGAGAGGATGATTCCCCCAAGCCTGCTGTGGGGAACATGAGCCCACTGTGCTCCCCACAGCTTTAAGACTGCCAACGGGGACTCCACTGGAGGTCTGCTTCTAGGGGGCCGCCACGTGTCCCCGGCTTTACTCAGGCCCCTCCCACAACAGCCTCCCCTGTTCCCATCCAAATCTCCAGATCCTCCAACTCCTGTGGCCCTTCCCCAATCCCACATCTTTGCACGGGCTGTTTCTTACGCCAAAAAGCCCTTCCTATGTGTCTGTAGGGCAAATGCTAGTCTGCCCTCCAAGACCTGGCTCTGGCATCACCTCCACCAGGAAGCCTGCCCTGATTCCCATAGAGGAACCCCAGCCTACCCTGTGCCAACTCAGACCTCACAGGGTGGAAGCGCCAGATCTGTGGCTGACTCCTCTGTCCCACTAGGCCGGGCAGCAGCAGGGAGGGTGCTGAATGACAGGGGGATCTGGCTGACAAGGGGCCAGGATCGTGAAGGGGGCAGTGGTTTTCCTCCCCTGTCATAGTCACACAGCATCCAAGGATTCCTGGGATGACAGAATTTCTGGCCCCAAGGCCAGGATGATGCTGGGCAGAGTGTACAGTGTGCGGTATAGACGGGACTTGGATCCTCTGGCCCTGACTCTCTGGAGATGCCGGGTAGTGTGTCACGTGCAGTGTAGACGGGACTTGGATCCGTTAGCCCTGGCTGCCTGGAGATGCGGGTAGAGCACAGGATTCAGAGTCCCTCGGCCCTGGCTGCCCCTACCTCTACCACCTGCCTCCTGGCCATGGCCCTGGGTGCATGCCTGGCCCTCTCTGAGCCAGAGCTCCCTCCCCGGGGCTGGTGAGAAAAGTAAACCAGAAAGCATTGTTTCCTCCCACCCTGCTGGGCCCCATCCTCTGAGTGGCTAGAATCCCATCTGGGGGCCATCTGGCAGGGGCCAGGAGCTGGCATGAGAGCCAGCATGCTGGCTCAGCCGTCCATCCACGGGCCACTCTCTGAGACACACAGCTCTAAATGGTCACAGTCATTCAGGAAATAGCGCCTCACCCACCGAATGCCAGGCGCCACTCCGTAGGCTGCCGCCGGAAGTCCTGCTTTCTACATCCCAAATTGCCCTCCACGTTCAACCTTGACCCCAGATTGGCCTTTCTGGGGACCGTCCCAAGATCGAGAGACACACTTCACAGCCAAGCCCTCGTCTGCAGCCTCAGAGCTGTGAGATGTCCCAGCTCGAGGGAAAAACTCAGGAATCAGGAGCCTGGCCAGCCCCACCCGCTCCTCTTGGCTTTAATGTAACTCAGGGCACCGATCCTGGCCCTCGGGACAGAATTCTCCACATTCCCAGTGTGTTTCCGTTGAACCCCAAACCGCAAACACGTCCTGACATCTCATTTCCTCAACGCGCCCCCGGGCTGACTTGGGCCGCCTTGCCGGGGGCTCGTTTTGAGTCACACAGAGGTTTATCGAAGGAAGGGTTTCTCATCTCAGAAGCTGGAGGCCGTTCCCACCAACCTCTCTTGCTGCAACCGTGCAATTGCTGGCGGGGTTCGCTCTTCCCTGATGCTGGGATCTGAGCTCTCCGTGGCTCGGGAGGCACAGGCTGGGAGCCCTGGACAAATCCAAGCTCAGTTCCTCACGTCGTCACTGTCAATCTCAGGCACGGGAAGGTGGCTGTCAGCCTCTTTCCTCCTCTGTAGAGCTGGGCTTTTAGCAGCGATCCTGGCCGGGCTCTGTCAGTGGATGGAACCTGTGCTGTGCCTGGAACATAGTAGGTGCTCAGTGAAGGAACGGCGGCCTTTATTAAGAGAGAGGGCTGCGCATGGTGGTGTGGGTCTATTTTCTCAGCTACTTAGGAGGCTGAGGCAGAAAGATCCCTAGAGGCCAGGAGGTCGCAACTGCAATGAGCTGTGATTGCACCCCTGCACTCCAGCCTGGGCGACAGAGTAAGATCCTGTCTCTAAAATAATACTTTATTGAACTCCTGACCTCAGGTGATCCACCCGCCTCAGCATCCCAAAGTGCCGAGATTATAGGCGTGAGCCACTGTGCCCAGCCTCATAATAATTTCTAAAAAATTATCCTAAACGTAATTTCTAGGCTGGGTGCGGTGGCTCATGCCTATAATCCCAGCATTTTTGGGAGGCCAAGGCAGGCAGATCACCTGAGGTCAGGAGTTCGAAACCAGCCTGGCCAACATGGTGAAACCCCGTCTCTACTAAAAATACAAAAATTAGCCAGGTGTGGTGGTACATGCATGTAGTCCCGGCTACATGGGAGGCTGAGGCAGGAGAATTTCTTGAATCCAGGTGGTAGACATTGCAGTGAGCTGAGATCATGCCCCTGCACTTCAGTCTGGGCAACACAGCAAGACCCTATCTCTAAATAATTACATAAATAAAAAGGCAGGACATGGTGGCCCGCACCTGTAATCCCAGCACTTTGGGAGGCTGAGGCAGGCGGTTCACGAGGTCAGGAGTTCGAGACCATCCTGGCTAACATGGCGAAATCCCGTCTCTACTAAAAATACCAAAAATTAGCCAGGCATGGTGGCACTCGCCTGTAGTCCCAGCTACTCAGAGGGCTGAGGCACGAGAATCGCTTGAACCCAGGAGGTGGAGGTTGCAGTGAGCCGAGATCGCGCCACTGCACTCCAGCCTGGGCGACAGAGCAAGACTCCGGCACAAAAAATAAATAAATAATAAGTAAGAGAGAGTAAGAGAAAGAGAGAGACAGTGAAAATCCAAGGAAACAAGTCCACTCATTCAACTTAATTCCGCTGGCCTCTGGGAGGCAGGCTGGGGTAGAGAAATTCCATGTTTTGGGAGAATCCTGACGTGACCAGCAGCTGCCCCACCAGGAGCTAACTTCAGCACGGGCGGATGGAAGCACATAGGGAGGGTGTCCGCACACAGCCTGACCTTGAACCCGGCCTTTCTCAAATGTCAATGTGCATCTCCTTGGGTGCTTTTTTAAGTGGGAGAGGTCCCTGAAATATTGTTGCCTAGAGAAAGTTTTGGCAACTAACTTTTATGGTCATTTGCTTGCTTAAGAAACAATTGGGGCCCAGAGTGGTGGCTCACGCCTGTGTTCCCAGCACTTTGGGAGGCCGAGGTGGGTGGATCGCTAGAGCCCAGGACTTCCAGACCAGCCTGGCCAACATGAAGAAACACCATCTCTACAAAAAAATATAAAAATTAGCCAGGCGTGGCAGAGTGCGCCTATAATCCCAGTTCCTCAGGAGGCTGAGGTGGGAGGATCACTTGAACCTAGGAGGCAGAGGCTATAGTGAGCCAAGATTGCTCCACTGTACTCCAGCCTGCTGGGCAACAGAGTGACACTGTCTCACAAAAAAAAAAAAAAAAAAAAAAAAAAGGGCTGGGCACAGTATCAGGGTGAGGTGGCTCACACCTGTAATCCCAGCACTTTGGGAGGCTGAGGCAGGCAGATCACAAAAAGCCAGGAGTTCGAGACAGCCTGACCAACATGATGAAACCCCATCTCTACTAAAAATACAAAAATTAGCCAAGCGTGGTGGTGTGTGCCTGTAATCCCAGCAACCAGGAGGCTGAGGCAGGAGAAACGTTTGAACCCAGGAGGCAGAGGGTGCAGTGAGCCAAGATCTAGCCACTCTACTCCAGCCTGGGAGACAGAGCAAGACTCCGTCTCAAAAAAAAAACAAACATTTGGGATGCTCATCAAAGCACTATTCATAATAGCCAAAAAGTAGTAACAACCCAAGTGTCCATTAGAGAATGAATAAGAAAACCATGGTCCATCCATACGATGGAATATTATTCAGCCATGAAAAGGAAGGATGCACTGCTCCATGCTACAGCGTGGATGAGCCCCAAAACATGCTGAGTGAGAGAAGCCAGACACAAAAGGCACGTAAATAGTGTGAGATTCTATTGATCCGAAATGCCCAGAACAGGCGAACCCGTAGAGACAGGAAGCAGATGAGTAGCTGCCAGGGATGGGGGAGGGGAGTGGGGAGTGACTGCGGATGCAGAGGGAATCATCTCTTGGAGAGACACAAATGTTCTGGAATTAGTCAGAGGTGATGGTGGTGCAACCTTGCGAATACACTAAATGCCACTAAATTGTACACTTAATGGTTAATTTTATGTTATATGAATTTCAGATTTAAAAAAGCAATGGAGAATAAGCTGCTTCTATAGTAAAACATTCTTTTTTTTTTTTTTTTTTGATATGGAGTCTTGCTCTGTTGCCCAGGCTGAAGGGCAGTAACACAATCTCAGCTCACTGCAACCTCTGCCTTCCGGATTCAAGTGACTCTCCTGCCTCAGCCTCCCGAGTAGCTGGGATTAAGGTGCCCGCCACCACGCCTGGCTAATTTTTGTATTTTTAGTAGCGATGAGTTTCACCATGTTGGCCAGGCTGGTCTCGAACTCCTGACCTCAAGTGATCGACTTGCCTCAGCCTCCCAAAGTGCTGGGATAACAGGCATGAACACCATGCCCAGCCACATTACTATTTTTAATACAATTCATTTGTCAATATAAAATAAAATTTGGACTCATCCAGTGATGAATTAAAGGATAAACAAAATGTGATCTATTCATCTATCCAGACAACGGAACAGTATTCAGTCTTAAAAAAGAAATTCTGGGCTGGGCACGTGGCTCATGCCTGTAATCCCAGCACTTTGGGAGGCTGAGTGGGCAGATCACCTGAGGTCCGGAGTTCAAGACCAGCCTGACCAACATCGAGAAACCCCGTCTCTACTAAAAGTACAAAAAAAGTAGCCAGGCATGGTGACTCATGCCTGTAATCCCAGCTACTTGGGAGGCTGAGGCAGGAGAATTGCTTGAACCCGGGAGGCGGAGGTTGCAGTGAGTTGAGATCGCACCATTGCACTCCAGCCTGGGTAACAAGAGTGAAACTCCATCTCAAAAAAAAAAAAGGAACAAAAAATAGTCTGACACATGCTCCAGTAGGAATTACGATAAGTGAAATATGCCAGACACAGAAAGATAAACACTGTGAGTCCACTCACAGGCGGTCCCTAGAGTCATCAGGTTCACAGAGACACAAAGTAGAATGGTGGGTGCAAGGGGCTGGGGGAGGAGGGAAAGAGGAGCAAGTGTTTAGTAGGGGTAGAGTTTCAGTTTTACAAGATGAAAAGCGCTCTGGTGCGTAACATGAATGGACCGGGGTGAGCCAAGAGGGCTGAGGGCCCTGAGACAAGAGAAAGGATGACCGTTCCAAGGCTTTGCACAGATGCTCCGACAGAACCAGGACTCCAAAAGGCTGAGAATCCCTGGAAGTTTTCCTGGGCTGGAAGGGATCAGCTCTGAGCAACAGTCTTGGCCAAGGGCCTGGAGAACCGCCCGTCTACCCGGGCTCAAGCACTCCGACTCCTCAAATTTAAATGCAGGCGCTTTCTACACGAGCGCCAAATCATTTCCAGTAAGTCTCATTGTCAGCTATAAAAAGAACCACTGTCGAAGCAGAGGCGAGCTCATGATGCACCCAGGCAGTGCCACAGAGCGGCAATGGCATCTGTCCCCGTCAAATGGAAAGTCCCCTGGCCAAGCCTCTGAATTCAAGTCAGCATCTTGGTCTTGCATGTGACCACCTATCCCTTCGTACCATCACATGGAATGGGGACACAAGGCTGGGACCTCCCCTCCACCCCACTGATTTCCTTTACAACGAGATTCCATTCTTATAATAAGGAAGAATGTAGCAGCTTAGTTAATAGAGACAGAGCACCTATTGGTAGGTACTTGGATAGGAGAGATAGAATATATGGGCCCTACTCTAAAACCCCAAAGTAATTCCTGGATACAAAATTAGCCTGGCATTGTGGCACACACCTGTAGTCCCAGCTACTCGGGATGCTGAGGCAGGAGAATAACTTGAACCCAGGAGGTGGAGGTTACAGTGAACCAAGACTGCAGGAGGCCGAGGCGGGTGGATCACCTGAGGTTGGGAGTTTGAGACCAGTCTGACCAACATGGAGAAACCCCATCTCTACTAAAAATAGAAAATTAGCTGGCTGTGGTGCATGCCTGTAATCCCAGCTACTCGAGAGGCTGAGACAGGAGAATCGCTTGAACCCTGGAGGTGGAGGTTACAGTGAACCAACATTTCACCACTGCACTCCAGCCTAGCAACAGAGTAAGACTCTGTCTCAAAAAAAAAAATTGCCGAGTGCAGTGGCTCATGCCTGTAACCCCAGCACTTTGGGAGGTCTAGGTGGGCGGATGACCTGAGGTCCAGAGTTCAACACCAGCCCGACCAACAGGGTGAAACCCTGTCTCTACTAAAAATACAAAATGAGCTGGGCACGGTGCAAGCCTGTAATCCCAGGTACTCAGCAGGCTGAGGCAGGACAATCACTTGAACCTGGGAAGCAGAGGTTGCAGTGAGCCGAGATCGTGCCATTGCACTCCATCCTGGGCAACAATTGCGAAACTTCATCTAAAAAAAAAAAACTGGTTTATAAAAAAAATGCTGTTAAAATGGAGTTGGACATGATGGCACATACCTGTAGTCCCAGTTACTCAGGAAGCCAAGGTGGGAGGGAGGTTCACTTGAGCTGAGGAGTTTGAATACAGCCCGGGCAACATAGCAAGACCCTGTCTCTAAAAAAATTAAAATGAATACAAATTTTATAGAAAAAAAAAAATTTAGGCCAGTGGCTAAACAGGCTCACACCTGTAACCCTAACGCTTTGGGAGGATCCCTTGAGCTCAGGAGTTTGCAACCAGCCTTGGCAATGTAGTGAAACCTTATCTGTAGAAAACATCCAAAACTAGCCAGGTGTGGTGTTGCATGCCTGTAGCCCCAGCTATTCAGAAGGCTGAAATGGGAGGATCACTTGAGCCCCGGAGGTGAAGGCTGCAGGGAGCCAAAAGTGGGTTACCGTACTCCAGCCTGGGCGACAGAGTGAGACCCTGTATCAATAAATAAATACATAAAATAAAATAAATGGATACATTTTAAAATGGCTAAAATGGTAGGTTTCATGTATTTGTTTGTTTGTTTGTTTGTTTGTTTTTGAGACGGAGTTTCGCTCTTGTTACCCAGGCTGGAGTGCAATGGCGCGATCTTGGCTCACCGCAACCTCCGCCTCCCGGGTTCAGGCAATTCTCCTGCCTCAGCCTCCTGAGTAGCTGGGATTACAGGCGCGCACCACCATGCCCAGCTAATTTTTGTATTTTTAGTAGAGACGGGGTTTCACCATGTTGACCAGGATGGTCTCGATCTCTTGACCTCGTGATCCACCCGCCTCGGCCTCCCAAAGTGCTGGGATTACAGGCGTGAGCCACCGCCCCCGGCCAAAATTTCATGTTTTTTATCAAAATGAAAATGTTATTTTTGAGACGGAGTCTTGCTCTGTCACCCAGGCTGGAGTGCAGTGGCACAATCTTTGCTCATTGCAACTTCTACCTCCCAGCTTCAAACAATTTTTGTGCCTCAGCCTCCCAAATAGCTGGGATTACAGATGCATATCACCACATCCCACTAACTCTTGTATTTTCAGTAGAGACAGGGTTTTTCCCTGTTGGCCAGGCTGGTCTCGAACTCCTGGCCTCAAGTGATCCTCCTGCCTAGGCCAAAGTGCTGGGATTACAGATGTGAGCCACCGACCTTGGCCATGATTTAAAAAAAAAAAAAAAAAAAGCCAGACACAGTGGTCCTAACCTTAACCCTAACCCTAAAAAAAAACTACAAAAGTTAGCCAGGTGTGGTGGCGCACACCTGTAGTCCCAGCTACTCAGGAGGCTGAGGCAGAAGAATCGCTTGAACCCGGGAGACAGAGGTTGCAGTGAGCTGAGATCATGTCACTGCATTGGGCGACAGAGCTAGAATTAATTTAAAAAAAAAACTCACTACCACTCTTCCTACTATGTTAGTTGAGCGTCTAGAATATGGCCTGAGGGATAGCTGTTATGACCTCTCTGGTTTTTTTTTTTTTTTTTTTCTGAGATAGAGTCTCTGTCTTGCCCAGGCTGGAGCGCAGTGGCACGATCTTGGCTCACTGCAGCCTCCGCCTCCCGGGTTCAAGCGATTCTCCCGCCTCAGCTGGGATTACAGGCACGCGCCCCCATGCCCAGCTAATTTTGTATTTTTAGTAGACACAGGGTTTCACCATGTTGGTCAGGCTGGTCTCGAACTCCCGACCTTGTGATCTGCCCCCCCTCGGCCTCCCAAAGTGCTGGGATTACAAGTGTGACCCAGCGCGCCTGGCCAATGACCTCTATTTTATAGATGAAGAAAAATGGGGACTCTAAGTAGTGATTTGAGGTCCCCAAGGTCATGCTCCCCAGAGGTGAAGCTATCTTCACACCAACTCTGACTCCAGGCTGTGCTTTTTCCAAGATGTCTGTCGCCTCTCCATGGCTTCAGCATCTTCTCTGGTCCACCTCAGGGGAAGAGAAACCACAGGTATCTTGCTCCAGGATCTAGAACCGGAAAAGAAACCAGGGTCCTGGGCCACCATATTGTTCTCTTAGAACAAGAATCCTCATTTCCTTTACACAGTGTGTTTATAGTTGAACAATTGCTACATCTTGTCTTGGGTCTTTTTTTGGCTCTTGGAGTGGAAATTCTGCCCTTTGTCCTTAGTACAAAGAAATAATGTTCATTGCAGACCAGGATCTCAAAGTCCTTATGTTTCTGGCCTCAGAAAGGGCTCTCGCTCTCCCAGGTGAAGGTTAATATGGGAAAACCAATGGAAAGTCACAGAACTGCTCATTTATTGGTCTGGTATTTTTCGCAATGGTGTTTTAAAAGCTTACGAGATACATTATTGATATATAACATATTGATCTAATTACACATTGTTGATATACTATTGAGACATATAGCAGAGTTTTTTGTTGTTTTATTTTTAGAGTTGGGGTCTTGCTCTGTCGCCCAGGCTAGAGAGCAGTGGTACCATCATAGCTCACCCCAGCCTCTAACTCCTGGCCTCAACTGATCCTTCTGCCTCAGTCTCACAAAGTGCTGGGATTACAGGCATGAGCCACCATGCCCAGTCTGTATATTAGTGTTATTGGAACTAGCATTTCCCCCTTAACTATGAAATTAAGGTTATCAAGAGTGAGCAAAATATTTTAAATAAAGATGAGATTACAAAATAATGTTCATTCAATTTTTCTTTTTCTGTTATGTGAGATCCTAAAATATGTGTCTTTTTATCATCTTAAGGACTTTTAGAGTTAGAAAGGTCTTCACTGGGCCAGGTGTGGTGGCTTACACCTGTAATACCAGCACTATGGGAGGCCAAGGTGGGCGGATCACTTGATGTCAGGAGTTCAAGACCAACCTGGCCAACATGGTGAAACCCCGTCTGTACTAAAAATACACAAATTAGCCGGGTGTGGTGGTGCACGCCTGTATTCCCAGCTACTTGGGAGACTGAGGCAGGAGAATCACTTGAACCCAGGAGGTGGAGGTTGCAGTGAGCCAAGACTGTGCCACTGCACTCCAGCCTGGGTGACAGAGTGAGATTGTCTCAAAAAAAAGGAAAAAAGAAAGGTCTTCACTGGTTGTCTGGTCCAACCTCCTTGGCCAAATGAGAAAACACAGACATTAAGTCCAAGGTCATTAATAGAGAGCACCCCTGCACATCAGTCAGAAAGCAAATCAGGCTGGGTGTGGTGGCTCATGCCTATAACCTCAGCACTTTGGGAGGCTGAGGCAGGAGGATTGCTTGAGGCTAGGAGTTCCAGACCAGCCTGGGCAACCTAGAGAGACCGCAACTCCATGAATAATTTTTTTTTTTTTTTTGAAACAGAGACTTACCCTGTTCCTCCAGGCTGGAGTGCAGTGGCATGATATCGGGTCACTGTAACCTCCACCTCCTGGGCTCAAGCGATTCCTCTGTCTCAGCCTCCTGAGTAGCTTGGATTACAGCTGCCCACCACGATGCCTGGCTAATTTTTTGTAATTTTAGTACAGACAAGGTTTTACCATGTTGGCCATGCTGGTCTCGAACTCCTGACCTCAGGTGACCCACCCATCTCGGCCTCCCAAAATGCTGGGATTACAGGCATAAGACACCACTCCTGGCCAATTTTTAAAAAGTAGCCGGGCATGGTGGCACATGCCTGTGGTTCCAGCAACTCAGGAGGCTGAGGTGGGAGGATGGCCTAAGCCCAGGACATGGAGGCCACAGTGAGCTATGTTCGCACCACTGCACTCCAGCCTGGGCAACAGAGCAAGACCCTGTCCCCAAAACAAAACAAAACCAGAAAGCAAATCAAGGAATGATATTTAAAGAGCCACTCAGCTGGGCACAGTGGCTCACGCCTGCAATCCCAGCACTTTGGGAGATGGAGGCGGGTGGATCACCCAAGGTCAGGAGTTTGAGACCAACCTGGCCAACACGACGAAACCCCATCTCTACTAAAAAGACAAAAATTAGCTGGGCATGGTGGCGGGCACCTATAATTCCAGGTACCCCTGCTGAGGCAGGAGAATGGCTTGAACCCGGGAGGTGGAAGTTGCAGTGAGCCAAGATTATGCCACTGCACTGCAGCTGGGCACCAAGAGCAAAACTCCATCTCAAAAATAATAATAATAATATAATAAGGCCGGGCACGGTGGCTCACACCTATAATCCCAGCACTTTGGGAGGCCGAGGCGGGTGGATCACAAGGTCAAGAGAGCGAGACCATCCTGGTCAATATGGTGAAACCCTGTCTCTACTAAAAATACAAAAATTAGCTGGGCATGGTGGCATGTGCCTGTAATCCCAGCTACTTGGGAGGGTGAGGCAGGAGAGCGGAGGTTGCGAGATCGTGCCATTGCACTCCAGCCTGGGTAACAACAGCAAAACTCTGTCTCAAAATAATAATAATAAAGAACTACTCAACGTAAACATGACTCTACCAGGCAAGCCCACGTCACGTCATCTCTTTGGAATAAGCTCGTGATAACCATCGGATTTCCATTTCCCTTTAGGTTTTTCCAAAAAAACAGCTCATGATACAATTTGTACAGGTCCTAGTAACTTTTACTGGGGAAAATTTTGGGAAAAAAACAAAAAACAAAGTAGCATGTTTCAAAGGAACCCGATCTGATAAGGGGTAGAAATATTTAGTCCATATTTCAAGAGGCAGTTTCTTTGTTTCCCAGACGCTTCCTGGACAGTTTTAAAAATAGCCTTCCACAACTGTTCCAGGACTAGAATGTACTTTTACATAAAACTGGCTTTGAAGATGTGATTTCATTTACTCAGAGGAGGCTGGCGATCACCCGTCATCCTTTTCCAAAACACAGCTTGGACCGGACAATGTGGGCCCTTGAATTCCAGGCGAACAGGATTCCAAACTCGGTTGCTGGATGGGGAGAAGGTGGAGGGTTCCCACGAAAGGGACATGACTCTACAATCTGGAGGCAAAACGCAACGGCGTTGCAGTCAAAAGTTGCTTCTTTTGGCCGGGCGCATATGCCTGTAATCCTAGCGTATTTGGGAGGCCGAGGCGGGTGGATCACCTGAGGTCAGGACTTCGAGACCAGCCTTGGCAACACGGCAAAACTCCGTCTCTACTAAAAAATGCAAAACATTAGCCGGGTGTGGTGGCAAGCAGCTATAGTTCCAGCTTGGGAGGCTGAGGCAGGAGAATCACTTGTAGCCGGGATGCAAAGGCTGCAGTGAGCTGAGATCGAGCCACTGCACTCCAGTCTGGGCAACAGAGCGAGACTCTGTCTCAAAAAAAAAAAAAAAATGCCGGGCACAGTAGCTCATGCTTGGAATCCCAGCACTGGGAGGCTGAAGTGGGTGGATCACAGGGTCGGGAGTTCAAGATCAGCCTGACCAACATGATGAAACCCTTGCCTCTACTAAAATAACAAAAATTAGCAAGGCATAGTGGCGAATGCCTGTAATCCCAGCTACTCAGAAAGCTGAGGCAGGAGAATCACTTGAACCCAGGAGGCGGAGGTTGTGGTGAGCTGAGATCACGCCACTGCACTCCGGCCTGGGCAACAGAGGGAAACTCTGTCTCTAAAAAAAAAAAAAAGTTCCCTCTTGCAGCCTGGTGCAGCAGCACATGCCTGTAATCCCAGCACTTTGGGAGGCCAAGGTGGGAGGATTCCTTGAGGCCAGGAATTTGAGACCAGCCTGGGCAATACAGCGAAACCCCGTCTCTAAAAATAAAAATAAAAAATTTTAATTAGCCAAGCGTGGTGGTGCATACTTCTAGTCCCAGCTACTTGGGAGGCTGATGTGGGAGGATCACTTGAGCCCAGGAAGTCGAAGCTGCAGTGAGCTATGATCGCACCACTGCTCAGCCTGAGTGACAGAGTGAGCCCTTTCTCTAAAGATAAATAAAAATAAAATAAAAGTTGCCTCTTGCCTGCTGTATTGGAAGTTTCTGTATTTGCTGATTCAACCAACCCTAGATCAAAACTATTTGAAAAAGGGCTAGGCGCGATGGGTCATGCCTATAATCCTAGCACTATGGAAGGCCAAGCGGGTGGATCACCTGAGGCTGAGAGTTCGAGACCAGCCAACATAGTGAAACCCTGTCTATACTAAAAATACAAAAATTAGCTGGGTATGGTGGCTTGTGCCTGTAATCCCAGCTACTCTGGAGAATCGCTTGAACCTAGGAGGTGGAGGTTGCAGTGATCCGAGGTTAGGCCACTGCACTCCAGCCTGGGTGACAAGAGGGAGACTCTGTCTCAAAAAAAAAAAAAAACTATTTGAAAAAAGTTGCCTCTTATATGAAAGATCTGATGGATAGAAGGAGGGGTCATTGTTCATTTTCTCAGGCGTGACCTTGGCATGGAGTATACGTAGCGTGTCAGTCGCCACACAGAGTGGCACGCGCTTCGGTGCATGTGGGTGAAACGGCATCCTGACTCCAGCTGGCCCTTAAGCACTTCTCCAGAGCAAAGGAAGACAGCCACGAGGCAAATGTGGAAAATCTAGATGAGGTGACGCTGGGCAGAGGGGTGACGGGGTGGGGGTGTTTACTATCCCGGTCAACTATTATGTTTGGAAATTTTCATTCTACATTTGTTCCAACTGGATACTCTGTTCTTCAGGAAAGGGCATGAGTGTCCTCTGCCACGGAAGAGACAGAGCCAATGGGAAAGGAATGGATTCATGGATTTGATGTTGATTATTTACACAGCAGGGGAGTGTGTGCGTGTGTGTGTGTGTGTGTAGCAGGGAAGGAAAAAAACAGGATTTAAAACTGGCTTCTAACATTTTAGGGGGTCTGAGGACCTCTTTAAAAATCAGATGGGGGCTGGTCGTGGTGGCTCACACCTATAATCCCAGAATTTTGGGAGGCTCAGGTGGGTGGATCACCCGAGGTCGAGAGTTTGAGACCAGCCTGACCAACATGGAGAAACCCCATCTCTACTAAAAATACAAAATTAGACGGGCATGGTGGTGGGTGCCCCTGTAATTCCAGCTACTCGGAAGACTGAGGCAGAAGAATTGCTTGAACCTGAGAGGCAGAGGTTGCGGTGAGCCGGGATCATGCCATTGCACTCCAGTCTGGGCAACAAGAGCAAAACTGTCTCAAAAAATAATAATAAAATAAAAATCAGATGGGGGCTGGGTGCAGTGGCTCACACCCGTAATGCCAACAGCACTTCGGGAGGCTGAGGCAGGAGGGTCACTTGGGGTCAGGAGTTGGAGATAAGCCTGGCCAACATAGTGAGACCCTGTTTCTATTTTTAAAAAAATTAGCTGGGTGTGGTGGCACACACACCCATAGTCCCAGCTGCTCAGGATCGCTTGAGCGCAGGGGTTCGAGGCTGCAGAGGGCTATGACTGCGCCACTGCACTCCAGCCTGGGTGACAGAGCGAGACTCCCATCTCTAAAAATGGGGGGTGGGGGGAGAAAAAAAGATAAAAAGTGATGAACACTCTGCAAACCCATCTACAATAAAAAACCCACAAATGTGCATTCAGGGATTCACTGATTTCCCTAAAAAGCACCATCCCCTGGGTAAGAGCTCCTAATTCAGTACATGGTTTTTCATTTCTAAGATATCAAGAGCCATTGCCTGCCTCTTCTGGGTACAGTGAATATGCAAATAAGCAGAAGACAACAAGAAACTAGAAACCCTCGAGTTTTCTAAGAAACCCTCAATTATTTTCTCAAATCAGCAAAATGGGCCTCCGCTCCTGGCTGGCTTCGGAGCGCTGGGCAAATGACTGCAGGAAATGAGTCTCAGTTTTCCCATCAGAAAAATGGGTTCACATCCACCCTCTTCATCTACAAGGTTGCACTGAGTTTCCAACAAGATGATGGAAGTTGAATTGCTGTGTAAACTGTGGCATCCAAAACCTAATACAGAGTGTGGGCCTCACTTTCCTTCAAATGCCAAAGCTGTGACCACCCTGGGGAGAGGTGACTCAGCACCTTCCCCAAAGGGATCTGTCACGGCAGAAGCACGTGGCGTGGGGCCTTTGGATGCACTCTGGGGTTTTCCTCCAGGAGGAAGGAAGTCTTGGGGATGGCCTCCAGCCACAACCACTTTCAGGAAGCTGTTCACTTTTGTAGGGATGGCTAGGGACCCCTCAGAGGTTGCAAAGCCCATGAGGCCCCACCAGGCCCCCGATCCACAAAGCGGGGCTATTTCATGGGTGCCAAGGAAACGTCCCCTCCCAGCACCCTCATCTCCAGGACCGCAGGGATCCTCCAGGACCTATAACCTGGAAGAGAGGCTTGGAATCTCTACATTCCCCAAAATCTGCCATAAACTTCAGCTGATGGTTTACAGACGACCCTTGAACAACACAGGTTTGAACTGAGTGGGTTCAGTCTTGTACATGGATTTTCTTTCTTTCTTTTTTTCTTTTTTTTTTGAGCCTGAGTCTCACTCTGTCGCCCAGGCTGGAGTGCAATGGTGCAATCTCAGCTCACTGCAATCTCCACTTGCCAGGTTCAAGCAATTCCCCTGCCTCAGCCTCCTAAGTAGCTGGGATTACAGGTGCCTGCTATGATGCCCACCTAATTTTTCTATGTTTAGTAGAGACGGGTTTCACTATGTTGGCCAGGCTGGTCTCAAGCTCCTGACCTCAGGTGATTCCCCCCACCTCAGCTTCCCAAAGTGCTGGGATTAGAGGCATGAGCCACCACACTTAGCTGATTTTGTATTTTTAGTAAAGACAGGGTTTCTCCATGTTGGTCAGTCTGGTCTCAAACTCCTGACCTTAGGTGATCCACCCACCTTAGCCTCCCAAAGTGTTGGGATTACAGGCGTGAGCCACTGAGCCAGGCCTGTATTTTCAATCTCACGAATTATTGCCCTGAGATGAGTCTATGTAACAAAATATCTGAGCTTGAAAAGCTGCTTTTTAAAACTGAATCTACCTTAGGCCAGGAGTTCCAAACCAGCCTGGTCAACATGGTGAAACCCTATCTCTACTAAAAATACAAAGAATTATCCAGACGTGGTGGCAGGTGCCTGTAATATACCAGCTACTCGGGAGACTGAGGCAGAATTGCTTGAACTTGGGAGATGGAGGCTGCAGCAAGCCAAGACTGTGCCATGGCACTCCAGCCTGGGTGACAAGAGTGAAACTCCATCTCTAAATAAAATAAAATAATAAACAAAAACAATTCTTTTTTTTTTTTTTTGGAAAGGAAAAGAGAGGAAGAAAAAGAGGGACAGAGAACAGAAATATTGCTTTATTCTACAAATGGCTATTAATAATGGCCGATCATTATTTTATGTATTTAAAATGGAGAATGTATATTTTATTTATCTAAAGTGGAGAGTTTGCTTATTAAGTTTGCTTGTTACTGATCTGAGTTCAGATTCTGGATATCCTTATTAATTTTCTGTTTCGTTGAGTCTGAATCTCTTTATGGGTCTTATGTATCTGGGTGTTAGGATGCATTGATCCTTATACCCCTCTATCTTTTTTGGTTTGAAATCTGTTTTATCAAATGCATGAATTGCAACTCCTTTTTGTTTATTTATTTGTTTTTTTCTCTATTTGTTTGGTAAATCTTGCTCCAACCCTTTGTTTTTAGTCTATGTATATCTTTGGATATGGAATAGGTCTGGATATAGTATACCGTTAGCTTTTGGCTGTATCTTTTAATTAGAAAATTTAGTCGATTTCAATTTAAGATTACTGCCATTTGATGTTAACTGGCTATTTTATCCATTTGTTGATGTAAATTCTTCTTTCTGTTGATGTTCTTTACTTTTTGGTATGTTTTTAGAAAGGCTAATACTGGTTGTTCCTTTCTGTGTGTAATGCTTCTTTCAGAAGTTTTTGTAAAGCAGGCCTGGTGGTAATAAAATCTCTTGAGTACTTGCTTGTTCATAAAAGATTTTATTTTTCCTTCAATTGTGAAGCTTAGTTTGGCAGGATATGAAATTCTGGGCTGAAATTTCTGTTCTTTGAGGACGTTAAATATCGGCCCCCACTCTCTTCTGGCTTGCAGGGTTTCTGCTGAGAGATCTGCTGTAAGTCTAATAGGCTTCCCTTTGTGGGTAACCTGACCTTTCTCTCTGGCTGCCCTTAGTATTTTCTCCTTTGTTTCAACCCTGGTGAATCTAATGATTATGTGTCTTGGGGTTGCTCTTCTTAAGGAATATCTTTGTGGTGTTCTCTGTATTACCTGAGGTTGAATGGTATCCTGCTTTGCTAGATTGGGAAAATTCTCCTGGATAATATCCTGAAGAATATTTTCCAGCTGGGATTCATTCTCTCCATCACATTCAGGTACACCTATCAAACGTAGATTAGGTCTTTTCACATAGTCCCATAATTCTTGGAGACTTTGCTCATTCCTTTTTATGCTTTTTTCTCTATTCTTGTCTTCTCGTTCCATTTCATTAAGTCGGTCTTCGACCTCTGATATCCTTTCTTCTGATTGATCAATTCGGCTATTCAAACTTGTGCATATTTCACTAAGTTCTCGTGTTGTATTTTTCAACTCCATTAGTTCATTTATATTCCTTTCTATATTGTCCATTCTTTTTAACATTTCATCTAACCTTTTTTCAAAGTTCTTAGTTTCTTTACATTGGGTTAGAACAAGTTGTTTCAATTCCCAGAAGTTTTTTACCATCCACCTTCTAAAGCCTCCTTCAGATACTGGAACACAGTCCTCTTCCATTAGGGCTTGTTCCGTTGCTGATGAGGAATTACTATCCCCTGTAGAGGAAGAGGGGTTCTTTCAGTTTTCTCGGCCTTTTTAGGCTGTTTTTCTCCCTTTATTGTAATTTTATCCATCTGATATCTTTACAATTAGCGCCTTTCTGATTAAGTTCCTGAGAGGATGTCCAGTTTATTGATTCCCAGTGCTGGAATCCGAGCAACCCACTGCGCCGGCCAAAACAACAGCGATAAGACTGATGGTGCTCTTCTGCCTGGGAATCTCTGGTCTGGCTTCCTTCTTGAGTCCGCAACAAGCGGCTCTGCCTTCCCGGAGCTCCAAACACCAGTCAGTAGGGGAACCAGTCCCACTCACTGTGCACGAAGAGCTGCCACGCAGAGGCGACGACAAAACCGCTGCGCCGGCCACAGACGTCGCGCTGGCGACCCGCGGGGCTCCTCCACTGGAAATCTTCTGGTCCGTGGGCGACGAAAATTCCTCTGAAAATGTGGTGACCTCACGTTCTCTGAGCTTTCACTGGGAGCTACAATCCCGAGCTGTTAGCGATCAGCCATCTTGGATCTCTCTCTCCAAACAAAAACAATTCTATGTCCAGTGGGTCAGTGTCAACACCAGCACTGTAAGTCATTTTGATGACATGGATCTTTGATGTCATTAAATAATGTCAAGGCACTTCGTCTCTGTGGTCCTCCTCCCCCAAGCCCAGCTCCCCATCTAGTCACAGGAAAAACATCAGACAAATCCCAGTGGAGAGACATTCTACAGAGCACCTGACCAGTTCTTCTTGTAACTATCAAGAGCATCAAAAACACAGAATGTTTAAGCCTAAAGAGATGTGATGGCTGAATGTCAGGGGGTATCCTGGGACAGAAAAAGGACATTAGGGGAGGAACAGAATCTTTTTTTTTTTTTTAAGACAGGGTCTTACTCTGTTGCCCAGACTGGAGGGCAGAGGTGTGATCTTGGCTCACCACAACCTCCACCTCCCAGGCTTAAGTGATTCTCCTGCCTTAGTCTCCTGAGTAGCTGGGACTACAGGCACAAGCCACCACGCCTGGCTAATTTTTTAGTATTTTTAGTAGAGACGGGGTTTCACCATGTTGGCCAGACTGGTCTTGAACTCCTGACCTCAAATGATCCATCTGCCTCAGCCTCCCAAAGTGCTGGGATTACAGGCATGAGCCACACCGCACCTGGCCTGCAATTCTATTTTTTGAGACAGAGTGTCTTTCTTGTTGCTGGAGTGCAATGGTGAGATCTCGGCTCACTGCAACCTCCGTCCATCTCCTGAGTTCAACTGATTCTCCTTCCTCAGCCTATGGAATAGCTGAGATTACAGGTGCATGTCACCATGCCTGGGTAATTTTTATGTTTTTTTTTTAGTAGAGACAGCCTGCAATTCTATTTTTTGAGACAGTGTCTTTCTTGTTGCTGGAGTGCGACGGTGAGATCTCGGCTCACTGCAACCTCCCTCCACCTCCTGAGTTCAAGTGATTCTCCTTCCTCAGCCTCCCAAATAGCTGAGATTACAGGTGCGCATCACCATCCCTGGGTAATTTTTATGTTTTTTGAGTAGAGACGTTGGCCAGGCTGGTCTCGAACCCCTGACTGCAGGCGATCTCCCTGCTTTGGCCTCCCAAAGTGCTGGGATTATGGGCGTGAGCCACCACGCCCAGTCAAAAAACAACAATTCTGAATAAAGTGTGGACTCTAGTTTAATAATATTCCATATTGGTTCATTAATTGGGATGTAAGTAATGCATAATGTAAGATATTAAAAATAGGATAAACTCTCTAAGGGGTTTATGGGAACCCTTAGTTTTTTTTTTTTTTTGAGAAGGAGTCTTGCTCTGTCACTCAGGCTGGAGTGCAGTGGCATGATCTCGGCTCACTGCAACCTCCACCTTCTGGGTTCAAGCGATTCTCCTGCCTCAGCCTCCTGAGTAGCTGGGACTATAGGCATGCACCACCACGCCCAGCCAATTTTTGTATTTTTAGTAGAGATGAGGTTTCACCATGTTGGCCAGGATGGTCTTGATCTCTTGACCTTGTGATCCGCCTGCCTTGGCTTCCCAAAGTGCCAAACTACAGGCTTGAGCCACTGTGCCTGGCCACCCTTTGTTATTTATTTATTTTTATTTTTGCAATCTTTCTGCAACTTTAAAACTGGCCAGGCATGGTGGCAGCCATCTTTCAGAGGCTGAGGTGGGAGGATGGCTTGAGCCCAGGGGACGGAGGTTGCAGTGAGCTGAGATCATGCCACTGCACTTCACCCTGGGTGACAGAGCTCAGACCCTGTCCCCAAAAATTTTTTAAAGGGTAAATTGTCTAAGGGGCTTATGCTCTATCTTCTTTGCAATTTTTCTGCAAATTTAAAACTGTCCTAAAAGACAAAGTTGGTGAAAACACAAAGATGGGCAGGGCTTGGTGGCTCACGCCTGTAATACCAACACTTCGGGAGGCTGAGACTGGAGGACTGTTTTGAGTCTAGGCAGCCTGGGCAACATGAGAAGATCTTGTCTCTTAAAGAAAATACCAAAGAAACAAAAAGGTAAAAATTTAAGATTTAAAGAGCAGCATTCCACCTATTTTTGCAAGGTTGATCTTCCTGATATGAATGCAGGAGAAACAGTGTTGACAGAGATTAAAGAAGCTTCTCTTCTTTTGTATTAAAATATTTATATTATTAATCATTCAAACTTCATTTTATACAACGAATGCATACACCGCTGGGGGAGTGTCTGACTGATACGTGGACGGGAGGGCGGGGATGTCTGCAGCTATGAGTGGGGAGGCGGCAGGGAGGCCGTGGGTGCTTCCTCACCTGGGCTGACCACCATGTGTTCATTCCCAGAGAAGAGCTGGACACAGTCAGCCCTGGGGGGATGGCACATTGGAGAGAGGGACCTGCAGACATGGCGCACGGCCCCTGTAAGGGCCTCCCCAGGAGACGGGGCCTCTCTAGGCCTTACAGCCAAGTTTGCTCACCCTGAACAAGCCTTCAAGTCCTGGCCGTTGGTGTACGGTGGCTATTATGTGGTGTGTGCGTGTGTGTGCACGCGCACACGTGTGTGTAGACATGGCGTGTATGTGCGCGCGTGTGTAGACATGGGGTGTGCGCGTGTGTGTAGACATGGTGTGCGTGTGTGTGTGTGTGCGTGTGTAGACATCCGCACTGTCCCCTCTCTGGAACCCACCCACGCCCTGTCCCGCCTGTGCACAGCCTGCGCCTAGGCAGCGGGCATGTCAGCCTTGCTGAGCGCGATGGCCAGTTCCAGGTCCTCCTGCTCCTGCCGCCGCAGCCGAGCCAGCCTCTCCTGTTCCGCCTTCTCGCTCTCCCGCTTGGCCCACGCCAGCTGCTGCTCCTCATTGCCAAACTGCAAAGGAAAAACGGAGAGTGGGTGATGTGGTCCTGGGGCTAGGACCTGTAGGCTGGAGGGAGGCAGGGCATGTGTGGGAGGAGACAGGGAATGTGTGGGAGGGGGCAGGGGCCTGCTCACCGCCCCATGGAGGATCTGATGTGCAAGGGGAAAGTGTCTTGGCTGGGTCCAGTGGGTGTGAGAGCCTGGCTCAGGCCCCCCCGATCTGGAAGGCGGAGCGGACAGGGTGCATGTGATTAAGTATGACCTTAACCGTGACCTCGGGGCCTCAGAGAAACCAGCCACCCATTCCCACACAGAGAAGTGAGGATGAACCCTTGATGTTGGTGGCCAAGTGGTGCAGAGATGGGGAAGTTCAAACACACACAGCTCTAAAGCCCCGCAGTGCAGACTAATTCTGCAGTCTGGGAATGCAGCTCTTCAGAGCACTCCGAGACCCTCTGAGGGTCATTTTCTACCAGAACATTGAGAAAAGCCATGGCAGTCACACTGCCATTTACTCAAATCTTTATTCTTGGGGTATTTTTCTAAAATGTTCAGTTAAAATAAAAACTTAACAAAGGTAGAAAAGCATCTTGATGCTGAGACAGGTGATTCCAGATGATCCAAAATACGTTAACTATGAAAAGAAAAGCCACATCCCACAGGATCCTCCCCCAGGGAGGGTCCCTGTGTCCTGGACTTCCTTGAGAGGTTGCTGGCATCATCGGGTCCCCCCCAGGAAAGCTGCTGCCACTTAGAGACTAAAAGGATTCCCTTATGAACATCTCACTGAGACGCACTGCCTCTCACCAGCTCTCTGCTCAACGCTGGAGTAACACCAATGATAACACGTGCGGTGGCTCTTCCCAAGGCACCCTTGGGAGCAGAAATATACAACAATCCCAGTACAGTCTGGGACCCAGGCTCTCGAGGAGGCCCCTGCTGGCTCCCTGGAGTGCAGGGAAGGAGGCACACAGAAACGCCTCAGAAAGGAGCTGGAATTTTCCCATGGAGGCTCCGTGGGCGAGTGAGTTGGGTGATTGGATTGGCAGTGTCTGGATGTTTCACGGCTTGATGGTGGCATGAGCAAGGGGCAGGAGAGACGAGGGCCAGATGGCAGGGCGGGAGGGACTGGGCTGGGTGCAGGAGCGGGGATGCAAGGAACCTGGTTGAGGGGAGGTTGCAGAGCCCTGGAGGCCTCCCTCTAGGTGGCCTCAGGACCCAGATGGGGGACAGGCAGAGTGACGGTATCAAGAAAAGATGTCTCCAAGAAAAGATGTCTCTGGGAGGAAGGGCTGAGTCTTGACTTCTTAGAGGCACTGCCCAGCTAAACACTTAGGGGTCTGACGAGTCTCCAGGTCGAACTCCCTCCTGCCACTGTGTCACTGCCATGGGCACAGATAATCGTTTCCCCCACCTCCCACCCCACTTTGGGGAATTTTCCAACACCTCACGGGGAGAAAAACAAGGAAAAAACAAGTGCAGGCGGAGATTATTCCATGGTGCTGCTGACAACAGTGGGAGGGAGATGGCGCCGCTGACTCGGACCTCACCTTCCACCAGTCTTGAGGGCGGGGTGGGCGGGAGCTCACGGTACTGTTCGTGGGGATCCAAATCAAAGCCGGGGGCGGCCACGTAACCGGCCTGCTGGGTCTGAACCATAGCCCCCAACCCCGCTGCCTTCTCTGGCCCCACTGAGCCGCTCAGTGTCGCAGAGTGTCACTGAAGTGCCTTCTTGCGGGGTCTGTGTTTCCAAATGAAAGATATCAGTAGGAAAGTTTCCAACGTCTTCAGAGTCCACTGGTTCAAGGCCAGTTCACGAATCCACGCTGGAAACTTCCATTGGTGAGGTCTGTGGGCACTTAGGAGGCAGGATGGGCTGTGAGGTCGGGGAGAGCTCTCCAGAAAGGGGGCTCCGAAGCGGATCCCTCTGTGTCTGCTGTCTTAGCCCTGGGTAGGGCCACCTTCCAGTTCTTGCATCTGGGTAGGTCACGTGGGCCACAGTCTGGATGCCTGTGGGTGTGGCCACTGCGAAACCAATAGCAGCTGAGATTCATACCAGCTCTGATTTTTGATTCCCTCTGGCACTACCATGGAACTGAGACACCGCAAGGGCGGGACACTGCCCTTCCGAGATATGGCCCTCATGAGGCCTGCCTGCTCAGGGTGCATGGTAAGTGGTTCATCTCAGCAGCCTCTTGGAAATCCACAGTTCAGAGAGCGTGGCACGCTGGGTGATAGGACGGCCCGGGAGGCACCTGGCACCTGTCCTCACTAGGAACAGACACCTGCGCTCCAAGGCGTCTGATGGCACGTCCACCGCACCGTGCACAGGACACTTCTAGCCACCTCCCATTCATTCACTTGTTCTGACATTGAAATTGCATCCAACTCCTTCAATAATTCAAAGCACGGCTTAGCTGATCTGATATCTGCACTGCTCTAAATGCGAACTTCCAAAAGAACCATTCTGCTAACCTAGAAATGCCACTTCCTAATGAACACGTTTGCCTGAGACAGACAGGCCTGCTTTTAAAGAAATACGAGAGAGGGAAGAAGTTTCCCAGGAACCGCCACAAGCACAAATAATCCACTGATGGAAATTTGGGGCTTGTAAATAAGAGGGTTCTGGAGAGGCACAGCCAGGGCACCACCTCCCTAAGTGAGGTGAGCGTGACCTGGGCCCCTGACTGCCAACGTGGATGGGGCCGCCCCTGCACAGGTGAAAACGCAGCCTGGACATCAGTCTAAGAATGTCCGCGCTGAAAGTCATACTGCCAATCTGCTGGGCAGTCAGAGCCCTCTTGGCACGTGCTCAGGGAAGTGGAATTATTCAAACCAGAGGAAGCAGCTGTACCCTCTACTAAGTTAGCACAAATATTCCGGATCCAGTGAACCCAGAAACCACCGGCCGATCGGCGGAGCCCCCTGAATGCCAGAAACATGGAGAGACATCTTGAGTACCCAGAGGAGGGCTGGTCATGGATGATTTTAAACAATGATTCGACCCAAAGAGACAAACAAAAACAATGAAGGGTCCTTCCTTCAGAGTAGCTGAAGTGCACTATCTAACAATTTCCTCTGGAAAAAAATGGGTATTTGCAGTGGGAAAAGTGATTTTAAACAGAAAACAGGCTGGGTGCAGGGGCTCATGCCTGTAATCCTAACACTTTGGGAGACCAAGGCAGGAGGATTGTTTGAGCCCAGAGTTCAAAGCCCACCCTGGGTAATAAAGTGAGATCTTGTCTCTACAAGAACATTTTAAAATTAGCCAGATGCAGCTGGGCACAGTGGAGGGCACCTGTAGTCCCAGCTACTCGGGAGGCTGAGGTGGGAGGATCGCTTGAGCCCAGGAGTTCTGGGCTGTAGTGCGCTATGCCGATCGGGTGTCCGCACTAAGTTCGGCATCAATATGGTGACCTCCTGGGAGCAGGGGACCATCAGGTTGCCTAAGGAGAGGTGAACTGGCCTAGGTCAAAACTCCCGTGCTGATCAGTAGTAGGATCACGCCTGTGAATAGCCGCTGTACTCCAGCCTGGGCAAGAACCCATCTCTTAAAAAAATAAAATAAATAAAGCAAAATAAAATTAGCCAGTTGCAGTGGTGCACACCTGAGGCCCCAGCTACATGGGATGCTGAGGTGGGATGATTGCTTGAGCCTGGGAGGTCAAGGCTGCAGTGAAGCCATGATGGTACCACTGCACTCCAGCCTGGGTGACAAAGCAAGACCCACCTCTGAAAATGTAAAAACCAGGCCAGGCACAGTGGCTCATGCCTGAAATCCCAGCACTTTGGGAGGCCGAGGCGGACGGATCATGAGGTCAGGAGTTCGAGACCAGCCTGGACAACATGGTGAAGCCCCATCTCTACTAAAAATACAAAAATTAGCTGGGTGTGGTGGCAGGCACATGTAGTCCCAGCTACTTGGGAGGCTGAGGCAGGAGAATCGCTTGAACCCAGAAAGTGGAGGTTGCAGTGAGCCGCAATCGTGGCACTGCACTCCAGCATGGATGACAAGAACAAGACTATGTCTCAAAAAAAAAAAGAAAAGAAAAGAAAAGAAAAGAAAAGAAAATGTAAAAACCAAAAAAATAGGGGGAAAGAAAGAAAACCGGAAAACAGCAGGGCTGCACCCAGGCCTGGGTGGAATTTCATTCCCAACTGGAGATGAGGGTGAGAAAACGGCTGGCACTGCTTCAAAACTGAAGTTAACAATTGTTCTGGAACAACCAGAAAGGTTAAGCCAAATGACACCTTGAAACCTTGCGTGGTTTTCTTTTTATGTTTTAGAAAAAACGAGGCCTTTCGGGGTTAGGAGCACAGGAAACAGAACTATGAATTTCAGAAAGAGAACAGTCATTTCTTCAAGCTGCCGTTCACCCCTCTTACCTAACAATTCCCTACCCAAGACAGAGTACCTGAGTCATGTGTGAAGAGTTCTGTTTTTTTCTTTTTTTAATCAGCAGTTAATATTTTTCCACCAGAAAATAAATGCAGGGCTATTCAAGAAACTCTAGATAAAGCAGGTTTTGTTTCTGGCTTTTATTAACAACGTCACCATTTTCATACATCCCCAATGCGCATCTAGGGTCAATAAAAATCAAACTGGCTGCAGTTGTAAAATATTTATGGGTCACTCAGAGCCAGAAACAGGTCAGGGTTGGCCGGGCCTAGTGGCTGTAATCCCAGCATTATGGGAGGCCGAGGTCGGCAGATCACCTGAGGTCAAGACATTGAGACCATCCCGGCCAACATGATGAAACCCCATCTCTACTAAAATTAAAAAAAATTAGCTGGGTGTGGTGGCACATGCCTATAGTCCCAGCTACTCGGGAGGCTGAGGCAAGAGAATCGCTTGAACTCGGGAGGTGGAGGTTACCGTGAGCTGAGATCGTGCCACTGCACTCCAGCCTGGGTGACAGAGCGAGACTCCGTTTCGAAAACAAAAACAAAAAAAGTCAGGGTCTTGGGAGACTGAAATAAGCCACACGAGCCAGTCATGTGTAATACCAGCACTTTGGGAGGCCAAGGTGGGGGGATCACTTGAGGCCAGGGGTTCCAGACCAGCCCAGGCAACAAAGCAAGACCCCCATCTCTCCAAAAAAAAAAATTAAAAATTACTCTGGCATGGTGTTGCCCACGTGTAGCCCCAGCTACTCAGGAGGCTGAGATGGGAGGATCGCTTGAGGTTACAAGTGAGCTATGATCGTGCCATTGCAGTCCAGCCTGGGCAACACAGCGAGACCCTGTGACTGAAATAAACAGATTGATAAATAAGCCACAGGATAGCTGTACACGGTAGAGGTCATCAAGATGGCTCAGAAACAAATCGGGTGCTTTCTGTACATTAATATGGCAGGGCTTGTGTTCAAAGAGACATCCCAGGAGTTAGGGCATCTATAAATAACATGTCTCACACCTAATGGTGAAGGAACTCACAAGCTGGAAGGAAGAAAGTGGGTGCGTAACACACAGTGAAACCAATCTGGGAAGACGACACCTGAAGCTCTCAGAAAACAAGATTTTGTATATTAAGGAAGCTGCGGAAAACTCCTCGAAGCCGCTTACAATCTGGAATGTTTTTCACCGGGAGGAAAACAAAGCTAGGTTTTCAAAATCCCGGGATTTGCTTCTCAAAAGGCACTTAACTTTGCTAAATGGCTTTTCCGAGCTCTTTTTGTCTTAGCTTTCAGAGTGGTTGTTCTAGACTGCATTGCTTTTTTCACTGGAGCTGGTAACTGAAATTAACAAGCTTAAAAAAAAAAATCAAATTGCTCTTCCCTGCTGTGATCTGCCTGAAGTCCTTCAATTTGTATTTGTGGCACAAAACGCATTGAGCGGGACTGTGAGCACTTGTGCACAAAGGAATTTTTTGGGGGACGGCGGAACCCTAATGTAACTTTTGCAATCTTCTTTTCATACTTCAGAAGTGTTTGACATCTTGGCTTCCAAAAATCAGTGAACACAACAGCCTCGGTGCGACAAAAATAATACAAAGAATCTACCGTGAAGGACAGACATGTCCCGCCTCCCTGCTGGAAGAATACCGTGCCTTTATGATCGAGCATCCAAACCGCGGCTGTTTTTCCTCTTTTTTATTGAGAAACTGTTCTTCTTACAGAAGCGGCAGTGTGGAATAAATAACTCGAGGGACAGAGTATGAGGTACCAAGAGGCTAGAGAAGCTGGGAGGTCTGCCTTTAAAAGAAGACAAAAACCCCAGGAAAGCTGCAAGCGGAGGGTTGGAGGGTTGGCATGGTGGGGAGAGAACTCAACTTACAGAGGTGAAGTCTGCAAAGCCCGAGGCAGAGGCCTTAGAAGGTTTAGCTGCAGAGGAGGGGACAAATGGGTCTTTTCCACTAAACGGGTCCCCAAACCCCTTTTTACTTTGGAACGGGTCGCCGCTGTCAGCCCCGAGTGGCTGGAATGGATCAGGGGCCTCGGGAAAGTCTGCGGAACCAAGCTGGCTTACAGGTGTACTTTTACCTGGAAAGTTCAGGAGAAAAAAAGGAGAAAGAAAGAAATATGAGTTACTCACCCAGACAGAGCAGAATGCTGGTGGGCGCAGCCTCTCTGGGAAGAGCTTGAAACGCAGCTAACAGATGGGATGGGGGTACCCTGGGGAATCCCAGTTTTAATCAGCTTTATCCCAGGGGCTTAACAGGTTGTGAACGACACAGGAAAAACAATTCAGATGACTCCTAAACACAACACACACAGAGCAGCTCAAACTTGAGTTGTCCCAAACAGTTTGCATGCAGGTACGTTTCGAACAGATTCATTGTAGCATGGCGACACGTTTATTAACATACTGTTTTTCAAAATCATGGCTGAGCAGAAAAATACACTGCAAGCTTCTAACAGTTAAAAAACAAGGGAGGGGGGAGTTACTTGCAAATGAAAAGGAGAGATTAGTTTCATAACGTGGTATGGTTATGAGGCACGTTAGTTATGAAGGTCTGCATACAGCTCTGCCACGCTGGGGTTTAAGTTCTTTTTTTGAGACAGAGTCTCTCTCTGTCGCCTAGGCTGGAGTGCAGTGGTGCAATCAAGGTTCACTGTGGCCTTGGCCCCCAGGGCTCAAGTGGTCCTCCCACCTTGGCCTCCTATAGGCATGAGCCACCATGCCTGTCTAATTGTTATATATTTTTTTGTAGAGACGGTGTTTTGCCATGTTGCCCAGGCTAGCCTCAAACTCCTGGCCTCAAGCAATCTGCCTGCCTCAGTCTCCCAAAGTGCTTGAGCCACTGTGCCTGGCCTTAAGTTTTTTTTTAGCCCCCAATTCTGCCCCTCTGGTGACGGTGGCTCCAAGGGGCAGGGTTTGTCTAGGCCTTTCTGGGCTTCTACCAAGCAGGGAACTCCAGGATACCCAGGTCCCAGCAAGGCATATCTTGATAGGGAGGTGAGAGAGAAGTGTTCAGAAGTGGAGGAAAAGGAAAAGGCATGAGGGATGTGGCCTGAGGACACATGGCTTTTCCCAGTGCATCCTGCCAATGTACCAGAACATTCCACCAAGAAGCAGAGGCCTGTCAAGTTCTGTTGGCGATGGGAGGTTCCACCCGAGGGGCCTTCCAGCATTTGCAGTTTTGCAGGCCAGCCGGGCTGACTCCATGCTCCTGTCTGATACCCCTCTATTTGCCCAACAGGGGCCCTGGGTGGTCATGGTAGACATTCACTGTGGTCCATGCAGCACCCCAGACTGGAGGCTCAATAATACGTAACACGATTCCAATGTATTAACTCAGGAAGTTTCAAAGATAATGTTTAGAAAGAAACCAAGAACCACCTGTCCCTTCAGGGTTGACCCTGGACCTCTGGCTGCACCTCCAGAGAGCACTCTGGCCCCCAGCCACACCTGCCCACACACCACCTGAGCCCAGGACAACTGCCTTCCTCCTCCGGCAGGACGAGCTCACACAGGCCAGCCTCAGTCCCTTTCCACACCCAGATCTAAAGCCGTTCCCACTGCTTCCCCAGCAGATCAACCACCCCAGGCCTCATTTTTGAGGCTCCAGGTGTCCCTGGGGCTCCGGGGTCACAGCCCGCATCTGCCACCTTTAGCTGTGGGCCTTGACAAGGGTAACTGCCTCCTCCCAGCTGGCCTTGGTGTCCTTATCTGTGAAGTGGAAGTGAGAAGGGTGCCAAACAAGGGACATTCCTGGGACCCCAGGGGTCTGCTCCCACCCAGTGTCCTGCACATGCCCAATGTGGCCCGGCGAGAACCTGGCCTGTCGCCCTGCTGGCCTGTAGCCCTGCTTCTGGGAACGGAAGCTCACTTGTCTCTCAACTGGCAGTTCTGCGTCAGCTGAAGCTGGTGGGCCAGCATAAGGACTGCTGCTTTCTCTTCGTGTATTCAAGGAAAAACAGCCTTCCTTCCCAAGGTTTGCACAGGACTTGGGAGACACGCCCTTGCAGCCTGCCTGCCTGCCTCCGCCTGTCCCCACGAGGTTCCACCAGGGTCGCCGTGGCATCCTTGGCTGACCTCTGGCCACCAGCTGTGGGAGACTTTTCCAGACTCTCCGTCTGTGCACGTCCATCTAAGAGGCTCCTCCTCGGGGGTGGGAGGGCGAGCTGTCCTGGGCTCTATTAGGACTCTCATTCTCACTTTCTATGAGAAAGGTGGGAGGGAGAGGCCTGGCATCAGTCTCCGCCTGTGGCCTCAAATCTATTCACAGTCAGCCCCAAGGTCCAGTTAGCAAAAGAGGCCCTGGGATCTAGAAAGGGCCCACACAGACCACCTTTGCCAAAACCTGTGGACAAGCCATGCTGGAGACCCTTCCCCAGAGGGGCAGTGCCCCTCTCAGGGCAGTCCCCACGCCTGAGCTTTCTAGGTGTCTCGATTCTCTATCACCAGGTGCCCCTCCCACTGCAGCCTCCTCCTCCCTGACCCCCACCTCCCTGGGGCTGTAGAGAGCAGGGTGATCTGGCCCAGGCCAAAGCCTCCGAAGCCTCCGGGCTGGTTCCGCTGGCCTTGAAGAACTACCTCCCACTCTAACCTCGAGGCCACCTCCCCCACAGGGTCATTCCTGAGGCATGAGCCAAGGGGAAGCCAAGGCCTCATTGCAGGGTCTCCTGGAGGTGCCCGACCCCTTGTCTCCAAAGGGAGGGATGGGCAGCTCTGGTGGGAGGGGTCAAGTGAGGCCTGCCTGTGAATCCCAGGCTGTCCACCGGGGAGCAGAGGGGGCTCCCTGGGGCTCCTGAGCAGGATGGAGGATGGGTGAGGGCCCCTCACCTCCACCCTCCCGCCCCTCGAAGCCTCGTATCCCTACGGGCTACCCACCAGCTCGGCTCCCTTCCCTGTGAGCCAAACCCACCCAGCGAAGTGGCCTCTTAGCACAGACGGGTCCCAGCACCCTGCCCAGACTTCTTGAAAAGCTTCCCCCTCCTCGGGGATGATACCCCAGCCTCATCTAAGTGGCACCTCCTTCCCCAGGAACCCCCAAACCCAGAGCTTCTTTCCTGGCTATGCCTCGTCCATCTGCCAGGAAGGCACTCCCAACTGGAAGGCCATCACAGGCAGTGGCCTTCTCAGGGAAGAAACTGCAGCCCCTTCCCCATCACGCCTGCGTTCAGCTCTGCAGCCCAGACCTGGGGCTGGGAGTGGCCCTGGAAGACGGTGGGAGGCATGGCGGCCACCCCCCGCCGCGTCTTGCACCAGCTGTTCTCAGCCTCAGTTTCCTAATCTAAGCAAAGGGCTGTGTCCCAACAATCGCCCATATATATGTTCAAGTCTTAACCCCTGTGCCTTAGAATATTTAAGTGGGTAATGGAATTAAAATGAAGTCAAAGGGTCAATGACTGTCCTCAACAAAAGAGCTCAGGACACAGACCTACACACACAGAAACAGCCATGTAAAGACGCGCCAAGCCAAGGAGAGGCCTCAGAAGAAACCAACCCCCCACCGACGCCTTGATCTTAGACTTTGAGCCTCTAGAACTGAGAGATAATCCGTGTCTGCTGTTTAGGCTGAGACAGAGCAGTGTGAGCAGGGAGCCACCAAGGCCACAGGCAGGGGCGCCCTGGGGAACAGTGAGACAGTGTCCTACACCCCAGCCTGTGGGTTTGCAGGGAGTAGCCACAGTGACCTCCGCCAGTATCTCGAGCCCCTGCCTGCCTCTGCCCAGCCTTTCCCTCCATGGGGAAGTCCCCCCTACCTTACGGTCCCCCACCACTCTGTCTGCTTCTCGTGGCAATGGCCTCTGCCACGGCTGAGGCTCAGCTCTGTGAATGCTGGGCCCAGCACACCACAAACACCAGCCAATACGTCCCATGTCCCTGGTGCTCTCCAGCCCAAAGCTTGGCACACGGTGGGCTTCAGGGGGTCCTGCTGAACCAGGTGTCGCCCATTACAGATTCCATGGGTCTCCAGGGACCTGGGGCCCTTTGGAGAAACACCCTGGGGAACAGAAAGGGAATAAAGGCATCTGCCTTCCTGGTTTGCAGGAAAGAGCAATGTTACTGTACGTGCTTGGGTATTTTCGTTTTTCCTCGAATACCTACATGATACATGATATGGACCAAATGGCGAGTGTATCAGAGGACACATGAAGGGTTTCCAGGGCAGAAGCTCCAAGTCCTGGGACCCAGTGTAGCCCCCAGGACCCGCAGCAAGTTCAGGGTGGACACTGCTTGCTTTCTCGAAGCAGTTCCTACAGGAATGATCACCTGAGGCAGACCTGCAAGTATCTGGGGGGGGACGTGGGGGCGTAAGGAAAGGACGCCCCAGCCAGGCCCCCAAGAGCGACCGCCACAGTACAGAAGGTTCAAATAAATCAGTCGCTTTTGAGCGGCTTTTCTTCTTCAGTTCAATAAAGATCTTCCTCCTTTGGTTTGGGGGGTTTAAAAAAAATGGTTTTTGGGAGGAGTGGTTAAGAATCCCGCCTGCTACCATTTCAAGCTGAGGTTTCTGACTCGCAAAGAGATGATCGGAGAGATGAAAAGCTTCGTTCACACCAAGAAATGCCTGTGCCTGGTTTTGCTCTGTTGCCGAAACCGTTGTTATTTAGAAGTCATGACTATGGTAATATGAAACCAGGGCACATCAACTGCTGGCTTCTTGTTTTCAGAGGGAAAAAAAAACAACAACGGTTTTTTTCTTGGTTGTCAGTGTTTGTGCTTTGGGTTGAGGCGATTTTGGACCTGACAAGTGCGGGGCTGCCCAGTGCCCGGTCCGGCTTTTGACCTCGCTGGTGACTGGAGGCTTTGGGCAAAGAAAGGCACGGGCATCACTGTGGGGCCGCGGCCCTCGGGCCAAACTTCCCACTTTTGCACAGCAATTTATTTTTAGCGGCTATTTTTCAAACTTTGTAGGTCTAGTTCCTGCTTTTATGTAACCACTTCTGCTAACTCCTTAATCGTTTTTTCCGATTTTCTGAGGGGTAGCTTATCGCAAACGTGACAAAGTAACTTTAATCTGCCTTCAGGCCCTGAAGCAAACTGTCCTGCAACGCACCCCCGCCAGGGTTTTACACTTTTTCATGGCTCCAGAAAACATGAGTAAGGAGAGAGCTTTACTGATGCGTGTTTCAGAAAAGGGGTCGGCAATCATGAAAACAAAACCCAAAAAAGTTGGTATAGAAATGTCTGAAAATGATGGCATCAAACCAGTTACCAGGCATCATCCTGGCACCTGGTTTGATGCCATCATTCCTAGATATCTGTGATGGGAACTGGGGCCACAGCAGATGAGAGTGAATAAAAGACCCTCTTGGGGATGCTGACTGCCCACCACAGGGAGACTTTATTAACAGGGGGCAAGGGACACAAGATTGAAGAAAAGGCAAAATAGAACTTATTTTCAAACCACAGCAGTTTCAACAGTTACCCAAGCGGTATACCGAAACCACACACAGGACTGACTTTAGCAAAAACAATATGAACCAAATGGTTTACCACAGTGTGTGCTGTTAAAAAAAAAAAAAAAACTTGGTGGCCGGCTCCACCCTGATAGAAATTTCTTTAATTCTCTTATTTCTCAAGCTTCTTCTCGAAGCGGCGCACGTCCCTAGCAACCAGGATCGGGGCTGTGATGGGGCCGGCTCTGCTGCACTATCATTCTTGGTCAGCAAAGTTTTTGAAGATTCTGAATTTTCTATCTCGCTTTGCAGGAAGCCCTCCGCTTAAAGCATCCTCAAGAGCTGGGTAATGGGATAGAAACATACACCCTTGCAAACCCTAAAATGATGAATGCTATAAAAACCTTGGGAGGGAAACTCTCTTGGTTTAAATTTTTTGCTTAGGAAGAGAAGAAGTTCGGATGATATAGGGTCTCAATCAGTCTGATTAGGAAAAATATTAGAAATAAACATGAGAGAGAGAGAGAGAGAGAGAGAGAGAGAGAGAGAGTGTGTGTGTATGTGTGTGTGTGTGTGTGTGTGTGTGTGTGTGTGTGTGTGTGATCCTGACTAGGTTCTATTTATACAGTTCAGTAGTTCAGTGCTGTACTTGGAAAACGCAGTTCTGTAGATGAGAGGTAAATATAAAAACAAAACAAAACAAAACAATACAAAACAAGAGTTTGTGGTCAGGGCAGCTGCCCACCTTTGCTATTATCCTATGCAACACTGAACGCTCACACAACTGTCACTCATCCTACACAACAGTGGACACAATCACACAACCATCATTGATCCTACACAATAGGACACACACAGACACACCATGGATCCTACACAACAGTGGACACACATACACACAACCATCATTGATCCTACACAATAGAGGACACACACACACACACACACAACTATCATGGATCCTACACAACAGGGGACACACATACACAAGCATCATTGATTATACACAACAGGAGATGCCCACACAATTGTCATTCATCCTGCACAACATGGACCCCACACAACTCTCATTCATCCTACACAGTACAATATGCCCACACAACTGTCATTCATCCTGCACAACATGGACACCCACACAACTCTCATCATCCTATACAACAAGAGAGGCCCACACAACTGTCATTCATCCTACACAACAGAATAAGCCCACACAACTGTCATTCACCCTGTACAACATGGACACCCACACAACTCTCATCATCCTATACAATAAGAGAGGCCCACACAACTGTCATTCATCCTACACAACAGAATATGCCCACACAACTGTCATTCACCCTGCACAACATGGACACCCACACAACTCTCATCAATCTACTCAACAGGAGAGGCCCACACAACTCCTTCACCCTATACAACAGAGGATGCCCACACAACTGTCATTTATCCTGCAGAACACAGACACCCACACAACTGTCATTCACCCTACACAACAGGTGATCCCACACATTTCCCGTTCATCCTGCAAAACATGTACACCCACATAACTGTCATTCATTCCACACAACAGGTGATCCCACACAACCATCATTCACCCTACATAACACAGATGTCCACACAACTGTCATTCACCCTACACAACAGAGACCCATGCAACTTCATTCACCCTACACAACAGGTGATCCCACACAACTGTCATTCATCCTACACAACACAGATGCCCATAAAACTGCCAGGCTTCTGAGAGTCACATTGCATAAGAGAGAAGTAGCCTGGGAGGACACCACTCCAGCCGAGCTCATCCAAGGCCACTGACGTACGTTTGTTCCTCCTTCCCCATCCTCCCAGCAAGAAAGCTTAGCTGTGGGGAGAGGGGAGAAAGAGAGAATAGCATAGGTTCTAAAGTTCATCATCACTCGGGGACTCGTCTTGAAAAAGAGTGCTTTTCCCCACCACACATCAACGTCTTTCTCTGGCTCCCATCTAAGACGCGTGAAGGGGGTTCGTTTTTCTACAATGCGACACATGGGACCACGTAAGGGACCTGCAGCTGGGAATCCTGCAGGCGCCAGCCCCACGCGCGCTCTGCCTCAGATCAAAGGTGTGTCGAGCAGCACAGCCCTGGGAGATAAGAATCTGAGGTCCCCGCGATCGCAGCGTTGAGATTTTCCACTAAAAATATTTACCGAATTTTAAGAAAATCTGCTTCATGTATTGAAGGGAACAGGATGAGGTTTGGTTCTGCATTGTTGAGAAAAGCTGAACAAATATTTACTAAGAGCCACTGCTGGCCGATGTGTTTTCCTGCCCTGCGAGGTGTGTGAGGTGGGCAGGGGGCTGCCGAGCCCGATGGCTGTGGCCTCATCCTGCCATTAAATGAAAAAGAAGAAAGGGGGGTAAACGTGCTGTGCTTTGGGGGTCCTCAAAAAGCAAATATCATTTGAAGTGAGAAATAACCATTTTCTAGACGTTACCACAAAATGCGCCCATGACATTTACATAAAACCTGCCAGGCTGGGGCTGTACCAGCCCTAGAAGAAAATAAAAGGGGGTGTGTGTGTGTGTGTGTGTGTGTGTGTGTGTGTGTGTGTGTGTGTGTGTGTGTGTGTGTGTGTGTGTGTGTAGGGTGGGGTACATGATTTGGCAATGAATTTACAAATCACAAGCCAGTCTTCATGACAAAAATAATACAGACTGGCAGGTGTCATAATTCTGGGTTTTTTTGAAAAATTGAATTTGTTTTCTGGCAGACATCTTTGACATACTCTGCATGAACACCCTGGGTGTCAGCCCCGTCCTGTGGGAGGATTTCTAGGGGAGATGCTATCTATACCTGAGCCAGGCATGCATGAGCCTGACAGGGCAAGGGGGCCCAGCTTTGTTCCTCCCTACAGAGTGCCAACGTCGCAGATGCCACCTCTGCAAAGGGCAGGGAGGCACCTTGCCCACATTTAACAAAATCCCTGAGAATGCCGTGAAGGAGTCTGAGAGCTGGTTAGGGGTCATACGTGCACCAGAGCAGAAGGACCCAAAAGAGCCCCCGGGAGGGGATGAAGTGAGGCGCAGAGCCCACCAGGAGCCCCCATGGTGGGGGATACTTGGGAAGGTGTCAGGTTTGGGGAGGGGCTGCCACTCGTGCTCTCTTTATGGCCAGATCCCCCATCATCTGCCTCCGTGTGCTGTTTTGCAGTTAGCAGTGGCAGGTGCGGGGAGCTGACTCAGTGCTTTGAATGGGAGAGATGAAAGACAGGGGCCATATCCACCCCACCAGCAAAGCAGGGAGGAGGTACTTGGAGCTGCAGCCAGAGCCCCCTTCTGAGGCATCTGCACTGGCCCTCACCTCCCTTAGGTGGAGCCTCAGCCAAGCAAGGGATTGGGGCGTTCTGGAGGCAGGTACATCCGACATCCCCAGGGCAGCGGCTCCCATCCGTTCACACCTATACTCAGATGTTGGGGCGGGAGCCCAGCCCCTCTGCCCCTTCACCCCACCCTGTAGCCCCCCCAGGTCCCCTGCTGGGACCCCAGGCTCCAGCATTTGCACCCCACTGAACGCCAGTGATAACCTAGTCACAGGACACCCACTCTATCCGCCTCTTCAGGTACAGAAGGGTGGGTGTGTGCCCAGGTAGGCAAATGCTTCTATTTTCAAACTCAGTGGTCTTTACAGAACAGAAAGTGCTCCAAACGGCAATCTGCCTGCCATCAGTTTAAACGTATAAGGCTGACATTCCTCCCTCTCAGAGTGGGACCCTTCCTTGGCACTGCCAGCAGGTCCCACCCAGCCTTATGACAGGCCATCCAGAGGGCTCAGACGGAAGCCCTGAAGCTTCCTTGACCACAATAGTGCTGGGGGCTGGGGCCTGGAGGCGTGGGCAGGAAAGAGGGACTCTACCAGGTTGGGCGTTTCAACTGGTCCTAAGGTTGGGCTCCTTAGAACCCCCTCCCAATCCTGGCTGGCAGGCAAGTGCTGGAATTTTCCAGGCCCCTTGAGATGGTGGAACCACTTGTCCCATTCTAGAACCTCACATGTCCCCAGCGGATTATCTCTGAGATCATCGTGGGAACGGAATTAAAGTAAAGTTCAAGGCTGAGGTGCTAACCGCACGGTTCAAATGGAGATGCCATTTTTAAAGTGGATCTTGTGCAATCAACAAGAAGTTTTGGGACCCATATGGGCACATGACAGGGCGAGGTCACTGACCACCCTGGTTTCGATATTGGCCTGGCATTTCAGAGGAATGGGGGAGCCGGTGGCACTTAGGACCTCAGGGCTTCCTCAGAAGCTGCAACCTGTGTGGCATCCCCCACAGGGCAATCAAGAACCCATGGCCACCCTGGGTGGACGCCACACACGGGTGCGGGTGCAGGAGGGGCTTCTTTGCAAGGGGAAGAATGACTTTTGTCTTCTTCTCTTGATGACAGAGCTGTTTGAATCAAACAGGACAGGCACTGGTTAAACTGGATCTCACGTCATTTAGGGAAAAGCTGCTGTGGGGAGTGGGCGAAAAGACATCATGCTCAGCCCCGTCACCCAGGTGGCTTTGTTTAGGAGGTGAAAAGGTCATTAGCAGTAATAAAATAATCATTAAATTGGGGAGAGGTTAAAGGTGACTGGCTGGTTAGCGGTGGAGGTGCACTGGCTGGTGTCACCGGGCGCTGCAGGCAGGAACCGCAACGCAGGGGCGCACTGGCAGGAAGTGGCAAGGGTGGGGCCGGTCGCAGGATCCCACTATCACAGCGGGGCTGAGGGCCCAATCACTGACACCCACACAGCCATTTCCTGCACTTAAAAAAAAAATCTGTTTCTCTCTTTGCAAATCAACAACTTTTACCTAGAAACTCTTCAGCGGTGAGCTCTGACTGATCTTGATCTCCGGTCCGTTGCAGAAAATACACCATTGTTTACCTGGGGGAGGTGTGTGCGGCGGCTAACTTTAACCTAACTCTAACTGACAGGTTTCGGCGGCCTGCTGGGTCTGTGCTGCATCTGCCTGAAAGAAACCAGTTTCTTCTGCCCCAAACAGACACCTGCTGGTTATTTAATACCTTGATGATACACCTCTCTAGAAAAGACCTCCAGGCAAGGAGAAGTCAGTGCCCACACCAAAGCTCCATGCGTGCCCAAGGGGATGACCCTTGGTGGTCCCCCAGAGTACGCTTTCTGGCTTAGATGGGGAGAGAACTGAATATGTGGCCTTGAGAGATGGCCAACTGTGGGCTACTCGGGTGTATGCCATGACCAGAACTCTCCCTCAAGGAACCGCTGCAGGTTCCCAGGCAGAGGAGTCCACCTGTGACTGCCGGGTCAACATCTGTCTGCCCGTGCACCCACACCATGTGCTGGCCATACCAAATGTCAATTTCACCTCAATTGAGCTTTAAATAAAGCAAAACAAGCAGCTCCCATGGAATCTGAAAACTGCAGCCTCTAGAAGACAAGAAAGCACCGAAACCCACACATGACTCAGATACAAACTCGCATTTGGTCCCACATGAGCGACGACCCACAGAGGACCCTGGAGCCCTCTTTGAAGTTCAACTCCCTGCACACTGACATTTTTTAACGGAAAAGATTTCCATTAAACTGTGACCTCACTGGGAGAAAAGGACATCATGAATGACTCCCTGAATGTGTGCAGCCACCTCAGGCCCAGCCTCTGTCTTTCCTGGAAAAGGTGCCCTTGGCAGAATCCTATGTCCTGGTCCCTGTGTCCCAGGGTGGGGAAGGGGGCTACAGACCACACACAGCACGTTGCCGTGCAAGGCACTTCACCCACATGCCCACCTGCCAGGCCCGAGTGGGTCCGCGGTCAGGCAGGGAAACAGGCTCGGGGAGGTTAAGTGACCCACCCAGGGCCTCCCTTTCCTCCGACATCCAGAAACCAGCCTAATCGAGCGGTCCCCTGGATTCTAGCTGCACTGGCTGCCCAGAGGACAGAAGGAAGTGGCCTCAGGTTCTCCTGTCCTGGCCTCACATGTCAGAGCCACTTCTTGGCACAGAGGCCTAGCAGGGTTCTAGAAACCTCTGGGAGCCCTGGGACAGACAAGTCCTGGATGGGAGTATGGGGTATCAGAATGTACCATGTGTCAGGTGGAGAGATGACAGAAAAGATTGTTCCTTCATCGTGATTTTCATGAATGCAGGCGTCACGCTGTGTGCACAGTTTGTAAGAAAACCCTGATCGCTGGACAGTCTATTGGTCCTTCAGTCTGTTAGTCAGTCTATCTCTACCAGCCCACTCAACCACCAGGCCCACAGGGGATCCCACCCACCTCATCTTCCTCCTCACTCAGCCACACTGAGACCCACAGGTCTCGAGCAAAGCCCCAGCATCAGGAAGGCCCTGGAGTGACCAGGGTAAGGCAGCCATCAGTGTGGGCTGACCACATGGTCTCCCTGTGCGGAAAAAGGCTGGGGTGGCAAGAAAGGCAGAAAGGTTTTGTTTTAAGAAAACAAAGTCCAGCAGTTTGAAAATGTTGGACTTTAAGCTTTCTTTAAAAAATAATTCAAATTAGCTTCACTATTCCCTGTCTTAAAGAAGCCAAGAAAACATGGGATCTGCGCTGTGTCTTCCTAGACAACTTTCTGAGCAGGGGTTCATCCGACACTCATCTGTTGACCACTCTTGCTGATAACCAGAGGCCTCCTGGGCTGCAGGTGGGTCTGTGCTGTGTAGCCAGGAACTGGGAAGGGAATTGCGCAGAGCTGGGCTCTGATTCCCTTGACCAGAGAACCAGGGTAGGGCGCGCAGCTTCCTTTGCAATCTCCCAAAGAGCCAAACGCTTCTCCCCAACATGTGACTCATCAAAAGGTCAACTGCTGGGTCAACTGCGATGTGCGGATTGTTAGAGGTTAGTACGGAATCACAGCACAAATGCTGCTGCAAGCTCAAACAGCAATCACCACACGGTCTGTACCTACCACCCAGCAGTGTGTACAATGCAGAATTTTTCTGTTCAGCCATTGCTTCTGGGTAAAAGAATCAAACGAGAAATATTTAGACCTCCACACAGATGTGCAGCTGCTCTGGATTTAAGATGTTGTGCATGCAATGGCTGTTTTAGAGAATGCTCTGGAGCTCATGGCTTGGTTCTCCTTACTCCTGTCTTGGGGCAAGAGGCAGGTCACTGGGTATAGACCTGGCCCTGCTGCCACCTTGCTGCGTGACCTTGGGGAGCCCCCATGACCTCCCCCCTCCCTTTCCTCTTCCAGGAAATAGGCATGGCCTGGCCTGTCTCTCTCATGGGTCTTGCTGGGAGCTGGTGAGATAAGAACTGTGCAAGCGCTTCCAAAGCGCCCATCGATGTTAATGTAGTTCTGCAGAGCACCAAGGGCCACAGAAACCATCGACCACAGCAGAACAAAGATGCAGTGGCCTGTGCCATGAGCAAAGGAGCCCAGGACCCCGAGTCTCCAACTGTGCAAGAGCTCCCTAAAAAGCCTCAACCCTGAAGCCAGGCCCAAAGAAGCCACTCACACCCCTGTTATCCAACGTTCCACTTTTCGCAAGCATCCTTCTCTGCTTTTGAAGCCCACAGTACACTAAGACCAGAAGCCAAGGTGGGGTGGGTAGGCTTGCAGAGGGAGACACAACGGGAGGTTACAGCGGAGGGAAAGTTCAAAAGCAGACCCAGCATCAGGTTTAGGTACATGGGGAGGTGGGGGGACAGTTTCCATGAAACACTGAAATGAAGCTTTGCACCTGTGAGCTGTGAGTGGGATGGCTCCCCCTCAGGACCCAGCAAATACGGCACTGCTCGGGAATTGTGTGCACCCATATGAGAATATGTGCACGTGTGTATGAATGTGTGTACACATGCACGTAAGCACAGAGCGTGCATGCCTGGGTGTGTATGAGCACACACGCACACATGTGTGTGTGGACATTTGCAGGCATGCCTGATACAATAACCGTGTACTGCTCACCTGTATGCATGTATGCGCACACATGAATATGTGCATGTGTCCATGAATGAATGTACACAGGTAAGCATGAAGAGTGTGCATGCCCAGCTGTATCTGAGAGTGTGTGTGTGTGCAGGCATGCACAATGCAGCATGTGAATGCATGTTGCTCATCTCTGTGCATGTGTGTTCACATGTGAATATGCACACATGTATATAGATGCATGTATGCATATAAGCATGGAGAGTGTGCCTGGAGGGGTGCATGGTAGAGTGAGTGCGTGCATGCATATGCATACATGCAGGCACACATGAGAACACACAAGTGATGTAGTATGTATGTGAATGTGTGTTCACATGCAAACAGATGCATGCATGCTTGTATAAGTGTGGAGGATGTGTGTGTACACGGGGTACATGTGCATGGAAGAGTGTACATGTGTGCATGCACATTATATGCATAAAACCAGCTGCAGGTATGAATGTGCATGTGTGTGTGCCAGCTGTGTGCATGCACCGTGATTATGCATATATGTTTGCATGTATGCTTCTGCTCCCATCTTTTAAGCAGAGTGAAGAGGCCCGCTGCTGGTCCATCAGGAGGACATCGAGGGTCCCCGAAGAGCCACTGCCTCTGTGTAAGGCACAGGCGCCCTCCTGCAGAAGGCCTGAAGGGAGTCCCTTTGTTGTTCTGTTTTTCCTCCTCTTGATGGTAAATGTCTTTGATGTCTGGCTTACAGAGATGATCTCTTTACCCATCTGCACCTGCTCGAGAGTTCACAGAAAATCTGCTCTAAATCCACACAGCCACACCTGCTCACACTTTATCTTGACTCATCCACAAGGAAGCCAACCTGGGCCCTGCAGGCTGGGTCCCCATCCTCCTGAGAAGGGCCTGGCCAACAGAGGGGACAGGAGGACAGATGTGGTGTTTTAAAAACAACTTCCCCTATGTTCACCTCTACTGACAGGTGGCCCATGTGCAGGACCAAGGGTCACTTGTAACTAGTGAGCTAGGGGCACGTGGAGCCTGCCAAGTCCATTCCAGAACCTGCAATGACACCAGGGCTGCAAAGTGAGGCCAGTGGTGGATTCCAGGGGAGGGGCAAGTGCAAGCAGGAGGGTGGGTACGGCTTCCCTCGCTGCAGCTTGTGGAAAGGGCTGCGGGGCACACCCTGTCTAGGGAAGGCAGGTAACAGAAGGTGTGACCATGGAAGTGTGTGAGTCTCTTGTGGCTGCCCACAGTCCAGGGACAGTGTGGGGAACACTCTGCCTGGAGGCTAGAGAATAGGAGACATCCCAGACCAGGGCATGGATGGAACAGGCAATAATTGGGTAGATAAATGGATCAGGGAGCTGCAGCGACTCCTTCTGCCACTTGAAGCAACAGCTTTCTGTTTGAGAGTCTGGTCAACTGGCTGCCGGCCTATCTCTGTCACACGAGAGAAATCCCACAAATGAGTTAAAAGGCTCCAGAATCCTCAGGGGACCCTTAAGGGCCAAGGCTAGGAGACATGAGCAGCACCAGCCATGGGGAAGAGGGGCAGAGCCTGCAGGAAACCCCTGCTCAGAGCCGTGCGCTAAGATGCCTAGGCGAGCTGGGGCGGAGGGGAGCCCCAAGCCATCCTGCTTCCTCACATCAGACGCTGCCAAGGAGAATCTCTCGCTCCCTCCACTCTCAGTCCTGAAGCACCTAGGGAAGGACTGGACTGAGCAGTAACACCTGCTGCCCTCACCCCCCACAGGCCCTCCCTAAGCACGGACGGGGAGAAGGACGGAGGAGAAGAGACCAGAGTGGCCACAGGGCTGCCAGCCACAAGTGGCTCCTGAAGCATAGCTAGGATGTCAGGGTGGCAATGACAAGCTTGGGCGGAAGCCACACAAGGTGCCCCTGGCCACAAGGGGAGCTCTAAGGCCAAGGCTTTGTGCACCCCAATGCAGAGCCAGAAGCCCAGGGGACCACAGGACAGGGCGAGGGCCAGCAGGCAGGAGGTACACACCACGCACACACGGCGCTCGCATAACCCGGGTGGCTGGACCAGGGCACCGTCTTGCTCCCCATGCAGGGTCCTGCGGCATGTGCTGCTACTCTGGGCTGGTGAGCAGGGTGATCCTGGTCCCCCACCATCCTGCACTGGCAGGCGGCAGCTGCGAGAGAAGAAAGCGTACTGACCGCTGGGCGGTTTAGGCCGTGGTGGAGCGGGTTTCTTCGGAGGCAGAGCAGGAGTGTCCTGTTTACTTTTAAAGGGGTCATCTGAGAATCCTGCCCCTCCCAAGGAGGAGGTGAAAGGGCCAGAAGGTGGGGGCTGTAAGAGAGGACACGAAAGAGAGGCAAAAATAGTTGTTAAAACAAAGGTGACGGATGTCCACTGAGCAGACGCTTGCGCTCCAAGGGCCCTGGCGAGGCCTCCTACCCGTGACTGCACAAGACGGCCCTGCTCGGACCTGGGGTCTCTCTCAAGCCCCCTGCTTTCCTCCACCCTCAACAGCAGGGGCTCTCTGGCCTGTGGGTAATGAGCTGCCCAACACAGGGTGGCAGAGAGCAGTCCCGTCCCTCCATGGGCTCCCAGCACAGAGGGCATTTCTAGCCCCATGCCACATGGGGCACGACTGGGTCCTTCCTGACTCCAGGACTTGGCACACAGGGTCCCTTGGGCCTCCTGCTTACACTTCAGAGACGCACCCACCTTCACCCCAAGCTGGCTGCCGTGCTTGGCGCATGCCCCAGTGTCTCACCTCCCCACTGAGCTGGCCGGTGTGGTCACTGCCTTCAGTTAGTGACAGGCAGCTCCAGGCACTGGGTCAGCTAGCACCAGACCTTCCCCCTCCACACCCCTGGGCTGCACATGCAGCACCTCAGGCAGGAGAGCATCCTTACACGCCCGGCCCACCCCCACTGGTCAGCACAGCCACGCCGCGTCCATCAGGCTCTGACCACCTCTGGCCTGGACCCTCGGCCAGCCTCATCACACCCATCCACATCCTCCACCTCACACCTGCTATTTCAAACTCAAATCAGACCACATCCTCCAGCCTAAAGAGTGAGACAGTCAGACAGTTACAAACAACTGGATAGATGAATGGATGGTGGGTGGGCAGATGGATGGAATGGTGGCTGAGTGGATGAATGGACAGATATGTATGTGGATTAATGGACGAATGAAAGGCAGGTAGATGGATGGATAGATGCATGGGCAGGTAGAGACAGGAAGGCGGATGGGCGGTAGACAGGGAGGCGGACTCGGGGTGACGTCTCACAGGTATGTAGCTAGGTGCTTCCTACAGGGATGCTCCAAGCTCTCATTAAGGAATGCAGGGACTTCATCACTGCCCCAGCTGCCCAATTTTTCAGGCTCACCTGTGAAGTCAGCCCTCCCCTCACGATGCCTCCTTCGTCTCCTGAATCCACTGCACCCCAGCTGCTGACTCAGCCTCTTGTTTCCATGCCCTGCACACTCAGGTCTCCTGCTGGGGAGCCTGGCCCACCTTGTCCACTGGGAGCCTCTCCCCTTCCTCAGAGCCTGGCTGGACCCCACTGCCATCCCCAGAGCTCTCCCAGGGTCTCCCTGGAGCTCTTTCCTGCCACCCAAGCCTGCACTGCTCACTGAGCCACAGAAATGCGCTTCCAGCCTCTCCCACCTGGAGGGCAAGCACAGCCCCCTTCCCGGCACCTGCTGCTACCAGGCCTGTGATGAGCGAGTACCAAGCGCCACTGCCTGGGGGACACTTGTGTCTCACTCGGAGTGTCGGTGCGGCACAGGGAAGCCAGGGCCTCCACCAGCCGCAGAAGGGCTAGTGCATCTCAGGCATCTGAGGGAACAGGCTGGGGTCTCCCAGAAGGAGAAAATCACTTTCCACAGGAAGAAGAGGAATGAGGAACCACTCTTAAACTAAACACAAAATCACCGAGTGTATAATAAAATAGAAAATAACGGCATTTTTACTAATGGAGGAAACACACTGCTACAAAAATGCAAAATAATGAGGAAATTATAGGACAAAGAGATCACTGTGATAGGAAACAGAAGGAACGGGCAGAAACAGGGGTAGAAGTGATCCTGCGTTCCTCCAAGAGCACAGAAAAGAAAGATCAGAAAGGGGCAGAGACGGAAGGAGGGGCCGGGGTCTCCAACTTTCTCCCCAGCAGGGCAGGCCTAGAGACAGAAGAGCTCAAGATCACAAAGGCACACTCCTGGGGTTTCCCTTGAGAATCCGGACCCAACAGGTTGCAGATGCAGGGGAAAGGGTCTAATGCCACCTCCAGCAGACAGTTCTGAAGGTATGCCCACCTCCGCCTCCAGCATCTAGTCACACCAACGCAGCCTCTAAGTTGCCAGCGTCCAGTCACACAGACGCAGCTGTCTAAGGCTCCAGCATCTCGTCACATAGATGCAGCTAAGGCTCCAGCATCTCATCACACAGACGCGAATGTCTAAAACTCTAGTGTCTACTCACACGGACCGTCTAGGCTTCCAGAGTCTAGTCACATCAACGCAGCCATCTAAGGCTCTAGTGTCTAGTCACACAGACGTGGCCATCTAAGTCTCCAGCATCTAGTCACACAGACATGCATGTCTAAAACTCTACTGTCTATTCACACAGACACAACTGTCTAGGCTTCCAGTGTCTTGTAACACCCACACACTCATCTAAGGCTCTAGTGTCTAGTCACACAGACACAGCCATCTAAGGTTCAAGCATCTAGTCTCACAGACTTGGGCATCTAAGGCCACACAGACATGGCCGTCTAAGGCTCTAGTGTCTATTCACACAGGCATGGGCTTCTAAGGCCACACAGCCACGGCCACCCAGGGCTCTAGCGTCTAGTCACACAGATGTGGCCATCTGAGGCTCTAGTGTCTAGTCACACAGACGCGGCCATCTGAGGCTCTAGCATCCAGTCACACCGACATGGCCCTCTGAAGCTCCAGGGTCTAGTCCCACAGGCACAGCTATCTAAGGCTCTTGTGTCCAGTCACACCAATGCAGCCGTCTGAAGCTCCAGCATCTAGTCACACAGATGTGGCCGTCGAGGTCCCTGGCATTTAGTCACACAGACATGGCCGTTTAGGCCTCTGGAGTCTAGTCAGAGACTTGGCCATCTCTGTCTCTGGCAGCCAGTTACGGAGATGCAGGTCATCAGGCCTCTGGTATCTAGTTATAGAGACGTAGCCATGTGGGCCGCTTGCATCCCGACAACACAGCTGCCTTGGCCTCTACCATGTGTAGTCCTAGAGTGGAGGCTGCTCAGCCTAGTCAGAGCCATATCAGAGACAGAACAGGGAGGTGGCCCCTCTGAAAGGCAGCCTGCCCATTTCAGGTCTTCCCGATGAGGACAATGGCGAGCACCCCCAGGGAAGGGGAAAGGGCCCCAAAGGCTCCTGCTTAGATCCATCAGATCCCTTCCTTGGGCTTCACGAAGCTCCCAGAGCTGCCTAGGCAGGAGACCTTACTCTGTGCTCATCTTCTCACTTAATATGCCCGGTGACCTGGCAGGGGTCCCACGGTCAGCACCTCTGCCTTACACACAAGGAAACTGAGACACACAAAGGCGGCACAGCCTGCCCAAATCACACAGCAGGTCCAAGGTGGACCTGGGGCTGGACTTCACATCATCTGGCTCCCAGGCCGGGGCCTCCAGATGCTGCCCTTGGCTGCTGAGGGCCACCCCAGTGGTGGGTCCAGGGCCTTGTCCTGGGCAGACCATCCCGTCCAGGCTGGAACCCCCTCCCTGCCACCTACTGAATGCCCTGTGCCTCAGTTTCTTCATCCGTAAAATGGCAAGAGTGACAGATCTTGGAGGGCTCTGGCAAGAAGGAAAAGAGCCGACACGTGACAGGCATCCGGCCACTCACTGGCACCCAGACCACATGACAATGACCACACCAAGTATGAAGCTGTGATTGGAATCTGAGATCGCCCCATCTGCTGCCTTAGTTGTTCCCAAGCCTGTCTGAGAGATGAGGGGCAGCATCAGCTTGCAGCTTTGCTTTAAAATGAACCGTTTAGGGTCGGCTGTTTGGAAGAGAATGAGGGGAAAGAACACTGGCCTATCCACAGGAGCTTCTGCTGTTCATGGAACACGTCCCCAGGCCTAGGGCCCATGTGAGTCCCCCACAGCCTGGGATGGGCAGGCAAGCAGGTCTAGCAGGGAAGTGGTGTGACCGGCCAGGCCTCGTCTTCCCTGGGCGTGCACTGCCTCCTGGGCCGCATCTCCAGACACAGAGTAGGGTCCCGGTCCCAGTGGCTGTGTGAGCCTTTCCGCCCTCTGCATAGCGCAATAGGACCCGGGCACGAAAAAGCACACTCAGCCTGGACATCCAAAGTTGTAAGACCTGGTGACACGCTCAAATCAGAGCCGCCTGAACCCCCAGGCTGATGGGGACACCTCAGGTGAAGCCGGTTCAGCACCTCCCATGTGTGTTTAAACTCACAAGGCCAATTGGCTCCTTGTGAGGTGACAGGCTTCCAATAAACGCCTCGCACCGCCTCCACAGTGAATCAGATCACTCCTGGCACCAGAATGCCCACGTCATTTCCAAATCCCAACTTTCATGACTTCAAGTTTCCCAAGAAGCCTCCTTGGGGACTCAACTCTTTCCTACTCCAGTAGCGGCTTCAAGGAAAGTTGCTATTTTTAGAAAGGTTTCAGTAAAGCTGTCAGGGGCTCTCTGGGCTCGGCAAGACTAAAGCGTGCTTAAAATAAAAGGAAGACAGAAAATGCTACTATGAAAACCAGCTCTAAGAGAAACAGGTTTGAGCTCACCAGTGAAGAACTGGCTCAAAACAAAAGACTGAATTTTTAAACAGCAGCCCTAAGTATCATGCACAGCTTTAAACGATTGAGAAGCTGGGGTGACAACTAACCCAGTATTCCACAGAGGGCTTTTTTTGGGGGGCGGGCAGGGGAGAGAGAAGTAAGTTGGACTCTTGTTTTTATTCCCAAATGCTCCCTGGAAACATACTTTGGGGAATCTTTTTTTGTTTGTTTTTGAGACAGTCTCACTCTCTTGCACAGGCTGGAGTGCAGTGGCATAATCGCGGCTCACTGCAACCTCTGCCTCCCTGGTTCAAGCAATTCTCCTGCCTCTGCCTCCCAAATAGCTGGAATTACAGGTGCGTACCACCACGCCCAGCTAATTTTTTGTCTTTTTAGTAGAGATGGGGTTTCACTGTGTTAGCCAGTATGGTCTTGATCTCCTGACCTCATGATCTGTGCCTGCCTCGGCCTTCCAAAGTGCTGGGATTACAGGCGTGAGTCACAAGCTTGGCCAGGAATCTGTTTTTAAAGTGAGCTGATGTCATGTAGGTTCGATACTGTCTAGAAAAGAATCTCTTCAGGTGAGGGTGAGGACCTCAACTAAGAGTGCAGGCCCGAAGAGCCTCCCAAAAGAAACTTCTAGAAGCAGACAGCGGGCTGTGACTCTCCTCAGCAAAGCCACACAGAGGGAAGATGCTTCAAATTAGGGACTTAGAAAAAGGGCCTCCCCACCCGGCTCAGATGGGGAAAAGTTGATTTTTTTAAAAAAACACCTTCTTGCCACTTTCATTTCCCTTAGCATTTTATTTATATCCACAGTGTTGTTCTTGAAAAACAGAAGGTAACCAAAAAGGAAAAACAGAGCTGCAAGGTCAGGGTTGAGCTCAGCATGGGGCTGTACAAATGTCACGAAGGCAGGAGCTGATGGAACGCTGGAATCAAAACAATATAGTACCGGAGGCCAATTTTCCACGGCTCCGTCCAACTCTGTCCTGGCCCGGCGCCGCCAGTAGGAAGTGAGACCAGCTCTGAAATCACAGCTGCGTGTGTGTGAAGAGCCCCTGGTTTCAGGGCCCAAGGACAGGCAGAGGACGTCATTAGATACCGGCCCTAGCACAGGCTCTGCTAGCTCTCACTCCCTGTGCACAGTGAGAGGAGGAAGATGGACCCAGCCTTCCAAAGGAAGAGTCCACATGCAAAAACCAGAAATAATCAGGACCCCTGCCTTAGGGACTGCTGCCACCGTGTGGCCAACGTTTTCTGCTTTCAGGAGATGGTTTCCTGCCTGCCCACGAGCCTGTGTAGTGGCCCCTGCCCACGAGCCTGTGTAGTGCCCTCTGGCCAGTCCCAAACCATGTCACAGTGTGGTATACGAGGGATGGAGGCCTTCTCCGTGTGCTGGAAGGAGGGGGCACCATGCCAGGGCCTCTGGGCTCCCTCTGCCCAGGCTCATCTGTGTTAACACACACCCTGCCTCAGCCAGAAGTGGGATTCACTTCACCAGGGCACGCACACACACTTCTTTGAAAACTTGAACAGAATCTCAAGTGCTTCTTGGAATCTGTGTTCTGTGATCACAAGTTGTGATGGCTGCCAACCACAAGACGCCCAGAGACTCGTTTGCTCCACAGGCTCAGTGAACGTAGGGCAGGCGAGGGAGACACCTGGGCATAGGGCCGGTGGGGTGGGGAGGCCAAGGGGACTCCATGCCTGGGGCACGCATCTTCCAGGTACTCCCAGGGTTCCCTCACCTCACCACCTTCAGGCCAATGGCAGTGCCCACAGAGACTGAGCCCAGCTGCTCCAGGGGACCCCCCCCACAGGCCACCCCTCACTCCCTGAGCCATGGGCTCCAGGAGAGAGCTGCATTCTGCTTGTGGCCGCTGTCTCTTCCTGCAGGGCGGATGGTGCCTGGGTCTCTGCAGGTGGAACACGTGAGGAAAGCAGGCCCCTTGGCTCCTGGAGGACAGAGCCCACCCGCCCCTGCCTGGGGGCTGCCGAGAAGGGACAGAGTAAATGTGGGTGCAGAGACGGGGCACACCTCACCTGCTTTCCTTCATTCCTGCCAAAGAAACGTGCTCCTCGCTCAAACAGGGAGACACACACCTCACAGGAAGCACAGCAGTGCCTCGGCCCGGCTTCCTTCCCATGCACCATGGCCCCCATTTCCAACTTTCCAGCACTTTTTTCCAGGAGAAACCTCACTGGTAAGGGGCTCCTACTGTTACTTCTTGACTGTCCATTCTGGACATTCCCTGTTGACTTCTCTATGCTACCTTAAGGACTGAGCTCCAGCCACACTGCCAGCCTCTGGAGAAGCCCAACGGCCATCTGGGCCCAGAGCCACAGTCAGTTCAGGTCACTGTCTGGTAAGGGCCGGACACAGACATGTCCAGTCCAGTAACCAGCCTCACTTGCAGGTCTGTCTACATTTATTCACGGAGACTGGCCCTCACTTTTCAACACCCCTCGAGCGTTCTGTCACACGGGCAGCTCTGGACACTCACTGGCCTGCTTTCCTCGGATGCCTCACACGTGCAGGCCTGCTGCCCACGGCCCTTTTGAGATGCCTGTGCCCAAAGCCTTCTCGAGTTTCTACTCGGCCATGGCAATGACTTCCCTGCCTGAGACCTGATGGTCGTCAGTCACCAGTGGGAGCCGGGGAAGTCCGGGGCAGCTATGCCCCTGGGAGGGGTCAGGGCTCATCCAGAGGGAGTGAAGTGCATCGGATCACAGCCATGGGTGCTTTCCAGACCCAACCCTGTGTTTGAAAGGTGCCGGGAGATACACACACCGCATGAACAATTATGCCTGAGGCGTACCACGACAAGAGGCACAAAGACACTAGCAGAGGTGCAGGGGCTCCATGGAGGGGCTTTACCTTGGACATCTGGCTGAAGTCGGCAAAGCCCTCAGCACTATTGAAGGACCCACTTCCGAAGGGATCTAAGGTTCCAAAGGGATCTGTAATCAGCACCAACAAAGTCAGAGTTACAGGTCTTTAAGAGAACACGCCTTCTGTGGGGGAGGGAAAATGCTAGATGGCCCCTGAACCAGGACACTCAGGAAGGCTGCATTTATTCACTAGACACGTGCATCTGCATGAAGGTCCCTCAGCAAGGCCTCCCTGCCCGCTCTGTCGTGGCAAGATGGTTTCTTACTGTGATGACCACTCTGGGAGGACCAGCATCTTTCACGGTCATCAGAGGAGTGACAAGTTGCTGCAAGGGCACAGCCTGCTGTCCCATTGGGTTAGGAGGGGAGATGAGAGAGAGGGGAGGAGCAACTCCAGGATGACCTGCCACACACACAATATATGCAGGGCAGTGTCTGTGGCTGGAGGTTTTTGCTGTGTTTTCTCCTCTGACCTAGAGTAGTGGATGCACCTGTCCATGATACCAAACCCTGCTACCTGCCATGTGCAAGCTGCAGAACCAAGCGGGGCCTGTTCCCAGAAAAAGGGAGCATCCACAGATGCTCCCATTGCATAAACTCGAGCGTGCATCTGTGAGTTCTACACTGCGAGATGAGCTTCCTTCAAAAACAGAACCCACAGCATAGGCCAGTACTTGGAGTCCGATTTTGGATTTCTTTTAGGGAGAAAACCCAAAGATACAAACCAAAGATTTTGAAGGAGGAGTGACTAAACAGCAGTTACTGTCACTGGTGCTGTTACGGAATTCCTACTGCCAAAGTTCCTTTCTGGAAAGATGCCAGCGCGTGCCCCGGAAGAGGAGCAGCAAGAGGTGCTCATTTTGGTCTGACAGGCTCAGGCCAGGGGTGCCACTGACTAATGACACAAACACAGAGGCCATGCTGGCTTTGGGACTGAAGGCATTAACTGGGGGTCGGGGGGAGGAGGGTTCTCTGCTACTGCCCGAGTAATAGGAAGGAAAATAAGCCATGGGTCTCACCTGATCCTTTTGAGGAGACACTGGAGGATGAAAAGGGATCACTGGATTCAAAGGGGTCGAGCTGAGTAAAAGGAAAGAGGAAAGAGTAAAAAGCAGTTCATTTGTTCCGCCACCCATTCATTCAACCAGACTTTCCGACATGGATGTACAACATGCAGGGCCAGGCCGGAGGGAAAGTGTAATGACTTAAACTCAACCCAGGCAGAGTAAAATCCCAACACATCAACCCTCCTACAGACAGCACCCATCAACCTGGGCAAAACACCCCGCAAAATTACAAATACAAAAAGCAGTGGCCCGAAGGCTGGGAAGTGAACCAACCAGGCAGGGAGAAGACTTTGGAGGAGAATTTGAATGCGGCAGAACCCAGCAGGAGGTTGAGTTTCCATCCCACCAGCTACAGCAGGAGGGCACAGTGTGCTAACATTCTGGTAGATCTGAACATGTTAGGATGGAGCCCAGAGACAACCACTCCCAGGGGAAACGAAGGGGAAGTGGGACACTGGGGTAGAGCCGCACGCCCTGAACTGCGTGGTCCACTCTGCCTCAGTCTCAGGCTGCGCCCTGCTCACTCACGCCTGTGGGACAACTCAGGGCAGCCTGCAGCTGAAGCCACGAGAACTAAGCCAGGATTGGAGCTTCCGCCATCTGCTGGCGAGCGTCTACAGTGTGAGTGGCACCATGTTAACTGCCTGCTGAAACAAATCCATCCCTGCTCTTTGGAGATAACAGTCTACAGTCTCTACACAGAACACTCACAATGTATCACAATGCATCAGATACAGTTCTAAACATACAAAGAACTGGAAAAATGTGACCAACTCTCACTGGAAAAGACAATCAATGTAGCCAATCTCAAAGTAACCCAGATGGTGGAACTCTGAGACAGAGACAAGGTAAAACAGTGATTGTAAGTCTGCTGAATGAGGAAAAGGAAAATACACTTAAAATGAATGAAAAGACAGGCAACCTTAGCAGAGAAATTCAAAGTATACAAAAGAAACAAATGAAAGTTCTGGAAATGAAAAAGTGTATCTACAATAAATATTTCATCCCTGGGTCAGTGGATCACCTGAAGTCAGAAGTTTAAGACCAGCATGAACAACATGGCAAAACCCCATCTCTATAAAATATAAAAATTAGCCAGGTGGGCCAGGCGAGGTGGCTCATGCCTGTAATCCCAGCACTCTGGGAGGCCAAGGCAGGTGGATCGCCTGAGGTCGGGAGTTCGAGACCATCCTGGCCAACATGGTAAAACCCCATCTCTACTAAAAATACAAAGAATTAGCCAGGCATAGTTGTGGACACCTGTAGTCCCAGCTACTTGGGAGGCTGAGGCAGGAGAATCGCTTGAACCCAGGAGGCGGAGGATGAAGTGAGCTGAGATCACGCCATTGCACTCCAGCCTGGGCAACAAGAGCGAAACCCCATCTCAAAAATAAATAAACAAGCCAGGCTTGGTGGCGCATGCCTGAAATCCCAACTACTCAGAAGGCTGAGGCAGAAAAGAGGCTTGAACCTGGGAGACAGAGGTTGCAGTGAGCTGAGATTGCGCCACTGCACTTCAGCCTGGGCTACAGAGCAAGACTGTTTCAAAAAAACAAAAAAAAAACCACTTCATTAAGTTAGCTAAACAACCAAAAACAAAAGGAAGAGTAAGTGAAGTCGAAGACAGATCGGTAAAAATTACTCAATCTGAAGAAAAAGAAAAAGAAAAAGACAGAATGAAAAGAAACAGAACCTCAGGAACCTGTGGTACAATAACAAAAGGTGTCGCATTCGTGTAACTGGAATGCCAGAAAGAGAGGAGAGAGAAAGTGGGGCAGAAAAACAAATGAGGAGAACTGATGGCTGAAAACACACCAAATTTGTGTTGTTGTTGTTGTTGTTGTTTTGAGATGGAATCTCGCTCTGTCACCCAGGCTGGAGTGCGGTGGCAGAATCTCAGCTCAATGTAACCTCCATCTCCTGGGTTCAAGCGATTCTCCTGCCTCAGCCTCCTGAGTAGTTGGGATTACAGGTGTGCAGCACCATGCCTGGCTAATTTTTTGTATTTTTAGTAGAGAAAGGATTTCACCATGTTGGTCAGGCTGGTCTCGAACTCCTGGCCTCAAGTGATCCACCCACCTCGACCTCCCAAGGTGCTGTGATTATAGGCATGAGCCACCAAACCAGGCCATGAAACCTTACCAAATTTGTTGAAAAGCATAATTTATAGATTCAAGAACCTAAGCAAAGACTAAACAGTATAAACACCAAGAAAACCACATCCAGAAACTTCAAAAACTACTGAAAACCAAAGATAAAGAGAGAATCTTGAAAGTATCCAAAGAAAAACAATTCATTACATATAGGGCAACAATGACCTGAAAGAATACTCCTCTCATTCAATGGAAGCTGGAAGGCAGTGGAAAAACACCCTAAAAGTGCTGAAAAACAAACCAACCCCCAACAACCTAGATCAAACACAAATGTCCTTCAAGAATGCCAAAGGGCCTGTAACTCTAGCACCTTGGGAGGATGAGGCTGGCAGATCACTTGAGTTCAGGTCAAGATCAGCCTGGCCAACGTGGTGGAACTCTGTCTCTACTAAAATTATAAACAGCCAGAAATCGCGTGAACCTGGGAGGCAGAGGTTGGGGGAGGGGGGAAGATTGACAACAGCTGGGTGCAGGGTGCAGTGACTCAAGCCTGTGATGATCCCAGCACTTTGGAGAAGCTGAGGCAGGTGGCTTGCTTGAGCCTGGGAGTTTGAGACCAGCCTGGGCAACATATGGAGATCCCATCTCTACAAAAAAACAAAAAATTAGCTTGGTGTGGAGGTACACGCCTGTGGTCCCAGCAACTTGGGAGGCTCAAGTGAGAAAATTACTTGAGCCTGGGAGGCTAAGGCTGCAGTGAGCCCAAGATCGCACTTCAGCCTGGGCAACAGAGTGAGACTCTATTTCAAAAATAAAAATAAAAAATAAACACACGACAACACAGTTGACCTGCACTATAAGAAGTACTAAAGAAAGTTCTTTAGGCTGAAGAAAAATGATAATGGGGAAAACCAATCTTCAGAAAGAAATTAAGAGTATCAGAAATGGTAAATATCTGAGTAAAACTAAATGATTACTTTTTTTCTCTTTCTTTCTAAAAAAATTCCTACAATGGATTAATGCAAAAATTATAACAGTCTTATGGAGTTTATAATGTATTTAGATAAATTATATTCATATGATGGCTATAACATAAAAAAACATGCTGGCTGCAAGGGTAGGTGGACAAATGGACCTACATGGTTGCAAATTTTCTACATTTTACATAAGGTAATACAATACTAACCTCAAGTAGGCTATGAAAAATTAAAATTGTAAAAGGTAATTCCTAAAGCAACCTCTAAAAATTTCATTAAAAGAAGTATGATTAAAATAATAAAAGGCCAATAGACAGAATTCAAGAAAACATTCAAACAATCCAAAAGAAGGCAGGAAAACAAATGGGATAAACAGCAAGCAAATAATAAAACAGTAGATTTAAACCATATCAATAATTACATTAAATATTAATGGACTAAACATTCCACTTAAAAGGCAGGGACTTCCGATTGGATTAAAAAAAGCAAGCCCCAACACTATGCTAGTTACAAAAGACAACTATCAGTTTTAAAGACTCAGGTAAGTTGAAAGTAAATGGTTGAAAAATGATATATCATATAGTAAATACCACGAGGGGAATGAAGCAGTAAAATAGACTTCAAGACAAAGAACATCACCAGAGATCAAATGGAACCTTTTATAATGATAGAAAGGTTGCTGTGTCAGGAAGACACAACAATCATAAACATCTATGCACCTGACAAAGCTTCAAAGTACACAAAGCAAAACTTGATCAAAGTAAAGCGCAGTATGAACAATTCCACAATCATAGGAGGATGTTTAACACCTCTCTTTCAGCCATTGATAGAACTAAAAAACAAACAAAGAAACAAATAATGAGGACACAGATGAACACTATCAGGAAGCTCAACCTCACCAGCATTTATAGAACAGTACATCTAACAACTACAGATACACATTCTTCTCAAGCATACGTGGTTTGTTCATCAACATAGGCCATAAACAACAACCCTTGATAAATGTGAAGGTACTGAAAACATACAGAATAAGTTCTCTAAGAGATTTAATTAAAAGTCAATATTAAATATTATTATAAGATACATAGGAGAAGACGCCAAGTATCTGGAAATGAAACAACACACTTTTAAGTAATCCATGGGTAAACAGAATTCACAAGGGAAACTGGAAAATATCTCAAAACTGAATGGCAATGAAGAGACAAAGTATTAAAATATATGACATACAGGTAAAGCACTGCTTAAGGGAAACACATTGCTTTAAATTTATACAGATGCTCCTTGATTTACCATGGGGTTATGTCTTGATAAATCCATTGTAAGTTGAAAATATTGTTAAGTCGAAAATGCACTTAATATTCCAATAAACCCATCATAAAGCGAAAAATCATAAGTTGAACCAATGTAAGTCCAGACAATCCTTGACTTACGATGAGGCTGTATCTTGATAAAACTATTGTAAAGTCAAAAAAACTGTAAGTTGAGCCATTGTAAGTCAGGGTCCGCCTGTACTAGAAAATCAAGTCTAAAATCAATGAATGAAGGTAGGACCGTAAGACATGAGAAGAATAAAGTAAACCCAAAATAAATAGGAGTAAGGAAACAGAAAAACACAGAAATAGAAAAGAGAAGAAATCAATGAAAACAGAAAACAAGCAGTAGAGAAAGTGAAGCCAAAAGCTGGTTATGGAAAAGGTCAACGAAATTGGTGAAGAGATCACCAGCACCAGGAATGCCAGGGAAATTCTCACTACAGGTCTTCAGGACACTAAAAGGGGGCCACTAAGAAAACATGGCAAGTGAATCTTTGCCTTCAAGGAGCTCCAAGCACTAAAGACCATGGGGAGTGAGTGAGGTGGGCACCAGGGCAGCAGGAGCCCTGAGGAGGAGGGATGAGTGCCCGTCTAAGCAGGCCCAGGGCCTGGGTTGCAGCCTAGAAAATGGAAGGAGGCTATGAAGCAGGCTTACTCCATCATGAAAATCCTCTCCTTCATCACCAGAGGCGGCTTTTTTTTTGGTTTTGAAATCCAAGTTGACACCAATTTAACCCAATCTCTTGGGCGTAATGTGTAGAACGCCCATTGACCGCCACTCCTGGGGATGAGGCACAGGTGTGCTGGGGCTGGAGACTGGAAGGTCAGAGTCAGCTGATGCTCGCAGGAGATGACACCATGCGAGGAGGCTGGGCTGAGACGCCTGCACTCACTTCTGCCGCCCGTGATGGGGGCATCCACTGAGGCAATGTGACTCTAAGGTCCCCACCAGTGCTGTGTTACAAGGACTATGCAGGGTGGCTGGGTCCATGCGAGAACATGGTACTCATTTGATTTCATCTTTTTTGGGAGATGAAGTGGCAGTGGGGCAGCTGACTCGAATAGGGAGTGGGGATAGGGACACAGGAATAAGAACTGTGGGCAACAGCCTCCTTACCCTGACTTGGGGCCATTGGACCGCTGGCTGCACGCTTGGGGCTCACAGGATGAGCCATCACATTGACTAGGCCAGAAAACCCCTCACTCAGCAGGAATGAGACCAGACTGGGATACTAGCTCCTGGAGATCAGGCACCACGGCTCACACTCCACAAAGGGGAGGAGGGCTTTGGGAAGCACCGCCCTCACATGCCCGGAGCAGACACCCGGGTCTCCCAGGCAACGTCCCACCCCACTCACCTTTGAAGGTAAGGAAGGGTTTTTCGTGAATGGGTCCGAGGTAAATGGGTCATTCTTTGTCTGTTTCTTGAAGAAGTCCTCAGTGGTAGAGCCGCGGAATGGGTCACTTTCTTTGAAAGGGTCCCCTCCAAATGGATCTGAAAGAGAAAATGCCCCATAAGTAAAGAACATTATACCAAGCGAAAGAACCCAGGCAGAAAAGAACACACCACAGAATGATGCTGTTTACATGAAATTCTAGAACGGTAAGAACACTAGTGATGGAAGGCAGGGCAGTGGTGGCCAGGGGACCCTGGGGAGAGGGCGGGGGGGGTGACAGCAAAGGGGCCCCAGGAATGACAGAAGTGTCTCAAATCTCACACAACTGTGCATATTTGTTGAAACTCATCTTATTACATAGTAAAACCAGTGAATTTTGTTCTATGTAAATTATATCTCTCAATAAACTGACTTTAAAAATGATATCCTGGCCAGGCATGGTGGCTCATGTCTGCAATCGTGACATGAGCACTTTGGGAGGCTGAGATAGGAGGATCTTTTGAGGCCAAGAGTTCAAGACCAGCATGGGCAACATAGAGAGAACCTGCTTGTACAAAAAATAAAAAATTAGCCAAGTGTGGTGGTGCACACCTGTAGTCCCAGCTATTTAGGAGGCAGAGGCGGAAAGACAGCTTGAGCCCAGGAGGTCAAGGCTGCAGTGAGTTACAATTGCGCCACTGCACTCCAGCCTGGGCAAGAGAGAAAAACCCCGTGTCTAAATAAATAAATAAATAAAAATGACATATCCTGCAAGAGCTGTATATAATAATAATAATGATAATAATAGTAAACAACACAGAGACAGAAAATAGATTGGTGGGTGCAAGGGGTTGCGGGAGGAAACGGGGAGTGACTGCTGATGGGGACGGGGTTTCTTTTTGGGAGAATGAGAATGCTGTGGAACTAGGTGAAGGTGATCACTGCACAATACTGAGTGTGCGCAATACCACTGAATTAGACTCTTTAAAATGGTGACTTTTATGTTATATAAATTTCACCTTTAAAAAAAACAAAGTAAATCAGTTGGGCTCAGGGGCTCACACTTGTCATCCCAGCACTTTGGGAGGCCAAGCCCAAGGCAGGCAGACCACCTGAGGTCAAGAGTTCGGGACCAGCATGGCCAACATGGCGAAACCCTGTCTCTACTAAAGACACAAAAATTAGCTGGGAGTGGTGGCTCATGCCTGTAGTCCTAGCTACTCAGGAGGCGGATGCAAGACAATCACTTGAACTCAGGAGGCAGAGGTTGCAGTGAGCTGAGATCAAACCACTGTACTCCAGCTTGGGTGGAAGAGCAAAACTAAACTAAACTAAATAAATAAATTAGCAGGCAATGTGATCCCACTACACTCCAGGGTGGGATGCACACAGTGAATGGACCAGGGGAGGGGAAGTCATCTCTAGAAGGGAACAGGAGTGATGATGGTGTGCGCAACATGGACGGCCGTCCTTCCCAACATGGCTGCCATTCCCATGTGTGTAGACAGAAGTCCCACCATGTGTGACTTCTCAGCTAGGACTGGAAACAGTCTAGAGAGTGGTCCGGGAAACACTGAACTTTACCTGTTGAAGCTGTCTGCTGTTCTGCAAAGGGGTCATTCTGGAACGGGTCACCTGGGTGGGAGAGGAGAGAAACACTTATTAGCTCTAGGGCACAGGATGCAGGCCGAGCCCCTGGACACAGCCATCCACCTGCCGGAACTTTCATTGCCTCCTACCCCTGATTTAGGGAGAGAATGTTATTTCCTTCTCTACTATCCACCTGCCCTCAAAACCTTGGCAAATCGAAGAGGGGGACCTGGAGGAGGCAGCTATTTTTGTCTAGAACGTTTAAGATGAGAAGGAAGGTACTGCTGGCTGCCCAACAAAGACTGGAGTTGCGGAAGACAGAGTGGGCCAGAATCCACTCCTCTCTTCCCATGCCAGGTTTCCTTCATCCCATCTGCCTGCCACCTCCCTGGGTAAGAGGACACAGGACCCTGGGCTGTCCCATACTTCACTGCCAGCCTTGCAGCAATGATGAGGCAGTACCCTGGGCTTCAGGGGCTACTAGATTCTCCCCTCAGACCCAGCAGACTTCAACCCCAAGCTGAAGCTCAAACTCCCACTGACCTCTCCCTACCTCAGCATTTTTCTCAGAAATGTACAGAGAGCCTTCCTCCTGGAAATATCTTTTGCTCTGAAACATGGAGAAAAATTAGGAAATCTTGTTTCTGGAATTCTTAGGTATTCTTAACTCACACGTGGCTCTGGCTAGACTCCTAAAATTACCCAGACCTTACATTTAGGTAGGAACCCATGGTTGGCCAGACACTTTCATGATCATTACTAGATCTGATTATTTTATCAGCACTGTGAGGTGAGCAAGGAGGAATTTATTAACCTCCTGAGGGATCAGGAAACTGAAAAGTTGAAGGGGGCTGGCCAGGCTGCCCTCAAATGTGGGAGCCTTGTGGTGAGCTTTGAACACTTCTCACTGTATTGTGATGCATTTGGTTTTCTAGTTAACAGGGTAAGATGAGAAGCTTCAAAGGCATTCCTGCCAGGCACGGTGGCTCACACCTGTAATCCCAGCACTTTGGGAGGCAGAGGTGGGTGCATCACCTGAGGTCAGGATTCGAGACCAGCCTGGCCAATGTGGTGAAACCCCGTCTCTACTAAAAATACAAAATTAGCCAGGTGCAGTGGTGAGCACCTGTAATCCCAGCTGTTCAAGAAGCTGAGGCAGGAGAATTGTTTGAACCCAGGAGGAGGAAGTTGCAGTGAGTAGAGATCGTGCCACGGCACTCCAGCCTGGGTGACAGGGCAAGACTCTATTTCAAAGAAAAAAAAAAGAGGCTGGGCGCGGTGGCTCAAGCCTGTAATCCCAGCACTTTGGGAGGCCAAGGCGGGGTGGATTACAAGGTCAAGAGATCGAGACCATCCTGGTCCACATGGTGAAACCCCGTCTCTACTAAAAATACAAAAAATTAGCTGGGCATGGTGGCGCGTGCCTGTAGTCCCAGCTACTCAGGAGGCTGAGGCAGGAGAATTGCCTGAACCCAGGAGGCGGAGGTTGCGGTGAGCCGAGATCACGCCATTGCACTCCAGCCTGGGTAACAAGAGCGAAACTCTGTCTCAAAAAAAAAAAAGAAAGAAAAGGTATTCCTTTGCCCCTCCGTTTCAGATTGTGGCCTGTCCTTACTCTTCTAGACCTTCAACAACTCTAAATGAAATAAAATACACAGTCTCTCAATGAGAAAGTGGGTAGCAAGTAAGATACCTTTGAAGGGGTCAGCTCCTTTAAATGGGTCAGACTTGAAGGGGTCTTCTGTCTGGAAAGGATCCGGATGCAACTCTTGCGTGTTGTTGCTAAATAACAAGGCTTTATTTTTGAAAGGATCATCCTATAATTTTGTGAAGAAACAGGACAGGGATTTTATTATTTCTGAGTTAAAGCAAAGTACAGAATTCCATACTTAATTCATGTTTCCACTTTAAGTAACGTAACCCTAAAAATAATGGTTTAGCCAGGAGTTCGAGACTGGCCTGGGGAACACAGCAAAGTCCCATCTCTATAAAAATAAAAATTAAAAAATGAGGCCAGGCATGGTGGCTCATGTTTGTAATCCCAGCACTTTGGAAGGCCAAAGTGGGCAGATCACCTGAGGCCATGAGTTCAAGAACAGCCTGGCCAACATGATGAAACCCCATCTCTCCTAAAACTACAACAAATTAGCTGGGCATGGTGGCAGGTACCGTAAACCCCAGCTACACAGGAGGCTAAGGCAGGAGAATTGCTTGAACCCAGGAGGCGGAGGTTGCAGTGAGCTGAGATCACACCATTGCACTGCAGCCCGGGCAACAGAGTGAGTGAGTCTCTGTCACAACGGAAAAAAAGAAGGCCACGCATGGTGGCTCACATCTGCACTTTGGGAAGGAGGCAGGGATGGGTGGATTGCCTAAGGTCAGGAGTTTGAGACCAGCCTGGTCAGCATAGAGAAACCCCGCCTCTACTAAAAATACAAAAATTAGCTGGACATGGTGACAGGCATCTGTAATCCCAGCTACTCCGAAAGCTGAGACAGAAGAATTGCTTCAACCCAGGAGGTAGAGGTTGTAGTGAGCTGAGATCGTGCCATTGCACTCCAGCCTGGACAAGAGCAAGACTCTGTCTCAAAAATTAATTAATTAATTAATTAATTAAAAATTTTTAAAAGCCAGGTGTGGTGGCATGTACCGATAGTCCCAGCTACTTGGGAGGCTGACTCAGGAGACTGCCTGAACCCAGGAGGTGGAGGTTACAGTGAGCTATGACTGTGCCACTGCACTCCAGCCACAACAGAGCAAGACCCTGCATCTTTAAAAAATTAATTAAAGATCATTGAAGAAGTATGAACTTGAGTGAATAATAATGTTCAATACTGGTTCATTAGTTGTGGCAAATGTGCTGTAGAAGATGTGAATAATAGGGGTAACTGGGTGTGGGAAACAGAGGAACTATGCACTATCTGCAATTTTTCTTTTTCTGAGACAGGGTCTCACTCTGTTGCCCGGGTGAGAGTACAGTTGCATGCTCATGGCTCACTCCAGCCTCGACCATCTGGGCTCGAGGGGTCATCCCACCTCAGTCTCCCAAGCAGCTGGGACTACAGGCGTGCACCACCAAGCCCGGCTAATTTTTGTAGAAGTCAGGTCTCTCACTATGTTGCCAGGGTTGGTCTTGAACTCCTAAGCTCAAGTGATCCTCCCACCTCAGCCTCCCAATGTACTGGGATTACAGGCGTGAGCCACTGCACCTGGCCTATCCTTGCAACTTTTTCATAAATCTAAAAACTATTCTAAAAGTTCATGAAAAAATATCATTGAGTGGAAGCAATTCAAATGTCCATCAATGAACGAATGGATAAACAAAATGTGGTCCATCCATACGACAGAATCTGATTCAGCCTTAAAAAGGAAAGAAATCCTGAAACATGCTCCAACACGGAAGAACCCTGAGGATAGGAGGCTACGTGAAATAAGCCAGTCACAAAAGGATGCACACGGGATACTTTCACTTCTCGGAGGCCCCTAGAGTCATCACATTCTCAGTGACAGAGTACAACGGTGGCTGCCAGGGGCTGTGGGTGGGGGATGGGGTGTAAGTGTTTCATGGCGATGGAAATGTTCTAGAGCTTGGTTGCACAACAACGTGAATATACCTAACGCTACTGAACTGTACACTTAAAAGCAGCAAAGATGGTAACATATATTTTTTGAGACGGAGTTTCGCTCTTGTCGCCCAGGTTGGGGTGCAGTGGTACAATCTTGGCTCGCTGCAACCTCCACCTTCTGGGTTCAAGGGATTTTCCTGCCTCAGCCTCCCATATAGGCAGGATTACAGGTGCCCACTACCACGCCCAGCTAATTTTTGTATTTGTAGTAGAGATGGGGTTTCACTCTGTTTATTGGCCAGGCCAGTCTTGAACTCCTGACCTCAAGTGATCCATCTGCCTCGAAAAGTGTGGGATTACAGGCATGAGCCACCATGCCCAGCCATTTGTGTCTATTTTACCTGAAATTTAAACCAATTTTTTTTAAATCACTGAGTCAGAAAAAAGTAATGAATTTGGAAACATCGTCAAGAAAATTTAAAAAGCCACTCCACAACAGCAGTACAGGCCTCATTTCACAGGTGCGACCCTTCCCAATCAACTTTTTCTCAGTGAGTATACACCTACGTGGGCATTTTCATACCAAGAAACATACTGCTTGTTTATGTCCCAGGAAGAAATGAGCACTTACGCAGTTAGAATTACTAGAGCATACACAATGCTTTGCATTTTTTTTTTAAGGTGTGTATTTCTAGAAACAAACAGGTTCATTTAAACCAGAAGAAAAAAATATTTACTTTTGAAGAACACATTTTTGCAGTGGGACATAGACTGAAAAGGGTGGGTTTGTCATATCCATGGGAACAGGGCAGTCGGTTTAGAAATAAGGACTGTTTTGGTTAATAAAGACACACCCTCCGTGAAAACATGAATGTTTCACTGTGATATTAAAAAAACAGCACAATACCCGCACTGATTTGGCAGACACACTGGCACCCCTGCGTGGGGCTCACAAACCAGTCCAGTATTCCAACTGACCAAAACGAAATCATTAAAAAGCTGGGGCTGCCACGAAAATAGGGACCATGGTTTGGGGCAATGACCTCAAAGGTCAAAAAGAAAGTTTCCTAGCAAGGGTGCCACCGCCCTGGGGCAGCCAACTTAGGAGTGCGGGACAGTTCTGAGAGGTACGAAGTTATGACGTCCCTCCGGTCTGAGCTGTGAATAGTGTGAATCAGCTGAGTGCCTTTTGCTCAGCCCCATCTTTGGGAGAATGCACCCACACCCCTGCCATCTGATAAACATGGAACAGTTTTTCTTACCTGGGAAAGATTAGCTGGAGCCTCCGACACAGGGCTTCCCAAGGTGGGGAAACCAAACCAGGTTCTTAGACAAGTTAATATAGATGTCCGCAAGCACCACAGCTGGAGACAGTGCTGAGTGGACGTCAGGTGCTGACAACCACAAGACACACACAGGCCCAGCGAGCGTCTGATGGGGTTCTCGGACGCAGTTAAAGATGGAGAAGTCCTACTCTAAGGAAGCCAGGAGGCCCACGTGGAAAATCCACCTCTCACACTGCCCCAGGGGAGAAGGAATATATTTGCTCCAGAAGAAAGAGAGGGATCATGACCTGGGTAAAGCAGTGAGTTAAGAATGCCAGCTTGACCTCCAAATGAAAGTTTCTATTTAATTTGTTTGCTTGTTTTTAAAGTAGGATCTCACTATGCTGCTCAGGCTGGAGGACAACAACTATTCACAGGTACAATGTCACTACTGATCAGCATGGGAGTTTTGACTTGCTCTGTTTCTGACCACCGCAGCTTTTCCTCTCCTTAGGCAACTGGTGGTCCCCTGCTCCCAGAAGGTACCATATTGATGACTAACTTAGTATAGATACCCAATCGGCATAGCACACTAAAGCCCAGAACTCCTGGGCTCAAGCGATCCTCCTGCCTCAGCCTCCTGAGTAGCTGGGACTACAGGAACCCGCCACCACACCTGGTTCCATTTAGTTTTTAATTGGCATTTATTTACAAGGTTTTTTGTTGTTGTTTTTTTTTAAATTCAGTGTTTTCACTTGTCACTTGGAAGACTGCCAAATAACAGTAAACAATGGCAGAGAAGAGACTGAGGTTCTGGGAACGCTGGCTGCAGGCCCCCTGCACTGACAGGCCTGCAAACACTTTCTCAGGAGTTACTGACTTGAAGTCACAATTACTCCTTACCCTTCCAAGGGGAAGCCTAAGACCCCAGCAGGATTCAGGAGGTCAGGGTCACTAATGGTGGTTTTAATTCCATTGCACAGAATCAGAGTGGGAAATAGATTTCCTTGTTACAAAGACACCATCAACTCTAGCCCCTGCAGACCACCTACCAAGGAGAACAGACCCATCTGCCAACTTGGGGGACACGAGTACAGCAGACAAGGGCCAGGATGAATGACACAGCCCTTCGCAGAGGTGAAATATCTTGAGCAAGTACAGCAACCAGTGTGAAGTTGTGCCCTTCTTAGGAAATATGTGTGGCAACTCTGAAAGGGGGCTGAAGAAGCTTCTGTGACATTCCTGCCCTTTAGAGGAGTGCTGGGCAGCAAGGGTGGGCTGGAGAACCAGTTCTCTCAGAAAAAGCTCTGGTTTAGAGCTTCTGCCAATTCCTGTGGTGTAAATAGTCTCACCATGTTTGATAACAAGCTCACAAGTTCCTGTTTTTTGTTTTTGGGGTTTTTTAAGAGATGGACTCTCACTGTGTCACCCAGGCTGGAGTGTAGTGGCACACACCTGGCCTCAAGTAATCCTCCCACCTCAGCCTCCCAAAGCACTGGATTACAGGTGTGAACCACTGTGCCCAGCCAGTTTCTATTTAATAATTCGTTCTGGGAAGTCAATAAAAAGTGGCTCCAGCATGCTACTGGGGCTGGATGTAACAGATGATCCAAGCTTTCTTAATCTGTCCTCAGTGAGGCTTACGTCTGGGATGATTCATTAGCTTCTGACTTTGGGTGGGTGCAGTAGCTCACACCTGTAATCCCTGCACTTTGGGAGGCCAAAGTGGGCAGAGGTCCGGAGTTCAAGACCAGCCTGGGCAACACTGCAAAACCTCGTCTGTACTAAAAATACAAAAATTGGCCGGGTGTGGTGGCACATGCCTGTGATCCCAGCTACTCAGGAAGCTGAGGCAGGGGAATCACTCGGACTGGGAGGTGGAGGTTGCAGTGAGCTGAGATCATGCTACTACACTCCAGCCCAGGAGACAGAGCGAGACTGTTTCAAAAAAAAAAAAAAAAACCCTGACTTTTGAGATAAAGTCACACTGTGTGAGCTTCACATGGAATTTAGTAACTTGAGTAGAACTGTCTGGATATGGGAAGTTCCAGATGCATCACTGTGGATTCCCTTTTCTCAGGAACCTAAACCCCCCAACTTCACCCCACAAGGAGAACCAAGACAGCTCTCTCTCAGCTCTGAAGCAGTCTTGAAGTGTTCAGGAGTAAACCAAAATCTCTCTTCAAAGTATTTATTAAGAAATGGAAAACAGCCAGAAAAATGCTTTGAAAACTGTATTTGTACAACAAGATAAAGATGGTTTTCTTTCAGACACCGGTTGCAAGTTTCCATGTAACATATCTGATATCTACGTTCTCAGAGTAATCGACTCTCATATAAACTTTGTCCTGCCCAAAAGATGAACAAAAATAACAAGGACGGTAAAAATCTGTCTTTGGAGTTGGGGGGGATCACTGGCCACTTGCAAACTGCCCCTTCACTGCCAACTCTTATCCAAGAAAACTGATTTGTAAAAACTTGCAAAAGGGACATTTAAGAGGAAGCTGTTCTCTGAACAAAGACTGAACAGGACAAGCAAAAGCGGTGCCAGGGAGACAATGCCAGATGGGGAAAGTAGGAGCCGGGTTGTGAGGCAGAAACACACACACCAAGAACAGCCAGGGAGCAAAGCGAGGAGTTCTGGCTTCTCGTAATTCATGAAGAGTGAATGCTCGTTGTTTAAATTTAGACGATAAAGCTGATGATGAAGGGCCCAGGGGTGGCTATGGTAGCCACCTCATTACGAGACCAAAGAAAAGAGAGTCTGGGAGGAGAGGGAGGCAGTGTACCCAGCGGGGGCCAGACACAAGAGGCAGATGAGCTCGCCAGCAGTGCCTTCCTAGCAGCCCAGGGGAGTCATGAGCTTCCCCATAAATCCTTGGGACTGAGGACTTGGCTGCCGAGAAAAGAAACACGTCAAGCATTGAACATAAAGAGGCAAGTCTGGTGTTTAGAGAGCACAAGCGCTTACTCGTACTCCAGGGAGGAAGAGGAATCTGTGACGTACACAGGCCCAGGAGCAGAAAGACTCCAGGGAGGAATCCTGGGAGAGAGGGTGGCAGCATGGAGAGGGCTGCTGAAGGCAGCAGAGCACCAAGGAAACATCCAGACCCATGAGGCCCAGCCTGTCTGCTCCCACAACAGCACGAAGACGAAATGGGAAACCGCGTGACCCTGGGTTCAAGGCTGCAGGGGCAGGCTCTAGCGTGAATAAGGGGGATGTGACCAAAAGGTCACACCTGTCTGGGTATCAGGGGCTCAAGAGCCCTCAAAAATATAAGGGGCCAACGGTCTGCTGCCCCAGGCCTGATCACAACTCCAGCGTCATGAGGTCAGAGTAAAGTGCACAGGTTTTTAAACATAACTAAAATTGCAGAAGAGGCCAATTCTTAGTTGAAACAGCAATGCCCTGGGCTGGGGCTGCTTGCCATTATTTCCTGATCTTAAGGGACACATTTGCTTTTCGAGGTGCTCCTTGTGGAAACACACATGCACATATACATGCATCCCTCAGATACCCCCCTGCTCCCCGATTAGGAGAATGTGGGGTTTCCACAATGAGCAGAAACGGATCCAATTTTCGTTAAGTTTCAGAAGCCCTGTGAATTTGGGCAGTTGGCCCAATGTAAACGCTTCCGCAGAGGAGGAGGACTTTCAAAACAGGTTTTGAAAGGATCCAGGCCTATCTTGGGCTTTGTTCTGGAGGCCAGGATTCAGCATGGCCACCTGTGCCAGGCTGTGGGGCCTGGTGTGAATGTGCAAAGTGGCAGCGAAAACAAGAGACAGCTGCCTGCACTTGGATGGAACCAACGCTGGCCATGAACAAGTCTGGCAGGTGGGACGTTCTGCTGTCACACCAGGGGACCAGAGCCCCAGACTGTAATATGTTTATTCAACCTTTACCATGGCTCCAAAACCGCCCCTCTCTGCCAGGGAGACGCCTTCGCTCAGGTCAGACAGGTCGGTCAGGCTGGTGGCGTGGGCTCCGTCGAGCATCTGGTCATACTGCTCCAGGCTCCTGTGGGCCTCCTGGCGGCTTTCATGCAGCTGGGAAAGTTTGCTCCTTGCCTGTGCGACAAAGACATCATCAACATTAAGCAGGGTCAGGAAAACATGTCAGGAAAGACATTTTGTTTTTTAAGACACAGGATCTCACTCCATCACCCAGGATGGAGTGCAGCGGAGTGATCATAGCTCACTGTCACCTCAAGCTCCTGGGCTCAGGAGCTCCTCCTGCCTCAGCCTCCTGAGTAGCTGGGACTATAGGCACACGCCACCACCTGTATTTTTGGGCAACATAGCAAGACCCCATCTCTACAGAAAATAAAAAAAATTCTGTAGAGATGGGGGTCTCGCTATGTTGCCCAGTCTGGTCTTGAACTCCTGGCTTCAAGTGATCCTCCTGCCTCAGCCTCCCAAAGTGCTGGGAGGGCAGGTGTAAGGCACTGCACTGAGCCAAGGAAGATATCTCTGCTCCTGACACCCACCTACAAACTCTAAGGACTGGAAGAGAAAACACTGAAGGTAATCCTACAGATATTAACCAAAAAGCACAAGAAAGGGTGGTAAATCTCTGAGTGGTCCATGTTTGCAATCAACTGTGCCATAAACTGGCTAACAGAGTACAGAGACCAGTTCAGTTGGGAAAGGAAGTGTGCCTGGTCAGTCTGACACAGGCTGAGGAGGGGCCAGCGCCACAGCCCCTCTGCAGACTGGATGCCCAGGCCCAGGACAGAGGCCTTTTTTTTTTTTTTGAGACGGAGTTTCGCTCTTGTTACCCAGGCTGGAGTGCAACTGCGCGATCTCGGCTCAACCTCCGCCTCCTGGGTTCAGGCAATTATCCTGCCTCAGCCTCCTGAGTAGCTGGGATTACAGGCACGCGCCACCGTGCCCAGCTAATTTTTTGTATTTTTAGTAGAGACGGGGTTTCACCGTATTGACCAGGATGGTCTCGATCTCTTGACCTCGTGATCCACCCGCCTCGGCCTCCCAAAGTGCTGGGATTACAGGCTTGAGCCACCGTGCCCGGCCCAGAGGCCTTTAACCACTGCCCACAGGAGAGCAGGGAAGGGCAGTGGCTGCAGGCCATGAGAGTCAGCACCACCCTGGATTGGGAAGAGGGTGGGGGTGCCCCAGGCAGCTTAGCAACGGGGGTCTTGCATGGTGCGATGCTCCATGGTGGTGCCTCCTAAATACACCAGTGGCCACGGAGGACAAATCTGTTCTCTTGCCCAGAGACAAGGAAGTCATCCTCTGACTTTGTCCCTCTTGTCTGTGTGAGGGCCAGGCTGGAAGGAACCCAAGCTCTCTCGGAATGAGCCATTAATGGAACCCGCCCTGACTACCCCCTGAAGACGCTGTGTGCGCAGCGGAGGAAAGGGCACCCCTCCAGGCCAACGCCAACACCCTCTGGAATGTGCCCTGGACAGTCCTCGGCCCTGCACCTCCAGGCCAGCACCACAGCCTCCCAAAAGAGACCCTCATGTAAGTAACAAGGGTGAGAGCAAAGGAGTCCAGCTGTGGCAGTCCACGCCCTGCGGCTCACTGGTCCCTGGCACGTGGCAGGGACCCAACTCCACGGAAGTACCTGGTTGATTTCGTCTTGAGTTGACTTCAGGGACTTGATGATGGTCTCCAGCTGGACTCGGCCGGCCTGAATGCTCTGCTCTAGCTGGGTTTCTTCCTGCTGCAATCGATTCAGTTCTGACTTGGCTCGGTTCAGATCATCTTCCTGGGACTTTAAGTCAGATTCCTGAGACTGGATTTGCGTTTTCAATGATGAAATCTGAAAGATGTTAAAAGACGTTAAAGGGATTCGCAGTGTGGGTATTCCGAGGAAGAATTCTTAGCCCCATCCCTGAAACAAACAACCCAGGGAGGCAGGCACCTAACCCAACCCCGGACACCTGGCTTCCGTACAGGCCTCTTTCTATACCCAAAATAGACACAAACAAAAAGGCAGATGGGCTCATCCCGCTGTGGCTAACAGAAGATCACTTCGGAATAATGAGGGGTGTGACCAAGCATGAGCAATCTGTGTCTGTCCCCGCAAGGCTGAGCATACCCATAGAGTTTTCTGAGGTTGCAGCCTCCAGGATCTGTGTGGAGCCTCAGAGACACCTGAGGCGGGGAGACAGGCACCCTGGAACTCCCTGTGTTGTGGGGCACAGCCAGGGAGGGGTGTGTTCAGGGCACAGGTTCACAGGAACCAAGGCCATTCACTTGTACAACCTGACCTCAGGAGCACGGGGGTGGCCAGGAAGCCACAGGGGCTCAGACACTTATCCACATGGTGCTTGGGCAACTCTACTGGCACGGAGGGATGTCTCAGTGCTGCGTTCCCAGGCAACACGAGCTCAGAGGAGCCCTCGGGAGGACCCGCCCGTGCGCAGGACGCCACCTGGAGGTGGCTGGGACCCACCATCTGTGTCTCGTCCTGGCACTTCTGCCGCACGTCGCTCAGCATGTCTCGGAGCTTGGCCTTCTGCTGGTCCATCTCGTCCAGGCGGTCTTGAGCATCTTGTTTCTGAGCCTCCAGCTCCTGCAAACTGCTTGTTTCCCGGTCTAGGTCATTTTGTAATTCCTGGGGAGGAGTTGCAGAGATTTACGTGAGGATAGTAAAAATGAAGTGTGTCCAAGATAACACAGGGGCAGCCTGGGCCAGATGCCCGAGGGAAGCCTCCAAAACCACCCACCAGGACTGTGCTCAGAGCCAATATTCCGTGCACACCCACGGCCAATGTGTGCCTCTTGGGCTGGAGGCCCTGGTCCAGTCTCTCACCAGCTCCCTCAGCAGGTATCCTGATGGCCCAACAGAGGCCAGGTACCAGAGAAGGGGCTGGATCCCTGTGAGAAAAAGGCCCCAGCTCCCAGATGACGAGCAGATGTGACTGCGGAGAACATCACCAAAATGCAAATAAATGGGGACAACTGGCATCAAGGGGTCACAGAGAAATTGCAGTCACACCTCGTGGGTAGGGAAGATGCCCACAAAAGCAGCATTTAGGATGGCGGCAACAGGTGAGCAGGTGCCAGGCAGGTGAAGAGCCAGGGGCAGAGCCTGGTGGAGGAAACCACAGGGGCCCTGGGATCAGACACTGTCGCACTCCAGCTAGAGCAAAAGGGAGTGGGCGGAGGCATTGAGGCTGTACCCCGCAGGCCACGCCAAGGAGACTGTGCTGGGGAGCCCAGCAGGATGTGCATGCATGAGAGGCGGGACACCATGATTCTATTTCTGAAGCTCCCTCCAACCCCGTGGAATGGATCCAGATGGTCAGCCCAAGGCTCCAGCGCCCCATGATTCCACCTCTAGGAAAAGCATCCTGGAGACATATGACGTGTGCAGAGGCACACAATGCCTATGACAGCAAAATCCGTAAATAATGCAGATGTCTAAGGTGCTGGCTGGAAGGTTCCAGCACAGCCCACACTGTGGGATGCTCCTTGGCTATGGAATGGGATGGCGCCGTGCACTCTACCTTACAGTGGGACATGAGCACATCGCATCTGTGCAATCAGGAAGGGGAGGGTATGTGTGGTGCGCACCGACCTTTCTGGAAGGCCCCTGCCAGAAGCTCATGAACAGTACCTCTGGGGAAGGGAGACACCCAAGGAGAGGACAGAGGCTTCTCACCTCCTGATTTTCAACCATGCAAATGCACGATCTGTCTTTAAGATAAATAACCAAAGCTGAAATAGCTCAACAGGCATTGTGAGAAGCGCCCTCCCTCCAGCTGCCATGTGGAGCGTGGTGCAAGGGGCCATCAGGACGCAGGGACTGCAGGGGCCTCGGGTGGGGTCCAGGGAGCAACAGCAGCAGCTGGAGCCTGAGTGAGGTGGTGGTCATGAGAATGGAGAGGAGGGGTGGGTGTGCAGGGAGCCACGGCTGGGGCGGTAGGGCTGAGTCCCAAGGCCAGCCTGGGCTGCTGGGGTGGCTGGTGTTGTAAGATGAGAAAACCAGAGGTGGCCAAGGGTCTCCCCTGTCCTCACTATGGGGACAAAACGTCCTAGCACGTCCCCACCTTGACAGCCAAACCATGCCTTGGGAAGCTGGGGTCTCTGCTCCCCTGTCTCCCTGACCCTGGCCTTGCACTTGCGGGCTAGATCTGGAGGGGACAATCAGAGTCACTTCTAAACGTGTTCAACGGAAAACTTAGGAGAAAGACTCCAGCAAGTATACCAAGAAGGGAAGACGTTAGAAACACAGAGTCGGGCACATCAGCCCTGAGATGGTATTTAAACATGTGAGAATGGCTGAGGTGTTCCAGTGGGGGGCATGGGGAGAGCCCGAGGTAGCCCAATGCTCCAAGCGAAGCTCCCACCAGGGAAGGAAGCCTCTAGAGTCTCCTAAGTCTAACCCTGCCCCCCACCACCGAGTAACTGAAGGCTCCAATGCCTTTGGCCTCCCCAAAGAAGGTCCCTCCTTTACACCCCCCTCAAGACAAACTGAAGATGACAAAATGTGTACACTGCACACTTCATGCAGACAGCACAGAGAATATTTGCCCAGAAGAGGCATGACAGGAGGATGTGAGGGAGCTCACTGGCCACATGCCGGGTACTGAACATCAGCTGTTGAAATTCTCACCCTCAAGATGACGGTATGAGGTATGGGGCCTCTAGGAGGTGATTAGGTCATAAGGGTACAGCCCTTGTGAGTGGGATCCATGGCCTTATAAAAGAGGCCCAGGCTGGGCTCAGTGGCTCACGTCTGTAGTCCCAGCACTTTGGGAGGCCGAGGCGGGGGATCACCTGAGGTCAGGAGTTCAAGACCAGCCTGGCCAACATGATGAAATCCCGTCTCTACTAAAAATACAAAAAATTACCTGGGCGCAGTCATGCATGCCTGTAGTCCCACCTACTCGGGACAATGAGGCAGGAGAATCGCTTGAACCTGGGAGACAGAGGTAGCAGTGAGCCAAGATTGAGCCACTGCACTCCAGCCTGGGCGACAGTGTGAGACTATGCCTCAAAAAAAAAAAAAAAAAAGAGGTCTCAGAGAGCTGCCTCGATCTTTCCATTGAGTGAGGACACAAGAAAGTGCTGTCTATGAAACAGGACACTGAAGCTGCAGGCACCTTGATCTTAGACTTCCCAGCCTCCTGAACTGTGAGCAGTAAACCTGTGTTGTTTAGAAGCCACCCAGTGCATGGTACGCTGTGACAGCAAGCTGAATGAACTAAGATGCACAGACTGGGTCAGTGTCTGCAGTGACAAAGGTGCTCAGGGTACCTTGCCACTTCTCTAAGAGAGTTCTCACAGTCTAAGCCCCCTCCTCAGAAGCTCCTGCCCTACTCACTCTTGACTTTCCCTTCCCTCTCTTTTCCCATTCCCCAGCATCTTTTTTTTTTTTTGTAGACAGAATCTCACTCTATCACCCAGGCTGGAGTATAGTCTCAGCTCACTGCAACTTCCACCTCCTGGGTTCAAGGGATTCTCGTGCCTCAGTCTCCCGAGTAGCTGGGAATACAGGTGCACACCATCACACCCAGTTGGGTTTTTTCTTGTTTTTCTTTGTATTTTTAGTATAGACTGGGTTTCACCATGTTGGCCAAGCTGGTTTCGAACTCTGGGCCTCAAGTGATCCGCCCACTGCAGCCTCCCAAAGTGCTTTTCCCCTTCTTGATTCTTGCTTTCTCTCTCCATAATATAGAAATCCACAAAACTGAAACACACAATTGTTTAACACTTGCTGGGTAATTTTTGGCACATAGTTTCTCTGCCATTTAGGGAACTGAGCTGCAATTTCCCTCAGGGCAGTCTCCGTCTTCCCCTTCACAGAAAAAGGTCATTGCTCAGACAGGCCACCGAGCAGCCAACCCCCCCAGCCATCAACATGACCACTCCCGGATTCCCTTAGACACTAGTGGAGACCCTGGGCCAGAAGGGATGGCTGCTGATGGGAAGGGAACGGTGTCTCTGAACCCCTGAACGCCGGAACCAAGGCGCAAGTCTAACAAGTTTTGGGGGTGATAACAGAGAATAACTGAAACAGAGTTAGCTGTGGGAGTCAGGGATGTGGGGTGGCCGCATCTAAGGGAAGTGATGGATAAGGGAAGGAAAGGCGGTAAGAGGGTTAGACCCAGTGGGGTAGCTCTGGACACCAAGTGACAACAGTGTGGAACTGAAGGAATCTGGACTTCATGCCACAATGGAGAAGAAGCCATAAGAAAGTCCCAAAGAGACAAAGACCCACCAATTTGAGGTTAGGAAAGGGAGCTCCAAGCAAAGAGAAGACAAAAATAACCCTGACAGTCCCCGGAATCCGTGCAATCCCTATCAGAATCCCAGCTGACTTCTTTGCAGAAACAGAGAAGCCAATTCCAAAATTTACACGGGGCTGAGCACAGTGGCTCACGCCTAAAATCCTAGCACTTTGGTAGGCCAAGGCAGGTGTATCACCTGAGGTCAGGAGTTTGAGACCAGCCTGGCCAACATGGTGAAACCCCATCTCTATTAAAAATACAAAAAGTCGGCCAGGTGGGATGGCAGGTGCCTGTAGTCCCAGCTACTCAGGAGGCTGAGGCAGGAGAATTGCTTGAACCCAGGAAGCAGAGGTTGCAGTGAGCCGAGATTGCGCCACTGCACTCCATCTAGCCTGGGCAACAGGGCAAGACTCTGTCTCAAAAAAAACAAATCATATGGAAATGCATGGGACTCAGAATAGCCACGGCAACCTTGACAGAGAAAAAAAAGTTGGAGGATGCCTACTTCCTGATTTCAAAACTTCTACAGAGCTGCAGTAATGAAGCCAGTGATGGACTGGCATGAGGAGAGGCAGATAGGTCAATGGGATAGAGCTGAGGGTCCAGAAACAAATGCACACAGCTACAGTCAACCCATCCTTGACAAGGATGCCAGGGCCATTCAACGGGCAAAAGAAGAGTCTCTTCAACAAATGGCACTGCCCCACCATGGTGGCTCACACCTGTAATCCCAACACTTTGAGAGGCCAAAGTGAGAAGATCATTTGAGGCCAGCCAGGTGTTTGAGATGAGCCTGAGCAACAGAGCGAGACCCTGTCTCTTAAAAAAAAAGTTTTTTAATTAGCTAGGTGTGGTGGTGTACACCCTGTAGTCCAAGCTACTCAGGAAGCTGATGCAGGAAGATCCCTTGAGCCAGGAGTTTGAGGCTGCAGTGAACTAGAATCGCATCACTGCACTCCAATCTGGGCAACAGAGCAAGACCCTGTCCCTAAAAACAATATTTTCTAAGTAACATAATCAAAACAATGGTGCCAGGACAACTGGATGCCCACATGCAAAAGAATGACATTGCATCCCTGCCTTATACCATATACAAAAATTACCTAGAAACGGGGCAAAGACCTGCATGCAAAAGCGAAAACTATAAAAGTCTTAGAAGGAAACACAGGGGTACGTCATGTGACCTGAGATTTGGCAATGGGTCCTCAGCTATGACAGCAGCAAATCCAACAGCAGCAAAAAAAGAACAAAATGAACTTTACCAACATTAAAAACTTGTGCTTCAAAAGACACCATCAAGAATGTGGAAAGACAGCTGGGTGCAGTGGCTCACACCTGTAATCCCAGCACTTTGGGAGGCTGAGGCAGGCATATCACCTGAGGTCAGGAGTTCAAGACCAGCCTGACCAACATGAAGAAACTCCATCTCTACTAAAAGTACAAAATTAGCCATGGTAGCATATGCCTGTAATTCCAGCTACGCGGGAGGCTGAGGCAGAAAAATTGCTTGAACCTGGGAGGCAGAGGTTGCTGTGAGCCAAGATTGCGCCACTGCACTCCAGCCTGGGCAGCAAGAGCGAAACTCCATCTCAAAAAAAAAAAAATGTGGAAAGACAATCCACAGAGTGGACTCTCAGTGGATGCTGAGAAGGTATTTGCAAGTCACGTATCTAACAAGGAGTTCTACCTAGAAATGATAAAGAACTCTTCAAAATCAGCTATAGGCCTGGTGAGGTGTCTCCTGCCTGAATCCCAGCACTTTGGGAGGCCAAGGTGGGAGGATCACCCAAGGTCAGGAGTTTGAGACCAGCCTGGCCAACATGGTGAAACCGTTTCTCTGCTAAAAACCCAAAAATTAGCTGGGTATGGTGGTGCACATCTGTAATCCCAGCTACTTGGGAGGTTAAGGCAGGAGAATCAGTTGAATCAGTTGTCCAGCCTGGGCGACAGAGCGAGACTCCATCTCAAAAAAAAATTTAAAAAAAAAGAAAATTCCACTATAAAAAGAACCCAATTAGCCAGGTGTGGTGGCACATGCCTGTAAGCCCAGCTACTCAGGAGGCAGAGGCCAAAAATCATTTGAACCCGGGAGGCAGAGGCTGCAATGAGCTGAGATCACACCCTTGTGCTCCAGCCTAGGCAACAGAGTAAGACTCCATCTCAAAAAGAAAAAAAAAAAGCAATTTAAAAATGGGCAAGAAAAATAAATTTTCAATATATAGAGGGCAAGGAATCAGAATTGATTTTTCTCCAAAGACTACATACAGATGGCCAATAAGCACACGAAAAGATATTTGACGTCGCTAAGGAAGCATGAGGGACATGGCAATGAAACCCACAATGAGGCAGTGCTCCACACCCACCAGGACGGCCAGAAGGAAAAATGGAAAATCGATAAGTGTTGCTGAGACGTGCAGAAGCTGGCAGCCTCAAATGCTGCTTATGGGAATGTCAAATGGTGCAGCCACTTTCAAAAACAGTCTGGCAGCCCCTCATCGGATTGAACTGTATATGGTTACCATGTGGCCTAGTGAATTCACTCTCACGTATACACTTGAGATACAGGCAAAGAGGTGTTCACACAAAAACTTGCAGACAAATGTTCCTACCAACAATATTTACAATAGCCGAAAAGTGGGAAAACCCAAACATCTATCAACAGAGAGATGGATGAGTAAAATGTGGCCCATCATTGCCAGGCACAGTGGCTCATGCCTGTAATCCCAGCACTCTGGGAGGCCAAGGCAGGCGGATTGCTTGAGCCCAGGAGTTCGAGACCAACCTGGACAACATACAAAAAAAATTAAAAATTAGCCAAGCATGGGGGCGGGTGCCTGTAGTCCCAGCTACTCGGGAATCTAAGGTGGGGGGATCACCTGAGTCTGGGCGACGGAAGTTGCAGTGAGCCAAGGTTGAGTCACCGTACTGTACCCTTGGCAATGGAGTGAGACCCTGCCTCTTCAAACAAAAAATGTGGTCCATCCACACAATGGAATATTGTTCTGCCACATGAAGGAATGCAGCGTTAATACATGATACAACATGAACGACTCTCAAAAACATGATGTAGAGTGGAAGAAGCAGCCAGCAAAAAGGTCATGTGTTGTATGCTTCCACTGCTAGGAAATGTCCGGAACTCCCAGGTATACTCCTGAGATAAATGCAAACAGGTGTTCACACAAAAACTTGCAGACAAATGTTCCTAGCAACATTCTTCACAACAGCCAAACAGTGGGAAAACCCAAACATTCACCAATGGGAGGACTGGATGAATAAAATGTGGCGTGTGGTGTCTGGGTGCAAACCCATACAGACAGAAAAAAGATGAGTGGCTGATGAGTGGCTGCCAGAGGCCACTGAAAGAGGAGAATGGGAAGTAACTGCTTAATGGGGAGGAGGTTTCCTTTTGGGTTAATGGAAAGTTAGTGTCAAACTCTTCCATTGATTGGAAGAGAACAGTTAATGATCTATCTTTCAGAAAGTAATCTTCAGGGCTGGATTTTTTGTTTGTTTTTTTGAGACGGAGTCTCGCTCTGTCACCCAGGCTGGAGTGCAGTGGTGCGATCTCAGCTCACTGCAACCTCTGTCTCCGGGTTCAAGAAATTCTCCTGCCTCCGCCTCCCGAGTAGCTGGGACTACAGGCGCCCACCACTATGCCCAGCTAATTTTTGTATTTTTAGTAGAGACAGAGTTTCACCATGTTGGTCAGGCTAGTCTCGAACTCCTGACCTTGTGATCCACCCACCTCAGCCTTTCAAAGTGCTGGGATTACAGACGTGAGCCACCATGGCCAGCCCCGTATGCTTTAAATTGCCTTTAGGTTATTTATAACAACCAATATAATGTAAATGCTATGTAAATAGTTACCATGTTGTATTATCAATTGGATTATTTTTATTTTTATTTTTTCAATCTGTGGTAGGTTGGATCTAAGGATGCAGAACCCTTGGATGCAGAGGGCCAACCTGTCTCAATTTTTAAGAAAGAGAAGCCACTGTCTATGGTTATAAGCAACTTAAAAAACTTCTCTCTCACCGGGCACGGTGGCTCACACCTGTACTCCTAACACTTTGGGAGGCCAAGGCAGGAGAATCACTTGAGCTCAAGAGTTTGAGATCCTGTCTCTATTTGAAAAAAAAAATATATATATATATATATATATATATTTTAAACTTCATTCTGCAGCCCCCAAGAGCTCATGTTTCTATTCAGTGCAGACCCCCACCCCTCCCCACCACCAGCCAGGGAGGGAAGTTTTCCTGAACTACATTTAGCACGAGGTAGATGTAACCCAAATGAGCAAGACCCTTACCTGTACCTCGCTGGTCTTCTGTCTTATTGCCTCTTCCTTTTCTCTAATGTCTTGTTCCAGTGAATATTTCTCCCTGAATGTTAAAAATACTTCATGTAAACAAGAGTGAATAGTAAGTCTCCACCCCTTCTCAAGACCTGATTCCATTCATCCCCACAAAAGCCCCTCTGTGTGCTGGCAGAAGTCTAAGAATGAGCCCCAGCGACTGCTCGCCCTGTACAGTCTACTGTGGGTAGACTGCGGGTAGGATCTGTGACCACAGGAGGCATCGCTCCCAATGTAATCACACTCTAAAAGCAGCGCATTTTCTCCCCCTGGTGGCCCAAGAGAAAGTCAGAAACGTCCCAGGTGTGATAAGGACCCGACACGCCCTTGCTGACTTTGAAGGTGGAGGGGCCACATGAGGAGGGACAGCATCCAGGAGCACAGAGCGGCCCTGGCAGACACTTAGCAAAGAAAAAGAGACCTCGAACCCCCAGTCGCCGGGAACTGGATTCTACCAACACCTGAAAGAACCTGGAAACAGATTCTTCCCCTAGAGCCTCCAACAAGAGCCCAGCGCAGCCAACATCCTGACCTCAGCCTATGACGGTCCAGGAGAGCCTTTCTGGACTACTACTTTTTTTTTTTTTTAAAGACAGAGTTTCACTCTTGTTGCCCAGGCTGGAGTGCAGTGGCATGATCTTGGCTCACTTCAACCTCCGCCTCATGGGTTTAAGCAATTCTCCTGCCTCAGCCTCCCGAGTAGCTGGGACTACAAGTGCGTGCCACCATGCCTGGCTAATTTTTTGTATGTTTAGTAGAGACAGAGTTTCACCGTGTTAAGTCAGGATGGTTTTGATCTCCTGACCTCGTGATCCACCTGCCTTGGCCTCCTAAAAGTACTAGAATTACAGGTGTGAGCCACCGAGCCCGGCCTTTTTTTTTTTTTTTGAGACAGGCTCTTGCTCTGGCTGGACTGCGGTGGCGCCATCATAGCTCACCGCAGTCTTGATGTCCTAGACTCAAGCAATCCTCCCACCTCGGCCTCCTGAGTAGCTGGGACCACAGATGTGTGCCACTAGGCCTGCCTAATTTTTTGTTTTTAGTAGCCTAGGTCTCATTATATGGACCAGGCTGGTCTGGACCTCCTAAGCTCAATCAATCCTTTTGCCTTGGCCTCCCAAAGCACTGGGATTACAGGCATGAGCCAAGGCACCCGCCCTCCTTTATTTTTAAACTGAGATAGAATTCGTGCATGTATTCCTAGCACTGCTGTAACAAATCACCAACTGGGTGGCTTGGAACAGGAAAAACTGATTATAGGTGTGAGCCACAAGGCCTGGGGTTTAGTGCCCTTATAAGATGGACCCCAGAGAGCTCCCTTCGTTCCTTTTGCCCCAGGAGGCCACGGCAAGAAAGTGACTGTCCAGGAATTGGCAAATGGGCCTCAAGCAGACCAGATCTGCTGGCACCATGAGCTTGAACTTTCTAGCCTCCAGAACTGTGAGGAACATCTGATGTTCAAGCCACCCATTCACAGCGGTTTGTCACAGCAGTCTGAATGGACTCAGACGCTCCTCTTGTGCCCAAAGAGGCTGCCTCAGGGACAGGAACATCATGTGTCTAACAGACCTTGCTTTCTGCCCAGGGACCTAGGACTTGTGCAACAATAAGGCCACCTCATGGACAGTTTGCCAGATACGCAACAACTATGATCACTGGAATATCCACTTCCACAAGCCTAGAAACTGACAATACAAAGTGCTCTTTAAACAGAAGGACCTGACACATACTTGCTGGCTTATGGCAGTGTGGAACCATAAGAGCAACGCTCAGCCCACACTCCCCACCCGAGGGATACTCTCAGAGCTGCTGTAGGCCCCAGCCTCCTATGGACAGGTGCTCTGCACACATCAGCCTGTCACATCCACAGTGGGGAAACAAGGCTCCTGGCTGCCTGAGGCCACCCTGGTGTGATTCACAGCCCAGCGTCCCTTCTGAGACCCTGACCCTTGCATGACAGAGGATCCCTCCATTCTCGGCCTGCCGGTCCTGATTCTCAGGCCAGCCCAAGCTCGAGGACGCTGGCCCAGCATCCTCAAGATGCCCTCAGCCTTGTCAGGCTGCACTTGCTTGCTGATCACCAGTTTGGATAACATGGCCCCCAGGAGCCGGGACAGACAGGAGCCGTCTGCTTCACTGAGCATGAAGTGGGGTGTCTGGCTCTGGCCGTGGCTGAGGTTTTGTAACCAGCCACCCACCTTGGTCCCTTCCAAGACCTAACCTGCCTTTGCTCATCAGGGCTCTGCTAACAGCACAAAACCAAGCCCAGCGGGGCTGTTAGAACGACCTCCGGGGATCCCCCAGCTAGGACCAGGATCCAGCCCTCTCTGGGAAAGTCAAAGCTCTTTCCATTTCAGGCAAGTAAACGATCTCTTTCCCACTGAGGGCAAAGAGCCTTTGGGCCCTTCTGCTTGGTGCCCCAATGTCACAAGAGTCCACCCTGTCCTAGAATCAACTGGAAAGAGAATGTTGGCTGACACAATGGCTCATGCCTGTAATCCCAGTGCTTGGGATGCCACGGCGGGAGGATCACTTGAGCTCAGGAGTTCGAGACCAGTCTGGGCAACATGGCAAAAACCCAGCTCTACAAAAAATACAAAAAAATTAGCCAGGCATGGTGGCATGCACCTGTACTATCAGCTACCTCGGAGGCTGAGTGGGAAGAGCACTTGAGCCCAGGAGGCAGAGGGTGCAGTGAGCTGAGATCACACCAGTGCACTCCAGCCTGGGTGACAGAGTAAGACCCCATTTCAAAAAAAAAAAAAAAAAAAAATCCAGCCAGGCATGGTGGTCCTAGCTGCTCGGGAGGCTGAGGTGGGAGGATTGCTTAAGGAGCCTCCCAGGAGACGGGGATTACAGTGAGCCATGATCACGCCACTACACTCCAGCCTGGGTGACAGAGTGAGACCCTGTCTGAAAAACACATAACGAAAAAGGATGCCATTCTTGAAGAGGAACCAGAGGGGAAGACAGGCAGTGACTGCATATCTTTCTACCAGACTCTAAAAGTACAGACAGCCCATCTAAATCTCTCATTTACACACGAGGAAACTAAGGCACTAGGCGAGGAAGGAAGCCAGACCTGGAGGCCCCTTCACACCTTCAGCTACAGGGTCCTACAGCTATAGCTCCTAGCCATCTGAGACCCAACTGCTCCAGCTATCAAGGGTAACAAGGGCTTCCTGGCACTGGGGAGGGGCTGGTGCCTGGGGCTACTGAGCTGCTACCTGCCTGGAACCACACAGCTGCTACAGGCTCTAGCCACGACCTGCCTGAGACCACACAGCTGCCACAGGCTCTGCCCACAACCTGCCTGGGACCACACAGCTGCCACAGGCTCTGGCTGAGGCTGATTCAAATGGAAGATGTCATTCTTCCAGTCCCTTGAGCCAGTTTAGGACCTCAGAACTCTATCTTTTCCTTCCTTCTGAATAAACCTGTGATGAGCAAACATTCACACAAGTCTCTGATATTTCTGATAACAACCTGGGAGAGTTTGGATGTGGAGGGAAGGGCCGTTTCCAATGTACCTTTGTAACTGGGCGATCTCTTGACTGATGTCATCAAGTTCCTTCACGCCAGTAAACTCCCCGGAGCCAAGAGAGCCCGAACTGTCCTAGAATCGAATTCAGAGGCAAGATCACGAATTAGCAACCTGCATCACCCAACAGGAGGCACCAGCAGGTCTCAGGCCCAGGGATACAATCATCTCTTTAGAACAGAGGGTGAGGTAGCAAAAATGACAGTCCCCTGCCTGGGGAAATACCTGGGCAGCCATACCACCCTCCCGGGGCCCCTGCTGGGGAAGGCAGGGACCATGGCTGGCACCCACCACCAACTGTGGGCTCATGTGCGCCACCAGTGCCACCTGGTGGCAGGCGGTGGGAAGGGACGTGAATACCCCAGGGTGTGACCAGTACCACTCACCGGGCCGGGTGTGCCTCTCTCCGAGGGCGGGACCATGTCCGGCGAGAGGACTTGAGGGGGGTCGATGCCTTTACTGACCTTCTGCTGAATGAAATACATAGCTAACGCGAATTGGTCTTTGCTTAACTTCCCCGTTTGCCTCGTATCGGCCAGGGCCCTGGGAGAAACGTGGGGATGCTAATTACACATCACAGGCGCTGACTCAGCCTGAACATAAGTCACCGATCCCACGCTTTTCAAAAATGACAGCGACAAAAATGGCAGGGCGCAGTGGCCAGCCCCAGCTCCTTTCCTACTTCACATCTCCTTCCCAGGAAGTGGCCCAGGGTTCCCCACTTCCAGCATCCCCCACCCTAGGAGGTCTGTCAGGGCTGGAGAACCTGAGCCCTTCCCTGTGGGCTGAGGAGCCAACCCCTGGGAAAACCTCACTAGGGCTGAGAGCTGCATCTGCCTCTTGCTCTGTTTTATCTCGTATGTGGGGCAGGCTGTGATGCCTCGGGCATGGAGTAGGCCTCACGTGGAAATGGGTGCTGAGGCCAAGCATCCACATGCGCGTTATTACTCAGCCTGTCCCTGCAGCTCTGGGTCACATGAATGGCCCTGGCCACTGGCCTTCAGTGGGGATGACAGCAGCACTGTGGGGTGTCATCATGATGAAGGAAGCATCAGCAACCACTCTTTCCTATTTGTGAACACAGTGTTTCTGTCCCCCCCCCGATTCCTGTAGCCAAATCCTACCCCTCAGTGGGATGGAGTTGGGAGGTGCGGCCTCTGGGAGGTGACGAGGTCATGAGGTAGAGCCTCATGAGTGGGATTAGTGCCCTTATAAAAGAGTCTCCAGAAGGCTCTCTCTGCTCCTTTTGCCATGTGAGGACACAGGGAGTAGGTGGCCGTCTGCAAACTACGCAGTGAGCCCTCACAAGACACGGGATCTGCAGGTGCCTGGATCACAGACTTCCACCCCACAGAGCTGTGAGAAACGTCTGTTTCTAAGCCACTTAGTCTACAGTAGTTTGTCACTGCAGCCCAGTGGAGTAAGACACTCCTCTTGTGCCTATAAGGGGCTGCCACAGGTGCATGGCCACAATGCACAGGACGGTCCCCCACAACTAAGCGTCCCCTGCCCACATGGCTCTCAGCTGTTCTGAAAGATGGGTCAAGGCAGCACTTAAATAGGGCACACGGTGCCCCCGTGGAGCTGCGGTGAGACGCTCTCCGACACTCATAATCAAGGACCAGCCAGGGCCAGGCGTGGGGGCTCCACAACTGTAATCCCAGCACTTTGGGAGGTCAGGAGTTCAAGCCCACCTTGGCCAACATGGCAAAATCCTGTCTCTACTAAAAATACAAAAATTAGCCGGGCGTGGCGGCATGTGCCTGTAATCCCAGCTGCTCAGGAGGCTGAGGCACAAGAATCATTTGAACCTGGGAGGCAGAGGTTGCAGTGAGCCAACACTGCACCACTGCACTCCAGCCAGGGCAACAGAGTGAGTCTCTGTCTTTGAAAAAAAAAAAAGGAGCCAGCCAGGAAGGAAAGGGACCCTTGTGGACTAAGGACTAGGCCTTGGCATCTGTGAAAAATGTCTTCCTTCACCCAGGTCACCCTCTCAACATGGGACTCCTTTCCCACCTCCCATGTCGCCATGGCAGAAGCCATGACAGCTTCCCCCTCTAGCAAAAGAGAGCTGGGACTTATTGATGCCCAAATGCAGTCTGTTCACACAACTGCAGAGAATGAGCAGACCTCAAGGAACATCACTGATAAAGCTGCTTTAAAATGCCTAGTGGCCCCCACAGTTCCAGGCCGTGATGATTTCACACTGCCACTGTCTCTCCCAGTCTGCCCCCACGGGCCCCACCCTGCTCATGAGCAGTGGCTGCCTCTCCACTCCTGCCCTCTCCTGTGGAGGGTTCCGAGAAAAAGAAGAAGCAGGCTTGGGGGTGGCTCAGTCATCAGCCATCCAGCTCTGACACCACATCCTGCTCTACTGACCTGTACGCTGCCGGCCACTGCAAAGACAAAGCCTCCGTCCTTATGCTCCCACTTCTTCTAGTCCCACTGGTGTGTCGTGTACAGTGGGCCATGCCCCCACCCCAGCCACCCGCAGACACATCTAGACTTCTTTCCTCGTGGTTTATTCTAGAGCTCGATCATTCTTTCCTTCCCCTTTGCTGGCCACATGGAATGAGATCTGAGTTCCTCCTTTTGATCCAGGTGGATTTGTCATTTTCTGTGTCATTTCCATGTCGTTTTATCATGCACCAACTGCAGCATGCATTACAAATTACTTTCCCTGTACTCCCCCCTTGACATCACAGTTGGGGTGTCAGGGCACTAATGGGAATCGTGTGTGTGTTGGATGCAAGAGTCATAAGGGGGGACACTGTGTTTTGTTGGTTTCTAAAAGGGACAGTGGGTCCAAGGGAGTTGAGACCCACTGTCCCTAGCCAGTTGGAGACAGCTTGGCCGTTTGGGTGACGCCTCTGGGATGGCAGGTTCTCAGGCTCTCACCTCAGTGTGGTCATCTGTGAATCACCACTAAGGACAGTCATTTATCCCAAGCCACTAACACCCTGAATTTCACTGCTCTGCTTGGGGGCATTTGCCTCTTGAGAATTATCTGGCAATTCTCTCCTTTTGATAGCTCCCAAGTGAAGCCTTCTCTAAAGCCACAAGGCTCTGAGCAACAAGCTCAAAAGTGACTTCGGCCCTGGCCCGCGGCAAGAGGAGTGCCCTATCACTAGGAAGCCGGCTGTGTCCAGCGCTGGGGAAAGCAGGGGTGAGGCCAGCTCCTCAACTGGGCTTTGAGGTGCAGACAGGGTCTCCCTATGCTCATCCTCCCGCTGGGAGGCAAGGCACTGGCCTTTCCAGAGCAGGGCCTCCCATGGGAGGCAGCAGCAGCCCTGGCTGCCTAGGCCACCCTGCTAGAGGCCCCACCGCCCTGCTGCCCACACTTCCCAAAGGCAGCTATGGCCAAGACCAGGCCTCCTGCTAGAACCAGCATCATGGCCAGTAAGAAGAAGGCCCAGCTATGCAAGCAGATGGCCTGGGAGCTCTTGAGAGGGGTCAAACAGAGGCCCCTCCTAGCAGAAGACTGTGAACTGACCAGCACGGAGCGCAGGCTTTGAGCTTTGGCACATGCACTTTGCTCGGCCTCTGTCAGGCCAGGGACAATAAAGGACGCCAGACACAGCGAAAGCCTGCGACAGCTGAAGGGGGCACCCCTGACCACCACCTCCTACAGGTCTCCACTCCTCTTACAGGCCCCCTGGAGCCACCCACAGCCACGATGGCCACCTGTCCGGCCTTACCATATGTGTGCTAGAAGGTTCTGGGTGAGGCCCGAGTGCATGAAGATCTCCTTCACCTCCTGGCCACTCACGTAGCCATCCAGGTCCAGGTCAGTCTTCAGGAATATCTCGTCAAATCGCATCTTGTCTGCCACTGGCACTACCCAGTTCACTGTTGGCTAAAACAGTTTTTGGTGATTAATCCGGAAGCTTCTGATGACCCCCACACACATGATTTTTGATGACAGGTGATTAAAGCATTTCCATGCACATTTGGCATCAAACTCTCCTCAGTTCCACAAGCCGAGAGGGCAGACAGGATCTTTGTTCTGTAAATAGCGAAACTTACGCTGAGATAGGCTGAAACTGGCTCCGTGAAGCTCACCCAGATGCCAGTCTGTGCCTCTCTGCACCCCATCAGCACTGTCCTTGTCCATCACCCTGCCACCCAGGGCATGAAGGAGGCTGTGATCTTCACGTGATGGATTCTAGCATGCCAGAAAAGACCCTCTCGAGTACTCCCATTTGGAAGGACCATCCCCTTAGAGCCGGGCTGGCCACACGCCAGCCTCCCTGGACTTCCTGCTCCTCTACCCGCAGAGGCTGCCCTGCAGGCAGCCAAGCGACCCATCCCAGGACTCTCTGGACCACCCTTCTACATCCCTGACCCCACTCCTGAGACAACAAACCCCCCGCCAAGATGTCAGGGCACACACATCACTGACAGGCAACAAGTGAGTTACCTGTCATCCCACCATCAAAAAGCGCCACCACCCACAAGGCCCACCACCATTCACGCAGCCCCAACCCCACCAGGGCAGACGGAGCCACGAGCCCAGTGCAGCTTGAGGTTCACAGCCCCGGGGCTGGGCCACCTGCTGCACCTGCAGCCCCTCTCACCACCAGCTCACGGTTAACCTGAGAGAGGCAAACGCCATCGTGGGTCAACCAGGGCCTGGTCACCTCCTGGTTCAGAGGCATCGAGGCCCCTCAGCACTCAGGGTCAGGCCCCTTTTGTGGCCCACTCCACCTGCATCGCCGCGGGCCTTCAACATACCCATCACACCACAGTTCATGGCATCTGTGTTCTGAACTCTACACATGCTTTTCCTCTTCCCGTTTTTTTTTTTTTTTTTTGGTTGTATTTATACAAATCACTCCTTTTAAACAATCTCATAATAGCAATGAGAATAAACACCTGAGCTGAAGGAGAGAAAGGATGGGCATATACAGCTACAGGATTCCATCGTTCCTCCTCCACATTCCTCCTCCAGCGACTGTACAGAAAAGCCCCACCCACACTTCACCTTCAGTGAATGCCATGATGCCTGAAACTGCCACTCAAAGTCATTACTCTTAGTTATGAAAGGATTTCCTAGGCCAGGCACAGTAGCTCACGCCTATAATCCCAGCACTTTGGGAGGCCAAATGGTTGAGGTTGAGGCTGGCTCCGTTCCTGAGGCTAGCTGAGAACACCTGAGTCCAGGAGTTCAAGACCAGCTTGGACAAAATGGCAAAACTCTGCCTCTACTAAAAATACAAAAATTAGCTGGGTATGGTGGCGCATGCCTATAGTCCCAGCTACTCGGGAGGCAGAGGTTGCAGTGAGCCAAGATCATGCCATTGTACTCCAGCCTGGGCGACAGAGGAAGACTCCATCTCCTTGTGGGGGTGGGGGGAGGTGGATTTCTTAAAGAGTTCTCACAGTGTTGCCAACCCGAAGATGTCCACAGGATTAGGAGGAGAAGGGACTCAGGGTCAAGGCTGGGAAACAATGGGTAAACTCATTTACTTTTTTTTTTTTTTTGCCAATCATTGAGAGCTTGTAAGGTTGCTGAGGTTGGTTGGCCTTGAACTCTTGGCCTCGCCTTCGCAAGTGCCACGACATCCGGCCGGAGCCACTTTGGGCCCTCATTTACTCTTCCTGAACAAGTCTCCTGTGATGTCCAGATCTAACGGGCTTCTGATACAAACTCTGGGAATTCAGAAAGCAAGCTTGAGAAACAAGGGATACCATGTGAACCAGACCGGCTTACTTCGGGGGTTTCAGGCAGCAAGCATGTGTGATGAAGCACAGCGAGGACTTGATCAAACAATTTATCAGAATCTATGGAGCTAGGCCAGGCACAGTGCTCATGCCTACAATCCGAGCACTTTGGGAGACCAAGGCAGGAGGATTCCTTGAGCCCAGTTCAAGACCAGCCTGCATAACACAGCAAGACCCCATCTCTATAAATAAATAAATAAATAAATAAATAAATAATTTTAAAATTAGTTATGTGTGGTGGCATCCGCCTGTCCCAGCTACCAGAGAGACTGAAGTGGAAGGATCACCCGAGCCCAGGAGGTTGAGACAGCAGTGAGCCGTGATTGCACCACTACACTCCAGCCTGGCCAGCAGAGCAAGATCCTGCTTCTTACATATTAAAAAAAAAAACCCAAAAACTATGGCTCTAATTCAAATGATGAGGGTTCAGATGGCAACAGCAATCTGACTTTTACTTGTGACATTGTACTGCATAAATTTTGTGAGCTGCCTCAAGTCTGGTGGACATAAGATGCCAATAAAGGAATTCTAATGGGAAATGGGCTTGCTGCCTTTAAGTCAAGGGGCTAGAGCAAGCTAACCTCAGAAGCCAGGGATCACAGAAAGGTAACAGGTGTCAGACAACCTGGGCTGGGGTGGGACGCAGAAACAAGAGGCTTTCTGTGTCTCTCAGGTCCCAAGAAGAAATTACGCATGAAATTACGGCGCTGGGATGACAAAAATCATAATAATAATTGCTGGGCAAACGAAAGGAACTCACTGCCTGATTTCTGGGGCCTCAGAGTATGTCAGCAGCAAGATTCTGATGCCAACTTGGCTATAAACCCAACACAGTGCAGCCCTGCCTGTGGAGCTGGCTCTCCCCAGGGAGGGCTGGGCTTTAAGGCCGGCTCAGCAGCCACAAGTCCCAAAAGAAGGAGATCAGACCCTGGTGGCTGGAAGTGGCTTCACTCAAACCTGGTATGAGGGCAAAGCCGAGTGGCCCTGGGGGGCCCCAGACAGAGTGTTGCTGGCCTGGAGATGAGGAAGGTGGAGAAGGGGGAGCATGTGGACTGCAGGTCCCCAGAAATGCTCATTTTCATGACTGTGATCCTACCAGTGCCATCCTGAGGGCAGGAGCTATACCCCCCACCCCACCCCAACAGGGGCCACTGGTAAAATCGGTCTAGTCAGAGGGTCTGGGGAGAACCACCAGATCACCAGGGAGGTGACCTGTGCCTGCCAGTGAGTTTGGCCCCACTATCTTCCTTGCCAATAAAGCACTACCCCACCCCAACCTGGCCTTCAATACTTAACTCTTGGCAAGAGCTCTGCAGACACAGGCTGGGCACAGTGGCTCACACCAGTAATCCCAGCACTTTGGGAAGCTATGGCAGGTGGTTCACTTGAGCCAAGGAGTTCAAGACCAGCCTGGGCAACATGTGGAAACCTCATCTCTATTAAAAAAATGAGATAAATGAATTTTTTTTTTTTGAGATGGAGTTTCGCTCATTGCCCAGGCTGGAGTACAATCTCAGTGCGCAATCTCAGCTCACTGCAACCTCCGCCTCCCGGGTTCAAGTGACTCTCTGGCCTCAGCCTCCCAAGTAGCTGGAATTACAGGTGACTGCCACCATGCCTGGCTAATTTTTTTGTATTTTTAGTAGAGACGGGGTTCCACCATGTTGGCCAGGCTGGTCTCAAACTCCTGACTTCAGGTGATCCGCCCACCTCGGCCTCCCAAAGTGCTGGGATTACAGGTAAGAGCCACCACACCCGGCCAGATTTTTTAAAAAGCACTCTGCAGAAACAAGGTACTACACTATCTGGGAAAACAACAGCCCAGCCGGTGCTAAGTGCCCAGCCTTGGCCCCCTTTCCGACCCCACCCCATTGGCCCCCTGGCTCACGCTGCCCTGGCCTTCTTCTTGTTTCTAGAACACACCACAGGCTCCTGTGCCAGAGGGCAAGGCTACTCCCCTGATAGCTTGTCTTTCAGGTTTCAGTTGGGATGTCACTTCCCTGGTTGCCTTCCAGCTGCAGGAGCACACCCCACACACCCTATACACTTCCAGACCCGGCTCTATCCTGCTTGCTCAGGCTCTCCAACCTTCCTTGGTTCACTGATTTGCCAATCACCTGTCACCCTCATGGAGGGCAGGAGCTTGTCACATGGTCACTGGGGACCCCCCCAGTGCCCCCAGCATGTGCCAAGGTATGATGCGTGGGTTGGTGAAAATGCCTAGACTGGGCTTCCTGGAAGACAGGCTTGCTAACAGCCAGCCACGTGAAACTCCCCGAGTGGAGGGTAACGCCTGTGGGCCCTGCCTCTCCCCCGGGCTGCAGCAGTGGCAGGAGCTGTGTCAGGCCCCATGACTGAGCCCTCCTGGACCCCTCCGAGATTGCCTCTTTGAAACTCTGTGGCGCAGTGCCATGTTCTACAAGCTCCTTGGAAACGAGCCTCCCAAGTGGAATACTTCACTTTACATTTTCATCCTCCTGTCCACAGTCCGAAGCTGTGTGGTGATGCTGGCTGGCTCTTGTCACGACCACTCACTCACTGCTGTGCCTCTGAAACCGCAAGTGAGGCAGGGAATGATGCATGATTCCAGATATAACTCTGTGTCACTTTCTCAGGTTTTAGATGATCTTAAATGCCTGCATTTGCCAAACCAAGAAGCATCTTTTTGGATACATAAGATGCGGCCATGGGGAGGAATGGAGCCCCCACGTGTCTTCCTCACGAGAGAAATGCCTCCCTCGCTCACCAGATCACTCCACACACTTACCACTTACTGAGCATTTTCATTTTCTTTCTTTCTTTTTTTTTTGAGATGGAGTTTCACTCTTGCCCAGGCTAGCGTGCAATGGTGCAAACTCAGCTCACTGCAACCTCTGTCTCCCAGGTTTAAGCAACTCTCTTGCCTCAGCCTCCCATGTAGCTGGGATTACAGTATGCACCATCACGCCCGGCTAATTTTTGTATTTTTAGTACAGATGGGGTTTTACCACGTTGGTCAGGCTGGTCTTGAACTCCTGACCTCAGGTCATCCACCTGCCTCAGCCTCCCAAAGTGCTGGGATTGCAGGCATAAGCCACTGCACCCGGCCCTTACTAAGCATTTTTTAAGTCCCAGAGAGTGTTCTAGAAGCTGAGATTATCACTAAAAACTAATGCTGTTCTCATAAAGCAAACAAGAGCGAGGAGCATGGAGACAGACGACACACAGTTGGTCCTGGAAGAGGCCAGGCTGGGACCACCCAGAGGCCTGCGGTTGCAGCAGAGCAGTGAGGAGGAGATGGGAGGTAGGAGTATGCGGGTGTGTACAGGGTGGTATTTACATGCAAGTGAATAAGAAAGTTCATTGTGAATCCCTGTAGCAAATTTTTTTTCTTTTTCAGACAGTCTTGCTCTATCGCCAGGCTAGAGTGCAGTGACACGATCTTGGCTCACTGCAACCTCCGCCTCCCAGGCTGAAATGATTCTCCTGCCTCAGCCTCCCAAGTAGCTGGAATTACAGGCACGTGCCACCACGCCCAACTAATTTTTTTGTATTTTTAGTAGAGATAGGTTTCACCATGTTGGCCAGGATGGTCTCGATCTCCTGACCTCACGATCTGCCTGCCTCAGCCTCCCAAAGTGCTGGGATTATAGGCAGGAGCCACTGCACCTGGCCGCAAATGATTTTTAAAAACATTTCATCACGAGCTTGACCGTTTTGGGATTATATGTTAAGAACTCCCAAGAAACATCCTACTGTGGTCTGAGAGGGCTGTGTCTGCTGAGGGCTCCATACCTGTGTTTGCTTGAGGCTGTGCTTGGGGGACAGGCTCCCTGTGCTGTTGAGGCTGCTGACGCTGCCGTGGGATGGCGTGGAGCGGAGGCTGTCTTTTGGAGGGGGGCTGGCGGGCAGGACGGGGACGGCACCAGGGAACACGGTCTTCTTTCTCTTGGAGGGTGGGATGAGGGATGGAGGCAGGGCGGAGGGCACAGGCTCCTTCTCGAGGGCTCGGTACACCAAATGCATGGCCTGTGGGTGCAAACGACCATGGCGCTGAAGAGGTGAGTCTGGGACTGGGGACCACAAGGAGAAGGCAGAGGGCAGCCCTTTCGGGGGCTGTAGTGACAGGACAGACACTCTGTGAGGACGTTCCCAAGCTAACCAGAGTGAAAAATAAATCAATCCTGATGAGTCACCTTTTATGTGTAACTTTCCAAGAAGTGTTAGATGATGACATGAGACTGAAGTGCACACGGAAAGAATTCAATCAAGCCAGACTCGCGATGCATCCCTCACCACTTAGGGAGGCCACCGGCTCCAGGCCTGTCAACTTCCCAGCACTGGATTTGGAAGTGTAAAGACACCAGAAGAGAGGCGTGTATGTACTTCAGAAGCAGCCCCTCTACTTGGGAGGCTGAGGTGGGAGAATCACCTTGGCCCAGGAGATGGAGGCTGCAGTGAGCTGTGATCTATGATCATGCCACTGCACTCCAGCCTGGTTGACAGAGTGAGACCCTGTCTCTATAAAACAAAACAAAACAAAAAACAGTGGAACTGAGGATGCATCCATAAGGCAGGCCACAGCCACAGAAATAAATTCCTTGTGGAAGGCTAACTAATAAAAGTGCAAGGAATGATGGTTTTGATAGCCGCCATCATCATAATTAATCTTGCCCGATTAAGGCAAGACTCATCAGCCGTGATGGAACTCTCAGGGAAGAGTCTGAGAGTCATGGGCGTTGACAGTCTCAAGGCGACCCCCACAAGAGACAAACTGAGCACAGAGGGAAAAAGAGCAACTGCCCGGAGGAACCCAACCTCCACCTTGACCCAGTGATGAGCGGCAACATGGCAGTAAGAACACATGTTAACACCATGTTCCCCCAGGTGGGAGGCCCATGTAGGGAGGGTGTGGCCTCCATGGGATTCCTGTCCCACAAGAGTGCACCACCTGGGTCATCAAGAAGATCTGGCAACCAGGGCCACGCCCAGGGACATGCCATAACTGCTGGCCTGTGCTCTTCAAAATGTTCACATTGAAGCCAGGCACAGTGGCTCACACCTGTAATCCCAGCACTTTGGGAGGCCAAGGTGGGTGGATCACCTGAAGTTAGGAGTTCAAGACCAGCCTGGCCAACATGGTGAAATCTTGTCTCTACTAAAAACACAAAAAGAAAAATTAGCTGGGCGTGGCAGTAGGCACCTTTAATTCCAGCTACTCAGGAGACTGAGGCAGGAGAATTGCTTGAATCCAGGAGGTAGAGGTTACAGTGAGCTAAAATCGCACCACTGCACTCCAGCCTGGGTGACAGACGAGACCCCCTTTCAAAAACAAAACAATGACAACAAAAAAACAAAAGTCCACGTCGAGAAACACAAAGAGAGATGGAGGAACTGTTCTAGATTCCAGGAAACGAGACAAAGGACAACCGGATGTAACACACGGGGCTGGGTTCTCTTTAGACACAAGGGACATTTGTGGGACAACTGATAAAACCTGAGTAATAGCCTTGGCTTAGATAATAATAGATACAGTCATAGAGAATATAAGGTATATATACTGGGTATAATATAGGGTATACTAAAAATATCATAAATGTGATGCTATCATGTGAATTTCCTGATTTTGAAGTGGAAAATGGTTATGTGTAAGAAGTCCTTGTTTATAGGAAATACACACTAAAGTGTTTGTGGATGAAGAGGCATCATGTCTGCAACTTAACTCTAAGATGGTTCAAAGGCAAACTTCATGCAGCGGTGGGGAGGGAGAGATAGTTATGGAGGGAGGGAGGAAGAAGAGGGGAGAAAGAGAAAACAAATGTAGTAAATCAACAACACTGGGAAATTCAAGTGAAAGGTTTTCAAAAGAATTCCCTGTGGGAGGCCAAGGAGGGAGGTTGCTTGAGTTTGAGGCTGCAGCAAGGGTGTTCATGACACTGCACTCTAGCTAGAGACACAAGACTCTGTCTCAAAAAGAAAAAATCATTATCTGTATTACAGGTCGAGTATCCCTTATCCAAACATGCTGGGGACCACGGGGTTTCAGATTCTGCAGTTTGCTGAATTTTTGAATGTGTCTATTACACTTACTGGTTCAGCTTATTAATTCAAAATTCTGAAATCTAAAATCCTCCAGTGAGCACTTCCTTTGAGCCTCATGTTGGTGCTCAGAAAGTTGCAGATCTTGAAGCATTCTGGTTTCAGACGTTCAGATTAAGGATACTCAACCTGTACTGAAACTTGTCCACATAGGAAGAACTATGTCAAGATAAACAGTTAAAAAAAAATGAAAGAAGGAAGGCTGAGCATGGTGTCTCACACCTGTAATCCCAGCACTTTGGAAGGCAGAGGTGGGCGGATCACTTGAGGCCAGGAGTTGAGACCAGCCTGGCCAACATGGCGAAATCCCATTTCTACCAAAAATACAAAAAAAAATTTAACTGGCTGTGGTGAACTGCACCTGTAATTCCAGCTGCTTGGGAGACTGAGGCATGGGAATTGCTTGAACCCAGGAGGAAGAGGCTGCAGTGAACCGAGATTACACCACTGCACTCCAAGCTGGGCAAGAAAGCAACACTCCATCTCAAATAAAAAGAAAGAAGAGGCTGAGCGCCATGCTCACGCCTGTAATCCCAGCATTTTGGAAGGCAGAGGTGGGCGGATCACTTGAGGCCAGGAGTTCCAGATCGGCCTGACCAACATGGCAAAACCCTGTCTCAACTAAAAATGCAAAAACTAGCCGGGTATGGTGGCAGGTGCCTGTAATCCCAGCTACTGAGGAGGCTGAAGGGAAAGAACAGCTTGAACCCAGGAGGTGGAGGTTGCAGGGAGCCGAGATCACACCACTCTCTCTACTCCAGTATGGTTGGCAAGAGCGAGACTCCATCTCAAAAAAAAGAAAGAAGAAAAACAAAAACAAATCCAGCAACCCCCAAGCACTGCAAGTTTCCATCCTTGGCTGGGTGGGAAGGAAGCAGCAGGACCTACCACAGCGAACTCGTCTCGGTCCAAGTGCCCATCCTTGTCGATGTCACTGAGGTCCCAGACCTGCAAGGGAGAGACCAGCATAGGTTACTGTGGGAGGAAAGGACTGGGTGAGAGTGACACCACCTTCCAGACCTCAAGACTCTCAGCCATGCATTCACTGGAGTCGAGAGACGGCAGTCAACCGGCAATTCAAAACCAGTCCACGGGTTCTCGGAAAAGCCATCACCTGTGAAATACTGTCAACCACCAGATCTACATTCTGACAATCGTCATGATTATAATCATGGCCAAAGCTATACTTTAAACTTAGCCTGAATGTCTTCATTGTCTTGCAGAGACATCTTAGAAAGGACAGATTTGATTGAGTACAGGTGTTGCCCTAAACACCCACATTTCCTATGCTCACTCCTGCAAACCCCACCCCTCCCTTGCATTCTCAGCTGGGCAGGGCTGTGGGCTCCTGTCTGAGCAGGTCTGTGGGTCTCGCCTCCCCAGCAGTGGCTGGTGAGACAGGTGTCAGGCCCACTCAGTGCACTGAAGAGGAAGCAGGAGGGTGTGGGCTCTGGACCGTGCCTAGAACACATGCAGATCTCAAGCACCATTTGCACTGCCAGTTTTCTGGCCCATGCCAGTCTTCCTGGATGGGCACACCTGACTGCCAGGCCAACACTGGGCAGGCCACCAGTGCCTGGAACTAAGCCGATGCCCATGGCTCCATTCATGACACTTTGTGTGTCAGCATCACCCCTTCCCAGCCAATCACCAGGGCTTCAGTCTAGGCAGGTTTCTCACACCTGGGTCCTCCTCTCCACCTACACTGCTGCGTCCAAGCTCAGGCCTCACCATTCCACGCAGGCAAGAGCCTCCAGCTGGCCTCCCTATCCCAGTCTTGTCCTACACTGCTGCGTCCAAGCTCAGGCCTCACCATCCCACGAAGGCAAGAGCCTCCAGCTGGCCTCCCTATCCCAGTCTTGTCCCTCTGGCTACCACAGGGACTACTCCAGAACACACGCCTGACCCTGCCCCACCGTGATCCTCAGCCTGGCAGATGGGGCCCTGTCACCTGGCTGCTGCTGAGCCCCTGAGAACAGCAGGCCCTGCACCCCAGCCCATCCTCTTCAGATCCCAAGGAGACCTGCACATGCTTTGCCAGGGAGTCAGGACTCCAACAGGCCTTTCGGGTTCCACAGTCCTCCCTCGGCCAAAGGTTCCCACCTTGGCACTGCTGCCATTAAGGACGGATCACTTTGGGGCATGGGCCGTGCCATGCACTGTAGGGTGTTGAGCAGCATTCCTGGCCTTAACCCACCAGATGCCAGCAGCACCCGACCCTGGTATGACAACCAAAACCGTCCCCAGACATTGCCCAATGTCCCCTGGGGGACCAAAGTGCCCAGAGGGAGCCCTGGCCCTAACTGGCATGCCAGGCTATCTGCGGCCTCTGTGCCTTCGCTCAAGCTGTCCATATGCCCAGACTTCCGCCAGAGTTGCCCTCACCCTGGAGGATGTGACCAGGGGTAACTCTTCTAGGAAGTCTTCCCTGCCTGCCCTGCTCCCCCTGCTCGGGAGGGCCAGGGACCCTCCTCTCTATCACCACCCTCACTGGGCGGAGCTGATTATCAGGGATGCAGTGGTGGGGGTGTCCAATGGACAGGCCAGGCTCTGGGGACAGCTGCTCCAGAATGCACATGGGACTCTGCCCACCCCTGCCTACAACAGGACCTCATCCCTTCTCCATCCACCATTCCACAACGGTGCGACCAGAGTGACTTCCAGTGTGAGACACGGTCCGTAACAGGGTGGCTGCAAGTGCTGGAGGTGCGTCTTCATTCAGAGCACTAGGGCCCAGCCTGCACATACTGAGCACCCGGTAATTAAATCTTAGCATCTCAGCCATTACTTATTTGACTTCCTTGCCGGTACCTAATCACCCCCACCTTCCCACTGCCCAGCACAAGGCATGGTCCACTGCAGGCTCAGAAAAATGCCGACTGAATGACTGACCAGATGCATGACGTGTGGGTGCCTGGACACACAGATAGATGATGGCACGGAAGCACGTGTGCACGGATGAATGCATAAACATGAGCACACGAGGCACAGCGGCACAGACGTACAAGTACACAGACACACGCACAGATGCGTGGACAAATACACTGCAGGGGTGTGTGCACACACAGATGAATGGGTCATAGACAGGGATGCAGAGGAACACTGGTACATAGATGCATGGATACAAAGATGGCCGGGCACAGTGGCTCAGCCTGTCATCCATCCCAGCACTTTGGGAGGCCGAGGCGGGTAGATCACCTGAGGCCAGGAGTTTGAGACCAGCCTGCCAACATGGTAAAACCCCGTCTCTACTAAAAATGCAAAAATTAGCTGGGTATGGTGGTGTGCTCCTGTGGTCCCAGCTACTCAGGAGGCTGAGGCAGGAGAATAGTTTAAACCCGAGAGGTGGAGGTTGCAGTGAGCCGAGATGGCACCACTGTACTCCAGCCTGGGCAACAGCCAGACTCCGTCTCAAAAAAAATAACATTGGGCCAGGCGCAGTGGCTCACGCCTGTAATCCCAGCACTTTGGGAGGCTGAGGCAGGCAGATCACAAGGTCAGGAGTTTAAGACCAGCCTGGCCAACACAGTAAAACCCCATCTCTACTAAAAATACAAAAATTAGCCATGCCTGGTGGCATGTACCTGTAATCCCAGCTATTCAGGAAGCTGAGGCAAGAAAATCACTTGAACCCGGGAGACAGAGGTTGCAATGAGCCAAGATCGCGACATTGCACTCCAGCCTGGGCAACAGAGCAAGGCTCCATCTCATAAAAAATAAAAAGAAATAAAAAGCTAAAGACACACATTTCAACATTCAGCATAATGGAACAGGGGAAAGCCCAGGTTGGGGAGCTTAAGGCTGAGCTCTACTGGTCCCAAAACCCCAGGTAGCAATTTCAATTTCGAGTCCACCTCCTCATCTGTGAAATGGCACCTTCCCCAGGGCTAGGTGAGCACTGTGATGTGCACCCTGGAAAGCCCTGAGCCAGCCGGGATGGACCCACAGGGGCCCTGATGAAGCCCCTGAAGGCACAGGGAGAAAACAGAGCAAGAGCTTCGTAAGCACAATGGGGAAAGAGAATGGTGGCTCCCACGCACAGCAGGGACTCCAAGTGCGGAAGAACCAAGCCCATGGCCCACTCACCCGGCCCAGGACATCAAGAGGCAGCTTTGAGTTCATGAGGACTGGCTTGACCTTGTCTCCGGAGAGCAAACCATTGATGGGTAAGAGGCTTTCAAAAATCCCATCAAATTTGGCCTTTTCCTCCACCTAGTTGAAAAGAAATAGCTCGAGTGAGTAAGAGAGTGCGCCTCGCCTGTGTGAGTGTCCAGACCGAGCTCTGACCCAAAGCCAAGTGAAAATGGTCATGGATCCATCATTGCCCTTGGCTAAAAGCACCAAGTGATCTTAGAACAGTCTCAACCCATTGGTTTCCAAAGTGAACGTACACCCTGAAGGAAATAGCATTATAGCAACCTTGGATCTGGGAGCCAAGGTCCTCAGGAGGGAGGTCCTGGCCCCGGGTCTCACCCTTTGTCCTAGCTGCTGCCTGAATGGTGCAGGAGGCCCCCACAGTGGGGCAGTGTCTTTGCAGGGAGACAAAGATCACTCAATTGCCTCCGAGGAGCCCACTTGTATCAGAAAGACAAAAGTGTGAGCAGATGTTAGTGCTTGCACAAATAATTACCAAAACCAACTTTAAATAAATACAGGAAGCCATCTGTTTCTTTTGAGACGAGAGTCTTGCTGTGTTTCCCAGGCTAGAGTGTAGTAGCACAATCTCAGCTCACTGCAACCTCCAACTCCCAGGTTCAAGCAATTCTCGTGCCTTAGCCTCCCGAGTAGCTGGGATCACAGGCATGTGCCACCATGCCTGGCTAATTTTTGTATTTTTTTGTAGAGTCAGGGTTTTTCCATGATGGCCAGGTTGGTCTCAAACTCCTGGCCTCAAGTGATCTGCCTGCCTTGGCTGCCCAAGGTGCTGAGATTATAGGTGTGAGCCACCAAGCCTGGCCATATACAGGAAGCCCTCCATTTCTAATGGTAAATAAATTAGTACATAAATAGGAATAGCTCTTCATGAACAGAGGGAAGGTACAGCATTAGGATGCGGAGTCGCAGCTCCTGCTGTTCTGAAAGATACAGTGCAGGTAGCCCGTGAAAGGGGCCATGAGTGAGGCGGCAGCTTCCAGTCTGTTCCACCCTCCAAAGGAAACAAGGTCCATGGTGAGTGGGACCCAGAGAGAGCACACCTCTTGCAAACTGCTCGGTCACACACTGGAAATACTGGGAGCACTAAGAAAACACCCTCAACCAGCGTTCATCGACAGATGAATGCATAAGCAAAACAAGGTAGATCCAGGCAGCAGAACATCCCTCAATGACAAAAAGGAAGTGAGTTCTGACACATACTACAGTGTGGACAAACTCTGAGGACAGCATGCTAAGTAAAATAAGCCAGGCACACACAAAATACAAATGCTGTATGAGCCTGGCACAGTGGCTCGTGCCTGTAGTCCCAGCACTTTGGGAGGCCAAGGCAGGGGGACTGCTTGAGCACAAGAGTTTGAGACCAACCTGGGCAACATGGTGAGACCCCATCTCTAAAAATAAAAAACAAAAGCAAAAACAAACTAGGCCAGGCACAGTGGTTCATGCCTGTAATCCCAGCATTTTGGGAGGCCAAAGTGGGCAGATCACTTGAGGTCAGAAGTTCAAGACCAGCCTAGGCAACATGGTGAACCCTTGGTCTCTACTAAAAATACAAAAATTAGCTGGGCGTGGTTGCATGTGCCTGTAGTACCAGTTACTCAGGAGGCTGAGGCAGGAGAATCACCTGAACCCGGAAGGCAGAGGTTACAGTGAGCCGAGATCGTGCCACTGCACTCCAGCATGGGCAACAGAGTAAGACTCCATGTCAAAAACAAAAAGCAAACACTGCATGATACCATTTATAGGCAGTCCCCTCCTCCCTAGGCAAATCCACAGAGACAGAAAGCAGAATGATGGGTGCCAGGGGTTGAGGGAGTGGGAGGTTCAGGTATAGAGTTTCAGTTTGTGAGGACAAAGTTCTGGAGCTGGATGGCGGTGATGGTTGCACATTGTGAATGTACTTAACATTCCTGAACTGCACTGTTAAAAGTCGTTAGGATGGTAAATTTTATGTGATATGTCTTCCAACCACAACAAAAACTTTTTAATTTCTCTCTCTTTTTTTTTAACCGATCCACTCCAGATGCTGGAAAAAACTTTTAATTTTTAAAAAGAAAAACCAAGACAGCACCCTCAGTCACAGAAGTGAGGTTACCAGCAGCCAGTGCACAGCTGTGGGTGCTGAGAAGCTGAGCGCTGCAGGTCTATCTCGGGTGCCTGGGATCCTCTCCCAGCCATCGGACTTGCTGACTCAGTGCCTTCAGAAGCCCAGGAATGTTCACAATAGAAACAAACATTTGGCACTTCAGACTTGTTCTTTCTGACTGTGGCTGTGAACGGAATACAGAATCTCTCTTGACCACAGTCCAGCCCAATTACAGTGCCTGATCCTGCACTCCCTGACTCCTCTCTGCAAGGTCCCCAGGCCCCTCAGTCCCAGCTCTTCCAGTGAGGCCCGGACATAACCCCTGCTGGAAAAGAGCCATCACATATTAAAGAATAAGATCTCTTGGCACTATTTCCTGTGACAAAGTAGCTCTTTTCTTTTTTTGTGAGAATGAGTTGCTCTTTCGCCCAGGCTGGAGTGCAGTGGCGTGATCTTGGCTCACTGCAATCCCCACCTCCCTGGTTCAAGCAATTCCCCTGCCTCAGCATCCCAAGTAGCTGGCATTATAGGTGCATGTCACCACACCCAGCTAATTTTTTTGTATTTTCAGTAGAGATGAGGTTTCACCATATTGGCCAGACTGGTCTCAAACTCCTGACCTCAGGCAATCCGCCTGCCTCGGCCTCCCAAAGTGATGGGATTACAGGCATGAGCCACCCATCCCTGGCCAAAGGAGCTCTTTTTCTAAGTCCGCACAATGTGCTGGGTGACAGGGAGAAGCCCTTCACCGCTGTGATCACCACTGGCAAAGTGCTCGATGACAGAGGTGGCTGCATGACTCCTCAGCCACATGACACGGCTTCATGTCCTCTCCCTGCACAGCTGTCCCCACTCAGCCCAGAACCTCTCCAAGAAGGAAACCAACCAACCGTGTAAACACGGGATGAAAGTGCTTGGGGCAGGGGGGTAGGTCTGCCTTTATTTGATAGCAAGAGTGTTACTGATGTCAGGATTGGAGCCACAAGCACGTGAGAAAATGCAGCAGTCTGAAAGCAAAGGGAAGGTGACAGGCCTCGCGTTATCTGTGGAACCACCCTCACTCCTTTAGAAAGAATTCTGTACTTAGAAGCCAGCCCTCACTTTTTTTCTTCTTTCTGGAAGCAGTAGCACATCTTTCCAGCCACAACATCCTCTGTTTTAAAAATAACACTTCCAGTGCTGAGGGAAGCTTTTCAGAAAGCAATCAGAACGTCAGGGAGGAAAGAACAGTAGCATGCAGAGTGGCTGGAAAAAAGCGAGAAAGCAAGGAACACATTTGGGGGGTCCACGTGCTTGCAAGCTCTCACCGTTTCCTCTTCTATTCTGAATAAGCAACACAAGCAGCAAAAACCACAGAATGTGACCTAAAGATGCAAGATTTAAACTGCAGCCTTTTAAGAATCCAACTCCTGACACTTAGCTAGTTGTCCCGGTAGGCAACTCCTAATTACCGTGAAGGGCCGCAGGCTTTGTAAAACATGTCCATCTGAAGAGGTGTTGCATCCAAGCGCTGCGGCCACTCAGACGGAGACAGACGAGCTGACGCAATCATCCTATAAAATGTTCTGCACAACATCAAGCTAGAGCAATTCCAGAACAACTGCTGGAAGATTCTATCAGAAGGACAGCCAAGGAGCTGTCCCTGTTCACTTACCCTCACAGCCCAGTGGGCCTCTGCAGAGGGCGGCGTGACCATCAGAGGGCTGCTGGTGTCGTGCTGAGAAGAGACAGAAACATTCCTTTGTGGCTGGCACAGAATTAAATCATAGGAGGTGGGTTTGCTGAAAAGGATACACGTTTCAAAGTGCTTTCAAAAAAGTAAAGACTTCAAAAAGTTAAACACAGAATCACATGACCCAGCAATTCCACTCCTAGGTATTCACTCGGAAGAATTAAAAGCAAGTGTTCAAACAAATCCTTGAACATGCATGCTTGTAGCAGCACTATCACAACAGTCAACAGGGTGGCAATAACCCACATGTCCATAGAGATGAATGAATAAAGTGTGGTCCATCCACACAATGAAGTACAGAAGCACTGATCCATGCCAAGACATGGATGAACCCTGAAAACACGATGCTGAGAGAGGCCCCACACGAAAGACCACGTGACATGCAATGTCACAGAGACATACAGAACTCCACTGACATGCAATGTCCACAACAGGGAAATCCGTTGACAGAAATCAGATTAATGGCAGCCAGTGACAGGGAGGGAGGAGACAAGGAGTGATTACTGAATGTGGGTGGGGTCCCCTTGAGGGACCAGATGGAGGTAATGACTACACGACACTGTAAATGTACTAAATGCCTCTGAATAGTTCACTTTAAAATGATTGATTTTTTATTATGTGGATTTCACCACAATAAAAAAGGAAGGCTAGAGAAAACATGGAGATACACGTGCACATACACACATGCACATACACACACACACACACGCATGTGGTATTAGAAGAATGTGAACTCGAAGGGCTTGGACACTCACGAATTTAGGCGGCGGCATACTCAAATTCAGATTGCTCAAGGTCACTTCATGGCCACTCTGTGCACAGGCCACCAGTCTCAGTGCAACATAGAAACCCTGCAAGACCAAAGAAAGAGAAAGAGTGAAGAGCATATCACCAGTGAGGGTAGGGAGAGCTGTCTCTAAAGGCAGGCTTCAGGAAAGAAGGCGTCCACTTTAACAATGAAGACTGTCCATGCCACCGGGCATGCTGGCTCACGTCTATAATCCCAGCACTTTGGGAGGCCAAGCCAGGTGGATCGCCTGAGATCAGGAGACCAGCCTGGCCAACATGGTGAAACCCTGTCTCTACTAAAAATATAAAAACTAGCTGGGCGTGGTGCTGCATGCTTGTAATCCCAGCTACTCAGGAAGCTGAGGCGAGAGAATCACTTGAACCCAGGAGGCAGAGGGTGTAATAAGCTGAGATTGCACCATTGTACTCCAGCCTGGGCGGCAAGAGTGAGACAAAAAAAAAAAAAAAAGGACTGTCTATGCAAAAACTCCCTGGAACATTAGGCTAAACTGTACTCACCTTGGGGACATCACTTAAACTGAATACACTAAAATGGACTTATCCGGCTGGACAAGGCTGCTCATGTCTGTAGTCATAGCACTTTGGGAGGCTGAGGCAGGTAGATCACCTTAGGTCAGGAGCTCGAGACCAGCCTGGCTAACATGGCGAAACCCAGTCTCTACTAAAAATACAAAAATCAGCCAGGTGTGGTGGCAGGTGCCTGAAATCCCAGCTATTTGGGAGGCTGAGGCAGGAGAAACGCTTGAACTAAGGGGGCAGATGTTGCAGTGAGCCAAGATCACGCCACCTCACTCCAGCCTGGGTGAAAGAGCAAAACTCCATCTCAAAATAAATTAATTAATTAACTAAAATGGACTAAAATTAATTAATTAATTAACTAAAATTAATTATTCCACTGCATCTGGAACTCTGTAAAATTTCAGATGCATGTATTTTCCAAAAATTATGAGCTCCCAACATTTAGGAAAGGTTAGACTGTATAAAGCAGCAAAGTTAACATGGACAAATGATGGACCAAATATGTGCCAATTTTTTGTTTATTTCAGAGATGGGGTCTCATGCTGTCACCCAGAGTGCGGTGACACAATCACAGTTCACTGCAGCCTCAAACTCCTGGGCTCAAGCGATCCACCTGCCCCAGCCTCCTGAGTAGCTGGGACCACAGGTGTGCACCACTGTGTCTAGCTAAGTTTTTATTTATTTAGAAGTGGGATCTCACTATGTTGCCCCGGCTGGTCTCAAATTCCTGTCCTCCTGCCTTAGCTTCCTGAGTAGCTAGGATTACAGGTATGAGCCACTGCACCTGGCTATGTGTTGAATTTTTCAAAAAGCAGTCTGAAATACACATGGTGAGAAATCTGTCTCTGTGGTTCCCCACGATTCCCTCGGCCTTGCCGAACAAAGCATCCTCCGCCCACCCCCAGCAGCCTGACATGGACTCCTCACCCAACACCAGAAGGAAGAAGCTGAACCAGGCTGTCAGGGGCCTCCCCTCCTAACCTAGGACCCACCACACACAGGCTCAGTGGACTTGTAAGGCATCACCTAGTTGTTGCTGTTTTTATAATTGACTAACTGGCCTAAGAACATGGATAGGTTTAAAGGTATAAATACTGTTAGCAGTTTTAAATGGGTCTTCAAATAGATAAGCACTAGGATCAGTCTTTCTCAGCCTGCTGTCCTCAGAAGCGCTTGCAGAGCACAGAGGATGATACAGGGATGTTGAGAAAAGGGGACCTTTCATCCCTGCAAGGTCTGAGAATAGAGAAAATTTAATCAAGAAACAGTAAAGAAAAAAATTATCTCCAAAGATCTCTCAACTTCTATTTGAAAAAAAAGAAGAAAGAAAATGGGATTAAGTAAGTTTAGGGGAACTGTATTAAATAAAGTCAAATTTCTTTTCCATAGGAATTCTCAGAATCTTTAACACATGAGGCCAGGCGCAGTGGCTCACACCTGTAATCCCAGCACGTAGGGAGGCCAAGATGCGAGGACTGCTTGAGCACAGGAGTTCAGACCAACCTGGCCAACACAGTGAGACCTTGTCTCTACCTAAAGTAATAGATTAGCCAGGTATGGCAGTGCATGCCTGGGAGGCTGAGGCAGAGGATCACTTGAGCCCAGAAGGTTGGGGCTGCAGTAAGCTGCGATTGTACCAATGCACTCTAGCCTGGGAAACAGAACAAGTCTCAAAAAATAAAAAATAAAATAAAATAAAATAAAATGCAGACGGGCACCATGAACTTCAAAGAAGGGAGGTACAAGTGAAGGGGCCTTACTGACGGACTGGATCATAAGCCATGGCACAGCACAAACAAGATCCCTTCTAACAAAATGGCCATCTAAGACCACTTAAAATCACTTATAAGTACAGGCTGCGTATCCCTCATTCCAAATGCTTGGGATCAGAAGAGTTTCCGATTTCAGGTTTTTTTTTTTTTTTTTTTTTTTTTAGATGGAGTTTTCACTCTGGAGGCTGAGGCATGAGAATCTTATAAATCCAGGGGGCAGAGGTTGCAGTGAGCTGAGATCATGGCACTGCACTCCAGCTGGGGCAAGAGTGAAACTCTGTCTAAACAAACAAAAACAAAAACAAAAAACCCTCTTATTAAGGCCTTTAGTCAAAGTTACACCAGTCAACTTTGTTACATTAATAACACCAGTTATTAATGCACAGTGGCTCATGCCCGTAATCCCAGCACTTTGGGAGGCTGAGGCAGGCACATCACCCAGGGTCAGGAGTTCAAGACCGGCCTGGCCAATATGATGAAAGCCCATCTCTATTAAAAATGCAAAAATTAGCCAGGCATGATGATGCTTGCCTGTAATCCCAGCTACTCCAGAGACTGAGGCAGGAGAAACACTTGATCCCAGGAGGTAGAGGTTGCAGTGAGCTGAGATTGTGCCACTGCACTGCAGCCTGGACGACAGAGTGAGACTTCATCTCAAAAAAAAAAAAAAAAAAGAACCACCAATGTTACTTTCTGGCTCTGATCACTATGCTGTGGTTATGTAAGATGCCATCACTGAGGAGAGCTGGCAAAAGATACACAGGAACCCTCTAAGCTATTTGTGCAACTTCCACAAGAGATTAAGATCATTTCAAATAAAAAGTCTGGACAACACTTTAATCACATATAAGGCTACAAAACATTAAAAGATATGCTAGCCATGAAAGATGGCTCCGAGTGTTTTAAAGACCTTTATTTCAAAATGAAAACTTCCCATCTGACAACTGTACTCATGCCTAGTAATACTTGACAGTGGAGGAACGTGGAAGGAGGCGAGGAGGTCGCCCAGCCTGGGGGCTCTGCTGAGCCCCTCCACTTGCTCTGTGTACATGTGTATATACCTGTTTGTCCAAGAACCCTTTACCTTCTGGGTCGGCCAAGTCCCATATCTGTGGAAACACAAAACCTCTCATAAGCATGACTGCTGATCACTGTCCGTGCGTTAACAAAAACCAGAGCCGCCACCACCACACCACCAGCCCTGCAAACCAACCGTCTTGTGGGGCAGGAGTGACTGTCCCCAGGTTGCCCTGCAGATGAAGAGGCCAATTCAGAGCAGGTGAATGATCTACCTGACCAGGGGTGCACAGCTGCTTGGTGGCGGGGCCTGGAGAACATCCAGGTGAACTCAGCTCCCAAGCCAAAGTGACAACCTTCTTCCGCCAACGAAAGTCCACAACCTATCAAGACCCCAAAAGTCCTCAGGTCTCTTGTCTGCTACTGAAGTAGTAGTGGAAGCTGCTACCTGGACATCTGGATCCATCAGCTGCAGCCTGAGAGGTCTGCAGTGACTAAGCCAACTCCCCAGGAGGCACGGCCCCAACGAAGGGGGCCTGCACAGGCTGGCCCAGACCTGACAGGGGGAGCTGTGAGAGCGGCCACAGAAGAGAAATCAATATTCATCTTCACATACCTTCCCAAGGGTAATGTCCGAGAGGCCAGACTTCTTTAGAAAAAGCGCAGCTTCACTCGCCCCCACCCTCCCTGTGTATGCCGGATCGACCTGAGATGGGAGAGCAAGAGGCGAGATAACTTTTCAGCAAATGCAGCAGCCGGTGAAGCAGCACCCGCCACACTGACTGTCCGCTGACAGTGAACAGAAAAGGACAAAAGGCCGCTCAGCTGGGCTTCTATTCTGTACTGTGCTTTGAGGTCAGGCACGCTCTAGTTCCATCTGAAAAGATAGCGGCTAAACTCACCTGCTTGTAATAAGATTCATACAACGAATTTCCAGTGGGAATCTGTAAACGAAACCATAGATACTGGTCAAAGATGAACACACCCCCTTGGGGGAAAAAAAAGGGTCACCCCGTCAATTTTGTCATGACCAAAATATATGATGATAGTAAGAGTCAAAAGGCATGCACTTCAAACATCCTCTGAACACAGAATTCTGTTTATCTTCAGACACAGATGTTATTATGCTTATCGGATTTAGAAAAAGTAAACGTAATGTTCTTTAATAAATCCTAATTCTAGGCAAACAATACAGTCACTCAGGAAACAGCAGCAGCAGCCCAGTGTCAATTTCCATTCAATGAGCAAAGGGATTTCAGCTTCTGGAGAGCTCAGAGGGAAAAGATACTCTATCCTCTGAGACTGTTCTCTGACTCTAGAACCAGAAGAGGAGTTTCTAAGGTGACATCATGAATCACCAGCCACGCAAGCTTTTGACCGGTTTCCCTGCCCTGGATCTGGTTCTCACCCACCCCATCCATCCTCTTCCAGCTACCTAAGTGCTCATAGATGCGCACTAACCAGCCCCCACCCAGAGAGCGTTGGCTAGTGACGGCTCCCACCATGGCAGGAAGGAAGTGCAGTGTCCTCAGCTTGGCGCTGAAGATATTCCACTTCCTGACCCCTCAGAGCTCCAAGACATTGCTGTTCAGAGGTCACTTCCTCATCTAGGGTCACACAGCTCATCCGGGCCACCAGAGGCCACACCTGCATCCAGCCTGGCAGGCGGCCCAGTCCAGACACTTCCTATCGTGTCCTGACCTCAGCCAGACATCTCCCAGGGGACAGGAGGGGCAACCAGGGGAGTGTGCCAACCCAGGAGAGAATTAGGCAGCCCTTGAAATGCTGCTTGTAAAAGTTTACGCCTGTTGATGTTTCATGCCTGTTGATGTTTTACTGAGGTAAAAAGCAGCACACAAGCCTGCCGCTGACATAATAAGCGATAAAAGTGAAGAATGCACACTGATGCCTAATTATAGAGAACTGATGTAGACAACAGCTGAAGAGAATATAACTGGGCAGGGAAAAGAGGACTGTCTGGGGGGCAGGATTACAGTGTTTATCCAACAAATTCTCAGACTGCTGCTGTATGGTTTCTCACAATGAATAAAACCAGGGGTCGCAGGTTCCTTCCAGTTATGGTCTTTGGATTTGAACCAATATGACCCACCAATTCCATATTGTTGTAATACAAAGGATCATTTCAAGTTAAAAATAATGCCCTGGCCGGGCCCGGTGGCTCACGCCTGTAATCCCAGCACTTTGGAAGGCTGAGGCAGTCGGATCACCTGAGGTCGGGAGTTTGACACCAGCCTGGCTAACATGACAGAGTGAGATCCTAGCTCTACAACAAATTCAAAAATTAGCCGGGCATGGTGGTGAGTGCCTGTAGTCCCAGCTACTCAGGAGGCTGAGGCAGGAGAACTGATTGAACCTGGGAGGCAAAGGTTGCAGTGAGCCGAGATTGCGCCACTGCACTCCAGCCTGGGTGACAAGAGCGAGACTCCACCTCAAAAAGAAAAAGAAAAAAAATAAAATAATAATGCCCAGGTTACAGTCAGCTTCTCTGGGGGACACCAACACCTATGAATGTATAAAGAAGTGAAAGTTATAATCCCAGCACTTCGGGAAGCTGAGGTGAGCGAATCACGAGGTCAGGAGTTCGAGACCAGTGTAGCCAACATACTGAAACCCCTTCTCTACTAAAAATACTAAGTTAGCCAGGTGTGGTGGTGGGCGCCTGTAATCCCAGCTATTCGGGAGAAGAACTGCGTGAATCCAGGAGCGCGGAGGTTGCAGTGAGCCGAGATTGCACCACTGCACTCCAGCCCGGGCAACAGTGCAAGGCTCCATCTCAAAAAAAAAAAAAAAAAAAAGAAGAAGTGAAAGTACAGAGAAAAATACCATGACAAAATGAAAGTAGAAGGAAGATAGCATAAAGATCTGCAAGGGGAGAGGAGAAAGTCAAAACGAAAAGAGGAAAAGAAAGGGGGAAACGCTGAAAAGGCAAAAAAAAAACTAGAATAACTTGAAAAAGCAAGAAGACCCAGAGATTTAGGAGCCATTATTTTAAAACAAAGACACCACAGAAAAGATAGCAACAGCAGCCTCCGACTGGCTGCCCTCCTCATGCCTGGAGGCCTTGACACCGTCCCCAGAGGAGTGGTACCAGAAGGACCTGGAGTGGCCGTCACGCTTAGCTTCTTACAACCTTGTTAGATGACAGTGTCCAGAGAGATCACACCTGTGTTGCCTCTTGGGTTCAAACTCCAGCTTGTTTCCAAAATATGTGTCCCCAGAGGAAGAAGACCCACAGAAAAGAGGCCAAGGCAGGCAGGCTGTTTGTCACCTGTCAGTAAAGGTGACAGTGGTCGGGTCCAGGCAGCAAACAGCGCATCACCTGCCATGGGTTCACAGACTCCAGAGGCCCTCACTTTAGATGACAAAGGTGCCCTTCCTGCCAAAGATCAGAGAGGTTCAGATCTGAATGAAGTACATTTCCAGTCGAATTTTTGTTTCTTTTTAAGACAAGGTCTTGCTCTGTCGCCCAGGTTGAAGTATAGTGGCACAATCTCAGCTCATTGCAACTTCTGCCTCCTGGATTCAAGTGATTCTCCGGCCTCAGCCTCCCCAGTAGCTGGGACTATCAGCATGCGTCACCATGCCCAGCTAATTTTTGTATTTTTAGTAGAGGTGGGGTTTCATCATGTTGGCCATGCTGGTCCCCAACTCCTGACCTCAGGTGATAGGCCTGCTTTGGCCTCCCAAAGTGCTTGGATTATGGGCATGAGGCATCTTATGAGAAGCAAGGGAAAAAGGTTTCCAAGCTACTGTGATTCCAGTGGGGAAAAAAAGAGTTCAGTCTTTGAGGCATGCAGGGTTATTAAACATCTGCTCCAACTTCCCAGGGGCTACTGAGCAACAAGATCCACAACCAAGAGAAACAAGGCCTGGACTAATCCAGAAGCGTCGCTGAAGACAGCCCGGAGCGCCAATCTCTGCCCATCCCTGCTAAGATGGCTGCTCATTCCAGCCGTAAAGACGGCTGGAACACCTGATGACCACCGGATGTCACTCTCAAAAGACCTAAAGCTGAGGGAGTACTACGGTTCAACCACTGCTCATCACTACAGGAGTCCATTTGGGTAACCTAGAGCAATGACAGTGGCCAGAGGTTTCCATCTAATGCCACATATGTCAGGTACTGCAAAAGCAGAAGGGGAAGAAAGAAGGGAAAACAGCGGGCCCCAACTGCCACTTCCTTTTATGCCAGGCTTCTTCCTGGGAATGGTGAAGTCACACCTGCACACTGCCCTGATATGTCATGGAGACAGAGCTGAAGATGCATGTTGCTAATGACACGAATCCCCAGCCCTGGGCAGTCTGTCACTAGCCCCTGTGCAGAGACCTCTTGGCCCCCAAAAGGAAGACTCACAGCTACTGGGAAAGAGCCCTCTGTGTGCTGACAGCAGCTGCAGGAGCTGCCCACCCATGTCTGCCCCCAAAGTGAGCATGGGGCCAAGCCCAAGGCTAAGGCAGAAAGGGGAACCAGGCCTGCAGCCTAAGAGGCTGCAAGTGGCACCAGGATGGCTGCAGGATTGAAAGGAAGTGCGACAGAGCCGACCCAATGGTATTCTCCTTCCCCAGCCCACTGTGCTAAGACGCCATCTTCGCCTCTGCAGTGTCTGAATTATTGATGATGTTCAATGTAGCTTTCAGCTCGGTCTTTCAGTTGCTCTTCCTGTCTTAAAATGCTAGGAGACATCAGGCAAAGTTCCTGTGGCCTCCTGACTTATCCTTCAGCCCAGAAACAATTTACAAGTGGGATGACAGGGAGAGAGGCAAGTGGAAAAGGACAAGTTCACATCCTCCTGCTATGAAGGCTTTAAAACACAATTCACACAGTGCCTGTGATTGTAACCCGGGACAACAGCAGCTGCGATGGAGAAACCCAGCAGAACCACCCGGAGGAGAAACTGTCTCAGGACTATGTTCTAAGGACTCCTGAGCAGAGTCCACCCAACTCTGATCCCTGCACATGGCCAAAGCCAGGACGCCTCCTACGTCTTCATGCCTGGCTGCCTCCTGCGTCAACTCTCACTCTGCCAGCAAAGTGTGCACTCTTACGCACAACAAAGCAATGGTCATCAGCCTTGTTTCAAAATGACTTTTGGAAAGCAAACCATTTTCACAATCCATTAAAATGTTCAGAAAAGTACCTACAATCCCTTGTTTCATATCCAGTTCCTCTTACCCTCCCAACAACACCGAAGGGCAGGTAGTTACTAGTCCAGTTGCCAGGTGGGGAAACCGTTTGCCCTGCCCAGGACCACAATAGCCAATGAGCAATAGTCCACGAAGCAGCCAAGATGGGTGGTCCTGGAGTCAGACCCTCACCTATTGTGCACCCTGCAAGGACAGCCCAGGTGTCACAGAGTTGGGCACCGGGCCACAGGACAGCTTCACACATATGCTGGCCTGGGGAAATGCACATCCATGATGGCGTGATGGTGCATTTCATTAAACAGGAGTGGTCAAAAGGCAACACTCAATTTGAGTATATAAATGGACTTGAAAGCCAGTGTTTTCGACAGACTGCCATTTCCCCGGGAAAGCTGAGACCCCATAATGGCTGTGTTCTTCAACGTCACTGCCAAGGTTTGCAGGAAGTTAGACATGTAACACTGAAACACATCTCAGTCTGAGTTCCTACTTAGAAAAACACATGGCTGCAAAAACGTAGCCCAGAGTAGAGCTTGCTTAATAATCCTTGCATTTCTGCCTTCCCCTTAGAGGCCCCCACAGGCCTTGCACAACCATCACCCCCCGTGTGACCAGCCCTCCCGGCAGCCCACATTCTGTGGGAGAGGTAACCTGGCTCAGTCATGTGGCAAGCACGTGGCAGAACTGGGACTTGACTCAATAGCATTCAAAAGGCATCAGGGAAACACTGGGACATGTCTAACCTTCCTGGACTGGACGCATAGCTCTCTCCAACTGCCCCATCAGAGGTTTCTACACCAGAGCTAAGGTAAATGTTACCAAGAGAAGGAGAATACTTGGCAAGTGAGAAAGAGAGCTTTTCCAAATCGAAAGGGAAAAGACATCTCAATTAAAAATGAGCGAAGAAAAGGCAATTCAGAAAGAAGAGATGTAGCAAAGTCAGAAAGAAACATTCCACCTCCCTAGTAATTTAAGCATTACAGAGCCAGGCGCAGTGGCTCACACCTGTAATCCCAGCACTTAGTGAGGCCAAGGCAGGCAGATCACCTGAGGTCAGGAGTTCGAAACCAGAATGGCCAACATGGTAAAATCCTGTCTCTACTAAAAATACAAAAATTAGCTGGGCATGGTGGTGCACACCTGTAATCCCACTATTTGGGAGTGATTCAGGAAAATCACTTGAACCTGGAAGGCAGAGGTCGCAGTGAGCTAAGATCATGCCATTGCACTCCAGCCTGGGTGACAGAGTGAGACTCTGTCTTTAAACAAATACCATATATTCTCACTCATAGGCGGGTGAGAAAAATGAGAACACGTGGACACAGGGAGGGGGTCTACTACATGCTGGGGTCTATTGGGGGGAATGGGGGAGGGACAGCGTGGGGGGGCTGGGGAGGGATAGCCTGGGGATAAATGCCAAGTGTGGGTGAAGGGGAGGAAGGCAGCAAAACACACTGCCATGTGTGTACCTATGCAACTATCTTGCACGTTCTGCACATGTACCCCAAAACCTATAATGCAATAAAAATTTAAATAAATAAATAAATAAATAATAAGGCAGAGAAGCTAAAACAATTATGAAAAAGAAGAATAAAGTGGAAGGAGTCAATCTACCTGATTTCAAGACTTACTCTATAGCTAGAGTGGTTAAGACAGTGGAGAAAAAAAAAATACAGCAGAGTATTGGTAGAGGGTGGGCACAGACAGCAATGTGCACAGAACAGAATGGAGAATCTGAGAAACAGACCCACACAGATAGGCCCAGTGCATTTTTTGACAAAGGTGCAAAAGTATTTCAGGAAGGACAGCCTTTCCACAAAGGGCGCTGGAGCAATCGCATCCATAGGCCTCGACCTAAAAGTCTTATGCCTCATACAAAATTTAACTCAAAATGGATCACTGGTGGCTCAAGCCTGTAATCCCAGCACTTTGGAAGGCCGAGGCGGGTGGATCACAAGGTCAAGAAATCAAGACCATCCTGGTCAACATGGTGAAACCCCGTCTCTACTAAAAATACAGAAAATTAGCTGGGCACGGTGGCACGTGCCTGTAATCCCAGCTACTCAGGAGGCTGAGGCAGGAGAATTGCCTGAACCCAGGAGGCGGAGGTTGTGGTGAGCCGAGATCACACAATTGCACTCCAGCCTGGGTAACAAGAGCGAAACTCCGTCTCAAAAAAAAAGGATCATTAATTCAAATGTAAAACGTAATCATCAGGTCTAGGGCAAGGCAGAGAGTTCTTAGACTTGATACCAAAAGTTTGATTCATAAAAGGAAAGACTGGCAGACAAGCTTTAAGTTGGCACTGTGAAAGAGCCAGATACAAAGATGAAAAGATGGCTGGGCGTGGTGGCTCACGCCTGTAATCCCAACACCCTGGGAGGCCAAGGTGGGTGGATTACCTGAGGTCAGGAGTTCCAGACCAGCCTGGCCAACATGGTGAAACCTGGTCTTAACCAAAAACACAAAAATTAGCTGGGCATGGTGGCAGGCGCCTGTAATCCCAGCTACTCTGGAGGCTGAGGCAGGAGAATCACTTGAACCCAGGAGACAGAGGCTGCAGTAAGCCAAAATCATGCCATTGCACTCCAGCCTGTCTTAACTACTGTCTTTTCTCCACTGTCTTAACTACATCTTAAAAAAAAAAAAGATGAAAAGACAAGCTACAGACTAGAAAGAAAGGTTTGCAAAGCACATATCCAACAAAGGACTACTATCTAAAATATACACTAGCGAGCTCTCTAATTCAACAGCATAAAAAAGGGAACAATCAAATTAGAACATGGGCAAGCCAAGCATGTACATGCCTGTAGTCCCAGCACTTCCAGAGGCCAACGCAGGAGGACTGCTTGAGCCCAGGAGTTCCAGACCAGCCTGGGCAACGCAGTGAGACCCCATCTCTACGTAAAATTTTAAAATTAGCCAGGCATGGTCGCGTACACCTGTAGTCCCAGCTACTTAGGAGACTGAAGCAAGACAACTGCTTGAGCCCAGGAGTTCAAGACTAGCCTGGGCAACATAACAAGATCTGATTTCTTAAAAAAAAAAAAAAGGAAAAGAATATGGGCAAAAGATCTGAAGCCAAAAAGACATTTTAACAAAGAGGAAATATAGCAGATGACATACAAACATATGAAAATATGTTCAACATCATTAGCCAATGGGAAAATGCAAATTAAAACCACAGTGAGATGCTACCACACACCTATCAGAATGGCTAAAATTAGTGACAACATCAAATGCTGGTGAGGAGGCAGAGAAACTGGGCCACTCACATGCTGCTGGTTGGAAGGCAAAAAGGTGCAACGATTCTGGAAACAGATTGGCAGTTTAAAAACAAAAACAAACCACTAAACTAAACACAAAACTACCATATGACCCAGCAGCAACAGTCCTGGGCATTTACCCGAGAGAAATGACGAGTGATGTTCATACTACATCCTGAATGCAGTGTTGGCTGCAGCTTTATCTGTCACTGCTCCAAACTGGTAACACCCCAGATGTCCTCCAATAACTGAGTGGTTCAACAACTCGTGGGCCAAGCACACCATGGAATACTACTCAGCAATGAAAAGGAATGAACTGCTGATACACACATGCGATGACCTGGATGGATCTCCAGAGAACGATGCTGAGTGAAGAAGGCCAAACCTCAAAGGTTACATACTGAATAATTCCATTATATAACATCATTAAAATGATAAAATCATAGAAATGAACAGAGTGGCCAGGTGCAGTGGCTCACGCCTGTAATCCCAGCACTTTGAGAGGACGAGGCAGGTGGATCACCTGAGGTTGGTAGTTTCAGACCAGCCTGATCAACATGGTGAAACCCCATCTCTACTAAAAATACAAAAAATTAGCCAGCACTGAGGCACATGCCTCTAATCCCAGCTACTTGGCAGGCTGAGGCAGGAGAATCACTTGAACCCAAGAGGAAGAGGTTGTAGTGAGCCAAGATCATGCCATTGCACTCCAGCCTGGGCAACAAGAGCGAAACTCTGCCTCAAAAAAAATAAAAAATAAAAATAAATAACCAGAGTGTGGCTTGCCAGGAATATGGAAGAGATGGGCTGGGAAGCAAGTGGGTGTGGCTATAAAAGGGCAACAGGAGAGACATGTTCTGTATCTGGCTATCAATGACACCCTATCTCTACAAAAAAAAAAAACAGAACTCAGGAGGCTGAGGCAAGAGGATCACTGGAGCCCAGGAGTCCAAGACTGCAGTGAGCTATGACTGTGCTACTGCACTCCAGCCTGGGCTACAGAGCTGTCTCTTGAAAAAGAAAAGAAGCTTTCAAACCTTGATTCTGTGCTCTCATGCCCTCCCTGGTCCACGTCATTCACCTTGCTGCTTCGCTTCGTGTCTGAACTCTCAGAGGTTGTTCTATTGCTTCTTGGTTCCTCTCCGGGGCAGGGACTTCAGGCCTTATTGCTGTGCAGTGCCCCACTGTAGGCCCTGAGTTCTGTCTGGGCTGGACGGAGGCCCTGAGCCCCATGCATGTCCATCTTCTTCTTTTTTTTGAGTCAGAGTCTCGCTGTGTTGCCCAGACTAGAGTGCAGTGGCACGATCTCAGCTCACTGCAACCTCCGCCTCCTGGGCTCAAGTGACTCTCCTGCTTAAACGTCTAAAAAAGCTGAGATTACAGGTACGCGCCAACACACCTGGCTAATTTTTGTATTTTTAGAAGAGAGAAGGTTTCACCATGTTGGCCAGGCTGGTCTCAAACTCCTGACCTCAGGTAATCCACCCACCTCGGCCTCCCACGGTGCTGGGATTACAGGTGTGAGCCACCATACCCAGCCAGGGCATGTCTAACTTCTACTGGTCTGGCAAGGTGGTCATTTGGGTCCCCAGAGAGAATCCATCACCCTTCCTTCAGATCCTGAACACAGTCATCAATATCCTGGATGCAATACTGTACCACCATTATGCAAATGTGACTTTGGAGGAAATTGGATAATGGTACAAAGACTGTCTTTTTTTTTTTTTTTTTTTTTACTGAGAAAGAGTCTTGCTCTGTCACCCAGGCTGGAATTACAGGTGTGAACCACTGCACCCAGCCAGATTCTCTTATGACTGCATGTGAGTCTACAATAATATCAAAATGAGAAGCTTTGTTTTTTCTTTAGAGACTTAGGAGACCTAACAACCAAATGCAAGATGACATCTGCAGATGATCAGGGAATGTGAATATGGTACTGGTATCAGATAACACCAAAGCCATCATTATTAGTTGTGTGAGGTGTGATAAGGCATTTGTGGTTATGTAAAGAAAAACTGTCTTAACTGTTAGAGGTGCATGTTGAAATATAATTTCTTTTTTTTTTTTTGAGACGGAGTCTCACTTTATCACCCAGACTGGAGTGCAGTGGTGTAATCTCAGCTCACTGCAGCCTCCACTCTCTGGTTCAAGCAATTTTCCTGCCTCAGCCCCCTGAGTAGCTAGGATTTACAGATGCCTGCCACTGTGCCTGGCCAATTTTTGTATTTTTAGTAGAGATGGGGTTTCACCATGTTGGTCATGCTGGTCTTGAACTCCTGACCTTGTGATCCACCCACCTCAGCCTCCCAAAGTGCTGGGATTACAGGCGTGAGCCACCAGGCCCGGATGAAATACAATTTCTAAGATTTATTAGCTGGGCTTGGTAGTGCATACCTGCAATCCCAGCTACTCCGGATTCCACTGCTGAAGCAGTGGAATCGCTTGAACCTGAGAAGCGGAGGTTGCAGTGAGCTGAAATCATGCCACTGCACTCCAGCTTGGCAACAGATCGAGATTCCGTTTCAAAAACAAAACAAGGCCAGGCATGGTGGCTCACGCCTGTAATCCCAGTACTCTGGGAGGCTGAGGGTGGTGGATCACAAGGTCAAGAGTTCGAGCCCAGCCTGACCAAAATGGTGAAACCCTGTCTCTACTAAAAATATAAAAATTAGCTGGGCGTGATGGTGCGTGTCTATAATCCCTGCTACTCAGGAGGCTGAGGCTGGAGAACTGCCTGAACCCGGGAAGCAGAGGTTGCAGTGAGCCAAGATCACACCATTACATTCCAGCCTGGGCAAAAAGAGTGAAACTCCATCCCAAAACAAAACCAAAAACAGGAGCCAGGCATAGTGGCAAACGCCTGTAGTCCCAACTACTTGAGAAGCAGGAATTCCAGGCTGCAGTGAGCTACGCTCACTGAGCCTGTGAATGGCTACTGCACTCCAGCCTGTAGAACATAGCAAAATGTCACCTGAAAACAAAAATCTAGGAACTAAAACTATATATGTAGGTGGGAGAAAGATCAAAGGGTGGTGCGAAGAAATCTGCAAAATGTTGATAACTGTTGCAAATGGGTGGTGGGTACACGGGAATTCATTAAACCCTTCCCTCTACATTTATTTTATTATTTTATTATTTTTATAGAGACAGAGACTTGCTCTGTCACCCAGGCTAGAGTACAGTGGTCCTATCATAGGTCATTGTAGCCTCGACCTCCTGGTCTCAAAGGATCCTCCTCCCTCAGCCTTCCAGGTAGCTGGGACTATAAGTGCATGCCACCACATCCAGCTAATTATTATTATTATTATTATTATTATTTTCTGCAGAGACGGGATCTCACTTTGTTGCCCAGGCCAGTCTCTAAGTCCCGGGCTCAAAAGATCCTCCCACCTTGGCCTCCCACGGTGCTGGGATTACAGGTGTGAGCATGCCCAGCCATTGATTTTAATGTGTTTAAAGACCACCATTTGGTGTGCTTCTGCCTTGGCGAGCACCCTAATGGCACAAGCTGGGTAAGGTTTAAATGTGACAAATTAACAGAGCTTGGTCGCAGACATCTTGCTTTTGTCAAACAATAAAAACAGGCATTCCTTTAAAACACACACAAGTGTGCCCTACCATGGCTACAAGGTCTGCCCCTGGGAGACCGGTAAGTTATGCAGGAGGGCAGGAAGGACAAGAGGGTTCGCTGTTTTCCCTTCTTGAGGGCACAAACGCAGACTCCGAGCACTGGAAACAGGAGAGAACTGGTGAAGCTGCAATAAACTGCTGAGCAGGTCAAACAATGTTTACACCTGGGGTACAATTTTCATCAGCCTGCTAGGTGAGAAGTGTGTGACCCAGCTTACAAGCACATGGCGTCTTATCATCCCGACATCAGAACCTGGCGGGACAGGGCCACGCTCACCAGGATTTCTACAGGTCATAGTTTGCTTCCTCGCAGCTTCCTGTGTTCTCTGGTGTTACTTGTCAGCACAAGCTGCTTTTGTAAATTGGACAGAAATAGAAAGATGAGCAAGGAAAAGCGGGATCCAAAGGAATTTTCATAGATTCTCCCCGGGGACCCAAATGACTGCCTGTGAGACCAGCAGAAGACAGACGTGCCTGGGGCTCAAGGCCTCCGTCCACACCAGACAGAACTCGGGGCCTGCAGCAGAGCATGGCACAAGGGTAAGGTCTGCAGTCCCTGCCATGGACAGGAACCAAGAACCAAGAGAACCGCCCCAGAGAGTTTAGACACACAGCCAAGCAGCAAGATGAATGACGTGGACCGGGAAGGCGTCAGAGCACAGAATCAAGGACTGAAAGTTTTTTCTTTAAGAGACATGTCTGGGCCAGACATGGTGGCTCACACCTGTAATCCCAGCACATCTGAGAGGCCCAGGTGGGTGGATCACCTGAGGTCAGGAGTTTGAGACCAGCCTGGCCAACATGGAGAAATCCTGTCTCTATTAAAAACACAAAATTAGCCTGGTGTGATGGCACACGCCTGTAATCCCAGCTACCACAGGAGAATCGCTTGAACCAAGGAGACACAGATTGCAGTGAGCTGGGATCGCACCATTGCACTCCAGCCTGGGCAAGAAGAGCAAACCTCTATCTCAAGAAAAAGAGAGACAGCTTTGTTGTCCAGGCTGGAGTGCAGTGACATGATTGTAGCTCACTGTAGCCTCAAGCTCCTACGCTTAAGTGATCCTCCTACCTCAGCCTCCTGAGTAGTTGGGACCATAGGCATGTGCCACCATGTGTGGCTAAGTGTTTTTTCATTTTTTGTAGAGTTGGGTTGGTCTCACTATTTTGCCCAGGCTGACCTTGAAGTCCTAGCCTCAAGCAATCCTCCTGCTTTGGCCTCCCAAAGTACTGGGATTACAGGCGTGAGCCACCGAGCCCCATTCCAGAAACGGAATTGAGGGAGAAAAAAGGTCGCCTGCAGCAGGCTTCCTGCCTGCTCCCTCAGCCTTCCAGGTAGCTGGGACTGTAAGTGCATGCCACTACATCCAGCTAATTATTTTATTATTATTATTATTTTCTGCAGAGACGGGATCTCACTTTGTTGCCCAGGCCAGTCTCTAAGTCCTGGGCTCAAAAGATCCTCCCACCTTGGCCTCCCACGGTGCTGGGATTACAGGCGTGAGCATGCCCAGCCATTGATTTTAATGTGTTTAAAGACCACCATTTGGTGTGCTTCTGCCTTGGCGAGCACCCTAATGGCACAAGCTGGGTAAGGTTTAAATGTGACAAATTAACAGAGCACTGCCCTGTGGAGGAGGAAGGACTCCGCTGTGCCCCAAAGGTCTCCAGGAGACACTGCCTGGCTCCATCAACACCTATGGGCTGTTTCCTCCCATCTTGCTTCTCTAAGAGAAACTGTCCCATGTGAGGTCAACAGCACTGCCAGACAAATGTGGATTTGAGTCCCATCCCGTTACTGGAATGCTGTGCAACCCTGGGACAGAGTAAGCAGCTTCTCTGTGCCTCGCATATGCATCTGGAGATGAGGGTGAGCACTCCCACCCCTGGGGACTTGTCAATTGCCAGCTGTTGTGATTCCTGGTAACCTCCTCATTGCCCTCCTTCTACTGGCTCCAAGTAAAAATGTATCCCCTCCCCGGAAATGTCCCCCCATCTCCCTTCTACCTCCAGCTACTGACCTCCCTCTACCGTTCACACAAAACCTCCTGAAAGAGTCCAGCCTTACATTCCCCAGCTCTTTCTTTTTTAGACCTGGGGATTCATCTGTTCGTTCACTCAATCAACACATGCTGAATTCATGCCAAGAGGTAGCACTGAGGACATGAAAGTGTGTAGAACAGAGTCCTGGGCTTCAGGTCGGGCACGGTGGCTCACGCCTATAATCCCAGCCCTTTGGGAGGCTGAGGTGGGTGGATCACCTGAGGTCAGGAGTCTCAGATCAGCCTGGCTGACGTGGCAAAACCCCGTCTCTACTAATAATACAAAAATTAGCCAGGCATGGTGGCAGGCACCGGCAATCCTAGTTACTCAGGAAGCTGAGGCAGGAGAATCACTCAAACCTGGGAAGCGGAGGTTGCAGTGAGCCGAGATCAAGCTATTGCACTCCAGCCTGGGTGACAGAGGGAGACTCTGTCTCAAAAAAAAAAAAAAAATTAGCCGAGTGGGTGATGGGCACCTGTAATCGCAGCTACTTGGGAGGCTGAGGAAGGAGAATTGCTTGAATCCAGGAGGCAGAAGTTGCAGTGAGCCAAGACTGCACCACTGCACTCCAGCCTGGGTGACAAGAGCAAAACTCCATCTCAAAAAATAATAATAATAAAAATAAATAAATAAAAAAGAGAGTCCTGGGCTTCAGGAAGGGCAGGCAGGTCAAAGTCAGCCCAGGACTATGGCACAGGGGACCATACAAACAGTGAGGGGAACTCAGGGCCTGGGGCCAGGAGTCCGGGTTGGGCCAGGTGGGTCCCAGGACATAGAAGACAGGTGGGCTGTGGGTGATTCAGCACAGTCCCCGCCAGGTGGAAGGGCACATGCGTGGGATACCAGGGTCTGTGCATGCTGTGCTGAAAAGACGATGTCATCCCCAGGGCAAGCAGAGCCCGGGAGGGGGTGCCTGCAGGACAGCAACCTGGGCATATATGCACGTGAGGCGTAAACAGTAGGAATCCACGGCAAGGAGGCGGGGACATGAACAGGGCTGGAAGGAAGTGATCAGAGAGACTGCCACAGTCCTCCAGCAGCAGAGGCCCAGGGACTGCAGCCACTCACAGTGAAGACACCCCGGAGAAGGGGGGCATACCAGTTCCCTAAAAAGGAATGTGTTTCCTTGGGATGTCCCCAGGAGCACTAATTTCCAAATAGTGGTGGAAATCTAATTGCTGTTCCAGCCACATCTATGGAGCCTTCCCCTGGGTGCTGGCCTTGGTGCAAGTGTGGAGGTGAACAACGGGACCCTCCCCACCCCCAGCCTCATGGAGCTGTGACAAAGTACATAGACAGCTGCCAAGAGCTATAGGGAAGAGATAGGATGGAGGGTCAGTCCACAGCCCACAGCAGACACACACCCAGGGCATCAGGAGACCTGGGAGGCGCCCCTTCCACAGCTGAGCCTGTTCAAGACTTGGTCAAGCACGGCTGTGGAGCACCCTCACCAAAGCAGTGCCAGGAGACAGGCCTGCCATGGGGAGAGAAGGAGGAGACTCCATCAGAAGAAACACCAGGGGAGCTGGGTCCTAGAGTGATGGAAGGGCAGGTTTGTAGGAAAGGGCTCAAGGGTCCTGTGCAGCCACACAGAAGGCACGAGGGATGAAACTGGACAGGGGCCCAGGCAGGAGGGGAGCAGATTCCAGCCCTTCCTCCTGAAAATGCTGCTTAAGAGCAAAAGCAGATGGAGCTTCTGAGCAGCCCTCCCAGCTGCTGACCTGTGTCCCCTGAACATCGCCCCTCCTGGGCATCTCAAAACAGACCATTCTGTTCCATCTGTTTCCTTCCTCTGACCCATGAGCAATCTCCCTGGAGAGACATGGAAGAGCAGTCACCTGAGACTGGTGGTGGGGGGCGGGTGTGGCCACCAAGAGGAGATCAATGACTCAGCAGTGTGGGAGCACTCACTGCCTCCTGAGAGTCCCCACTTCCCAGAGTCTCCCAACTTTCCAAAGTGTACCCCAGGCCTTCCCAATATTGCTTTCCTGCATCAGCCACTCCTGGGCTCCAATGTCCCTGCCATCTTCTGTGGCCTGACCTACCATCCCCTAGGCGAGCACACTGCCTGGGACTCAGTCAGGATGGGTCTGGCCTCCTGCCAGGGTGTTCCTGATGGTGCGGGGTGGCTCCCTGCTAAGGACGCCAAGATCCCCTGCACCATCCCTCAGCGCCACGCCACCTTCCTCCTCATCACTGTACATGGCAGCTTCAGCCTCCCAGCGCACTGTTCTTTTTCTGGCCCCTCTAAACATCAAGCATCCAGGCACCCCTCAAAGCTCCTGTACCCCACAGTGGCAGAAAGATAGCCACTACCACCATGGTGCATCACAGTCTGGTCGGGCATCAAAGCCAGTGAGCTGGCACAGGTGTCAACACAGAAGAACAAACGCACGGCAGGGGTGACAAGGACAAGGACTGGATCTCTGTCCTCATGGGAGGGCCGGCTTCTGCTCAAGGCTCCTGGAACCCCCTCACCCCCACCCTGCCTGCCCTGCACATGCCTCTGCAGAGCCTAGCCCAGCCTCTGCACCGAAGACCCTGCCTTCACCCGCTTCCCCACAGCACCAGGCACACAGCCACTCCGCTGCTCAGAAAAGGCTCTTTGGGGTATGCAATGGAGGCTAAGGTCCAAGCCCTCAGCCCAGACCTGAAAGTGCTCCCTGGCCATCTCCTACCTGGCCAGGCTGATTTCACTCCACACACATTCACACACACACACACACACACACACACACACTCTCAGTGCAGACACATACACACAATCACATATGTTCACTCAGGCTCACCCACATATGCTTGCTCAAGCCTCGCCTCCTTTCCCCGGCTGGCAGAGTTCTACTGAACATCCGGGCACCTTTCACTCCTTGTCCTGGCACAAGACGCAGTCATGCATCGTTTAACCACCGGGATGTGTCCTGAGAGTTGCATCGTCAGGCGATTTCATCATCGTCAGGGCATCCTGGAGTGAACTTACACAAACCTGGATGGCATCAGCCACTCCAACCTGGGCTATGTGGTCTAGCCTGTTACTCCCAGGCTACACACCTGGACAGCATGGCATGGTACTGAAAACTGCAGGCAACTGTACCACAATGCTAAGTAGCTGTGTATATAACATATCTAAACACAGAAAAGGCACAGGAAAAATATAGCAGGAGACTCTCACAGTACTGCTGTCATATATGCAGTCCATGGTAGTCATACAGTACATGACTGCATTCCCTGTGCCTGGGGCCTCTGCCTGCTGCAGGCCAACCACCTGCTCTAAGATGATCCTAGGTTCCCCCAAGTAAAACAAGTCCCTCCTGCCTCCAAGCTCCCAGATCTTCAACAAGGGACACTTCCTGAAGTCGATTTGATGGAAAAGCTGCTGTCATGACTGGCCTGTGTCACTACATTCTCAATGCCTGGAGGGTGGAGGGGTCACACTGTGCCCTCCTGGAAGCAGGCCTTCAGTAAATAAGGGCATGGGTGAGATTAGGTGTTAAGGGAAACAGGTGGTGGGCTGAGCGCAGGGAGGTGCAGTCGGCACGGGGGAGCAGGCAGACACAGCTCCACAGCTCAGCAGCAGTAAGAACAAGCCACCAAGCCTCCCTGGGCCTCAGTGTCCCCATCTGCAAAGTGGGAATAAAACAGCACCTGGCCTGAGGATGCTGGCAAGTCCTAAATGAGAATATGCAGATGAAATACCCTCTGCAACGGGAAGCATTTTTTTTTTTTTTTGAGACAGAGTTTCGCTCTTTTGCCCAGGCTGGGGTGCAGTGGCGTGATCTAGGCTCACCGCAACCTCCGCCCACTGGGTTCAAGCCATTCTCGAACCTCAGCCTTCAAAGTAGCTGGGATTACAGGCATGCGCCATCACATCTGGCTAATTTTGTATTTTAGTAGAGACAGGGTTTCTCCATGTTGGTCAAACTGGTATTGAACTCCCGCCCTCAGGTGATCCACTTGCCGTGGCCTCCCAAAGTGCTGGGATTACACGCAAGAGCCTACTGGAAAGCCATTATTACAATCCTTATTACGGTTACTATTGCATTATTCCTGAGACAGGGGAGCAGGCTGTATTTACAAAGAATGGCGATGGGTGGGGAGGGAAGTCAGGCAAGGCTGTGAATCAGTATGTGAGTTGCAGGTGTAAAATCACAGTCCTTAGAGCCTGCCCTGCCAACTGATCTTTGCCAAGCAATAAAGTATTTCAACAAATGTCGGCTACACTATGGTACATATGGTAGCCATTTTCTCTCTCAACTCATCAGCTGAGCCGCTCCCAACATCTAGGATAGAACAATATTTCAGTTCAGGAACGGTGGCTCATGCCTGTAATCCCAACACTCCGGAGATTAAGGCAGAAGGATCCCTTAAGGTCAGGAATTTAAGAGCAGCCTGGGCAACACAGTGAGACCCTTTCTCTACAAAGATTAAAAATTAGAAAATGAGCTGGGCATGGTGATGTGCTGAGTAGCACCTGCAGTCCCAGCTACTAAGGAGGCTGAGGCAGGAAGATGGCGTGAACCCAGGAGTTTGAGGCTGCAGTGAGTCATGGTGGCACCACTGCACTCCAGCCTGGGTGACAGAATGAGACCCTGTCTCTTAAAAAAAAAAAAAAAAAAAAAAACAGCATTTCACCAATTATTTTAGTCTCAGTTGCCATTTTCTTAAAAACATACAATTCTGCCAGATGTGGTGGCTCACACGTGTAATCCCAGCACTTTAGGAGGCCAAGACAGGTAGATCACCTGAGGTCAGGAGTTCAAGACCAGCCTGACGTACACGGAGAAACCCCGTCTCTACTAAAAATACAAAATTAGCCAGGTGTGGTGGTGCATGCCTATAATCCCAGCTCACTGGGAGGCTGAGACAGGAGAATTGCTTGAGCCCGGCAGGCAGCGGTTGCAATAGGCCGAGATTGCACCATTGCACTCCAGCCTGAGCAACAAGAGCAAAACTCCGTCTCAAAAGAAAACACAAAACATACAATTTTACACACAGCAGGTAAGTATACACCTGTAAAAAAACCCACTTAGGTTTTTTATTACAACCTAAGTAAATAATTCACTTAGGTTGTGAATTATAGGACATTTTCTAGTGGCTAAGAGTCAACAATAACAAATTAAATCAATAAAGTCAATAGACTGTGAATGCCAACTCAGAGGCTGGCCTAAAAGAAAATGCCAACTCAGCCAGGCGTAGGGGCTCACGCCTGTAATCCCAGCACTTTCAGAGGCCGAGGTGGGCGGATCATGAGGATCAAGGCCATGCTGGCTAACACAGTGAAACCCCGTCTCTACTAAAAATACAAAAAAATTAGCCAGGCATGGTGGCGGGTGCCTCTAGTCCCAGCTACTCGGGAGGCTGAGACGGGAGAATTGCTTGAACCCGGGAGGCAGAGGTTGCAGTGAGCAGAGATCGTGCCACTGCACTCTAGCCTGGGTGAAAGAGCAAGACTCTGTCTCAAAAAAAAGAAAAGAAAATGCCAACTCCATGGCCTGGTGTGAGCGAGCAAAGTAACAGCAACAATCTGCACCCTAGTGATCGACAACCTCGCCCAGCCACTGGCAATTGTGGAGCCTGCTCCTCCACTCCAGAACCCTTGGCTCCACAGAGAGTCTCCAAAGCCAGCACAGGGGTGTGCCGCAGGCACAGAGCGTTCTAGTTCTTAGCAAAGAAAAGACTCAAAGGGAAGAACTTTTGTAAGAACATGCTCCTGGGTCAATCGTGTCTGGGACCCCCCCTCAACCACAAACAGTGCCATTTGTAGGCTGTGGGGGGAGCTGAAGGGGACAGTCCATTCCTGTAACTACACAGTCCTGGTTAAACACTCTCAGGGTGAGGGCCTCATCATCAAGTTTTTTCCTGTTTCATCTTTCCCCTTTGAAGAGTCTGAAATGAGAAAGTTTTCTCTTCCACTGGAAAATATAAAATTGAAAAGCATATCCACTTCAGATTAAGAAAAGCCAGCTGGGCATGGCAGCTGACACCTGCAATCCCAGCACTTTGGGAGGCCGATCAGGTGTTTGGCCAATCCCAGCGCTTTGGGAGGCCGAGCAGGCCAATAGGGCTTCTTCATGTTGCCCAGAACAGTTTCAAACTTTGAGCTCAGGAGTTTGAAACTGGCCTGGGCAACATGGAGAAACCCTATCTCTACAAAAAATAGAAAAATTAGCAGGGCGTGGTAGCACACATCTGTGATCCCAGCTACTCGGAAGACTTAGGCTAGAAAATCACTTGAACCCAAGAGGCAGAGGTTGCAGTGAGCCAAGATCACACCACTGCACTCCAGCCTGCATCACAGAGTGAGACCTTGTCAAGAAAAAAAGAAAAGAGAAGAGAAAAGAAAGGAAAGCCAGTTTGCTATGGATCGGCATAATGACAAAGGCACCCTTGTTGATGTCACTTTTCCTCGCCCTCTGATGAGCGGAGGTGAGGAAGTAGTGGGGCCCAGCCGTGGTGGGGCCTTGACTGCTGTCACTGGCCAGTGGGCCTGAGCAGGCGACTCTGGGCCCTGTGCCTGTTTCTTCACCCAGGAGACAAAACACTCCCATCTGTCAACCACCCTCAAAGGCAGCTGGAGAGACAGACTGTGCTCCTGGCTGCTGTTCCAAGTGCCCAGCCTCCAATCGACAGACAGTTATCACCGGCCTACTATGTGCCAGGAGCCTGGATTTCAGGGGCTGGGGACCCAGCAGGAAGCAGGACAGACAGAGCTCCTCAACCCTCCCAGAGCCCACGGTGTGGCATCCATAGGACAAAACTGTGGCTTTGGAGCCTGTGGTCTGACCCAGATGCCTGTTCTCCGTGGTGGCCTCACCAGTTGTTTGACCTCTCTGCTTCTCAGTTCCCTTGTCTAGAAACAAGCATAGGGACAATGACAGCATGGGTGGTCAGACAGCACTCCCTTGCTCCTGCATCACACCTGCACCCCAAATCTTTCCCCAGGCCCCAGCCACCTGCCTGGGCCCACTCACTGGTGACAGCAGTCAGGGCACCACCAGGGCTGGGGTCCCGTTGCCACCTGTTCCGGGGGACTAGGTTACCAGAATCAGGGAAGTGGGGGTCAGGGTGCAGTGGCTCACACCTGTAATCCCAGCACTTTGGGAGGTCGAGGCGGGCAGATCACTCAAGGCCAGGAGTTCAAAACCAGCCTGGCCAACATGGTGAAACGCCGCCTCTACTAAAAATACAAAAACTTAGCCAGGCATGGTGGTGCGCACCTGTAATCCCAGCTACTTGAGAGGCCGAGGCGGGAAAATCACTTGAGCCCAGGAGGCAGAGGTTGCAGTGAGCCAAGATCGCACCACTGCACTCCAGCCTGGGTGACAGAAAGAGACTTTGACTCAAATAAAATAAAATAAAGAATCAGGAAAGTGGAGCTCTGAGTGAGCAGAGAGGGGGCCAGGAAGCTGTGAAGATGGTGCTGGGAAAGAGGGCCTGTGCAGAGGGTGGGGGCAGGATGCTGGTCCAAGCAGTGTGCAGCCAAAGAGCCTGCACCCAGCTGCTTTCTCCAGTCCTGCTGGAACAGAGGAGGGAAAAGACAAAAGGAGGTGCAGGCAACCTCTTCCTTCTGTCCTTTATTCCAAGCCTAGTGGAGGCGATTCATCCCACTGCTGTGGGTGCCACCTGACTTCCATGAGTGTGTCACACTGTGTCCTCATTTTCTGTGTGCCTGGGTGCCCAGCTGCAGCTGAGCTGACCTGAAGGGTGGGGCTGTTTTATTTATCTCAGTCCCAAGACAGCACACCACAGCTCAGCAGAGTCTAATGGTGCCCCAGCCCCAGAGCTGGTCTTCTTTTTGACTGTACCTAAATGTGGGGCCTCACATAGCTTGGAGGGTTTCCTGCAAAGTGATGGTTTTTTTTTTTCTTTGAGATGGAGTTTCACTCTTGTTGCCCAGGCTGGAGTGCAATGGCACAATCTCAGCTCACCGCAACCTCCACCTGCCAGATTCAAGCAATTCTCCTGCCTCAGCCTCCCGAGTAGCTGGGACTACAGGCATGGGCCACCACACCTGGCGAATTTTTTGTATTTTTAGTAGATATAGGGTTTCTCCATATCAGTCAGGCTGGTCTTGAACTCCCAATCCTCAGGTGACCCACCCGCCTCAGCCTCCCAAAGTGCTGGGATTACAGACTTGAGCCACCGCACCCAGCCCAGTGATGGGTTTTGACTCAACTGACACAGCCACAGCCCACCAGCTCTGCCCACTGGGCACTCCCACCTCTGCTGTCCTGGCTCCCGGAAGATGGCCTCATCCTGCCGGCTGCAGACACTATGCCTGCTTCTTCCCCCTGCTTCCTCTCCCTACCTAGACCCTCACCTGTCCAAAGAGCTACCCAACATACTCCTTCCACGGCCAGCCCTTTCTACTCTTCCTGAAACAACCTCAGGCCAGGTTCCTCTTGATCACTTCATCCCCATATCACAGAGACCATCTCTGAGCTAGAATCCAGCTCCAAGCATTCCCTGTGCAAGCAGCCAGACCATCTAAAGGTGTCACTCCTCAAGAACCTGCCATAGCTCCCTACCGCCTCTCATAATGTAGACCCAGCCTACTCTTTCTTCAACAGGAGTTACTGAGCACCTGAGTGCCAGCTGCAGCCTAGGGAACAAGGATGAATAAAACAGGCACAGTCTCTGCCCCTGTGGGGCTCGTCTAGGTGGTTGGACAGACGATCCATCAAATAACCCCATGAAGAGAAAATTACAAACGGCTAAATGGAAAAGGTGTCCATCTCTGCCAGTGGTAACAGAGAAGCTGGACCAGTTTGTCAGGAAAGGCTTCCCTGAGGAAGTGATGCCCCAGCTGAGATATGAAGAGGTGCAGGGATTCACCAGATGAGGGGTCTGGAAAGAGCATTCTATAGAAAGGGAACAGCAGATGCAAAGGCCCCGAGGCAAGATGAAGGATTGCCTGTGCAGATGACAGAAAGAGGGACCAAGAAGCCACAGGGCAGAGGGAATGGGAAGTGTAGGCCTGGGAGACTCAGGGGCAGGTGTGCTGTCAGCTGCCAGGAGCAGTGTCTGATCCAGCCCAGCTTCTACTGGTGTGCACAAGACAAGTGACTTTATGTTAGCCTGACCTACAGCAGTCAGTGAACAGATTCTGCTAACAGGTCTACGTTCCATACTGCAGGCAGTGCAGATGGAAATCTGAGACAAATGTCTGATCATCTGTAACTTCTACTTCCACCTGACAGCTTGTAGTATCAAGAGCTAGGACTCCTCTAAGGGGAAAAGCCCCAAGAAGCTTTAAGAGCTAGGCCAGGGGTAGTGACTCTCGCCTGTAATCCCAGCACTTTGAGAGGCCAAGGCAGGCGGACCACAAGGTCAGGAGTTCGAGACCAGCCTGACTAACATAGTGAAACCCTGTCTCTACTAAAATACAAAAATTAGCTGGGGGTTGATGGCACGTACCTGTAGTCTCAGATACTCGGGAGGCTGAGGCAGGAGAATTGCTTGAAGCCAAGAGGCAGAGGTTGCAGTGAGCCAAGATTGCACCACTGCACTCCAGCCTGGCGCCTGGCAAAAGAGCGAGACTGTCTCAAAAATATATATATATAAATTAGCCAGGCATGGTGGCTGGTGCTTGTAGTCCCAGCTACTCAGAAGACTGAGGCAGAAGAATCACTTGAACCCGGGAGGCGGAGATTGTGGTGAGCTGAGATAGCACGACTGCACTCCAGCCTCGGCAACAAGAGTGTGACTCCATCTCAGAAAAAGAAAAATAGAGCTAATGGTCTGCACTCCACGCAGCATACTTATGGGCCACCACTCTGAGCAGCAGTCACGCCCAGTTCAGTGCAGAGGACAGTGGGCAGGTCTTACCTCCCTGGCCCCCATCAGCCACTGGCCACTCTGAACAAGCAAAGGACAGTCCTCCCTCCATTCCCCATGGTCCCATGGCCTAGACCAGGAGTGTCCAATCTTTTGGCTTCCCTGGGTGATACTAGAAGAATTGTCTTGGGCCACACATAAAATACACTAACATTAACACTAACACTAACAATAGCTGTCAAGCTTAAAAAACAAAATTACCAGGCTTGGCACGGTGGCTCATGCCTGTAATCCCAGAACTTTGGGAGGCCGAGGTGGGCAGATTGCCTGAGGTCAGGAGTTCGAGAGAAGCCTGGCCAACATGGTGAAACCCCATCTCTACTAAAAATACAAAAAAAAAATTAGCCGGTGCATGCCTGTAATCTCAGCTACTCGGGAGGCTGAGGCAGGCAAATTGCTTGAACCAGGGAGGCTGAGGTTGCTTCGGGCTGAGATCACGCCACTGCACTCCAGCCTGGGTGACAGAGTGAGACTCCGTCTCAAAAAAAAAAAAAAATCACAAAACAACCTCATAATGTCTTAAGAAAGTTTATGAATTTGTGTTGGACTTCATTCAAAGCCATGCTGGGCCACAGGCAGGCATGGGTCGGACAAGCCTGGCCTGCACCAAACACGCCCTCTACTCCATACAACCGTGTCCAACACCCAAATGGAAGTGAGTCACTGACCCCTCCTGTAGCTTGGACCACCCCTGACCTGAGCCTCCTCTGCTGTGGGCCAGGCCTAAACACTCTATTCTGGATGGGCCCAGGGGCACTGATCACCACTCTGGATCACTCTGACCACCTTTGGATCCTCCTATAAAGACCATCGGCTGGGAGTGGTGGCTCACACTTGTAATGGCTGCACTTTGGAGGCCAAGGCAGAAGGATCACTTGAGGTCAGGAGTTCGAGACCAGCCTGGACAACATAGCAAGACCCTATCTCTACAAAAAAAATTAAAAATTAGCGAGGCCTGGTGTTGCATGCCTGTAATCGGAGGCTGAGGCAGGAGGATCACTTGAGGCCAAGGGTCAAAGCTGCAATGAGCTATCATTGCGCCACTGCACTCCAGCACAGGCAACAGAGCAAGATCCTGTCTCTAAAGGAAAAAGAAAGACAATAAGCAGGCCTTTCCATGTCCCTCTCTACCTTTCAAAGAAATGAGATTAATGCAATAAAAACTTGCGTAAGTGATATTTTCTCCATTCAGACTACATGATATCCAATAACCAGGTAGCATAATCAATGTTGAATGTATAAAAACAAATGAGGAGATGTCATGCTATTGTAATGCTTGGGACTTACACACACACACACACACACACACACACACACACACACACACACACACAGGCTGAGTGCAGTGGCTCACGCCTGTAATCCCAGCTGAGGGATTGGGAGGCTGAGGCAGGTGGATCACGAGGTCAAGAGATCAAGACCATCCTGGCCAATGTGGTGAAACCCTGTCTCTACTGAAAATACAAAAATTAGCTGGGTATGGTGGCACACACCTATAGCTCCAGCTACTTGGGAGGCTGAGGCAGGAGAATCGCTTGAACCCGGTAGGTGGAAGTTGCAGTGAGACGAGATCGCACCACTACACTCCAGCCTGGCGACAGAGCAAGACTCTGTCTCAAAAAAATACACACAAACAAACAAAAAAAAAACTTTCCAAGACAAGAAACTATGGTGCAATGAAGAGGCATGGACCTGTGTCAGAAAAGCCATGTCAGCCTGAGCTCAGCGGGTACAAACTTGGGCAAGGGACATGACAATCTCTGGCCTCACTTTACCTATTTTTTTTTTTTGAGACAGGATCTTGCTCTGTCACCCAGGCTGAAGAGCAATGGTGTGATCTCTGCCCACTGCAACCTCTGCATCCCATGTTCAAGCAATTCTCCTGCCTCAGCCTCCCAAGTAGCTGGGATTACAGACATGTACCACCACGTCTGGCTAATTTTTGTATTTTAGTAGAGAAGGGGTTTCACCATGTTGGCCAGGCTGGAACTCCTGACCTTGTGATCCGCCTGCCTTGGCCTCTCAAAGTGCTGGGATTCAAGGCATGAGCCACCGTGCCCAGCCCACTTTACCTCTTTATAGACTGAAGATAATACTGGCCAGAATGACCAGGAGGATGAACTAGGCAATCTAAGATATGTTCTTTACTCAGTCCTTCCAGCCTGCTGGTGAGCCCCTTCCTGACCTCCACACAGATCAGAACCTACCCTGCTCACAGCATCAGTCCCCTCCAGATGCACTACCCATTTTTTCTTTTTACCCTGTATTCCTCTATTCAATCTCAGCTGCCACAATAAGACAGACGGAAAGCGCAAGGACATATCTTTCTTTCATCTGTAGTGGTTCATTTCTTTACATCCATGCCCTCTCCCCAGGATGTCAGCCCCGTGAGGTGGTGCTGTCTTCAGATTCACTGTTCCATCCACTGCCAGAAAGTGTCCAGCAAAGAGAAGATGCCGAATAAATACTCACTGAATGAATAGCGTGATCTACAAAAGGAAGGCACAAGGGCCAGGCGTGGTGGCTCACGCCTGTAAGCTCGGCATTTTGGGAGGCTGAGGTGGGCAGTTCACCTGAGGTCAGGGGTTTGAGACCAGCCTGGCCAATATGGCGAAACCCTGTCTCTACTAAAAATACAAATTTAGGGCCAGGCATGGTGGCTCATGCCTGTAATCCCAGCACTTTGAGAGGCTGAGGCAGGCAGATCATGAGGTCAGGAGATTGAGACCATCCTGGCTAACACAGTGAAACCCTGTCTCTACTAAAAATGCAAAAACTTAGCCAGGCATGATGGTGCACGCCTGTAGTCCCAGCTACTCGGGAGGCTATGGCAGGAGAATTGCTTGAACATGGGAGGTGAAGGTTGTGGTGAGCTAAGATCATGCCACTGCACTCCAACCTGGGCAACAAGAGCAAAACTCCATCTCAAAAAAAAAAAGAAATACAACTTTAGCCCAGCATGGTGGCGGGAGCCTGTAATCCCAGCATTTTGGAAGGCTGAGGTGGATGGATCACGAGGTCAGGAGTTTGAGAACACCCTGGCCAACATGGTGAAACCCCATCTCTGCTAAAGATACAAAAAATTGGCCAGGCATAATGGCAGGTGCCTGTAATCCCAGCTACTCAGGAGGCTGAGGCAGGAGAATTGCCTGAACCCAGGAGGCGGAGGTTTCAGTGAGCTGAGATCACACCACTGTACTTCAGCCTGGCGACAGGGTTAAGACCCTGTCTCAACAACAACAACAAAGTTGGTAACCTGAAGGAGCCTCAAATGATAGCAAGATCAGAGAGTTGCCGTTGAGAAACAGCACTGAGTAGCTTTCCACATGGATGCACCCTTAGGAGGTGCCTCTCACTGGGGGGTGATCACGCTCGTCTGTCCATCACAGTAATGTGGCACAGCCTGAGGTCTCAGAATTGGAAAGTGGACACTCAGCTCTCCAGTACCACCTGGCCCTAGGACAGGGTCTTGCTCTGTCACCCAGGCTGGAGTGCACCCTAGGACAGTCACTCTGCTTGTTGGATCAGCTGACCAGGGTTAAGCCCCAGGCATGGGAAAGTTTAGTTTATTTATTTATTTATTTATTTTTGAAATAGAGTCGCTGTGTTGTTCAGGCTAGAGTGCAGTGATGCAATCTTGGCTCACTGCAGCCTCGACCTCCTGGGCTCAAGGGGTCCTCCCACCTCAGCCTCCCAATTAAATTAGCTGGGACTACAGGTGTGTACCACCATACCCAGCTAATTTTTGTAAATATTTTTTTGAGACGGAGTCTACTCAGTTGCCCAGGCTGGAGTGCAGCAGCACGATCTCAGCTCACTGCAACCTCTGCCTCCTAGGTTCAGGCGATTCTCCTGCCTCAGCCTCCCAAGTAGCTGGGATTACAGGTGCTGCCTTATCTAGCTAATTTTTCTATTTTTAGTAGAGACAGGGATTCACCATGTTGGTCAGGCTGATCTCAAAGTCTTAAACTCTTGACCTCATGATCCACCTGCCTCGGCCTCCCAAAATGCTGGATTACAGGCATGAGCCACCAGGCCCAGTTAATTCTTGTATTTTTAGTGGAGGTGGGGTTTCACCATATTGTCCAGCTGGTCTCTAATTCTGGTTTAAGTGATCTAGGCACCTCAGCCTCCAAGGGCTGGGATTACAGGTGTGAGCCACTGTGTCTGCTTGGGAAAGCTGTCTTAAAGTTCAGAATTGGGGTGGAGGGGTCTTGCCCAGTGAGACGCTATTTAGTCAAAAAAAAAAAAAAAAAAAAAAAAAATCAACAACAATAAAAGAAAAAACCAGGCCAGTGCAAGTCAATAAGAGACAGTTATGGAATTGTGTATCTTTCAGGAGTGGATTTTACTCTAAAACTTTGCTCTACTCATCAATTTAGACTGCATCGCCATTAGCATTCTAGTAAGACAGAGAGACTAGCAATTATTTCAGAGGAAGGGAAAAAACAGGGGACGAGAGGACAAACAAGTGTCCCGAGCCACTCAGCATTCACTCCAGACATGCTGGCCGGGTGCTGCTCTGGGAGGGGTGCCCAGCAGGCTGTCTGGAACAGCAGGGCTCTGCGGCAGGAAGACGTAGGTGCAACCTCAGCTCTGCGCCCACCACTTCAGCAAGTTAATTTATCTATGGGGTCTTGGTTTCCTCACTTGTGAAAGGGGGATAAAAACCTCCCAGAATGCAGACAGTGGGGAGCGGGGAGGTTGGAGAGGGATAACACTGAGAGAAATGGCTGATGTAGGTGACCAGGAGATGGAGACAGCAAACCACGATGGCATGTGTGTACCTATGCAACAATCCTGCAAGATCTGCACACGTACCCCGGAACTTAAAGTACAATTAGAAAAAAAATGGAAAGAGAGAGAGGAGCACCTGTCAAGGATGAAGGCTGGAGACTGGAGCCTGGGTCCAGCCAACACTGTGAGGTGCTATATGTAAGGGCTTCTGCAAATCACTGAGCCCCAGGATCTGTTCCTGGGAAAGAGGATAGGAATTCCTGCCAAATTCATAGGCTTCCTTTTTTTCTTCTTATTGTAGAGGCGTGTGAAATCAAATAAAATGATGGATTTAAAAAAACAAAAACAAAAAAAACCCTCCTAGAATGGTGGCACCTACCAAAATATAACAACAGCCGCTGGATGAAGAACGCGTGATGAGGGGGAGGGGAGGAAGATGTAACTCTGCGCCCAAGACAGTGTCTCATCACTGAGCACAGTTACTGTCACTTCCTAGGCACGGGGGCCACAAAAGGGACCCACAGAAGGTACAAGCGAGAGAATTCTCATTCAAGTGGTGCTAAGGGAGGACAACACGGGAGAGGCCCCACAGAGCAACCTTCGGGGCAGGCAGCATGCAGTAGGAAGTCACGGTGCTGTTCTAGCAACAAGAGCAATAGGGCTAAGGCTGCTGAGGCTAGAGAGTGCCGCCACAAGCCAGGAGTGCAGGAGAGGGACCTAACAAGGTTAGGGGGCATCGGTTCAGGGCTTACTAGGCTCATCAAAGCTCACTTTTTTTTTTTTTTAATTGAGATGGAGTCTCACTCTTGTTGCCCAGGCTGGAGTGCAGTGGCGCGATCTCAGCTCACCGCAACCTCCGCCTCCCAAATTCAAGCAATTCTCCTGCTTCAGCCTCCTGAGTAGTAGCTGGGATTACAGGCACCCATCACCACACCTGGCTAATTTTTGTACTTTTAGGAGACGGGGTTTCGCCATGTCGGCCAGGCTGGTCTGGAACTCCTGACCTCAGGTGACCAGCCCACCTCGGCCTCCCAAAGTGCTGGGATTACAGGTGTTAGCCACTGTGGCTGGCCTTTTTTTTTTTTTTTTTTTTTTTGACAGTCTCGCTCTATTGCCCAGGCTGGGATGCAGTGGCACAATCTCAACTCACTGCAACCTCTGCCTCCTGGTTTCAAGCGATTCTAATGCCTCAGCCTCCTGAGTAGCTGGGACTATAGGTGTGTGCCACTATGCCTGGCTAATTTTTGTATTTTTAGTACAGACAGGGTACTAAAATCCCTAAGTGCTAGGATTATAGGAGTGAGCCACAGTGCCCAGCCATAAACTGACTTCTTTTGGAGGGAGTGAAACGGAAGCTATGAAAGTTTTTGAAACAAGGAAGTATGTTTTAGCAGATGAATCTCAGCCAGATGCAATGGCTCATGCCTATAATTCTAATACTTTGGGAGGCCAAGATAGAAGGATTGCTTGAGGGTAGGGTTTTAAGACCTGCCTAGCTGGGCATGGTGGCTCATGCCTGTAATCCCAGCACTTTGGGAGGCCAAGGCAGGTGAATGATCTGAGGTCAGGAGTTTGATACCAGCCTAGCCAACATGGTAAAACCCTGTCTCTACTAAAAATACAAAAATTAGCTGGGCATGTGCCTATAATCCCAGCTACTAGAGAGGCTGAGGCAGGAGAATCACTTGAACCTGGGAGGTAGAGGTTCCAGCAAGTTGAAATCACGCCACTGCACTCCAGCCTGGGAGACAGAGCAAGACTCAGTCTCAGAAAAACAAACAAACAAATAGAAAGACCTGCCTAGGCAACATAGCAAGACTTTGTCTCTACCGAAAAAAAAAACACATTTTTTAATTAGCTGGGTATGGTTGCTGTGCTCCTGTAGTCCCAGCGACTTGGGAGGCCAAAGCGGGAGGACTGCTTGAGCCCAGGAGTTTGAGGTTGCAGTGAGCTATGATCCTACCACTGCACGCCAGCCTGGGGGGCAGAGTGAGATCCTGTCTAAAAACACAAAAGGAAGACAACTCCCACAGTGGCGTAGGATGAAGTGGGAGGGAGTGGGCAAGTAGGAAGTGGGATGGCTCCAGTCCACCTTGGGGCATGGTAAGGAAGTGGCCTAGTCCAGAGTCCAGCAGGCTGGCAGGGATGCAGGAGAGAGACACTTTCTGAACTCTAGAGGGCAGGTTTAGAGTCCTCTGCCCAGAAGCTCCAGAGGAGGGAGCACACAGAGAGAGAAGATGCAAGTGGGGAGGCTGAAATTAGGCAGCAAGAGGGAGAGACCGAAAGGAGGGAGGATGAAGAATGAAGGCGGATGGGCTTGTGTTGCAGGGTTCGAGGAGGATCAACTGCAGCCACAGGACACCGGGGTTAAGGACGGAGGGGCCACTGGTAACCTTGGGGAGTACAAGGAAGGAGATCTGGAGGCAATTCCACAGAAGGCTTTTTGGAAAGCCAAAGAGAGCTGAGCAGGTAGACAGAGAACAGGGAGACATCTCGTAAATCACCGAGATGCTAACAGGAAAAAATGTCACTCCTAAAGAGGCAGGAGTGCAGGCCGGGCAGGGTGGCTCACGCCTATAATCTCAGCACTTTGGGAGGCCGAGGTGGGCGGATCATGAGGTCAGGAGTTCAAGACCAGCCTGGTCAACATGGTGAAACCCCGACTCTACTACAAAAATTATCACAGCTTTGATTATTTTATCACCTGGGTGTGGTGGCAGGTGTCGGTAATGCCAGCTAATCCCAGGAGGCCAAGGCAGGAGAATCACTTGAACTTGGGAGGCAGAGGTTGCAATGAGCTAAAATCACACCACTGCACTCCACCCTGGGTAGCAGAGCAAGACTCCATCTCAAAAAAGAAAAAAAAATTAGGAAATTTTAGAAAGATCCACACCTCCCAAACTGCGGAGTGCTTAGTGCTTTCTCATCAAATGATCTTAGGTAAATTTCCCCCCTCCCCACATACTCTAAACTGTAGCAGTTACTATTAATAATAATACTATCTGCAGGACAATTAAGTTTACAGAGCACTTTCATGTCTGTAACAAGAACTTGCTAACGAATAATCACCGGGTTTTAGCCCTGTTAATTTAGTGACAGTGTTGCAAATAGGCTGGCTGTGCACTCCTCTCTCCTTGGATCAGCTAATCAGTCTCATGCAACCATGCAACCGGCCTATCAGCTCTCTTTGGGTTTGGAATTCTTACTTGTTGTGGTCTCTATTCCCAAATGTCCAAATCTGGCAGAGACTAAATGACAGTAATTAGAGGATCGCTGAGTGCCTCTCACATGCTAGGCACTGTTCTAACCGCTGTTTCACGTTTAATTTTCACATAATCCCAACACATTTTTATATCTCCATTTTCCGAAGGAAGCAACCGATGGAGAAGGGCTAACTAAGAGCTTCTACCAAAGACAGAGAAATCGGGGCTGGAGCCAAGATGTGAACACATGACCTGACCCTGTGTCCTCACTATTAATCACTATGCTGTGCTAGATCATTCTAGCGAAGTGCTTACATGGTGCTTTGCACAACACAGGTATTCAGCAAATAAAGGCAGCTGTGATTAGCGGGACACAGGGTTTCTAGTTCTCAGGAGTGTAACCTCCAGGAGAGCAGCGACCTTGTCTGTCTGGATGAATGCAGCACTCCCAGCACCTGACCCAACGCACGTTTCAGGGATGGATAGAAAATGAATGAATGAAAGTCCCTCCCAAATAGCAGAGCTCCCTGCGCATGGCTCTTTTTCGCACGTCCGTGTCGCGCTACCGATACTGTCCCTTCGTAAGCGCATCAGGCGAATTTGAGGACACAGAAAGGCGCCCGAAGACGTGCGATCTGCGCCCGGTGCAGGGGTGGCGGAAGCAGCTCCCCAGGGAGGCAGGGATGAGTCTGGGATCGCGCTGCTGCTGACGGGTCCGGGCTCCGGCGAGGCTCTACCCTGCACCCCGCAGGAACCCTGCCCGCCCAGGCGCCGGGACCGGTGGAAGACAAAGACTCGCCGGGCCGCCGTGCCTACAGAAACGCTCGCTCCCCTCGCCCTCTGGGATGCAGCCCAGCAACCCCGCGGGTCCCCGGCCTGGGAGCTTCGGCAGCTGCAGGGTCCGGGCCCTGAGCGGAGAAGACACGCGCCGCGCCCCTCCTCGCGTCGCCGCTGCCCGGGAGGGTCGCTCGGGCACTGGAGGCCCCGGGCCCCGGCCTGTCACCTTCAGGGCCGCCTGCCCGCCCGCCCGTTCGAGCCCTTCAGCACAAGCCGACCCCGCCGCCGCCCGGCTGAGTCTCCTCGCGCCTCAGCCTCGCCGCGGCGCCCGCCTCGCGCCCCGAACCCCGGCGCGGCCCCCGGGCCCGTTGGGCCCGTACCTGCTGGGAGAGGGGGATAAGCGGCGCCGCCATCTTCCCGCGGACTCGGGCTCCGGGCGCCGGGGGAACGGGGGCGGGGCCGGGGCCACGCGTGCGCACTGGCAAGACAGAGGGGCAGTGCGCACGCAGCCCGTCCCGAGAGAGGGCGGGGCCATAGTAGGGCAACACTCGCGCAGCCGGGCCGGGTGGGGCAGGGGGCCGGGGCAAAGGCGGGGCTGCGAGCACGCAGCCGGGAGGGGCGGGGCCGGGGAGGGACAGGACCCGGGGCGTCTGCCTTGCTTTCTCGTCCCCTTCACCTGTCCCTGCTTCCAACGTTGCTCGGGCTCTCGGACCGCTGACCGCTGGCCGAGTCTGCCATGCTGTCATCCCTCCAGGCCATGCTGAGGCGAGGCCTAGTTCTCCTTTAGGGATGCCATCCCCCTGCCAGTGTGCCTGGGGAGGCGATCGCCCACCCGCGGAGGGTAGGGATCCTCACCCTGCCCCGCCAGGCGCCGTGTCTCTAGGATCGCAGAAAGTATGTGTGCAGGGTGGGGAGGGACCCTTACCGTGTGTGTGTGTGTGTACCCTCACCTTGCCCTGTTCCTAGGATCGGAGAGAGAAAGAGAGAGTTTTAGAGAGACAGAGTTTTATAATCTGGGTCTGCTCCTTAGAGTTTCTGCTAAGCTCAGGCGCAGGCCTTTACCTCTCTGAGCCGTTGCAGCAACCGCAGTGCCTGGCATGGTTCTTCAGCTGCTCTGTCTGTCCTGGCAAGTAGTTGGATTCGCCTCTCTGGGCCCCAACAACAGCTGTTGCTGTTGTTATACCTCTATGCCTCTCACTGCCCGGAACGGAGCACCCGTGCTTGTTGGAGTACGGTTATTAGAGGAAAAGCCCTATTTTAGAGGACCTTTTTAATTTTTTATTTCGTTTTTATTTATTTTGTCTCACTGTCGTTCAGGCTGAAGTGCAGTGGCACGATCTTGGCTCACTCCAACCTCAACTCCCAGGTTCAAGTGATTCTCATACCTCGGCCTCCTGAGTAGCTGGTATTACAGGCATGTGCCACCATGCCTGGCTAATTTTTGTATTTGTATTTTATTTTTGAGGTGGACTCTTGCTCTGTCACCCAGGCTGGAGTGCAGTGGTGTGACCTCCGCACATTGCAACCTCTGCCTCCCAGGTTCAAGTGATTCTCCTCTCTCAGCCTATCTAGCAGCTGGGATTACAGGCACCTGCCCACATGCCCGGCTAATTTTTGTATTTTTAGTACAAAGTTTCACCATGTTGGCCAGGCTGGTCTTAAACTCCTGACCTCAGATGATCCACCCAACTCAGCCTCCCGAAGTGCTGGGATTACAGGTATGAGCCACTGCACCTGGCAAAATTTCTGTATTTTTAGAGATGGAATTTTACCATGTTGGCCAGGCTGGTCTCAAACTCCTGACCTCAAGCAATCCACCCATCTCAGCCCCCAAAGTGCTGGGATTACAGGGCATTTATTTATTCAAATGCTCCAGCCTGGGCAACAGAGCAAGACCCTGTCTCAAAAATAAAATAAATAGGGCCGGGCATGGTGGCTCATGCCTGTAATCCCAGCACTTTGGGAGACTGAGGCGAACGGATCACGAGATCAGGAGTTCAAGACCAGCCTGGCCAATGTGGTGAAACCCTGCCTCTACTAAAAATACAAAAATTAGTCCGGCATGGTGGCAGGCGCCTGTAATTCAAGCTACTCAGGAGGCTGTGGCAGGAGAATTGCTTGAAACTGTAAGCAGAGGTTACAGTAACCCGAGATCACACCATTGTACTCTAGCCTGGGTGACAGGAGCGAAACTCTGTCTCAACAAAATTAAAAATTAATTAATTAATTAATAAAAATAAAAATAAATATGCATTGCCTTCCATTGGCTATGGGGCCCCAGCATGCACACCTCCAGGGTCAATTTCCACAAAGAGAGTAAAGAAGGAAGTCCAATCAGGCAACTTGACCACAGCAGCACAAGATTTCTTCTGGGAAGGTTGGCCTCCCCTTACTAGGTATCCCATGATGGTGGCGTAGCGAGTCTGGCCTGGCACCAGTTCCCAGCAAGCAAGTCAGAAGGCCACCAATCTCAAGGTTAGGGACAGAGCCCCCTGTCCATCTCCTCCTCTCTGGTATTTCATCAGAAGCTACTCCAGCATCTTCAGTGACTCAGTGTTCCTCCTGCTGCTCAGATGAGCGCTGCACTCCTTAGGAGTCATTCAACAACCATTCACCCGCCAAACATGTGTTTAGCACTCTACCTTGGCCAAACTGTAGCCTACACACAGGTGAACTAATTGTGGATCAGGTCAACACACTCTGTACCCCCAGTTGACAGTCTACAGCAGGGAGCAGTCTCATTGTGAAACTGTTAGAACCACCCCACAACGGCTTGTTAAAAAACAAGGTGGCTGGATCACAAGGTCAGGAGATTGAGATCATCCTGGCTAACACAGTGAAACCCAGTCTGTACTAAAAAAAAAAAATACGAAATACGAAAAATTAGTTAGGCCTGGTAGTGCCTGTAATCCCAGCTACTCGAGAGGATGAAGCGGGAGAATCGCTTGAACCCAGGATGCAAAGGTTGCAGTGAGCTGAGATTGCACCACTCCACTCCAGCCTGGGCAACAGAGCAAGACTCCATCTCAAAAAAATAATAAAAACAAAAATTAAATAAAAATTTTAAATGGCCAGGTGTTGTGGCTCATGCCTGTAATCCCAGCACTTTGGGAGCCTGAGGGGGACAGATCACAAAGTCAAGAGATCAAAACCATCCTGGTGAATATGGTGAAACCCTGTCTCTACTAAAAATACAAAAATTAACTGGGCATGGTGGCGCAGGCATGTGGTCCCAGCTACTTGGGAGGCTGAGGCAGAAGAATCGCTTGAACCCGGGAGGTGGAGTTTGCAGTAAGCTGAGATCTGCCACTGCACTGTTGCCTGTGCAACAGAGGGAGACTCCATCTCAAAAACATAATAATAGGCCAGGCGCGGTGGCTCACACCTGTGATCCTAGCACTTTGGGAGGCCGAGGTGGGTGGATCATCTGAGGTCGGGAGTTCGAGACCAGTCTGATCAACATGGAGAAACCCTGTCTCTACTAAAAACACAAAAAATTGCAGGGTGCAATGGCTCACGCCTGTAATCCCAGCACTTTCGGAGGCCAAGGCGGGTGGATCATGAGGTTGGGAGATCGAGACCAGCCTGACCAACGTGGTAAAACCCCATCTCTACTAAAAACACAAAAATTAGCCAGGCATGGTGGCACGTGCCTGTAATCCCAGCTACTCAGGAGGCTGAGGCAGGAGAATTGCTTGAACCCACAAGGCAGAGGTTGCAGTGAACTGAGATCATGCCACTGCACTCCAGCCTGGGCAACAGAGAGAGACTCCATCTAAAAAAAAATTACAAAAAATAGCTGAGCGTGGTGGTCCATGCCTGTAATCCCAGCTACTTGGGAGGCTGAAGCAGGAGAATCACTTGAACCTGGGAGGCAGAGGTTACGGTGAGCCGAGATCATGCCATTGCACTCTAGCCTGGGCAACCAGAGTGAAACTCTGTCTCAAAATAATTATATTAACAAATAGGCCTCACTCACGCCTGAAATCCCAGCACTTTGGGAGGACGAGGCTGGTGGATCATCTGAGGTCAGAAGTTCAAGACCAGCCTGGCCAACATGGTAAAAACCATCTCTACTAAATATATAAAAAAATAGCTGGGCATGGTGGTGGGCACCTGTAGTCTCCACTACTCGGGAGGCTGAAGCAGGAAAATTGCTTAACCCAGGAGGCGGAGGTTGCACTGAGCCAAGATCGTGCCACTACACCCCAGCCTCGACCACAATAACAAAACTCCATCTCAAAAAAAAATTAAACATAAATAAAGTGGGGGAGGACCCATAACCCGTCATCACTGTGCCTCCAGCAGGAACTCAGATGTGTCCACCCTTGCTAGCCACGGCTGCTTCCACCATTACTGCTAAAGTCACAGCTATTATCACCAACACCTAAGCCACTGGCAGGAGCCTGAAAAAAATGGCTTCTCCCCTCTTTCTGCCTTCCAAATTTGTCCTGATGAAGCATGACAGGAACATTACCAACTGGCAGCAGCATCCAGGAAATGTAGCCTGCAGGCTTCAAGCTCCAGTAGCACGGAGTCTAGAAGGGCGGTAGTCATAGAAACTCTCCAGCATCATCTTGTAAAAATAATCCAACCTTAATCATAAATTTTTTTTGAGACAGAGTCTTTGCTCTTGTTACCTAGGCTGGAGTGCAGTGGCATGATCTTGGCACACTGCAGCCCCACTTTCCAGGTTCAAGTGATTCTCCCGCCTCAGCCTCCCGAGTAGCTGGTACTACAGGCACACACCACCACATCTGGCTAATTTTTGCATTTTTAGTACAGATGGGGTTTCACCATGTTAGTCAGGCTGGTCTCGAACTCCTAACCTCCTGATCGACCCGCCTTGGCCTCCCAAAGTGCTGGGATTACAGGTGTGAGGCACTGCGCCCAGCCAATCATAAATTTTTGAACCCTAAGAATTATGTTGAGCCTTGAAGGAAACGGGACTGTGTGATCTGAGCCATGCGGCATGTAACTGCAACTTCAGCTTCTCAGATTCTAGATTAACTCTCTTATTAATAAAAATAAACTCAGCCGGGCGCGGTGGCTCACGCTTGTAATCCAAGCACTTTGGAGGCCAAGGCGGGTGGATCACCTGAGGTCAGGAGTTCAAGACGAGCCTAACCAACATGGTGAAACCACGTCTTTGTAAAAAATAAATAAAATAAAATAAAAAATAAACTCTCCTGTTCTTGCTCTGTAATTGATTTAAAAGGACTAAATGGCACCAGTGTTAAGGCCTCCCTTCTTGATTGCTGAACTTTCCTCTATTATTTGGCACCTAAATAAGACCAGATAGCGCAAAAGACCCAATGACTGTCATAGCCTCTCTGTGAATGTTAAATATACCCTTCCCCACCAGGCGCAGTGGCTCACGCCTGTAATCCCAGAACTTTGGGAGGCCAAGGTGGGTGGATCACAAGGTTAAGAGATCAAGACCATCCTAGCCCACATGGTGAAACTCCATCTCTACTAAAAGTAAAAAAAAAAAAAGCTGGGTGTAGTGGTGCACGCCTGCAATCCCAGCTACTGGGGAGGCTGAGGCAAGAGAATTGTTTGAACCTGGGAGGTGGAGGTTGCAGTGAGCTGAGATCATGCCACTGTACTCCAACCTAGCAACATAGTGAGACTCTGTCTCAAAAAATGTATAGATAGATAGATAGATATAGATATATGCCCTTCCCAAAAAGACCACTGTCTTGACTAATCATATTACTGTTAAGTATGTACTTGCCTTGTATGAAATATGTTGAAACTCTATTAAGCTTCCCAAACCTTAACTATATAAATGACCCCCAAACTTTCTCACTTCAGAGCACTGATATCCATTCTTTGGAATCTGTAGCTGTCTTCAAATTTTGTGCTAAAATAAACTCTACTTTTTTTTTGAGATAGAGTTTTGCTCTTGTTGTCCAGGCTGGAGTGCAATGGCACAATCTCAGCTCACCACAAGCTTCACCTCCCGGGTTCAAGCGATTCTCCTGCCTCAGCCTCCTGAATGGCTGGGATTAAGGCATAAGCAACTTTATTAGGAAAGAAAAGGAATAAATGAATGGTTACTCCATAGACAGAGGAGCCCTGAGGGCTGCTGGTTGCTCCCCTCCTTTTTTTTTTTTTCTGAAAAGGAATTTTGCTCTTGTTGCCCAGGCTGGATGGGGTACGATGATCTCTGCTTACCACGACCTCCGTCTCCTGGGTTCAAGAGAGACTCCTGCCTCAGCCTCTGGAGTAGCTCGAATTACAGGCATTCGCCACCATGCCCGGCTAATTTTGTATTTTTAGTAGAGATGGGGTTTCTCCATTGTTGGTCAGGCTGGTCTCGAACTACTGACCTCAAGTGATCTGCCCGCCTTGGCCCCCCACAGTGCTGGGATTACAGGCATGACTCAGTGTGTCCGGCCAGGTTGCCCATTTTTAAAGTTATTTCTTGATATGCTAAACAAGGGGTGGATTATTCATGCCTCCCCTTTTTAGACCAAGTAGGGGAACTTCCTTTGTAAACTGTCATGGCGCTGGTGGGAGTGTAGCAGTGAAGATAACCAGAGGTCACTCTCATTGCCATCTTGGTTTTGGTGGGTTTTAGCCAGCTTCTTTACTGCAACCTGTCTTATCAGCATCTCATCCTGTGACTAAGAATAACTTAACCTCCTGGGAATGCAGCCCAGCAGGTCTCAGCATTGTTTTACCCATCCCCTATTCAAAACGGACTTGCTCTAGCATCTACCTGATGCATGAATCATTCTTTACTCAGTTATACTCCATGAAATTTTTTTTTAATTACAAAAAATTAAATTAAAAAAAAATGAAAAAGCCTGCTGCACATCAGATGTCTTTTTTTTTTTTTTGAGATGGAGTTTCGCTCTTTGTTACCCAGTCTGGAGTGCAATGGCGCGATCTCGGCTCACCGCAACCTCCGCCTCCTGGGTTCAAGCAATTCTCCCACCTCAGCCTCCTGAGTAGCTGGGATTACAGGCACGCGCCACCATGCCCAGCTAATTTTTTGTATTTTTAGTAGAGACGGGGTTTCACCACGTTGACCAGGATGGTCTCGATCTCTTGACCACGTGATCCACCGGCCTCGGCCTCCCAAAGTGCTGGGATTATAGGCGTGAGCCACCGCGCCCGGCCACATGTCTTTTTTAAAAAACAAATTATTATTATTTTGAGACAGTGATTCACTCTTGTTGCCCAGGCTGGAGTGCAATAGCACAATATCGACTCACCTCAACTTCTGCCTCCCGGGTTCAAGCAATTCTCCTGCCTCAGCCTCTTAAGTAGCTGGGATTATAGGCATGCACCACCATGCCCGGCTAATTTTTCTATTTTTAGTAGAGACGGGGTTTCTCCATGTTGGTCAGGTTGGTCTCAAACTCCTGACCTCAAGTGATCTGCCTGCCTCTGGCTCCTAAAGTGCTGGGATTACAAGGTGAGCCACAGTGCCCGGCCTTATTATTATTTTTTGAGACAGAGTCTCGCTCTGTTGCCCAGTCTGGAGTGCAGTGGTGCGATCTTGGCTCACTGCAACCTCTGCCTCCTGGGTTCAAGTCATTCTCCTGCCTCAGCCTCCCAAGATGTTTGGACTATAGGTACAAACCAAATTTAGGCCAGGAGTGGTGGCTCAAGCCTGTAATCCCAGCACTTTGGGAGGCCAAGGAGGGTGGGTCACGAGGCCAAGAGATCAAGACCATCCTGGTCAACATGGTGAAACCCCGTCTCTACTAAAAATACAAAAAAAATTAGCTGGGCATAGTGGCGCATGCCTGTAATCCCAGCTACTCGGGAGGCTGAGGCAGGAGAATTGCCTGAACCCAGGAGGCGGAGGTTGCGGTGAGCCAAGATTGCGCCATTGCACTCCAGCCTGTAACAAGAGCGAAATTCCATCTCAAAAAAAAAAAAAAGGCCGGCCCGCAGTGGCTCGAGCCTGTAATCCCAGCACTTTGGGAGGCCAAGGCGGGTGGATCACGAGGTCAAGATATCGAGACTGTTCTGGTCGACATGGTGAAACCCCGTCTCTACTAAAGATACAAAAAATTAGCTGGGCACGGTGGCGCGTGCCTGTAATCCCAACTACTCAGGAGGCTGAGGCAGGAGAATTGCCTGAACCCAGGAGGCGGAGGTTGCGGTGAGCCGAGATGGCGCCATTGCACTCCCAGCCTGGGTAACAAGAGCAAAACTCCGTCTCAAAAAAAAAAAAAAAGATTTCATATTAGAAGAGTTTCTTATCTGTTGTTAACGACTCACCACCAGAGGAAAGCAAGCATCATTCTTTTTCAAAATAAGTTTTACCTATTTATTTATTTATCTATTTTTGAAACGGTGCCTCACTCCGTCACCCAGGCTGGAGTGTAGTGGCACAATCTTGGCTCACTGCCACCTCTTGCCTCCCGTGCTCAAGCAATCCTTCAAGCAAGCCTCAGCCTGAAGTATCTGGGACTACAGGTGCACACCGCCATACCCAGGTAATTTTTGTATTTTTAGTAGAGACAGGTTTTCACCATGTTAGCTAGAGGAGTCTCGAACTCCTGGGCTCGAGTGATCTGCCCACCTCATCCTCCCAAAGTGATGGGATTATAAGTGTGAGACACACTGCCCAGCCAACTTACACTTTATAAACACTTTGGGAATTAAGAAAAGGGGATCAGCCTGGCGAGGTGGCTCATGCCTGTAATCCCAGCACTTTCGGAGGCTGATGCAGGTGGATCACGAGGTCAGGAGTTTGAGACCAGGTTGGCCAACATGATGAAACCCTGTCTCTACTAAAAAAAACATACAAAAAATTAGCCATGAGTGGTGGCAGGCTCCTGCAATCCCAGCTACTCAGGAGGCTGAGGCAGGAGAATCTCTTGAACCTCGGAGGCGGAGATTGCAGTGACAGAGTGAGACTCCATCTCAAAAAAAAAAAAAAAAAAAAGGCCGGGCACAGTGGCTCATGCCTATAATCCCAGTACCTTGGGAGGCCAAGGCAAGCGGATCACCTGAGGTCAGGAGTTTGAGACCAGCCTGACCAACATGGAGAAACTCCATCTCTCCAAAAAATACAAAATTAGCCAGTGTGTTGGTACACGCCTGTAATACACCCAGCTATTCAGGAGACTGAGGCAGGAGAATCGCTACCTAGGTGGCAGAGGTTGCTGTGAGTTAAGATCCTGCCATTGCACTCTAGCCTAGGCAACAGGAGCAAAACTCTGTCTCAAAACAAAAAAAAGAAAAGAAAAGAAAAAGAAGAGGAGATTGTGGTTTTAGTCAGACCCTTGCTGGCCTCTGACTTCCAGCACGTGTAGCTGGGAAGAGAAAACTCAGTGTGAGGGGTCACCAGGGGAGAGGCAACCAGCCCCGCTGAGAAGCATAAAACATTCCTCAAAGAAAACTGGACAAAGTACCATGTAGACATTTGAGTTTTAAACACAGATAAAGTGGCAATGACGTTTTCCCAGGCATCCTTATCTCCAATGGGGATGACTAAAGTTCATTCCTTTTGTGAAATCGATTGAAGTAATTTTCGTGACCATTAATCTCTCCCAACCGCAGCTCTTCCTCCTCTTCCTCGCGGACCTTCTTCATTTCTTCCTTGGCCTGTATGGCATCCATCTCCCTTTCTGGACCCTGGAGAAAGAAACAAAACAAAAGCCCAGAGGCCAGGGGTTATGCTTCCATGTAGCCAAATGCATGTCAGTACTCAGGGGATCTCTGCCTTCCAGAAGCCTCTGCATCACCTGGGATAGGCTGAATAAGAAGGGTCTAAAGATTTCATGTCTTGGACGGGCTCAGTGGTTCACGCCTGTAATCCCAGCACTATAGGAGGCTGGGATGGGGAGATCATGAGGTCAGGAGTTTGAGACCAGCCTGGTCAACAAGGAGAAACCCCGTCTCTACTAAAAATACAAAAATCAGCTGGGCGTGGTACCATGTGCCTGTAATCCCAGCTACTCAGGAGACTGAGGCAGGAGAATTGCTTGAACCTGGGAGGCAGAGGTCTCGGTGAGCCGAGATCATACCATTGCACTCCAGCCTGGGTGACAGAATGAGAATCCGTCTCAAAAAAAAAAAAAAAAGAGAGATTTCATGTCCTAATCCCTGGAATCTTTTAATACTAACCTTTCCTGGGGCTGGGTGCTGTGGCTCACGCCTGTAATCCCAGCACTTTGGGAGGCTGAGGCAGGTGAATTACCTGAGGTCAGGACTTCAAGACCAGCCTGACCAATATGGTAAAACCCCGTCTCTACTAAAAAGACAAAAACTAGCTGGGCATGGCATGTGCCTGTAGTCCCAGCTACTTGGGAGGTTGAGGCAGGAGAATGACTTGAACCCGGGAGGCGGAGGTTGCAGTGAGCAGAGATTGTGCCACTGCACTCCAGCCTGAGTAACAGAGCCAGACTCCATCTCAAAAAAAAAAAAATTACACAACTAAATTAATGATGTAGGAAGAATTAATCATGGGCTTCATACCTTGGTTTCGCCCCAGGTGGCCTTGCCAAAATTATCTGCATACTCTTCATCATCTGTGATCAGAAAGTTATCAAAAATGGTTCCAGATCTCACCTGCAGATAAAAAAATAAGGCCTTCATTATTATGTTTTTATTCCTTTTTTTTTTTTTGAGACAGAGTTTCACTCTTTTTGAGTGAAATCTCAGTTCACTGCAACCTCCACCTTCCAGGTTCAAGTGATTCTCCTGCCTCAGACTCCTGAGTAGCTGGGATTACAGCTGCCCGCCACCACACCCAGATGATTTTTGTATTTTTAGTAGAGATGGGGTTTCACCATGTTCGCCAGGCTGGTCTCGAACTCCCAACCTCAGATGATCTGCCCACTTTGGCATCCCAAAGTGCTAGGATTACAGGCGTGAGCCACTGCATCTGGTGCTTTTATTCTTTATTATTTGTTAATTTTTTGTTTTTGTTTTTGTTTTGAGACAGTGTTTTGCTGTTGTTACCCAGACTGGAGTGCAATGGCACGATCTTGGCTCACTGCAACCTCCGCCTCCTGGGTTCAAGCAATTCTCCTGCCTCAGCCTCCCAAGTAGTTGGGACTACAGGCGCGCACCACCATGTCCAGCTAATTTTTTTGTATTTTTAGTAGAGACAGGGTTTCACCTTGCTGACCAGGATGGTCTTGATCTCTTGACCTTCTGATCCACCCGCCTCAGCCTCCCAAAGTGCTGGGATTATAGGTGTGAGCCACCACGCCCAGCCATTATTTGTTTATTTTTCATTTCTTTTTTCTTTTGGAAGTATATGAAACTCAAGTGAATTTTTTTTTTTTATTTTTTAAGAGATGGGGTCTTGCTATTTGCCTAGGCTGGATTTGAACTTCTGGACTTGGCTGGGCATGGTGGCTCACACCTGTAATCCCAGCATTTTGGGAGGCTGAGGTGGGTGAATCACTCGAGGTCAGGAGTTCAAAACCAACCTGGCCAACATGGTGAAACCTGTCTCTAAAAATACAAAAAGTATCAGAGGTGGTGGTGCATGCCTATAGTCCCAGCTACTCGGGAGGCTGAGGTGGGAGGATTGCTTAAATCTGGGAGGTAGAGGCTGCAGTGATCTGAGATTGTGCCACTGCACTTCCACCTGGGTCACAGAGTGTGACTCTGTCTCAAAAAAAAAATAAAAAATGAACTTCTGGGCTCACATGAGCCTCCCACCTCAGCCTCCCCAGTAGCTGGGACTACTACAGGCATGAGCCATACTGTCCCTGCATACTAGGCCTTCATTATTGATGTGGCATATATCAATATACACAGTTGTATTTTGCTCAGTACTGTGTACTGTAACAGCAGTTAGAATAGTAGGTGGTGCCAGGCATGGTGGCTCACACCTGTAATCCCGGCACTTTGGGAGGCCGAGGCCAGCGGATCACCTGAGGTCAGAAGTTCAAGACCAGCCTGACCAACATGGAGAAACCCCATCTCTACTAAAACTACAAAATTAGCCAGGCGTGGTAGCACTTGCCTGTAACCCCAGCTACTCAGGTGGCTGAGGCAGGAGAATCGCTTGAACCCAGGAGGAGAAGGTTGCGGTGAGCCGAGATTGTGCCATTGCACTCCAGCCTGGATGACAAGAGCAAAACTCCATCTCAAAAAAAGAATAGTAGGTGGTGCTTAAACCAATATCTAGAATATTCTTTCGCCCTAGGGCACTGGTCCCTCAAACTTGGCCACACACTGGGTTCACCAAAACCTTTTTTTTTGAGACAAAGTCTCACTCCGTTTTTTTTTGTTATTGTTTGTTTTGAGACGGAGTCTTGCATTGTCACCCAGGTTGGAGTGCAGTGGCACAATCTTGGCTCACTGCAATCTCCACTTCTCAGGTTCAACTGATTCCTCCCAGGTTTAAAAGATTCTCCTGCCTCAGCCTCCTGAGTAGCTGGGACTACAAGCATGCACCACCACACCTAGCTAATTTTTGTATTTTTGGTAGAGACAGGGTTTTACTGTTAACGTTAGCCAGCATGGACTCCATCTCCTGACTTCATGATCTGCCCCTCTCGGCCTCCCAAAGTGCTAGGATTACATGCATGAGCCACCTAGCCCACTGGGATCACCAAAACATTAACAAAAAAAAAAAACTCCCAGCACTTTGGGAGGCTGAGGTGGAAGGATTGCTTGAGCCTGGGAAATCCAAATTCTCCTAGACAACATAGTGAGATCCTCGTTTCTCAAAAACAAAATCTGAGTTTGGTGGCTTGTGCCTGTAGTTCTAGCTACTTGGGAGGCTGAGGGGGAAGGATCTTTGGGTCCAGTCTGAGGCTGCAGTGCTAGGATCATGCCACTGCACTCCAGCCTAGGTGACAGAATGAGATGCAGTCTCAAAAAATAAACAGAACATAGCCAGGCGCGGTGGCTCACACCTGTAATCCCAGCACTTTGGGAGGCTGAGGCAGGTGGATCACGAGGTCAAGAGATCGAGACTATCTGGTCAACATGGTGAAACCTTGTCTCTAGTAAAAATACAAAATATTAGCTGGGCATGGTGGTGAGTGCCTGTAATCCCAACTACTCGGGAGGCTGAGGCAGGAGAATTGCCTGAACCCAGAAGGCGGAGGTTGCGGTGAGCTGAGATCGCACCATTGCACTCCAGCCTGGGTAACAAGAGCGAAACTTCATCTCAAAAAAAAACAAAAAAATCAACAACAAAAAAATAAACAGAACAAAACACACACACGCCAAAAAAACTAAAGCAAATTTAAAACCAAATGACCTGCCAAAGCTCCAGGCCGATGGCACCAATGTTCTCAAATTCTGAGAGGTCATACTGTGTCAAATAGTTGGTATTCTTCATTTTATGGTGGAGCCAAATGTCTCTATCAATACCTTCCGGTTTCAGGCCATCCTGCATCAAAAAAAAACAACAGGTAGTCTCAGTGACATGGGCAGGGGAGGGGCAGCCCTGGGGCATCCCTGGAATCACGCGAAGAGGCCACATACCTGGCACGGGGGCTTCCGGAGCATCGTGGCCTGCCAGTCCCCATCCAGTCCACCATTCCAGTCACTCTGCCTGCTGGCACTGGCGTCCAGAAAGTGCTTCTCCCAGTCCTTCACAGACATGTAAGGAAAAAGGAAAATCAGTCAGATGCTCACGTAGTGGTTGTTGCTTCTGTTTTTGTTTCTTTCTTTTCTTTTTTTTTTTGAGACGGAGTCTCGCTCTGTCGCCCAGGCTGGAGTGCAGCGGCGCAATCTTGGCTCACTGCAACCTCCACCTGGGTTCAAGCAATTCTTTTGCCTCAGCCTCCCGAGTAGCTGGGACCACAGGCATGTGCCACCACACCCGGCTAATTTTTGTATTTTTAGTAGAGACAGGGTTTCACCATGTTGGCCAGGATGGTCTCAATCTCTTGAACCCATGATCCGCCCACCTTGGCCTCCCAAAGTGCTGGGATTACAGGTGTGAGCCACTGCGCCCGGCCTCTGTTTTTGTTTTCTGAGATTAGGTTTTGCTCTCACTCAGGCTGGAGTGCCATAGCGCAATCATGGCTCACTGCAGCCTCAACCTCCTGGGCTTCAGGGATCCTCCTGCCTCAACCTTCTGAGTAGCTGGGACTACAGGCACCCACCACCTTGCCTGCCTACTATTTTGATGTTTTGTAGAGTCAGGGTCTCCCTCTGTTGCTCAGCCTGGTCTCAAACTCCTGGGCTCAAGCAATCCTCCTGCCTTGACCTCCAGAAGTGCTGGTATTGCAGGCATGAGCCACTGTACCCAGCCAGATGCTCAGATATGAGAAAGGAATTTTTTTTTTTTTGAGATGGAGTCTCTCTCTGTCACCCAGGCTGGATGGAGTACAGTGGCACGATCTCTGCTCACTGCAACCTCCGCCTCCCAGGGTCAAGCAATTCTCCTGTCTCAGCCTCCTGAGTAGCTGGGACTATAGTTGCATGCCACCAGCTGGCTAGTTTTTTGTATTTTAGTAGAGATGGGGTTTCACCATGTTGCCCAGTCTGATCTTGAACTCCTGAGCTCAGGCAATCCACCTGCCTCAGCCTCCCAAAGTGCTAGGATTACAGATGTGAGACATGGCGCCTGGCCAAGACAGAAAATTCTTTTTATGTTTTTGAGACAGAGTCTGGCTTTTGTCACCCAGGCTGGAGTGCAATAGCATGATCTCAGCTCACCGCAACCCCTGCCTTCCAGTTCAAGTGATTCTCTTGACTCAGCCTCCTGAGTAGCTGGGACTATAGCCACCCACCACTATGCCTGGCTAATTTTTGTATTTTTAGTAGAGATGGGGTTTCGCCATGTTGGCCAGGATGGTCTCAAACTACTGACCTCAGGTGATCCACCCACCTCGGCCTCCCAAAGTGCTGGGATTACAGGCGTGAGCCACTGCACCCAGCCAAGACTGGAAATTCCTAGATGCCAAGAGGCAGGCACAGGCTGGTGACCCCTATCCCAGTGTCCCTCTCCCTTCTTCAATTTGGTGGTTAGAAGGCCAAGTGCGCCAGGTGCGGTGGCTCACGCCTGTAATCCCAACACTTTGGGAGGCCGAGACGGGTGGATCACGAGGTCAAGAGATAGAGACCATCCTGGTCAACATGGTGAAACACTGTCTCTACTAAAAATACAAAAAAATTAGCTGGGCATGGTGGCGCACGCCTGTAGTCCCAGCTACTCGGGAGGCTGAGGCAGGACAATTGCTTGAACCCAGGAGGTGGAGGTTGCAGTGAGCCGAGATCGCGCCATTGCACTCCAGCCTGGGTAACAAGAGCCAAACTCCGTCTCAAAAAAAAAAAAAAAGGCCAAGTGCTTGGTGTTTCCAATCCCACCAAGGACTTCAGGGCAACACCAGACTGCCTAATTTTTTCTCCCTAACCTGCCATACGACCTCAGCCTTTTCCCCACACTATGGAGAGGAGCGGCGGTATAGAAAACCTCAAGTAGTGGCTAGAGTGAAAATGATGGTGCAAAAAGTGAGGGTGCTGGCCGGGGGCGGTGGCTCATGCCTGTAATCCCAGCACTTTGGGAGGCCAAGGCAGGCAGATCACCTGAGTTCAGGAGTTCGAGACCAGCCTATTATATGGTGAAACCCTGGGAGATGGAGGTTGCAGTGAGCTGAGATCACACCACTGCACTCCAGCATGGGCGACAGAGCTAAACTCTGTCTCAAAAAAAACCAACTCTTTTATGATACCCAGATGTGTAGAGATGTGGCTGGTCTCCATTGTGTGCTCTGGGGAGGGCATTTGGTGGTACAATATTGCCATGGTGGCTACCAGCCATGCAGCAATTGTCCAGTAACTGGGTACTTACAAACCATATTTGTGCACTTTCTTTTTTTTTTTTTTTGATACTGAGTCTCACTCTGTCACCCAGGCTGGAGTGCAGTGGCACAATCTCAGCTCACTACAACCTCCGCCTCCTGGGTTCCAGTGATTCTCCTGCCTCAGCCTCCCAAGTAGCTGGGCTTACAGGTGTGTGCCACCACAACTGGCTAATTTTTGTATATTTTAGTAGAGATGGGGTTTCACTATATTGGCTATGCTGGTCTCAAACTCCTGACCTCATGATTCGCCCGCCTCGGCCTCCCAAAGTGCTGGGATTACAGGCGTGAGCCACCACGCCAGGCCTATTTGTGCACTTTCTAGAGTTGAGCAGGAAAAATTCACACCTGGGCTTTGTTGTCTTCAGTTAGCTCCGGGTCCTTCGATTCTGCCAGGGACTTTTCCTTCTTGAGTGATGTTAAGTTCCAATCATACTCTATGCTGCCAGATTCAATCGACTGGCCGTCAATTTTCACATCGTAAGAAAGATCTGGTCTTAAAATTAGAGTGTAGAGGTGTGTAAAGCCATCAACCTGCACATTTTAGAAGGAAAAGCATAACAATTAAACCCTCAATTCTTTTTTTTTTTTTTTTTTTTTTTTGAGATGGAGTCTTGCTCTGTTGCCCAGGCTGGAGTGCAGTGGTGCAATCTCAGCTATTGCAACCTCTGCCTCCTGAGTTCAAGCGATTCTCCTTCCCTCGGCCTCCTGAGAAGCTGGGATTACAGGCACCTGCTACCACGTCTGGCTAATTTTTTATATTTAGTAGAGTTTCATCATGTCGGCCAGGCTGGTCTGGAACTCCTGAACTCAGGTAATCCACCTGCCTTGGCCTCCCAAAGTTCTGGGATTATAGGCGTGAGACACCGTGCCTGGCCAACCATCGATTTTTTTTTTTTGAGACGGAGTTTTGCTCTTGTTGCCCAGACTGGAGGGAAATAAGGTGATCTTGGCTCACTGCAACCTCCACCTCCCAGGCTCAAGTGATTCTCCTACCTCACCCTCCCAAGTAGCTGACATTACAGGCATTCACCATGACGCCTGGCTAATTTTTTGTATTTTTAGTAGAAACGAGGTTTCTCCATGTTGTTCAAGCTGGTCTCAAACTCCTGACCTAAGGTAATCCACTCGCCTTGGCCTCCCAAAATGCTGGGACTACAGGCATGAGCCACCGCACCCTGTCCCTCAATGTTTTAATGCAGGTCTAAATATGCAGTATGTATGTAAGTATGTATGTATTTTAGAGACAAGGTCTCACTCTGTTGCCCAGGCTGGAGTGCAGTGGTACAATCATAGCTCATTGCAGCCTTGACCTCCTGGGCTCAAGTGATCCTTGCATCTCAGCCTCCTGAGTAGCTGGGACCACAGGTTCCTAGCATTACACCTGGCTAATTTTTGTATCTTTTGTAGTGACAGGGGGTTTCACCATGTTGTCCAGGCTGGTCTGGAACTACTTGGCTCAAGTGATCCTCCTGTCTCAGCCACCCAAAGTGCAGGGATTAGAGGTGTGAGCCACTGCACTGGGCCATTTCTCCAGAATGTTTTTTTCATCCTGAATATTTCATTCATGAATGAGGATGGATGTGGCTGAAATGTGACTGTCCTATTGTAATCCTCCTGGGGCAAATGATGATATGTCAGAGCTCACAGTAAAAAAATGAGAGTGCCCTCCTCTGATTTTGGGGTAAAGACTTCAGGAAACCAGTCAAGAAGACAAGTATCTCTGACGGGCCCCTAAATTGGAAACCAGGAATGGGAGACATGTTTACAAAGACCCATCCCTGGCTCAGTTAAGTACTTTACAGTCAAACTATTTTCTCTAAACTGAGTTATCATCAGGTAAGAGTTAACACTCATTTATTTGTATGCAGGAGCACTTACCTTACACCTGATTAATTTCTTGTTTTCATGATACTGATTCTTGAAATGTAAAATAACATGAACTTTCTTGATATCAAATCCACAAATATCGGGTCCTACAAAAAAAATTAGCTGTTCTCATTTTCTTTCCACAATGCATCACCATACAATAGCCACCCCATAACCATTCTTCTTCTTTTTCTTTTTCTTTTTTTTTGAAACAGAGTTTTGCTCTTGTTGCCCAGGCTGGAGTGCAGTGGTGCAATCTCAGCTGACCGCAACCTCCGCCTCCCAGATTCAAGCGATTCTCTTGCCTCAGCCTCCCAGTAGCTGGGATTACAGGCATGCGCCACCAGGCCTGGCTAATTTTGTATATTTAGTAGAGATGGGTTTCTCCATGTTGGTCAGGCTGGTCTCAAACTCCCTGCCACAGGTGATGCGCCTGCCTTGGCCTCCCAAAGTGTTGGGATTACAGGCGTGAGCCACTGCACCTAGCCCATTTTTCTTAAATATAATCAGGTATAATCCAATAATCAGATATTCACACTAAGTTATTTATTTATTTGTTTGTTTATTTTTAATTAATTTTTTTTTTTGAGATGGAGTTTCACTGTTGTTACCCAGACTGGAATGCAATGGCACGATCTCGGTTCACTGCAACCTCCGCCTCCTGGGTTCAAGCAATTCTCCTGCCTCAGCCTCCTGAGTAGCTGGGACTACAGGTGTGCACCACCATGCCCAGCTAATTTTTGTATTTTTAGTAGAGATGGGGTTTCACCTTGTTGACCAGGATGGTCTCAATTTCTTGACCTCGTGATCTACCCACCTCGGCCTCCTAAAGTGCTGGGATTATAGGCGTGAGCCACCGCGCCCGGCCTATTTATTTGTTTATTTTTGAGACAGAGTCTCTCTCTGTTGCCCAGGCTGGAGTGAGGTGGTGCAATCTTGGCTCCCTGCAATCTCCACCTCCCAAGTTTAAGTGATTCTCCTGTGTCAACCTCCCAAGTAGTTAGCTGTGATTACAAGCATGCACCACCACGCCGCTAATTTTTGTATTTTCAGTAGAGATAGGGTTTTGCATTGTTAGCTAGGCTGGTCTCAAACTACTGACCTCAGGTGATTCACCTGCCTTGGCCTCCGAAAGTTCTGGGATTACAGGTGTGAGCCACTGCACCTGGTCACATGCAAATATCTTATTGCTGTTAAAGGACAATGTCCTGGCTTTCCACTCACTTCTTAGTGTGTTCTGAAGCTCATTTAAATATTCAAAGCGGCCTGTAATCCCAGCACTTTAGGAGGCCAAGGTGGGGGGATCACTTGAGGCTAGGAGTTCAAGACCAGCCTCACCAACATGGTGAAACCCCATCTCTACTAAAAATACAAAAATTAATGAGAATGGTGGTGTGCACCTGTAGTCCCAGATACACAGAAGGCTGAGGTGAGAGGATCAGTTGAACCCAGGAGGTGGAGGTTGCAGTGAGCTGAGAGTTGGGCCACTGCATTCCAGCCTAGGTGGCAGAGCAAGACTCCATCTCAATTAAAAAAAAATGCTGGCTGGGCGCGGTGGCTCACACTGTAATCCCAGCACTTTGGGAGGCCAAGGCGGGTGGATTGCTTGAGGTCAGGAGTTCGAGACCAGCCTGGTCAACATGGAGAAACCCTGTCTCTATTAAAAATACAAAAAAATTAGCTGGGCATGGTGGCACATGCCTGTAGTACCAGCTACTCAGGAGGCTGAGGCAGGAGAATTGCTTGAACCCAGGAGGCGGAGGTTGCGGTGAGCTGAGATCATGCCATTGCACTCCAGCCTGGATAACAAGAGCGAAACTCCATCTCAAAAAAAAAAAACTCTGCTCCTCGAAAGCCCAGGCAGACTGATTTGAGTAATAAAAAAACTCTGGGGCCAGGTGCCATGGCTCCCTCCTATAATCCCAGCACTTTGGGAGGCTGAGGCAGGCAGATCATGAGGTCAGGAGTTTGAGACCAGCCTGGCCAACATGGTGAAACCCTGTCTCTGCTAAAAATACAGGCCAGGCACGGTGGCTCACGCTTGTAATCCCAGAACATTGGGAGGCCGAGGCGGGTGGATCACGAGGTCAAGAGATTGAGACCATCCTGGCCAACATGGCAAAAACCCATCTCTACTAAAAAGTACAAAAATTCAGCACTTTGGGAGGCTGAGGTGGGTGGATCACGAGGTCAAGAGATTGAGACCATCCTGGTGAACATGGTGAAACCCCGTCTCTACTAAAAATACAAAAATTAGCTGAGTGTGGTGGTGTGCACCTGTAGTCCCAGCTACTCAGGAGGCTGAGGCAGGAGAATTGCTTGAACCCAGGAGGCAGAGGTTGTGGTGAGCCGAGATCGTGCCATTGCACTCCAGCCTGGGTAACAAGAGTGAAACTCCGTCTCAAAATAAAAAAAGTACAAAAATTAGCTGGGTATGGTGGCTCAAGCCTGTAGTCCCAGCTACTTGGGAGGCTGAGGCAGGACAATTGCTTGAACCCGGGAGGCAGAGGTTGTAGTAAGCAGAGATCACGCCACTGTACTCCAGCCTGGGTGACAGAGTGAGACTCCATCTCAAAAAAAAAAATCATAATAAAAAAACTCTGGTCTGCTGCACAGCAAGCTCTACGTGAATTACTCTCCCTGTTGGAATTCCCACGTCTTGATGAATCTGCTCTGCCTAGGCTATGGGCAAGGTGAACCCCTTGGGTGGTTACACGCAAGCTAATATTAGTTTTATTAAAGTTTTGGGTTTTTTTTTTTTGTTTTTGTTTAAGGTGGAGTCTCACTCTATCTCCCAGGCTGGAGTACAGTGGCACAATCTCAGCTCACTGAAACCTCCACCTCCTGGGTTCAAGTGATTCTCCTGCATCAGCCTCCCAAATAGTTGGGACCACAGGCATGTACCACCATACCCAGGTAATTTTTTTTTTTTTTTTAAGAGATGGGGTTTCTCCATGTTGGTCAGGCTGGTCTTGAACTTCCGACCTCAGGTGATCCGCCCACCTTGGCCTCCCAAAGTGCTGGGATTACAGGTGTGAGCCACCGCGCCCGGTCATAATTTTTGTATTTTTAGTAGAGATGGGGTTTCATCATGTTTGCCAGGCAGTTCTCGAACTCCTGATCTCGTGATCCACCCACCTTGGCCTCCGGAAGTACTGGGATTACACATGGGAATGACCGTGCCCCACCTGTGCATAGGTATTTATGCAAATGTCAAGGCTCTGACAATGACTGTGCTTCTCTTCTCTTCCTCCTTAACACCTCACCCTCAGCAAGCTGCCCTAACACTAATGGCTGGCGCTGACTCATTACAACAAAGTGTTCCAATAGTGACAGAGTGGGTTTGAGTAAAATGGAACTGTTGAGTTAAAAACTGAAATACTAAGAAAAGGTTATTTTAATCTTTTTTTAACCCCAAATTAGGCTGCTTGGCAATTCAGATGTAGTAGACATATGCTATATAGAGTATTTTTTTTTTCTTCTTTTTTTTTTTTTTTTTTTTGAGATGGAGTTTCGCTCTTGTTACCCAGACTGGAGTGCAATGGCGCGATCTCGGCTCACTGCAACCTCCGCCTCCTGGGTTCAGGCAATTCTCCTGCCTCAGCCTCCTGAGTAGCTGGGATTACAGGCACGCACCACCATGCCCAGCTAATTTTTTTTTGTATTTTTAGTAGAGACGGGGTTTCACCATGTTGACCAGGATGGTCTCGATTTCTTGACCTCGTGATCCACCCGCCTCGGCCTCCCAAAGTGCTGGGATTACAGGCGTGAGCCACCGCGCCCGGCCCCTTCTTCTTTTTTAATACAGAATAAGGTGGGGTCTTATTCTGTCATCCAGGCTGGAGTGCAGTTGTGTGATCATAGCTCACTGCGTCCTCAAACTCCTTGGCTCAGCAGATCCTCCTGCTTCAGCTGCCTGAGTAGCTAGAACCACAGGTGCATGCCACCACATTGGGTTAATTTTTTTTTTTTGAGTCTTGCTCTGTCGCCTAGGCTGGAGTGCAGTGGTGTGATCTTGACTCACTGCAACCTCCACCTCCTAGGTTCAAGGGATTCTCCTGCCTCAGCCTCCTGAGTAGCTGGATTTGCCCAGGCTGGTCTCAAACTCCTGGGCTCATCATCCTCCCTGGGCAGATTATTCTGGATATCCATTTTTTTCTTCTATTTTTTTTGAGACGGAGTTTCACTCTTGTTACCCAGGCTGGAGTGCAATGGCACGATCTCGGCTCACCACAACCTCTGCCTCCTGGGTTCAAGCAATTCTCCTGCCTCAGCCTCCTGAGAAGCTGGGATTACAGGCACACACCACCATGCCCAGCTAATTTTTTGTATTTTTAGTAGAGACGGGGTTTCACCACGTTGACCAGGATGGTCTCGATCTCTTGACCTCTGATCCACCCGCCTCAGCCTCCCAAAGTGCTGGGATTACAGGCTTGGGCCACCACGCCCGGCTATTTTTTAAAAATATTTTGTAGAGACAGGGTCTCACTATGTTGATCAAGCTAGTCTCAAACTTCTGTACTCAAGTAATCCTCCTGCCTTGGCCTCCCAAAGTGCTGAGATTACAGGCATGAGCCACCACGCCTGGCTGATTTTTTTTTTTTTTTTTTGAGACAGAGTCTTACTCTGTTGCCCTGGCTGGAGTGCAATGGCACTATTTCGGCTCACTGCAACCTCCACTTCCCAGGTTCAAGCAATATTCCCACCTCAGCCTCCTGAGTGGCTGGGATTACAGGCATGCAGCACCATGCCTGGCTAATTTTTGTATTTTTAGTAGAGAAGGGGTTTCACCATGTTGGCCAGGCTGGTCTCAAACTCCTGACCTCAAGTGATCTGCCCACCTCAGTCTCCCAAAGTGCTGAGACTACAGGCATGAGCCACCACACCCGGTACATTAACTCTTAAAATTGCAAGTTACACTATATTTATGTCTATTTCCTGTGGCCCAGTGTGATTCCTTCCCAGTTCCGGCATAAATTTTAATCAAGTACCCCTGGTGTTAGGAGATATTTAATATTTTCCAGAGGTTTGCAGGCTTTTTCTATAAATGCCAGATGGTAGAATATTTCTGGCTTTGTAAGCCTAATGATTTGTGTCATGACAACTTAACTCTGCCACTGCTATTGGCAAGCAGCCACAGACAACAAATAAATGAACGGAGTGAGGCTGCATTCCAGTAAGACTTCATTTAGGGACACTGAAATCTAAATTTCATCTAATTGCCCTTTTTTTTTTTTTTTAACAGAGATGGGGTCTCACTGTATCCCCCAGGCTGGAGTGCAGTGGTGAAATCTCAGCTCCCTGCAACCTCCACCTCCTGGGTTCAAGTGATTCTCCTGTCTCAGCCTCTTGAATAGCTGGAATTATGCGCATTTGCCACCACACCTGGCTAATTTTTGTATTTTTAGTAGAGACAGGGTTTCACCATCTTAGCCAGGTTTGTCTCGAACTCCATAATTTGTGATCTGCCTGCCTCGGCCTCCCAAAGTGCTGGGATTACAGGTGTGAGCCACCATGCCTGGCCTTCTTTTTTTTTTGAGATGAAGTGTTGCTCTGTTGCCCAGGCTGGAATGTGTAGCGTAGTGGCGCAATCTCAGCTCACTGCAACCTCTGTCTCCCAAGCTGAAGCAATTCTTTGCCTCAGCCTCCTGAGTAGCTGGGATTATAGGTGCCTGCCACAACTCCCGGATAATTTTTGTATATTTAGTAGAGACGGGGTTTCACCATCTTGGCCAGGCTGGGCTTTAATTCCTGACCTTGTTATCCACCCACCTCGGCTTCCCAAAGTGCCGGGATTACAGGTGTGAGACACTGCGCCCAGTCAAATTTCATATAATTTTCACATATCGCAAAATGTCATCCTTGCATTGATTTTTTCCAACCAGTTAAAAATGTAAAAAAATTTGTAGTTCATCGGTAACAGAAACGCAGATGGTAGGCCAATTTGGCCCATGGCCAAGGTTTACTGAGTCCTGAAGGATTGAAAACACAGGTTGAGGCCATGTGTGGTGGCTCGGGCTTGTAATCCCAGCAGTTTGGAAGGCCAAGACGGGTGGGTCACCTGAGGCCAGGAGTTCGAGACATACCAGGAGTTTGAGACCAGCCTGGCCAACATGGTGAAATCCCATCTCGACTAAATACAAAAAAGTTAGCCAGGTATGGTGGCGCATGCCTATAATCCCAGCTACTCAGGAAGCTGAGGCAGGAGAATTGCTTGAACCCTGGAGGTGGAGGTTGTAGTGAGCCAAGACTGCGCCACTGCCATTGCACTCCAGACTAGGCAACAAGAGTGAAAACTCCCATCTCAAAAAAAAAAAAAAAAAAGGGCCGGGCACAGTGGCTCACGCCTATAATCCCAACACTTTGGGAGACCGAGGCGGGCGGATCATGAGGTTAACAGATCGAGACCATCCTGGTCAACAAAGTGAAACCCCATCTCTACTAAAAATACAAAAATTAGCTGGGCATGGTGGTGCGCGCCTGTAGTCCCAGCTACTTGGGAGGCTGAGGTAGGAGAATTGCTTGAACTCAGGAGGCGGAGGTTGCGGTGAGCCGAGATCGTGCCATTGCACTTCAGCCTGGGTAACAAGAGCGAAACTCCATCTCAAAAAAAAAAAAATCACACAAGTTGAGCATGCCAAGTCAAAAAATTCCAAATCTGAAGTGTTCCAAAATCCAAAACTCTTAGACTCAACATGATGCTCGAAGGAAATGCTCACTGGAGCACTGTGGATTTCTGTTTTTTTCTCAGATTAACAATGCTCAGCCAGTATGGATGATGCAAATACTCCAAAATTCCAAAATCCAAAACACTGGTCCCAAACATTTCAGGTAAGGAATCCTTAGCCTGCATGAGGGCTACACTAATGGTGAATAAATAACTTTTTCAGGAATACCACAGACTGGTACAGTTGCTTTTTATATTAATTCGGCTTAACAGTGCTATAAACCTTGGATCTGATATACTCAATACTACTAACCTTCACTATGTTAGCAAAGTCTAGTCTAAAGATCCTGTGAAGTGGGAGGGTTTTCAAAGTCACTAGAAGTGGTGGTGTTGTACCACCTAAACTCACCAAACATAATATAGTACTGTGATTTTTCATTTAGGTTCTTCTGGTCAATGTCTGCAGGAAAGACTTTAATGTAGCCTCCGCCACAGTCCATCTTCTGCTCATGTTTTACTGTGTACTGAATGACCAGAGTCTTCCCTTTATTGCTGAACGGTTTGAAGCGTGCAGAGATGGCATAGAATCGGCCATTTTGAGTGGTTTGCAGACCTTTGAACAAAAATACTCATGAACGATTAGGAATGATATTGTGCTCAATAACGCAGGAAGTTAAATGGATGTCTTTCCCTTACTCCCAACCATAAATGTCCTAACCATTAACAGTGATCTGGCGCCAATAGAGCACTACACAATACTGCATAATGGGCACACTACTAGCAGGCACTCTGCTTCCATACAACTTGTATTTTACACACCTGAAAGCTTTTGTTTTTAACATACCACTGTTATTTATTTATTTATTTATTTAGACAGAGTCTCATTCTGTTGCCCAGGCTGGAGTGCAGTGGTGCAATCTTGGCTCACTGCAACCTTCGCCTCTCGAGTTCAAGTGATTCTCCTGCCTCAGCCTCCCGTGTAGCTGCTGGGATTATAGGTGTGTGCCACCATACTCAGCTAATTTTTGTATTTTTAATAGAGACAGGGTTTTACCACATTGGCCAGGCTGGTCTCGAATTCCTGACCCTGTGATCTGCCTGCCTCAGCTTCCCAAAGTGCTGGGATTACAGGCGCGAGCCACCGCACCCAGCCAGGTCACCTGTATTTTAAATTTTGTGGGCCATTTGGTCTCTTTCCTAACCACTCTATTCTGCCTTTTCAGCATAAAGCAGCCATAGACAATATAAATGAATGAATGTGGCTGTGTTCCAATAAAACTTTATTTATGAACACTAAACCTCCTTTTTTTTTTTTTGAGACAGAGTCTTGCTCTGTTGCCCAGGCTGAATTGTTGCTCGCTGCAACTGATGCCTCCCAGGTTCAAGTGATTCTCCTGCCTCAGCCTCCTGAGTAGGTGGGACTACAGGCATTCAACACCACACCTGGCTAATTTTTGCATTTTTAGTAGAGAATGGGTTTCACCACATTGCCCAGGCTGGTCTTGAACTCCTGGCCTCAAGTGATCCGCCCATCTCTCACCTCCCAGAGTGCTAGGATTACAGGCATGAGCCACCACGCCCAGCCTAAACTTTCACTTATATAAAAGCAAATACAATTTAAAAGCCTTAAGAGTCCAGGCATGGTGGCTCACATCTGTAATCTCTGTACTTTGGGAGGCTGAGCCGGGTGGATCACTTGAGGTCAGGAGTTTGAGAGCAGCCTGGCCAATGGTGCCAAAACCCCATTTCTACTAAAAATACAAAATTAGTTGGGCATAGTGGCAGGTGCCTGTGGTCCCAGCTACTTGGGAAGCTGAGGCAGCCGAATCACTTGAACCTGGGAGGTGGAGAAGCCGAGACTGCCCCACTGCACTCCAGCCTGAGTGGCAGAGTGACACTCTGTTTTAAAAAACAAATAAAATAGCTGCTGGGCACAGTGGATCATGCCTGAAATCTCAGGACTTTGGGAGGCCGAGGCAGGCAGACCACGAGGTCAGGAGATTGAGACCATCCTGGCTAACACAATGAAACCCCATCTCTACTAAAAACACTAAAATTAGCTGGGCATGGTGGCACGCACCTGTAGTCCCAGCTACTTGGGAGGCTGAGGCAGGAGAATCGCTTGAAACTGGAAGGCAGAGGTTGCAATGAGCCGAGATCACGCCACTGCATTCCAGCCTGGGCAACAGAATCAACAAAATAAATAAAATAAAATAAAATAAAATAAAATAAAATAAAATAAAATAAAATAAAATAAAATAAAAGCCTTGGGTGAGATGTGTGCTCTGGAGTCATGCAGCTTGCAGGTGTAACCTCTGCTTCTTAGATCACAGGTTAACCTTCTTCCTCATTGCTCTTGTTCTGTCAATGGCTAGGACAAACCAGAGACTACGCCTCCTCCACTTGTAATCACTGACTTTGATTACAGGTTAACTGCCTCCAGGATTGTCCTGTACCTAACTCAGACCAGATGGCACACAAGATGCCAAGACTGTTACATCTTCAGGGTGAAATATTAAACATGCCTTCTCAGAAGAAAAAGACCACCTTGACTAATCAGATCACAGTAATTATGTATCAAGCCTTGCATAGAAAGATGTCAAAATTCTGTTAAGCTTCCCTCAACTTTGTCTATACCAATGATCCCAAACTTCTACACTTCAAAACACTGACTTCTGTTTTTTGGGATCTGCTTTCCAAACAGTTGTCCTCAAACTTTGAGCTTGAATTAGCTCTTGCCCCACTCCCCGAGATGGAGTCTCGTGCCCAGGCTGGAGTGCAGTGGCGCAATCTCTGTTCACTGCAGCCTCTGCCTCCCGGGTTCAGGTGATTCTCTTGCCTCAACCTCTCTATTAGCCAGAATTACAGGCATGCGCCACCACGCCTGGCTAAGTTTTGTGTTCTTAGTAGAGATGGGGTTTCACCGTGCTGGCCAGGCTGGTCGCAAACTCTTAACCTGGTGATCTGCCTGCCTTGGCCTCCCAAAGTGATGGGATTACAGGCAAGCCACTGCGTCTGGTCAAATTAGCTCTCTTTAAGATAGATGATTATTATTTTATTTATTTATTTTTTTTAGACGGAGTTTCACTCTTGTTACCCAGGCTGGAGTGCAATGGCGCGATCTCGGCTCACCGCAACCTCCGCCTCCTGGGTTCAGGCAATTCTCCTGCCTCAGCCTCCTGAGTAGCTGGGATTACAGGCACGCACCACCATGCCCAGCTAATTTTTGTATTTTTAGTAGAGACGGGGTTTCACCATGTTGACCAGGATGGTCTCGATCTCTTGACCTCGTGATCCACCTGCCTCGGCCTCCCAAAGTGCTGGGAATATAGGTGTGAGCCACCGCGCCCAGCTTTAAGCTAGATTATTATTTTTTTTTTTTTGAGACAGAGTCTTGCTCTGTCACCCAGACTGCAGTATAGTGGCGTGATCTCGGCTCACTGCAACCTCTGCCTCTCGGGTTCAAGTGATTCTCCTGCCTTAGCCTCCCAAGTAGCTGGGACTATAGGCCCATGCCACCACAACTGGCTAATTTTTGTATTTTTTTTTCTTGAGATGGATTCTCCCTCTGTTGTCCAGGCTGGAGTGCACTGGCATGATCTCGGCTCACTCCAACCTCAGTCTCCTGGGTTCAAGTGATTCTCCTGCCTCAGCCTCTGAAGTTGGTGAGATTATAAGTGTGTGCTACCACACCCAGCTAAGTTTTTATTTTTTTTGAGATAGAGTTTCGCTCTTGTTACCCAGGCTAGAGTGCAATGGCGCGATCTCGGTTCACCGCAACCTCCGCCTCCTGGGTTCAGGCAATTCTCCTGCCTCAGCCTCCTGAGTAGCTGGGACTACAGGCACGCACCACCCATGCCCAGCTAATTTTTTGTGTTTTTAGTAGAGACGGGGTTTCACCATGTTGACCAGGATGGTCTCGATATCTTGACCTCGTGATCCACCTGCCTCGGCCTCCCAAAGTGCTGGGATTACAGGTGTGAGCCACCACACCCGGTCCAAGTTTTGTATTTTTAATAGAGACTGAGTTTTGCCATGTTGGCCAGGCTGGTCCTGAACTCCTGATCCCAAGTGATCTGCTCGCCTCATCTTGATCTACCTGTACAGACATAAAAGATCCGCTTGCCTTATATTGACCTGCCTGTACAGACGTAAAAACTCATTGGGTTGTCCCCTGAAAAATGTGCAGGCAACAAGATGTGATGTTTACCTCTGTAGTTTTTTCTTTTTCTTTTTTTTTTCAGATGGAGTGTCGTTCTGTCACCCAGGCTGGAATGCAGTGGTGCGATCTCAGTTCACTGCAATCTCTGCCTCCTGGGTACAAAGGATTCTCCTGACTCAGCCTCCAAAGTAGCTGGGACTACAGGTGTGTGCCACCATGCCTTGCTAATTTCTTGTATTTTAGTAGAGACAGGGTTTCACCATGTTAGCCAGAATGGTCTCTATTTCCTGACCTCGTGATCCACCCACCTCAGCCTCCCAAAGTGCTGGAATTACAGGCGCGAGCCACCATGCCTGGCCAACACATTTATATAAATATAATCCAAAGAAGGTTAAACACCATTTCATATGTGACAGTGCTTCCTGTATGATTTTATTATTTATTTATTTATTTATTTTGAGACAAAGTTTCACTGTTGTTACCCAGACTGGAGTGCAATGGCATGATCTCGGCTCACCACAACGTCCGCCTTCTGGGTTCAAGCAATTCTCCTGCCTCAGCCTCCCGAGTAGCTGGGACTACAGGTGCGCACCACCATGCCCAGCTAATTTTTGTATTTTTAGTAGAAATGGAGTTTCACCTTATTGACCAGGATGGTCTTGATCTCGACCTTGTGATCCACCCGCCTTGGCCTCCCAAAGTGCTGGGATTATAGGTGTGAGCCACCGTGCCTGGCCTCTTGTATGATTTTATTATGCCAAATAAGCTGAATATGTCTCCTTGGACTTCAGGGGAACTAATACCAATAAAATAATAGTAATAGTAGTAATAATAATAGGCCAAGTACCTTGGCTCAGGTTTATAATCCCAGCACTTTGGGAGGCTGAGGGGTGGAACACTTGAGGCCAGGAGTTTGAGAGCAGCCTGGGTAACATGATGAAACCCTGTCTCTAAAAAAAGTAGCCTGAAACAGGCATGGTGGTGCGTGGCCAGCCCCGAGGGAGCCTGAAACGGGAGAGTTCCTTGAATCCTGCAGGTGGTTTGAGTGAGCCAAGATCGTGCCACTGCACTCCAGCCTGGGAAACAGAGCGGGACTCCTGTTCAAAAAAAAAAGGAGCAATCTTCGGCAATAAAGAGAGAGGAGGCCAGGTGTGGTAACTCACACCTGTAATCCCAGCACTTTGAGAGGCTAAGGCAGGTGGATCACAAGATCAGGAGTTCGAGATTAGCCTGGCCAACATGGTGAAACCCCTTCTGTACTAAAAATACAAAAATTAGCTGGGTGTGGTGGCGTTTGCCTGTAGGCCCAGCTACTCAGAAGGCTGAGGCAGGAGAATTGCTCGAACCTGGGAGGCGGAGGTTGCAGTGAGCCAAGATCATGCCATTGCACTCCAGCCTGGACAACAGAACAAGACTCTGTCTCAAAAAAAAGAAAGAAAAAAAGAAAAGAAAGAAAGGAGAGAGAAAACAACAACAAAAGATAAGGAAGCCTTGCCTTAAAGTCTACCTTGCCTTAAGGTCTTCATGTGTAAAATGGGAATAAAAGCTTTTGGCTGTGCCGTAACTACCTTGAAAGGTTGCTATGAAAATGTAACATTAGGCTCGATTTGGTCCCGATTCGACACTAACCTTTATCTTTCTCTTTATGACCATAAAACTTCCCCGACGAGACTCTAAAATGCCCAAAACGGGAGTCATTGGTGGACTGCACCCATCGGTTTCTCCAGTGCTCTGTGGGGAGGGGAAATAACACCGGTTAGAGCTGATAACAGTTAATTTGCGTCAAGGGAAGGGTGAGGGGGACCCTCGAGGAATTGAGGGTTCCCTGCCATCGACCCCGAGGCGACTCTGGCCAGCCTTAGAGGGGCGGAGATAGGGGAGTTTACACCCTTGCCACCACGGGTGTCACCCCTTCACCTCCGTCTAGAAATTCCTCTTGGAAATAAACGGTAGCTAGCGCCACCCGCAGCATGCAGATGGCCCAGAGTGGGACCAGAGCCCCGGCCATGGGGGCGTACACTGCGCTTCCTGGCACCGCCGCCCCTTCGCTTCCGGCGGTCTCTGCGGCTCTTCAGGCGCGCCCCGAAACTACCACTCCTGTCACGTCTCGTGATTATGACCTGAGGTCTCATAGGTCGCTACGGCGCGGGGCACGTCGGGCCGGTCCCGGAACTACCACTCCCATGATGCCCCGCGATTGTGATTCGGGGTGGCATTGGTCCCCGGGACGCGGTGCTTCCCGGGAGGTGTAGTCCCTTCTGGCTCTGTTGCTCAGGGCAACCGCTCTCTCAGGCCTGAATGTGGCGGCAATCTCTGCGAATGGACACCCTGGGAGGAGGTCGGCAGGGCTGGTGGGGAGGTGACGCGGCTGAGCGCACGGGCTTGCGAGAGGAGATACGGGGAAATCGGGCTTGCTCTGGAGTTGAGTTGGTCGGGCGGCTGCAGAGTGGTCCGGTGCCTCAGTTTCCCTGTCTGGGGTCTGTTGAGTCCGGTGCGGGTTGCTTCATAGCAGGGGAGAAGAGCAGGATGGTCTGAGGGGCGCCAGGGTTTTCAAGTTTTGGTTTGTTGATTTTTAACAACTTTATTGAGCTACCATTTGCATACCATAGTGTTCACCACTTTTAAGCTGACGACTCGGTTATTTTTAGTAAATCTTCAAAGTTGTGAAGCCGTCGCCACCATTCAGCTCATCCAGCTTTAGAACTCTGCATCAGGCTGGGCGCGGTGGCTCATGCCTGGAATCCCGGCACTTTGAGAGGCAGAGGCGGGAGGATCACTTGAGGCCAGGAGATTCAGAGTAGCCTGGGTAACATGGCGAGACCCCATCTCTAAAAAAGATAAAAATAAATAATTAGCCAGGTGCAGTGGTACCTGCCTATAGTCCCAGCTACTCGGCATGTTGAGTCGGGAAGGAAGATTGCTTGTGTCTAGGAGGTCGAGGCTGCTGTGAGCTGTGATCATGCCACTGCCCTCCAGCCTGGGTGGCAGAGTGAGACCCCTACTCAAAAGAAAACAAAACAAAAAACAAAATTAAACTTGCCGTTACCCAAAGAGATTGCTTCGTTCCTTTGCAATCTGTCCTCACTCACACCCACAGTTCCAGGGAACCGCTCATCTGCCTTCTTTTTGTTTGTTTGTTTGAGGTCTCACTCTGTCGCCCAGGCTAGAGTGCAATGGCACGATCTCGGCTCACTGCAACCTTTGTCTTCCGGTTTCAAGCATTCTCCTGCCTCAGCCTCATGAGTAGCTGGGATTACAGGCGCACACCACCATGCTCAGCTAATCTTTTTTTTTTTTTTTTTTTGAGACGGAGTTTCGCTGTTGTTACCTACACTGGAGTGCAATGGCACGATCTCGGCTCACCGCAACCTCTGCCTTCTGGGTTCAAGCAATTCTCCTGCCTCACCCTCCCGAGTAGCCGGAACTACAGGCACACGCCACCATGCCCAACTAATTTTTGTATTTTTAGTAGAGATGGGGTTTCACCTCGTTGACCAGGATGGTCTCGATCTCTTGACCTCGTGATCCACCCGCCTTGGCCTCCCAAAGTGCTGGGATTATAGGCGTGAGCCACCGCGGCCGGCCAATCTTTGTATTTTTAGTAGAGATGGTGTTTCACCATGTTTGCCAGGCTGCTCTTGAACCCCTGACCCCAGGTGATCTGCCAGCCTCAGCCTCCCAAAGTGTTGGGATTACAGCCACCACGCCGGCCCAATCTGCTTTCTGAGTTAATTGGTTTGCCTTTTCTGGACAGTTCTTAAAAATGAAATCATAGGGTGTGCGGAGTTAGTGTCTGGCTACTTTCCCTTAGTGTGACGTATTTGAGATTCGTGCATGCTGTTATATTAGTATTTGTCTTTTTTAAATTGCTGAATAGTATTCCACTGTATGGATGGACTGTAGTTTGTAATCCATTTCACTAATTAATGGACATTTACACTAGATCCCCTTTTAGACTACTAGTAGTATTATGGGGCCAGGTGTGGTGATGCCGGACTGTAATCCCAGCACTTTGGGAGGCTGAGGCTGGCAGATTGCTAGAACCGGGGACCTGGAGAACAGCCTGGGAAACACAGTGAGACCTTGTGTCTGCAAAAAGTTAGCCAGGCATGGCGATGTGTGTCTGTAGTCACAGCTACCCAGGAGGCTGAGGTGGGAGGATTGCGTGACCCCGGGAAGTGGAGGCTGTAGTGAGCCATGATTGCATCACTACACTGCAGCCTGGGCAACAGAGTGAGAGACTGTCTCAAAAAAACAAAACTATTATGAACATTTGCATACATGTTCATTTCTCTTGGGCCATGTAGGAGTGTAATTCCTGGGTCATATGGTAACTCTGTGTCTAACCTTTTGAGAAACTAACTGTTCTCCACATTGGGGACTGTATCATTTTACAATATCTCTCTCTCTCGCTTTCTTTTTTTTCTTTTCTTTTTTTTTTTTTTTTAGAAACAGGGTTGGCCAGGCATGGTGTCTCATGCCTATAATGCCAGTACTTTGGGAGGCCAAAGCGGGTAGTTCACAAGGTCAGGAGTTCAAGCCCAGCCTGGCCAAGATGGTGAAACCCCGTCTCTAGTAAAACTACAAAAATTTCCCAGGCACAGTGGCGAGTGCCTGTAATCCCAGCTACTTGGGAGGCTGAGGCAGGAGAATCACTTGGGCCCGGGCAGCAGAGGTTGCAGTGAGCTGAGATTACTATACTCCAGCCTAGGCATCAGAGTGAGATTTGGTCTTAAAAAAAGAAAAGAAAAGAAAAGAAACAGGGTCTTGCCCTGTCATCCAGGCTGGGTGCAGTGGCACAGTCAGGGCTCACTGCAGCCTCAAACTCCTGGGCTCAAGCAATCCTCCCACCTCAGCTTCCCGAGTAACTGGGACTAGACGTGTGTGCCACCAAACCCAGCTAATTTTTTAATTTTTTGTAGAGATGGGGTCTACCTATGTTACCCAGGCTGGCCTTGAACTCTTGGGCTCAAGTGATCCTCCCGTCTTGGCCTCCCAAAGTACTGGGATTACAGGCATGAGCCACTGTGGGCTTCAATCTCTCCACTTCCTCACCAGCACTTGTTATGTGTATTTTTGGTTATAGTCATCCTCGGGAATGTGAAGTAGTAGCTCCTCGTGGTTTTTTTCTTTTCTTTCTTTTTTTTTTTTTTTTTGTTTGAGATGGAGTCCCACTCTGTCATCAGGCTAGAGTGCAGTAGTATGATCCTGGTTCATTGCAACCTCTGCCTCCTGGGTTCAAGCAGATCTTTTACCTCGCGTCGAGAGTAGCTGGGATTACAGGCATGTGTCCCCCCATGCCCAACTAATTTTTGTATTTTTAGTAGAGTCAGGGTTTCACCCTGTTGGCCAGGATGGTCTTGAACTCCTGACCTCGGGATGTGCCCACCTCGGCTTCCCAAAGTGCTGGGATTAAGGTGTGAGCCACCACGTCCAGTCACTCCTCGTGGTTTTGATTTGCATCTCTGTAATGACTAGTGACATTGAACAGCTTTTCATATGCTTATTCGTTTTTTTTTTTTAAATGGGGTTTCAGGCCCCGTCTTTTTTCTTTTTAAGACAGGGTTTCACCATATTGGTCAGGCTGGTCTTGAACTCCCAACCTCAGGTGATCTGCCCACCTTGGCCTCCAAAGTGCTTGGATTACAGGCGTGAGCCACTACTCCCGGCCGCGTATTAGTTATTTATATGTAGTTTTTACGTATTCAGAGTATCTCTTTACATCTTTTGCCCATTGGTTTATTTTATTTTATTTTGAGACAGAGTTTTGCTGTTGTTGCTCGGGCTGGAGTTCAATGGCGCGATCCTGGCTCACCGCAACTTCTGCCTCTTGGGTTCAAGCGATTCTCCTGCCTCAGCCTCCTGAGTAGCTGGGATTACAGGCATGTGCTACCACATCTGGCTAATTTTATATTTTTAGCAGAGATGGGGTTTCTCCACATTAGCCAGGCTGGTCTTGAACTCCTGACTTTGGGTGATCTGCCCGCCTCGGCCTCCTAAAGTGCTGGGATTATAGGCATGAGCCACAGTGCCAGACTGCCCACTGGTTTATTATAACTGTTGTGTTTTAAATATATGTATATAATTTTAGTTGTAGTGAAATATATATGGTGTCAAATTTGCCTTTTTAACCATTTTTTCATTGGCTTAATTTGGAACCCAAGGAAACTTCTAGAAGGATTAAATCCAGAAAATTTGGCCTGATGGTCAGGTCTTCCTTCTGACTCATAGAATGACCCAGGCTGAGCCATCTCCTGAGCCTTGGCTACAGATATTAACAGAGAGTTGTTGACGTTCTCCCAGCACTGTGTGTGTGTGAAGCAACGTGCTAGGGATCTTAGTTATCTTGTCCTTCCAGCTAAAAGGTAACCCATTATGCATGTGGTCCAGATACTTCCATTACTCCTTTTTTTTTTGAGACAAGAGTCTCCTTCTGTTGCCCAGGTAGGCTTGCAGTGGCTCACTGCAGCCTCCACCTCCTGGGTCAAGCAATTCTCCTGCTTCAGACTCCTAAGTAGCTGGGACTATAGGTGCCTGTCACCATGCCCAGCTAATTGTTTTATTATTGTTATTTTTTAGTAGAGACAGGGTTTTGCTATGTTGGCTAGGCTGGTCTCGAACTCCTGACCTCAAGTGCTCCACCTGCCTTGGCCTCCCAAAATGCTGGGATTATAAGCGTGAGCCACTGCACCTAGCCCTTACTGCCATTTAAATGTTACTGAGCACTTTTGCATGTCCCACTCGGAATATATAGGAATCCTATGAGAGTAAATAGTTACTATTTATTTATTTATTTATTTATTATTTTGAGTCTCACTCTGTCACCAGGCTGGAGTGCAGTGGTGTGATCTTGGCTCACTGCAACCTACACCTCCTGGGTTCAAGCGATTCCCCTGCCTCAGCCTCCTGAGTAAACTGGGACTACAGGTGCATGCCACCACGCCTAGCTAATTTTTGTATTTTTATTAGAGATGGGGTTTCTCCATGTTGACCAGGATGGTCTCCATCTCTTGGCTTCTCGATTTGCCCTCCTTGGCCTCCCAAAGTGCTGGGATTACAGGCATGAGCCACTGCGCCCGGCCTGGTCATTTTTATTGTCATCCTTGGGCTTGAAGGGAAGGCTGTGGCTGGGTTGCAAAAGACAGTGTGACCTTTAGCCAAGTGGGGGCCACTGAATGCACAATACAAACATCAGGTAATCTCTTTTTTTGAGACAGAGTTTTGCTCTTGTTGCCCAGGCTGGAATGCAATGGTGTGATCTCTGCTCACTGCAACCTCTGCCTCCTGTGTTCAAACGATTCTCCTTCCTCAGCCTTCCAAGCAGCTGGGATTACAGGCACATATCACCACGCCCGGCTGATTTTGTATTTTTAGTAGAGACGGGGTTTCTCCATGTTGATCAGGCTGGTCTCGAACTCCTGACCTCAGGTGATCCGCCTGCCTCGGCCTCCCAAAGAGCTTTGATTACAAGCCTCTTATTCGAAATTCTCTCCCCTTCTCCCGCAGAATGGATTCTGCAAGAAAAGCCAGCTGTCCCATGCGTGATGTTTCTGGTGACTTCAGTGATAGCTCCCTAGAAGATGCAACAATGGAGGAAATCAGAAACTACCAGATCAGTAGAAATCTTACCAAAATAGCACCTGGGCGTAGCAGATTTCTGAAAAGAAACCAAATTCTAGGTGAAAAACACTTACATCTGAAAGAGAACGCTGCGCTGGGGGGTGGACCCAGGCTTGCCTCAAGTAGACCGCCCACTGCATCCGGGATCCGAGCCAACGCCGCACTCATGAAGCTGGCCCAGCTAGAAACCCGGATCATGAATCGGAAGCTGCAGAGGAATTTGTCTGGCTCGGAGTCTGACTCAGTGAGCACTGAAGCCAGTCTTCCAAAGAGAGCTGACAAAATTTCCCCCGGGGGCGCAGTCGAACTTCCGTCCCAGAACACAGAAAAAACTTGCCAGAAACAAGCCCCTGAACTTCCTGTCACCGAAAATAATGCACAGGAGGCGAAGGTCAGTAGGTTTCTAAAGAAGAAACAACCACCTGCTGAAAACATATCCCCTGAAGCACCTGTTGGGAAAGAGAGGACTTTGCAAACCTCCAAACAGAAGAAAGAACCTGCTAGAACATTTGATTCTCCAGACAGTGACGAAGAGGAAATGAAAGCATTGCTAGGAAGCTTAATGGACTCTTCTAGAGAAAAAAAAACAAATCAAGGCTCCAGCAGCGCTGAAGTTAGTGAGGAAGAAGAGATAAAACTGTTTTCGGTAAGGCGTTTTTTTTAAAAATTTATTTTTATTATTTTTTTCAGACAGAGTTTCACTCTTGTCATCCAGGCTGGAGTGCAGTGGTATGATCTTGGCTCACTGCAACCTCCACCTCCCAAGTTCAAGCAATTCTCCTGCCTTAGCTTCCCGAGTAGCTGGGACTACAGGTGTGTACCACTTTGGCTGGCTAATTTTTTTTTTTTTTTTTTTGTATTTTTAGTAAAGACGGGGTTTCACTGTGTTAGACAGGATGGTCTTGATCTCCTGATCTTGTAATCCGCCTGCTTTGGCCTCCCAAAATGCTGGGATTATAGGCGTGAGCCTATATCCCTATATTTTTATTTTTTACTTTATTTATTTTTTTTGAGATGGAGTCTTGCTCTGCCTTTCAGGCTAGAGTGCATTGATGTGATCCTGGCTCACTGCAACCTCCATCTTCCAGATTCCAAAGATTCTCTTGCCTCAGCCTCCCAAGGAGCTGGGGTTATAGGCACCTGCCAGCACATCCAGCTAATTAATTATTTGTTTATTTTATTTTATTTTGAGATGGAATTTCACTTTTGTTGCCCAGGCTGGAGTGCAATGGTGCGATCTCAGCTCACTGCAACCTCCGCCTCCCAGGTTCAAGCTATTCTCTTGCCTCAGCCTCGTGAGTAGCTGGGATTACAGGCACCTGCCACCATGCCTGGCTAATTTTTTGTATTTTGAGTAGAGACGGGGTTTCACCATGTTGGTCAGGCTGGTCTTGAACTGTGACCTCAGGTGATCCACCCACCTCGGCCTCCCAAAGTGCTGGGATTACAGGCATGAACCACCCGGCCCAGCTATCTATCTGTCTGTCTGTCTATCTATCTATCTATTTATTGTTTTTGAGGCAGAGTCTCTGTTGCCCAGGCTGGAATGCAGTGGCATGATCTTGGCTCATCCCAAACTCCGCCTCCCGGGTTCAAGCGATTCTTCTGCCTCAGCCTCCCGAGTAGCTGGGACTATAGGCATGCATCACCATGCCAGGCTATTTTTATTTTTATGTTTAGTAGAGTTGGGGTTTTATTGTCTTGAGCAGGCTTGTCTCGAACTCCTGACCTTGTGATCCGCCTGCCTTGTCCTCCCAAAGTGCCGGGATTACAGGCATGAACTACTGCGCCTGGCCTATTTGTTTATTTCAACAAACATTTAGTATTTGCTTCTATTCTTTCCTAAATAGCAGCTGGCACCCATCAACATCTTGAGAGAAGGATTTTGTTGTTGTTGTGTTTTTTTATTTTATTTTTTATTTGTTTTTAGAGATGGGATTTCATCATGTTGGTCAGGCTGGTCTCGAACTCCTGACCTTGTGATCCTGCCACCTTAGCCTCCCAAAGTGCTGGGATTACAGGTATGAGCCACGGTGCCTGGCCTGCTTTTGTTTTTTTTGAGACATGGTGTCACTCTGTCACCCAGGCTGGAGTGCAGTGTGTGTAATCATAGCTCACTGCAGCCTCAACCTCCTGCCTCAGCCTCCCAAGTAGCTGGTATTACAGGTGTGCACCACCATGCCCAGCTTATGTTTACAATTTTTGTAGAGACAAGGTCTTGCTATGTTGTCCAGGCTGGTTTCGAACTCCTGAGCTCAAGCAATCCTCCCAACTGGGCCTCCCAAAGTGCGGGATTACCACGTGAGCTACAGTGCCCAGCCAGAAGGCTACATTTTTTTTTTTTTTTTTTTGAGACGTAGTTTCGCTCTTGTTACCCAGGCTGGAGTGCAATGGTGCGATCTCGGCTCACCGCAACCTCCGCCTCCTGGGTTCAGGCAATTCTCCTGCCTCAGCCTCCTGAGTAGCTGGGATTACAGGCACGCACCACCATGCCCAGCTAATTTTTTGTATTTTCAGTAGAGACGGGGTTTCACCATGTTGACCAGGATGGTCTCGATCTCCTGACCTCGTGATCCACCTGCCTCGGCCTCCCAAAGTGCTGGGATTACAGGCTTGAGCCACTGCATCCGGCAGAAGGCTACATTTTATGGGGGAGGATCTCCATATTCATTTTGATTCTGTTGAAGGTCCAGGCGATCATAGCTTAGTCCTCATAGGGCTAGAAGGGCCTTGATTTAGAAAATGTGTAATTATGCCAGGTGCAGTGGCTCATGCCTTTAATCTCAGCACTTTGGGAGGGCAAGGCAGGAAGATCACTTCAGGTCAGGAGTTTGAGACCAGCCTGGCCAGCATGTTGAAATCCCATCTCTACTAAAAACACGAAAATTAGTCAGGCGGAGTGGTGCACGCCTGTAGTCCCAGCTACTCCGGGAGGCTTAAGCAGGAGAATCACTTGAGCTTGGGAGGCCGAGGTTGCGGTGAGCCAAGATAGTGCTACTGCATTCCAGCCTTAGTGACAAAGTGAAATTTTGTCTCAAACAATAATGATAAAAAGAAAATGTGTAATTAACAATATCTATTTGAAAGCAAAGTGATATTTCTCATTATTTGTAGAGTTTTTGTTTTGTTTTGTTTTGTTTTCTTTTTGAAATGGAGTCTCGTTCTGTCGCCCAGGCTGGAGTACAGTGGCACGATCTCAGCTCACTGCAACCTCCTCCTGGGTTCAAGTGATTCTTCTGCCTCAGCCCTCCTGAGTAGCTGGGACTACAGGTGTGTAACACCACACCTGGCTAATTTTTGTATTTTTAATAGAGATGGGGTTTCACCATAATGGCCAAGCTGGTCTTGAACTCCTGACCTCATGATTCGCTTACCTCAGCATCCCGAGGTGCTGGGATTGCAGGTGTGAGCCATTGTGCCCAGCCTTTTTTTTTGAGATAGAGTTTCATTCTTGTTGCCCAGACTGGAGTGCAATGGTGTGATCTTGGCTCACTGCAACCTCCACCTCCTGGGTTCAAGCGATTCTCCTGCCTTAGCCTCCTGAGTAGCTGGGAATTACAGGCGTGCACCACCATGCCCGGCTGATTTTGTATTTTTAGTAGATATGGGATTTCTCCATGTTGGTCAGGCTGGTCTCAAACTCCTGACCTCAGGCGATCCACCTTCCTCGGCCTCCCAAAGTGCTGGGATTACAGGCGTGAGCCACCGTGCCTGGCCTATTTATGGAATATTTTCTACTCCCAACATTATCTTACCTAAATATCGTACCCTGACCTTCAAAAATAAATAGAGAATGGGGAGGCAGCAAGAGGAAACTGTGATCCCTGCAGTCTTGGTCTCATGCTCCCCACTAATTCCACTGTCTGTTGAACCATAAGGACGTAGGTATCGGAGCTGGGCATGGTGTCTCACGCCTGTAATCCTAGAACTTTGGGAGGCCGAGGTGGGCGGATCACAAGGTCAAGAGGTCAACACCATCCTGGCCAACATGGTGAAAACCCGTCTCTACTAAGAAAAAAGGCAAATATTAGTTGGGTGTGGTGGCGCACACCTGTAGTCCCAGCTATTCAGGAGGCTGAGGCAGGAGAATTGCTTGAACCCGGCAGGCAGAGGTTGCAGTGAGCCGAGATCACGCCACTGCACTCCAGCCTGGTGACAGAACAAGACTCTGTCTCGAAAAAAAAAAAAAAACATAGGTGACGGCCAGGTATGGTGGCTCACACCTATAATCCCAGCATTTTGGGAGGCTGAGGTGGGTAGATTGGCTTCAGCCCAGGAGTTCAAGGCCAGCCTGGGCAACATGGCAAAACCTATTCCTACCAAAATAATAAAATTAGCCAGGTGTGGTAGCATGTGCTTGTAGTCCCAGCTGTTTGGGAGGCTGAGATGGGAGGATTGCTTGAGCCCAGGATGTCAAGGCTGCAGTGAGCTATGACTGCACCGCTGCCCTCCAGGATGGGGAACAGAGTGAGACACTGTCTCAAAAAAAAAAAAAAAGAACTTAGTTGTTATAAGTTTGTTAATTTCGCCAGGTGCGGTGGCTCACGCCTTTAATCCTAGCACTTTGGGAGGCCGAGGTGGGTGGATCACCTGAGATCAAGAGTTCAAGAACAGCCTGGCCATCATGGTGAAACCCCATCTTTAAAAATATAATAATAATTAAAAAAAAATAAGTTTGTTAATTTCAAGTATTTTATATCAGGTCCCATCTGAACCGAGAGCATTTACTGTACCCAGCGTGGAACTCTCCAGTGCAAAGCCTTCTCAGACATCATGCCTGCCAACCTCCCTAGCAGCAGACAGGACCCTTCACAGCGCTCCCTCAAGAGCACAGTCCCCGCAGAGTCTCGTTTCTGATGACACCGCCTCCCACACGCCGTCAGTTTCCATCACAGGCGCCTCTTCGAAATCAGTCTCTTTAAAGATGGGGCATGTCAGGCTTGCATCCTCCCCTGAAGGGAGTGAAGCTGAGCCTGTAGATGAGTCAGTTTCAGAAGGTGCTGATGACAGCCTCGATGGTAATCCCAATCTCAGTGCAAAACCAGTACCTTGGGCAGGAAGGGCGAGGCCACCTTTAGCATCCCCGATGTGGTGGTCACAGGGCATTGCCACAGGCAGGAAATTTTGAGCCACATCACCCTCATCTTTCTTTTTTTTTGTTTGTTTTTTTAATTCTGAGACGGAGTCTGACTCTATCATGAAGGCTGGAGTGCTGTGGCACGATCTCGGCTCACTGCAACCTCTGCCTCCTGGGTTCAAGTGATTCTTCTGCCTCAGCCTCCCGAGTTGCTGGGACTATAGGCATGCACCATCACACCTGGCTAATTTTTGTATTTTTTTTTTTTTTGAGATGGAGTTTCGCTCTTGTTACCCAGGCTGGAGTGCAATGGCACGATCTCAGCTCACTGCAACCTCTACCTCCTGGGTTCAGGCAATTCTCCTGCCTCAGCCTCCTGAGTAGCTGGGATTACAGGCATGTGCCACCATGCCCAGCTAATTTTTTGCATTTTTAGTAGAGACGGGGTTTCACCATGTTGGCCAGGATGGTCTCGATCTCTTGACCTCGTGATCCACCCGCCTTGGCCTCCCAAAGTTCTGGGATTACAGGCTTGAGCCACCATGCCCAGCCTAGTTTTTGTATTTTTTTAGTAGAAATGGGGTTTTACCATATTAGGCTGGTCTTAAACTCCTGAACTCATGATCCGATGCCTGCCTTGGCCTCCCTGGAGGTCAAGATATCAAGACCATCCTGGCTAACATGATGAAACCCCATCTCTACTAAAAATACAAAAATTAGCTGGTCATGGTAGTGAGGGGGCTGAGGCAGGAGAGTTGCTTGAACCTCGGAGGCGGAGGCTGCAGTGAGCCGAGATCACACCATTGCACTCCAGCCTGGGTAACGAGCGAAACTCCGTCTCAAAAAAAAAAAAAAAAAAAAAAAATTTAAACCCAAAAACCTGCTGGAGCACTAGAATCTCCAACCCCACACTCCTGGGTCCCGGCACACACTTCATTCAGGCACCGGCCTCCACCCTAAGGTTCTGCAGTGCCTTTGACTTGGTGCACTGTGTGTTTTGTTTTATTTTATTTTTCTGAACTCACAGTCTATTAACTTGTTGTAAATGACAACATAGGATGCTTTGGGGTCATGTCTCAGGTCTGCCCCTGCCCCACAGTCTGTCCCCTGTTTCCTCCCCAGCTGGCTGGTGTCCTGCTGCCTCCCACCCCTTACACCACACTTGCACTTCTCAGCACCTTCCTGCAGTGCACTTTGATCAGCGGCTCGTCTGTCTAGACCAGGGGCCAGCGGGACTGTCTTCTGTCTGTAAAGCTTTCTCGGAAGGCAGCCACGGTTCTTCCTTCACACATTGTCTATGGCTGCCTTCACACTATGACTGTGGAGCTGAGTAGTCGCAACTGACACACTGTCCCCAAAAGCTGGACAGGTGCACACCACCATGCCAGGCTAATGTTTTAATTTTTTTTGTGGAGATGGGGTCTCACTATGTTGCCCAGGCTGGTCTCAAACACCTGGGCACAAGCGATCATCCTGCCTCAGCCTCCCAAAGTGCTGGGATTGCAGGTGTGAACCACTATGCCCTGTCCCGCCTAGTCCTGTAGAGAAAAGGTGTGCTGACTCCTGGGCTGGTGTTTTGAGGACTACATGTCTTCATATCTTTCTAAACATTTATGGAAGTTTAGTCTGGGCGCTGTGGCTCACCCCTGTAATCCCAGTGCTTTGGGAGGCTGAAGCAGGCAATTCACTTGAGGCTAGGAGTTTGAGACCGGCCTGGCCAAATGGTGAAATTCTGTCTCTACTAAAAATACAAAACTTAGCAGGGCAAGGTGGCAGGCACCTGTAATCCCAGCTACCCAGGAGGTTGAGGTGGGAGAATCACTTGAACTTGGGAGGCGGAGGTTGTAGTGAGCAAAGATCGTGCCATTGCACTCCGGCCTGGGTGACAGAGTGAAACTCTATCTCAAAAAAAAAAAAAAAAAAAAAAAGATTTAAAAAACCATTCTGGAGTAAAGAAAGGAGTAAATGTAAATGCTGTACTATTTTTTAAATTACAGCGTTCAGAATAAATGTTTTATCGCTTGACGATTTGGCTCCCGTTGTCAGTGAGAACTCGGATCTGGAACAGGAGGTAAGTACAACAAAGTCAGTTTTCATTGTTGATTGTTTTTTGCTTTAAAAAAATTTGTTTTTTTTAAGTATAGGCAGGGTCTCACTCTGTTGCCCAGGCTAGCCTCAAACTGGGCCCAAGCATTCCTCCCCACTTGGCCTCCCAAAGTGCTGGGATTACAGGTGCGAGCCGCCATTCCCGGCCCAATGTCGATTCTTTTTGATCTGTCTACCTCAGCCTCCCAAAGCGCTGGGATGAGCCACTGTGCCTGGCCTAAGTTTTTTTCTTATAGAGATAGGGTCTTGCTGTGTTGCCCAGGCAGGTCTTGAACTCCTGAGCTCCAAGGATCCTACCACTCAGTCACCTAAAGTCCTTAAGTCCATGATGAAGTTTTTTTTTTTTTTGAGATGGAGTTTGGCTCCTGTTGCCCAGGCTGGAGTGCAGTGGTGCAGTCTTGACTCACCACAACCTCCGCCTCCTGGGTTCAAGCAATTCTCCTGCCTTAGCCTCCCAAAGAGCTGGGATGACAGGCGTGAGCCACCGTGCCCGGCCGATGAAATGGTAAATGCTATCCATGCCACCTAGGCATGCATCACACCCTCCGGTTTACACCCTCTGGGTTCCCTACAGCCCTGTGGACATTCCATGCTGAAGACTCAGGAGTTCTGTTGCGAATACTCCATGCCCACACCTAATGAGGACCCAGTGTGTCCCCTTGCCTGCTGGAGTGCCAGAGGTCCCCAGCTCCTAGGAATGCGGTGATCCTAGCATGTTGATCTTTCCAAAACACTTTGCAGCCACCTCTGCCATTCCTCATTTTAGGAGGAAGGTGCTTACAGGGAAAAAACAGCTGGCACAATCTTCAGAGCCAAGGCATCTGCTGGGCAGGATGCCCCGAGGCCTGCCCAGGCGAGGAGCTGGGCATTGCAGGGAAAGGCTGCCTCTGCAGAGGGGGATGAGAGCGAGGTCTCAGAGCATCTCAGTGCCAGCTTGGCTCCTGGTGTCCGGCCGGACAGCGCTTCCAGCATGCAGCCGCCATCTGAAGCCCCCATGGTGAACTCAGTCAGCTCAGCCTATTCTGAGGATTTTGAAAATTCTCCAAGTCTGACGGCATCTGAGCCAACCACCCGTTCCAGGGAGTCTCTTGACAGAACACTGGACATTCTGTCTGAATCTTCTTCCAGTGCGAAGACAGACCTTCCACAAACAGCCAAGTCTAGGAAAATGCCAGGCAGGCACGTGACAAGAGTCCTTGTGAAGGACACAGCTGTGCAGACACCCAATCCCGCCTTCACATATGAATGGACCAAGGGTAAGCATGGTGGCCCACAGGGGCTGGGGTGGCCGGGACAAGAGCTCAGTGTGTGGTTTACAGCATACCAGGAGACGTGGGAGAGCTCAGGTTCCAGAGATTTGGGCTCTTAATAAAATCACCTGGGAGTGGGGTAGGCCGGGTGCGGTGGCTCACGCCTATAATCCCAGCACTTTGGGAGGCCGAGGCGGGCAGATTTGAGGTCAGGAATTCAAGACCAGCCTGGCCAACATGGCGAAACCCCCGTCTCTACTAAAAATAAAAAAATTAGCCAGACGTGGTGGTGCATGCCTGTAATCCCAGCTACTCAGGAGGTTGAGGCAGGAAAATCGCGTGATTCTGGATGGCAGAGGTTGCAGTGAGCTGAGGTCGTGTCACTGTACTCCAGCCTGGGTGACAAAACGGGACTCTGTTTCAAAAAAAAAAAAAAAATCACCCAGGTACTTTGGCCCACCATTTCCCATTCCATGGATGAGAGGCACCTGCCCTGGTGTGTCCCGATGTCTCCTACCCTGAAGTGTTCAGAAGGATGAGAACCAAGGACTGGGTTAGCAGCTCCCACCCAGGGTGATTCTGTCATGGAGGGACTCCAGCAAGGTCTGGAGACGTTATTGTCATGACTGGGGTGGGGATGCTCTCAGCATCTGCCGGGTGGAGGCCGGGCTGCTATTCCACGCCCACGGTGCACTGGACGCCTTTGTCCTACAGCGTGAACACCCTTCGCTGACTTCCCCACATCTCTCTGTCTCTCTTACTCTGTTTTCAGAGATGAGGTCTTGCTCTGATATCCAAGCTGGAGTGCAGTGACCCAGTCACGGCTCATTGCAGCCTCAACCTCCCCAGGCTCAGGTGATATTCCCACCTCAGCCTCCTGAGTACTTAGGATTACAAGCATGCGCTCCCATGCCCGGCTGATTTTTATGTATTTTGTAGAGAAGGGGTCTTGCCATATTGCCCAGACTGGTCTCGAACTCCTGGGTTCAAGCAATCTGCCAGCCTCAGCCTCCCAAAAGTGTTGAGATTACATGCATGAGCCACTGCACCCAGCCCTGGATCATATTTTAATGTTTTTTTTTTGTAGAGTCAGAGTCTCCCTATGTTGCCTAGTCTGGTCTTAAACTCCGGGGCTCAAGTGATCTTTCCGCCTGACCACTTTGGACTCCCAAGGCTGGGACTGTAGGAGTGAGCCACTATGCCTGGCCTGCAGACACCTCTCTCAGCTCCCGCTTCACTCTCAGCTCTTGCTGGTGGAAAGGCCCCTTTCTTTTCAACAGTCCCATATTATTATTTTATTTTAGTTTGTTGTTTATTTTATTTATTAATTTTTTTTGAGACAAGAGTTTTGCTCTTGTTGCCCAGGCAGGAGTGCAGTGGCGCGATCTCTGCTCACTGCAACCTCCACCTCCCAGATTCAAGCAATTCTCCTGCCTCAGCCTCTCGAGTAGCTGGGATTACAGGCATGCGCCACCATGCCGGGCTAATTTTCTTTTTTTTTTTTTTGAGACAGAGTTTCGCTCTTGTTACCCAGGCTGGAGTGCAATGGCGCGATCTCGGCTCACCGCAACCTCCGCCTCCTGGGTTCAGGCAATTCTCCTGCCTCAGCCTCCTGAGTAACTGGGATTACAGGCACGCGCCACCATGCCCAGCTAATTTTTGTATTTTTAGTAGAGACGGGGTTTCACCATGTTGACCAGGATGGTCTTGATCTCTTGACCTCGTGATCCACCCACCTTGGCCTCCCAAAGTGCTGGGATTAGAGGCTTGAGCCACTGCGCCTGGCCTAATTTTCTATTTTTAGTAGAGATGGGGTTTCTCCATGTTGGCCACGGTGGTCTTGAACTCCTGACCTCATGATCCACCCGCCTCGGCCTCCCAAAGTGCTGGGATTATAGGCGTGAGCCACAGTGCCCAACCTATTTTATTTTATTTTATATGATGGGGTCTCACTCTGTCACTTAGGTTAGAGTGCAGTGGTGCAATCTTTGCTCACTGCAACCTCCACCTCCTGGGTTTCAGCGACTCTCACCTTAGCCTCCTTAGTAGCTGGAACTATGGGCACGCATCACCATGCCTGGCTGATAGACATTCCCTTGGAATCTCCCTTTTCTCATCCATGTGGTCCTTGACAAGGTAGACTGTGCTCGTCCCTGGTGGTGAAAAGTGATGTAATTCTCACTGGATCTGTTTGTTTTGATTTGGGGGCTTAACCTAACATCAGCCTGACTGGCCCCCACTGGGAGAAGGGTGACTGGTGTCTGTTTCTCAGGAAGGAAAGTCAATCAAATTGGCCAAGTCAAATCACCAGGAGGTGTTAAATGTTATTTTCTTTTCTTTAATTAAAAAAAAAAATAGAGATGGAGTGTCACCATGTTGGCCAGGCTGGTCTCAAACTCCTGACCTCAGGTGATCCACCCATCTCGGCCTCTCAAAATGCTGGGGTTACAGGCGTGAGCCACCACGCCTGGCTCTTTTTTTTTTTCTTTCTGAGACAGAGTTTCACTCCTGCTGCCCAGGCTGGAGTGCAATGGCACAATCTTGGCTCACTGCAACCTCCGCCTCTCAGGTTCAAATGATTCTCGTGCCTCAGCCTCCTGAGTAGCTGTGATTGCAGGCATGTGCTACCATGCCTGGCTAATTTTGTATTTTTAATAGAGATGGGGTTTCTCCACGTTGGTCAGCCTGTTCTCAAATGCCCAACCTCAGGTGATCCTCCCGTCTTGGCCTCCCAAAGTGCTGGGATCACAGGTATGAGCCACTGAGCCCAGTTTTTTTTTTTTTTTTTTGAGACAGTCTTGCTCTGTCGCCCAGGCTGGAGTGCAGTGGTGCAATCTTGGCTCACTGCAGCCTCCACCTCCCAGGTTCAAGTGATTCTCCTGCCTCAGCCTTCTGAGTAGCTGGGATTACAGGTGCTCACTACCACACCTGGCTAATTTTTATATTTTTAGTAGAGACGGGGGTTTCACCATGTTGGTCAGGTTGGTCTTGAACTCCTGACCTTGTGATCCACCCGCCTCAGCCTCCCAAAGTGCTGGGATTACAGGCATGAGCCACTACACCCAGCTAAATGGTATTTTCAACCTGGGGTCCAGGCTCAGAATTGTTTGTGTCTGTCTGCATTTCTGCCCATAGTTTTGCCAATTTAGAAATGCTTTGTGAAACACTGGTGAGGCAGTTTTCCTAGACCAGGCCTGACAGGAAAAGGGGCGAGAAAAAATAGCAGCCATAAACACGCTGGCTTCAGAGCCCAGGGAACACACCACACCCCGAGGTCAACGGTGACCCTTCGAAGAGAGGCTGGGAGACACAGGTATGCAGTGTAAGAGCAACTAAAAAAATAAATAAATAAATAAAAAGAAAGGATGGGAGACCACGTTCTCCACGGCTTTCGGCTGCAGCCACCATGGCCGGAGCCCCCACTTCACCCAGCTAGGATGCCTGTGCCTTGAGCCAAGAAAACCTAGCAGGAAAATGGAGGCAGCTTTGGGGAATATTTGAAAGGGAAAGAGGTTAAAAAAAGCAAAGAAAGGCCAGGCACAGTGGCACATACTTGTGATTCCCAGCACTTTTGGAGGCTGAGGCAGGAGGATCACTTGAGCCTAGGAGTTCAAGACCACCCTGGGCAACATAGGGAGACCATATCTCTACACAAAAAACTTTAAAAGTTACCCAGGTCTGGTGGCGTGCCTGTAGTCCCAGCTACTTGGGGGACAGATGGGAGGATTGCGTGAGCCCAGGAGGCTGCAGTGAGCGGTAATCATGATGCTTCACTCCAGACTGGGCAGTAAAGCAAGACCCTGTCTCAAAAAAAATGCAAGAATGGCGATCACCTTCAGAAAGAGGACGGAACAGGCTCACGTAGTTTATATCTGTGGACCTGAAAGCCATTACTCCATGTCCTGCCTGCTCACTCTTCCCTTCCTCCCCGAGACAGTGGCCGGCATGGCAGCCACGGGGCCTGCCCTGGGAGGCGCCTACGTGGACCCGACACCCATCGCCAATCATGTTATCAGCGCGGACGCAATAGAAGGTAACAGCCCGGCTTGAGAGATTCCTCCTGTTATAATTTACAGGACTCATTTCACTTGCAAATTCACACCCACTCTGGAGGTGTGGTGCCCCCTTGATTGCTGGCTGCAAGGGGTCCACTGCGTGGGGATTATTGCAGCCATGGACACCTGCCACTGCAAGAGGGTCAGGTGTGGATGCCCTAGAACTTTCTGTCTCTTGCAAAGGGACACCAATGTCACACAAAACAAGAGGGTGAAGAGCGATGCCCATGTGCCCTGCACCCCAACAAGACCACTTTTTTTGTTTGTTTTGAGATGGAGTCTCGCTCTGTTGCCCAGGCTGGAGTGCAGTGGTGTGATCTTCACTCACTGCGACCTCCACCTCCAGGGTTCAAGTGATTCTCCTGCCTCAGCCTCCCGAGTAGCTGCGACTACAGGCGCCTGCCACCACACCCGGCTAATTTTGTGTTTTTAGTAGAGATGGGGTTTCACCATGTTGGCCAGGGTGGTCTCAAACTCTTGGCCTCAGGTGATCTCCCTGCCTCAGTCTCCCAAAGTGCTAGGATTACAGCCCTGAGCCACCACACCCAGCACACTTTTGTATGTTCCCCTTGGTGGCATTGCATCAATAAGCCATAATTTATTCCCCTCAGGACACTTATTTGACCCATACTGAGGTGCACAGCCTGGGTGGACATGCCCCTTTCCTCCTGGACTGAGTGCGTGTGGCCTTCAGAAAGGCTCCAGTCCAGCCTGAGGCATGAGGAAGGGGCCGAATGACTAAGGGGCCCCCACAGCCATCTTAGAGAGTTTAGTCTTTGCCGAGTCCAGCGGAGCCACTAAAGGCTTGTGGTACACGTAGGAGTCCATCTGATATCAACTATTTTTTTCCCTTTTGAATTTTTTTTTTTGAGTTGGAGTCTCACATTTGTCCCCCAGGCTGGTGTGCAGTGGTGTGATCTTGGCTCACCGAAACCTCCACCTCCTAGGTTCAAGTGATTCTCGTTTCTCAGCCTCCTGAGCAACTGGGATTATAGGCATGTGCCAGCACGCCCAGCTAATTTTTGTATGTTTAGTAGGGATGGGGTTTCACCATGTTGGCCAGCCTGGTCTCAAACTCCTGACCTCAGGTGATCTGCCTGCCTCAGCCTCCTAAACTGCTGGGATTATAGGCGTGAGCCACTGCGCCCGGCCAATTTTTTTTTTTTTTTTTTTTTTGAGATGGAGTTTCATTCTTGTTGCCCAGGCCTGGAGGGCAATGGCTCAATATTGGCTCACTGCAACCTCCACCTCCCAGATTCAAGTGATTCTCCTGCCTCAGCCTCCTGAGTAGCTGGGATTACAGGCATGCACCACCACAGCTGGCTAATTTTGTATTTTTAGTAGAGACAGGGTTTCATCATGTTGGTTAGGCTGGTCTCGAAATCCCAACCTCAGGTGATCCACCTGCCTCGGCCTCCAAAAGTGTTGGGATTATAGGTGTGAGCCACCGCACCTGGTCCCAGCCAATTTTTAATTAATTAATTTTTTTTTTGAGACAGAGTCTCTGTCATCCAGGCTGGAGTGCAATGGCATGATCTCAGGTCATTGCAGCTTCCACCTCCTGGGTTTAAGTGATTCTCCTGCCTCAGCCTCTGAGTAGCTGGCATTACAGGCATTTGCCACCATGCCTGGCTAAGTTTTGTATTTTTAGCAGACATGGGGTTTTGCCATGCTGACCAGGCTGGTCTTGAAATCCTGACCTCAGATGATCCACTTGCCTTGGCCTCCCAAAGTGCTGGGATTATAGGCATTAACCACTGCGCCTGGCTATTTTTTTTTAATTCAAAATTTTTTTTTTGTCAAGATAAGTCTCATTATGTTTTCCAGGCTCGTCTTGAACTCCAGGCCTCAAGTGATCCTTTCATCTTGGCCTCCCGAAGCTTTGGGATTTTAGGCATGAGCCACCACATCTAGCCTTCAATTTTCTTAATAGGATTTAAAAAAACATTGTGATGATATTAAAATGTACTGGTTATAACAAGAAAACTTATTTTTTGGAAAAACGTAATTTTTGGCTGGGCATGATGGCTCACACCTGTAATCTCAGCACTTTGGGAGGCTGAGGCAGGAGAATAGCTCAAAGCCAGGATTTTGAGACCAGCTTGGGCAACATAATAAGATCCCATCTCTTAAAAAAAAAAAAAAAAAAAAAATGAGCCAGGTGGCCAGGCCTTGTGGCTCATGTCTGTAATCCCAGCACTTTGGGAGGTCAAGGTGGGCGGATCACCTGAGATCGGGAGTTGGAGACCAGCCTGACCAACAAGGAGAAATCCCGTCTCTACTAAAAATATAAAATCAGCTGGACGTGGTGGCACATGCCTGTAATTTCAGATACTCGGGAGACTGAGGCAGGAGAATTGCTTGAACCCCGGAGGCAGAGGTTGCGGTGAGCCGAGATCACACCATCGCACTCCAGCCTGGGCAACAGAGCAAAACTCTGTCTCAGAAAAAAAGAGCTGGGCATAGGGACATGCACTTTTGTCCTAGTTACTCAGGAGACTACAGGCTGGAGTATTGCTTAAAGCCAGGAGTTCGAGACTGCAGTGGGCTGTGATCGTACCACTGCATCCCAGCCTGGGCGACTGAGTGAGACCCTGTCTCCAAAAAAAAAAATAAGATTTCAGAAGGCAGCCTGGCACCTGAGCGGTCGGGCAGGGGCAGGGGCAGGGTGGTAGAATTTGTGGGGCGCCAGTGAAACCACTGAGTGACACGGAGCTGGGGCAGCCCTGACCGCCTACAGCCCGGCCGTGCTGGCGCTACACGACATGCTGAAGCAGCAGCTGAGCCTGACGCAGCAGTTCATCCAGGCCAGCCGGCACCTGCACGCCTCCCTCCTGCACTCCCTGGACGCAGACTCCTTCCACTACCACACCCTGGAGGAAGCCAAAGAGGTGAGCATGGCTCCCCATGGGGCAGGGCAGTAGGGGCACAGCAGCTTCCAGATGCCAGCTGAAGGGATGGTGGCCAGGGCCCAGGCTCCAGCGCTTAGCCCAGGGCTGCAGGGATGTGATGGGGCCATCACTCTCTGTCCTTGTGGAGGGAGTCTGATTTCTTACCACCTTGTGGCAAGAGCCAGTACGGTGGGGTGCTGAGCTCCTGCACCTTGCAGCCAGCCCTGCTTGGGCTGTGTGACCTCAGACTAGAGGGACCTACCGTCCATGGCAGTGTCTTCTCCTGTGGGAGGGGTCCTGTCCCTTTCACTGAGCCTCCTGAGAGATGCCTGAGATGGGACCAGGGGAGGCCCAGTTGTTCTCCTTAGTGATCACCCTCACCTCTTTTGTACCCTCTAAGAATTTCTGTCTGATTACCAGCTGGGCACAGTGGCTCACACCTGTAATCCCAGCACTTTGGGAGGCTGTGGTGGGCGGATCGCTTGAGGTCAGGTGTTTGAGACTAGCCCGGCCAACATGGTGAAACCCCATCTCTACTAAAAATGCAAAAATTTGCCGGATATGGTGGCGCGCACCTGTAGTCTGAGCTACTTGGGAGGCTGAGGCAGGAGAATCACTTGAACCCGGGAGGTGGAGGTTGCAGTGTGCTGAGATCATGGCACTGCACTCCAGCCCGGGCGACAGAGCGAGACTCCATCTCAAAAGTAGGAAGCCTCATGAAAGTGATGTTGGGCCCACAAGCAGGTGGGGTGTGCCCAGGGATGCTGGTTTGGAAGTGCTGCCCTCAGGGCCCCCTGCACCCCAGGCCTCTGGTTTCCTGTGGTTTATCTGCTGAAGAGGGCAGGTTGAGTCCTATGGGTCTCTACATTCTAAAATTTGCTCATTGCACCCCTCTGGGGGCTTTGAACTCGTGCCTGTTGGGCGTCCATCAGTCCATGCCGTGCAGGCAGAAGTCACCTGTCCATGGCACCTGCCTGCAGCCCACCGTAGCTCCCAGCTGCCTGCTCCAGGCACTTCTCCCAGATCCCACCTGCTCCGAGGACACCCCCAGGCGCCCCTCCCTCCCTCCGTCAGGGCTCAGCCATCACAGGGCTCACCTGGGTGTCCCTTTACCCTGTGTTCCCACAGCCCCCGGCACTCCTGTGTGCTAGCCTGTCACACACAGCCTGTTTTATGCTTTATGATTCTGTCAGCCTGACAGGAGCCTGCTGAGGGGGACAGGTGCTGGCTCCACTCCCTCCTCCAGCACCCTGAGTGTGCTGAGGTGGCAGTGGTAACAGCGTGGTCTGTCTTTTGCCTGACAGTACATTAGGCGCCACAGGCCTGCCCCACTGACCATGGAGGATGCCCTGGAGGAGGTGAACAAAGAGCTGTGAGCACCAGCAGGTGGAACTTGATGTGACGTCTAAGGAAAGGTACCCCATCCTAAGTACTCAGTGTGTGTGTGCGCAGTCACACCCTCTCTCAGCATCCAGTTCTGTGGTGGGGGCAGGTAGTGCTGGAGTGAGGGTCCCGTATTCCTGAGCCAAATCCCAGCTCAGTGACAGCTCTCCCAACAGCATGCCCAGCTCTATGACACCACAGGCCGGTGGAAAGGGAGTCTCAGTGGAGCTGTCCTCATCCACAGGAGAGGGGCCACCAGCCTCTGCAGAGCAGTTCCACCCAGGCAGGTCCTGGCTTCCTAGCAAGCCAGAGGGAGGCAGGGTGGACGGGAGAAGCCCTGCTCGAGGATAAGGACATGGGACAGGCCAGCATGCTGGGGACGCCATGTGAGCCACCGGGCACAGCCTGACCCCAAGCGGCACAGCTCAAACCAGGACACGAGTCTCCTCACTCAGCCTGAGCACACTTCTGACTTACACAAGGCGGGAGAAAGGTCTTTAAAAAAAGGCTTTATTTGAAGGCAAAACAATGAAATCCACAAGAAATTGCTAACAGCACGTGTTTACGTTTTATCCTGAATCATAACGTTTTAACAATTCACAGCTACAGGAAATCTAGAACAGAATCAAATATTGTATCACATTGGGTTGAAAACTTGGAGGATTTTGCATCTTATTGAAAAGAATTTTTCAAAAATGTTTTTGTACAAATGAATGGCATCGCACTGGGCTGCCCACAGACACGAGGTGTGGCCGATTCCCAGTAGCCATCCACCAGCTCTGGCAGGTGCAACTCCCCTCCCTGTGGGGTGTGAAATGGCGGAGTGGGAGGCCCTGGCTGGGGGCGGGCTCCACGCTCTGGATGGGACTGGACCGTCGTGTGCACGCCAGCCAGTGCAGGGTTCTTCCAAGTGTGAAACCGAAGCAGGGGACGCAACCGGCATGGACTCTGAGGGCAGCACTCGACCTGAAGTGCCTTAAGCTGGTTTCCTGTTAGAATCTTCTGTTTCCCAGACAACAGCACATGGCTAACATTCCAGAAAAAAAATATCAACTTACACAACTAAAATAACTAAGGGCCAGTATGCCTTCAAGGAATTGGGTTTGAGAATCTCACTGGGCCTCCTCTCAGGTCATTATTCTTCTAAAACTAAACCGAGGGGAACAAAAATGAAAACCCTGCTTGACTTTCCAAGTCAAAGTTTTGTGTTTCTGTTTTTCAATCTGTGGGCAGTCATGGCACTGTGCCTCGGCATTCTCCCTACGCAGCTGAGGGGAAGGCAGGTCACGGCACATGGGTGCCGGGAGCTGGGGAGCTGGGGCACAGGCTCTGACCCAGGCTGACCCCTCCTGCACACACTTCTCCTGGAGCCCGAGAGGAGGCTTTGCTCTGACTTAGGGCAGATGCACATCCAACCCGTCGTGGGTGAAGAAGTCTTACTTGGGGGGCGGAGGGTCGTGTTTCTTGTTTCACTGTAAAGGAAAACGAGCCTGGGGCCCTGGTGGCTGCCGCGAGCATGGCGCTCCCACCAGGCATGCGCTGGCTTCCTTCTCTTCCTGTGGGGCTCTCCCCTCGTGGAGACGGTGGGAGAACTGAGCTGTCACTGTGATCTTCCACTGCCAGGCCACCAGGAAGGTCCCACAGCCGGCACCGCTGGCCACCAGCGCGGCTCCCCGCACGGGCACCTACTTGCACTCGTCCCTGGCCTTCATGCGGGCGATGAAGGAGTAGCTCTTGTTCCTGCGGTAGTTCTCGTAGGGGTCGTCCAGGGCCACACCCACACCTTTATACTGGTCCCACTTATCCCGGACGTCCCCGCCCTTGATGGGGTCCTGGATCCCTTGCTCCTTCGCACCAAGGCCACCAGAGCCACTCCAGCCTGGAAAGAGATGAATGATCACGACTGTAACAGGGTGGGGCGGATGTGGGTGCACATGGGGGGCCAAATATACAGACAGGCGGTGTAGACATGGGAGATGGGTAGAGTGGCAGAACCCCGCAGGCCAGCCCTGTCTAGAGGCTCTGGGCAGAGTCAGAACTGGCCTGACTCCATCCATCCCCGCATGCCAGGCCCAGCACATGTGAAGACCCTTCCTAAGCCGTCCCTATTCCCCTGCCTTACCCATTTTCACCAGCATCTGATGGCCTTTGTTCTCTTCTCCGAGCCTTGAGTCAGGGATGGGAGGTGCTGAATTAGAACCCAGACCAGCAGAGGAACTAAAATCGAGACAGGTTATTCTTTTAAGGAGTAACTGAGACATTTATTGGCGTGACAGTGATGGGGCCTCAGAGAGCTGCGGCTTGCGTGTGCTCACCATCGCCAGGCGACACCGTACGGAGATTTTGCGCCTACACCCATTTGTCCTGCATCAGCCAGATAAGGGGGCTTCAGCTGCTGGTGCCCACCCACCGCACGCTCAGCCTGTTAACAGTTAACCCTGACGGTGGTTAGCAGACCCCAGCTACCGCCTCAGGCATGGCCAAGTAACTGCTGGGGGAGCGGGTGAGGGGTGCCCCTGTCCCTAGGCTAATGCTGGCAGGCTCCTAACCACCAATGCTTCCATATTCACAGCAAAGCACCGCAGAGTCCCAGCGTTACCAGCATGGCAGTTAAGACAGGATCTTACGGCGGGGTAGGGCTCCTGGACCGTGACCGACGTCTCCTTCCTGGGGAGTAAGACTTGGACCGGGACCGCGACTGGGACCGGGAACGGCTTCTGGAGGAGCGTGACCTGCTCCGGCTTCTGCAGGGAAGAGTGTCCACGTGTCAGCAGCAGCCAGGCACTGTGGGGAGGCCTCAGGAGGAGGCCTCGGGCACTGCCCTCCCAAGGTGGCCTCTGCCTACCTGGATCTGGAGCGGGAGTAGGAGCGGGAGCAGGAGCGCGACCTTGACCTCGAGTATGAGCCTGACGACTTGGAGGATCTTGAGTTGGAGCGGGAGGAAGAACGCCCTCGGCTCTTGGATCTGCTCCGAGACCTTGAGGGTCCGCTGCAGGAAGAGGCCTGATGATCTGGTGCCCACGTGGCCTGTCTCCCTGTGGGCTGGACCTGGCCCACCCTGGCCCTCAGGTTCCCGAAAGACCCCAGATGCAGGGGGTCTGGCGCGGAAACGATGCCACAGCCACAGCAATGGTAAATAGCATGGCTGAACTTGTTGCTGTGTTCATTCAGGCCTTGTGGAAAACAGCGCCCCACAGGCACAGGCTGCGTGAGGACAGATGGTCAGTGTGTCTGGGGCCCGCCTACCCATCATCATAGGCTGTGGGCCCTAGCTGCCCGACCACAGCAGGCACCTGTGCCTTTACCTGTTCCTCTTCTCCTGGCCTTTCCTCCGCCGGGCCCGCATTTTTGCTCGGAAGAACTCATAGAGACCGTTCTGCTCCCAGCCTTCACTGCAAGACATGGTATCCTGTGTGACCACACAACGCCCACGCACGGGGCACTCATGAAAAAGTCATCAGGAGTTAACCCACAGAACCCTTGAGAGTACGTGGCCCTGTGGCCGTGGGCCAGGCCCTCTCCCTCTTGCCTGCAGGACATGCTCACACTGGGGACGGGGCTCCAACCACGGGGGCAGAGGACCTTAGCTCAGCGTTCACATGGGCCCGTCCTCCTGCAGCCCAGTGGCTCCTCTGGTGCCCACGCCCTTGCCACCCAGCTGTTCTGCTGAGGTGGTGGGGACCCATGGTCCGCGGCACTGGGGAGCAGGAGCACCGATTCACAGGCGGACGTGCCTGCAGCTTCTGAGATGTGCCCCATGCCACACCTGCCATACTTTCTCCTGCTCATGTGTCTCCATTAAAATGACCTTCACTGAGGGCCAGGTGTGTGCTGTGCCTGTAACACAAACTTGTCACTTGGGGTGGGGGTGGTTCTCTCCTGCGGGATAGCCATATTTTTCTAGCCTGGGCAGGAGGTGGCTGGGAGCGGGAGAGGGACGGAGGCCTCCTCCCTCCTCCTCCCTCCCCACCAACCCAGGCCCCATACCTGTTCCTGGGTCTGTCGTGGGACGGGGGGCTGTAGAAGGCTTCCACCGCAGCCAGCAGCCTCTCACTGGGCGGCATTGGGGGAGGGAGGCGGATGTCTTTAGGGTCCAAAGGCTTATATTCGTGGTCTTCCAGCTGCAGCAGAGAACCCAGCTGTCACTGTGCCTTGGCAGAGCCCCCTCAGGCCCACTCAGGGTGCGCAAGGAGTGGGGTCAGTGTCACGGGTGCCCTGGGCACCAGAGGTCCTTATCCTTCCCTCTTGGGGAACCCCTCTCTCTCGCAGGACTTCAGCCACACCAACTGTGGAAGGTCACAGCTGCTCTGAGGCTGATGATAATCACAGGGTTCTCTCTTCAGAAAACCACCCACAGGAGACATGGTCTTCAAACTCAGGTGACATGAATAACCCCGGTTTATTAACAGACACGAGGTGGGCCCCTCATGCTGCCCTCTGCTCTCATGCCTACCCTGGGCCCCTCCGTCAGAACACTCTCAGTCCCAGCACTAGAAGCCTGCCGGCCTGCCCAGCTTGTCTGGGCCCCTGCTTGCAGCTCTCCCTGTTGCCCATGGCTCCATGAAGCCTGCCTGGACTTCCAGGTGGATGTCTGAGAGGGGGTAGCAAGTGGCAGTGACCAGCATCCTGTTGGAGCCCCACAGCCCCAGCCCCGGCCTCTTCTCGCCTCACCTCTTTTTGCCCTATGCTCCGGCCACCCCACAGTGGTGCCAGCTGCTGCCAGCCCTGCCCGGCTACTCCAGGGCCACCCCCTCCCTGTATGCCTGACAGCCACAGCTCACAGGTGGCTCCTCCTGAGACATCCCCTCCAGCAGCCCTGGGACAAGGTGGCTTCCGAGGGCCTAGACCAAGAGGGACAAAGGGAGGACTCGTGCCTCACAGCCCAGCTGACCCTGAGTGGCTGCAGCTCCCTGTGGCAGGAGGGATAGGAAAGGTAGGGCGGACACAGCGTCACTCACGGCCACACCATGCAACTCAGGTTTAGACCCCTCCCACTGACCGATCAGGGTCCCCAGTGAGTGGGAGATGAGGAAGGCACCTGTCCCACGTGTTCACTTTTCACGGGGAGAAATGGGACAGCAAGGTGAATGTGCTCAGCTTGGAGCCCACTGAGGGGCATTACCTTCACGAGGGGGGCCATCAGCCCGGCAGGGAGATCGAAGTAGGGCACGTTGGGGACCAGGCTGGGGTCGTCGTGGTTGATGTGGGGCGGGCCCTGTCGCCGCATGTGGGGGGGCTGCCCGTTGAAGCCATGGGGAGGAGGGCCAAAGTCGGGGTGCTGGGGCCCGGCCCAGGGTGGGTGCTCATTGATGCCAGGATGAGGCATGCGGTGGCCAGGGTGGTGGTGAGGAGGCCCCATTTCTGCAAAACAGAGACTGTCTCAGGAACGAAGGCCAGTCGGATCTCCCAGGTGACACGTGCTAGAGGGGCGGGGCTCAGTGAGGGGCCAGGAGGCCAACCCCTCCTGGGAGCCTGCCCAGCACCTTCTCTCACTGTTCAAGGCCAGGCAGCGAGGCAGAGAGGAACCGGGCTCCAACAGGCACAGCCAAGGGAGCTTGAGGTTGAGAGAAGAGAACCACAAAACCTGAAAACTGCCATGTGACGGCTAAGTTGTGACCCTCCGAAGTCATACGCCAAAGTCCTAGCCCCCAGTAGCTCAGGATGGGACTGTAGTTGGAAAATGGGACTTTCAAGACACATGAGTTAAAATGAAGTCATGGTGGTGGGGCCTCATCCAATGTGACCAGTGTCCTTATAAGAAGAGATTCAGACACAGACACGTAGAGAAGCCAGTCACCTATAAGCCAAGGAGACAGGCCTCCAAGACACTAACCTGAACCTGCCACAGCACAACCTCGAACCTCCAGCCCCCAGATCCTTAAGACCATACATTCTAACTGTTTAAGCCACCCAGGCTGCAGGACTTCATGATGTCAGCCCAAGTCAAAAATAAAAGCAATAAATGTGCCAAGCAGTCTCCAAGCTGCATTTATAATCAGAAATGTATTTAAAGACAGAAGGGCAGGCGCAGTGGCTCACGCCTGTAATCCCAGCACTTTGGGAGGCCAAGGTGAGTGGATCACTTGAGGCCAGAGTTTGAGATCAGCCTGACCACATGAGGAAACCCCGTCTCTACTAAAAACACAAAAATTAGCTGGGCATGATGGCAGACGCCTGTAATCCTGGCTACTCAGGAGGCTGAGGTGGAATCACTTGAACCCAGGAGGAGGAGGCTGTAATGAACAGAGATGACACCATGCACTCCAGCCGGGTGACAGAGTGAGACTCAGTTTCAATCAAACAATAAAACAAAAGACTTAAAAGACTACAAATAAAATAAAATTAAAAAATATACTGGGCTTGGGGGCTCACACTTGTGGACCTAGCTACTCCAGAGACTGAGACCGGATGACTGCTTGAGCTAGGGCTTGAGATTAGCCTGGCCAACATAGCAAGACCCCATCTCTATTTAAAATAAAATTAAGAAAAAAAAAAATGTTTTAAAAAGAAACTCAAAAAAACTAGTTTTGTTTTTGAGCCAAGGTCTGTCGCCCAGGGTGGAGTACAGTGGCGTGATCATGGCTCACCGCAACCTCAGCCTTCTGAGCAGCTGGAACCATAAGCACCAGACACCACATGATATATATATATTTTTTTTTTTGAGACAGTCTTGCTCTGTTGCAGGCTGGAGTGCAGTGGTGCAATCTCAGCTCACTGCACCTCCGCCTCCCGGGTTCAAGCAATTCTCCTGCCTCAGCCTCCTGAGTAGCCGGGATTACAGGTGCAGGCTAATTTTTGTATTTTTCTTTTTTTGAGATGGAGTTTCGCTCTTGTTACCCAGGCTGGAGTGCAATGGCGTGATCTCGGCTCACCGCAACCTCCGCCTCCTGGGATCAGGCAATTCTCCTGCCTCAGCCTCCTGAGTAGCTGGGATTACAGGCACGCGCCACCACGCCCTGCTAATTTTTTGAATTTTTAGTAGAGACGGGGTTTCACCATGTTGACCAGGATGGTCTGGATCTCTTGACCTCGTGATCTACCCGCCTTGGCCTCCCAAAGTGCTGGGATTACAGGCGTGAGCCACCGCGCCCGGCTAATTTTTGTATTTTTAGTGGAGACAAGGTTTCACCACATTGGTTAGGCTAGTCTCAAATTCCTGACCTCGTGATCCACCCGCCTTGGCCTCCCAAAGTGCTGGGATTACAGGCGTGAGTCACCACGCTCAGCGGAAAACTGATGCAAAAAGCAAGCAGCAGCAGAAAAAAGAAGCCCCGCCCTGCCCTCGCTATGCCCACCCACGGCCAGACTTTTCCCAGTCAGATCTGTCTTATCTGCAGAGGGACAGGCAGTGCCCGCAGCTCCTGGGGCGGCTGGGAAGAAGGGATGGGAGTTGCACCTCTGCAGCCAGCCTGGCCTAATTAGTGTGGCAAGGCTGAGTCTGTCTCAATTCCTGAGAACCTGGCAGTGCTCCTCCGACGTCCCACGACCCTTTGCCTGTCCCAGGGCCACAAACAGCGCCACCAGCCTGCCTCTGGGCCTCTCGGCCAGGCCCTCTCTGTGCCCGTGCACTCACCGGCAGGGAAGTCCCCCTGGGGGTAGTCGAAGCGGTGAGGATAGGGTGGCCGCTCGAAGGGGTGCCGCGGGGGGAAGTCGTCCTGCATGAAGCGGGGCGGGAAGCGGTTGAAGTTGTGGGGGTGTGGAGGCTGGTTGAACTGCGGGTGCTGCTGGTGGGGCGGAAAGGGCCCCCGGAAGTGTGGGGGACGCTGCATGCGGAAGGGCGGCTCGCGCTGGCCCCCGCCCCAGGGTGGCTGCTCGTGCTGGCTGTTCCAGGGGCCCTCGAACTGGCTGTTCCAGGCCGGGTCGGGCTGGTTGTTCCAGGGCGCGTCGCGCTGGCCGTTCCAGCCGGGGTCACCACGCTGCTCACCCCACATGCCCTCGTGGCTGTTGTTCCAGGGTGGGCAGTGGGGCGGGCCGCCCTGGTGGTGCGGGTAGGGTGGCTGCTCTGGCGGCTGCAAGGCAAAGCAAGGGTGTGAGCTCTGCATGGTCTGGGCCCCAGCACCGGTGCTCGGCAGCGTCACAGCACTGCCCCAGACATGGAGGCACTGCCCTGGGCAGTCGGGGCACTGCTGAGTCCTGCAGGGATGCCGGGCACCTGCCCTGGGCCAGAGCCACATACTGCTGCAAAATGACCAGACCCCCAACCGCTGCACCCCCATCTCTGTCCTGGGGCTGCTTCTGGCCGCTGGGGCACACTGCACCCGCACACAGGCCGTGCATGCCACGAGGCACTCCCCGCTCCCACTGCCTAATGCCACCTCCCTCACCCACTGGGGATGGTACAGAGGCACCGCAGGCACTCACAGGGGGACTCACTCTAACACCCCTGCCATGCCTCACTCCCCCCTCCCCAAAAGCCATCTCCTAGGGTCACCTCCCAGATACACTGCTGCCCACACATCCTTGACTTGAGGGTCTGCTTCTGGGAAACCTCAAACCAAGCCAGCCTTTTCCTAGATTTCAGACGAGGCTCGAACCTCACCAGCTCCTGCTCTGCAGACGTAAAGCTGGGAGGGCAAACCCCAGCTGGGGCTGGGGTGGGGAGGAGTACACAGGCCAAGGAGAAGGCCCTTGTCTACACTCACAGTGGGGTAGCTGTGCTGACCCCACTAAGGGGAGGCTGCCCAGGCTGCCACTCTCTCCAGGCTTCCAAGAGAAGCCAGAGGGCCGAATATCAAACATCAGGAACTACTTACTTTTCTTTTTCTTAAATTTGAGACGAAGTCTGGCTCTGTTGCCCAGGCTGGAGCTCAGTGGTGCCATCTCGGCCCACTGCAATCTCCACTCCTGGGTTCAAGTGATTCTCCTGCCTCAGCCCCTCCAGTAGCTAGGATTACAGGCGCCCACCACCACGCCTGGCTAATTTTTGTATTTTTAGTAGAGGCATGGTTTTGCCATGATGGCCAGGATGGTCTCAAACTTCTGACCTCAAATGATCCACCACCTCAGCCTCCCGGAATGCTGGGACTGCATGAGCCACTGTGCCCAGCCTTGTATTTTTCTTTCTTAGTTTTCTGAGACGGAGTCTCACTCTATTGCCCAGGCTGGAGTGCAGTGGTGCGATCTCAGCTCACCGCAACCTTCGCCTCCCAGGTTCAAGCGATTCTTCTGCCCCAGCCTCCTGAGTAGCTGGGTTTACAGGCATGCACCACCACACCCAGCTAATTTTTGTATTTTCAGTAGAGATGGGGTTTCACCATATTGGTCAGAATGGTCTTTAACTCTCAACTTCAGGTTATCTGCCCGTCTCGGCCTCCCTTTTTTTTAGAGACAGGGTCTCACTCTGTCATCCAGGCTGCAGTGCAGTGGCATGACCATAGCTCAATGAAGCCTGGAACTCCTGGCTGAATCGATCCTCCTGCCTCAGACTGCTGTGTAGCTGGGCCTACAGATGCACACCACCATGCCAGCTTATTTATTTTTTTCTTTGTAGACATAGTCTTGCTTTGTTGCCCAGGATGGTCCCAAACTCCTAGCCTCAAGCAGTCTTCCTGCCTCGAGAAATAACTTCTAAATGTGTAAGCCCAGTGGGGACCCTTAGTGAGGGGCATACCCACTGTCCCGAGCCCAACCATCTGGTCTGTGAAAAGAAGAGTGAGCCTGGGGACACTAAGGGCCTTTGTTTCCACATCCACAAACAGGGACAGGAACTACTCCCCCAGCAGTGGGTACCTGAAAAACAGCGACCACCATGTGGCTCCCAGCCAGCACTCGGAGGTAGAAGCTGTGTTTATGGGGGTGTCCAGTCTTTTGTGAAGTTCAATTTCATGTCCTGAAGCTGGTGGTGGGAAGGCTCAAAGCCACAACCACTAAGTCTCAGTCCAGAGCCAATCTCCTTGCCATCCTTACCCCGTCCCTGTGGACAGGGAGTCCTCACTCACCAGCTTCTGCTTCGGAGTCTTAGACAGGAGGGTCCTCCCTCACTGGGAAGGCCACACTGCAAAGCCAACCAGGCCCCACAGTCAAGGGGGAAAGTGGCGCTGGGAAGGCCTGGGGCTGTGCCTCAGTGCTCTAAGTGAACTCAGCACGCTCCAGGGCATTTCCCAGCCATGCTGTGCCTCGGCCCAGGGGTATCTGACCCCAAGCAATGCTACATCTGAGGCCTCCCAGGAGCAAGGTACCTGCCATTTCTGACCTCCCCTTTCCTTACAAAAGCACCTTGTTCTTTCCAGGATGACAAAACGCTGACACTCAGTTGAACCTGTTCAAGGACCGGAAACATAACATCTGCCATACCTCACTCCCCTGCACTTGCAGGAAAACAGGGATCTATACTAGAGAACCCAAATCACTAAAGCTCAGGGAAGAGACGTGAAGACTTGTCGCTCCACCTGTCCCAGAGCTACAGAAGACAGGGCTATCTATCACTAACACAGCATAAGCTCCGCCACAGAATATCCCTTGGGTTCCCCAGAGAGCCACTCAATGGCCACTGATGAGGAGGCCACCCCGTTAGGCCAAGTGTGCCCTATCTGCTCCCACCCCAGGTTCCAATCATACCTGCTGCTGGCCCCAAGGAGCCACAGGATGAGGCTGGTCAAACCAAGGGGGCTTGTTTGGCGGGATCTGGTCATGTGGCCCAGGGCCCCGGGGGCCGGCAGCTGCAGGATCCTGGACCCCTCCTGTGGCTTCATACTCTGAGGAGCCAGGCATCTGGATGGGAGGCTTGCTGTCATCTAAATCAGGTGATGGGCAGTTAGAGCAAGCCTGGCAGCAGCAGGAGATGCTGTCTTCTCTCCACACTGCCCCAGAGCCAACCAGGCTACGGCTTTCAGTATGCAGGACCCCACTAAAACCGTGACCATCACAGGCCTCCAGGAAGGGGATGGGGAGAGGGGAGGTTCTGACCTTAAACATAACACCCACGTGCCTCTTTCACAGCTTTACCATATACATGCCTCACGTTTGCCTGCTTGTGTGCTGAGAAATTTCTATACACACTGAATTTGATTAGACATCTTTTCTGTATCTAATGAAAAGGTCATTTCCCCACAATCTATTACTAGGTTTTCTATCCTATACCATCCTCATATTCCTGGACCAAATCTTCCTCAGTCAGAATTTAATTTGAAAATCAACAGGCCGGGCATGGTGGCTCACGCCTATAATCCCAGCACTTTGGGAGGCTGAGGCGGGTGGATCACGAGGTCAAGAGATCGAGACCATCCTGGTCAATGAGGTGAAACCCCATCTCTACTAAAAATACAAAAATTAGCTGGGCATGGTGGTGCACACCTGTAGTCCCAGCCACTCGGGAGGCTGAGGCAGGAGAACTGCTTGAACCCAAAAGGCGGAGGTTGCGGTGAGCCGAGATCGTGCCATTGCACTCCAGTCTGGGTAACAAGAGTGAAACTCCGTCTCAAAAAAAAAAAAAAAAAAGAATGGGTCGGGCGCGGTGGCTCAAGCCTGTAATCCCAGCACTTTGGGAGGCCGAGGCGGGTGGATCACGAGGTCAAGAGATTGAGACCATCCTGGTCAACATGGTGAAACCCCGTCTCTACTAAAAATACAAAAATTAGCTGGGCATGGTGGCGCGTGCCTGTAATCCCGGCTACTCAGGAGGCTGAGGCAGGAGAATTGCCTGAACCCAGGAGGCGGAGGTTGCGGTGAGCCAAGATCGCGCCATTGCACTCCAGCCTGGGTAACAGCAGCGAAACTCCGTCTCAAAAAAAAAAAAAAAAAGAAAATCAACAGCCGGGTGCAGTAGCTCACGCCTGTAATCCCAGCACTTTGGGAGGCCGAAGCGGGCGCATCACAAAGTTGGGAGTTCAAGACCAGCCTGGTCAACATGGTGAACACGACTCTACTAAAAATATAAAAAATTAGTCCACGAGTGCTAGCAGGTGCCTGTAATCCCACCTACTCAGAGGAAGCTGAGGCAGGAGAATCGCTTGAACCTGGGAGACAGAAGTTGCAATGAGCTGAGATCTGTGTCCAGACTGGGAGACAGAGCAAGATTCTATCTCAAAAAAAAAAAACCTTTGCTAGATTTGCCAAGATTTTCTTCAGTATTTCCGTGTCTTTTTCAGAAGTGACACTAATAATATTTTCTTTTTGAGACAGTCTTGCTTTGTCACCCAGGCTGGAGTACAGTGCTGTAACTATGGCTCACTGCAGCCTGATCTCATTGGCTCAAGGGATCCTCCCACCTCACCCTCCAAGTAGCTGGGATGACAGGTGAGCACCATCTTTGTATTTTTAGTAAAGACGGGGGTTTCACCATGTTACCCAGGCTGGTCTCAAACTCCTGGCTCAAACAATACGCCTGCCTCGGCCTCCCAAAGTGCTGGGATTACAAGTGTGAGTCACTGCACCCGGCCGATTGTATTTTCAATCTGTGTGCCGTCCCTGCTGTCTGTCACAATAGTTACCCTAGTCTTACGAATGATCTGGGTACCTTTTCTCTATTCTGTGCTCTAGGAACAGACAACAGATCTTCTGCTGTTCAGGAATGGGGCAGTTGGAGTTTTACTCTAGTCACCTGGCTAGTGCCTGTAAATGGATGAAAGCATCCACCTAGGAACAGGCGGGGACGATGGAGGGTGGCAGGGTGTTTTCTGACTAGACTCAGAGCCCAGCCTCTGGGGGTGGGGACTGAGAATCCCGTACCAGGCTGGGTGGTAGGCGGGATGGCAGGGGCAGGCGCTGGGGCCGGGGGCGGGGCAGGCGGCGGGGGCGTGGCCTTGACTTCAGCCTCCATCTGCGGCATCTGGAGTTGCTGCTGCTGCTGCTGCTGTTGCTGCTGCTGCTGCTGCGCCAGGCTGGTGACGAACTCCTCGTGCTGCGTCTTCAGGGTCTGGATCTGCTGCTGGAATGCCAGCTGTACCGGCTGGACCACTGACGAGTACTCGTTGATGAGGGTGGCCTGGGAGAGAGAAGAGCACCCGCTGCTCAGGATGCAGCCCTGGGGCTTGCTGCCTGGTGCCAGAGAACAAACACCTGGAAGGCAGCAGAGCCTGGGGGACCTAGGGCAGGTGGAGAGTAAACTGCTGCATGAAACAACCAACACAGTCGGGACAATCAGAGTGTGCGCTGGGATCTGGCCAGAGATCTGGGGACGAGGATATTCACTGCAGCATGGTTTACGACTCCCTGATAACTGAACGAGCAATGACAGCCGTGTCCTGGCCACCACATGGCTGCTCAACACATGCTACCCACCAACATTCCGGGACACGCTCAGGCTCTGCCTCCCACTCGCCATGCAGCACTCAGCAAGAGGGGCTTCCTCACGCTTCCATCATGCAGGAACATGCTGACCACCAGAGCAAACAGGCCACGTGCAGTGACTCCGAAAGTGTGCCAGCAAAGTCAGGGAGACACACCTAAGGCATGGGGCTGGGAAATGACACCTGGGACTCTGGTCACCACCCACTGGCTATTCCCAGCACAGGCAGGGGACACAGGCTTTCTGGCTTCTGGGACCTGCTGGGGTGGCAGCTGCTGTCCCCACACTCCCAAGCCCTCCTGGGGCACCTTCCCCAGCTCTAGGGTAAGGCATGGGCGGGCAGCTGACACTCACCTGGTACTGGCCAAGCCCCAGGGCTGGGCTCTGTAGCTGCTGAATGATGGAATCATCGAAGTAGCCATTTTTCTCCCAGAGCTGCAGGAGCTGAGGGTGGGAGGGGGAGAGGCTGGGTCAGCAGGGAAGAGGGAGGCCTGCGTGTGCTGGTCCCATCTATCCACCCCTGGCCCAGGGCCCACGCACCCGGGCTATCTTCTGCTGCTTGTCTTCCTCCACGGCCAGGAAGCTGGTGCAGTAGATGGGCACTACGACCTTCTGCAGGGCGGCCAGCAGCTCCCGGGCCTGCTTTCGCTGGCTGTGAGGGAGAGACTTTCCGCGCGTCAGGGCCCTGGGGCGGGACCCGGCCACGCGCCCGTTACCATCATGGCTCCAGCCTCAGCGCCCTCTGCCTTCTCGGGAATCGGGCCCCCAACCCGGCGGGGGCGATGGCTGGGCTCCCACGAGAGCTGTGTTGGTGCCTGGGCTCAAGGAAGGGACAGATAGAGAAACAGCAAGCAGAGGAGGGGGAAAATGTGGCCTGGGGCCATTGCGAGCAAAGCCTCTCAGTCCTGTCCCCTTGTTAGGAAATAACCTTCCCTCCTTCCCTCATGGGTGGTGCTGTGGATGAAGGGACTTGGGGCCTGAGAGAGCCCCTGCCTGTGTGCAATGGGCAGGAAGGGGCTGCTGCAGAGTTGGGGTCTTCTCCTTGTTATTTACTAGGAACAAGGAAACCTTGGTCCAGGCCAGGCCTCTCAGGAAGAGGAGGGAGGGTGCCCAGTCCCTCAGGTACCTAGAACGTTTTAGAAGAGTGGCTGGATGCCCTACAGGCATGGCACCAGGCCCATGTCCTCTCAGAGCCCCTGTGCAGCGCTGCACGGGACACTATGCATACCTGGCCTGTGAGGCCCCTGTAGCTGTGCAGGGAGATGGCTGCCCCCGAGGAGGGATGCGGGACAGGAAGGGAGCAGCTGGAAGCCCCTCAACCCCTAGCTGGCTGCAGGGAGCTCAGGGAGCAAGGGCCTGGGCCGGGCAGCTGGGAGGACAGAGTGGAGCTAGAGAAGCACTTGGCTGGAGAATGCAGGAAACCGCACATCTGTGCAAGGCGCCCGACTCAGAGGCAGGCAGAAGCGGAGGCATGAGAAGGGGCAGAAGGAGAGAAATAGGGACCGAGGCGGGGAGTGAAGAGGCACCCAAGCAGTGCTGCATGTGATAGATGGGGCAAGATGGGTGCTCAGGGAAGGTGAAGTTGGGAACAGTGTCGCTAACCAAGCCACTTGGCAGCCTGGCCCAATGCAGAGGCACACGAGGTGCGCAGCCAAGACTGCTCCCCGTTACGCTCACTAGCAATGCTTGTCTCCTCTTGCACGGGCCTTTGGCCTGGGTTTCCATATATTTTTTCTTTTTGCTAACCTTTGTGAGAAGGCCACAGTGACCCTGCAGAAGGAAACAGCTGCCCAGCCTGGGGGAGGGTGGAGACAGCCAGTAGGAAGGGGTGGGGGCTGAGTGGGGACAGAGGGTCATTAGATGTGGTTCCATTGAGGCCTGAGTCAGAGCTGGAGATGGGGACCCCACAGGAGGGTCCCGATGGCTGAGCAAAGCCAGGTGACTATGTGTGTGCGTGCGTGCAAATCAGTGACGGGGGCCAGAGACAGGCTAAGAAGGCAGTGGCTGAGAAGGCAACAAGCAGATGCCAAGAAGCTGATCCAGGAGAGCAAGGAGCACAGGAACAGTGGCCTCCAGGAGACAGTAATGTGACAAGTGAGGCTGGGGCCTAGGGGAGAGGACAGGGCATGTGGTGAAAGTGCATGGGATGCCTAGACCAACTGAGTCCTGCAGACAGAAGCCTAGGGGCTCAGAGACCCCACCCGGCCTCTCTGGACAAATGTCCACCAGTCTCGGGACAGGCCAAGCCAACCTGATTGGAGCAAGCGGCCACCCAGGTGGGGGCAAGGAGGAGCGCGAGGAGGTGGCGCCCTGGGCACGGGGCAGCGGTGCTCACCAGTGGTGCAGCACGTCGTTGATCAGGTAGATGAGATGCAGCCGCAGTTCGAAGTGCGCCCCGTCAGCTGTGATGCGGTTCCGGAGGTGGCCGGCCATCAGCTCGCAGTGCGGTGGGGACTTGGCATTGCTGAACATCCAGTTCTTCCCAGCCTGTAACAACCGAGCCGACGAGTGAGCAGGGCTACGGCTCCCCCAGGCACCCACTGCACCCAAATGCATCACCATCAGCCCAGGGAAGGGCATACCATGAAGGTGAGGGGCACAGGGTCCCAAAGCCTCAGGAGGTGCTCAAGGCGGGAGGGAAAGGCACCCACTGGAGCAGCCCTTAGCCAGGACTGGCTTCAGGGTGCCCTGCCTCAGGGCGGGACCATTGGGATGCAGGGCTCCACACCCCCGCCCCTCACCGAGATGGCATCCTTGGTGCAGGTGTCGATGATGGGCTGCAGCAGGTTGTCAAACTCGTTCATGTCCAGCTGGGTCTCCTCCAGGAGCTTCTGCATCTGCTGCTCCACCGCGTGGGCCACGGCTGCTGTCACTTGCTCCTGGGGGGGTCAGTAGGGCCGAGAGCACAAGAGAATGGACCCACAGCCTTAGCCTCCTTGCCTGGCCCAGCAGGGGCGGGACGGGGACATGGTGGGGATGCCTGTACTCTGGGCTGCGCTGGCCAATGGCTCCCTTGCTTGTCCCCAACACGAGGAGATTCTCTCTCATGCCTGCATGAATCTGTGACAGTCCCTCCTGGAGTAAGCAGGGCACTGCCAGGACACACCAGGAGACAATACCTGCTCTCTAGACAACCGAGGAAAACACCGCAGCCCAGAGGAGCAAACCACCTCTGCAAACCAACTCAACAAAAAGCAGAAGGCAGGCGCGTGGCTCACGCCTGGAATCCCAGCATGTTGGGAGGCTGAGGCGGGAGGATCGCTTCAGCCCAGGAGTTCCAGACCAGCTGGGCAATGTAGCGAGACCTCAGCTCTATAAAAAATAATAAGACAAATTAGTCCAGCATGGTAGTGTGCACCTGTGTTCCCAACTACGTGGGAGGCTGAGGTGGGAGGATCACTGGAGCCCAGGAGTTCAAGGTTACAGTGAGCTGTGATTGTGCTACTGCACTCCAGCCTGAGTGAGAGCAAGATACAAAACAAAAACAAAAAAACAAGAAAAATGAGGGATGGCATGAACAGGTAGTAGAGAGGACATACCCAGGGCCTCTAGTGAAGCAAGAAGGGGCAATCTCATACCTCATCGGGAAATGCAGGTTAAAGTGTGACTGGTAAAAATGGAGCTGCTGTTGAGTACCAGTGGTTAAGTTCAGGGCTGGTCAAGACCAACCTCTCAGTCCATGAAGAGCTCTGGGCAGAAGCTGAGGGGGAGCATTTTGGAACTTTCTTTTTTTTCTTCTTCTGAGATGGAGTGTTACTCTGTCACTCAGGCTGGAGTGCAGGGGCACAATCTTGGCTCTCTGTAACCTCCACCTCCTGGGTTCAAGCAATTCTCCTGACTCAGCCTCCAAACTAGCTGGGACTACAGGCACCCACCACTACACCCGGCTTATTTTCGTACTTTTAGTAGAGATGGGGTTTCACCATATTGGCCAGGCTGGTGTTCAACTCCTGAACTTGTGATTCACCCACCTCAGCCTCCCAAAGCACTGGGATTACAGGTGTGATCCACTTCGCCCAGCTGGAACTTACTGAGAGCAATAGGTCAGTGTGATTTTACGCCCTGAACCTAGTACTAAGTGCAGGGCTGGCACTTTGGAGGTTTGGTATGTTTTTTTCCCCAAGACCGAGTCTTGCTTTGTCACCCAGGCTAGAGTGCAGTGGTGCGATTTCAGCTCACTGCAACCTCTGCCTCTGAGTTCAAGCAATTCTCCAGCCTCAGTCTCCCAAGTAGCTGGGATTACAGGCATGTGCCATCACGCCCAGCTAATTTTTGTATTTTTAGTAGAGACGGGGTTTCGCCATGTTGGCCAAGCTGGTCTCGAACTCCTGACCTCAGGTGATCTACCTGCCTTGGCCTCTGAAAGTGCTGGGATTAAAGGTGTGAGCCACCGTGCCCAGTCAATGCACCTGTATTCTATTTGGCAAAAATTACTGAACTGTTGAACCAGGAGAAAAGGGCCTTTCTGGCTGGGTGGATCACCTGAGGAGTTTGAGACCAGCCTGGCCAACATGGTGAAAACCCACGTCTACTAAAAATAGAAAAATCAGCCAAGTGTGGTGGTGCACACGTGTAATCCCAGCTACTTGGGAGGCTGAGGCAGGAGAATTGCTTGAACCCAGGAGACGGAGGCTGCAGTGAGCTGAGACGGCACCAGTGCACTCCAGCCTGGGCAACAGAACAAGACTCTATCTTTAAAAAAAAAAAAAAAAAAAAAAAAAAAAAAAAAGGGTCCTTTCCCAACCAACAACTCCAGGTGATGACCTAGCTACTGCGTGGTGGGGCCAATGGCAGGCATTGGAGGCCATCTGGCCGAAGCTGTCAGGGAGCTTCAAGGTGCGCACGTAACCCACAGTCCCACTCAGAGGCACCCACCCCAGGGTGATGGGTGCACGCAGGTCCAGTGGCTTCACTGAGATGAGAAACAGCCTCCGTGTCTGGTGTCAGGGCTGGGGGGTGACAGTGGCTGGCATGCACCTAGCCCTGCGTGGCCAGGCAGGCCCCATCCTCAGTGGTACCTGTTATTCATTCCCATGGGCACATGCAAAAAGAGAGGCAAAGGGGAGCAGCGGGTGCCTGGATGAGTCGGGGGCAGGTCCATACCTGTCTCAGCGCCAGCAGGTGCTGCTCCTGCTGCTGGAGGTTCCACTGACTCTGCTGGATGAGCTCGTCCATGGACGGTGCACCCTGGGTGGGCGGGATGGGCGCAGCAGGGGCCAGTGGGGGCTGCGGCAGGGGCGGCATGGTGGCAGCTGGCTCCAGCTCCGGGGTCTGCTGCTTGCAGATGACTGGAGGGAGAGGAGGAGGGGACCCCCATGAGGACATGGATGGGGGTCCAGGTGTCCCCTTGGCCATCTCTTAGCCACAGGGGCCTCCCCTCTCCAGGGACTCACCATCCACGAGGGCTTGTGCATAGCCAGGTGCCCACGAAGGCCCAGCTCCTCGCTCTTGGGCCCTGCCCCCTCCTCACAGGACCCCAGCCCTGGCTTTCCACCTTTGGGTTGTCCCCTCCTCAGGGAACGTAAGAAGTCCCTCTGCCCCTCTTTTGCCAGCACCATCCAGTCCTTCCCCAGTGTTCTTCCAGTGCACAAGGCCCCAACTGATGCTGAGCCTCAGCCTCAGCACCTCTCATCCCCGACCACCTTGGCCACTTACTGACCTCTGCCACTGTCCCCCAATCCACCAACTGACTGTCACGACATTGCAGCCACCAGGCCTCTGCACATCTGGCCAGAAAGCCACGAGGCTGCACCCCGAGTGCACGTTGCTCCCCACCCCACACCTGCCCCGCCCTGCTTCTACGGACCCACACTGGAGTGCAGTGGCTATTCACAGGTGTGATCCCACTACTGATTAGCAGGGGACTTTTGACCTGCTCCGTTTCCGACCTGGCCCGGTTCACCCCTCCTTAGGCAACCTGGTGGCTCCCGCTCCAGGGAGGTCACCATATTGACGCCAAACTTAGTGTGGACACCCGATCAGCATAGCGCACTACAGCCCAGAACTCCTGGGCTTAAGTGATCCTCTAGCCTCAGCCTCCCGAGTAGCTGCAACTACAGGCACACACCACCGCGTCCGGCCCTTCTACTGACTCTCCTTGCTTCTCCAGCCCTTGGGGACAGAGACCCCAGCATTCAAGGGTGCATCCAGTTGGAGGCAGCACTGAGAGACACCCATTCTGCCAGCAGGAACCTGGGTCAGGGTGGGTGCAGAACCCAACTCCGGCCAGATGGGGTGGGTGGTGAGGTCTCTAAGGAAGGGACCCTCCTTATAAGGAAGCCCTGGACAAGATGCCCCGCCTCCCTCTCTGTCCTGGGGCTGCCTGATCTGAACGTGACCATGTACCCCTGGAGCCCTCCTGAGCCTCTTGGACAAAGCTGAAGATAAGGGAGGTGGGGCAGAGGGTGGAAGGTGTCGCCCACATCCCCTCACTGGGCGCTCAAGTCAAGTCTTAGAGCTGTGCCATCCAGTTTGTGCACCCATGGGCACCCTACATGATGACCTGTGACTTCTTTTTTTTTTTTTTTTTTTTGATACAGAGTCTTGCTCTGTTGTGCAGACTGGAGTGCAGTGGCTCGATCTCAGCTCACTGCCACCTCTGCCTAATGTGCTGCCACGCCTGGCTAATTTTTGTATTTTTAGTAGAGATGGGGTTTCCCTATGTTGGCCAGGCTGGTCTCAAACTCCTCCTAACCTCGTGACCCGCCCACCTTGGCCTCGCAAAGTGCTGGGATTACAGGCGTGAGCTACTGCACCCTTCTGACCCCTGACTTCTGCACTGAATCCCACCCCACCCATCGCCCAGGGGACACTGCTTCCGGACATTTCTTCTCTCTCTCATTTCTGCAACTCCTCCCTCTTTACAGGCCTTTTGTCAGGCATGATGGCTCAGGCCTGTAATCCCAGCACTTTGGGAGGATGAGGAGGGTAGATCACCCAAGATCAGGAGTTCAAGACTAGCTTAGCCAACATGGCGAAACCCTGTCTCTATACTAATAATTCAAAAAAATTAGGCAGGCGTGGTGGTGGGCACCAGTAATCCCAGCTACTTGAGAGGCTGAGGCAAGAGAATCGCTTGAGCCCAGGAGGTGGAGGTTGCAGTGAGCTGGGATGGTGCCACTGTACTTCAGCCTGGGTAACAGAGTGAGAGACTCCCTCTCAAACACACACACACACACAAACGCATCAGAATATTCTGGGTTGAAACCTTTCCCTTCACCCCACGACCCTCTCTAAACGACTTCTCAGCCAAGACTTAATCTAGATCTTCACCTCCCCTTTATCTCAGCCTGGCAGTTGCCTGCCACTCCCCGCCTCAGGCAGCTGAGGACACCCTCACTCAGACCCAAGGGCCTGTCGCCGGGCCTTGTCTCCATTGGCATCCATGTGGCTGCCCCCTCAGTCCCTTCTTCCTCCTCCTCCTCCTTTACCAACCTCTCTCCTGTTGGACCCTTAGATGCCAGGGTGCACAGCCTGTGTTCCGAGCCCGTCCTCTGCTCTATGCCACCCCCAGGGGAATATGAGCTATTAACTCCTGCGGCTGCAATTGCCACCTGCACGGCATGATTTCTAAATCCATCATCTCCATTCCGGATTCTGCAAACTTTGGCCCGCTGGGTTTCCACAGGGTCTGTGCTTCCTCTTGCCCCATGCACCGATATCCCCTTCTGTGGTCCCCACACCATGGCTGGCACCACCATCCACCCAGAAATCCAGGCCAGAAGGCGCATGTGCTTCCCACTGATGAGCCACAAGGTGTGAAGGCGACCTCCTAGATCATGCTCCAATCAGTCTGTGTCACCACTGCCACCACCACGGCTCCACTGTCACCCGCGTCACCCCAGAACCAGTCTTCCTGCGTCATGTCCCACCCCTCTACCTCTTTTCGACAAGGCATTCATGGTACTGCCACTTAAGGAGTGGTCTCTGGGCTACCCAGAGGTGACAGATGGTTACGGAAACAGTAAGTGAGCATTTCCAAACCTTTCTAGCAATGTGACGGTTCACGGTCCACATTGTTACTGTGCTTTGCAAAAGTTTTGGTCCAGGACAGGTTAGAAACTTAAAAACAAAACAAAACCCAAAAACTGGTCCTTCACCGCAGAGTTCGAGAAGCTCCATTCTAGAAGAGCTGAAGCCCAGTCTTTAAGGAGCGGGGTGCAGGGCTGGCTGTGCTGTGGCTAACCCAGCCTCAGAACGTGGACCAAAACCCTCCACGTGGCTCCCCGACGCTTACAGGATACACTCATAACTCCCTCACAAGCAAGGCCCCCAACTCCTCCCCAAGGCAAGCCCCCGACTCGGCACCCTCACCTCTAGCCACTCCAAGAACCCCTCCTACTCTGGGCTTTAGCCACCTTGAGCTATGGGTCCCTCATTCCCTCCAAGGGCTCCTTCCTCAGCCTCAAACACTTTTCTCCCTTCGTTTTCACCTGGCCAACCCCGACACACCCTTCAGAAGTAGCCAAGGTATCATCACCCCCAGAAAGCACTTCCTGGCCTCAATCTTCCTGGGCTATAAGCACCCTCTCCTTTCCTATAATGGCACCAACTTTCAAGTGGCCCCGATTTTTGACCCCCAGTGCGCGAAGGGTGGAAGTGGCCCCCCCCCCCCAAGAAAGAGAAAGCAGCCCTCGGCTCACAGTCATCCAAGCCAAAGCATTGTCTGATCTGAGGTGTCTTCCTCCCCTGTTCATCACACCATCGGGTTGTCAATATCCACCTGGCGCCCAAGTTCAGGGGTACTACCCCTTCACCCGACCTGTCCCGCACGCTCACTCCTTCAGACTCAACCCTCTGACTTAATTCAGACCCCACCATCTCTCAACTGCCCTGTTCCTTCCCCTGCAGGCCTCACTGGTCCCCAGGCCGGCCTCTTTAGTCTGTCCTCTACCACCGGCCACACAAACCCAACCCACTCCCTCCCTTGTTTAAAACTCTCTTGTGGCTTCCTGATGCCTTTAGAAATGGCTTTAAACTTGCTGTGCTGGGGCTAAGGAAGGACTGCACTAGGAACACACAGCACAAACAATATTTTGCTTACGATTTCAGGCAGCTGATCTCCCCCTGCTCACCCCACCCAAATCTCAAACCTAAACACACATCAGAAAAACCCCTGGATTGAGTGAGAAAACCCAAACTTTCCCCTGGCATTTAACACTCCAGATCAAACTCTTCCCCCATACAATCACATTCTTTTCGTTTTTTTTTTTTTCTCCTGAGACAGAGTCTCACTCTGTCGCCCAGGCTGGAGCGCAGTGGCGCAACCTCAGCTCACTGGAACCTCCGCCTCCCAGCCTCAAGTGATTCTCCTGTCTCAGCCTCCCGAGTAGCTAAGACTACAGGCTACCACTATCATGCCCAGCTAATTTCTGTATTTTTAGTAGAGATGAGGTTTCACTGTGTTTGTACAAGACATTGCACCTGTGCAATGTCCTACTTTGTCAGCCTTTCAAGCTTTTTTTTTTTTTTTTTTTTTTTGAGACGGAGCCTCCCTCTGTCTCCCAGGCTGGAGTGCTAAGGCATGATATTGGCTCACTGCAACCTCCGCCTCCCAGGTCCAATCGATTCTCCAGCCTCCCAAGTAGCTGGGACTACAGGTGCCCACCACCACATTCAACTAATTTTTTTTTTTTGTATTTTTAGTAAAGACAGGGTTTCAGCATGTTGGCCAGGCTGGTATTGAACTCCTGATCTCAAGTAATCTGCCCGCCTCAGCCTCCCAAAGTGCTGAGATTACAGGCATGAGCCACTGCACCTGGCCTCCTTTCAAGCTTTTTAATCAAACACCGACTATGTGTTATGTATTAAAGCACAATGACCTAAACAAGGTCTGTCTGGCCTTGGGGAGCATGTAGTTCAGGGGACAACCACCTCTCAATGTTCTTCTACCTAGCAAACTCCTACTATTCATTTAAACAATGTATCTAGAGACTGGGGGTTGGGTACTGAACATAACAGATGTGATGTCTGTCCTGAGCAGCCACACCTGGTGACTATCCATTATTCAAAGGCCAGCTCTGCTTCCTAACCTCACCTTAACCTTTTTGAGAGGATTGGAATCCTGTAGCCCAACTGAACAAACATTGATAAACGCTTGCCAAAAACTAAAACTCAGCGGGATAATTCTTTTGGATTTGTGCTGCAGGCATCTGAAATGCACAAAAGCCTTGCTGGACCCACAGAGAGCCCGCAAAGGTGGCTGGACAGTGCCTTTCCCATGGGTTCCTATCGGCCTCTATCCTTTCCTCCCTAGAAAACACTCCAATAGTCACGCTACTCCTGCTGATCGCAGTCCTCAGTCTGCAAAGCGACAGCAACATCCCTGATCCAGAGCCCAGGAGGAGGATCGATAACCTCGTTGTTCTCCATTACAGTTGGACCCGGCAGCAGCTCTGTGCAAGGCCATGGGAACAGCGGAACAGGAATCGTGGGGACCGAGCTGCTCCACTTCAGAGAGTAAGCGACCCGAATAAAAGAAGAGGTTTGTGGCAGAGCCGGGACTGGAATCCGAGAAAGGAAGCGCTCGATGAGGCTGCCTGAGTGCCGGAAGAGACTTACGCTGCTGCTGTTCCAGCGCCAGCTTGCACTTGTAGTAACTGTAGAACTCGCCTCCGAACAGAAACGAGAATTTGGGGTTGTCCTTCTGCTTCTCCATCGTCATCTTCTCAAACTCGGGCCCATTGCGAGCCACGAACTGGGCGAGCTTGTCGATGACATTTCGAAGCTCCTGGTCTGGAGAACGGAGAAAAGGCCACGCGGGGCGGCGTGAGCGAGGACTGCACAAAGCCAGGGACCCCAGCGCCCCAGCCCCGGTTCGCCGTGCCTAGGACCCCAAGGGTGGGCCCCGAAGAGGCCGCCCTTGGACGGGTCCCGATAGGGGCCACAAGCTCGCAGGGAATGCGGGGACCCACAGGTGAGGCCGCAGGCGTAGCCGCGAGGCCGAGCCCCGCCCCCTCCCAGACCCAGGGACCCCGGGAGGCGGGACCGGCCAACAGGAGGTTCCAGGGAGAGAGAAACGGTCTGTCGGCCGGTCTGGGTCTCACCATCGGGGGGCAGCGGCATCTCCATGGCTCCGGCCGCGGGGAACGTCCTCCGGCGTCTCACGATCGACCACCAGCGCCGTCTGCGGAAGTCGGCCGGAAGTGGCGCGAGAGAGCCGTTTACAGCGGGCTTCTAGGGCTGCTTCCGCTCGCCACTTACGGCCGTCGCTGGGAAACTCCGGAAGTGAGAGCAGGAGACAGGCGGGAACACGCCGCGGGAGGCCTGGCGCGCGGGAGGGGCTAGCGAGGCACATGCGCAGAGGTTTTCTGGCGCATGCGCAGAATAGGCCCCGTCGCGCAAAGCCGCGGCTGGGCTGAAACGGTTTTAGCCGATACATGGCGGCGAGGGGCCGTTCCCGTAGGTTCGCGTCGCGGTCCGACGGTTGGCCGATCGCTACCTCCGGGGGACGCGGGCACAGAGAGGAGCCTACGAGGTGAGGTGCCTCCGGTGGATCCCGGGCTGCGGCGACTGTCACATCCTCCCCTACCGGCCCGGAGGTGGAGCAGAACTGGGAGGCGATGAGCTTGTTAAGGATTGCAAGTGGACTTATTTAGGTTCAAAACATCCTCCTCGCTTTCTTCCGCTCCACTCTTTGGTCAGGAAGATTTTGGGGCGGGGTACCCTCAACCCATACCCTCAAATTGCTGGCCTAGAGGCCGCAGCGCCTTTCAAAAAGATGCAGTTGCGTTGTTTCTAAAATGATGAAGCCAACCCTTGCTAATTGCGAGGAAAGATAGCCAGAAGCAGCAAACTTCTGCTGTGGGCGTCCGTTATTACTGGTCCTTTTGAGATGGTTAATGCTTGGTTGGCTACCCTTTTTTTTTTTTCTTTTTTCTCGAGACAAGGTCTCTCTCTGTGGCTCAGGCTGGAGTGCAGTGGCATGATCATAGCTCACTAGCTCTGAACTCTTGTGCTTAACCTCCCGCCTCGGCCTCCCAAAGTGCCGGGATTATAGACGTGAGCCACTGTAACAGTGTACCCAGCCTATTTTTTCTGTGCAAATATATGCACGTGTATTTTAGATTCCTTTCATATTTATTGTTACAGCATTCTTCCACCAGACACTTGCGGATTGCCTGCTCTACATCAAGTGTTGCTGTAGGTCAGGAATCAACAAACTTTATATATAAAAAGGATAGAAAGCAAATATTTTAGGCTCTGCAGGCCAGGAGGCACGATCAAGGATTTTTTTCTTTTTTTAAAAAAAATATCTTCTGGCTCATATTTTCTCATGAAGATGGAGGATCTTATTTGTTTTTTTTTGAGACAGAGTCTTGCTCTCTTGCCCAAACTGGGAGTGCAGTGGTGTGATCAAGGCTAACTGCAACCTCCACCTCCCATGCTCAAGCAATTCTCCTGCCTCAGCCTCCAGGGTAGATGGGACTACAGGGGTGCACCACCACAGCTGGCTTATTATTGTATTTTCAGTAGAGATGGGGTTTCACCATGTTGGCCAGGCAGGTCTTGAACTCCTGATCTCAAGTGATCAGCCTCCTAAAGTGCTGTGATTATAGGCCTGAGCCACCATGCCTGGCTATTGCTGTCATCTTTTAGGGTGCGTAGGATACTGTGTTGTGGATTTACCACAACTTACCGAAGCGAGACTCTTTAGTCTCCTGGCTTGGTTCCATTTTTAGGACGCTATTAAAAGTGTCTTAGTGTATATAGGGTTGGGTGCAGGGGCTCACACCTGTCATCCCAGCACTTTCGGAGGCTAAGGCGGGCGTATCACTTCAGTCTGGGAGTGCGAGACCAGCTGGCTAACATGGAGAAACCCTGTCTGCTAAAAAAATACAAAAATTAGCTGGGCATGGTCACTCACGCCTGTAATCCCGGCTACTCAGGCTGAGACACGAAAATTGCTTGAGCCTGGAGGTGGAGGTTGCAGTGAGCCGAGATCTTGCCACTGCACTCCAGTCTGGGCGACAGAACGAGACTCGTCTCAAAAAAAAAAAAAAAAAAAAAAAGTGTCTTAGTAGACATAAATCTAGTGCTGAGTCAAAGGGTGTGCAAATTCAATACTGGTATTGCTCAGCTGCCCTCTATAAAGGTAATTATACCCAAAGGTCACTACTTTCATACATTTGTTTCAGATTGTTTAAAATGCAAGTTGGCACTGTGGCTCATGCCTGTAATCACAGCATTTTGGGAGGCTCAGCCAGGCGGATCACTTAAGTCAGGAGTTCAAGACCAGCCTGGCCAACGTGGTGAAAATCCCGTCTCTACTAAAAATACAAAAATTAGTCAGGCATGGTGGCAGGCGCCTTTAATTCCAGCTACTCAGGAGGCTGAGGCAGGAGAATCGCTTGAACCTGGGAGGGGGAGGTTGCAGTGCCAATGTACTTCAGCCTGGGTGACAGAGCAAGACTTCATCTCACAAAAAAAAAAAAAAAAAAAAAAAAGCCATTTATCTGAGACTGAAAATAAAAACGTCAGGCGTAAGCCACCTTGCCTAGCCATTATTTTTTTGGGGGCCTCTCCCAAGCTCATTTCAGAGGGTCAAACCAGAATCCACTGGTCAGAAGAAAGCAGTAAAAAAAGCTGGTAGACAGAGGCTGCTGCCGATATTCTCCAACAAGTAAAGTGGACACCCCGAGTGGGAAGAGCCTGTGAAGGGACTCAACTGAGCAGCAGCCTTGGGGCCCAGGTGCACTGAGGGGGTTCCATGGCCCACGTCTGCTAGTTGTGATTTCTTTTTTTTTTTTTTTTTGAGACGGAGTTTCGCTCTTGTTTACCCAGGCTGGAGTGCAATGGTGCGATCTCGGCTCACCACAACCTCTGCCTCCTGGGTTCAGGCAATTCTCCTGCCTCAGCCTCCTGAGTAGGGATTACAGGCACGCACCACCATGCCGAGCTAATTTTTTGTATTTTTAGTAGAGACGGGGTTTCACCATGTTGACCAGGATGGTCTCGATCTCTTAACCTCATGATCCACCGGCCTCGGCCTCCCAAAGTGCTGGGATTACAGGTGTGAGCCACCGCTAGTTGTGATTTCTTGACTTCCAGACTCCTTAATCAAAATGGCCGCATTCTGGTCAGTGTCAGATGGTAACTAAAGTTTTGTGGGTTTGAGACAGGGTCTCGCTCTGCTGCTGCCCAGGCTGGCATGTAGGGGTGCTATCTCAGCTCACTGCCTCCCGGGTTCAAGCAATTCTCCTGCCTCAGCTTCCCAAGTGGCTGGGATAACAGGTGTGTGCCACCACGCCCAGGTAATTTTTGTATTTTTATTGGAGACGGCGTTTTGCCATGTTGGCCAGGCTGGTCTCGCACTCCTGATCTCGGGAGATCAGCTTGCCTTGGCTTCCCAAACTCCTGGGATTACAGGCGTGAGCCCTGCCGCCTCCCCCGAGTCCTCTTTCCCCCGGGTCTTAGTGTTTCTAAGTAGCTCCCATGTGGTACTTAGTTAAACACCTTTCTTTTAGGCTGAGTGCTTTGAGGGTAGGAGGCTTACCTGTTTCCTGCTGCTTGACACAAGTAAGTGCTTAGTAAATCACTAAACAAAAGGATTATGAATGGAAAGGACATAGGCAATAGTTTTAGCAGAAACTCAGACCTTTCACTATTTGAATTCTCTCCTGGGAATGGTTTGATGGGGAAAAATGGGTTCTGGAGCAGATTTAATCGCTTGAACCTGATACTAAAAAATACAAAAATTAGCGCGGTGGCTCACACCTGTAATCACAGCTATTCAGGCTGAGGCAGGAGAATTGCCTGAGCCTGGAAGTGGAGGTTGCAGTGAGCCAAGTCACTGAGCTGTGTAATCCGAGGAGGGACTTGACCCCGTTGGGCCTCATTTTCCCCTGAAAAACAAGGCTAGGAAGACTCACAAAGGTATCAGGTGTGAAAAGCTCACCACTGGGCTGGGCTTGTAGCAGGTACTCAGGCTTGGCTGTCCATACTCAAAAACGCCTTCAGGCCGGGCACATTGGCTCACACCTGTAATCCCAGCACTTAGGGAGGCCAAGGCAGACAGATCACTTAGCCCAGGAGTTCCAGACCAGCCTGGGCAATACAGACCCCCATCACTAAAATTTTTTTTTTTAATTAGCTGGGTGTGGTAGTGTGTACCTGTCTCAGGTACTTGGGAGGCTTGAGTTTAGGAGTTTGATGATGTGGTAAGCTATGCTTGTGTCCCTGCAGTCCAGCTCAGGTAATAAAGTGAGACCAGGTCTCTTAAGCCAAAAACAAAACAGACCAGGAGGGCAGAACGCTTGAGGCTAAAAGTTTTAAGACCAGCCTGGGCAACATAGTGAAACTCCATCTTTACAAAAAATACAAACATTAGCCAGGTGTGGTGGCAAGTGCCTGTAGTCCCAGCTATTTGGGAGGCTGAGGTGGGAGGATCCATTGAGCTTGGAAGGCTGTGGCTGCTGAGAGCCTGGATTGCACCTCTGTGCTCAAGCCTGGGTGACAGAATGAGACCCTGTCTCAAAAAACATGAAATAAACATACAAAAAAAATTTTTTTCATGAGCACAGCTGCGACAACGTTCCTGGACTTCCCAAGTTACTCTGTTCAGTAAAGTCATATCAATTTAGCTGTGATCCTATTTTCACTGTAGGAAATTCACAAATCATATATCCTTATTTTTGGTTCAGAAGAGAAAACAAAGGTTGCAATAAATCCAGATGTGAGAGCCAAGTTGGCTTGCTGTTTCTCCGTCCATGTTTTGTTGCTGGGCACACTCAAGACAAGGTCACTCCAAAAAAGACCCTTGCTAATAAATTGGGACCAATTTTGATTCCCTGGAGACCATCATTTATTTTTGGTAAACGCCAGTAATGAACATACACATCATTCCTGCAGAACTGTCTGTAGCATTTAAGTCTTGAAAACAGGTGACAATTGAAAACATTGTAATATTTTCAGGTCCTTTAATAATGGTCTATGTCCTTCAGGCTGTTAGACCTTAAGGTGTTGGGGTCTGGCAATGTTGCACCTATAGTAAAGGGTCTCTTGGGTGACGGACAGATAGGCAGCAAAATTCAGAAACGGCCTCACTTGAATGGATGTGGCTTGTCCCCTTTGTGATGGGGGCTGGATTGTTCCTAGAATGAATGCCTTAAAGTAAGGTGCTTAAAAATTCTGTAGTGCATCTCACCAAAGTGAACGAAGATGATTCAGAAATGCCGTGGGAGGCACCATGCCTCCTTCTATAAAATGAAGGAATTGGGTTAGAGTCACTGTTGCCGGCCATAACATACTCTGGATGGGTAAAGGAAATTCTCTACCACAGAGCCCAGCAGTGAGGGTGAGGGAGGGCTGATGAAAGTGTGGGAGTGGGGCGTGAGGCAAGGGCACTGTCTGGCTGTGAAAAAACCAGGCTTCAAGAGGCCAATGTCAGGCCGGGCGTGGTGGCTCACGCCTGTAATCCCAGCACTTTGGGAGGCCGAGGTGGGTGGATCACGAGGTCAAGATATTGAGACCATCCTGGTCAACATGGTGAAACCCCGTTTCTACTAAACATACAAAAAATTAGCTGGGCATGGTGGTGCGTGCCTATAGTCCCAGCTACTCAGGAGGCTGAGGCAGAATTGCCTGAACCCAGGAGGCGGAGGTTGCGGTGAGCCGAGATCGCGCCATTGCACTCCAGCCTGGGTAACAAGAGCGAAACTCCGTCTCAAAAAAAAAAAAAGAGGCCAATGTCAGGCCAAGGTGGGCAAATCATTTGAGGCCAGGAGTTCGAGACCAGCCTGGCCAACATGGTGAAACCCTGTCTCTACTAAAAATACAAAAATTAGCCAGGCGTGGTTGTGCATGCCTATAGTCCCAGCTGCTTGGGAGGTTGAGTTATGAGATCACTTGAACCTGGGGGATGGAGGTTGTAGTGAGCTGACATTGCACCACTGAACTCCAGCCTGGGGAAGAGAGCAAGACTCCATCTGGGGCGGTGGGGTCAGTGGGGAGGGGCAGGAGGAAAGAAAATAAAAAAGAGGCCAGTGCCAGCTGTGGACCTCCAAGTCTCAGAAATATGTCTTTGTCTTTTGATCTGTTGATTTGGTGTAATGCAATTGTCTCATTCATTCCAGTGTATGTACTTGCTGTAAATGTATATACAGAATTAAATAGCCCATTTATTAATTTATAAACCATAATAAAACCAGACAGTCATTTCCTCTCACCAGCAGGTCTTGCATGGGAAAAGGAAAATAATACACAACGTCAGAGATTTCATTAAGCCTGAATGGAGATCGAATTCATTTTGGAGTTCAATGATACGTTCACAAAATCAGGTGCTGTAATCGTATAGACAACTCCATCACTGCAGTGCAAAATCATCCCTGTTTCTTGTCACTCACCAGTGAGAAAAATCCAGCTGCAGACTTGACTGCCTTCGGTGAAGGCACAAGGCAAGTTCTTCTGACAACACCTTTCAGGACGCAACGGTCTCAGCCTGGGACCAAAGTATTTACAAAGCAAGCGAACGACAGACACAGGAACAGGGACACTTCTGAGCCCAGTGGTGCGGAAACCCACCGCCCAACAGGGTCGGGGGGCCAGTCACCTCTCCAGGAGTGTCCCATGTGTCAGCTGACACAACAGCTTAAATACAGAATTCCAATAGAAAGAAAAACCAACAACAAAAAAACGGAGTCGTGTAAGCGATGTTACTTCCTCTTTGAACAGGGAAACATCTTGCTCACGGGGAGATAAAGGGTGAATGAATCATTTGCTGCTCTCTCCCCGAAAGTGCCAGCAAAAAGCTGGGTGTGGTGATGAAGGAAAAAGGCAGCCATCACCTAGGACCCCATAAGCCAAGCCCTGGTCCCCTCCATGAGGGCACAGTCCTTTCATGAAGCCATAAAAGATTGAGACCACAGCTCAGACCTAACCGCTCAGGGTTACCTACTGGCGTCTTACGATATTTCTGCCGAAGCACAAACTATTGCTTTTTTTTTTTTTTTTTTTTGAGACAGAATTAGCTGGGCGGGGTGGTGCTTGGCTATTGCCAAGGCTGGAGAGCAATGCCATGATCTTGGCTCATTGAAACCTCCACCTCTTGGGCTCAAGTGATTCTCCTGCCTCAGCCTCCCAAGTAGGTGGGATTACAGGCATGCACCACCACACCTGGCTAATTTTTGCATCTTTTTAGTAGAGACAGGACTTCACCACGTTGGCCAGGTTGGTCTCAAACTCTAGTGATGGCCTGTCTCAGCCTCCCAAAGTGCTGAGATGATAGGCATGAGCCACTGCACCTGGCCCCAGACTGACTCTTGACCAAAGAATCTGATTTGGCAAACCAAATCTTGGCGTGGTGTTCGCTCCTTCTCCCCTTTCCCAGAACATGATTCAGATCCTAACATAAGCACAAAAACAGGTCAAAACGCTGTGGTCTTGCCTATTATGCAAAATACTGAGATAATATTCATGATTTACTCTGTTTTCAGCAATCGTGTCAATGTTGAAGCTTTTAAACACTTCATTATTTCCTACTAAGTACCAGAATCTGTTGCCCAGGCATCACCAGTGGGAACTTTGTTTTGAAACCTTTAGAAACCAGTTTTCAATCCAGAAGCCAGTCCTAATGCATCCCGTAATGGGGACCAAGGCAAAAAAAAAAAAAACCCACACACAACTACAAAATCTTCCCTAAAAAAATGCAAGATCCTAAGAAAAACCAAGATCTCCCTCCCAAACAACCTATCAAGTCATCAGAGAAGAGATGAGGACGCCTCTGAAAAAGACAAGTGCCACAGAAATAGAGCTTGAAACACTGAACATAATTTCCTGAAAAGCCTTCTCGATACCCTAAGAGAAGTGCCCTGCTCTGGTGAGGGAGGAAGAGGCAGAGAGAGCAGTTTCCTTTCCCTCTGGATCTGGGTAGACGCCAACTCTGATGGGCAGGGCAGAGCACCAGGCTGCAGGAATTAGATGCTAATTGCAGTCGCTTTTTGCTTTGGAACGTTGCCAGGAACTTGCGAACCGTTAAGAGGATGACCAGGAAACCAGATCTATCCCTGTGGCTGCGGATGTTCTGAATGATTCTCGAGGGCTCCTTGTCTGCTCAGTGTCCCTGTTGGTCCTGGGCATATCTGAGCCAGGGAATTAAAGTGGACAGTCTGACATTCTCAAGCACCGTCCTGGATACTCCCACTGCCAGCTCGTGGTCTGCAGCCACAGTGATCCTAGCTTTCCAGACAGGGTCCTGGGTGTTATCTGGAATAATTCCACATGGTAAGGTACAATGTGGCCAAGATCTCCGCAGGGGTATGGCCCTCAGACGACAGACTCCAGGAAGAAAGCACGAGATACCAGTCTCTGTTTAGGTTTGCCCGGAGCCCACGGCTGCCTGCGCTGCAGGCAAGACGTTCTCCTGCGGCTCATGGCAGGCCCAGGAACCCAAGAGCTTCTGATGCAGAGTTATGCACCATCCCCTCAGCTGGGTTGTACATTCACTGATTGTCAGAAGTTTCTGATACTGCTGTGGGGGCAGGGGAAGGAGTCACAGAACAGTCTGGTCCTGCCTCGGGACTCTACACATCATAGCGGTTCAAACTGTATGAGTTTGGGTAGCTCTGCCGGCTGTACTGGAAGTGGTCTGTGAGGATGCTGCTACGGCCGTACTGATAGTCCCCGTGCTGGGGGAAGAGGAGGCCATTGTGAGGCTTCTCCACTGGGCTCCGGTGGCGCTCCTTGCTGCTCAGGTCGGATGTGGTGACTGGGAGGAGGTGCTTCCTGGCTTGCTGGTTTGCATCGTACTTGGTCTGTGCCAGAAAGAGAGAAATGAGACAGGACATGCCTAGGGCATAAGGAAGAGCTCAAATCAAAGTCAGTCAACCAGTGGCTGCCGTGGCTCACACCTGTAATCCCAGCACTTTGGGAGGCCAAGGTGGGAGGATCACCTGAGCTCAGGAGTTTGAGACCAGCCTGGGCAACATGGTGAAACCCTGTCTGTACTAAAAACGCAAAAAAATTAACTGGGTGTAGTGGCAGACGCCTGTAATCCCAGCTACTCAGGAAGCTGAGGCACAAGGACCGCTTGAACCCAGGAGGTAGAGGCTGCAGTGTGTTGGATTACGCCACTGCACTGCAGCCTGGGAGACAGAGCAAGACTGTCTCTCAAAAAAGAATTTAAAAAAGTCAGTTAAGCTTTGGGGCTGGCGTAAGTCACAGAATTTGAGCAATGAAAGCAGACATGAATGGATCAGACCACAGAGCATGGACAGACTCAGAAGGCAAGTCCTTGGCTGGATGCAGTGGCTCATGCCTGTAATGCCAGTGCTTTGGGAGGCCCAGGTGGGAAGATCACTTGAGGCCAGGAGTTTGAGATGAGACTGGGCAAAGCAGAGAGACCTCCATCTCTACATGTGTTAAGAACAAATAAAGAGGCTGGGTGTGATGGCTCACGCCTCTGTACTTTGGGAGGCTGAGGCGGGCAGATCACCTGAGGTCAGGAGTTCGAGACCAGCCTGACCAACATGGTGAAACCCTGTCTCTTCTAAAAATACTAAAATTAGTGGGGTGTGGTGGCACATGCCTGTAATCTCAGCTACTCAGGAGGCTAAGGCAGGAGAATTGCTTGAACCCGGGAGGCGAAGGTTGCAGTGAGCCGAGATGGAGAGCCACTGCACTCCAGCCTGGGTGACAAGAGTGAGACTCCATCTCAAAAAAAAAGAAAAAAGGGAAAGAAAAGGAAGGCAAGCCCTCCCTATGGGCCATCCCATGTACTTAACCCTGAACCAAACAGAGCCTTTGGGAGGAGGGAAGGAAATCCCCAGCTGAGACACAGCCACAGTGATAGGAGGACCTGAGCTTGTCGACACAGGAAAAAGGAAGCCAGGGTGGGAAGGGGCTGTGCCAAGATCATAAACCAGTTGGTGGAATGTGTCGACCTACAGCCCCAGCCTCCAGCTCTGGGGAGGCTCTTCCTTTCCCGACTCCTTGGGTGCTGAGGGCCGACTTTGTTCCCCACCCAGCCTCCCCCGACTCACCTTGTTGTAGAGGAAGACCCCCAGGATGGCGGTCATCATGCCCAGGACGTTAGTGCTGGTGACTGGGTTGCGCAGCATGATCAGGGACACCGTGATGACCATGATTCTCTTGGTGGCATTGGCGACCGAGTAGCTCAGGGGGCTGATGAGGTTGAGGATGCTGAAGGCAATGACATTCTGGGCAAAGTTACAGAATCCACTGACAGCGAGGAGCAGGAGCGTCCAGGGCCACTGGGAGATGTAGGTCTGCAGAGACCGGGAGGCAAAGACAGCACTTCAGTGGGCGGCGGTGACCCGGCCTCCCTCTATCCACCTGACAGGGGTAGGGAAGGGATGTGGAGGGCTCGTCTGGAGCCTCATGGTCCACAGGCAGCCAGCCCATATATGTCACCAAGAGACACTGGGTGCTAGGTGTGTGACCTCAGAACCTCATGACACCACACGGCACAGGAGTCACCCACCATCTCCTGCCAAGGAAAGAGAGGTGAAGCCAGGTCCCCACCGGGTAGCAAGAAGACATAAACCAAAGCCTTCCCTTGTCTCTGGCAGAGAACAGCCAGGAACTCTGGGTTTAGCAAAGCAAGGGTCTACTTGTTGGACACAATGCATTCTACAAGATCGGAAGTCCTGGGAAGGTGGCCCCGAGCCTGCGAAGTACCAGGTAATATGAAAGCCACAGGTCTGCACCTATTGCTGTGAGGATGAAACAGAATCATGGCTTTGGAAGTGCTTTACAACAATTGCAAGCCAAACAAACACAAGAAGTGATGTTATCAACAGTTTAAGCCGGGCATGGTGGCTCATGCCCGTAATCCCAGCACTTTGGGAGGCTGACGCCGGTAGATCACCTGAGGTCATCAAGAGTTCAAAACCAATCTGACCAACATGGTGAAACCCTGACTTTACTAAAAACACAAAATTGGTTGGGCATGGTGGTGCATGCCTATAATCCCAGCTACTTGGGAGGTTGAGGGAGGATAATTGCTTTAATCCGGGAGGTGGAGGTTGCGGTGAGCCAAGATCACACTATTGCACTCCAGCTTGGGCAACAAGAGTGAAACTCCATCTCAAAAACAAACAAAAAAAGTTTAGGCTGGACGTGCTGGCTCATGCCTGTAATCCTAACACTCTGGGAGGCTAAGGAGGAAAGATCATTCAACGCCAGCCTGGGCAACAGAGTGAGACCCTATCTCTACAAAAAAAATTAGACATTAGCCAGGCATGGTGGTGCACACCTGTAGTCCAAGCTACCTGGGAGGCTGAGGTGGGAGGATCACTTGAGCCCAGGAGTTCAAGGCTCCAGTGAGCTATGATGGCACCACAGGACTCCAGCCTGGGCGACAGAGTAAGATGTCTCAAAAAACCCCACAAAACTTTAGTTACCATCTGATCAGAATGAGGCCATTCTGATTAAGGGGTCCAAAAATCCAAAAATCGCAACTAGCAAGAGAGCCGGACCACGGAACGTCCAAGGACAGGCAGACAGGTGAGAACCAGGTACAGCCCTGCAGGCCAACTTCCAGGGGCGCTGCGAGGACAGAGCTGGCTCTGCCCAGGGTGATGGTGATTGGCAGCTCTGCCGGAGCTGCAGGATGACTGCCTGACTCCATCTCCACTGCACTCCAAGAGAGAAGGATTACAGGGTCCTCTCAAAGGCTTAGGCGACCAGCTCAACGCCAACCAAGTCAAGACTCGAACTCCCAAATGCAAGTCCATTTACCTGTGCCATATACCCTGCAGCTTCTGCGGGCAACCTCATTGGAGGAACAGCCCCTGTAATATACACGAGCCCACCAGGATGCCTTCATGTTGGGCCAGCCTGTTCTCCCAGGGGTCCCTCCCTAAGGTGATCGGTTAGGACTTCCAAGCTATTGTCTTCCTGCTTGCACAGACATCTATCTTCCAGGAAAGGAACCCATTCAATCTGGCTTAAAACAAAAAAAGATACATACAAAATAAAATGGACTGATTTTTCCACAGGGTACACAAAGCCAGGCATTTTAACAAATACATCAATTTATGGAGCCACCACGACCATCAGGGTCCAGGACACTCCTGGGGGCTTCTCTTTCGTCCTAACCCCCTCCTCCTACAACTGGCAACCATGAGCGTTTTCTGTCATGACCCATGTGTCCTTGGGAGAATGTCGTGACTGGAATCACTTGGCCCAGAACTTTTGGAGACAGGCTGCTTTCACTCAGTGTAGCGCCTCTGCCTCTCATCCAGGTTGTGAGGGACAAGAGCTGGTACCTTTTCATTGCTGAGTAATGCTCCACTGTATGTGTACTGAAGTTTCTTTTTTTTTGAGATGGAGTTTTGCTCTTATTATCCAGGCTGGAGTGCAATGGCGTAATCTCAGCTTACTACAAGCTCTGCCTCACGGGTGCAAGAGATTCTCCTGTCTCAGTCTCCCAAGTAGCTGGGATCGTAGGTGCCCATCATGACACCTGGCTAATTTTTGTATTTTTAGTAGAAACGGGGTTTCACCATGTTGGCCAGGCTGGTCTTGAACTCCCGACCTCAGGTGATCTGCCCACCTTGGCTTCCCAAAGTGCTGGGATTACAGGCGCGAGCCACTGTGTCCGGCCTTTTTTTTTTTTTTTCCTTGAGATGGAGTCTCACTCTGTCATGCAGGCTGGAGTGCAGTGGTGCGACCTGCGCCTCTTGGGTTCCAGTGATTCTCTGACCTCAGGCTCCCGAGTAGCTGGGACCACAGACGTGCGCCACCATGCCTGGCTAATTTTTGTTTTAGCAGAGACAAAGTTTCACTATATTGGTGACGCTGGTCTCAAACTCCTGACCTTTGCAAATGATCCCAAAGTGCTGGGATTCTAGCATGAGCCACTGCGCCCAGCCCTAAAGTTTCTTTATCCACCCAACTACTGAAGGACATCTGGACTGTTTCTAGTTTTTGGTGATCGTGAATACAGTTGCTGTAAACATTTCACATAAAAAGGCTTTTGTGTGAACATCAGTTTCATTTCTGTAAACAACCAGGAGTGGGGTTGCTACATTAGTGTGTATTTAACTTCATAAGAACCTCCTCAGTGCTTTCCAGAGTGGCTGCATCATTCTGTATTTGCACCAACAAAATATGAGAGCTCCACGTGCCCCATCCTCAACGAACTTGGCATCGTATGTTTTGGCTTTTTTCGAGAAGGGGTCTTGGCTGTGTTGACCAGGCTGAAGTGCAGTGGTGCAATCTCAGCTCATTGCAACCTCTGCCTACTGGGCTCAAGTGATTCTCCCACCTCGGCCTCCTGAGTAGCTGGGACTACAGGTGTGTGCCACCATACACAACTAACACGGTGAAACCCTGTCTGTACTAAAAATACAAATATTAGCTGGGAATGGTGGCGCATGCCTATAATTCCACCCACTCAGGAAGCTGAGGTGGGAGAATCACTTGAACCTGGGAGGTGGAGTTTGCAGTGAGCTAAGATAGTGCTGCTACTTCAGTCTGGGTGACAAGAGCGAGACTGCATCTCAAGAAAAAGAAAAAGTCTAACAGGCATCCAGTTATGGTGGCTCACACCTGTAATCCTAGCATTTGGAGAGGTCAAGGTGGGCAGATCACCTTAGGTTGGGAGTTCAAGACCAGTCTGGCCAACAGGATGAAACCCCGTCTCTACTAAAAAGAAAAATACAGAAATTAGTTGGGTGTGGTGGCACGTACCTGTAATCCCAGCTACATGGGAGGCTGAGGCAGGAGAATTTCTTGAACTTGGGAAGCAGAGGTTGCAGTGAGCCAAGATCACGCCACTGCACTCTAGCCTGGGCGACAGTTCAAGATTCTTGTCTCAAAAAGAAAAAGAAAAAGCCTAAGGGGATTTCCTCCATTCTCCCCGAGAGTTAGGAATCTCCTTTCCCACTCTCCAAGCTCCAAGCAGAGAACATCTGTGTCTCATTCAGTGCCTTTGTCTACCTTCTGAGCTGCCTCACGTCCACCTCACGTCCAGGCTGAAGATACAGGAAGAATGACGAACTCACTGCTGGATCCAGGGCACTTTGAATTCTGCCCTCTCCCCGCAGCCATCTGCCTGCTACCGTTAATTTCTGGTTCTCCAGTAGCTGTTTTGTGCATTCTGTCCAAGTTCTGATGAAGAGGGAGACCCAGGCTTCTCAGATCACCTTCCCCTTTGACTATCATGCTGCATTTCAATAGAAGAAAAGGTTGACCAACTGGTGCCCCTGGTTTAACCATCCTATAGGTGATAGGCTAGGCCTTGGGGAAACTCTCCAGAAGGCACTATTTTTACTTAAAACAAGATCAAACCAGAAACCTTTTCACATGTGAGTCCTAAAACTATGAACCTAAGATTCTTCCACGTGTAACGTCTGAAGTATAAGCCCATATAAAGGCAGAACCTCCCTTTGTTAGATGAGCTGGGTTTTTGACAAATTACCGCCTGGTCTCCCAGCTGAATAAACTCCTCCCTCCTTTATTTGGTGTTCAAGATCTGTTTCCCGTGGCCGCTTCTGCTACACTGAAACCAGGTCACCTGCTCCAGAGTCTAGGAATCCCCGCCTGTCTTTTGCCAAGCTATTTGGCAACTGGTCCAGGCAGCTCTGGGAACTGCCCACTCCGGCCTTTGAATCTTGGTAGAGTGGAGAGCAGCAGACACCAGCTGATGTTCTCCCATCTCATCCTCCTCCATCCTGTTCTGGAGCCTGGGACTGTACTAACTAACCTGCCATCTGGTTAGTCTACGCGGGAGACACAAGACAAAGAGGGGGAACCCCATCTTCAGATGGCAACTTTATTGAATATGGTGTGTACCTAGGGCTACTAGTAAAATAGACAAAGGCATGTGCTGGGTGCGGTGGCTCATGCCTGTAATCTTAGCACCTTGGGAGGCCGAGGCAGGCAGATCACCAGAGGATGGGAGTTCAAGACCAACATGGAGAAACCCCGTCTCTACTAAAAATACAAAATTAGCCAGGCAGGGTGGCACATGCCTGTAAACCCAGCTACTGAGGAGGCTGAGGCAGGAGAATCGCTTGAACCTGGGAGGTGGACATTGTGGTGAGCCAAAATTGCGCCACTGCAGTCCAGCCTGGGCAAGAAGGAAACTCAGTCTAAAAAACAAATAACAAACAAAAAAACACATGGCCACGTGTGGTGGCACGCAGCTGTAATCTCAGCAAGGCAGGATTTAGGAGGGCAAGGCAGGAGGATCGCTTGAGGCCAGGTGTTCAAGACCAACCTGGGCAACAATGTGAGACCGTCTCTATGAAAAACAAAACAAAACCAAAAAACACCATGAAACATACATACATAGATAGTCTCAACTAAAAAAAAAAGGAGGTTACGTAAGGTATGATAACAACAGATAACCCCTAGAACAACCGTAACAACACCAAGTGTCCTAAATGCAAGAAACGCAGACAAAAGACCACAGCAAAAGCCTATATGTTCCTGTCCATGTGTGGACACATACGTACCCTAATGAGGTGTAACAGGACAGCAGAGGAACTGAGAGGAAACCCACCGACAATATTACCCAGCCCTGAAAGACATGAGAAAGGCCTCCTATGCCGGTATGAAGAGCTTGCCAGGACGATTAGATGAAATGCATGGTGCAGAATAGTTCAGCTCCCCTTCAGTATCCACGGCGGACTGGTTCTAAGGACCCCTGTGGATCCCAAATTCTATAGATGTTCAAGTCTCTTAAAAAATGGTATAGTATTTGCATGTAATCCATGCACATCCTCCTGTATACCTGAAATCATCACTAGATTACTTATAATGTAAATGCTATACAAAGAGTTGTTATACTGTATTGTTTAAAAGTATGGATTATGCTTTATTATTGTTCACTTAACTGGTTTCCCACCATGCATTTTCAATTTACAGTTGCTTGAATCCACTAGTGTAGAACCCACATATATGGAAGGATGAGTGTATTTTTATTTTTGAGACAGTGTGTTGCTCTGTCATGCTGGCTGGAGTGAAGTGGCTCAATCAGGGCTCACTGCAGCCTTGACCTTCCTGGGTTCAAGTGATCTTCCCACCTCAGGCTCCCAAGCAGCTGGGTCTACAGGCATGTAGCACCATGCCGGGTTAATTTTTGGTTTTGTTTTATGTAGAGACATAGCTTGGTCAGTTTGCCCAGGCTGGTCTCACACTCCTGAGGCTCAAGCGACCTGCCTGCCTCTGCCTATCAATGTACTGGGATTACAGGTGTCAGGCACTGTGCATGACCAAACTGTGTATTTAAAAAGCTACTGGCCGGGCGCGGTGGCTCAAGCCTGTAATCCCAGCACTTTGGGAGGCCGAGGCGGGTGGATCACGAGGTCAAGAGATCGAGACCATCCTGGTCAGCATGGTGAGACTCCGTCTCTACTGAAAATACAAAAAAAATTAGCTGGGCACAGTGGCGCGTGCCTGTAATCCCAGCTACTCAGGAGGCTGAGGCGGGAGAATTGCCTGAACCCAGGGGGCGGAGGTTGCGGTGTACCGAGATCGTGCCATTGCACTCCAGCCTGGGTAACGAGCGAAACGCCGCCTCAAAAAAAAAAAAAAAAAAAAGCTACCTTTGGCCGGGTGCGGTAGCTTATGCCTGTAATCCCAGCACTTTGGGAGGCCGAGGTGGGTGGATCACGAGATCAAGGGATCGAGACCATCCTGGTCAACAAGGTGAAACCCCGTCTCTACTAAAAATACAAAAATTAGCTGAGCATGGTGGTGCGTGCCTGTAGTCCCACCTACTCGGGAGGCTGAGGTAGGAGAATTGCTTGAACCCAGGAGGCGGAGGTTGCGGTGAGCCAAGATCGTGCCGTTGCACTCCAGTCTGGTTAACAACAGTGAAATTCCATCTCAAAAATAAAATAAAATAAATAAAAAGCTACCTTTTGGGCTGGGTGCGGTGGCTTATGCCTGTAATTCCAGCACTTTGGGAGGCTGAGGTGGGTGGATTACCTAAGGTTGGGAGTTTGAGACCAGCCTGGCCAACATTGTGAAACCCTGTCTCTAATAAAAATACAAAAAGGAAAAAAAAATTAGCTGGTCGAAGTAGTGGGCGCCTGTAATATCAGTTACTTGGGAGGCAGAGGCAGGAGAATTGCCTGAATCTGGGAGGTAGAAGTTGCAGTGAGCCGAGGTCGCACCATTCCACTCTAGCCTGGGAGACAGAGCAAAACTCTGTCTCAAAATAAATGAATAAAATAAAATAAAAAGCTACTTTCTGTGTAAGGAGGACAGAGTATGATTATACATATTTGCAAAGATAGGAAAAGGTGAATTAGGAGCATAAGAAATGTTATTCACGGGCTGGGAGGAGACAGGATGGAGGTGTCAGGAATCATGGCCAGACTTCTTCATTTTTAAAAAATTTTTATGAGACATAGTCTTGCTGTGTCACCCAGGCTGGAGTGCAGTGTTGTGATCTCGGCTCACTGCAACCTCCACCTCCCTAGTAGCTAGGATTATAGGCGTATGCCACCACGCCCTGCTAATTTTTAAATTTTTCTAGAGACGGAGCTTCCCCATGTTGGCTAGGCTGGTTTCGAACTCCTGGCCTCAAGTGATCTATGTATCTCAGTCTCCTAAAGTGCTGGGATTCCAGGTGTGAGCCATCGCACCCAGCCTGCAAAGATACACTAACCTGCTCTCAGCACTCTAGCTGCAGTTGTGCTGTGAGGATGCCGACTCTGAAGCAATCATATGAGTGAGTGTACAGTAGAATAACGTCAGTGATTAACTGGGGTATAATAAGCAACTAGGAAAAGAGGAGAAGAACCAACTGTACCAGCAATGAGATCTAAATTCGAAATTCAGAGCAGTAAAGATCTGGACTGTCCAATCCAAAGTGAAACGAATCGCTAGGAACTTTTTGCTGCTGTACCAAGTATGTATTTCCTAATTTTTCACAGCAGAGGCCTAACAGCAGCAAAAAACACCCATGGCGCCTGGATTGTGTCCCTAAACACCGCTCCCACTAACGGCGCCTGGATTGTGTCCCTAAACACCACTCCCACTAACGGCGCCTGGATTGTGTCCCTAAACACCGCTCCCAGTAACGGCACCTGGATCGTGTCCCTAAACACCACTTCCCACTCACGGCGCCTGGAGTCCCGAAGGAAGGGCTGACTACAGCTCTGGGATAATAAGTACAGAAGACGTGGGCGAGCTCCTGCTGGGTGAAAAGCTGACCCACAGCGCTATAAGAGTAGGGAGCCAATCAGAAGGGCTCCAATGGCTAAGACAGGACAATTTTTTTTTTTTTTAAAGATGGAGCCTTGCTCTGTTGCCCAGGCTGGAGTGCAGTGGTAGGATCTTGGCTCACTACAACCTCCACCTCTCAGGTTCAAGGGATTCTCCTGCCTTAGCCTCCTGAGTAGCTGAGATTACACATGTGCCATCACGCCAGGCTAATTTTTGTATTTTCTGTAGAGATGGGGTTTCACCATGTTGACCAGGCTCGTCTCGAACTCCTGACCTCAAGTGATCTGCACACCTCAACCTCCCAAAGTGCTGGGATTACAGGCATGAGCCACCGTGCCTGGCCGAGACAGGACAATTTGACTAGGAAATAGAATAATTCATGCAACTGACAAAAACATCAAGTTCGTAATGATACTGGAGAAAGAGAATGCCTTCCCCAGCCCCAAACAAACCCTCAACTATTGCCAACATGTGGAGGAAGCTCCAACTCTGTCTCCTGAAGATTAGTCATTAAAAGGGACAGACAGGCATTAAGCTGCTTTCTCGTACCATACTTTAAGAAACCAGTCCAGGAAGATGGAAAGTTCTTCACAGAGGAATTATAGCTCATCAATGTGGAAGGAAAGTTACAAAAGTTACAAACGGTTTATTAATCAGGGAAATAACGGTAATATCCACTACTTCAACAGGTAGAGTGAAAGATTAAAGATGAGAAATGTCACAAATCCAGCTAGACCACATTAAGACTTCAATAAATATTTACTCTTCTTTTCTGTCTGGAAGAATCACACTGGCCTCTCCCTTACCGCAGGCACCTGCGTTTGTCTAGAACACATTTTCTGAAGGCAGACCCTGCAGGTGGCAGAAAGATTTGACATGGAGTACATGGAAATAGAGACCAGGGAGGAAACTGAGCTGTGCAGTTTTCTTTTCTCTTTTGTGAGACAGAGTTTTACTCTTGTTGCCCGGGCTGGAGTGCAGTGGTGCCATCTCAGCTCACTGCAGCCTCTGTGTCCCTGATTCAAGTGATTCTCCCACCCCAGCCTCCCAAGTAGCTGGGATTACAGGCATGCACCGCTACAATGGCTAATTTTGTATTTCTAATAGAGACGGGTTTCACCATATTTGTCGAGCTGGTCTTGACCTCCTGACCTGAGGTGATCCACATGCCTCGGCCTCCCAAAGTGCTGGGATTATAGGCTTGAGCCACTGTATCCAACAAGTGCGGGTTTTAAAAGTTTCAGGGCTGGCCAGGCACAGTGGCTCCCATCTGTAATCCCAGTACTTTGGGAGGCCACAGCAGATCTTTTAAGGCCGGGAGTTCAGAACCAGCCTGGGCAACACAGTGAGACTCTGTCTCTCCAAAAACAGTTAAAAAAAAAAAAAACAAAAAAAAAAACAAGGCTGAGCGCAGTGGCTCACGCCTATAATCCCAGCACTTTGGGAGGCCGAGGCAGGTGGATCATGAGGTTAAGAGATCAAGACCATCCTGGTCAACATGGTGAAACCCTGTCTCTACTAAAAATACAAAAATTAGTTGGGCATGGTGGCGCAAGCCTGTAATCCCAGCTACTTGGGAGGCTGAGGCAGGAGAACTGCTTGAACCCAGGAAGCAGAGGTTGTGGTCAGCTGAGATAGTGCCATTGCACTCCAGCCTGGGTAACAACAGCGAAACCCTGTCTCAAAAAAAAACAAAACCCAAATTGCTAGGTGTGGTGGTGCATGCCTGTAGTCTCAGTTACTCAGGAGGCTGAGGTGGGAGGATTGCTTGAGCCCAGGATTGAGGTCTAGGCTGCAGTGAGCCATGAATGCTACTGCACTCCATCCCTGGCAACAGAGCGAGGTCTAAAAAAAACTAAACATTTAAATTAAAAAAAGAGTAAAATTAAAAGTCAAAGTGCCATGTGGACCATGTTGCCAAGACGTGAACGAGTCACATTCTCTTCCTCAATGCTACTGGCACACACACAGGAGCTATCAGCACCTGGGATCAAGCACAGCAGAGAAGGAAGCGCACAGGAAACCCACTTCCTTGGTGGGGTGCACTGAGTCATCACAGAGGGCCGACTGCTGAAAGGGCTGGCTGCCAGGAGCCTGAGAAACACCCCAGCGTCAACACGCAGCTGCAGCTCCTCAACAAAGCATCTATTCTGGAGCTAGCCAAGGAAACGGCGTGTTCTCGGTCTGTCCAACTCACCAAGTCGCTGCTGACCAGGAAAGCTGAGAGGTCCACCAGAACCCAGGTGGGGATCATGAAGAAGACGGCGTGGCAGCCCAGGATGTTGAGGAGCCGGAGATGGTGGATCCGTGAATCTCTCAAGACCTGGAAAGGGAAAGCCTCTTTAGAGGGTGATTAAAATGTTATGTGGCAAAAAGGGCTCCAGCTACTCGGGCTCCAAACACAGTGAGTGGACATTAACCCCGACACCTGAGCTTGAACACCAAACCTGCACATGCCTCCATGAGAACATACACAGCCCACGTCTGAAACAAGCATCATGTTCCATGCATAAAGGACCGAGAAAAGAAACCCACAAATAGAACAGTAACACTCAGTGCTGGTGATGGTGAAGTAGCCACTCTGAAATTCCTCTGGTTTGAGGCTAAATTGGTATAGCCTTTTTAGAATGCGACCAGACCAACTATATTCAGAGTCATAAACCTTTCATATCCTGGAACCTGAGAACCTGAGAACTGTAAGCCTGTCATCATGAAATAACTGAGACAGGAAAACAGCACACACAGTGACTGTTTCTACCTTACAATGAAAAGTTGGAGATAACTGGTATTTCCCATAGGGAAACTGCATCAACTGCAGTACCTGAAAAGTGTGTGATTATCACAGGAGTAAAAGGCAATAATTGTTTTGAGATGGGATCTCACTCTGCTGCCCAGGCTGGTCTCAAACTCCTGGCCTCAATTGATCCTCCTTCCTTGGTCTCCCAAAGTGCTGGGATTACAGATGTGACTGACTGCACCTGGCTTCAACAAGTTTTAGAATTTTGTTTTAAATTGAACTTTTTAGCTAGGCATGGTGGCTAATGCCTGTAATCCCAGCGCTTTGGGAGGCTGAGGTGTGAGGATCACTTGAGCTCCGGAGACTGGGGCTGCTGTGAGCTATGATCATGCCGCAGCACTCCAGCCTAGGCAACAGTGAGTCTAGTCTCAGAAAAAAAAAAAAGCTTTTCTCTGTTTTTTTCACATTGAGCATGTTAACTTTTGAGACAGAGTCTCACTCAGTTGCCAAGGTTGGAGTGCAGTGGTGTGATCACAGCTCACTGCAACCTGCGCTTCCTTGGTTCAGGCAATTCTTGTGCCTCAGTGTCTGGAGTAGCTGGGATTACAGGTGCCTGCCACAACGCCCAGCTAATTTTTGTATTTTTAGTAGAGATGGCGTTTTGCCATGTTGGCCAGGCTGGTGTTGAACTCCTCACCTCAAGTGAACTGCCTGCCCTGGCCTCCCAAAGTGCTGGGATTATAAGCACCTGGCCAAAAAACGTAAACTATTTAAAAAGCAAAATGAACGAAAGAATATCAGCAGAATGGCAATGAAGATTTTTCTGCTCCATTGCCACAGAAATTTCTACTCAGCCTGTTTTTCCAATGCCACCAGCTTGCTGCCCCGCACACCCGACACCCCATATGTGTCCACTGATGGTGCCCAAATACCTTTTTGGAGAATATGTTCTGAAGCGAGAAGCACAGCGTGGCGGCGAGGGCGCTGACGAGCCCCCACATGTCGAAAGACAACTCAGTGACGGTGGCCAGCAGGACGCCGCTGATGATGGGGATGAGTGACAGGTACACCTGCAGGAAGAGGTCATCAGGAGGGGCCCACAGGCCAGACTACAGCTGGTCTGCCTGCCACAGATGCCCAGGGAAAGGCCTCTCCTCCCTCAGCAAAGGGAGACCACCTGACCCTTTGCAAATGGTGTTTGCTGTGCCAGTGATGCTCCAGGGGGTGGGAGCATCCAGGCTGGGGGGAGGTGGTTATCAGAGCGCCAGGGGCAGGGCTTCTTTGTGGGTGGTCCCATCCCCATACTGTCACCCCATTAAGAGCCTCTGCTCAAGGCCACAGTTCACAGTTGTTCCTAATTCCACAGAGCTATCCAGTTGCAGTGGTCACACCGGGGTTTGAAGCCCTGATCCTCTACAAGGCTCCCTGTTCCATTTTTTTTTAATTCACTATTTTTTAAGTTCACCTGGGTGCAGGTGGGCTAAGGTCAAAAAGGGTGTTAGCCCTTTTTTTTTTTTAAGTTGTTTGAGATGAAGTCTTGTTCTGTCGCCCAATGGAGGGCAGTGGCTCAATCTTGGCTCACTGCAACCTCCACCTCCCGGGTTCAAGCAATTCTCCTGCCTCAGCCTCCCCAGGAGCTGGGATTACAGGCATGTGCTACCATGCCCAGCTGATTTTTTTGTTTATTTTTAGTAGAGACAGGTTTTGCCATGTTGGCCAGGCTGGTCTCGAACTCTTGACCTCAGGTGATCCATGCACCTTGGCCTCCCAAAGTGCTGGGATTACAGGCATGAGCCATCATGCACGGCCCCGTTTCCTCTTACTTCATGCTCTTCTAGCATGGTTACTCTTGGCTGGGACACTCCACTGATGCCTTCTTTTCCTGGTGACCTCCTTTGTCCTTAGACCTCCTGCCTCCACAAGGAGAGCTTTTTCCCACCCACCTCCACCTTAGGAGGCTCCTGTGCCGCGTTCCCAGGACCACTGCCTGGGCTTTCCCAGCAGAGAACTCTCCATCCACTCTAACTGCCTGTTACATCACCCAGTCCCGGTAAACTGTACAACCTTAGGGCAGGTCCTTCGCTGCTTTATGCTGGTGCTTGGCACACAGCAGGCACTCAATGGCTGCTAGCTGAATGAATGAGGAGCAAACATAGTGACAGGAAGCCTTCCTGAAGGTGTGGCATGTGAGGCTAAACAACTCCCAACTTCTAGAATCCACTGGGACCCATTCCCCCATGTCCAGCTCTTCTGACTCTCGGCTCAACCCTGTCCTACAAAGAACAGTCTTCACTTTGGGAGGCCAAGGAGGGCAGATCACTTGAGGTCAGGAGTTCGAGACCAGCCTGACCAACATGGTGAAACATTGTGTCTATTGAAAATACAAAAATTAAAATAATAATAACAATAAACCTGTCAAAAAACTAGGAATAGGAGGGAACTTCTTCAAGATAAGAGACACGTAAGAATAAAAAACAGAGCTAAATTCACATTCCACAGTGAAGGACTGAAATCTTTCCCTCTAAGTATAAGAAGAGGACAAGAGTGCCCCCTCACTATTTCCATTCAATATTGTACTGCAGTAGGTTCTAGATAGGGCAATCGAGCAAGAAAATAAATAAATAAAAGTTACCCATATTAGAAAGGAAAATGTAAAACGATCTTTATTTGCCGATGATACCATTTTCTATAGCAATGATCTTAAAGACTCTTAATAAATACTGAAACAATTAAAAGGACTCAGTCAAATTTCAGGCTATGCTATGGATTGAATGTTTATGCCCCTGTCCCCCAGATGTACATGTTAAAGCCTTATCTCCAGCGTGATAATATTTGAAGGTGGAGCCTTTGGGAGATAATTAGGTCCTGAGGTTGAGCCTCTATAAATGGGATTAGTGCTCTTATAAGAGGTGGCCAGAGAGCTAGCTCTCTCTCTGCTCTCCACCATGTGAGGTTACAATGAGAAGACAGGCATTTGGAACCAGAAAGAGGGCCTATCCCAGGGAACTAAATTGGCCTATACTTTTTATTGTGGACTTTCTAGCCTCCAGAACTGTGAGAAATAACTATTTATTGTTTCAGCCACTCAAAAAAAAAAAAAGAAAAAGAAAAGACAAAATTAGCTGGATGTGATGGTGTGCACCTGTGTAATCCCAGCTACTCGGGAGGCTGAGGCAAGAGTCGCTTAAACCCAGGAGGCAGGGGCTGCACTGAGCTAAGATCACACCACTGCACTCCGGCCTGGGCAACAGAGTGAGACTGTCTCAGAAAAAGAAAAAACAAAAACAATGGAACACTTTTTTTTTTTTTTTGAGACGGAGTTTCGCTCGTTACTCAGGCTGGAGTGCAGTGGCTCAATCTCGGCTCACCGCAACCTCCGCCTCCTGGGTTCAAGCAATTCTCCCACCTCAGCCTCCCGAGTAGCTGGGATTACAGGCACGAGCCACTATGCCCAGCTAATTTTTGTATTTTTAGTAGAGACGGGGTTTCACCATGTTGACCAGGATGGTCTCGATCTCTTGACCTTGTGATCCACCCACCTCGGCCTCCCAAAGTGCTGGGATTACAGGCGTGAGCCACCGTGCCCGGCCCAGAACACTCTTAAGAAGAGGTAGGAGAGGTGGAGATTTTAGGAGGGAGTGATCACACCACAGGGAGGGCAGAGCGAAGGCTGCGGACCCGAATTCCAGCTTCCCCACTATCTGGCTGTGGTCCTCAGGCACGTGACTCTCCCCTCTCAGTCCATCTCAGGAAAACCTGAGATCAGGAACGATGACTACCTGCCTTATCTGCCTTGCGGGTCGGCTTCCTAGAAGTTATGATGTCATTATCATTAGTCTGGCTGCCTAACCCAGCCAATTCCCAGTCTTTCCTCACTGTGTAAAGTTTCTGGCTCCTCGCCCAAGCTGGGTACAATGTCCTGTACAACGGGGAAGCCTGATAAACACAATGTGATATCCCAGGATGCAGCTACACACCTCCAGGACAACTCTGATCTCCCAGCAGCCAAGTCCCAGCCTGACATCGCCCTGGGGGAGCGGGTCTGCAGAGAGCACACAGGTCTTGCTAGGACAAAGACAGGCTGGAATGAAAAAAAAAATCAGCCACAGGTGGCCCAATTTCTATAAGCTGATCCAGGGCACTGACTCTCTGAGTTACATAAAACACAAGATGCCAGAAACCAACCACTGGGAAAAGAGGCACGGTGTCCAGCATGAAATGGATTCCAGCTGGGACAACAGGAGCCCAACTTCCACTTAAGGATACGGGGCAAAGCTGTCTCCGGCTACAGCCATGGCTATTCTTGCCCCAAGCCAAGAAATACCCTGGCTTGGCATCTTGAACAGAACTTGGACTGTGCCAAAAGCAACCTCCTTATGCAGCCCTAAGTCCTGTGTGCCGCTTTCACTTCTGTTCCCAGACCATCACAACTTCTGGCTGTTTTAATTTCTAAGACTTTGCCGGATTTTGCCAAGATCGAACTCCTTTGATTGTGTCTGGCTTCTGATCCCAGAGGTCCCCTGACAGCTCTCTCATAAAGAGCTGAAAACCTAGCCAAGCACAGTGGCTCACACCTGTAACTGAGGGTGAGACGGGTGGATTACTTGAGGTCAGGAGTTCGAGACCAGTCTGGCAACATGATGAAACCCTGTCTCTACTAAAAATACAAAAAAACTAGCCAGGCATGGTGGTGCACACCTGTAGTCCCAGCTACTTGGGAGGCTGAGGCAGGAGAATCGCTTAAATCCGGGAGCGGAGGTTGCAGGGAGCTGAGATTGTGCCACTGTACTCCAACCTGGGTGATACAGCGAGACTCCATTTCAAAAAAAAAAAAAAAAAAAAAAAGGAAGTGAAAACCTATCAGATAGCGTTCCAATCTGCCCCTAGTCCCACTGGAAAGGCCACACATGGGGTGTCTGGCCAAGATGTGACCAAGCATTACCTACCAACACACACAGGTAGGGAATCAAAACGGGGAGGAAAATTGGATCCGAAAGGGACAACAGTTCCTAAGAGAACACAGCAGAGATTACAGAGGGACACATACTCCACACACCAATGCCCACAGGGTGATTGTAGAACATGAGTAGTAAAAGGCCACCGGAGGCCTCTACACTTCCCTATTTGACAGGAAGCCAAGCAGCCTGCAGACCAGGATTCTGACCACGTCACCAGCTGGCTACAGGGAGGAACCCTCTGGAGCTCCCATCTGCCCAGAGTCCCTGCCCGGGGTTACCTTGGTGCTCTGCTTCTCCTTCATAATGATCCGGGACAGGAGGACCACCCAGATGGGCATGGTGGCCTTGACTGCAAAGAAAGGGAAGGGCACTCAGGGGGCTGCCTGAGTTCCAGGACCCAACCTGTTCCACCTCCACGGCGGGATGGGAGGGCTTGGCAGCCCCTGACCTCTTCACCCCTTATCTTTCGGTAGATAGAGAAAGCTCTATCCTCAGCCCCTTTTCTCCCTGAGAACCCTGTGCGTGTCCCTCCCCTAGCAAAAGCCTCGGTAGCCCCTGTGCTGATTACTCAGTCCGGCAGGACGTCCCCAGGCCGGCGCACTCCTGTCCATGCGCCCAAACCCCAAGCGGTGCGCCCCGGCCGCCGCCCCTCAGGCCGGGCGCGGAACCTACCAGTGTGTGCATAGGACACGGGCACCTTCCAGATGCTGACGTGCGCTGATACAGATGCGAAGTACTTGCCGAAGGCAAGTGGCAGCACGTAGCGCGGGTAGAAGCGCGGCGGCAGGAGCGGGCCGGGAGACGGATGCGGACTGGGCCCGGGGCCCGAGACAGGTGGCGCGGGGGGCACGCGCCAGGCGCGCAGGAGCGGCGGGAGTCCCGCGCACAGCGCCAGGATGTGGCACAGAGACACGGTCACCGGGAACGGGAAGGCGCTCAGAATCACCTTGTTGACCACGTTGCCGCCCGCGCTCAGCGCGTACCACAGCAGGCACAGCGCCGCCACCCGCGCGCCCTCGCGCGCCCCGCCACCACTGCTCGCTGCAGCCGGGCCCCCCGCATCGGGGCCCGCGCCCATCGCAGCAGCCGCCATCCTGTCCCAGCGGCCGCCTCTTCCCGCCCGTCCGACTGCCCGACGCCGGGCGGGGGCGGGGCTGGGCAGGGGCGGGCACTCCGGTCGACGCCGCTTTCCAATGGCCGCTAACTCTCTGCGTCATCCCTCCGCGCCGGCCGACGCTCCAGCCGCTACGTCTCTAGTGCAGGCCCCGCCCACTGTAGATCCGCTTCCGGTAAGGGCGGGGCCGAGGCCGGAAGCGGAAGAAGGGGACGCAGACCTGGGTCCAAGCTGTGCCACCCGAGACGTGGGCGGTCCCGGTGACCCAGAGCCAGAGCTCGAGCGGATCTGGCGAGCAGGAGTGAGGAGGGCTTCGCATCGTCGGCGTCTGTGCGTGGCCCAAACATCAGGGCCTCGACGAGGGGTACATGGGTACCCCCTAACTAGATTCCTGATTCCTAGTGGCTGGCGACGGCGTACACCTAAGGTAAAAGACCTTTTGGGAAAAGAAACCAGTTGTGAAAAGCTCTTGGGCTAAACTCTCTCTGCAAAGTGGGGGTGCACGCCCGTGGCCAACTCTGGCAGTGGGACTATCCTGGAACGCCTGGTCCCTGAAATCGTGTTCTGGAAACCACCGCAACGTGCGCAGTTCGCGGGTCTGGCCCTGGTATCATCCCACTGAATACTAGGAAGGCCGTGCGGTAGGTATCACTATCCCCATTTCACAGACCGAAGACCAGAATGGGGATGCTACTTGTCTTAGGCTCCCCTGCCACTCGGGACCGTGGCCATAGCAGCGTCCTTGGACACCTGTCTCCAAGGCTCTGCAGAAAGAGGTGCCAAGCCCTCACCCCTGATGCCCAAGGACCAAGAGGGATGGACCAGCCCCTGGCCCCAGTGGAGGAAAACAGTCGAGGTTTTCAGGAAGATTAACTTATACTAATTCAAGGACAATAATTTTGTTCCCCAATCGTGTGCCTCCAACTTTTTCGGGGAGAGAGTGTTAAAATTTCGTTACAGTGTTTTTACTTGTCAAATTAGAAGCAGTAACCTTGGGCAGGGTGATTCGAGCTTGTAATCCCAGCACTTTGGGAGGTCAAGGCGGGCGGATTGCTTGAGCTCAGATGTTGGAGATCAGCCTTGGCAACATGGCAAAACCTTGTCTTTGCAAAAAATACCAAAATTAGCCATGTGTGGTGGTGCATGCCTGTGGTCCCCACTCCTAGGGAGGCTGAGGCTGGCTTGATCCCAGGTCAAGGCTGCAGTGAGCTATAATGGCATCACTGCACTCCAGCCTGGGTGGCAGAGCGAGACCTGGTCTCAAAGAAGAAAGCAGCAACCCAACTTGGTCCCCCAAATGTAGGGTATCTTAGTTTACCCTTGCCCTCTCAAAGGTAGCAACGTTAGTGCCCTAGGCCCTCCTGGATACATGGAGACAGGTGTGGTAGTCCCTGCAGGGGCAGGGGGAGCTGCAGCCCATCCCAAAGCTCTAGATATGCCGGTAAGAAGCCAAGCTCTACACTCTAATATCCTTCAGCTGTGCCCTCTGTGTATCAGAGCAATGTCACATCCTTGGGACACCACATATCAGAAGAGCTGTTAAGCACAGGCCCAGTGGTATAACTACCAGCACCCTACAGCACAGCTGAGTGTCAGATACTTCCACTGACATACTTTTAGTTCTCTTAACTCTGGGGTATTTTCACCCCCCAAATGGGGACATGTGCATAGGAGTGAAGAGATGGTTTGGACACACAGCTAGTGGGTGGCAGCCTGGGTTCAACCTCATCCTGCCTTCAAAGCCACTTCACCCATGGCCTTTTCTTGGGGAAGGGGTGTGTCCTGGCACCAAGCTTTTGCCAGAAATCCCTGCTAGCTCTGAAACTGGCTTTGGGCTGAATGGAACCTTTGGTTTGCTCTGTAGGGCTGCATGTCTTAAGGTGTAGCTGTTTTTTCATTTGTGAAATTAAGCAGACAGAGATAAGATGACCTTTTCCAAAGTGAGAAACTAGAAAACCAGTGTTAGCTTAGAATCTAAAGGAATGGTTATGAGTGTTTCCAGCGTACTCGGGGATGAGGGGCAACTAAAAGATTACCACTCTATAGCCAAGAGAGAAAAATTTTTTTGGTGTCAGCACCAACCAGCTAGTAAGGCAGCTGAGGGCCAGGGCCAAGGGGTGGGCTGCCGGACACCCACACAGCTTTGAGCCTCTGGGCCATACCTTGTAAGAACTTCTTTGAGGTGGGGGTAGTCAGAGACCTGTGCTAAGGAGCCTGCTCTCTAGGCCAGGTCAGGTCTGGGTAAGACAAAAGTTCCTTAATGTGCCCCTGAATGAATAAAAGATTCCTCCCAAATGCAGCAGCAGGCTAACAGGTGGACTTCAAGGCTTGCCCTACCCTGTCTCCCTATATCCCAGCTGTTGGGGTCTAGGTCTTCCTGGCTAATCCACAGTCCAGGAAAGGGCTGATTTGGCAGTGAAGGTCCAAATGAGAAAAGGTTCTCATACTGGTTTGTGCAAATGGGTTTTTTATTTCCACATTTATATCACAAGGTGTCCACTTACTGGACCAAATAGCAAAGTTGCTCCCTTCTGCGTCCTGAGAACACAGAAGTCTAGGTACTGTACATTCACTAAGGCTCCTTGTTTTTGCAAATCGCGTTTATGACAAATAACCATAAGGCAAACGAATCTAAAGGAATGGTTATGAGTGTTTCCAGCGTACAGACAGGTCTGCCCTCTCGCCCCACAGTACAGCATAAAACCAGTAGCACCCACAGTAACTTTTGTGTTGTTTGGGGGGGACTCTAGAAGGGTGAAGTTTTCTAGATGTGTACAGGAAGGGGAAGAAAGGAAAAGTTTTTTTGTCTGGTGGTCTGATGGAAGAGGAGGAGTTAAAATAAACCCAAAAAACCTTAAATTTCCGCAGCATTTCTGTAAAAACTGGGTTATAACTGAAACCAGATATAAACAGGTGGCTGCCCATGGAGTTGGGGTCATATTGGTTAGCCAGCTGGCCTGCCCGCCCAATGCCAGTGGCTCGCCACAGCTGAGGAGCTTCTGGCACACGATGGACAACACTGGCCTGACAGTGGCTGGGTAGGGGCAAACAGAGGCTGCGGCATGGCCCACTATCTCACAGACACTCGGGGCCAAATTAAAAGAACAGGAAATGCAAGAGAGATGATGCGTGCTTCTGTTGCTGTGTTAAAGGTAACCTCTCCCACAGGTTTTCTGTGCCTGCCTGCAACTGAGGTCCCAGCTTGCAGGTGCTGGAAAGTGTCCGCACCTCTTCAGGGGTGAGGGACTAACGCTTTTTATAGCTGGTTTGCTATAGAGTTCTGAACTCACTTTGCCGTCCTTCCTTCCGCGCGGTCCTTCCTTCGCAATTTTGTTAGTAAACTGGTAGCAGCATTTCACAAAAGGAGAGTTTTGAGGGAAGGGTGCACAGAGAGACCGTGTGACTCCCGCCCCCTCCCTCCTGCCCAGGCCAGGCTCCCCGAGTTCCCAGCCGCGAGAGGCAGCTGGGCCCTGGCCACCCGCCCACCTGCCTGCCTGCCCGGCTTCTGCAAGATGGGAATGCACTTTGTGGCTGACGGGCCGGTCAGTCTAAGCAGACATAAGGCAGAATGTTCAAGCGCCCGTCGTCGCCATGAGGATCGAGCGATATGCACTGCGTCCAGTCATACCAGTTACCCTGTGTGTCCTGACACCCGTTCACCCCCGGCCACTGGCTGGCCTGGATTCTGTTGAGATCGTCCTGTGTGACCTCCCGGGTCAGCCCAGGGAGGTCCGTGGGCGGGCTTTGAGGCACCAGCACGTGCAGCTGCCTGGCCCCTCGCCGGGTGCTCTCCTCCTGCTTCAGGTACTCAGACATGAAGTGGTGAGCCCCCGGGGTCTGTGCGCCCGAAGATGAGAGCAGGCTGCTCTGCCGGCTCAGGTAGGACTGGATGATCTCGTTGCGTGACAGCTCCTTCCAGTTCGTCTGTTCGAAGGGGCTCTGGAGGCTGGCCTTGGCCTCCTGCTTGTCCAGCTCTGTCCTGGATGGCTGCTCCATGGGCACAGGGCTGTCTGCCCGCACTGGCTCTTTCTGGGTTAGAGGTTTGATCTGTCGTGTCATGGGGTCAAAGGTGAGCTTCCGCTCTTTTAACCGGACAGGTTTGACACCTGTCTCGGCCACCTGCCCGTCCAAGTTAACCGTGTAGTCTCGAGGCCGGTACCTCTTCTTCTTTTTACTGTCCGAGCCCCCAGAGGAGGCAGCATCACTGTCCGCCTTGGAGGAATCTGGGGAGAAGCCTGCCCGGGACAGGAGGGGCTCGGCTGGGGATAGCCCGGCCTTGCAGCCTGGCCCTGCCAGCCGTTGGTGGCTCTCAGGCTGCTCAAGCCAGCGTACTGGGCTTTCTGAGCTGGGCAGCAGCTCGAGCTGCCGCACAGGGGGTGTGGACGGCTGTGCCAGTGGAAGCGGTGACGGCACCTGTGTGGCATCGAGTGTCTGGGGCCGTGGTGAGGGGCTGGGCATGGAGCCCTTAGGTACATACAAGTTCTGCTGCCGGGCAAAGGAGCCCTCATGCCGTGAGTTCCGAGGACTGAAAGAGCAGCGAGGGGGCCCCTTGGGGTGGGGAGGCCCTGGAGTCTCGTCCACCCTGTCCAACTGCTGCAGCACCGAAGCCTTTGCCTGCAAGCAGGGCCCAGGGGGTTTGCTCAGGCCTGGGGAGCTGGTGTGTGGCCGCACGGCATTGATGGGGATCTTGCCACTGTGCTTGTCGTTCTCACCACGTTCCAGGCGACTGCCCTCTGGGCCTACATGCCCGCTGCCATCCAGGGAGCCGGGGAAACTCTCTGGGCTCCCACTGATCCCATTGGTGGGGAGGGGGGATGAGTTGGGGACCAGGGGGTCATGGGTAGCTTTGGAGACCTTGGGTGGCGGCCCCGGGTGGCCAAGGTCACGCTGGTCACCCCGGCGCTTGCGGCTGCCCAGTCTGTCCAGCCGCTGCCCAGGCAGCCTCTGGAGGTCATTGCGGCTTTTCAGGTCGTGGATGCTCCTGGGCGGGCCGGCCGCCCCGACCTCCGGCCGGCAGTTGTGCGCGCCCCCGTTAGCAGAGCCAGTGGCCCCTGCCAGCCCCCGCAGTGCCACCTCATGCTGGTGCGCTGGCTCGATGAGCTTCTGCCAGCTCCGAAGTAGTTTCTTGGCCCGCTTGGCGAGCTCCTCGTTCTTGGTTTTTTTGCGGACGTCGTTGATGAGCTTCCCAAGCCGTGTTTCCTACAACCAGAAAGAGATGATGACATATTTTCAGGACAGGGGCTTCCCCACAAGCTGAGCCAGAAATGGTGGGAAGTGGCCCTGACTCTGAAATGACCCCATTCGTACTGAGCCCTAAATTGCCAGCTCCCCGACACAACCTCTGGGGATTTCTGGCTCTTTGTGACAATATTTTCTCAACCCAGTCCCCATACCTTAAGGGTCACAGGTAGCTTCTTGGCAGTGCTTCCGGTGCCAGGGGGCTGTGGCCCGTCAGGTCACTGCAAGGACACTGCCAGAGAGGCTTTCTGGGTGAGAGGGTGCCGTGGCCAAGGTGACAGCACAGAGGGCCTGCTTCAAGTGGAGGGCTGGGGACGGTGCCACTCACTGGAGCCTTCCCCAAGCACACCTCTCCCAATGTCCCCCACATGCCCACAAAGTGGGCATGCAGGATGGGATTAACATCACTCCGTCCCTGCAGTGCCTATGGGAGACCATGATCGTGGGGCACATGCTGTGAGGGCACATTGCCTCTCTTGGTCCTCTGAAGCAAAGAGACTGATGTTCCCAAGGACCTGGTTTGGAGCCATCCCCTGCCCCCCGTTCTGCCCTCCCCCATGCTGGGGTCTGGGATACTCACCTCAAGTGCCTCTTTGGTAATGGGGTATTTCTCCAGGCTGGAGATGACTTCCAGCACTGCCACCATGTTCCGGATCTGTGGAAATAAAAAGCCATTTGTTAGGCCCCTGTCCCCTCCCCTGGGCGGCTGGGACACCCAGCCCCAGGCTGCTTGGGTCTCTCCCCAACCCCAGAGCAAGAGTAGCTGGGAGCACTGAAGCCTGCACTCTCCTACCTGCTCCCTGGGCCAACCTGGCACCCAGTGCTCATCCCCACCTGCCGTTCGCCCTCCTCTAGTGCATGGTCTGCGGTCTGCCCCAAGCCCTTACATGGTGCATACCCACCCACCTACCTGCTGAAACCAAGGACTCTTAAATCAGAGCTGCTCCTGATAGTTAAGACGACCTCTACTCTGCCATATGATGGCAGTGGGAGAGGGGACACTGAAGAATTCATCGAATAAAATGCACAAAGCTTAAAAGATCAATATATAGGCCAGGAGTGGAAGCTCATACCTGTAATCCCAGCAGTTTGGGAGGCTGAGGCAGGCAGATCATGAGGTCAGGAGCTTGACACCAGCCTGGCCAACATAGTAAAACCCCATTTCTACTAAAAATACAAAAATTAGCCAAGTGTGGTGGCATGTGCCTGTAGTCTCAGCTACTTGGGAGGCTGAGACAGGAGAATCGCTTGAACTCGGGAGGTGGAGGTTGCAGTGAGCCAAGATCGTGCCATTACACTCCAGCCTGGTGACAGAGTAAGACTCCATCTCAAAAACAAAAACAAAAACCCAAACCAAAAAAGATCAATACATAATAAACTGGTCAATATGAATGCATTAACAAGACCTCTTCATTCAAAGACACCACCAAGAGAGCAGAAAGTCACAAAGTGGGAAAAGACATAGGCCACAGGCCCCAAGGAGCTGTATCTAGAACACGCAGAATGCCTGTGCAGCAATGCAGCTGACCAGGAGCCCGGCGTACAGCAGCCACCAGACAGGAACAGGGACAGCGCAGTGAAATGTCAGGGCTAATGCTCCACATCTCAGCTTTACCAATAGGAAAACACATGCTGAACCCACAAATGGATACATGACATGCACCCCATTGGCAAAGAATGGTATTTAACAATACTAGGTACTTCGGGGGTTACAGCCGACTTTGGGGACTGCTGGGCTTTGGCAGAGTGAAGCACGCACACATCCCATGACCAGGGAATCCTTCCCTTTTAGGATCTTGCTAGGAGTTCCACCTTGTTCTAAGCACTTGCCACACATTACTAACTCCTTTAATTGTTACAGCAGGAATTCCTACAGCTCAACCACCACCTCCGGCAGCTACAGGTTTGTGGTGGGCTGGCTGGTGGGTGAGGGCCCAGGGGCCCTAGGGAAAGAAACCACTGTGAGATTACACAACTATCCCCCAGAACATGATGGAGTAAAGTGGGCACGTCATACAAATTAAAACAGCATAAAAAGGCACACAAGGAAATGGGCATCTCTGACCCAGCCACTATAGTGTTTCCTTGCATTTTTTCCAAAAATATCCCTTGTGTATACAGGTGTATATATCTACACTTAACACACATTTCAAAACCAAACTGACCGTGGTTCTGAGCTTTGCCTTTTCTGACTTAACATCAGAAATGTCCGGCTCCAAACAGAGCCCCTCATTTGGCTCACCATGCCTTCCAGAACGGGGAAAAGGCCCGACTTGAATGTTGGACACTTAGGCACTTTCCATTTGCCATTACAAAACAAGGCTGCAACTGACAACAGTGACAGACTTGACTCTGGGCTAGTACATGAACAGCCGCGGAGAAGCTTGGGTTCCACATCCGTGCAGGGTGGTCACCTCGTACCCAGGGAGGCTGCTCCATTCCATTCCCACCAGGCCATATCACTGCCAAGGCTGCGTGGCATGAGTTTCTGTAACACATGATCGTAAACTTGGCATCTTAGCCACATTTATCATCTCAGGCTCTAGGGCTCAGAAGTCAGGTCTAGGTCTCACTGGGCTGGGATCCTCATTTCCTGCTCCTTCAGGTGTTAGCAGAGTTCAGCTCTTTACACTGCAGCAATGAGGCACCTGTTTTCTTGCTGGTTGTCATCCAGTGGCCATTCCCAGCTTCTGGGGGGCACTGCATCCCTCAGCTCGCAGCCCCTCCCTCTATGCTCAAAGCCAGCTGCAGGCCGAGTCCTCACCCGGCATCTCTCTGGCTCAGCTGGGATAGGTGCCATCTCTAAGAACTCCCTGACTAGGCAGGGCTGGTCCAGATCTTGGGTCATCTCCCCATCTCTAGGCTCTTCCCTTAGTTTCATTTGTCATGTACGGTACGACATGTCCAGGCTCCAGGACTAGAGCATGCATGTCCTTGAGGGCTGTTAATTCTGCTGGCCTCATGGATTCTGGCTTTTCTGCCCCACTTCCAGCCACTACCCCTCCCTCCCTGTGTTGTCTCCTCTGGGTGTAAAGTTGCAGAGTGGCCACAGAGCTCCCACAAAGCTGCCCCTCTGCCAATGGGCCCATTTACTCCTTGGCAACAACGGCCTTGCCTTGCAATGTTCTCGTTCAGGGCTCCCAATGACCCTGAAAACCCTACTCCCAGCTGCGTCAAGGTGAGGGTGGGGTGGGCGGTGATCTGAGGAGATGCAGTCCTGTCCTCACTCCTTGTGCAATGGGCAGGGATTCAGTGAAGGAGAGGACTGCACAGTGAGGAGGCCAGTCCCAAACAGACAGCAAGGCCAGCTGCTCCTGGGCCAAGGACTCCAGCACCGACTCAGTCCCTGGACTTGCCACATGGCTTCACCTCCACCCTGGTGACCTCACCCTGGTATATTTGGAGCTCTGGTTCCCCACATACTCCTGAACCAGCAGTCCTGCAGAACAGAACACTGCCCAGGCCCAGCTAGCCTGGTGGCACAAAGTGTCCTTGTCCTTGGGCAGACACCATCCTGCTGCCAGACAGGAGGGAGGAAGCAACACCTGGGCACACCCAGGGTCTGGCACTGGGCTGGTGTCCCAGAAATCATTGCTGAACCAACAGCCAGCCCCAAGAGCCTCCTGGAAACTGCATGGGAGCTGGGGACACCAGGTGAAGGTCTGAGGGCCCTGCGACTTGGAGCTGCCTTACGAGCCATACTTAAGCGTGCGCACAGAGGCCTTCAGCCTCCAAGAGGCCCTTGGGCTTTCAGCCCAAGGGAAATGCGACCTCCTTGGCAGTCCTCTTTCTGCCCCTAGCGTGTGAGCTGCTTGCCTGAGGAGTAGAGGAGCCCATCTGCTGTACTTGTAAGGTGCAAGAAACCCACAGTCCTACACTGTCAACAGGTGAACTCTGCCAACACCTGAAGGGGCAGGAAACGGATCCCCCAGAGAGGAGCACAGCCCGCTGCTGCCTGGATCCCAGCCCGATGAGCCTAGACCTGAGTTCTGAGCCCTAGAGCCTGAGATGATAAATGTATGTTGTGTAAGACAGAGAGAGGGTGAGTGTCCAATGTGGCCACGCCCTGGAGCCAGCAGAAGGTGGTCAGTGATGTCAGCAGAGCAAGGATGGGGGTGAGGTGAGGCTGCCCTGCCCTGCAGCCTCTCGGGCCTTGATGTCAAGCAGTCTGAGCACTGGGTGGAGAGTGCCACCTGGGCATTCCAGACACTGTCAGGCCTCCCAAGCCCAGGAGGCAGATGCTGAGCAACGCAGCGAGGATTCCCTGCAAAGGGCCTGGCCCCGACTCCTTGCCCCAAGCCCAGGCACACTGAGACAGAAGGCTCCACAAAGCCTTAGCACCCAACTGGAGCAAAATGTGAGCTGGCTCCTGGCCCTGGGAACCCTGCCTTAACAACCAACTCTCTTCCACCCAGGAGTGGCAGGCCTCCCACCCTTGCTGGGGGTGCCCTGTGGGTGGCAGACACACTAGGACTCGGATGTGGCTGAGGAGAGCCTCCTGCTCAGGCTCCAGGCCTGCTAAGTCCAGCATGAACCCTTGGGGCAGGCCACGGAGCGGGTGCAGCATCCAAGGTGGCCTCCCAGGGAGATCAAAAAAGGAGGAGGCAGAGCGAGCTGTGTCCATCAGGGCTGGAGGCTGACCTCCAGGCTGGAAAGCAGAAAAGCGCTGGAGAAGGATGGGCAGGGAGCTGGCTGGACAGCACCAAAAGCCTGTAGCAGCAGGGAGGGGCCAGGGTGAGGACACTAGGAAGAGAAAAAGACCCAAGGTAGCTCCTTCACAACCTGTCTTCCATCCACCTTAGCCACTGCCCCCACAGGCCACCTGCCTTTGCCCTGTATGTGGGATGCTCTTGGCACCTGTCCATCTGTCTTGGGAGGTACACTAGATCCTAATCCCAGCATAGACACAGTTTGACTCCACATGGGGAGCCACTCCAGGTGATGCCCTCAAAGGATGGCTTTAGGGCAGCTCTTCAGGCTCGCCAGGGCCACATCTCTGGCCCATAGGCCAATTGCAGTGTCTTGCTGTCAGGAATAACCTGGCACACTGGAGGCCCCCTCCTCCTTTGTATTCTCCCTTGGGATTTGTTCCCAGTCCAAAAAAAACCTCTCAAAACACCTGCCAAGTGGCTCTCCCAAAGAGGCAGGAATCCCACCAGGAACTGCAGCCTCTCACTTCTCCACTAGAGACTCCTCAATAGATGCAGATGAGTCTGCACTTCCTTAACCATCATGAAGACAGGTGCTGCTTCCCCTTTCTACCAACGCTGACTGCCCTGCCCACTCAGTCTTCCTCAGTTTGGCCTCCTCGTTGCTTCAGGAAGTGCCTGTGAAGGGCAAAGGTGTCAGGAGGGAGGCGGGGGGTGCACCTCCAGGCAGCTACTAGAAGGGCAGGGGTAAATGCAGCAGAGAGCACTCGGGAAGCAGGTGGGACCTCCCTGACGTGCCTGTTCCAAAGGCAGGCAGGCCAAGAAGTTAGCAGGTGGGACCAGGTGTGGCACAGGCATACATGCAGGTCCAGCCTAGCCGCCTGGGACAGGAATGTTGATGGAACTGACTTCACTGTCACACTGAACATGTTCAGATCTTAGAATGGAGATCCATGAAGCATGATCAGGTACACATGGGCCAACAGGAATGTGAATGTCAATCTCGGCTTTCTGAAATCTCAAAGAAACCAAGTGGGGAAGGCCTGGTCTCAGGCCATGGGCATCACAGCTAGCACAATACAGTGAAAGAATGGTTTGTATCCAGGTAGAGGGTGAACCAGGGGCCACCAGCACAGCCTTCAGCACACAGGCACCCACACCTCGGGGATGCCCCAGGAACACATGCATGGGGGGCCTGGGGGGACAACTTCTCGCCAAAGACCACAGGAGGTCTGCATGTCCCAGGGCTCTTCTGTGGCTATCCTTCCACATGAGAACTAAGAAAGGCTTCCAAAAAGGCTGGCATCTTTTTCTCCGAGTGCCCCATAGCCTGTGCTAAGCCACAATTCCAGCCAGCCTAACTGGTGACATGTGCTGTTCTGCTCACAGGAAATGTGCAGAAGGGAGGCGGGGCTGGACACGTACAGAAACAGCCTGAGGGAGGGGCTGAAACCCCTCAGAAGCAGGCTGGGTCAGGTGCCTGGAGCTGTGTAAGCATGAGACACCTCATTCTCCCACACCCCAGGAGCAGTGGGGAACCCTGTGTGCGACTTCACAGCATGCCATGCTCCGTGGAAGTCATTAAAGATCCACCACAAATCCTCCACGTTCCTGAAAAATAATACAGTCTGAAATTTGCTACAGAATCATCCCCTAGAGTGAGTGACAGGAGGGAGAAAGGTGAAACAGTCACATGGCTGTAAGCAGCTATCTACTGAAGCAGGATAAGGTTACCTTTCTCTACTTTTATGCTTGAAAACTGTCACAAATAAAGATGAGAAAATACATCTATTTCCTAGCATTTGTTTAGGAGAGTTCACTGATCTAGAAGGACTGGCAGCCATCTAAAGGGGAAGTGAGCAAATACCTGTTTCCAGCTCCTCATTGGCTTCATGGTCCACCGTCTGGCCCCTGAGTAAGGCAGCAAGGGCCAAGGGCTGGGTATGATGCCACCTCCCTCCATGTGAGCCTGTCTCAAGCTTCCTGAGTCGAACTGCACAACATCATCTATCTGGTGAGACCCCATTAGACCCTCACCAAACTCCCCTACCCTGGTACTGGGCTGCTACTTAACAGACCCTGTGCAGAAACAGCAGGCAGCCCTGGGGCTAGAGAGGGGAGCTCTGAGTGCCCATGCCAGCTGTCCACATCGGTCCAACTCTCAGGTGGCCTCACGCCTCTCTTCTAAAGGAAGCCAAAGAGAGGCTGAGCCAGGGGTATGCGCTAGGTCGACAGTTCCTTTCTGCAGGGAGAGGCCTGACCTGCACCAGGAGGGAGCCCAGGGCAAACATCACCACAGAAAGGACAGGCCCTCAAGTGGCCCAGACCAGGAGGGAGGAGTTGGCAAGGAGGGGCAGGGGCTAGGTCACTCTGTCCCGGAAGGGGAGAAACATAACAATGAGCCAACAGTAACCCAGGGAAGGGACAGCCATCACTCCACGCCCTGCCCAGCCCCAGTCAGCACCACCTCCCACCCAATCTGTGATCTACATCGTATAGTCTGTATAGCTCTGGGCACAGCTGAGCCATAGGGCATGGCCGCTCAGAACTAACTTTCCAGGTTTCCTCCAAAGGCCAGCTGGCAGCACTCCTCTGTGGCCCCTGTGAAACCATCACACCTCTGATCTCTAGACTGTCTTTCGAAAACCTACCTATAACAGGGCATGTGGAGTCATCTTTCCAACCAAACACATCGGCAAATATTTTAATTGGGCCTTGGCATGTGTCGAGTTTATATTCTGTGAAGATCACTGGGTTTGAGTGCAAAGCGACCCACTGCCAACCAGCCTCTTCTTCACTTTATTACAAGGGTGCGTTGGTAAAACCCCCAGGCCCTGAGTAATTACTGCAGGGGATTTCCAGCCCTGGTCTGAAACAAGGAACTGAGACTGAGTTTGGAGTCCAAGCGGCCCCCTTGGCTTGCCTCCCCATTTTCTCTGCATCTGAAATGTTCCCACCCTGCCTGAGATCCCCAGCCTCTTGGGATGGCAGCTATAGTGGCAAAGGGGAAACTGTGTGCTGCCCAAGGTCTGACAAACCAACAGACCCAAGGGTGCTGAGCCTGGGCAGGCCCAACCAGGCACAACTCGAACAGGGCCACCACCGGTGGGTTACCCTGGGGCCAAGTTCTGTATTTCATCCTCACGAGCCTGCTCTACAGATAAGGCAACTGAGGGCCAGCAAGGTAATGGAGGTCCCGGGTAGACTAAGGTGGTAAAACATTGCCTTCCACTAGCCTGGCATGGCTGCCCAACACATAGGGCCCATCTGGTGCTTTGACTAAGTGGAGTGAAGGGTACAAGGTGCCACCAGGCTGCAGTGATGTCAGCACTCTGCAAAGACTCTCCTGACTGCCCCTGCACTGAAATGTACAGGTTACAAAGAGTTCCTTGAATCCCCACAGGGCCACCTCCATGGTCTCCATGCTATCTCTGCCTTGTCCCCAGGATGCCTAAGAGGCAGGGCCAGGGTGACCTAGGCATGCATGGGCCACCACAGCAGGGCTTCAGATGGCACTGGAGCCCGCTCCCCACCGGGCTGGCCCCAGGAACAGTGCACATGGAGCACAGACTTCAGTAGCTCTGCACTCCCCCTGCCTCAGTGTCTGGCCGGTCCTCCCAATCACCCTGGACAGTGAGCAGCACTGCCCTGGCAGCCTATGGGACTACAACCATGCCCCACAGCTCACATAACCTTCTCCTTGGGCTCAAACAGCCCCTGCTGAGGCCTCAGTGGCAAGGCATCTGTAAAAACTGGTTCACTTTAAAAACCAACAATGGGGAAGTCATCATTTTTTTTAAAAAAAATTTTGTTTTGTTTTAAAATGCAGAATGGTCTAGACAGTAATTTACAAAAACCACTTCAGCTCAAAGACTGTGGAAGTGTTCATCAGCAAGCAAGCTGTCCTTCCAAACCCAAACACACCACAGATGGCACCCAGAAGCAGACAGTCTGCCTTCAATGTGCTAAGCATTCTAATGCCGTCCACGGCTGAGTCACCTCGCCCACCCCCCAACCCCCAACACACAGTCGTGTCTGCTGAGGACACACGAGTGAATCAGACAGGGCTTTGCCAGGAGAGTGCGTATCTGTGATTTGGTTCCCACCACACCAGGTCTTCCCGCTTCTCCATGTTTTCCCAGGCAGCTGCGACTCAAACTATCTCTGGTGCCAGTCAGTGCAAGAGGTGGCACCTGTCTCCCCCGCAAGACCCCAGCTCTGCCCTCTTTCTCGACTCTGGAAAGCACATCCTTGAAGAGCATGCTGCTGTGCTCACCCTCGGGTGGGTGCCACCCTGCACTACTCTCCACTCAGCCTTATGGGGCTGGTGCAGGTCCACCAGGTTCTGCCCATGACAACACCTTCCTCTAAGGGAACCTCAAACCCCAGGGGCAAAGTCTCATATTCACAGCTTTCAGAGGAAAAATGACACTGGGGGGACCAATGATGGGAGGGTGCATGTTCCAGCCACAGCCACCAAGCTCACCACTTGAAAAAGCACTTCCTGCTGGGGCCCTCCTGCTACCCGCAGGAGCAGCTGGCCACCTGAGTGGTCTGTCATGTCCACATAGCCTTCCCTGTCCTGCAGCCACAGCTCCTGCAAAGCTTGGGCAAGTATGCAATCACACGCTGCAACTTGGCCCAGGGGACAGAAAATGCCACCTGGGAGTAGGCAGCATTCAGAGCCCTGACTGAATCCCACAAGCAGCTCAGAAAGGGCTTGGGGCAGTAGTGGGAGCTCTGTCAGGAGGCATGGATGACCTCTACAGTGAGAGAAACCTGCAGACAGCTGGGAGGCAGGCAGTGCTGCTGTCCACAGCCACTGCACCCCAAAGCGTGCTTCCCTCCCACTTTCTGTTTCAGCAGCTCTTCCCAACCAAACTACCAACCTAGACTCTCCTGACCTCTGCTTCAGGTCTGTAGAACTTACAGTTCTTACTGCCATTCGGCCCTTTGTGAAGGCACAAGAGCTCTCACCTCATCTGTAAATTGATTCGTTGCCACGCAGATACAACTGGAGTGCTGAGAAGCCAAGCGGAGTCCTGGGTGGGGGCTTCTCCCTCCCAGCCTCTCTCTTCTAGGAGCAGCCAGTAAGAATGCCAGCTGCAGAAGACTGGAAATGACCCAACATCCGTGGGGGAAACACACACACAGTGCTTGGCCCATCCATGTTCTGCCAAAGACAGAGCCCAAACAAGTACAAGCAGGCTTTTCAGGAATCAACAGAACAATCTTCAGGAGACTGCCAAGCACAGAGAAGGACACGACAGCGCACCCTGTGCCGCCACCTGGAAGAACCTAGCTGAGGCTGGGCGGACAAGGACCTGATGACGGTGGAGCTGTGCACAGCTGTAGCAGGGGACCACACCTAGCCTCCAGAGTGACACAAGCAAGACCTATCACTGGCTTGAGCCCCAGTTCCTCCTCTGAGAGCCTGAGAAAACCACGAGATGGTGTCTGCGGATCATGAATGATGTGCTGGAGACCACGCCCCCAAGGGCCAGGCCACCAGGGCCCACACACTGCACTTTCTGCTTGCTGGGCTGCTCTGTAGTCTATAGAATCTGTTCAGTCAGGGCAGTGCCCAGCATGGCGCCTGGAGGCAGCCTCAGAGGCCCCATTGAGAGAGGAAGCCAAAGGACAGCAGCCCCCTCACCTGCTGGCCCAAGTGGGTTGCTATAGAATCCTGAGAAGTAGCAATATCCTAGAATTCCCCGAGACAAGTCACCAAATGCTCTCTGAGCACCGACTGCATGTAGGTGCTCCATCAAACTCCAGGCCTGCTGGATGCTGGGAGAGGGTGTTAGGATCCCTGTGTAC